>OV884020.1:25684654-27019087 GCA_930367235.1 Sarcophaga rosellei | reverse complement strand
TGTGTTAAATTTTTCATAAATTATGGAAAAAGTGTTGAAAAATAATTGGAGAGATGTGTACAATTGAGGACATTGGAAATGATTACCCTTGATTCATTTTATGCAATTGTTTTTTTCAAAATAACAATTTATATTTTGTTTATTTTTTTGCGCTTTTATCGCATCAGCTGTGCAGAGATGCCACTTATACAGTATTTATACCAGTTTGTATGCAAAATTTCAAAAATTATACTAATCACCCACTTAAAACTATTATTAATTTTCACTATAGTTAAGAAACAGTTAGTAACAGGTTTAAATATTAAAGTTGTTTTTAAAAAGAACCGACTTTAGTGTTTGACTATGATTATGGGCCATTGTGTTTAAATTTACTATAAATACTTTTAATTTATCATGGATTCGGGTGAAATTGGTTAGAATCTGCCCGTGTGGAGACCTAATCTCTCACAATTTTCCCAAGTGCCCGCCCCTGAAACTCTGAAATATAGATTACTTATTTATATATTTTTTGAAATTTTTAAAATTGTTAGAGAATTATGTGTTTTATTTACAAAAGTTTCTTTCACATCAAGCACAAACACGTTCTTTTAAGATGAGATAAGATCTAATGGAACTGGAGTTGCAGCTGCGTCGGCAGCTTTTGACACATTGGTAGAATGGAATCTTATCGAAAAAGTCACATGCATGAGCTTTGACACAACTGCCACAAATCCTGGAAGGCGAAATGGTGCATGTATTTTGTTGGAACAAAAGATAGATAAAGATACGCTTTGACTGGCGTGTCGTCATCACATCTTGGAAATAATGCTTGCAGCTGTGTTTCGCCAAGTACTTGGTACTTCAACTGGGCCTGCAGCATTGATATTTAAAAGATTTAAATTAGCCTGGAACAAAATTAATCGGAAAAATTTTAAATCGGAATTTCTGATCAATTCGTTTTTAAAAATGTGAAAAATATTACTGATGACACCATTTGCTTCATCCTAAATCAGTTAAAAGAGTTTCAGCCTCGAGATGACTACAAGGAACTATTGAAGCTATCTTTAATATTCTTAGGAGGTATTCCCGAATCTGAAGTGTCTTTTAGAGCACCTGGAGGTCTTCACCGGGCTAGATGGATATTTATTTAGAAATGAGTTCAAGCTAACTGAAAGCGAAGTATCCTCAATTCGAGATGTTTGTATATTTTCAGTAAGAATTTATGTAAAGTACTGGTTTGTAAACCCATCAGCGGTTTGTGCGCCTAGAAATTATCTACAGCTTTTAAAGGACCTAAAATATTATGTAGAAGTAAATGAGTTGATTGGAACTGCAGCCATTAAAAAATTCTTGGTCATCTTTAGTACTTATCGGAAGAGCTTATAGCATTCGCCTTATTTGACGACCAAGTTTCTGTTGTTACAAAAAAAAAAAGACGGTGGCCGCTTTAGATGTTGAAGGACCGGAAAATCCATTAAAACGAATTACATTAGATTCCACTCTAATAAATAGCAAACAATTAGAAGATTTTGTTTCTAAAAACACTGAGATTTTTTACCATTACCGGTATATCATCCAATTTCTTAAAGAAAAGTGTAGAAGATTGGGAGGAAGATCAGGGTTACGTAAATGGTACGAGACATAGTTTGTTCTATGACAGTTGTTAACGATATAGCAGAAAGAGGAGTATCACTGATGGAGGAATATAATAAGCTACATACCAACAATGAACTGCAGAAGCAGTATTTATTGTCGCTGGTGCAAGATTATAGACAAAAAAAAACACAAATTGCAATAAATCAACTTTGCTCCAATAATTATTTTTAAGAAATTATATTTGATGTTAATCACCATTAATTTCATGAATTGATTGATTTTGTTAGATTTATATTTTACGTTTAAACATTAAAACCATTTTTTAAATTAATACATATGTATGTATAATATACCATGTAACCTATTTGAAGATTTTTATGTGAATATGTATATATTATCCCTATTAATTTTGAAATAAATCTTTTTAAATATAGTAAAAGTACTCTCGAAATCGTCTTATTTCTGGGCCATAGTACCACTATTAAAACACTCACTGGAAAAATATAAAGAAATTAAGAAAAAGTTATAAGGGCAGTGATTTTTATTAACACCACAATTCGGGGGCCGGTAGCGACCCCTAAACCTTAACAGAAAAATTTAAAAAAAATCATGCATCATTTTTTCACTGTGCTTAATATATATTCCGGTTGGCCATTAGCAAAATCCAATGTTTTTATTTATGAACCACCCTAATGCACATACATATGTGGTATATATTTCTTATGGTAATAAAGGGCTATCCATTTCGTGGTTTCAAAAGTATGGGACTGGAATTCGACATCTGTCAAACTAAGTTGTGAAACCAATTTTTTTCTTGTCAGTTGAAAGTCTGACATTGACGAAAATGGATCGCTTAACTATCACACAACGCATAAAAATTATCAAAACCTATTACAAAAATGGTGATTCTGCCACAGACACGTATCGGCAATATTTCGAAAAAAATTTTCTTCAGCGATGAAGTATATTTCACACTCGGTGGGTATGTTAATAAACAAAATTGTCGTATTTGGGGTTCTGAGAATCCTCAAGTAATTGAAGAGAGGCCATTACGTCCAGAAAAAGTCACTGTTTGGTGCGCTCTTTGGTCCGAAGGTGTGATTGGACCTTAATTCTTCGAAAACGATGGAGATGGATTCGGAGCTTTATGGTTATATGATAACCGACTTTTTTTGCCTGCTATTGAAGAATACGACTTGGAGAATATGTGCTTTCAACAAGACGGTGCCACATGCCACACAAATCGAGCGAATATGGCTTTATTGCAAGAGACATTTCCTGGCCGCGTAATTTCTCGTTGTGACGATATCAACTGGCCACCGAGATCATGCGATTTGACACCATTAGACTTTTTTGTGGGACTACGCCAAAGACCGTGTTTAAGCAGATAAACCTTCAACTATTGAGCACTTAAAAACCAACATTCGTCAGGTATGGCTGAGATACTGCCCAATATGTGTCAAAAAGTGGTCGAAAATTACCTCAAAAGAATCAATGCTTGCAACACTTCGCGTGAAGGTCATTTAAATGATGTAGCGTTTCACACATAATGCCAACGTTCAAACTTTACAATAAAAAAAGGAATATCATGAAAAAAATATTTTATATGTGTTTTGTTTACGTTTACTTTTGAAACCACGAAATGGATAACCCTATTTTTAATAAAGCAATTTATTGTTCTTTTCCTCAGTAAGTTTGTTTTTCATTTTATGCTGTCAACGTTAGCACTTCCTTCCTGCGGTTTATCTTAAGCCAAAATTCATTCGAATTATGTTAAAGCTAAATTTGATTTTAATTTTTTTTATTAATATTTTAGAGAGCTGTTCATATCAGTTTGTATAATAAATATAAACAATTTAGATTTATGATGGTTTGCATTATTTTTCAATATTTCTTATAACCTAATTTTGTTAATTAACATTTCCTTGCATATATGCGACATTAAACTTTTGCGTATCTTGCAACTTTATTACTTGTTGTTTTACAGTTACGTTATCCTAATAGTAGGGTTTCGCAAACGTTTATAACCGTAACCGTAAACGCGGTTATTTGTGCTCATAACCGTAACCGTAAACGGATGAAAATCGGACGCATACGCATATTTAGTAAGTCATGATTTTTTAAATTTTTTTTTAAAATAAAATTTGTTAAAAAACATACACAGAAAATAAAACATTATGAAAAATTATTATGTATTAATACGTACATAAATTAACAAATATTTACCCTAGAAAATGTCATTAAAAAGACCAGAGAGTTTGGTGGATATTGTCTCAAAATTGGCTGCAATTGATAACATCTCAATACACACTATAACGAATTAAAAATTTATTCGAGAATCAATTTCAAATCGAGGTTATTCTTTGCCACACTGTGAAAGTGGTGCCATGAACTTAATTCATAAGAACTTCGAATTAAAAAAATTGAGATGATTAAAATCATTCAAAAGCATAAAAAAGATGGGAGAAAATTCAGTCTCACTACTGATGAATGGACAAGCCTCAGAGGACGTAGATATATGAATGTAAATGTACACGGAGAAAACAATGAGTTCATGAATTTAGGCCTTGTTCCAATCAAAGGATCTTGAAATGCGGATGAAATGGTTGAGAAAATTAAAAATCATCTAACTGAATTCAACAAAGATTTTGAGAGTGATATAGTATGTACTACTAATGATGGAGCACCAATAATGCTCAAGTATGGAAAAACTTGTCCAGCTGAACTTATTGTATAATTTAAATAACAGTATACACTTAGGTGTTTGTGACTACTTTTATAAAAAACGTGAGTCTACACAACCATCTTATGATGAAAACATGGAGGACAATGAAGAAGATATTTTTGAAGATTCTTGTGTTGACCATGAAATCGAAGATTATATAGAGGATAATATCTCCATTTTAGAGCAACTTAAGTTGGTGAGAAAAATTGTAGTTTTTTTTAGATATTCTCCTGTGCGTAATAGCGTACTTCAAAATCATATTAAAAACGAATTTGAATGTTGCTGTTGGACATCGAAGTGCGATAGAATTCAATTTCGCCAATGTTAGAAAGATTTTTGAAACTCGAAACATCAATAGCGCAAGCTTTAAAAGATTTAAATTCATTTCATTTGATGGACAAAGTAGATTTGGAGCTGATTGATAACGTTTGCTTAACTCTACAGCCAATATTACTTGCCGTTGATGCATTAGGTCGAAAAGACGCAAATTTATTAAGTGCTGAGGGTGTTTTGTCGTTTTTGAGCAATAAAATGGAAGCTCACAACACAGAAATAAGCCGTGATGTGTTACAGTCAATTCAACAGCGGATTGAGTCCCGGAGAAATAATAATATTGCTAATTTGATAAAATGTCTTGTTAATCCAAAATATTCTTCCAATCCCTGGTTGCTTTTGCTAATACTCTCATTAAAAGACTTTTTCCGAATAGTAACATTCAAGATCAGGACAACGAAAGTCAGGATAAAGTAGCTGTAACTGATCACCAAGTTGATTTAGTAGAACTGAACTCTTACATAACAAAAGCATCAAATATAAAACACTTGGGAAAACCTTCAGATAACACTTTGAGGCAAGAATTCAACATTTTCAAAAGAACACTGAAAAGAACTCCCAATCTTGAAATGCTCTAAAAACGGTTAAGCCAACATCAACAGACTCCGAGAGAACTTTCTCAGTTTCAGGAAATTTTGCACCAAAATTCGTTCTCGTTTATCTTGTAAGTCACTGAATGCTTTAGTTTTTCTAAAATATTACTATATTAACCATGAAAAACTGCAAAAATAATTTTAAGTACTCATGTATGTATTTTAAAGCAATATATGTTAGAAATAAACTATTTTTACTGAAGTTATATATTTTTTAAATTTTCCTTCGGTTAACCGATAACCGCGGTTATTTGGAAAATTACTATCCGATAACCGCAGATACTGAAAATGCAGTTATTACGAAACCCTACCTAATAGTCTTCTTTACTCCAAAACATTAGATTTGTAATGCCAATTCTTAAGAGATACATACATATATGCAAAAAGTGAAATTATTTCGAATATTTATAGAAATTCTATAAAATGAAATAATTTAAAAAAAATGGATCTCTTAATAATGAATATATGTGAGGAGATTTTATTTTTCCAATATTTGAGCAATTCACTCAAGCCCTTGTATCGTTGTATTGTTGGACGAATATACAACAGTGTATGCTTTTTGTTGATAATTTTCATGTAAAAATGCGATACACTTATACACATTTTTTCATATATTTTTAAAAGTTGTATTGGTTTCGTGCTACAGTAGTTTTGACTTACCTGCACAACTACCTTTGCAAGAATTTTTGTGCAGATAAGTCAAAAATTCAGCTAAATTAAATTTTTTTACCTGCCCAATTGAGCAGGTGTGGAATAATTATAGATTACTCTATATTTGCTTTTAACAAAAAATGTAAATAAATTTCAACTACAAAATTAATTAAGATTTTGGTTTTTTTAAATAAATTTTTTTTAAAGATTTCTTTTTTGTTCGACGCAGCTAACTTTAATTTGATTCAGAAACTTTATTATCTTTATCGAATAGTTTTCATAAAAAGACACAAGTTGGTCGTAATGGTCTTGAATTAAATAAAATTCTTTTTATAACGCTGTGGAAACTTTCCAATCGAAATAGTTTAATTAATAGCGTTTTACAATTATGTGTCCATTTTTTACTGTAACAAAAGGATAAATAAGTGAACTTGGAAGTATTCATGGTAAAATATAATAAAAAACAATCGATTAATTATGCGTGTTGTATTTGTTTTGTATGTAAATTTATTTGAATGCCATTCTTGCTTTTTCTCGCGTATGAACTATAAGGGTGCATAGCGTCACATCAAATTTAACTGATCAAATTTGCATAAGTGTTGGTAATATTTGCAAAGCAACACATCAAAATTGAACCTTCAAACTTCATTGTATTGTTGTTGCGAAAAGAAAGGGACATATGATTTATATGTACAACACAGGTAGTAAAAATCAAAAGTTTATTGATATTTCTCAAACTCAACTCGGACTATAAGTGTAATTATTTTCTTACCAACACAATAAAAAAAGGTGACTTTGATCCATTATTTCATGTGTGACCGAGCAACTTAACAGTGTTGTAAATAGGAACAAAATAGATTGTCTAAATTTCCAGCGTTGCATTTACTTATACGCTGTAATACATTACTACAAAGCAATTTACCTTCAGGAAGTCAGCCTTACTAGTGTTATACCTTTTTAAAGTCTTACCTATACCCATGAAACAAAGAAATATAGATAATGCATTGCGCATGTTCGTTGATCAGCTGTTGTTTAAAGAGACATTTTGTGTATTTTAATTAAAAACATTTAAAGTTTGAATCAAAAATTAATAAAAGGGAAGTGAGCTGTTGTAAATTGCAATAAAAGCAATGAGGAAAAAAGTTCTCTATGCAGTTTTTTCCGTTTTCCAACAAATTTAGCACTTCGAAAGAAGTGGATTAGCTTCTGCGGCCGGAGAAAGTTTAATCCAGACACTTCTTTTGTTTGTATGGATCTTTTTAAAACAGAAGATGTTGCCAATAATAAGATCATATTTACTTGGGTGCAATAATGGAGTATTATCAGACGCAGCAAATGTTGAGGTAGACGACCCCCCTGACCTTGAAGCATCTGGCAAATCTCTTACTGGTAATTAAAAATGAAGAACAAAATTGTTTAATATATTTTAATTATTTTTAACTTTTTGCAGGCATTATATTAACTAACATTAAATTTAATGATGAAACGGCTCCATCGGATGAACAAGAAATTGACAATCTACCTTATGATGGTCTGGAGAACTTCGCTGGCTATATATGCCACATTTTGAAAGACGCGGTTCCAGATATTGCTGAGCCTAAAAATACAGACGCCCCTTCTTTCACGTGGGTAGACCATCTTAGCGAAGGTGGATTGTCTAAGCTAACACCGGTAATGATGCCATATATGAAAGGATTACAATCAGTTTTCAATTCAATTAATGAAAACGTGTTGTTAATAACAAATAATTTCTTAAAAATTCATCTTCAACAAGCACAACACATAAAGTGCAGTGAAAAAATTAAAAAATTATTCTTCCGTGCACGAATTTATTTTAAAATAAGAATTTTAAATAGAGAAATAAGCAACAAATTATCAAATAGAAAAACAAAATGGAACGAGACTTTAAATTAAAATTTATATACATATACATATTTATATACTTAAAACATTTTTTTTATACTTAAAACTACAATAAATACGATAAATATCTAAAAAAAATAGTATTTTATTAAATAAATATACATATTAATATTTAAGTTTGCGTTTCATTATAATTATTGGAACTTAAATCAATGGGGGTAAAAAAGTTGTTAACAAACTGCTTAAAAATTATATAAATGCAAATATATTAAAGTAAAGTTGTTAAAAAATCTAACAAATTTAGTAAAAAGGGTTTAATAATAAACAATTTTGTAGTAGTTATAATACAAAAATAACAACATTTTCATTAAAATATAAATGTAAACAAAATTTCCCCATATTAAAGACATGTGTTCGTGTGATTGTGTTTTTGTTTATTTACTACTATGACGTATATGCGCAGAACAATAAAATTTGGCAACGTGAATGCGTTATCTTGTATTCTTTGTTTCATGACCTGTACCCTCAAAATGTTTTGCATTTTTAGCGATCACACAAGAGCAAAAGTAATTCTTTTTAAGCTCTAAACTAATTTAGCGATTTGAAAGTCTGATTCACTTGTATTCTTTTAACCATTGAACAATAATTTTAGCACCTTATCAACGGATTATGTTTAAGTTGTCAAACTCTCAAATAATACATCAAAATATGTACGTATAGATAGAGTTTGACAATTAACTAGAACGAAATAAAATTAGTCTTCAGTTTTTGGAGCAATTTTTCTCCATATGTATTTTTTTGATATAACACTACAGTGACATCGCATAAACAAGATTAAGTATCGAAATCTATATGTTTACAAGCACATACTACCTCAAGATAGATGCATGGAACGAAATTTTTTTTAACATATTGTTACAAAAACGGAAACGGTGTATCATCGTTTAACATTAAAATGAGCAAAAGCTACACAAACACATACAACGAAATTGTTACAAGTAAACCAACAACATCAGTATGAAAGAAAAGGGCATAGGCAAGTAAGCGAGGACGCAACAACAAGCAATGTGAATAAAATAAACAAACAACAATGAAGTCGCGATATAGTTCTCGAGAAGGCGAAACCACGAATGTTCTACTTCAAGAACATTCATCAGACTGGTTACGTGGGCATATAAAAAGGCAAGACAAAGAAGGCAACGGGTAGTAAGAATTCAGTCAGTCTTGTGTGAAGACGGGTTGCATATGAAAAGAACAGTCGTGGTTTGAAGACCGACATTGTGAAGTTCTACCGAACAGTTGTCAGTGCTTACGCAAGCAGAAGTGCAAAGAATCATACCAATTATTGTTGTTGTAACTTCAAGTTGTAAGTGGTGGCACACAAAAGTATTGCGAACAATAAAGTGTTTAATTGAAACTAAACACATATTTATTTTGTTTGCAATCAACGAACTTATATATTAAAAGTTTTTAAAAAGGTAAAAGCGTAACAACTGCTGACTGGTTGTCTGCTTTGTTTTACCTTTTTATATTCCCAAACAAACAGTCTGATGAAGGTGCTGGAAGCAGAATGTCTGGAGAGTTCTATCGCTACTTCATTGTTGTTTGTGTACTTTGTTTATGTTGTTTGTTGTTGCTTTCTTTCTTACTTGTCTATCTCCTTTTCTTTCATACTTGTTGTTGGTATACGCAAGCAAGTTCGTTGTGTTCGTTAGTTTAGCTTTTGTTTATCGTTTTTAATGATAAACGATGGTACACCGTTTTCGTAACAATTGGGCAATTCACACAACTTTGTACCGTGTATGTTGTATTGAATACATTTGCTTGTTAGTGAACGCTCAATGCTACGCTGTACAGTTGACCCTCGGTTAACGAACTTAATTCGTTCCAGCACCTCGTTCGTTATGCAAAAAGTTCGTTAAACAAAACGACTATTTCCATATAAATACATGTAAAATAAATTAAACCGTTCCAGATCGAAAAAACTACAAACTATTATGTTTCAATTTGAACTTTTATTTAAAAGAAAGTTACAAAAAATACTTCAAAACTTTTAAAACGGAAAAATAAATCAATAACATATATGTATCTTAAAGATAAAGGAAAATAGGAAATAATTTTTTTTTATAATGGGTACATGCATTCCTAATTTTCTTTTAACAAAAAACTTTTTAGTGTAGTTTGTTTCTGACGTCGCGTCAAAATTTGTTGAAAGTGAGGCACAGCATTATCGTAAAATAATTCTGTTGCACGTTGCAAAAGATGAACACAGACAACAAATAATATATATTCGGGACTTTCCCTGTTTCATTGCTATAAACTTATTAATTAAGGTTTTCCCCTTTTTTTGTCGTTAAGCTAAACTTTTTTTTCATAAAAAAAGTGTTCGTTATACGAAATGTTCGTTATGCGGGGCATTCGTTAACCGAGGGTCCACTGTATTGTGTATTTCGTGGCATTCAAACAATTTGATAGCTCGAAACCAACACAACATTTTAAAAACATACACATTTTTTCATTCACACAATTTGAAAGGACGAAACCCATACAACTTTTAAAACATGAAAAAATTGGGTATACGTTGGCCAGAAGAAGAATAACAGTATTCGTGAATTAATTGTCAAGCAACAAAATGAAAAATAATTCCCAAAAAAATAAATTAATTAATTATTTGTACGAACAGTATCATTTTGATATGTTACTGATGGACTCAAGTAAGTTGAATAGAATTTTTATTATTTTCCTTTTTTACATATATTTCAATTTGCAGGTGAAGAAGAGGACGAGTATGAAATTAAAGAAAATTTTAGGATGAATTTATTTCATTTTCTTTAGAATCCCAGAAGTGTTCATTTTGATTGCCTAAATCATTGACATGGTATAACAAGATTTTGAGAAACTTTGACGAACACAGATTTAATCATATAGTTCGACTACGCCCAGAAGAATTTGCACACATTCTCGACTTTATAAAAAATGATGAAGTTTTTCAAACCAAAAGGACAAATATACAATTGCCAATTGAATTGTAACTTAAAGTCGTTCTTTATCGCTTGGGATCTTCAGGCGATGGAGCTTCTGTTCGAAAAGTAGCATCTTTATTCGGCATAGGAGATGGCGGAACCATTCAAAATATTACAAAACGAGTATTTAGTATTAGAGTATACATTAAAACATGTAAATATAGTATAATCACAATTCCATTTTAAATATATTTACCTCGAACTGCCTGTTTTCCATTAAAAAATCATCAAGCAGCCCTTCCTCTGATGGTAACCGACTTTCGTATTGGGTTAAGACGCACTCGTTTCGGTCTCGACTATAACATAAAAATATGCAATATATGTACATATATCGTACATAAACAAACAATTTACTTTTTATTAATATTCTTACCAGATTAGCATTATAATTTTCCATTTTTATTTTTAGTTTGATTGTTTGTAATTTTGATTGTCTGTTGTCACTTTGAATTTTTATTCTTCTTCATAACTTTTGGTATTCAAACAATTTGATAACACGAAACCTGAAATAATTGGTATTATTTTTAAAACAAATTCTCTTTCAAAAGATTGGAATGTAGGGATTAGAGCAATTGGGCCAATCTTTTTAAGAGAAGTTGTTATTATAATTACTCGAAGTAATTATAATGGGGATTGAGAAAAGAGAGTTAAAAGGGAAAGAAATATTAATATGTATTTCTTTTTAAGGTTGTTAAGTTACAACTTACCCTTTTGAGATGTGCCAAAGTAGAGAGAGAGAGATCCTTTTAATTTCACAGATATACAAGTATTGCAGTTTTATTTAAAAACAATATTAGATATAACCAATCAGTTGAGCGTTGTGACAATAAGTGATTTTAAAGGTACAAATTTGATTTCAAGAAAGTTAAAAAATTATCCAAAGGATAAATTACAGATATAAAAAGGATTAAGATAAATTTGGAATGTTGGAATGGTTGAGTGTTAGAAAATGTTAAATTCATTTAAAACAGTAATTCTTTTCCAATAAATTTAATTCACAATAAATTTCAATATAATAATAAGTATCTTCAGTTCAAAATTCAATTTAATTCAAGTTTTAAAATTAAGTACAAATACTTATTTGTACATGGCGCCGGCCTTGACGTTAGTCAACTGAGTTATCGGTGTTGGCACAAAGCACATGAGCAAGGGAACGTATAGCCTCCACCAGTATTTTCGCATCAGGCGTTGTAGACAATTTTGCTGTTGTTGATGTTTTTGGTTGGTTTGACTTGTTGTTTGTTGATTTTTGTTGGCTTATATTTTTTTTCTTCGGACTTCTAGGCTTATTGGGTTTTGGATGTAACAGCGTATGATGAAACTTATCGCACTTCTTGCACGTATCCATTGATGTGCACCCTCTCAGATCGTGGCTCTTGGCAAGGCAATTTACACAATAACGATGCCTCTCAACAATGTCTTCCCTCTTCTTAACCGTCATTCGGAGGAACCTTTTACAGAATCGCAAGGAGTGAAAGTTTTCGCAAAGCACACATCGATATAGATGGTCATCTACACGCCGCCTGCGTTGACCTAACCTTGAGCGGATAGTGGATCGGCTTCGGCTATTCCTAATGTTGGAAAAAATTGGTTATTAGGAGAGTTCTAGAGAAATGCAATGTAATTTGGAATAAGTTTAACTGTGACGTGGGAAAGAGAAAATTTTATTAGACAATAGAGGCTAGAGAATTAGGAGAAGATATAAGAAGATGAGTCAAGAAACTTTTGTTAGTCACGACTTTCGTCGTCCATGAAGGGTAGAAGGCATAATTTGACAATAGGACGGGTGATGATTCCAGACGCAGTGCGCACATCAGCAGTACGCGTATTTCCATCGGTACCAGGGTAAGTGTCCTCAATTCTTCCTAATCGCCATTCACAAGGGGGTTGTAAGTCGTCTATCACTGCTACGAGATCTCCGACTTTTACATTAGGAACCTGACTTTTCCACTTATAACGTTTGTGTAGTGACTTGAGGTAATCTTCCTTCCACCTGATAGAGAATTGATGGTGTAACACCTTCAATTTTTCCCATCTATTAATAAGAGACATGTTCTGATGGTCTTGTTCAGGGAACGCCATAATCGGAGCACCTCTCAGAAAATGTCCAGGAGTGAGAGCAGTCAAATCTCCAGGATCTTCTGATAAAGCAGAGATTGGGCGAGAGTTGAGAGTACCTTCAATTCGGGCCAGAATTGTGGAGAACTCCTCAAAGTTCAGTCTTTGTGAGCCAACAATTCGTTTCAAATGGAACTTGAAACTTTTTACCGCGGCCTCCCATAGGCCGCCCATGTGGGGAGCGTGTGGTGGTATGAATTTCCACTCAAATCCGTGAGTGATATACTTCTGGGCAATGTCATTAGCGACAGTATTCACAAACTTAGTGAATTCGCGCTCAAGAATTCTGCTGGCACCCAAAAAGTTTTTTCCATTATCGGTAACTACCCTTTGGGGGAGCCCCCGCCTCCCAACGAAGCGAGCGAATGCAGCTTGAAACGCTGCCGAGGACAAATCCGAGCAAAGCTCCAAGTGTGTGGCCTTCGTGCTGAAACAAACGAAAACACTTACGTAGCTTTTGATCATGGGAGACTTTCTTAATGGAGATGCTTTTGATTCGAATGGGCCAGCGAAATCAATTCCCGTGGTTTGGAAGGGAAGAGATAGAATACATCTCTCCGGGGGTAAAGGAGCCATTATTTGAGTACATGGCCGTTGCTTGTTGATAATGCAAGTCTTGCAATTTCGTATTACCTTTTTTACTCGGGGTTTGAGTCTGAATATGTAAAATTCAGTTTGTGCCATACGACACATTTGGCTACATTCAGCGTGGCAAAGGAATTCGTGCAAATGCGTGAGATACAATTGGCAAAAACGAGAGTTGCCTGGTAGAATAATGGGGTAACGTTCATTATACGAAAGAGACGAATGTATGAGTCTACCATTTATTCGCATGATTGAATTGGAATCCAGAAATGGATTCATAGTATTCAGCGAACTTTTCTTCGAAATGGGCTTCGAACTTTGTAAGCATTTGTACTCCTCGGGATAAAATGCCATTTGAGCCAAATTAATGAGTTGAGTTTTTACAGTGCGCAATTCCATACATGTCAATTCTACGTGAGTAGTGGGAGAAATACCAGGTTCAAATTTTCGTTTGACTCTGTTAATAAATCTGAAGACGTAACCTAGCACACGCAAGGCCCTGTTGTACGATGAGAATCTGGAAAGAATGTCCTCTTCTTTAACCTCCGCGTGTAATGTTTGGACTTTGTCAGGTACTTCCGGAACTTTCAATGGATTTCGCTTTGGCCATTCAGTTTCGGGCTTGTTCAACCATGAGGGCCCATACCACCATTGGGAATTATTCGCCAATTCGTGAGGTTTACATCCACGAGTTCCAAGGTCAGCGGGGTTGAAATGAGTGGGGATATGTCGCCATGTTGCCTCCGGAACCAGGCGATGAATTTGAGCAATTCTGTTCGCAACATATGTTTCCCAAGTGGAGGGTGGTTTAGAAAGCCAACCAAGGACAATTGAGGAGTCTGTCCATAGGAAAACTTCTGTTCCACCGAAATTTAAGGATGTGTGAACATATTTAATCAGATTCGCTAGTAATACAGCTCCGTTTAGTTCCAAACGTGGCAAGCAGACTGTTTGTATTGGAGCTACCTTACTCTTTGCCATTAACAAGTTTGAGAAAACATTGTGTGTATTTGTCTGGCATCGAATATATATAGTAGCACAGTATGCTGATTTCGACGCGTCGCAAAATCCGTGAATTTGAACTGAGTCGGATGGAGTGTATTGAAGCCACCTTGGGATTGCTATCGTTTCCGTTTTCGAGAGATCCGAAACGAAATCATTCCACATTTTAAGGGATTCGGGTGAGATATCTTCATCCCATTCTAATCCTTCTAACCAAAGCCGTTGCATGAGGATTTTAGCTTTAATAACAATGGGTGCTAACCATCCAGCAGGATCGAAGAGCTTTGCAACTGATGAGAGAATTTGACGTTTGGTTATTCTTTCAGATGGATGTATAGGGGAAAATGAGTAAGTGAATGCATCTGAGAGTGCATTCCATTTTATTCCAAGTGTTTTGGTAGCACTGGACTCTTGGAATTGTAAAAATTCGGAGTCGTATAAATCCTCCTTGGGTAAATGGGACAGTAACTTTGGGTTATTTGCTGTAATCTTCTTCAGAGGAAGACCAGCTGACTTCAGCGCGTTAATGAGCTGAGTCTGGGCAGATAATGTATCCTCCAGAGAATATCCACCAGATAAAATGTCATCAACATAAGTTTCCGAGCGGAGAATTGAAGCTGCTTTGGGATATTGGGGTTCAGAGTCTGATGCGAGTTGAAGTAGTGTACGATTTGCGAGATACGGAGCACAACTTACACCGAAAGTGACAGTTTTCAGCGCGTAATCCCTAACTGGATCATCTGGTTGGTTTTGGAACAAAACCCTTTGAAACTGCCTGTCATCCGGGTGTACTAGGATTTGGCGATACATTTTTTGTATATCGCCACTGAAAACATATTGATACCTTCTCCAATTAAGGATAATGGTAATCAAATCGTTTTGTAGAGCAGGGCCTGTGTAAAGGATATCGTTTAGGGAGAAGTTGGATTTAGTTTTCCTCGAAGCGTTGAACACAACTCTGACCTTGGTCGTTTTGTGTTCGGGTCGAACTACAGCATGATGGGGCAGGTAAAAAGAATAGTATTTATCCTGAGACACAATTTCCTGAGACGATGTTTCCTCCATGTGATCGAGATCCAAATATTCACGTAAAACTGAACGATATTCAGACTGTAGTTCAGGATCTTTGGCCAATGTTTTCTCCATTCGCGAGTATTGAGCCAACGCAACGAAACGAGACGATCCAAGAAATATTTTCTCGGGAAATTCAGGTCTAAACGGTAATCGTACAATGTACCTTCCATTTTCACCTCGAGCCGTTGTTTCGGAGTAGAATTTTTCACAAAATTCATCCTCTTCGGATTCCGCATGAGTGATGGGTATTTCTTCATCCTCCCAAAATTTCTTCAAGAGAGCGTTGAGTTCAGAAGTTTCGGATACTGTAATTGCTTGAAAAGATTGAGTGTTATGAGTCTTCATGGGACCACTTAGCACCCATCCGAAAATTGTATTGTAAGCCGATGTGTGGCCACAAATGTTCTTCCTTATGCCATCAATATTGATAGATTGCTCATAGTCATTTCCCAGAATGAGATCAATCTGTGAGGCCTTGTTGAACGTTGGATCAGCTAGATCCAGTTCCATGAGCTCCTTCGAGTAAGGTACCTCAAAACTACAAGCGGGTAAGCATTTTGTAACCTTTGGTAAGACAATGGCTTTAATTGGAATTCTCGTACTCGTCCTACGAGCATACAGTGTAAATTCACACTCTTTGTTAGCCGATTGTCTTTGGCCACCAATGCCTACTATATCGAAATGAGCTTTCTGATAAGGGAGTTGAAGGCGATGTCTAATCTTTTCAGACAAAAATGTCCTTTGAGAACCAGGGTCGATTAGAGCTCTTACTGTAAAGTGTTCACCTCGACATTCTATCTGCACCAGTGCAGTTCTTAATAGAATGTTTTCACTACTTGAAGAGCAATTGGCGCGTATCTGAGTAGATGTAGATGGCCGTTCGAGATTAGAGTGATTAGTGTCATTTCCAGAAACTCTTGGAGAATCCTGAGAACTCGTGCCCTTGTTGGAATTCCTGGTGGCAGTGTTTTCGGTATTCTGGGTTGTACCTCGGGTTCCTTTTGCCATATGCAATAAAGTGTGGTGTGTTTTCTTACAATAGAGGCAAGTGTTCTTACTTTTGCAATTTGTCTTGATGTGAGATGATCCCAAGCAATTATTGCAAAATTTATGCTTGAACACATAGTCAACTCTTTGTTGTATCGTAAAGGTTCGAAATTTGGGACATGTTCTGAGCGGATGATCCTCGTTGCACAATTTGCATGTAGGATTTATGTTGTCCTGGGACATATACATGTGCACATTGGGAAGAGATGTCTTCGTGAGACTGAGTCCACCTCTTGAGTTTCGGATACTCGTCAGACGTTCCACAGCCTCATACCTATCCACAAGAAATTGGGACATTTGAGACCATTTAGGAAGCTCACGAGGGGATGTGAGTGATTGTTCCCAAAGAGCCAGGGTTAAATTGGGAAGTTTGGTTGAAATCAATCGGATAAGTATTGGATCCCAACTTTCGACCTTGACACCTAGAGTTCCTAGCGTTGCAAGACAGTCATTGACAGAAGACTGTATTCTTCTAATCGACTCGCTATCCTCGGAGTCAGCTGCGGGGATATCAAATAGAATTTTTATTTGATTATCTACGAGAACGCGTTTGTTCTCGAATCGAGTCTGAAGTGCGTTCCATGCCAGTTGAAAATTGTCGTGGGAAAGGGGATATCTCTTGACAATAGCACCAGCTTCACCTCTGGTCTTGTTTCGGAGATGATACAGTTTCGTAACGGGTGAGAGCTTACTGTGGTTTATGTACACAGCTGTGAACATGTCCCTGAACGAGGGCCATTGTTCGTAACTCCCTTCAAATATTTCAGTATCGCAGGGCGGTAGTTTAATACAATTGCCAGAATCCGCTGGCATTAGGGTTTGGGTTTGTGATTGGGGTGTGAGAGAATATCGAGAAGTGGATTGAAATGCTACATTATCCGGAGTACCTAATCGAGAGACTTTCATCAAATCCATGATTTGAGAAGTGCATTGGTAATAGGCGTCCATGCACGCATCAAAGTTTTTCCTTGCTTCTTGTTTAAATTCTGATGAAACCGTATCCTCGTTGGTCAACATAACTTTCCTATAGGACGATTCGAGTTCCGTCCATCGTGATTCCAAATCCTTCAATTTCACATCCAGAATTGAGTCAGTTTGATCCTCAACTGGGGAACTATTAAATTTTGTACAAAATTGTAGCAAATGGTCGCAATTGAATACAAATTGCTCCCTTAGGGGTTCTTGAGAAGT
Source organism: Sarcophaga rosellei (assembly GCA_930367235.1). NCBI lineage: Eukaryota > Metazoa > Arthropoda > Insecta > Diptera > Sarcophagidae > Sarcophaga > Sarcophaga rosellei. Next base: position 27,001,307 of record OV884020.1, on the reverse strand, counting down.
TGAAGGAGAAGTCATTTTGAATGAATAATTCACTAACAAAGTGCAAAAATTGAGTTGTCTAGAGTTAAATTCTTCGAGTACCAGCGATAATTATGGGTTAATTAAATAATTAATGGAAACAAAGTTTCCTTACTTAGGGGGTTTTTCTTAAGAGTGGGTTAATAAAAAATTAGAAAAATAGAAACAAAGTTTCCTTACTTAGGGGGTTTAGGGGCTATATACGTATAGCACTGGATATGGAATCCAGTTAAATTATCCAAAAAGTAGATTAGTACGTGTAAAGATGTATCAAATAATTTTTAGTTTTCAAATAAACTAAAAATTATTTGAATTATGCGTGACTATGTAAGTCACACTGTTCCGCAAAGGGTTAATTTAAAGACGTAGAGATGTATCAAGTAATTTTTAGTCTACAAAATAGACTAAAAATTAAATGAGTTATGTGTGACTATGTAAGTCACACTATTTCGCAAGGGGTTAATTCACTGCTAATTAGGTTAGGGTTACCAAATTTTTCAGTTGAGATTCAATATTTGGGGATTTATTTTCTTTTATTTATATGTTGTGTTCTTTATGTATATATAGTCTTTCTTTTTTTTTTTTACTTTTATATGTGTATATATATTTTTATTTCTATATGTAGGTATACATGTATGTATTGTTTCTTTTTTATGTGTATATATATTCTTATTTAATTTGAATTAAATGTGGGGAAAAATGTTTATAACGTAAAATGTAAATATTCATATAATATAAGGGTATTAATATTATATATAAACTTTATTATAATAAGTTTCGCGAAATTTATTTCGAATTCAAATTCCTAATTCGGGTTGAACAAGAAATTTTCTATGGCAACCCTAAACAGAAAGCATAAGATATAGAGTATTATTCTTATGCTCTCTTACAATTTTTGCGATGTAATAGTTGTTGCTATTGATGCAATTTACATTGCATTGTTTTCTGTTCGTTTTCTTTCTTTTTTTTTTTTACACTCGCGGGAAAAAATAGTTATATAGAATAAGTTGTGTAAATTTTTTTTTTTTTTTTTTTCAAGTTTAATTATAATTGTATTTAATTATATATATATATATATATTTATTCTAACGTTCAAAAATTAATTTATTTTATTTTATATATTTTGACTTTTTCTTTTATTCTTATATAATTTCTATTAATTTCAAAAACTAATTTTCGAGCTTAAAATTATTCAATTGTTTCCTTTTTTTTTCTTAGTGTAAAGCTCAATTGCTTTTACAGAGAGTAAGCAATGATATTTTAAATCGTTGCAATTTTAGGGGTTGATTTCATGAGAGAAACGAAATAAATAGAGGAAATATGTAGAGCAATTGAATATTATATTATTTTTAAAATTTTTGAGAATAAAAGTTATTAATGTGATGAAAATATTCTCCAGTTTGTTAAATAAATATATTAATAAAATTTTATATTATATATATTGTATAATACATAAATACCTGTACATATGTATTTATATGTGTATGTATATAGTTTTCGTTGGACGATGTGACGACACAATACAGTGGAAGGCAAAACTGTTCGTATGTAGCTTAGTTTTTGTTTTATCTGTTGTTTTATATGTGTCTTTAACATATGTATGTTTTTTATGTGTATTTTTTTTTTGTAGTCTTTTGTAAGTAGGTATAAATGCGAACAGTGATGGGAAAAACACTTTAAAAATGCAAAAAAAATGTTTTTTTTTTTTTTTATGGTTTTAATATATATATTTTGTTTTGTAGATTTCACCGTTTTAACTGTATTTTTAATTGTATTTTTTCTTGCTATATATATATGTAATTCGTTTTAATTTTATTTATTTTTTTTTTTTACTGCATCTAACTGTTTTTTTTTTTTTTTTTTTTTTTTTATGCATATAATTTTTACCGTTTTTTTTAAAATTCTATTTTTTCTTTTTATATACATATATAATTTTTTCGCACCGTTTAAATTATATTCATACTGTACTTTTTCAAACTGTATTTTTTATTTTTTATGTATACAGATATATATACCTTTTCTACCGTTTTAACAATTTTTTTTTGGTTTTTAATATTCAATATGTATAAATTAAATATGTAATTTCAAATTTTATTAATTTAAAATTTACCTCTTTTTCTTTTTTGTTGCTCTTTGTTTAATTTGTTTTTGAGTTTTCACTTATTTTCCGTTACATATTTATGTCCATATATCTTTTGCTCTTTTTTTTTCTTTTTTTTTTTGTTCTTTTGAATATATTTTTTTTTCTTATATATTTCTTGTAATTTTTATATTAGACACTTTATTTTAAGTAATTTTTAAGTTCACAATTTTTGCATTTTTGTTGTTTTTCTTTTTTACATTTTTTTTTTTTTTTTTTTATTTGTATATTAAAATTTTGAATTTTTTAGCCTCTTTTTCTTTTTTACTGTAAACACTTTATATTAATTTTAGGCTTTTTTTTTGTTTTTTTTTTTACACTGTACTTACTTTTTCCTTATTATTATTCTTTTATTGTTTTGTTATTGTTTTGCCTTTCTGTATTGGTTTTTATCAATTTTTTAATTTGTTCCGAATTCTTGGGTTTATATTTGCATACTAATTAGAGTATTATTGTGATATCGTTTACATACCTCATACTTCTGTGATGAAATAATTTGTGTTTTTGTCTCTTTTTTCTCTGACAGGATCCACTCGCTCTCTTAGATTCCACTATAGAGTAATGGGGGGAACGTTCAATTTGAGCTTCTTTTTGAGATATAGGTTAGTGTGAGTGTGAGAGGATCATGAATTACCATAAATTACAGAGCATTGAATTGTTCCATAGGTTGCGGGGAGTTCGCGGGGAGAAGGACCATGAAATAATTGGTATTATTTTTAAAACAAATTCTCTTTCAAAAGATTGGAATGTAGGGATTAGAGCAATTGGGCCAATCTTTTTAAGAGAAGTTGTTATTATAATTACTCGAAGTAATTATAATGGGGATTGAGAAAAGAGAGTTAAAAGGGAAAGAAATATTAATATGTATTTCTTTTTAAGGTTGTTAAGTTACAACTTACCCTTTTGAGATGTGCCAAAGTAGAGAGAGAGAGATCCTTTTAATTTCACAGATATACAAGTATTGCAGTTTTATTTAAAAACAATATTAGATATAACCAATCAGTTGAGCGTTGTGACAATAAGTGATTTTAAAGGTACAAATTTGATTTCAAGAAAGTTAAAAAATTATCCAAAGGATAAATTACAGATATAAAAAGGATTAAGATAAATTTGGAATGTTGGAATGGTTGAGTGTTAGAAAATGTTAAATTCATTTAAAACAGTAATTCTTTTCCAGTAAATTTAATTCACAATAAATTTCAATATAATAATAAGTATCTTCAGTTCAAAATTCAATTTAATTCAAGTTTTAAAATTAAGTACAAATACTTATTTGTACAAAACCAATAGAACTTTTTAAAAACATGTACACATTTTTTTCATTCACAAAATTTGATAGCACAAAATCAATACAACTTTTAAAAGCATATGTGGGCAATTCACAGAACTTTGTATCGTGTATGTTGTATTGAATACATTTGTTTGTTTGTGGTATTCAAACAATTTGCTATCCCGAAACGAACACAACATATGAAAACATATACACATTTCTTTCATTCACACAATTCGATAAAACTTTTAAAAACATATGAAAAAAATGTGTATAAGTGTATCGGATTTTTATATGAAAATTCCAACAATACAACGGCTTGTGTGAATTGACCAAATATTAAAAACAAAACACTGCATACATTTCTTTTTCGTATGATGAAACCAAATCCATCAAACACTCCATTAAAATTAATTTTGTATACCTTTGTTGGACAGAAATCGGAGAACTTGAAAAGGCCCATGTTGATTTGATTTATATACATAAAGGACTTCATTTTTGTAAAAGGTTCCAAGAAATATACTATACATATTTACAAAAGACCAATTAAGACGAATTAAGTGAAAAAATAATAAATATAATCATAATGATTAGAGGAAACGTGAGAAGATAGACCGTAATCCTGACTGAAGGGTTGTAATGGGCAATTATGTTATGTATGTATGTGATTAAAGGAAGTACGTTTACTGATTTCTAACACAGATTGTTAGAAGTTTGATAAATCTTGAATAAATATTTGTGTTACGCATCAAATGAAATCATGAATAGCGCAATGATTTTCCAATAACAGACGGCATCAAAAGGTTTACACAGAAATCAAACAAATTTTGTGAGTACTATATTCTGGCCACTCTTTAATGAGCAATTAAGAATTGAAAAACTCCTCAACTTCGGCATTGGAATCTTAAGACTCTTCCTGCCACTTTATTAAAATGTAATGCTAAAAGCAGTGAAATATTCGTGAAATCTGGCGCTGGATTTAGTAAACTTGCATTATATTATTTTCTTCGAAGAGTAATAAAGAACTTAAAAATAGGCAACATTTAAAGTATAAAATATTGTTAGGAAAATGAAATATAAATGGTGTAACAACGTTTAACATTAAAATGACAAACATAAGCTACAAAGACGCGTTGCGTGTGAAGAGAACAGTCGTGGTTTGTAGAGATCTGCGTTGTAAACAAAGAAAAATAGCAAACAAGCAAAAATTGTTGTATACGTCAAGTGGCACATAAAAATAATGCGAAGAATAAAGAATTTAATTGAAACTAAACACCATTTTAGTTTTATTTTGCCTTGCAATCAACGAACTAATATTGTGAGCGTCTTTAAAAAGGCAAAAACGTAACAATATTGTTGGAGAATATAAAAAAATGTTGACGACGTGATATGAAGCAATGTGGATACAGTCCTTATTTCATAAAGTCTGTGTTCATAAGGTCTTATGAGCAAATAGTCCAGCAATAGCCTGGCAGAGGTTTGGTTCCTGAAAAATATAATATTGAGTGGAAGCTCATCAATATGTCAGTATTATAAATGAATAAAAAAATAGTAAAAAAAATGGAGATAAGATACATAAAAATTATAACGATTCTTTATTGCTTCGCTCACTTACAAAATAAATCTGCAACTGCAACGAAGATAATAACGCACTTGCAATTAGTTGTGCGGCCTCCCTCAGTAACCTGCAACGATAGATAAGACTGATTCCGTTGACTGCACTGCTCTTATAGCCTTTTCAGTATGGGCTTTTCTTCATATTAACCCTCTAGTGTCCAAATTTTTTTCTGGATTAAAAAATTATTTCTTTTTGTCAAATCTGGTTTTGGACCGTCTCTAGGTGGCTTTGGGAAAATAATCAAAAAAATGTACAGCCATTTTTTTTATATAAGTAGAGTAAAATATTTTATTTGAGAAAAGAACAGAATATAAAATAAGTGCATAGAAAACAAAGATATATGTATTTCAGATTTCATTTTTTATAAGGTAATACAAAAGAATTTTGAAAAAATTAATATTTATGGACAAAAACAGTATTTGAAGTTATTTATGGTGATAATCGTAGAAACAGTCCTTGTGATTAGAAAGACTTAAGTTTATGTTAAACTTTCGACATACAATTTGAGTTTCGGAATTGCAACCAGCGGAAAATGTCCGACTCCATCGGAACGGCCGTCTGTAGGTGGTAGAAAGGATTTAATACTATTTTCAGGCTGAATGATATTCTGCTCTGCAGGCATATTACGTTTGCGCTTTTGTGACCGAGGAGCAATTGAATCAATCGAAGTAGAAAGGGATAATAATTTTGCCAATGACGAGGGACTTCCGTTTAGAGTAGCGCATGAAATCCAACGTTGGTATAGCCCTTGGTCTCACAAGCATCATCATCCAAGTTGTCCTTCACATCTTCAACGAAATTCATCATATCCAAAATTTTCCCAATTTTTTCTTGCATTTGTCGAAGTTCCAAGTTTATTAACCACAATTTCTGAAATATTCCACTTCCAAATCCACCTAATGCAAGTATTTATTTTTTTGTTGAATTGTCCTAAGACCGCCTCCAGACGGGCTACCTTTCAAGATCAATAAAAAGCTTCCGAAAGGTTCTTCCTCATTTTTCTTTGTGCTTTCTTAACACTATCAGCAAACACACTTATAATTTTTTCTTTTAACTTTGACCAACCTTAATATTTTATTTGATTTTTTGAAACTCACACTTTCTGCAAAATAATTCGTTAGTCAGAATTTCACAATTTTTCAACTTCAAATGACAATGATCGCTACGTTGAAAATATAATAAGCAGCATATGTTGAAAATATAATAAAAATAATTTTTGGATTTCCGAATTAATTAAAATGCAAAACGAAAGCAAAATAGAATTTGAAAAAACGAATAAATGAGCATTGAATTTAGCCCGTCAACAGGCGGTCGTGGGCACTAGAGGGTTAATCAAAGCAAGCGCTGCTAATTCAAGTTAACTTTCAAACTGAACCAGGGGCCAAATCACCGCATTCGATTGCGAATGCACGTTCGAGTAAACACAATTTTCGATGGCCACAATTTCTTGGATCATGATACTCGATCGTAATTTATATTTCCTACTACTATTTTTTACATTGCTGTAGCAAATGGCAATAAGAAAAAGGAAAACAAAACAAACAAGAAAGTGATTAATGTGCATGATAATTTCTTAAATGTGTAAAAACAATATTAAAAAGCTTATTACAAATGGATCCAAATGTTTTTTTTTTATTTATCATCTTCGCAATCGGAGTGAGATTCATGTTTTGCCATTTTAAAGAAAAATGTCCGGGACAAAAAAAATTTTTAGAAAATGTTGTAACAATATTCTTATTATTCTTACTTATTTATTATTTTACTTCGTTGTTTTAGTTATTTCTTTTGTTTTGAGCCAAAAAGCTACTGTTTGTTTGTTTTCGATGACCAGTTACAAATCGAGTGCAACTTCGAGCAGATACGTTACGATAACGATTACCGTGATCCACGTTAACCACATTTCGATAATAAAGTACTCGATTTCGAATGCGGTGATTTGGCCCCAGGGCGAACTCTATAGGGTGATAGCAAGTCGAATTCATATAAGGTGGTGTTAACAGCCCAGGTGAGTGCTTTTTCAAGTGAGAGATTTTCAAATATTTTATTTACGTACAGTGAGCAAATAAAAACGTGTACACCTACATACATATGTAGATACATTTCTGAACAAAAAATTATCTATAAAATGTTAAATAAATGCTTAAAACACATATTTTGATTATAAATTAAAAATTTTCTCTTACTGCTTCCCAGTATTCCCCTGAAACATGACGACCTTAGTGGTAGCGCAAATCAGCCCGTATTTAAAAAAAAATTGTTTCTTTTTTTTATAATTTATAATGATACAAAATAAGAACTTATGCCATTATCTGGATCACCTTTGTCATTACTCCCCGAAAAAAAGCCACAAATACACGTTGTTTTTGTTAAGGAACACTGCGAATTGAGTTGTTGTAATTTTGCTATCACCTTACTGAGTTCGCCCTGCCTGGACTGATAACACCACCTTATATGAATTCGCCTTGGTTATGCCTGTTTGAGCTATACTCATTGAAGTATCCTTTTCGATTGAAGTATAAATATTCGTCAAAGTAATTTTCTGCTTATTGTATAAATAGTCTCTCGACTAAGTATACTCTCTACTTTTTACCAGGTATCAGCTTTACCCATTGAATATTAATGAAATGCACCATGACTTAAGCACATCGTGATAAATTATAGATACTTTGAATCTAGAGATATAATAGAATTGTTTCCGACATATTGTTACGAAACAAAAACAAAATATTGGACGTGTTTACATGATCAACGAATAAACAAAAATATAGCAACAACATCAGTATAAAAAAGGGGATAAACAAAGTAAACAAACAGACAACATTAACACTGCAAGGACAAACGAAAAAAATACACAAACAACAATAACGTAAATAACATGTTTACATTTATAGAGAAGGCAAAGTCATTCTCCTTCGAGAGCATTCAGCAGACTGTTTACCCAGCGATATTAAAATCAAGACAAAGCACTCAAGGGGATCAGAAAAAATTCAGTCGGTTTGTGTGAAGAGAATAATTGTGGTTTGAAGATCTCCGTTGTAAAGATCTAACGAACAATAAGGAATTTAATTAAAACTAAACACAAATTTATTTTTATTTGCAATTCACGAACTCATATTTTAAAAGTTTTTACAAGGGTAAAAACGTAACAATTGGTCAATTCACACAAGCCGTTGTATCGTTGTATTGTTGGAAGAACATACAAGAGTGTATGATTGTTGTTGATAATTTTCATATAAAAATCCGATACACTCATACACATTTTTTCCTATGTTTTTGGAAGTTGTATTGGTTTCGTGCTATCAAATTGTGTGAATGAAAAAAATGTGTATATGTTTTCATATGTTGTGCTCGTTTCGGGCTATCAAATTGTTTGAATGCCACGAAATACACAATGCGGCATAGCATTGAGCGTTCACAAACAAACAAATGCAGTCAATACAACATACAGCATACAAAGTTGTGTGAATTGCCCAAATATGTATTTCTTACAAGACCCTTCTGCTAACAATTGTATAGATGATGGAAGTTGTGGGAATTGTGGAATCCTAGAATGAAATTATTTCTTTGGAATGCTTAATTTTTAATGACTAACCTGCGGTGACTGCAGCGCTCCTCTTACTTATACTCATATTTTTCGTGGTTTATTTTATTTGCTTTTTTACGGTACATATGCCACTAAATGTACCACAAAAATATTTTTTAAGAATTCAACAAATCTGAATTTAATTCAAAGAGAGATCACTTTAATATTTACAATTATAATTAATTTTAAGTATTCCTGTAATGCTTTGAACGATACTGGTGTACTGATGAATGACTGATTATTTCTTATAAACATGTTGCGGCGTGTGGCTTTGTTTAATCAGGCGTTTCCAACTGGAACCTTTTATAAAGGATAAAGGATTGAATTTTGCAATCAGGCATGAAGTTACAAAAAAATTATTTATTCGCGCACCATTTATCAAAATAATTTTTTTGGCATAAATTGGCTGTTTTTTATTCAAGTGGAAATATCTTGTTTAGAGGGTACTTCGAATAAAAAATTAATTTATATTACTTTCGTTTTCCTAACGGTTATATTCCTTCACTGAAACATACATACATAGTTTACAATATTTGGTATTTCTACAGAAAAGTCAACTCAGTGGAAAATATTTTATTTATAATTTATTTAATACTATAAATTTAGAGTTTCGGGAAATAACAATCTTCAAAAGGATTACTACGCAATTTTAAAACTACGTGTTGCTTACTTCCTTATGTTGTATTGAATCTTTCTATGTTCAATTTAAACAACATAAAGTGTGTGAAGTCGTCGTAGTCTAGTAGGTACTGTATTGGCTTATTAGACGTAAGGCCCGGGTGCAAACCCCTGGTCAGACATCAAAAACGAAATATGAAAAAATATTTCTTCGGTGACTTCCTCTCAGCAGATTTCTGGCAAAAACTCTGAGAGTAAATAAAATTGCCATGAATAGTTTCTCAAAAATCTGTCATTCGGAGTAAACGTAAGGTCCCTCCACTCACGTATAAAATTAACGCGCACAACGTGAGACTTGGTGTGAGAATCTAGGCCCTAATCCTGACTGAAGGGTTGTAATAGCCAATTATGTATGTATGAGCCGTGTGGTGTCGTCCCCGTTGGTGACAAAAATTCATTCAATTCAGGCGTATAGAAGTTAGTAGTCATCGACTCGGTCTTGATAGGGATAGCATGGGAAACCTTGTGCTCAATAAGAGAAATATGGACCGATGACACCATTAGGTCGAAATCCACACCAAACATTTTCGTAATGCATTGGATGCTCTTGGGACATTGTTTTTCCATGGACCCATTTATCATGCATCCGCATCGCTGAAGATGAAAAGCGTTTGACACGTTTTCCGAACAGAGCACCCATTTTCAGAAAATAATTTTATATTTTGCAAGTGTTGTTGAAACCTCAACTCAAAAAAAAAGAAATATAAAAATTATTTCTTCAACGACTTCCTCTCAGCAGTCTTTTGGCAAAAACTCTGATAATAAATAAAATTGCCACATAAAAGTTTCTCAACAATCATTCGGAATCGACTTTAAACTGTGCCACCACCCATAAATGAAATTAACACATAAAACGTAGTTGGTGTAAGTTAACTAGGTCGAAATTCCCACCAAAGGTCTATAAATGACCAATTAAACATGTAAGTAAGAACATGGCAATGATAAAAAATCCAAAACAATAGCAATTCATGGGAATATCGTGAAATTACCAGAAATAAGATAATGGAGTATATATAGAGTACTAGTCAGTAGGACAATATATATTTAACAAATAAAGGGTTTATTTAAATGACAACACATTTCAACTGATAACACTGCGCTACCAATTTTATTCACCATCATTAACAACAAAAATAAAATTTTCGGTATTCAATACCACTGTGTTTAGCGTGAACTTTAATAAAAGTTAGAGATCAGCAATGAATCGATTTTTCGCTACTCATGCATACGTACTCGTGGAATTTTTAGTATGAGTGAGTCAAGAGTATTGAAATTTAATTACTTTGATTGCAATAAGTATGAGAACAACGTTGTCATCAAACTCATAACATTCGAAATATATGTGATTCAGTTTCATAAATTTAGAAAAATACTTATAATACTCATAAATGATTCGAGTGATTCGAATCATTCATCAAAGTTTACAATCTTAGCTGTTGTTGCATTTACAAAAAAAGAAGAAAGAAAAAATCAAAGATAGCAAGGAAAGCAAAAACACAACCTTCTAGTGAGTATTGTAGTGTTCGTACGCGAATCATATTCATTTTATGATTCTTGCTGGGTAAGGGAGAGTCGATATCAACAACATTATGCATATTGTTAAGTAAATATGAGTACGATGATTACTTCAAACTTTGAATCTGAGTAGTATGAGCATGATATTAAAATAAGTATGAATGCATATAAGTTTAGGAAATTATGAGTATGATTCGATTCTACTCATCTTTTTGAATACTCGTTGCTGATCTCTGATACAAATTTCGGTTATTAATCATAGACTCACATCTCAGTCCTTTTTTAACTACAAACAAAAGATTTATTTAAGTGAAGAAGTAAATAACGATCATGAGTCAACATTTACTTGAACATTTCTAATGACAAATTTACGCGCTGTTTTGCCATTAATTTTGGATCACTTTACCGCGTGGTAAGTAAAGTTTATACATTATTTCTTTTGAATATATTTGATAGATTTAAAATTAAATATAAAAACATGGGGTTTATAGAGTCTATGTAAAAGTACTCCATTACAGTAATCTTTTTATAGTTTATTTGTGCTATAATAACTAACGTCTAAAGTAAAATTTGTTCAGTTAGTTTCGACTAAGACTGTGTTTATATGTATAAGGTATCTTGTTAAGCGCTTCCTATCTTTAAATTTAAACAAAACAAAGTGTGTGTGAGTCTTCATATTGTAGAAGATAGTGTGTTGGCTTATTAGACATAAGGGCACGGTTCAAACCCCAGGCCCGACATCTCCGCCAAAACGATATATCCTCCCCTCAGCAGATTTCTGCCAAAATAAAATTGCCATGAAAAGCTTCTCCAAAATCACAGTATGTCCCGCCACTCGTGTATAAATTTAACTGACTGAAGGGTTGTAATGACCAATTATGTACATATGTATGTAAGATATCAAGCGCTTAGGAATCTATTGATGTCGTTATGTATGGAATATAACATTCTACAAATGTTCACCACGATTTCTTTGTGTCGAATGCATTTGAGATGACCAATTTTCGATGAAATTGATCGACTGCACGAATTATGTACATACATTTTTGACTGAAGATGCAAATTATTCCATGTGGCTTGTCAAAACAATATGTTGTTGATGTGTAAATCATCTAATTCAGGTCAAAAGTACTGCTCGCAATTGTCAGTGATGAGATGGCCAACGTTGTTCTCAGAAAATATGAACCGAGTGCATTTGGACTGGTATCGACCCAAATTCGGCAATTTTGTTTATTTATGTGCCCATTAAACTAGAAATATAAATCGCCACTGAAGATGATTTTTCGGTCACAATTCGAGTCAGTTGCCAACTGTTCTGGAGCCCATTCAACTATTACAGGTTGTGGTCTATCGTCATCCATAGGTTAGGTTAGAGGACGAGTACTTGTCCACTGTGACAAGTACAGTACCCGGAGGTCGAATTGACCCATTGTACAACGTCTTAGCTTCTCACACCACTCGTGTTGTGTGCGTTAATTTTATACATGAGTAGCGGGACCTACAGTTTAAAGTCATCCTTGGTGATTTAGCAAAACACACTTGATCAATGACAACTAATTTGACAGATGTACCTTGAACCAAATAGCCGTTATTAACTATCAAAGTTCGAAAATCCCTGTTGGAAGACCTTGTTATACACGATGTACCTTCTAGAAGTATAAGTTTGAAAAATTAATTCGCTTTAAAAAATATTCTTGTTAAGTTTCAGGTTTTTTTTATTAGTTTTTCATTTTTTTATTAGTTTGTTTTATGCTCAAATTCACCAACTGCAATAAAAATATTTTCTATAAGTATACAGCCGATAAGTCGCCGTGGTCTAGTAGGTAGTGTGTTGGCTTATTAGACGAAAGGCCCGAGTTCGAATCCCAGGTCAGACATCAAAACGAAAATATGAAAATATTTCTTCGGCGACTTCCTCTCAGCAGATTTCTGGCAAAAACTCTGAGAGTAAAAATTGCCATGAAAAGCTTCTCAAAAATCTGTCGTTCGGAGTCGACTTTAAACTGTAGGTCCCGCCACTCATGTATAAAATTAGCCCACACAACATGAGTGGTGTTGAGAAGCTAGGCCGTAATCCTGACTGAAGGGTTGTAATGCCCAATTATGTATGTATACAGCTCTAAATTTGTTGTCTTAATCTTATATGTAAAAATGAATGTGTGTTTGATTGCATGTTTGTATGTTTGAAGTTTATAGACGACTAAACGGCTGAACCGATTTTCTTGAAATTTTCACAGTATCTTCCTGTATGTCTGGAAGGAGTTATAGGCTACTTTTTATGTTGATATTCCAAATGAGCGAGGGCCATGCCCATGTATACTACATACTACATACTTAATATTTAATTGCATTTGAAATATATTACTCATACGTATAGTAGTTACCCCTACAAGTATGCTATCTGTGATTCTTGATGTATAAAACCAAAGAAAATAAAGTGTAAAGAACGACGCGGGGGGAAAGATAGAAGGGAAAGAAAAAAATTTTGTAAACAACATTTGTGAAAAAAATCACCAAATAAGAAAAAATATAACCAAAATTAAATTCATAGACTTTTGTTTTATTTTTTTTTTCAAGTTTAAATTATAATTAATAAAAAAAGAAACAAAAAATAGCTTTTCTTATAAGAAAGAAAAATAACCAAAACCAAAAAAACCTACACATCTACACATTGATCAAAAAAATAACCAATTTTGGTTAGAAATAACCAAAAAAAGGCAACACGAGCAATGAGCATTGAAACTGGAACATCTTCGAGTACATGCCGCTGAGACCCGTTCGCATGAATTACTTGAACAACGAGAAGTGAGATTAGAAACTGATCGAATGCGTACTACTCAGGCCCGTTCGTCTGAATCATCTAGGCAACGGGAAACAAAATCTATAAAATGATTCAAAATTAATTGGATATTTGTGTAATGTCTTTCCTTCAAAAATTATTTTAGTTGTTGGCGCAACAACGCGCGCAGGGTACAGCTAGTATAATATAATAAAATCTGCATTGATATTGTTAGATGCTTTAAATGTAATTTAAAAAATAGCAATTAACCTTATTGAATATTTTTAAGCGACTTTAATAGTTATATGTGTGAACACCCATAATGATCGTTATATACATACATACATACTTTCAACTGAAAAGAAAAAAATTGGTTTCACAACTTAGTTTGACAGATGTCGAATTCCACTCCCATACTTTTGAAACCACGAAATGGATAGCCCTTTATATGCCCCTTTTTGGTTTCTAATAAAAAATAACCCTTATTTAATTCATGGCAGTCGATATATATTTAAATATATTGAGTGGACACGTGAATTGCCAAATGAAATTCAAGTGGTTATTCAATCATCTTTACAAATTAACGCTTTTTTTGCCCACGCGGAAAATATAATTTTTTCTATGATAACCGACGATAAAAGAGAGATTCGTAACAAAGGTTATGAAAAAAATTTTCAGTATCGTACCAATAAAAATATACCACTTTACCACGCCAATTCACCATTCCAAAACTTAATTTTAATTGTCAATCGTACACGGATTTAATAGATTGGAATGAGGTAGCATATTCAGAGCCCCCATGCATTCAATTTCACTCAACAGAACAATTGATGAAATAGTATGATTCAAGCAACATCATAGATATTCCAGGTAAAACATTTTATATACGTACATATATTATGGTAAAAATTACGATAATAAAGTTAAACTTTTTACCAGAAAATGATTTTATTTTTTGTTAAACTATTATGCATATAATCATCATTCTTCAATAAAATATTACTAATTTTAGATTTCAAAGTTTGAAGTACTCATCGTACTCATACTTAACAATACGCATGGTGTTGTTGATTTCGACTCAACATTTACAAGAATCACAAAATAAGTATGATTCGCGTACGAACACTACAATACTCACTAAAAGGTGTTTGCTTTGCTTGCTGTCTTTTTCTCTTTCTTTACTCTTTGATAAACGAAAAAGAGATTTATTTAAATGCACAAGATATAACATGAGAATAATTCTATATATACTGCAAAGTACGTTATAAAATGTTACTCGTTCGATATAGAACTTATGGAATTTAGTGGTATGAAAAACCGGGTTCAGAATCTTGTTGACTATATTCTGACACGGTGTCCAGCTGTTTTAAATTTAATTGGAGTTTCTAGAATATATTAACCACTCTAGAACGACATTAGAACTCAAACTAAAATAAATGTACTATTGTTAAAAAATGTAATAATCTAGATAATGGTGTTTTGATTTGACATTGTTTAACATTAAAATTATAAACAAAAGCCCAAAAAACAATGAACTTGTCTACAAATTATTGCACTATGTAATATAACAACAAACACCAGCATAAAAAAATAAAGAAAAATATACCAACAAACACCTCAAGAATAAATGTCAACAAAATACGCAACAATAATGAAACAACGATGTTTACATTTATGACGATCTCGAGAAGGCGAAGCCACGAATATTCGTCTTCAAGAACATTCATCAGACTGTTTAGGTTGCCATATAAAATGCAAGGCAAAGCACAGACAGATCTTTATAACGGAGATCTTCAAACCACGATTATTTTCTTCACACGCAACGTGTCTTCACATAAAGCTCACTGAATTTTTACTGACTTCGTTGCCTCTTTTGTCTCGCCTTTTATATCACATGGTAAACAGTCTGATGAATACCCTTGAAGGAGAATGGCTTCGCTTTCGCGAAATATCTATAAATGTAAACATGTTGTTTTCGTTATTGTTGTTTGTGTATTTTGTTTACGTTTGTACTTGTCCTTTTTTATACTGATGTTGTTGCTATATTTTTGTTTATTCATTGATCATGTAAACAAGTCCATTGTTTTTGTTTTCGTAGCTTCTGTTTATCATTTTAATGTTAAACAATGTAACAGCATTTCCATTTTCGTAACAATACGTTATAACTATACAATCAAAGCAAGATGAGTACTATTACTAGATAAATTAATTTATTATTTTTTTATTATTTATTTATTATTTTCTACGACGGACGTCAACATCAATCAACCAGAAAATATTTTGATTTGATTTCTTTGAAAATTATTTTATTTTTAATTGAAAGCTTTAATGTGACATTCAAAAATTATAAATTTCATTCTAAGTATATAAGGCAGCATTTGTATTATTTTGAATGGATTCTATTAGAATGCAAAATTCTTATGGGAGATTCATACAACAAGTCAACAAAGTTTAAGTTGATTGGTAAGACTATAGTATTTTTAACAAGCTTAATACTACTGGCATTAATGTTTTTGTTTAAAATTTCAAATATTAGTTCACTAATTAACTTTAGTTATCTTTAACTATGGAAATTTGGTTTATTTAGATTAACAGTTAATTGTTTTTTTTTTTTAATTTAGTATTAAGAATTCTTGTAACTTTAGTTGCTTGTAACTTTAGTAATAAGAAGTAACTTTGTGATATGAAGTAGAAATTATAAAAAAAAAATATGTTCCTTTGAATTTTAAAGCGTTTTAAATTAAAAAAAGTAACAAATAATTTAAAATTAAAATAAAACTTCTTACTTTCTTCCATTAGATCTTTAACAATCTGTTAACAATATTTTTTCAAAAGCTTTTTATTATTATTATTATTTATTTTTTTTTTGCCAAACACAATAACATTTTATATCACTAGCCTTTCTCTATTCATTTAATACAATTTAAAGAGAAAGTAAAATATAATACCACGTCTGCAGTCAAATGTTAGAAATCACTACGTGCTATATTTCACAACAAAAATGAAATCTAGACCTTAGTGAAAATCACTTGTATAGTTTTGTAATTATTAAACAAAACAAACTCGTGTGGCCAAATAGATGAGAAAACTCTAAACTACCACAAATAACAACCATACACGTACAGTAATAATAAATGTTTTTCACATATTAACACAGATATAGTAGTAGGTCCCTTTATGCCCATTAGGGATGGGATTCCCTTATTGTGTAATAACAAAAGGCAAATTAAAATGTCGGTGTGAATGCTTGTTTTCTTATTTTAGTGAACACAATATTTCTGTGACCGGAGATGATAAGTTATGTTATTAACCCTTTGCACACTTTGCCGAAAATTATTATATGAGGGCATAAGACGTTGAGAGCATCAATTTATATGCCATTAAATCAGAGGTCAGCACAAAGAGAACATGATTAAAATGTGACTGTAGTTGTGAGAAGCATGTGTATAACGCAGAAGAAAATTGTTAATAATATTTTGAAGTGTACTTATTAACCTAATAATATGTATATGTAGTGAAAAATATAAAAAAAAAAATTACACTTCCAAATCCCTAAAGACGGCTTATTTAACTTGACAAATATTCTTCCAAAAATATAAATCATTTCTCATTGTTATTAGTGAATCTCCTTGAATCCTACCGTAATATTTCTTTGGGTGCATAATTGAAACATGAAAAAAGCGACATGAACCTCCTTCTTTAAAAGCTGACAAGCAACTGAATGCATTTTTACTCTCTTATTTACGAACTTGGTTGATGTTTGTGTCCTATGTGTGTAAAAAACCGAAGATATTCGGCCCCCGGGGGCTATTGGTGCCGACCAGAGATCAGCAGTGAGTAACAAAAATACTTCATACTTATTTTCATATCATACTCATACTACTCTTTTTCAAAGTTTAAAGTACTCATCGTACTCATACTTAACAATACGCATGATGTCGTTCATTTCGACTCTCCTCTACTCAACGTTGTACTCATACTCATTGCAACCCGTACTTATAAATCAATATTGTAGTGAGTACGAATGAATTAGAGTAATTGAATTTTAATACTGTTGACTCACTCATACTCAACATTTCATGAGTACTTATGAGTAGCGAAAAACGATTCATGGCTGATCTCTGGTCGGTACCACAGTGAAATATTCAGAACCCGTTGGGAAACTCGCGAGAATATTAATAAAAGTGCTTTGCGCTATCAAAAGATTTGTCAATTTAGAGAATTTAAAGAAAGTATAGAGGCCGGGGTTTAGCACTCAAAAATGACAGTAAGTTCATCATCCAAGCATACAGCTCCTTTGCAATTTACTCAAGATTTTTATCGACCTGTCTATGCTAACCTAATTTGCTCTGCGGGTGATACTAATCATGTGGAAATTCACGGCAATGAATTGGCTAATGCGCCTAGAACTTTACTATAGTTGGGAAAGAAATTCAGAAAGATATGCTCTCCGAAAGGAAATATGACGATGATCGAAGTCCCTTCTAAAGCCATACGAATATAAGACAATTCTACCTTTTGCTAGGTGATTGCAATGACACTAGATTTGATCAATGCAACAAACTATTCGGAAATAATTTTCCAAACTACTAAGAATATCTTTGCAAGTGGCACATTGAATTTTTATTCTTTTTTGAAATATAATTTCAATATTAACAATCATCGACATCATTACACCTAAAACTACACGTTTTGGACCTTTTTTAACTGTTTAAACTCATTTGTACAAAATAATCAAAAAGAAGAAAACTTTAAATGAAATTCTCTTATTTAATATATTCGACACAACGACTAAAATTACAACAAGGACGAACTTATTCGATTCATAACTTTCTTTTATAAATTCATAATGTAATAAATTTTACGTTATACTAAAAACGTTTAAGTGTAAATTATATAAGTTTTTCCCTTCTTCTTCTGATAGAGAAACTTTTTGTTCTTTTTGAAGCGCTCTCGTTAAGCTGCTCCCAGTGCGCCATTCATTAAATTTCTTCCTTTTTTTGGAAACTAATTTAAAATATTTATAATTTAATTTTTTTTAATACACGTAAGCATATACGTACATACATACATATTTAAATATACAAATATGTCATCTAAAATATATATAATCCATGATATATATACATAAATGTATACATTAATACATTTACATAAATGTATACATACATAAATTTAAATAAATGTATACAAAGACACATTTACATAAACGCATGCATACATACATTTACATAAATTTATACATACAAAAATGTATATATATATATATATATGTATATCTTTGCCACTACGTTAAAAAAAGACTTTTGAATTGAGCAGTGTTATCCACATTGCTCCGGCACTGCCAAATTTTTGAAAAAGTTAACAATATTTTATCTTCAAATTGTAATAACGAAAAAAAGTTAAAGGTGACTTTAAACTCACTTTAACAAAACCCAACTGTAACGGCAAGTTGTAATAATGTAAAAGTGAAAAACTCAAATCAGCGTTCCATGAAAATTATTAACTTTTTTTAAAACACCCCAATTTTTACGTTTCTAATCAAAGCACTTGCTTACATCGCTTTTATGTCCAGTATCTTAGAATGAACCATAGTATTTTCAATAACAAATTCACCCCTATTCTGCATTTCAATTCGAACTAAAATTTTCTCTGTTTAGCAACTTTGCTATTCTGTGTTTCATTCCGTTTCATATCAATTTGTTTTAGTTTTGTATGTATTCTACATTATGATCGTATCTACGTTTTTCTAAGCTGTAAATTAAGTAACGGACCATTTTTCGATTTTTTTGTTGAGCTACAAAATTAAAGTTCACATGAGCGGTACGAAAAGCTGGGTTATTTAATGACGACAAAGGAAGATATTGCGTATGGATACCATAAGCGATCCAAAGATGAAGTATAGGCATTTTGGGAAGAAGTCTTTAAAACACTGAATGCATTAGGCCCACCAGCGAAAACTGGCACTGCATGGAAGAAAGTATGAAATTTTAATAAATTTCTAATATGTTAAATATGTGTACTGAAAATGTTATACAAAATGAAAACTTGCAACGAACAAAAATGAAATGATGGCCACCGGAGGAGGTAACTGTCATTTACAGCGCATTAGTCCTCTTGAAGAGGAGCAATAAAGTTCGCAAGCACCCAATAAACAAAGAAATCGATTCTTTAAAACCCCAATAGTCCTTTCAACCATATATCTTGTTTTTGTGTCCCTTCATTTGGTAACCCTAACAAGCGTACAGTGGCGTGAGTTCTACCAGTCATCATCGGTGGCTGTGAGCTACCAGCTTCAATACCAAAAAACAACAACTGCAGAAGGCTTAGAGACAAGAGCTCAACTACCAGCAAATTCATTAATTAAGGTCATTTTAAGGGTAAGAGAAGAGTGCGTATCTCACAATTGTATTTGGTATGACTTAAAAAATGTCTAAGAAAAGAGTGTAAATATTTAAAAAGGCAAAAGTACATAGATGTAATTATGTATACAATAAGACCCCGCTTAACGCTGTTTCAGTATTACGCGGTAGTATTGGGATTCCCCTAAATCGCACACTGTATTGAAACGGCCATGCACCAACCAAAAGCAACGGTGTATACTATGTATCTTTCAATTTTTTTTTTTGTTAATCTGTCCAGAATAATGATTCCAACCGTATTTTCCGAAGTCGCAATCATAGCACGAACGCATTTTTCCTGCGTCACATTTGATTTATTAGTTGTCAGCAACATTACTAGGTGTATACATACATATGTACGTGTTGAGTTCCCTCGTTTAGCGCTGAAACTTATTGGAAGGTATCCCCCGCATTAAGCGGGGTCTTACTGTATACATAAAATAAACTATTTGACTACCTGGGAAAGAATCTACCCAGCATTAACAACTAATGTAAGGAAATAGTTATATAGTTATTGATATTCTTTTTTAAAAAGTTATTGCTGATCTAAAAGTGGGGTTTTTTTTCTTAGATTTTCTAGATGTTGGCAAAGTATGTGAAAACTTTCCTGGGATATCCGAAAATTGTTTTTTAAAAACTCTTTTTCCAATTCCTTGGCAATAAATTTTCTAAAATTGGGAAGACCGACCTTGTGGGAATTGTAAAATTATTTATACAGTCGAACTTCCATAACTCGAATCTCCATTATCCAAAAAAAAAAATCCGACTTACGGAGACTTCGAGTTACAGAATTTTTTTTTCTGTAAGAGTTAATTGTGTTTTTATTATGTATTTTTTATTTAGAACAATCAGTAAGTGAAAACTGCATACCTTAGCATACTATATAATGTAATCAACAAGTTAAAATGAATTGAAATATTCTGAAATAAGTGACTGAAAATTTATTTGTTTTGTTATTTTCATTATAAAATATCTCTAATTTATTCAAAGCCTTATAGTGTTCCTCAGTTGTACGGTCATTAGTTTGCAAAAATAAATTCAATGTTCGCAAAGAGCTTTAACCCTTTTACCATATGGTCGAAATCCAGATTCAAACGAATTCGTAATTGATTCTTTATTTTTAAAAATCGTTGAGACTGTAGTGGCTGGTATACCATATTTATCAGCTGCTTCTTTTTTCTTTAACCCACCTTCCACTTCTTTGATAAGTTTATATTTTTCTTCAATAGACAAACATTTTAAAACACGTTTAGATGCCATGATAATAAAAAATACTATTTTAACATTTACCATCAGGCGAATTACATCTTATATGTATATAAAAATGAATGTGTGTTTGTTTGTATGTTTGTATGTTTGAAGTTTATAGACGATTAAACGGCTGAACCGATTTTCTTGAAATTTTCACAGTATCTTCCTGTATGTCTGGAAGGAGTTATAGGCTACTTTTTATGTTGATATTCCAAATGAGCGAGGGGCCATGCCCACGTATGCTACATACTACATACTTAATTGCATTTGAAATATATTACTCATACGCATAGTAGTTACCCCTACAAGTATGCTATCTATGATTCCTGATGTATAAAACCAAAGAGTTTATACCATAAAGTATAAAGAATGTGCATTTTGGCATATTTTGGAATATTTTTCAAAAATATTTCACGACGCGGGAGGAAAGATAGAAGGGAAGGATAAAGAAACCAAGAGCGTAGCAATGTTCTCAATTGTTCTCATCGTGCGTTTTTGTGGTTTGACTAATTTTTTATTTATTCTTCTGAAACAGTGTTGCCACGAAAAAAATGTTGTAACCAACATTTATGAAAAAATCACCAAATAAGAAAAAATATAACCAAAATTAAACTCATAGACTTTTGTTTTATCCTAAATAAAGCATATTTTCATTGTCTAGAACGCTTTCGATTATAAGTACATTTACACACACTTATAGTAAGTTAGCTTTTTAATAACTGTTTTATGCAGTGTATTACAATAAATACATAATGCGACCTGTTTTGGGCAATAAAAAAAAAAATCAATTTTGGGCGGGACGAAGTTCGCTGGGTCAGCTAGTCTTATATATAAAAATGAATGTGTGTTTGTTTGTATGTTTGAAGTTTATAGACGATTAAACGGCTGAACCGATTTTCTAGAAATTTTCACAGTATCTTCCTGTATGTCTGGAAGGAGTTATAGGCTACTTTTTATGTTGATATTCCAAATGAGCGAGGAGTCATGCCCACGTATACTACATACTACATACTTAAATTTAATTTATTTGAAATATATTACTCATACGCATAGTAGTTACCCCTACAAGTATGCTATCTATGATTCTTGATGTATAAAACCAAAGAAAATAAAGTATAAAGAATGTGCATTTTGGAATATTTTTCAAAAATATTTCACGACGCGGGAGGAAAGATAGAAGGGAAGGATAAAGAAACCAAGAGCGTAACAATGTTCTCAATTGTTCTTATCGTGCGTTTTTGTTGTTTGACTAATTTTTTATTTATTCTTCTGAAACAGTGTTGCCACGAAAAAAAAATTTTGTAACCAACATTTGTGAAAAAATCACCAAATAAGAAGAAATATAACCAAAATTAAATTCATAGACTTTTGTTTTATTTTTTTTTTCAAGTTTAAATTATAATTAATAAAAAATGAAACAAAAAATAGGTTTTTTTTAAAAGAAAAAGAAAAAAACCAAAAAAATCTACACATCTGCACATTGATCAAAAAATAAGCAATTTTGGTTAGAAATAACCAAAAACGGGAACACTGTTCTCAAATCACTTATTCTCTGACGTCGGCACAAAGAGGACATGAGAAAAATTATGACAGGCATGTTTAACGCAGAGGAAAATTGTTAGTAATATTTTCAAATCTACTTATTAACCCAATAATATGTATATGTGAGCGAAAAGTATAGAACAATTGTATTGCGCTAAAAACACCGTATTTAACTTGGCAAGTATTCTTCCAAAAATCTAAATCATTTCTCATTGATATTAGTGAATCATACTGTAATATTTCTTTGGGTGTAAAATTGAAGTCTGAAAAAAGCGACATGAACATTCTCCTTTAGAAGCTGACAAGCAACTGAATGCATTTTTACGCTCTAATGATGAGAGCAACACATTGTTACGCTCTTTGTTTGTGATTATTTTCCTTCTGTCTTCCGCCCATCTTATCCAGAAATGATTTTTTAAAAAGATTTTGGTGAGAGCGGGTCGTAATATTACAACCCGCCATAAGAAATTTTACTTCTACATAATGCGCATTCTTTATATCTATATTCTTTGATAAAACTTAATGGAATTGGATATCACTCATACGTCACATATGTAGTTTTTTTTAACGAATTTTACATCTATATAAACAAAAATGAATGTGTGTTTATTTGTTTGAAGTCTATAGACGGCTAAACGGCTGGACCGATTTTCTAGAAGTTTTGACAGTACCTTCCTGTATATCTGGAAGGAATTATAGGCTACTTTTTATTTTAAAATTTCAAGAAGGCGGGGTGCTACGCCCACATATTCAATAAGTATTTAATGTTGCATATCTCATAAACTGCGAATTTTGTATGGGCGACTTTGACGTATATATAAACAAAATGGGCTGATTAGCTATAGTGGGTGTGTCACCTCCAATATAAAAAATATTAAATTATTATATCTATGAAAATATCACAGTTAGAGCCCTAAAATTTTTTCGAATCCACTTTGGTATCAATATGAATATTTTAGACAAAAATGGGCTGACTAGGAAAAGGGTGTGGCTACGCCCACATATTCAATAAGTATTTAATGTTATGAATATGAATATTTTAGACAAAAATGGGCTGACTAGGAAAAGGGTGTGGCTACGCACACATATTCAATAAGTATTTAATGTCGCATATCTCATAAACTGCGAATTTTGTATGGGCGACTTTGACGTATATATAAACAAAATGGGCGGATTGGCTATAGTGGGTGTGCCACCTCCAATATAAAAAATATGAAATTATTATATCTATGAAAATATCACAGTTAGAGCCCTAAAATTTTTTCAAATCCACTTTAGTATCAATGTGAATATTTTAGACAAAAATGCGCTGACTAGGAAAAGGGTGTGGCTACGCCCACATATTCAATAAGTATTTAATGTTATGAATATGAATATTTTAGACAAAAATGGGCTGACTAGGAAAAGGGTGTGGCTACGCCCACATATTCAATAAGTATTTAATGTCGCATATCTCATAAACTGCGAATTTTGTATGGGCGACTTTGACTTATATATAAATAAAATGGGCGGGTTGGCTATAGTGGGTGTGTCACCTCCAATATAAAAAATATTAAATTATTATATCTATGAAAATATCACAGTTAGAGCCCTAAAATTTTTTCGAATCCACTTTAGTATCAATATGAATATTTTAGACAAAAATGGGCTGACTAGAAAAAGGGTGTGGTACTTCCCATATGAATTAAATTTAAAACTTCTTCTATCTCGGACATCACCTATATATAAAAATTAATGTGCATTTGTTTGTATGTTTGAAGTTTATAGACGACTAAACGGCTGAACCGATTTTCCTACTTTTTATGTTGATATTTCAAATGAGAGAGGTGCCACTCCCACATATACTACATAACCTACTATTGTAAGATAATAACAAAATGGATATATTGGAAAAACTATATCAGCAAGATACCTCAAATTTTGTACAAGTAACTACGGTTTTAATATAAATATTTTGGACAAAAATAGGCGACCTATCATTAGAGGACAATGCACCTGCCATATAAAGTAAATACTAAAATCTGCCTAACTGAAGAACTTTAACAGTTAGAGTCCCCAATTTTGTATAAATAACTTTAGTTTAAATATAAATATTTTGGACAAAAATAGGAAGTTCAGCAAAAGCGGGCGTGGCACATCCCATATGAAGTAAATGCTAAAATCTGCATATCTAGAACACCAGAACAGTTAGACTGCTAAAATTTTGTACGAATATCTAAAGGTTCAGTATCAATATTTTTGTTAAAAATGGGCTATCAAGCATTAGGGGCGTGGCAAACTCCATATGAACTAATTATTAAAATCTGTATTGCGTTTGCAATCCCAGAGCAACTACCAACCGAAATAAAGAAGTTTGTACGATATCAAATCAGGCGAATATTCATATTTAAATTCTCAGAAGGTCACACATTATGTTATTACTGGAATCCAAACCAATTTAAAAAGTTCAAAAACTTTTGTTAAAATCCCACGTTCCCATGTTGTGATAAGAGAAATTATATTACGGTGAATTCTTTTTGGTACTTGAGTTACTGATAAACAATAAACACTATTTTTGCTTTTAAATAAAAATTAATAAAATATTAAGAACACGCCATAATAATATATTCAGACTTTTATTGAGTCAATATTCGGTTTATTGAGTAAAATATTTTAAGTGTTCGGACATGACAATATACGCAGTTCAGCTGCTTATTCAATATTCATTTTACAGCTGGTAAACAAAATAACTGATTGTTTCAATAATATTGTTTTTTTGTTTGTCGTCGTTGACATTTGAGTAGTCAAATATTAACAGAAAGTGTTCGTATAATTGTAATATGCGCACTGAGCAGTGCTGTACTTTAAGTTTTACTCAATCTTATAACAATTTACGTATTTATTGCGCAATAATTAATTCAAACTTCATATGAAATATTAAGCTAAATAATGGCTCAATAAGGTGCATATCTGAATACCGTATAAAACTCATTAATAAAACTTTTTTAAATTGATCTTAATTGTATTTCAGGATAATTTCTTACAAAAAAACTTGAGCAGTAAATATTCAAGATTAAGGGCTTAAAATTTGTCGCCGTATTTTTCCACTTATTGTTACTTTAAAACAAACTTTAGATTTGAATGCTACAGCAATGTATGTTCTCTATAGTTTCAAAAAGAAATGAAAGTTTGCATTCTCACTGAAATAAAAATAATACATATGACATTAGCAACCATTTTCATGTTTTTATAGTTTATGTTGCTTGAAACTAGTGCTTTAGTTTTTGCGTGATACATATACTGTTTGTAAGCTTGTCAGCAACACCTTGAAATCTTTTTATTTTTAAAAACATTGTGTTTAAACAGTGATGGCAACAATTAAACTGTTATTGTACAAAAAAAAAAAAATACGCAATGCATTTATGGTATCAGATGTGTTATCAACGTGCTTAACGTTTTATGAATATAAATGAATACACACACAAACATGCATATGTAAGTGCCCTTTGCTTGTTTTACCATTGTACACAGAAGTGGCGTTTGTATGTGTGTCCATCTATTTACGTTACAGAAAAAAATAATGGTAAACATTAACAAAAACACAAACTTAAAACGAAAACATTTTTAAAGTTTAATGTTTACGTGTGTTAAAAGTGTTTAAAAGTATATGTATGTAAATGTGTGGGGATTTTTTTTGTTCGTAATAAATTTTTACAATTTCAATTACAGTTGTCAACAAAGCAGTGGAAATTAAATGTGTAATCAAGTCCACAAATTCGAAATTTATAGATGAGCCTTGTAATCCAAATTATTTGCAATTATTGTTGTAATAACATTCATTGCCATTACAAACCATCCCGAGTCCAAAATAAATTTCACTAAAAATTATCCACCGAGTTATCTGTGAACCAGAGATCGGTAGTGAGTATTCAAAAAGATGAGTAGATTCGAATCGTACTCATAATTTCTGATACTTATACGCATCCATACTTATTTTAACCCATATGCGCTTATCGCCCCATTTTTAAAACGATAAAATATTGATCAGCTGTGTGGTATACAATTAGATTAGATTCCAATAAATCCATGTTTTTACGGGAACAAAAAGTTGGGCATATACGGGTTAATATCATACTCATATTCAAAGTTTGAAGTACTCATCGCACTCATACTTGACAATACGCATGATGTTGTTGATTTCGACTCTCCTTTACTCAACATTTACAAGAATCAAAAAATAAGTATGATTACCGTACGAACACTACAATACTCACTAGAAGATTGTGTGTTTGCTTTCTTGCTGTCTTTTTCTTTTTTTGTAAATGCAACAACAACTAAGACTGTAAATTTTGATGAAGATTCGAATCACTCGAATCATTTATAAACATTGTTACGAAAACGGTGTACCATCTTTTAATATTAAAAAAGATAAGCAAAAGCCACACTAACAAATACAACGAACTTGCTTGCATATACCAACAACAAGTAGGAAAGAAAAGGAGACAGACAAGTAAGAAAGAAAGCAACAATAAACAACATAAGCAAAGTACACATACAACAATGAAGTAGCGATAGAACTCTCAAGAAGGCGAAGACAAGAACATTCTACTTCCAGCACCTTCAGCAGACTGTTTGTTTGGGAATATAAAAACGCAAGACAAAGCAGACAACGAGGCAGCCAGTTTTGTGTGAAAACACGTTCTGTGCGAAGTAAACAGTCGTGGTTTGAAGATCGCTATCGCTATACAACAGAGTTGTTAGTGTTTGCGCTGACAGAAGTGTGAAATAGAATAGTGAACAAGCAATTATTGTTGAATCCGTCAAATTGTATACGGTGGTATACAAAAGTAGTACGAACAATAAAGAGTTTAATTGAAACAAAACACATATTTGTTTTTATTTAGTTGCAATCAACGAACTCATATTTTAAACGTTTTTAAAAAGGTAAAAACGTAACAGTATTATAAGTATTTTTCTAAATTTATGAACCTAATTGAGTTGGCGTATGAATCAAACATATTTCGAATGCTATGAGTTTGATGTCAACGTACTCATACTTATTGCAATCTGTACTTATAAATCAATGTTGTAGTGAGTACGAATGAATCAAAGTAGTTGAATTTCAATATGTTCACTCATACCCAAAAATTTCATGGGTACTTATGAGTAGCGAAAAAACGATTCATTGCTGATCTCTGCTGTGAACCAGGCTGTTTCTAGCTACTGATTGCGTGACAGCCCTCTATATTATTGCTTACATTGGCTATGACCATGTTACCTACATAACAAATCCAGACTCGAAAACGTTAGCAATGAGCACACACTCTATTAGGATTGTCAAAATAAATTTACGATACCTGTTAAAGAAATAAACGCCTGTTAAATAGAATACCACCTTAATAACGACCTCAATATTAAAATACGTATGTATGTAGGAATATGTATACAACATTAATACACTGAATCAATTAAATTATATGTAGACTGTGAAATCCCATTAAAATATTACGTTGTTTATACCATAAATAATTACTTTGGAGTAATTACACAATTATTTTAATTATGCTTTAACCGCGTGAGTTAAAGAGTTACAAAATATTCATTTAAAAAAAGTAGAAACCAATAATATGCATACATCATCTGCATTAAATATTTCGTTTAACTGAAAGTAACAAAAAACCGCAAAATATCACAATACAGTGCACTCTCGATAATATGAACTAATTAAAACAAAGCCTGTTCATATTTCCGAAATTGTTCATATTTACAAATGGCTTAAATTGTTGAAAAAAATTTTGTTTTCTTGCAAGATAAACACTTTTCCTGGTTTTTTTTTTCATTAAATAATTTTATTTTTTGTTTTATTTAAAAAAAAAGAACTTCCTTCACTAAATTTGTTAATGTGTTCAAATACTTATACAATCTTTAACTTAAACTTTAAAAAGTTCGGTTATCTTTTTTGCTGTTCTTTTGAACGAGAACTTTTAAAACAGCCTTCTCTCGCAACTGTCTCAATACATTTAAGTCTCGTTGTTCAACCATTTCACTTTCTGCCCACTCCAATGTATTATTAAAAATTTCTACAACTTCCCTGTCTTTAAGCGTTTTCTTTGGCTTCTCCACACAATCATCTTCGTCCGATATTTCTTCTATTTCATTATCGTCACATTCAATAGCATCCTCATTCCATTCTTTAACATTCAATGCTGTAAATTCAATCTATAGAAAACTATAGAATAAAATACAACTTCACATTACAGAGAACACTAATTTCTTGTCTCAGGGTACATAAACTATTTGCCGCACTTTCTTCTAAATCTATTAAATTCATTTGTAAGCTTTGTCTAAGATTACTTAAAGGGATTTCATCTTCAGGATCATTTTGATTAACCACCATATTTAAAATATTATTGCGGCATTTGGATAGCAAAGATGCATCTACTCTACTCCATGCTGATTCTAAAATAATAACGGCTTCCTTTAATGTAGTTTGTTTCATAGACTCTATTAAACTACCCCCTTTAGCAGCAATGGAAGCTAGAAGACTGTTTCTATAATAAAGTTTTGTGATCCTGATTGCATTCTGGTCCATGGGTTGGATAAGAGGTGTCACGTTCGGTGGAATAAACATTACAAAAATAGATCAGTTTTCAGATTTTAGTTGGTCATCAAGTGGGTGAGAAGGTGCATTATCTATTAGAAGAATGGCTTTTGCTGGCTTCACCTTTTTGGTTAAGAATCGTTCTACACACATGTATCTATATACATGTATCTACATACATATTTATGGATGTATTTGTTGTTTTTTTAAGATTTGGTATTAAAATAAACATACAAACTCGGGATTTCCCCAATTTCTAATGCTTTGTAACTGGAATTTATATGCTTTAAAAATAAAAAAGCTGTTCATATTTTAAAGCCTTTGTACAAAGTTCATATTTTGGAGTAGTCAATGGTTAAGAAAAAGTGTTCATATTTTGGGGTGTTCATATATTAGGGTGTTCATATTATCGCGAGTGCACTGTATTTTAATTAAGGACGAAGTTTATGAGTTCTTGGAGATCGAATAATAACTTTAATAAATTTGCAGTCAAATAAATTGCTATTGTTTTTAATATTGAACAATAATGAGAGAAGAAAATTTAATCAAATACAAGATTAAATCACATCGAAGGTATCAGGCATCGTGTTCAAAACATTGAATGTATTTCATAGATTCACTTCTTAGAGCACAATGTCTACTATTTCTGTCTTTGTGAGCGTTATTACAACTTGCCGTTAAAGTTGGGTTTAGTTAAAGGTAACCTTAGCTAAAGTAAACTTTAAAGTCACCTTTAATTTTTTTCGTTATTACAACTTACAGATTATTCGAATTCATATTTAGATGTGTGTATAGTTGATTCGAGACTTGCCATTTATACGGCTAATTATTATAATGTACACAATTAACCGCCATTTAAACTATCCAAAGGGACATGACGACTAAACGCATTATTCCACTATATCAAAAAGAAATAGTGATGAAAGAGATTGTTAAGAAAAGACTGCGGGAGCCATTGATTCGCTAGCAAACAGTCGGGCGTGTGGGTTCGGTCCTTCCAATAACAAAAGCCTGTCCATATACAGAAGTTTTTGTTTATTTTAGACTCCCTATTTTTAGGTATTATTTAATCTAAATAGAATAAGTGACTGTAATGTTATCCAGCAAATCCCGATTACAGTCATTTGTAATGAAAGCAAAATAAATTTAAATACAAAAAGACATATCTTATTGGCACAATCATTTAAGAGCGGTATCTAGTGTTATTGTTAGTGAGAAGCTAGGTCTATAATCCTGACTGAAGGGTTGTAATGGCCAATTATGTATGTATCTAGTGTTATTGATACGCCTGTCTCAAAACCCGCCACTAACCTTGGCCCTAAGAACGTCATTTTATTAAGGCCCCAAATAATCTATTGCGCCAAAACTAACTACGAAAACACTGCATACTTTCATAAAATAGAGCAAAGAAAAAAAATTAATAAAATTGAAAAAATATGTATGCTACAAAAAATGAAGTGAAAGCATTTCTAGCATAAACTAAACTGACTCAAATATTTCTAAAACTGTATCAGTGATAATGATGACAAACTGTAGCAATAACTTAATTAGGTTCGATCAAACATATTCGATGTCATTATCACTGATGAGTATATTAAATATAAGGGTAAAACATAAAATTAGCACTCACCAAACATGCGTGTCTTCGAGTTCTGGAAGGCCTTCAAGATTAGATGTACATGAGTTTGTTGCTGTTGTAAAATTTTCTGTAAATTGGGCTAAAAAAATTTGATTAATTTGCTCTAGCTAATTATGTCGTATATAATGCTTGCACTTACAAATATTACAATATTTCAATGGAATAGATATAAATGTTTTTTAATGATACTAATTTTAAACGTTTTTTAAAACTAAAAATATAAATTCATGTCATTGTAAAACATTTTAGAAAAAAGTTACAGTATACAAACACAAAATTGATAACGATAATTTAATATGAAAAAAGGTTTGATTCAGACATGTTGTG
Source organism: Sarcophaga rosellei (assembly GCA_930367235.1). NCBI lineage: Eukaryota > Metazoa > Arthropoda > Insecta > Diptera > Sarcophagidae > Sarcophaga > Sarcophaga rosellei. Next base: position 26,969,966 of record OV884020.1, on the reverse strand, counting down.
TGATCATTACAACTGTTTTACATTACAACCAAATTATCACAATGTATTTCTATATAGTCAACCAGTTTTTAGGAAAGAGAATAAGTACACTTAAAAAAACGAGATTATGGAAATCGAATAATGATCAATACAGTAAGCATGTCAGTTATTGTGACAAATATCTTATATATAAAAATGAATGTGTGTTTGATTGTATGTTTGTATGTTTGAAGTTTATAGACGACTAAACGGCTGAACCGATTTTCTTGAAATTTTCACAGTATCTTCCTGTATGTCTGGAAGGAGTTATAGGCTACTTTTTATGTTGATATTCCAAATGAGCGAGGGGCCATGCCCATGTATACTACATACTTAATATTTAATTGCATTTGAAATATATTACTCATACGCATAGTTACCCCTAGAGTATGCTATCTATGATTCCTGATGTATAAAACCAAAGAAAATAAAGTGTAAAGAACGACGCGGGGGGAAAGATAGAAGGGAAAGAAAAAAATTTTGTAAACAACATTTGTGAAAAAATTCACCAAATAAGAAAAAATATAACCAAAATTAAATTCATAGACTTTTGTTTTATTTTTTTTTTTTCAAGTTTAAATTATAATTAATAAAAAAAAGAAACAAAAAATAGCTTTTCTTATAAGAAAGAAAGAAAAAGAAAGAAAGAAAAGAAAGAAAGAAATAACCAAAACCAAAAAAACCTACACATCTACACATTGATCAAAAAAATAACCAATTTCGGTTAGAAATAACCAAAAAAAGGCAACACGAGCAATGAGCATTGAAACTGGAACATCTTCGAGTACATGCCGCTGAGACCCGTTCGCATGAATTACTTGAACAACGAGAAGTGAGATTAGAAACTGATCGAATGTGTACTACTCAGGCCCGTTCGTCTGAATCATCTAGGCAACGGGAAACGAAATCAATAAAATGATTCAAAATTAATTGGATATTTGTGTAATGTCTTTCCTTCAAAAATTATTTTAGTTGTTGGCGCAACAACGCGCGCAGGGTACAGCTAGTAAATAATAAAATTAAGGTAGCACTAATATTTCAAATTTAAATAAATTTTAACATTTTAAATTGAAAAACAGAAATACTCAATAGAAATTTCAAACAAATAAAATTATAGAAACAATTGATGATTGATATGAATATTATTAATAAAATTATTATAGAAACATATCTTATTTTAGAAAAATATCATCAACATTATGAAAAGTTTAAATATAAAGTAAGCACTTTGTACAGAGGTAAAACTGTTACGTAACTGTCACTAACGGTTTTACAGCACCGAATTACAGTTTTTTTTCTGGCTTGTGAAGTTTTAATTTAATTGAAGAAAAATTTTATAAAATAAAATTGAATAAAATTAAATAAAATTTGAACTCCCGGAACCTGTTAAAAAAATGTGTTAATGCCTATAGTAATACTTTTTTTTTTTTTGGAATTTACCTCCTCATTAGGATGTCCTGAGTATAAACTAACCACCAGGGAAATCCAAGAAATAATCACACCAATAATCACCAAGAAAGACCGGGCCCTATGGCCAATAATTGAAATTTTGTACACTACACTTCACAAGAAAACTTCAGGTTATTTTACAATAATATTTATGTCACTTTATTTAATCCACTATACTATACCTCCTTTTCAATATTTGCAGGATCAACAGAGAAAGATAAAAAAATTATCACCACTCACTTTTTCTATTTTAATAATTAATTATTACTGCCACACTTTCTATATATTAAGCTCAGCTCTTCAATCAAAATAAATGAGTTGTTCAGTTTTCTTTGATAAGAAACTTCGGTTAGCAATCAGAATAGGGTGGAATGAGAAAACATGTATAAATAAACATTAAGGCTTGTTTAAGCTCTTGACAATCAAAAATATATACAACATGATTGCCACTATAACCGACATACATAATTAAATTTCCTCTGAAAAATGTTAGTACATTTTACATTCGCATTATAAAAAAAAAAATAACAATGAATATTATGAAAATCTTTTCATATTTAATTTCCGGAAAAATCTCGTAGAATCTAGTAAATACAGTGTGTGACACAAATGTGTAAATGATGTCCTGATGTTTACACTTAGTGACAAAATATTTTATTTACAAAGGATATTAACAAAAGTTTTGTGGTTTTGAAACCAATATTTATTTACGATTTTTTTTAACTAACCAAATAAAACGTATACTAATTTATTCTTCAGAAATATAAAAAAATTAATTTTAATTCATTTACACACTTTTGTCGCGAGTTATTAAAATCACAATTTTAGTATTTCGTATATCCTCCTTTGGAATCTATAACTGCCAGAATTCTGAAAGACATACTCTCTACCAGTTTTCGACATTCTTCTTGCTTCTTGTTATCGATGACCAAATGTCATGACAGCGCTGCCAGAGCTCGGTTGTATTTTTAAAGCTGTGCTGGTAATTATAAACCCGACGTTTAAGTATTCCCCATAAATTTTCAATCGGGTTTAAATCCGGTGACTGTGGAGGCCAGTCCAATAAAGAAATTTTGGCAGTTTTGAAAAACTCAAGGGTTTTTTTAGCCTTGTGCTTAGGGTCGTTATCTTGTTGCATGACAGAGTTTTCAACATTTCGACCCCAAGCAGTTAGACTATCCATATACGATGACTTTATAATGTCGATATACATTTCGGCATTCATATTTCCAACTATTTTATGAAGCTTTCCTACTCCTTGCACACAAAAACATCCCCAAAAAAGCACCACCAAATTTCATAGTTGGTATAACATCGCGGTCCGTCAAAGGTGCATTTGGTTTCCTATAAACATATTTAGGTCCATCGGGACCAAAAAGATTAATTTTGGACTCATCTGTCCATATTACTTTTTCCCAGTCATCCATAGTCCAGTTTTGATATTTTTTTGCTAATGCTAACCTAAGTGATTTGTGTCTTTCGGTTAAACGTGGTTTTTTCACCCTTTTTCTTGCATGAAAACCACATTTATTTATTTCTCTAAGAGCTGTTCTCTTTGATATTTCAATTTGGTAGCATGAAGACAACTTTTGCTGCACTTCACGAGGACCATTAGCTTCTCCTGATTCAACTAAACGTTGTACCGTGCGTCTATCCCTTAGCGAAAGGATTGAATTGCGTCCCAAACGTGGTGCTGGGAAAGTCAAACCGCTCCTTTTTGCTATATTTCCTACAGTTTTAAATGAAATATTAAATTTTTGAGAAATTTTTCTGTAGGAGAGACCATTTTTTTAGCTCATCTATGACAAATTTTTCGACTTCGTTGCTAATCTTCTTCATGATTAAAAAATCCTTGTGAAATAATAAATAATTAGGTTTATGATTAAAAATATGATCTTATTTAATACTTAAAACACATTAACTTACTTTTACCAACGAAATTGTTTAAATTAATAGTTTTTAAATATTAAAAACGTGTTATTTTTTAACTTTTTGATCTCGTAGTATCAAAGTACCGTTACTCCACATGACGATTTTTGGTATTGCCATATTTCACAAGAGTTGATCTTTACATTGAGTAAACAAAAGTTACCATATGCATAACAGTTAAGACAAAAATTAAAAATATGGCTATTTAAAAATTCATTTACACATTTATGTCACAGACTGTATTTATGTTGGTTTGCCTTTTAAGGCTAGTACTCTGTTCAAAATTTCAAGTGGAATGCAGTCAAAATACATGTTAAAAAAAATCACATGAAATTTTCATGAAAAAATGTTGCAGAAGTAGTACTCTGTTCATTTTGTGAAAAACATATGACATGTTTCTGGCAACATTATTTTTTCACAGCGAAATAATTAAAATGCCAATTGTTTCACGTGGAATTTTCAATAACAGCTGACTTTAAAATTTATGTGTATAAAAAAAGTTTATAAAAAAAGCAAAACATATGTGTTTTGTTTACAAAAGTAAAACAATGTGGCGTACTTTCAATAAAAAAATCGTCAAATTATGTAAATTCGCGTGATAGGCAACATTGGCTACACGTCAAATTTTCCGTATGAAATAATTAATGTTGCTCAACATTTTTCACAAATTTGAACAGAGTACATACTAGCCAGGGATGATAAATGACACCAATGAAATGGTAACAAAACAGTTTTAAAAAAGTACTTTTCGGGTTGAAAAAGTATCAAATTTTGAACTATTCATATTTTTACACAAATTTTCCTTCTTTTCAAATTATATTAAAGTAACATTTTTTAATTTTTTTTTTAAATAATTTATTCAAGCTTTAACAAAACAAATAATACATAATAGGCTTTTTACACTGAGCTTCATCTTTCATCTCTCATCAATTGGCAAGATGACAACATCTTCCCATAAGAAATATACAGACCAAAAAATCGTCATCTTTCATCATCTTCACAAGATGTTCCTATCTCATTTTGTTCCACTCATCATCTTTCGATAATTTTAGTGTCATCACTAAAAGAATGACATTTGTTTATAAGTATAAAAAAAATTAAACGTCACAAAATGAGCGGGACTGAACAAAGTAAGTATATTTTTAAATGTATATATAAATTAATGAAATAAATTTTTAATAATATTTTTTTAATATTTTATAGCAAAAAAAAGCACTCGAATAGTTTGGTCAGTTGCTGAGGAGAACATGCTGCTAGATCTATGGCAGGAAAATATAGAAAAATTAAGAGGTGCGAAAAAAAATTCCCATATTTTTCAACAAATGGCAGAAAAGCTCAAGGAAGCCGGCTTTTGTGGGAGCTGGAGCGATGTTAGAACCAAAGTGGACAACCTCACCCGCAAATATAAGTATAGAAATTGTATGCAACATTCATAACCAACATTTCATATAAACCTTTTTCTAGACAAGAAAAAAATAAAATTGGTCCAACTGGAGGAGCACCGTCCTCATGGGAATATTATCATAAGGTTAATAATATTCTTGGGTCTTTCAGGCTACATAACATAGGTGAAACTATGCACGAAAGTACAGGTACATATGTATATAGATAAATATAAAAAACAAAAATAATTTTAGTAATTTTAAATTCACAGACATGTCTACACTTTTAGAAGATCCTCAAGGTGTTATCGTGCTTGATCCTGAAGATTTAAACTTGGAGCAATCGTGCATCAGTTTAAACTTCACTGAAAATGAGGACAGTTAGGGATCTCAACCGAAAAAAAGAAAGTGTGATGTGAACGCTGAACTGGTAAAGGCCGTGTCAGATAAAACTTTGTTGCTTTGCGTGACGTTTATAACTTTGAGAGAAAAGCGTAAAGCAAAAGGTGTATGACACAACCAAAACTTTGACAACACTCGCGTTGTTTGTTTCTCTTTAAAAGTGGTTGGCGCGTAAGTTTTTTTTACTGAGTAAAATTATGAAAATTATATTAAATACTTCTTCCAAAATATAAAATTCACTTACCTCTCTTTTTTTTTAATATAATAAAAACAAAACAATAACAAAAAAGCTTTAAATTTAAAGAAAAATATTGAAACAATAAAATTTGCGCTCAAATTTGCCAAAAATATTTACTGAATAATCAACAGCTGATTGTCAAAGCGAGCAAAAAGATGAGAGATGCCCAACTTTTCGCTTTGCGTTGCGTTAAAAGCAGTTTATGTGACAAGTGCCATATGAACATGTACATTTATCTCAAATGTCAAAGCGTATATGCAACGCAACGCGAAGCCAAAGTTTTATCTGACACGGCCTTAAGATTGGCAAGAGAGCGAAATGATATGCAACGTCAAATGCACCAAGAGCGGAGACAACAATTGGATGAAATAATTAAAAGCTTAAAAGACATATCATCTCAAAATGCATCCTTTCAATCGGAACTGCTTTCAATTTTGAGGGAGAAAAAAATAGATTATTTTTAGGATGCTTTGGATTTTTGTGTGGTGCGCATTTGAAGGTGCTCTTTATTACTATTATTTATGTGAATTATATATTTAATTTTATTTGTTTTTGTTTATCAATTGTTTATGTGAATTAAATAATTTTAAGTTTTTGCGTTTAAATTGTTATGTGAACAATATAATTTATTTTGTTTTTTTTTAACTGTTTGTTTTATAAATGATCTCAATAAAAAATATTTAAGTTTTTGGTACAAACGAATTCATTTAACTTTTTATTGTTTTTTAAACGAAATTCAGTGGAAAACATTTATATTTCTATGACATATTAAAATTCTCTTTCCGTAAGATATTTTGCAATGGCTTTTCTAATATTTTCTGCTGGTGCTGAAAAATCTCCAGATGTGTTGCTGTCTTCTGGTTGAGGGCGGGCTTCGGTCACATCTATATTCCAATTTTCATTTATATGGCTTTTATTCGAGTTTAAAAAGTTATGTAAAATACAAGCACACATAATAATTTTGCTGTTGAACTTGTAGTGATTATCCAAACCCTTTCCTATGCGTCGGAATCTAGCTTTTAAATGACCAAACGCATTCTCAACTACGCGCCTTGCTTTGGACAAATTGTAATTGAATGTTTGCTGTTCTACAGAGGCGGAAGTTGAAAAAGGATATGGCTTCATGATAGTTCTTGAAAATTTAAATGCAGAGTCACCAATAAGGAGTACTGGAACTTCAGTATTACATATTTGCCTGGATTTGTCTTTTAGTAGTTTTGATGACTCAATAATTTTACTTAATTGAGAAAGTTGATAAATTTGTGAGTCATTACAACGTCCTGGGCAACAGACATTTACGTATAGAAATCTGTAACTATACTAAAATTTACATATTGAAAAATTAAAGGGTTTTTAACAAAACTAACAGATAGTCAACCAATGCAAAAAGTACCACAGAATACCAGCCCTTATAATTAAAATGATCTATAGCTTCTGAAACTGGTGGCTTCACTTCAATATGACATCCATCTATTTAAATATTTTCACACATTATATATTTAATTTAAAATAAATTTTTTATATTACCAATCGCTCCTAGGCACTGTGGAAACCCCAAATCTTCGAATCCTTTGACGCACTCTTCAACCTTCGCAGCTGTTAGAAAATTTGTTGGAAGGAAATCATTTGCCAGATTTTCAATCACTGCCCTACAAAACTCATGCAAAATAATGCAAACACTACTAGCGGAAACGCCAAAAAGTCTCCCTATAGTGCGATACTCAGATGAAGACCCCAGCGTATAAAGAGCTATGGCCACACGTTTTTCTAATGGAATAGATTTCCGACAGTTTGTGTCCTTTTTTCTTAAACACTCCAACCGATTTACCAGTAATGAAAAGGTTGTTCTATCTACACGAAAGCTTTCTTTAAAAAATTCTGGACTACTATTTGGAACGTCTCTCTCCCAGAAAGTTCCATACCGAATCTAAAGTTATAAAAATATATGTGTATTTAAAAACAAATTTAACAATTACAGATATAAAAAAATTATTCCAAATGACCAAAAACTTCGGCGATTTGAGGCACGTGCAATTGGTAAGATTTCTTCATCTTCTATAATGAAGTCATTGTCCATAATAACATCAAGAAGATCCGTATATTGTTTTAATAATTTATTTTGCTCTTCAAGTGCAATTATTAATCCGATAATTGAAGAATTTTCCATTTTATTTTTTTTTTAATTATAAGCAGATTTTATGTATTTAAAATGAAAGATGAGAGATGATGCAAATGTAAACAACTTTTTTCATTTTTATCATCTTCCACTCATTCCTCTAAGATGATGCTAAGTGTAAAAAGGCTATAACAATTCAAGCGAACAAACAAAATATAAACATTTAAACCAAAAATAAAACATTTCATTTAAGTATATAAAAATGAGGTACATTTTAAAGAGATCAATATTATAAAACATTTTTAATGTTTTTATTTTAGTTTTGATAACATGTAAAATAAATAAAACATAACAATTCATGCGAACAAAAAACATTATAATATATTAAAAACTATATTAAAGAATATAAAAATTAGGTACATTTTTAGGAGATCGATATTAAAAATCATTTTTAATGACTTTATTTTTGTTTGGATAACATTTTGTTGTTAATTTTAATATTGTAACAACAAGAATCTGTCGACTTTAATAAATCTTTCGTTTGTATTAAACTAGATACGGTTGAAACATGGGTTACCATATCACATTCTCATTTGATAAAGTGAAATTTAGGTAAGTTAAGAAAAAGTATCAAGTATATCACGGTGGTACCGAGGTACTTGGGAGCGTCAGAAAGTATCAAAAAAAATACCAAAGTATCAACTTTATCATCCCTGATACTAGCCTTAACATTATAAACATTTGATTGGCTACATGTGTCTGTATGCTAGCAACATGTTGACATGATTGAGTACTAAGCTTTTGTTGCAATCAAACAGTTTATGTTCTTGCTAACATATAAGAAAAAGGTTTTACAATGGTCCAATGTCTAAAGCGAGTGTCAGAAACATAAGATTAAATTTTAAAAATTCTTTAAACCGTACACTACATGATTCAATAAATTGCCTTGAGACTCTTGAATATGACAGTGATCATGAAGCAGTTGTGAATTAGATTATTGGGTGTTGAGAATGATCACCCACTTTCTTTCTTCAGTGACTCACCGTGGTCTAAATTGAATTTTAGAAAAGCTAATTGCAAGAAATTTGAAAATTTTTTGATGAGTGAAAATATAATAATTCCAGCCGATAGGAATCTAAGTAATAACGAAATAGACTTTCATTTGCGTAAACTGAAGTATTATATTACAAGGGCCATGGATGCTTCGATCCCAAAATTTAAATCACATGATTCGATTAAGAGATATACTAATTCAACGATTAGAAAACTGCAAGGTGAGAACCAGGGTTTGTTTTTGCTTCACTGTGTTTTGCTTTTTCTTATATGCTTCACTACAGCTAAGAGAAAATGAAACAGCAAAGGCAAACAGCACAGCGAAAAAACAAAAATAAACTCATTAGCTGTAGTGGTACAGTGAAATGTTTTCTACTAACGCAGTGAAGCACAGTTGTTAATTTCAAAACGATCACTATTGCTTACAGCGTTTCAGCTCTTGTGGTTTCTCTTGTGCTTTTGCTGTACTTATTTGCTGCGCTATTTTACTTTGTAAAGAACTGCTTAAAGGTTTTATATGATAAAAATGTGGGTGTATTTGTGAGAAGCATGTGTATAACCCAGAAGAAAATTGTTAGTAATTATTGTTTCAAGCAGTGTTCGAACAAATATTGTGCTTTTTGATCCCATTTATTACTCTTCGGAATAATAGAAATATTTCACTTAAAAATTCAAAGAAAAATCTGTGAATTTTACCCATTGCAAAGGATGGCAATATTTCACTAGGCAGAAAATATCATTATGGAAAGATTTACATGCATAATAATGTATGGAAATTTTGTAGTGACCAATTTGAGGACCATAAAATATAACCCTTTGGATTATTCAGGTACCAGAATTTTTAAAACTGTGATTTTCAATGTAGCCAGTGCACTTTTTTCAAACGACCGACATTGGTATTTTTCCCACAAGTTTTTAAGGTTTTGTAGCAAGAGTCATCATTAAATATTGCAGGTACCTGAATTTTTCAAAGGGTTATATTTAATGGTCCTCCGTTTCGCAAATTGGTCACCACAACATTACATAAAAGTACATAACATAAATGAGAATAATTTCGTAAATGAAATCGATATGAACACCCCAAGCAATATAAAGAAAACAAAAAACGGAATTGTACTGTAAAAATAGAAATCAGCAAAAAGCAATTATTTAGATCATATATTGGACGTGTTACCGAGGATAGTATACCATTCAACGTTCTAATTTCTGAAAACTTTAAGAACATTTTAAACCCAATTTGCGTTGGGTTAAGTCAAAAGTTAGGCACAAAATTTTGTCTTAATAGTAGAAACTGTCAAAAAGTTCTTAAATTAGTGTCCGACACTATTAGGAAAGAAATAACAGCGGACCTTTGTCAGAGATTATTGTCTCTAAAAATTTTCTAGATTTTTTAACCCTTTAATTTCGTCGACATCCACCAAAAACATTGCGAAAAACTTATTTTCGACAGACTCTACATGTTCTTGTATTGTATTGTATTCTTGTAGATTCGCAAAAGAACTGTTTCTCATTGTAAATGAAATATTTCACTAGGCAGAAAATATTATGAAAAGATTTAAATGCATAATAATGTATGTAAATGTTGTGGTCACCAATTTGCGAAACGGAGGACCATTGGACCATATGCTACAAAACCATAAAAACTTGTGGGAAAAATACCAATGTCGGTCGTTTGAAAAAAGTGCACTGGCTACATTGAAAATCACAGTTTTAAAAATTCTGGTACCTGAATATTCCAAAGGGTTATATTTTATGGTCCTCAAATTGGTCACTACAAAATTTCTATACATTATTATGCATGTAAATCTTTCCATAATGAGAATTTTCTGCCTAGTGAAATATTGCCATTCTTCGCAATGGGTAAAATTCACAGCTTTTTCTTTGAATTTTTAAGTGAAATATTTCTATTATTCCGAAGAGTAATAAATGGGATCAAAAAATACAATATTTTGTAAACAATATTTGTTCGAACACTGCTTGAAACAATAATTACTAACAATTTTCCTCTGGGTTATACAAATGCTTCTCACAAATACAACCACATTTTTATCATATAAAACCTTTAAGCAGTTCTTTACAAAGTAAAATAGCGCAGCAAATAAGTACAGCAAAAGCACAAGAGAAACCACAAGAGCTGAAACGCTGTAAGCAATAGTGATCGTTTTGAAATTAACAACTGTGCTTCACTGCGTTAGTAGAAAACATTTCACTGTACCAGTACAGCTAATGAGTTTATTTTTGTTTTTTCACTGTGCTGTTTGCTTTTGCTTTGGGTACAATTGCTGAAAAACTGTAAGCACAGCAGAAATTTAGGTGCTTTTGCTAATTTCAAGCAAGCAATACAAACCCTGGTGAGAACAGTAGGATTATTACTTTGATAAAATGTTTCAATAAATCAGAAACTTTTTTAACACAATCTGAATTCAGTGTACTTAAAGCGAAACTGAAACTAATTAGAAAACTCTTAAACTTTAATTTTACAATTTCGGTGAATAGACATTTTCAGGAAAGGTTTAAAGAAATGGGTCCCAAGGAAACGGTTTTAGCATTTACAACCTTCTGATTTAGATATTATAAAAATTCCTATAGGAGGTGAAAGATTGATAAGGAACGCAGGTATTCACCGTTAGTTTTCGAAAAGGAAACTGACAATGCTAATTACTGATTCATGAGGAAGATCAAGAATTGGACATATTTGGTTCATTTCTGAATTCGATTCACTCTTTAAGGATATTGATCCAGATAATACTGTTCATCTGGAGGTAGATCATTGTTTCACTGAATTTTTAGTGAGGAAAAATCAGTATGAAAATAGTGACACAACCATGACGATATTTTCAATTACGAAAAAGGCAGATGAATTAAGAGAATCGCAATTGGATAATTTCTTTATATCCAAGGACAGGGTTTTGTAAATTTTTAGGAAGCGTAGACCAAAAATATCTTCAGGGCGTTGATAATATACCCAACGTGGTGTTGCGTAATTTGCCTGAAGTTTTAATACGCAAATATGAAATACTTTTCAATAACATGCTGAATAATGCTTACGTTCCTCGTGCTTGGAAGCAAGCCAAAGTGATATTTTACCGAAAAAGAATAAGGGTGCGAACAATCTGAGAAATTTCAGGGCAATAAGCTTGCTTCCGAACATCAGCAAGGTATTTGAAATTTGTATCAATGTTAACATCTTCAAGATAACCGAGGACAAGAATTTAGTTAGCGATAGACAATTCAGTTTTAAGTACAAGCATTCAACGATACATGCAATTAATTGCCTGTTTGTAATATTCAGTGGAATCTTAACAAATTCTTATACACTGTGTACGAGTGTATTCTTTTTAGACCTCCAGTTGGAAAATGTAACAGCAATATAAGAAAAAAATGGAAGTTGTTTGGTATTAGATCAAGTAATAATATAAGCATTCCTGTAAAGAAAGAAGTTGAATTTCCACCTACCCATGTACACAAAATATTTCCCCTTAAATAAATGTTGATGGTGGCTGTCTCATGATATTAGCGAAAACTAAGTAACAAATTATTTAAATATAGTTTAGTCCAAAACTACACGAAGCCATAAATAAACTCTTAAAAGAAACCTTATCGACTAAAGTAAAATTTTAAGACTTCCTCCTCCTCTGGCAAAATCTTTAAGGGCTATTATAACAACTTGCCGTTAAACTTGGGTTTAGTTAAAGGTACCTTTAGTTAAAGAGAACTTTAATTTATTTTCGTTATTACAACTTATAGATAAAATAAAGTTAACTGTTTTCAAAAATATGGCAGTGCCGGAGCAATGTCGATAAAACTGCTCAATTAAGCAAGTTTTTTTAACGCAGTGGCAATGACGGGTATTTTTTTTTGTTGTTGTATATGTCCATTTTGTTTAAATTTGAAGTTGCCATATTGAAAAGAATATATAATACGGCAAGTTCAAACATAAACTTAACTTTAAAAGTTACCGGCAGGATGATCCTCCCTTTAGCTTAACGCTCACTTCTGCCTTATTGGGTACTCATAATAATGAAAAACAATTTATCTGTGTGCTAAAGTCCTCCCTTCAGTTAACAGCAAGTTGTAGTAATGGCCCTTAGAATGGTAGAGAAACTTACAACGGTATTGTAGAGAAACTCACAACCTATCTTTTAGCACAATAGGCAAATGCATCAGAAAAAAGTCAGAATTTATATCACCTCTTTTGGAAAATTCGTCGGTAAGTTACAGAGACGAGGAAGAGTTTAATCAACTTGCCATCAATTTTTGGATAATCATCGGGTCGCTGAAAACATAAGAAATGAGTCACACATATCAGTATAATTGGACGGTTTTCTATTTATACAGACTCAAACGAATATTTAATTTTTAACGAAATAATAACAATTATTAAAAACCAAAAAGCTTTTGGGCTAAATAATGTTAAGAACATTGGGCCATAATCATAGTCATCAAAAAAGTATACTTTAAGTATCATTTATTAAAATGTCTACTTTTCAGCTACTATAGACGATAAAAAGCTTACTTTTTCCGCTAAAGTCAGTTTTATACTTAAAACAAGCTGAAGTTGTTTTTAACAAAGTTAACATCACTTTAACTCTATCAGCTGTTTGTCATTTATACAAATTTACAAAATCAAAACAAACCAAAAACAAAAGTTGTATGAATTGTGTTAAATTTTTTATATATTGTGGAAAAAATGTTGAAAAATAATTGGAGAGATGTGTACAATTGAGGCCATTGAAAATGATTTCCCCCGATTCATTTTATGCAATTGTTTTTTTCAAAATAACAATTTATATTTTGTTTATTTTTTGGCGCTTTTATTGCATCAGCTGTGCGGAGATGCCACTTATACAGTTTTTACACCAGTTTGTATGCAAGATTTAAAAAATTATACTAATCACCCACTTAAAGCTGATTCAACTTAAAACCATTATTAATTTTCACTGTAGTTAAGAAACAGTTAGTAACAGGTTTAAATATTAAAGTTGTTTTTAAAAAGAACCGACTTTAGTGTTTGACTATGATTATGGGCCATTATGTTTAAACATGTACCTGAGTCTGCTATAAAATATCACTGTTTTATTATATATTGCCGATTGAAATTACAATACTTCGCACAGGTCTAGAAAACGGCTAAAGTTATCCCAATATTGAAACCTAATAATCTACTAGAAGTCGCCGTAATCTAGTATGTAGACATGAAATTATGGTTCAAACCCCAGGTCAGACATCTCCAACAAAACGAAATATGATAAAATATTTCTTCAGCGACTTCCTGTCAGCAGATTTCTGGCTAAAACTCTGAGTAAATAAAGTTGCCATGAAAAGTTTCTCGAAAATTTGTTATTCGGAGAGGACTTTAACTGTAGATCCAGCCACTCATGTATAAAGATAACACCTACAACCTATGTGCTGTGAGAAGCATGGTCTCAATCCTGACTGAAGGGTTGTAATGACCAATTATTTTTTTTAATAAGCGTCTAACCTTGGTTTAAAATTATCGTACTATTAGCTTACTTAGTAGCTTCAGAGAGATCTTGGAGAAGTTTATTAAGGCGAAGTTATCTAAGTTTATAATCTATAATAAGATAATACTTCCGACTCAGTTTGGGTTTTCACCAGATCAAAAGATTTTACAATCATATAAATTCAGGGTTTTATAATGGGTAATCAGCGGCCATTTCTGGTAAGGACGATTCAACCACTGCCGTTTTCTCCTTGCCATCTTTTAAGGGCTTTTGTGAATTCTTGCACTCAATAATTTTTTAGAGGAAACAGAGGGAAAAATTGCGATTTCGCAATAAAGGTGCATATCTGAACACCGTATAAAAATGCAAACCACGCAATCATGCACTCGTAGTTCGCGGAAAGCATTATTCATTTAAGCTTTGTACTGTTCCGGCTATGCTCTTAATTTATGAAATAATCAACTGTACCACACCACTTGTCAATACCACGTTACCCGAACTTACTCTACTGCTGCCGTTGGTTAAGAAATTTTTTTGAATGAAATTTATACTCTGTTTCTACTGTATTATTATTAAGTTGTAGTGTCACTTGTCCAGTATTATTTATTGGAGTAAATCATAATTTAAAATGTATTTATCACAACCGATTATATAATATCCTTCAGTAATATTAATAATGCAATTTATCGATAATTTGTAAATTGTCCAAATCCCAAAACTCATTTATAAAATAAAATGCTCGCTCTAAAACCATTATCACTCGCCATACTTTGGGATAAAAAGCAATTAATTACCATCAATTGCTTTCATTGTGTTTGAACCGAATTAGTCATAGCTGCGGAAGTGTTGTTGAAAATGTCAAGGAAAACTGAATATTGCATTTTTTTAGTAGCGATTAAATTGAATGTGGTTGCAATAAAAAGCAAAGGATTAAAGAAAATGGTAGAGTTGCAATGACATTCAAGTTTTAGGTTTTCCGCTGTTATGCACATGAAATGAAAAATATCGAAAAATTATATGAAAAGTATCGGATTAAAACAAAGCTCTCATTCATATAAAACTGGCGCTTAATCTACTGGTGTTGAAGGCTTTGATAGGCGGTACTTGTGGATAAATATTTAAGATAAGATAATATTAATGTTAGAATCACTGTTCAAGAATGCATCTCTAATATAATAATATGCATCTCTAATATATAATCATATCTCTAGAATGCATTATTTTCTTCAAAAATTATTTCTTGTCTATGGAAAACTCAATGTCTGCTTAATGCTGTGTTCAGGTTCAGTATGCACCTTTATTGCGTAAATCGCAATAAACGCCATTATTGAGCTCAATATTTCATAAAGTTTCAATTAATAACTGCGCAATAAATACGCAAATTGTTATAATATTGAGTAAAACTTAAAATGCAGCATTGTCATAAGTATGTTCAGTGCACATATTAAAATTATCTTTGACAACTCAAATGTCAACAACGACAAACAAAAAAAAAAAACAACAAAACAAAATAAGAATAATGTTGTTGAAACAACCAGCTGTTTTGTTTACCAGCCAAGTGAATACTGAATAAGCAGCTCAATTGCGTATATTGTTATGTCCGAACACCTAAAATACTGCACTTAATAAACCGAATATTGACTTAATAAAAGTGCATATCTGAACATAGTATAAGGCACCCTTGCACGACATGTTTTTGCATGCGTTGTTGAATAATTTTTCAAGTTTTTTGTTTTCTAAATTACAAGTTGAGCTTAAAATTGTTAATATTATGTTAAAAAATTAATATATTACTTTTCTTATTGTTATTAGGAAAATAAAATTAAGTAAAAAAAAATAATTTATTACATCCATAAAATATTTCTCTTAGTCGGCTAATTATCACATAACACATAATCCAGCGTCTACAAATGTTTGTCCATGGCACAAGCATTTGTTATATGTTATGCATACGAATTAATTACATACATACATATATAATTCGCTTATTAGACGTAAAAGCCCGGGTTCGAGCCCCAGGCCAGACAACATCAACAAAACGAAATATGAAAAAAAAAATATTTATCCGGCGTCTTCCTCTCAGCAGATTTCTGGCAAAAACTCTGAGTGTAAGCTGCCATGAAAAAGTTTCTCAAAAATCTGTCGTTCGGAGTTGACATTAAACTGTAGGCCCCGCCGCTTACCAATAAAATTAATTAAATTACACAACATGAGCGGTGTGAGAAGCTAGGTCGTAATCCTGACTGAAGGGTTATAATGGCCAATTATGTATGTATGTAAGAGAAATAGTTCACATCTGCGCTGCCTACACTCCCCCATGATTGATAATAGCTTAGTATTGTGAGATGAAAACTCAGAATTTGGCTTACACCAAACTTACTGCATTTTATCTAATTCATGTACGTTAAATTTACTCTCATAAATAGAGAGTACCTATGTAGGTACCAGAGATCAGCAATGTATCGTTTTTCGCTACTCTTAAATACTCATGAAGTTTTGAGTATGAGAGAGTCAACAGTATTGAAATTCAACTACAATATGAGTACAACGTTGACATCAAACTCATAAATTTCGAAATATGTTTGATTCATACGCCTACTCATTCAGATTCATAAATTTAGAAAAATACTTATAATACTCATGAATGATTCGAGTACTCGAACGATCAAAGCAAACACACAACCTTCTAGTGAGTATTATAGTGTTTGTACGCGAATCATACTTATTTTGTGATTCTTGTAAATGTTGAGTCAAGGAGAGTCGATATCAACAACATCAGACGTATTTTTAAGTATGAGTACGATGAGTACTTCAAACTTTGAATATGAGTGGTATGAGTATGATATTAAAAAAAATATGAATGCGTATAACTATCAGAAATTATTAGTATGATTCGAATCTACTCATCTTTTTGAATACTCATTGCTCATCTCTGGTAGGTACTATGTAGGCACTAAACAGGTAGTTCTTATATATGAGAGAATAATTGAACCTACATGGAACACTTGCAAAGCAATACGTTTGGCATAATACTGAGTTTTTGCTTAACAATATTCAGGCTACTTTCAAGAATGGAAAACTCTCGGTACTGATAGGGAGTAGGAGTGCAGGAGTATGGTATCTCCTTAATATAGACAGTATGTAATATGGATTCATTCTAATATTGGTCATTTTAAAACTAACTATGAAGCAAAGTGCCGAATAGTTAAATATATTGGACACATTTGTTACTACCAGGACAACGATCGGAAGCACGTTACGAAACTGTACTTATTCATAATTGTTCCAAACTACTCCAAACACCGACAGAGGCCTCTGACCTTAACATTATTAAGCATGTTTTAGATAAACTTGCCCGTGAGATCTACGAATCTAGTATCTGCACAGTGGAGCAGTTGAAACAATGAATTAGGCGAGAATGGAACAACATAACCCCGGAATTGTATGTCCATTTCGCGCAAACTATGTTTGGAAGCAGTAATAAAAGTAAAACGTTTTGGTTCCAAGTGTTATAACAGTGCCTTTTTTGACTGTCCAATTATGCATTTGACGTGATATTCGTTACTATTGTTTTCCTTTCTTATTTTAAAAATATTTTAAAATAAAAAATCATAAGTATTATATATTGTTTAAAAGCTTTATTAATTAGCTCTAAATCCGCATCAAAATTATTGAAATATTTCCATTGAAGTGGAAAAATAGGCATTTGTATAATCGCATATCTAGTGTCCAATTATACGTGTGATGGACTGTACATATTATTTAAATACATATTACATATTAATTTGTAGTGAGTGTTTAATTAAGTTCCAAAGACGTGTAGCATTTAACTTAAACTGCTATTCAGACACTAAACTATGATGCTTAGGTACTGTTTATGTCTGACAGACCAAACTTCCCATCCTTGGTGACATAAACAGGATTGTTTAAATGAAGGCAAATTAGCAATAGAGGGCGCTGAAGTATATATTTAAGCTTTTTTTATATTTTAAAATTATTGTTGTTTTTAGCATTAAATATTTGTTTGTTTATTAATTAAGTTTTTCGCTTTTGATCGTCTGGAGGTATTTAGAGCTCCAGAAATTTGAATTATTATTATTTTTTTTGAGGCATTTGGCCATTACTTTATTTTGTGAAACGGAATTAAATTAATTAAATTAAAAGCAAATTAAAATTGTTAACTAATTAAAAAGTGTACCAAATAAAACCTATTGTTAAGTGGAATAAATACAGTGTTCAACCAGAATTGTATTAAATAAAAGGAAAGTGCTATTGGTTTGGTTTTTTTGTTTGTGCAGTGGAATCTTTCTAATTTTGCCTTCTTTGTAGTGGCCTATTTTTGGATAAAGACGTAGGCGATACATTTCCTTGTTTCATCTCCTTACATACAGTCCACAATCGAACATTTGGTCCAGACGACCCGGATTTTGGGACCTTTTTATTGGTTTTATGCCACCAATTTAAACAAAGGTAAAGTTGTTTGTGTTTTACTTTTTTTAATTTTCTATTTGGTGGTGATTCATATACTTGTAAAGTTTTGTTGTCTAGTCTAACAGAACTTTACTTGTATATAATATAACAGTGTGTGGTTTCATAAAGTTTGGTGTTATAACTTCCATAGCACAGACATACTTTAGGAATTTATCGAATATTAAAACCGAGCTGGTTTCAATATCCACTGTTAATCCCTTTTGTCTTGGCTTATAGGGAAATGAATTTGTAAATAAAAGGATCAAATTAGGGTGGGAATAAATGGTTGAAAATCGAGTTCAACAACCTAATTTGATTTTTGTCCAAAGTTTTATAATAATTGGTAATTGTGCGTTGGGTGGGTGGTTAGCAAAGTCTATTACCATTAATAACGATCCTTAGGACCCACCTTATTGGATAAAGAAAGAGAATAAATAGTGATACGAAACTGAAATCAAAAAGGAAATCGCGATTTATTGGATGTTTTTGCAATTTTGTACCTTGTGGTTTTTGATTAGCAGAGCTTTTGTCATTGGAAACTCGTCATTTTGGCTCAATTTTGAATTGCGCTTAACATTGTAGATTAGCGAACTTTTCGATATTAACCGCCAAGGTGTCCGCGATAAAATTTGGGAAAATTTGAATATTTTGTAATAGAATTTTGTCCTTTCATTGTTTCCTGCTTTACGTTTACCATCACACTTGAACGCGAAATACTAAATTTAGGCGTATATAATATAATTTGTAAATTTGATCAATTTTTGGGATTTGTAATCAATATGCCCAAGTCAAGGAAATTATTGACTTTTGAGACATTTGCCCAAATGTTTCTAGATTTCGAAAAGGAATTTAATGCGACTCAGGAAGGTAATACGGCCTTCTCTATAGAAATTCAGAGGGAAGAATTTAAGTTGTTATGGACAAAGGTCAAGAACGCTTATGAAGCTTTTGCCATAGGAGATGAGGAGGAGTTAGAGGGTGATCGAGAGGCAGCGCGGGAACTTTTCGGCCATTGTCGTTTGGGTTACATTACTGTAGCTGCCCTAATGAGTGAGCTCTCACAAGCTTTTGTTAATCGATGTGCGATGACCTCCACTCATTGCCCTCCTGGTCACAGTACCGAAAATCGAAATAGGAATCACATACAGTTACCACCATGTACCATGGAGGTATTTCATGGTGACTACAAATCCTGGCCATCTTTCCGGGATATGTTCACAGCGGTGTATGTGAATGGTGCCAATATTTCACCTGTCGAGCAATTGTTTTATTTGCGGCAGTTTACGCGAGGTGAGGCATTAGAAATAGTAAAAAAATCACCTTTGACGACCCATGGGTTCCAAGAGGCCTGGAACAATCTTAGGGATAGGTTTGAGAACAGGAGAATACTGGTGAATTCTCAATTGAAGATTCTTTTGACACTGGAACCTATAAAATTAGAATCAGCTCAGGCGATTAAGGGAATCCAAAGAGATATCAATAATTCGATATCAGCACTTCGGATGCATGATATTGATATCTCTAATTGGGATCCAATTTTCGTTTATTTATGCTCCAGCAAGTTGCCAGTTTTGACTTTGTCTCTTTGGGAGCAGACAGTTCGAAACAAGGTGGAGATTCCCAAGTGGAAGGATTTGGACAATTTTTTGACCTCACGGTTTCAGTCTCTGGAAACTGTGTCCGAAATTCGCAATTTTGAACCAGCTGGTAATAGTTCTGGACCTGCCCCTGAAACTCTTTTTAGTCCGAAAAGGAGAGTTCGATCCTTTTCCACTAAGTTGAATAGGAAAGTTTGTAATTATTGTTCGCGTGACCATTTGATAAATATTTGCCCGAAATTTTTGGATTTGTCTCCCCAGAGGCGGTTTTTGATTGTGAAGAGGAACCGTCTTTGTATCAAGTGTCTCGCAAGTGGTCATAGACTCAATGATTGCAAGAGTACTTTTGGTTGTTCGGTGTGTAAGTTGAAACACCACACCCTACTGCATCGAGAGGTGTCTGGATCCTCTTCAGAAATGGGCGTTTTGAATGCGTCGAGTTCTAGCGGTGCAGGTAAGTCGGATGGTGAGGTCCAGAATTGTTTTGCTGCTACATCGGGGCAGATACTTTTGGGGACTGCCATAGTTGGTATTCGCCATCGAGGACAAACGTTTAAAGCTAGGGCCCTGATAGATTCTGGATCTCAGGCAACTTTTATTTCGGAAAAGTTGCAGAAAAAATTAGGATTGCAAACAGATCGTATGAGTGCCAAAGTTTCGGGCTTGAACGGAGCTTCTACTTGTACAGTTCAGAGACAATGTTCGTTTGTCCTGACTTCGCCTTTAGACGATAAGTTTAAAGTAAAGGCAACGGGTTTAGTACTACCCAAATTGATTGGGATGTTGCCAAATTCGACTATTGAAATTTCGAAATCAGCAGCCTTTTCGGGGATTTCGTTGGCTGATCCGAAATTCGATAAAAGCCGTCACATAGATATTCTTATTGGTGGTGACGTATATCCTCACATCTTATTGGAAGATGTCAAGCACAATATTTTTGGGAACCTAATGGCACAGAAAAGCGTATTTGGCTGGATTGTAACCGGGCCTTTACCAGAGTTGCATTCGAAGGAGCTCTTAACTACTTACGCGTCAGGTTACGCGAGAATAGAAGTCAGGCGGAAATCAGGGATAATTATGAAGCCGAATGATCGAGGTAATGAATTATTGCGGAATGAGCCTAGACCCATTCCGGTACTCGTAGAGTGGCCTACCGCCAACATGTAGGAAATTATGTTGCCGTTGGTGACACACCAGCCATAAGAGAGAGTACAGGGCCTACCTCTAAATGGCGCTTAGGTCGCGTTCGTAGTTTGCATTTGGGTAATAATGGTTACGTGAAAGCTGTGAATTTGGTGACTGAACGTGGAACAGTTACAAGACCGATTGGAAATCTTGTAATTCTTCCAACGAGGAATTGATGAACAACTTAAGCTTATAGTATCATGGTACCCCGAGGAAATCTAAGAGAGATGAAGATGTCGAAGGCGATGATTTGTAAGGTTGCTTGAGCCACGACCATACCTGGTGGACGTGTGGAAATACGGGCCGCTGAAGATAAACCTTCTATTTACTGGGCAATAGACCTAGTCCGTCTGTCCCTATGAAGGTTAGATGACAAAACTGAAGCATCGAGGAGGACCACCCGCCCACTACACAGGAAGAATATCGGACCTCGTTCGTCCTAATAATCCACCAGGGAACCTAGTTCGTTCAATGGTCGTGAGAGCAGAAGACCTAGTTCGTCGGAAGCTCTAGTTCCGATTTAGTAGTGGAACACTAAGACTCAAGATTTCGATACCTAATTTTAGACCATGATACTTATTCCTGAATATATCTTCCAATTGTAACCTTTTTCTTTCTGGCGGATCAGATTTGGAACTGCTGCAAGCTGTCAAGATTTTGGTCCTTAATTGTTTTAAAATAAGAAACTAACATGTTTTTCTTTTGAGTTTTTTTTTGTCCTTTCTTTGGTCATTAGATGGAGGACATCTTTCTTGGTTGCAGTACTGCAAGGGCGCCGGCATGTTTATGTCTGACAGACCAAACTTCCCATCCTTGGTGACATAAACAGGATTGTTTAAATGAAGGCAAATTAGCAATAGAGGGCGCTGAAGTATATATTTAAGCTTTTTTTATATTTTAAAATTATTGTTGTTTTTAGCATTAAATATTTGTTTGTTTATTAATTAAGTTTTTCGCTTTTGATCGTCTGGAGGTATTTAGAGCTCCAGAAATTTGAATTATTATTATTTTTTTTTGAGGCATTTGGCCATTACTTTATTTTGTGAAACGGAATTAAATTAATTAAATTAAAAGCAAATTAAAATTGTTAACTAATTAAAAAGTGTACCAAATAAAACCTATTGTTAAGTGGAATAAATACAGTGTTCAACCAGAATTGTATTAAATAAAAGGAAAGTGCTATTGGTTTGGTTTTTTTGTTTGTGCAGTGGAATCTTTCTAATTTTGCCTTCTTTGTAGTGGCCTATTTTTGGATAAAGACGTAGGCGATACATTTCCTTGTTTCATCTCCTTACATACAGTCCACAATCGAACATTTGTGGTCCTTCGAATGTGTAAGAGCACATTTAGTTGTTCGGCAAATGTTAAACTGTGGACTGTATAGGTGGGAAGAGCACATAAAGGGCACTGTGGATACAAACACTAGAAAATAAGGACCAATAAAAATTAGAAACGTTCCCAATAGTTAAAAAATTCACCGAAACGACACTTTCTTCTTACGTTCTGCAGACACACGAAATTTTCCTTTTGTTTGTCAACTAATTTTCCGTGCACTATTTGCTCTAAATTTTCCAATCTCGTGACACTTAACCGTGATGGACTTCTCAGAGATTCGATTGTAGATTACCTTGGACTTTTGTCAATTGTTTTGCCAATTTGTAAATAAATACGATTCGATTTGTCTTTTTTCATCACTTATAATCTTTAGGTATCGTTTATTTAACACCACAATTTCTTATTATTAAACAAAGATTAATCACACATAGATATATACATTTATTTATTCAAAAACTTTGGATTTTAATTTTGATTTTTTTAAAATTTGACTTTATCACAAATACAAATTATTATAAATATTAATTATTGCACAAGTATGCTTAAAATTATGTTTAAGCAAAAAAGATGCATCCCTTTGGATGTTATAAAAAAGAATGAATAAATTAATTAAAGCAAAACAAAACAATTAATGTCAAAAAAACAACAATAACATTAAAATATAAAAAAAGCTTTATTATATACGGCAGCGCCCTCTGTTGCTAGTTTGCCATCGATCAAACAATCCTGTTTATGTCGCCAAGGATGGGAAGATTGGACTATCAGACATAAACATACCGGCGCCCTTGCAGTACTGCAACCAAAAAAGATGTCCTCCATCTAATGACTAAAGAAATCAAAAGAAAAAACTTTCATATTATTTTTATTTTTCTAAACAATAGAAAACCAAAAAGCTTGACATCTTGCAGCAGTTCCAACTCTGATCCGTCAGGTATAAGTGTCATGGTCTAAGATTGGGTTCGAATTCTTGAGGCTTATTGTTCCTCCACTAAATTGGAACTAGAGCTTCCGACGAACTAGGTCTTCAGCTCTCACGACCATGGGACGAACTAGGTCCACTGGTGGATTATTAGGACGAACGAGGTCCGTTATTTTGCTGGGCTAGTGGACGGGTTGTCCTCTTCTATGCTGCAGTTTTCTAACTCAACCTTCCTAGGGACAGACGGACTAGGTCTATTGCCCGGTCAAATGGAAGGATTAACTTCAGCGGCCCCTATTACCACACGTCCACCAGGTATGGTCGTGGCTCAATTAACCCTTCAGTTTCTCGTCCTCGACATCTTCACCTCTGGGACTTCCTCGGGGTACCATGACACTGTAGCAAAAGTTATCTATGAAAATATTTAGTTCGTTGGAAGAATTACAAATTCATTCGAGCTGTTGGCAATCCTAATTTTCCCTACAACTTTTTCGAACGGGAGTTTATCGGAGCCCTAGCTGTAAATATTTGCCCTCGATGACAAATACCAACTATGGCTTGGCTAAAAGAATCTGCCATAGTTGTCTGTAAAACAGTTTTGCACATCACTACCAAGCTTTGCTGCACGAACAGAACTTGTCGCATCGAAAACTCCAAGCTCTCGAGAGGATCGAAACACCTCCCGGTGCAGCAAAGTGTGATGTCGCAAATCGCAGACCGAACAATCCAAATTTGCCTGCACTCATTTATCCTATGACCAACATCGAACCAGTCAATACATAGGTTGTTCTGTTTTACTACCATCAACCTGAATAATAAGCCGAGCCCGTATAAAACGATAATTATACCTATGCACCGACGGATTAATACAGGAAGATTTTCAGCTAACTAACAGCAACAAAAGTAGGAACCAAAAAGAATCCACAGAAAGGTTGAGATTCTGTTCCTCACTGATTCTTCCAACGAAATTGAAATAAAGTACAAAATTTCAAAAATTAAATAAATAATAAATTGAACTTGACCGAAACTCGAAAATGTCCCGATCGTAACTAATCCCGCTACACGCGACCAAAAAGAAATCGAAAATATTTTCCAAAATCAAACAAAAGATCACCGTGATCACCCTGACAACGTACTGCCGCAAAGCACCATATGTGTGTCCAATGAACTGACATATATTCAAAAAAAAAACTACGCACTTCGCGAAACTAGGCCAACAGGACGAATTCCTAATGGCCAATAACCCGATACTTGTTATCTCTCCTCAATCAAAAAGGAATATTAAACAAAACACAAAGATGAAAAGGTAGTACCGAAAACCTACTCGTTTTCACTTTGTATTCCGAATATATACGTAAATATATGTGCATAGTATACAAAAATTGCCAAATTGTATTAAGTATTAAAATATATTAAATTTAAAATTAAAAAATAACAAATAAAGAAATTTTCAACAATTTTTATCAACAAATAAAAATGGTTCCAAAAATGAATAAATATAAGGATAAAAATAAATAAACGACAACCCATAAATAAATTTTAATGTGTTACTTCACTTTACCGAAAATTTAAACCTTTTATATATTTAAAGATCTGCTAAAAAACATCAGATCTATCAACAATTGAAGCGAATAACACTCATTTATGGGTGTCTATTTCATATAACCGGTGGATTTCAAAAATTGTTATAAAAGGTGATGTGCTTTGCTATTTAGCCAACGCACCATCACCAATTTTAACACCACTATTGACTTATAAACGATATCAAATTGGGTGGTTGAAATCGATTCACCAACTGTGATATTCACACCACAATTTGACATCCCAGTCACATTTGACTTTGTTATAAGCCAAGGCAAAGTGGTATAACAGTGCATAAAAAGAACATTCTGGTTCTTGTATCCACTAAATTCACAAAGTGTGCCACTGCTATCGATGTTATAACACACCACTTTGTGAATATATGCACTGTTATAAATTTTATATACTTGCAAAGTTCGTTGTCCATTCTAACAGAACTTTACTTGTATATAAAATTACCACCAAAAAATCAAAAAAATAAAAAAGTAACAAAAACAACTTTACCTTATAATTTCAAGGTTACATTGAAGCTATAGATGAAGATCACACAACCGAAAAAGGCAAAAAAACACAGTTCCAAAATCCGGTTCGAAGGACCAAATGTTAAACTGTGGACTGTATAGGTGGGAAGAGCACATAAAGGGCACTGTGGATACAAACACTAGAAAATAAGGACCAATAAAAATTAGAAACGTTCCCAATAGTTAAAAAATTCACCGAAACGACACTTTCTTCTTACGTTCTGCAGACACACGAAATTTTCCTTTTGTTTGTCAACTAATTTTCCGTGCACTATTTGCTCTAAATTTTCCAATCTCGTGACACTTAACCGTGATGGACTTCTCAGAGATTCGATTGTAGATTACCTTGGACTTTTGTCAATTGTTTTGCCAATTTGTAAATAAATACGATTCGATTTGTCTTTTTTCATCACTTATAATCTTTAGGTATCGTTTATTTAACACCACAATTTCTTATTATTAAACAAAGATTAATCACACATAGATATATACATTTATTTATTCAAAAACTTTGGATTTTAATTTTGATTTTTTTAAAATTTGACTTTATCACAAATACAAATTATTATAAATATTAATTATTGCACAAGTCTGTTTAAAATTATGTTTAAGCAAAAAAGATGCATCCCTTTGGATGTTATAAAAAAGAATGAATAAATTAATTAAAGCAAAACAAAACAATTAATGTCAAAAAAACAACAATAACATTAAAATATAAAAAAAGCTTTATTATATACGGCAGCGCCCTCTGTTGCTAGTTTGCCATCGATCAAACAATCCTGTTTATGTCGCCAAGGATGGGAAGATTGGACTATCAGACATAAACAGGTACAATAATGTTCTTTCCTCTGGAAGATCTTGCAAATTGGATTCCATCAAATAAATATTTGGGTTTCCCTGTATATATAATTTATAATGAGAAATTATCTCCATTTCTGGAAGAATATTTATCAAGTTAAATACTCAGTCTTTAGGAATTTTTCGCTGTACATTTTTTCTATATTTTCCACTGCATAGACATATTATTAGGTTACACTTGAAAATATTACAAACAATTTTTCTCTGGATTATACACATGCTTCTCACAACTATAGTTACATTTTAATCACGTTCTCTTTGTGTTGACCTCTGCTCTTTAAATATCTTGGCATCAAATTTGATAAAAGTATGATCTCGAAACCTTTTACTGAATATAATTAGGTCAAATGTAAACTCTTCGGTCAAAAACAAACTTAACGAAAAGCTGAACTAGCGAAATAAGTCATACAAACAACAACAACATGTACAAATCGAATGTTTCACAGCATTACACAAACAATTAATAGGAAATTTACAAGAATGGGAACAAAACAATGATCAAAATTTTTATGATTACAATAAATAGATCGTAAAATTTCAAAAAAAAGATAAAGAAGTATAAATAGAGCAAAGAACGATGCTGCAAATCAGTCATGAGTTAGCAGACAGTGATAAGACTTGATTCAGTGATTAATAACTGCTCGTTAAACACAGTGGTATTAAATACGGAAAGTTTGGAGTTTATTAGGATCAACTGAAGTTAGATTGTAATCTCTAACTGTGGAAAAGTGTTTAAAGGAGTAGCTAGTTTAGCTACAAAAATTATATATCTTAATTTTAACGCTGTATGATAAGTTGAATATTAATCTCAAGAGTGGCTGATACCTAAACCTTACAAATATCATACGAAAGCGACCTATAAATAATATTCATACTTCCTTCTTTGCTTATGATACTACTTTTATAAGCATGTATGGGTGGGTACCCTTACCAAGCATTTTATGACCCGCAAGAACACACACCTACAAGAACGTCCAGCTATAGTAACTGTTAACTTTTTGATGTATAAAAATGAATGAACAAAAATGTTTACATAAGAAAAAAGACAATAAATAAAGCAATAATGTCTTAAGTTGGTCTCCAAACGTACACTGTACAATTCACTCCTATGATATGCAAACCATGGCCATTAAAATAAAATATCGATATTTTTCCATGCAAAGCATCATTAATAAACATTAATGTTATATCTATTAATCGCTAAACATGTCGATGTTTTATACTCATCGATTGATTTTGGTAAATGGAAAAAATGACCAGACGATTTATTTTACTGCCCTCAGCCTACATTGAGTAATACCTATAATGCTTCCACAATCCCGTTGCTCAGACAAACTTCAGAATGTTGTCAGTAAAAATACTTCCCAGGTTAGTATTTCTAGATATCCTGATACATTATCAAATCTGATCCTATTTCGCTGTGTACATTCCTACATGACCCGGTAGGCACATTTGCATGTCTGACTGAGTCAGATTTATTAGGCAATCCTATTCTAAAATCCAGCCAACATTGAAGGTACTGGAAGTTTCGAAGGTGCTCTCAGTGTTATATTTATCTCTTCTGTACTTTCTTATTGGTGCTGTCTATTTAAGAATTATCTTAACATTCAGCCATTCGTGCTTTGTCTATATTCTGTTTGGTTACGATGTCCCCTGATGAGCATTCTGCAGAATAGAATCTCGTTTCCATGGTTACGCCAACGTAAGCCCATCTCAGTGCCTTATACCATTCCAGCTAGACCGTTTTCAAATTTTGCATTTGTGATTCGACTGTGTATGTGAATATTAAATTTTTAATTCGATGCATGGAATAAAAATTATGGATGCTGATCAATAAAAGACATCGAATAGTTTCAATACAGCGATAAGTTAGTCGATTATATTTAAAACATCAGTATATATCGTCCA
Source organism: Sarcophaga rosellei (assembly GCA_930367235.1). Lineage (NCBI taxonomy): Eukaryota > Metazoa > Arthropoda > Insecta > Diptera > Sarcophagidae > Sarcophaga > Sarcophaga rosellei. The sequence continues at coordinate 26,941,539 of OV884020.1, read as the reverse complement.
CCAGTAGAAATTGGTTTTGCTTTTCCGATAGAAAAAATTCAAAGTAACACAAATAAAATCTTACGTATGATTACAGCTTCGTCATGGTCTTATAATTTAATATGGACCTTGGCAATGATAAATGTCCTGAGAAATACTTGAGAAACTTTATATTTAATCGGAAACTTTTTCAACTACTTTGGAGTACTTGAACAACTAAAACAAATATAACCAACGGCAAAGAGTGAATTTATTCTTCAGAATTAATAAAAATTTGTTTTGTTTTCTGAATACCAGATTTACGACCACTATTACAACTTGCCGTTAACTAAAGGGAGGATTTTAATGGGCAGATAAATTCGTTTTCATTGTTATAAGTGGACAATAAGATAGAAGTGAGCGTTAAGCTAAAGGGAGGATCACCCTATAACTTTTAAAGTTTAGTTTATGTTAGAACTTGCGATACATATATGTACATTATTTTCAATATGGCAACACAACAAAAAAAGGTCCTCCGTTGCCCCTGCGTTAAAAAAAATTAGTTTAATTGAGCAGTCTTATCGACATTGCTCCGGCACTGCCATATTTTTGAAAAAGTTAACTTTATTTTATCATTAGGTTATAATAACGAAAATAAGTTAAAGTTTACTTTACAGTTTCCTTTAGCTAAAGGTACCTTTAACTTAACCCTAATTTAACGGCAAGTTATAATAATGGCCCTTAGTAATTCATTGTTGCTAGTTCAATACTTATTCAAATATTCAATAAATAAATGATGAAATAAAAAATAAATTCATTAAATCAAAATAGTTACGAGCATAATAACAAAAACAATTGGAAAATAATTATCAACTTTTATTTACAAAACCAATAACGATTACTTGCATGGTAAACTTTTATAAGTGTACTGCAGATTTTTGTAGTACGTCAACCTAAAAACCAATAGCAAATTGGCCTTTAATTTAATGACATTTTAATACTCTCAAATTTTAAACATACAATTGTAAGCCACAAATACAACAAGAACAAGTATTATGCTCCTATATAACCCCACTTTTTCCCACTCTTTTCGTTTGAATTTCTTTAAAAACTTATTAATAATTAAAAAATTAAAATCATATAAAACACGTTGAGTAAAGCCATATACGTATTCTATTCCAAGAATGTTTTTCGTATTTTTTTATTTTTACTCATGATTTTTACACATGATTTTTACGTTAAATGTTTTATTTGTTTCTATTAAAATTTTACAATTTATGTCAAACACGTGTCATTAAATAATTCATTGAATTGAAAAACAAAAACAATTTATGAATGCATCATTAGTATTGAAGTGTTAGTACAGCCACTTCCAGTGAAAAAAACATGTTCCAGACAATTTATTAATTTTGCATAACAAGTCTTAACCGTAATTTCTGTACACGTCGTGATTCTTTTTAATTTATTTATTTACCTTTTTTGTGACGGCACGGTTTCTTTGTATAGCTTCTAGGCTGATAAATATATCTTTGCCTAAATACTCTTTGGGCAAAATGAAGTGAAACAGAGCATGTAAAAACGCCTTTACAAAGTTACAGCAGACGATGTATGGCGCTACATTATAACGTATGTTAAACAATTGTTGCTCTTGTTTGTGAGCACAAGAATACCGATATACTCGTACATATGTATGTATACTAAAAATAAATATATCAAATAATTTTCGATTTATTGAGATTTAACTGAATATTAAAATTTGTGCGCAAAAGCTCAGGGCTCGGCATAACTCCGCCGCTCAATACATCTTCATAAGAATGTGTTAAATGGTTCTATGTGTACAAATGCTAACTGATGTGATAAGTTGAACAAATTTTTTTATAGCAAAATGTAAGTAAACAAAAATTAAATCTCAAACAACTTATATAAAACATTACATTTCTTAAGATAAGTTTTTCCTTCGAGGAATAAATAAAAAGAAGATGAAAACCCATAAATTATCGCAGCAACACCACAATGCTATTTAAGCCATTCCAATATTAATGGTGATGCCGTTGGTGAAAATTACAGTCAAAAGAAGGAGGAATTGATTAAAAACATACTTTCATGCCCGCACGATTTGCGAAATAATCCTTTCCTTTTTTTTATTGGATTATTGCCACATACATATGTACTATATGTTCATATGGTATATATATACAAATACACTTAAATAATGACTGTAGAATTTTAGTTTTGAAAGTTCTCCTTCTTTAGCGAACATAAACAATTTTTCGTCTATTAAAATAAGAGTTGTTTAAAAAAATTGTTCTCTTATTATACAAGAAATTACTTTATTGAACTGTATTTTGAACTATACACACTGTGAGTATATACGGTAAAGTGTGATAGGTGCTAATCAGTGGCTTAGATACTTCATAAACGAAATAATAACACTTGTAGGGCCAGTATTACAACTTGCCGTTAAAGTTGGGTTTAGTTAAAGGTGCCTTTAGGTAACTTTACATTTCCCTTTAACTTATTATCGTTATTACAAGTTACAGATAAAATAAAGTTAACTGTTTTCAAAAATATAACAGTGTCGGAGAAATGTCGATAATACTGCTCAATTAAACAAGTTCTTTTTGAAACGCTGTGGCAACGAAAGACCTCTTTTTTGTTGTGTTTCCTTATTTTGTTTAAATTTGAAGTTGACATATCGTAATATATAATATGGCAAGTTCTAAAATAAACTTAACTTTAAAAGTTAAAGGTTAAATGATCCTCTATTTAGCTTAACGCTCGCTTCTATCTTATTGTCGACTTATAATAATGAAAACCAATTTATCTGCCCTTTAAAATCCTTCCTCTAGTTAACGGCAAGTTGTAGTAATGGCCCTAAGAATTGTTTAAAAAAAAATCCTTACTTAACAAGGAATGACTTTATTAAACTGTATTTTGAACTGTATATACTGCAAGTGTAATAGGTGCTGTATCAGTGACATATGTAAATACTTAATAAACGAAATAATAACACTTATAAACTGTTAACTTACTATGTCGTATACATGTATGCGTCATTTCAAAGGTTAATTTTTAAGTTAATGTTGTAAATGTCAGGCTAAAAACTAAGTGTTTTTGATCAAGTTATGTAAAAAATAAAAACTTTCCTGTAATCGAAAATATAAAGTAGGGATTAAAATTTAGTTTTCTGATAACGATTATCACAACTGTCATCTTTTAAGGATTCTAGCGATTAGTATCACGTTGGCATTATTTCTTCTGCAGTTCTACAGCAATGTAATTTTTTGGTAATTTTTTAAAGTACTACAGCTCAACTTCTACAGTGACTCAAACGTATAATTGGACCCTAGGTAAAAATATTTCAAAAAATTTTGATGTGGATTTATAGATAATTAAACAAGCTTTTAAAAAATTTAAAATACTTCGCATTTTTTATATAAAAATACATTTAAAACAAAAAAGGAAAACAATATTATCGAATTTCAGGTTAAATGCACAATTGGACAGTCAAATAAAAGGCACTTTTATAACACTTGGAACCAAAACCTTTTGCTTTTATTACTGTTTCCAAAGATCGAGGCATCGATTGCACGAGATGGACATAAAATTCCGGGGTTATTTTGTTCCATTCTAGCCTATAGCCCCATTCTCTGACTATAGATTCCCCTAGATTTTTAGAGCTTATTGGCAAGTTTTTCCCAAACTTGCCCAATACGTTGAGGTCAGGGGCCTGTGCCGGTGTTTGGAGTAATTTTGAACAATTATGCATAAGCTAGAGTTTAGCACCGTTTTTTTGGACGTTGTCCTGGTAGAAACAAATGTGGACAATATATTTAATTTATGGGCACTACTTCATATTTTGTTTTAAAATGTCCAAATATTAGAATGAATCCATTTAATTTCTATATAATGAACATACTCTACTCCTGCATTGGGAACACCAAACGTGCTACTGTGCATGTGTTCCATGTAGGTTGCATTTACTCTTATATGTAAGGACTACCTGTATAGTGCCTACATACATGTGCACATATATGTTCTTTTTACTCCTCTAGGGAGCATAGGACCGAAACAAGCTGACAAGCTTCGTTCTATTGTAAACGTAGTTCGGATAGTTCGGTTCTGCTTTGGGGTTTCCAGGTGTGTGGTGGTCGTCCGATGCGCCTGATTCCTTGTAGGTACCAGTCTATGGATTTTTTTGTGGTGCTCTAGCCATCCCTACTTGCCTCTCCTTATTTCCCTCTCAATTGGTTGCTGGTTTGTATCTGACAAGAGTTGGTTTGTATCTGACCAAGATTCTACTCAGGCATTTGTTAACAAATACCTGAAGAGACTGAAAATCGCGCGGTGCCATATTCCACGTTTCGCAACCGTACAGTAATGTGGATTTAACGTTGGAGCTGAAAATTTTAATTTTGGTGCGTCTCGATATGTTAAACGATTTCCAAACAGGTTTAAGTGGGGCAAAAGCATTGCGTACTTTATTAATGCGACTGGCAATTCTTCTTTGCTTACAAAGCAGATCTTTTCAAAGGCGATCTTCAAACCACGACTGTTTTCTTCACACGCAACGCGTCTTCACACAATACTGACTGACTTCTTACTGCTCGTTGCCTGCTTTGTCTTGTCTTTTTATCTGCTCGCGCAAACAGTCTTATGAAGTTTTTTGAAGTAGAACATTCGTGCTTTCGCAGTCTCGAGAATTCTATCGCGGCTTCATTGTTGGGTGTGTATTTAGTTCTCGTTGCTTGTAGTTGCATTCTTCCTTTTCTATCATACTGCTGTTGTTGGTTTACTTGTAACAAGTTCGTTATATTTGTTTGTGTAGCTTTTGCTCATTTTAATGTTAAAGGATGATATAGTGTTTCCATTTTCGTTACAATATTTTAAAGAGGTTTAAGAAAATCTGCAGCATTTGGTATATAAACATTAAAAGTAAAATAATGTCAATAAATGGTTATCCAACCTGTTAAACAAAGTTCTTAAATACAGATATACTTAAAAAGTATTTTTTCTCTAATGATTCTATCTTGCACTTTTATTAAATGTTTTCCTTCCTAAATCTTTAATACCTAAATATTGTATGTATATACCTAAATACATAGATACATATAAAATCAAAAACAAATGGTCTTGGTAGCATAAATTACTTTCAAAAGATTTCTACCTCAAGTTGATTTAAGCGGAAAAAAGCTTGAGCAAAAGATAAGGTCTAATAAAATATTAACAATTAATTTAATTCAAGTTTATTTAAGAGGCACACAGAAAAATTTTTGGAAACATGCAACAGCCAGTCTAATTTAAAATAAATTCATTAATAAATGAATTTACTAGGATTACCAATACGGAGAGTATTACAGCAAAGGATGATAAAATATCAGATCATGAGTCGATTGATATATTAATAGAAGTAGGAAATAAATGTTACACGCCTAAAAATAAGGAATGTTGCGTTTTCATTTATAACAGGATTAGATTTAAAAGGAAACTAGATCGATGCTGGAATTTCAGAAAATGGATGACTTAAATGAGTATGTGGGCAAATTTGGCTTGTGTTTGAATACTACAGTGGAACATTTTTCTGTTAGATCGAGAGTAAACAGGAAAAAAAGGAATGAATGGTTTAATAGCGAACACAGGGTCTTAAGAAGGAATAAAATTATAAAATATAAAAAAGCCATTATGGAGAACAGTATGGATGCATGGTGCAACTATAAGGCAGCTTTAAAGTAGTAAATTCAAAAAACCACTATATAAATAGTAAAATAAACACAGTAAAAGATCAGAAGCAGATGTGGAATAGGATTAAGAATTTAGTACTAGGAAAACCAGGGAAGGCGATAAAAAAAATGTGATATTTGAGGGCATAGAATATACGGAAAGTGTAGAAATTGCTGAATGTACATTATGATAATAATTTACAAACTTCAAGCTATAGATTTAATTTTCTGCAATATCTTTAATGGAATTAGATAATATATGTATGAATATGAAAAAAAGACTACAAGAGAATATCAACTGGAATTTTATTGGACTATTGGAACAAAGTTGGTAATATTTTGGTCAGAATTATAAATAGATCGTTGGAAACTGGAATATTCCCAGAGAGCTGGAAGGAATCAATGATTACGCCTGTTGAGAAGATTAGGAATACTATTAAATATGAGGAATACCGCTCGATAAATATTCTAAGAACATATGAAAAGATTATTGCGAAGATAGTTAAAAACCAATTAGAGGAATATTTTGAGAAACATAACCTACTATCGAAATATCAGTTAGGCTTTATAAAGAAGTATTCATGTGAGACGGCAATTAACTATGTAATAAATAGATGGAAATTTATAGGGAATGATCGCAAAGTTCTAGCAATTTTTTCGATTTCAAAAGAGCTTTCGAAACAATAGACAGGTATGTATATTTTGCTTCAAAAACTTTCATGTTATGGTATTAAGGATAGAGAATTAAAGTCGTTTAGTTCATATTTCACGAGACTTAGCCAAATAACAAAGGTGAATGATGTTGAGTTGAGTATGAGGGAGAATGATTTTGGTGTCCCACAGGGTTCGATATTATTAGCTTTATTGTTCATAATATACATCAACAATGTTGAAATGTAATAGATTTATATGCAGTTGATACGCTCAATTTTTACTAAGTGTACAAGGTGTGACTAATGCTATGAAAAGATTGGAAAATATATGGATAATATAAATAGACGGTTAGATATATATGGCTGACATTTCATATTATGTACTGATCATAAGCCCTTTTTAACAATTTTCGTTGGGCATTAATACTTATGATGTATGATTTCAAAATCGAGTACGTTAACAACAAATACTTTGGTTGTGTTGATGTTATATCAAGACTAATTGATTCAAAATGGAAACCTGATGAAGATCATAATTGCCTGTACCAAATTGGAAGAAGATTGCTCGGAAATGCTAACTGAACACTTTAGCTCACTTCCAATAACATTTAAGATGGTTCTGCAAGAAACAAATAAATGTAAAACATTAGAATCAGTCATATCAGCACTTAATAATGGATGGACCAGCAAGGCATTAAACGCACTTACGCTGTACTATGCAAGAAGAACGGAATTAAGTGTAATTCAGAGTTGTCTAATGTATAATAGTAGGATTTAAATACCTTCCAAATTTAGAAATTGTATTCTGAAACAACCTCATAGAGGGCATCCAGGTAAAGAAAGAATGATGTCAGTAGCAAGAAGCCTTGTTTACTGGCCAAGGATTTATGAAGACATTATTAATTACGTACGAAACTGATATCAATGTGCTGTGATTTGTTCTACGCCAGTTAAACATACTCTACAATCATGACCTTTAACAAGTAAACCTATGGATTCAAAAACCAAAAACTAAACTATAGAAAATGCTAAAAAAGATTGTTAAATGTTGCTACATTCTAACAACCACGCAGACATTCAATAAAAATCATTGAGAATCAACTGCAATTTTCAACAAGTAAAATATTAAGGTGGACTGCTTAAATTTAAGAAAGATTTTTGTGAAAATTTAGAAAATCTTATTTAAATACAAAACCACTCACACAAAAAATTCTATTTTTTGTAATTGTTTAATTTAAACTTAAAAGAAAAGAATATTTTCCTGGTGCCCCGGTTTGCTTATTTTCTTATTATATCTAATAATACCAGAAAAAAATATGAATAAATTTGCGGTGCGAAAACTGAATAGCAAAAATGAATTGCTCAACTACCATTCCCTTGAAGACTCAACAAACTCACACAAGATATGAAATACATCTGTCAGGGCAGTAGGGAAATGAATAGAAATTTTACTTGGTTTTGTAGTCTGCGTTGAGAGGAATTCATATATTTTATTTGTTTATATGCATGTATATACATATATAGTACGTACAGTTTGTTCAACTGCATTCGTTATGGGCGATAGAAATTAAATATTAGGGATAGTAAACCTGTGGATATCAATAAAATCGAATACAATAATGAAAATTATAAAATCCCACTCTAGTAATCTGTGGTCATACTATTCTCGTTTGAAGTAATATTTTAACCCCGTGGTAAAATATAGGACCCCATGGTCATCCCTATTAAAGGAAGTGCACATTGTATAATTTCAAAAATGATCACTGCTAATGATTTTTGTTCATTTTTTTTCTTTTAGTTGGCTTTATGCCCACAATGTGCTTCTGGTTGTATTTTTCATTTTTATGTTATTTTCAATGTGTTAATTAATTCTGCAATTCTATTGGCGAATATCATTTGTTTATGCACTTTCCTGTAAAAATCCTGTGGCCCTAATACAGACACAAAATCAACTGTAACTGAAAAATAAAGTAACATAGAGTAACATTGTCTAATTTTGTTCAAGGTGGTTAGACGCAGTTTTCACTTTTGTTTTAAGCGAAAAATAAAAATGGTTTTCAAGGCGAGTAAGTAATCCACAAAATGCATAGATTAAACGAAACTTAAAGAAGCTACACTGTGTTTCATTACTATGAAGGCATATACTATTTAGTTAATATTTAAGAAAAACAGTTATGTTTATACAGTCATTATAAATATTGTTACGTTTTTACCTTTTTAAAAACGTTTAGAATATGAGTTCGTTGATTGCAAACAAAATAAAAAAAATTTGTGTTTATGTAGTTTCAATTAAACTCTTTATTTTTCGCACTACTTTTGTGTGCAATCGTTTAAAACAATAATTTCTTGTTTGCTATTCTTCTTTGCACTTCTGCTTGCGTAAGCACTGACAACTGTTCGGTAGAACTTCACAACGGCCATCTTCAAACCACGACTGTTCTTTCCACACGCAACGCGTCTTCACACACGACTGACTGAATTCTTACTGCTCGTTGCCTGCTATGTCTTGCCTTTTTATATGCTCACGTAAATAGTCTGATGAAGGTTCTTGAAGTAGAATGTTCGGGTCTTCGCCTTTTCGAGAGCTCTATTGCGACTTCATTGTTGTTTGTGTATTTTGTTCACATTGCTTGTTGCTTTCTCGCTTACTTGTCTATCCCCTTTTCTTTCATACTGATGTTGTTGGTTTACTTGTAACCAGTTCGTTGTATTTGTTAGTGAAACAAGTTGGGGTTGTTTAATTTGATTATAAATCTTCTTTAAACCTTCTTTAAGAAAAGAGATCTGCAGGAGATGTGAATTATAATTACTCGTAAGTAATTATAATCGTTGCCTTGAGTTATATGGGAAGAGAAAAAAATGAAATAGAGTTATTTCAATTTCTTGGAAATGAGAGACTAGAATGAGAAAACTTATCTTTTTTTTGAGACGAAATAAAACCTTTTTTCTCTTTTCCAATTTTAATTTATTAGGGATTTCAAGATTTTTTTTTCAAATCAATCATTGAAAATAAATGCAAAATTTAGTTTCGGTAAGTATAATTTTAATAAATAAATTTTAATTTATTTTATTTATAATTTAGGTAAGTATAATTCCATAAAAGTAATTTAGGTGAGTACAATTTATATAAACTTAGGTAAGTATATATTTTTAAGATTTAATTCACTTTAATTTTAAAACAACACTTAGGGTAAGTATAAATTCTATTTTTTTTGGGTACCTATAATTTGAATGTATTTTTTTTTCTTAAATTATATTAAATTAAATTTTATTTCAATTTTTTATTTTTATTATTGGTTTAAAATACATATATTTATTTTTTATTTATTTGGTTTAAAATACATACAGTCACACAGATAATTATACGTACCCCCCTAAAAATAATTTTTTTTAAAAATTAATGAAATTCTAATCTAAAATTTCTTTACATTAGCGTCTGTAACGACACATTTACTTAAATAAAGAAAAAAGATTCCCAAAATCTATGAATTTGTGACCACAGAAAATTATACGTACGACGTATATTTCTAATACAATTTCTCCAAGGGTAGCCCGGTATATAAAATGTATTGTGAATAAAAATCCTAGGACTACACAGAGAAAACTGAACCTAATAAATACATAGTAAATTAGAACAAAGTTTATAAGATTTCTCTATGGTTTTTTTTCAAGAAGAGATTCTTATTGTTTTTATAAGGAAATCCTTTTTGAAAAAATCAAGAAGAAAACTTAGGGATTTTACTAGATAGTCTTCTTGATTTTTTTAAAAAGGTTTTTTCCTTAATTTTATTAGGCTTTCTTTTGTTTTTTTTTCAAAAGGATTTTCTTCTTGATTTTATTAGGCCCTCCTTTTGTTTTTTTCAAAAAGATTTTCTTCTTAATTTTATAAGACTATCCCTTTATTTTTTCAAATAATACTTATTGATTTTGCTTTTTACATAACCTAAGAAATCATTATATCGTGGCCACTCTTGAAAAATATTCGTCAAAGATTTGGCATTTTGTATCTCATCAATTCTATTTTTCTTTGTTTCCCTCCAGAGCACCTGTTCCCATGAACTGCAATTGTGCTGCAACCAGCACTTTTGCTCGAAATATTTATCTTTGAAAGAGAAAGATAGACGTATAAAGGTGTACGTATATTAATTTAAGGAGTTTTACCATTATGCAAATCTTTAAAAGATTCGTCCGCAGTGACAGGATAATCATCGATTTTTCTTTTTCAACATTAGTCCAACGAGAAAATAACTTTCCTTCCCGTCTTTTATAACACTTTTTTTGTTGAAATTAAAACAATTCAATATTTTTATTTGAACTTTGTTTACTTTGTTACTTTGTTCTTTTAAGAAGAAATATTTTTATTACTTTTTTCCACTTCTTTACTTGCCACTTATTAAAACATTAATAAGATAATTTACACATGATCAAATAGAAACCTAATGAAATCAATAAGGCATACTCCTTAAAAAAATTATTAAGTAGCCTAATGAAATCTATAAGAAAAACCTTTTTGAAAAAATTGATTAGATAGCCCAATGAAATTAATAAGAAATTCTTGTTTTATACAATTTAGATGAAAACACAATAGAATCAATAAGCTTTTCTCTATGGATTGTATTTTTTGTGGCAAAAGTGACGGAATTTGAGTAAAAAAAATGGTAAATAACAAGTTTTCTTCTTAAATGTATGTGTTTTACTTTTTGAAAAAATTAAAAAGATTTATCACATAAAAATAATAAGAAATCTCTACGAAAAAATCTTCGTTTCTTTCTGCTGTAATATCCTCACTCCAAAAACGTTTCGTAGAGAAAATCTTCTTGATTTTATTAGGCAGTTTTCGCTCTGTGTACAGCCGTAGAAATACGAAATACCTCGGAGAGTGATCACAATGTTATTGTGCATTCCGAAACAGTTCGAAGTGTTTTGACAAAGAACGGTTTCCGCAACCGAGTGCCGAGAAAAAAGCCACGATTGGAATTTGCCCAATAATATATGGACAAGTCCTCTGATTTTTGGGCGAATGTAATATTTAGTGATGAGAACAAATATAATTTGTTCGGCTGTGATGGAAAACAAAAAATTTGGCTCAAAAATCAGTTGACTTGTCCATATATTATCATTTTTAAAATAATGATTTTTAGGGGGATATGTATAATTATCTGTGTGACTGTATATATTTTTTTTTTGGTAAGCATGTCAAATAAACGACCAACCACTGATATATGTTTAGACCATGACAGAATGCTTGTTTTCTTTTCTCTTTCTCTCAAAAAGTTCGGTAAGTGTTATACTAAATTTACATTCTGTTAATAATTCATAATGGCCCCGGGGACCCCCTTTATGGGGGATAACTGGTTTGTTTTGCTACCACACCTTAGTCCCCAAAGCAAAATAGAGGAATAGAAGAAGATCTCCTTTTGATTTGCCTTCCTTTTCCCATCCTACTCTTAAAATCCATAACCCGAAATACATTGTTGTTTCTGTAGTTGATTTAAAAAAAAAAAAAATCAATTTACTTACTATTATTAGTGAAAGATAATTTGACTGCAAGGAAGTTTCTTTCATCCAAAGAATTGTTTGGTATATGCCCAATTGTGTGTGGAGTACATGGACAAATTAATTACTCTGAGGAGCATTATTACAACCTGCCGTTAACTGAAGGGATGATTTTAACTGGTAGATAAATTGTTTTTCATTATTATAAGTGAACAATAAGGTAGAAGTGAGCGTTAAGCTAAAGGGAGGATCATTCTACCTTTAACTTTTAAAGTAGTAGTAGTAGTAGATTTTTATTGAGACTTTTTTAATTTTTTTTGACACTATGAAAATCTTATACAAGTAACGATATTACAAGGTTCCTTAGAACTATATTCGTCTTATTCTAATACACATTGAAATGAAATGGCTACTGGCCTGCAAAATGAAAGGAAGATGTATCAATATATGTACGTACATTCTATTTAATGAAATGTCAATGCTTGCTCGCGGCATTTATAATGACTAACAGAGCTATGTCTGTTAAACTTAAAATAGACAACAATACAAAATCGGAATAAATATACACAATACAACCGAAACTGTCAGATAACGTTAACACGACTTGAACAATTCACCAAGTTACATTTAACACAATGTTAACATTAAACCAATTAGAACCGAAAGGTTTCCATATTCATAATAACAGATTAATATAAAACTTATCTAAAAATTGTCCATCTTGTACAGATAGATATAAAATCGGACTCTATCTGATTTCAATGAACCATCCGTAAAGCAGTCCAGATGTCGACAGGTAGAATTTTCCGTGAAAATAACACAAATCCACCACCCGTAACCCTAAAAGACGGTATCGAAACCCATTAAAACTAAAGTATATAAAATATCACATATGTATGTATAAAATATCACAGATAAATTCTAAATAAAGAGATCTGCAAAACATCAGCCCCTATGCATTCCCTGGTCAGATTTGCTGAAGAAATCTGGCAGTGCGTGGGTATTGTTGTCCAAAATACTCTCTTCATTGAGTATCCCAACAGGAGATAGATAATAGTGGCTATGCCAGCCGATATCTCTTTGTGACGCGAAGATCTCCTGCATCAGATAGTTCTCGTGTTCAGCGAGACGTTCCACAAATTTCCTCTGAAGAGCCAAGGAATACCTGCAGAATGGTGTTACAGATGCGGTCTTATAGATGAGTGTGTTGGAAAATCTTTTCGTCTGATTTTTAAAGTTGAGATTTATACATTTACGTAAAATGTTCCTTTCCAGGAGCTCTATTTCCTTCGCAACGGTTGGGGATATGGAAAACCATATAGGAAAAGCATAAGTTAAAACGGATCTTATTGCCACTTTGTACAGGAGGAGCTTCGTATTTTTGGGAAAATAAGGACTATTCAACAACCTAGAGAACATCGAGGTAATCCGCTTTGCTTTTGTCAGGAGAGTTCGCCCATGACCGTTGAACTTAAAAAGTTTGTTGAAGTTAACTCCAAGGTATGTTACATTGTCCTTTATTGGAATTTCAGTCCCGTTTAGTGTGAGGCGAAGGCATTTGCTTTGGGGGACCACATAGTCCGCACATATGCCCGATGCGTTGCTAATACATATAGCCTTTGATTTTGCAGCATTTATATTAATTCCCCATCTATTGTAGAAATCACAGATAGAACCCAAATGTGAGGCGGTGTTTCTCAGTGCTTGTAATGGCGAATCATTGTGGCTGTAAACCATGCAGTCGTCAGCATATAAAATGGCTGTGGAGTTGTCTTTTGTATGCGGAAAGTCATACAAAAATATATTGAATAAATATGGGGCAAGAATGCTACCCTGGGGTACACCACTGTTCACAGATCCGCACGAGGAAATACTGTCTTTTATCTGGGTACAAAATTGCCGGTCTGTAAAAAAGCTTTTAAAAAGCTTAACAATAAATGGGTCTACAGCGAGTTCTACCAGTTTATACAGAATGCCTTTATGACATGTGTAATCAAATGCCTTCTCGATATCTAGCGATATGGCCAGCGTACAACATCTTTTCCTTAAATTCACTGTCACGTCATCATGGAATTTCATTAGGGCGTGTTGGGTGGAGTGGTGGCGTTTAAACCCGAATTGATATGATGGGATAGGATCGATCAGAAATTCATTTTCAAGTTTTAATTTAATTACATGCTCAAGCAGTTTGCCAATATTTGACAAAAGTGAAATTGGACGGTAGTCCTCAGTTCTATTACCGCTGCCTTTCTTCTTAATTGGCAAGATTTTGGCTATTTTCCATGCCCGAGGAAAGTAACAATTGTTGAGACAGTTGTTAAAGAGGATAGTCAAAAGCTCGATAGTTGAGACTGGGAATTTTTTTATCAAGAAATTTGAAATGCCGTCGAGGCCACTGGATTTTTTGTTTTTTATATTCGAAATGATCGATTTAATGTTGTCGACATTTGTAAAATGGTACGCGTCTTCATTGACCAGAGAGTTGAACTCACTGTTGAAAGAATATATGTGGTGCGATATATTTCCAATATATGTGTCTACACGCTGGGCAAGATCGGTCACTGGATTAACGGGAAGTTTTTCCGTATATATGTTGGAATAGTATTCCCTGAAATACTCAGAACAGGTTTCACTGTTGGATACCGCAACGTTGTCAATACAGAGATTGTGGCAGAAAGGCGATTGACGTTTCCCAATAATATCATGAACTTGTTTAAAAGCATTAGGTCCAGGTTTGATATGTTCCAGTTTTTTGTTGAAAATTTCCGCTTGCTCCATATTAACAAGGTCCTTTATAATTATTTTAAGTAGCTGTATTTGCTTAGAAAGTAAATTATATTCGGTACTCAGTCTGTTTCCATAGCGGTGATGTATTTTCTTCAGTTGTCTCTGCCATCTATATTTGATCTTATAAAAATTTTTAATTTTATCGGAATATAAAAATTTGCCGTTCTGAATTTCGACTTTTGTTGTATGTGTATCATGAACAGACTTGAAATTTTCGTTAAATTCCACTATTTTTTGTTCGATTTCCGAGTTCTCCAAATTCCTGTTATTCGGTGGCATCAGAATATTAGAACAGATAGTTAAGTCCTGTTGAAAACGTTTCCAGTCGGTGTTCTTGTAGGATGTGTAGTAATGGGGGTTATTGAGTAATATATCCGAAGCATTCATATTAATTTCCAATTTCAAGGGCAAGTGATCCGAGAACGTTGGCAGGGATGAGATCCTGTAGTTGGTTGTGTCCTTATTGATCAAGGACGTGCTCATGAGGTAATGATCTAGAAATGAATTTGCGCTTGGATACGATGGTGTGTTATGACAAGTCCTTATGATGTCCAACGAATGGTCCTCGAGCCAGTCATGTATAATGTTGCCATTTTGGTTTGCTGTACTGTCACCCCATGCTTGATTTTTGGAGTTTAAATCGCCACCGAAAAGAAATAGGTCAAAACCCTTTGCCACCAGAAGTATTTTGTCCAGGCTATTGCGCAAGCCGTTAGCATCAGAGTTACATTTCACATATAGGGATCCAACTAGAATTTTCTTGCTTGTGTTGTTTATTTTCATTTGGATTTCTAAAAATGTACCCAGAATACTTAGGTCGTCGATAGCCACTCTTTTGTATGAAATGTTATTTTTGAGTGCAATGGCTACTCCAGTGGGGGAGTTATCAGAAACAAAGTTGTAGTTATTTAATAAAACTTTCCTTCGTCCACGGAGATGGCATTCTTGAAGAAAACATACAGTAGCGAGCATAAAATATGCAACGCTAAGCCGAGTGATCTTTATGTGCGCCTCTTTCAAAAAAAAAAGTACGGAAATTAAAAACTTTTTTTTTCTTTTTATGCTCTACAAACTTAGTTAACAAATGCAGGTTACAATATCAAAATTTTTCTATCCACTTATTTTTATTTTAACATTTAAGAAAAAAAGTGCCAAATTTCAGCGAGCAAAAAAAATGCAACGCTATGTTATTCATAACTTTATTTAAATTAAATGTAAATTCTTACAAAATGTTTTGTTAAAAATATACTTAAAACTAATAATTGGTTGCGTAGCCTTTATTTTCTATGGCCGCTTGCAGTCTGGAGGGCACAGAATCCACTAGGGGCACGATGGTATGTAGGGGTATTTTTTCCCATTCTGACTTCAAAATTTTTTCTAATTCCGCCAAATTTGAAGGATTTTTCTTCTTAGCTTCCCGATCTAAAGTCTCCAATAGGTTTTCTAAGGGTAGATGGTGACGGCTAATCCAAAATTTGCACATCATGGTAGCTTAGGTAGTTACGAACCAAGCGACTAGAGTGCTTCAGGTCATTGTCTTGTTGGAATATGCTGTTTGGGGGCATTATTTCCAGAAGATGTGTAAGCATATTTTTTTCTAAGATCTCACAGTATTTAATGGCATTCAAAATACCATCGATTTTCACCAACAGACCAACTCCGTCATGAGAAAACGAACCTACCAATAAGTTCCTTAAAATAAAGACTTTCGGTGAAAAACAAAAGTAACTTACCCCACACCATTAGCCATGTTTTACTGTTGGTAGCTGATATCTGGGAGAATATCTCTGCTTAGGTGGTCTTCTAATATATTTTATCCCATCAGAACCAGAAAGATTAAATTCACTTTCACTACTAATGGTGTGGAGTAAGTTACTTTTGTTTTTCACCGAAATTCTTTATTTTAAGGAATTTATTGCTAGGTTCGTTCTCTCATCACGGAGTTGATCCGTTGGTGAAAATCGATGGTATTTTGAATGCCACAAAATACTGTGAGATCCTAGAAGAAAATATGCTCCCACATCTTCTGGAAAAAATGCCCCCAAATAGCATATTCCAGCAAGACAATGACCTGAAGCACTCTAGTCGCTTGGTTCGTAACTACCTAAGCGATCATGATGTGCAAGTTTTGGATCAGCCGTCACCATCTCCCCTTCGAAAACCTATGGGAGACTTTAGATCGGGAAGCTAAGAAGAAAAATCCTTCAAATTTGGCGGAATTAGAACAAATTTTAAGGTGAGAATGGGAAAAAATACCCCTGCACACCATCGTGCCCCTAGTGGATTCTATGCCCTCCAGACTGCAAGCGGTAATAGAAAATAAAGGCTACGCAACCAATTATTAGTTTTAAGTATATTTTTAACCAACATTTTGTAAGAATTTACATTTAATTTAAATAAAGTTATGAATAACATAGCGTTGCATTTTTTTTGCTCGCTGAAATTTGGTACTTTTTTTCTTAAATGTTAAAATAAAAATAAGTGGATAGAAAAATTTTGATATTGTAACCTGCATTTGTTAACTAAGTTTGTGGAGCATAAAAAGAAAAAAAAAGTTTTTAATTTCCGTACTTTTTTTTTGAAAGAGGCGCACATAAATATCACTCGGCTTAGCGTTGCATTTTTTATGCTCGCTACTGTATATCTATTTTGTTACTGTGAAGGGTGTTAGTGAGATCTATTTGACGACTTCTCTCTAAGAGAGATCTGACGTTGAATGTTAAGAAATTGATGAATCTATGGCCCATGAACCTGTTGAACCTTTTTAAGAAGGCGCAGGAACTGTCCTTTGGCTTCTACTTTTGGCATATTTTTGTATTCATTTATGAAATTATTAAGTTCTTGCTCTAGAGTTAGCTCCTCTGGTTCAAGAAAAAGTTCAGCCAGTTTTAAAAATGTTTCAACAATTGACAGCTGAACAGATTTGTTGCCTGCAGACTGCTTGTGAAATAAACTTGCAAATGATTTGGCTGGGTTAACCGCTGATGAAATGCATTTGTTGATGTTGCTGTTAGCAGAGCTTTTGATTTCTCGTGCCTCGCGTAGGCGTCGTTTTTTCCCCGACACATAATTCTTGTAGAAAGAGCAGCCTCGCCAATTTGCGGGGTGACCTTCTTCGCCGCAATTTACACACTTTGGGCTTGAGTTGTCGTTTTTATTCCGGTTACATTCACCAGGTAGATGATGTTGATCGCATTTCACACATTTATAGTCTGAGTTACAATTTTTTGCCATATGTCCCCAGTGTTGACATCGTCTACACTGTATTTCTCTATCCTTTTTCTTTGGCCTTTCCCACACAACTGACTGACTAAGTACGAATTTCACGTGCGATATGTCACTCAAGTTCCTGCTGGGGTGCAATGTTACAAGAAAAAGGCCTGTGTCACAGTTATTTTTCACAGAGTATGGGGTTGTAAATTTTGTAACCTTTGAGATTACATCGGGAATTATCCCGTCCAGATGTGATTTTAGTTCCTCGATATCAGTGCCGTGATACAGGCCACGTAGAACAAAAGAAATTTGCTTCAGTTCTCTAGGTGTGAATGAATAGGAATTTATCCTCTTCTCCTTAAGTACAGCCATCATTTCTGTATGCTTACATTCTTTATTTTAAAATTTATCTTGGGTGATTTCGCCTCCAATTGGTTGACCAGATGTTGTACATTAACATTGTACAAAAATATAGGGGGGCAGAATTTGTTACTAGTTGGTGTCGTCGAGGTGGAATTAGTTGGCTTGTTGGCAGTACCGCATTTCCCCGGGATGCCGGCGGTGTCATCGTTACTCTCTATGTCAAGGTCAGCTAGAAGACTGAATCTGTTGCTGCTATTAGGAGCTGCACCCTTGTCCAAGTTTGGTATACTTTCACGTCTCCTCTTGGAATTTTGCTGTTCAACCTTGTTGTTAGTCGCTTGTTTTTGAGTCGCAACGTCGTCAATATTGTGGCAATCCATATGAACGTATGCCCATAGAGTCCAGCACTAAAAACTGAGAGTTTTCAATCCCCCAAGAATTACTTCAAATATAATTTTCCAAAAAATAAAATAAACTTTGCCGCTTTACGTCTTCACTCATCCGAATCACGTTTTCTTTTTTCCTTTAACTTTTAAGGTTAAGTTTATGTTTGAACTTGCCATATTATTTATTATTTTTAATGTGGTAACTTCAAATACAAACAAAATGAGGAAACACAACAACAAAAAAAAGAGGCCCTTCGTTGTCACAACGTTAAAAGAAAACTTGTTTAAAGAGCAATGTTATCGATATTGCTCCGGCGCTGCCATATTTTTGAAAACAGAAAACAGTCAAACTTTATTTCATCTGAAAGTTTTAATAACGAAACCCCACTTTAACGACAAGTTGTAATAATAGCCCTAAAGATACTACTTATGACTCGTATTTAATAAAAAATTCCCTCTAAAGAAATCATTAAGTGAATTCCCAGGTAGTAGTTGATATTCGTAAATATGAAAAATTATCAGATGGCATACAATGAAACGATGTATCAAATCTCTATCTTGTGTCAACAGCAATCTTTCCCCTCATTTCCCAAGCAATTGTACTCGTACATTTTGTGCAAATTGTGCTGAAAAGTACCCCGCATTATCAAATCAATGTAAAAATTTTCTCTAGCAGAAAGGTATTCTCAAAATAAAAAACAAACAAAACATTTCAATGCGTGATGCGATTGCAATACTCAAATAAAAAATCAAGTACAATAACATTATCCCCTTCTTACGCCTCAATTACAGCCATTATCCAAATAAGGGGAAAAAAGAAACATATAACAAATTTCAATCAATACCAACAACAAACTCAACCTCTTCTGGTATATTATATATATAATATCTCCTCAGAAATCCCTTAATCTCTCAAAAACCAGTTCTCTTACCGAAACTCCTGTTAAAAGAATACAATTTATGACTGTAGATTACATGTCAGATTATCTGGCGTTATTATCTGCACAAAAAAAGTAAAATTAATAAATAAATAAAGATTAAGAAACAGAATTCAATAATAACAAAATCAATACTTGTCCACTTCACACGACTTTGCAACGTGTATATCGTATTCAATACCATTTTTGGTTGGGAACACTCAGTGGCATGCCATATTGTGTATTCCGTATTCCAAACGTCAAAAAGCCATAAGAAGAAGAATAACATTATTAATAATTTGATTTTCAAGCAACAAAATTAAATATAATACGGAAAAAGTAAATTTATTAATTATTTGTCAGAACACTATAATTTAAAGTTAAACTCAAGCTAAAAAGTTAACTCAAGTTACATAGAAAATATTTTGTAACGGATGATTTTTTAGCTATTATCTTTTTGGCAACACTGGTTTAAACAGCCCACACACGTTTCGTGTTTTGTTTCACTGTCAAACATCTTCACTTTGGTCTATAATTTAACCATGAATCGTCTTACAAACGAACAACGCTTGCAAATCATTGAATTTTATTATCAAATTGCGTGCTCTGTTAAGAAAGTTCATAGCGCGATTCTTCAATTTTATGGTCAGTTTAATCGACCCACTGAAGCGGCTATTCGGGCTATTGTGACAAAATTTCGCACCAAATTTACATTGTTGGACATTAAACCACCAACGCACTTACGTAGAGTGCGAACTGAAGAAAATATCGCAGCTGTTTCGGCCAGTGTTAATGATGACCATCAATTATCGATTCGTCGCCGTTCGCAGCAATTGGGCCTCTGTTATTCAAGAACGTGGAAATTTTGCGGAAGGCTTTAGGTGTGAAGCCTTTCAAAATACAGCTGGTGCACGAATTGAAGCCGAACGACCTACCGTTTTGGTGAATGGGCTCTTGGAAAGTTGGCCGAAGATCCACTTCTTTATCGAAAAATTGTGTTCAGCGACGAAGCTCATTTTTGACTCAATGGATACGTAAATAAGCAGAATTGTCGATTTTGGAGTGAAGATCAGCCAGAAGCATTGCAAAAGCTACCAATGCATCCGGAAAAAGTCACAGTTTGGTGCGGTTTATGAGCTGGTGGCATCATTGGACCGTACTTCTTCAAAGATGCTGCGAATCGTAACGTAACTGTGAATGGTGAGCGATGCCACATGCCACACAGCACGCGTAACAATGGACTTATTGAGAGGCGAGTTCGGTGAACATTTTATTTCACGTTCGGGACCGGTCAATTGGCCGCCTAGATCGTGCGATTTAACGCCTTTAGACTATTTTTTGTGGGAATATGTTAAAGCTCATGTCTATACAGACAAGCCCGCTTCAATTGACGCATTGGAAGACAACATTGAAGCATTTATTCGTGAGATACCGGCCGAAATGTTGAAAAGAGAATGCCAAAATTGGACTAAGCGGATGGATCATTTGAGGCGCAGTCGCGGTCAACATTTGCATGAAATAATCTTTAAACATTAAATTATATGGACCGTACTATTGATTCAAATAAAGATTTCATGCATTTTTCTGAATTTTATGTGTTTTTTTTTAAATTTTCCTATAGCTCTTAAAAAATCACCCCTTATTTGTAGTTTAACATTAAAATTATAAACCAAAGCTACAAAAACAAAACAATGAGCTCGTTTATAAATTATCACACTGCGTATTATAACAACAAACGCCAAAATGGTAAAGAAGTAAACAAAAATACAACAACAAACACTTCTAGAATAAATGTAAACAAAATACACAAACAACAATAATGAAACAACGATGTTTACATTTATAGGGATTTCGAGCAAGCGAAGCCACGAACATTCGCCTTCAAGATCATTTATAAGACTGTTGCTCTCTCATATAAAAGGCAAAGCAGTCGAGTGAGTTAGTGAAGTTCAGTGAGTCTTGTGTGAAGACACATTGCATTTAAAGGAAGTAGCCGTGGTCTAGTAGGTAGTGTGTCGGCTTATTATACAAAAAGCTTCTCAAAAATCTGTCGTTCGGAGTCGACTTTAAACTGTAGGGCCCGCTACACATGTATAAAATTAACGCACACAACACGAGTGGTGTGAGAAGCTAGGACGTTGTACAATGGGTCAATCCGGCCTCCGGGTACTGTACTTGTCACAGTTGACAAGTACACGTCCTCTAACCTAACCTATGCAAAGGTTGTAAACAGGAACAACAAACATAGCAATTTTTGTTGTTAAAATCAAGTTGTGGCACACAGAATTGTGCAAATTATAAAGAATTTTAATTAAAACTAAACAGAAACTTATTTTTATTTTATTTACAACCTACGAGCTCATATTTTAATGTTTTTCAAAGGTAAAAACTTAACAATATGACAAAAGTGTGCATAAGTGTATCGGATTTTTTTACGAAAATTATCTACAATAAGTATGCACTATTGTATCTTCGTCCAACAACACACTTAATACAACGATATAAGGGCTTTTGTGAATTGCCCAACCGATTTTAGTACTGGATATACGTGGTTCCTAATTTATTAACTTCTTTCCTTTCTAAATTCAATTTTTATAACGATATAGCGTTATGTTCACTTTCTGATGCCAACTTGGTGGTAGGCTCCAGTACTCCAATCTGTTATCTCTGTGGCATTTCGAAAAAAGAAGTAGAAAATTGGGATGATAGACAAGTTTGTCCCGGAGCCAGTAACCTTCCATTGACGATGTCAGAACAGGCTTGCTGTTGGGTATGCGCAAATCCAGCGTAAGTCTAGTTACTGGGCTTCTTACGAGGCATAATAAGGTTAGATCGCTGACAGGAATCTGGGATATATACCAGATAGATTATTGCGTGGTATGTTGGAATAGAGAGATTTGGATACTAAAAAACACATACTCTGTTACTCTCTAGATTTGAATAGAAAATTTTTTAATATTTGCAGATTTGAAATGTCTGCCATATATCTGCCGATATTCAGACTCTCCTGAGGTTTGTAATGGAATTGGGTGGAGTAAGTGGTGCACGCTCATTATTGCTTAATTGATCCGGTCTCTTTTTGTGTCTTTGGTTTTGTTTTTCTACCTCAATATTTCTTTCATAATCATAATGGGTCATACGACCTATGGGTGATTTTGTAATCGTCTTTAAAGCAAGCACATGTGACGTTAAATCTATCTACCTAATACGATAATAGCTAGGTAGTAGTAATATTGCTTAAAAACCTTAAAATGTAGTCCTTTTTAATAAAAATAAAAAAATACTTTTAAATACAACAATGGTCTTATGCATGGAAAAAGATGCTAACAGTTCGATAAAATACACAGCAGAGATCAGCAATGAATAGTTCTTTTTCGCTACTCATAAGCACTCATGAAATTTTGACTCATGAGTAAGTCAACAGTATTGAAATTCAACTACTGTGGTTCATTCGTACTAACTACAACATTGATTTATAAGTACAGGTTTCAATGAGTATGAGTACAACGTTGACACCGAACTCATAACATTCGAAATATGTTTGATTCATGCGCCTACTCATTCAGATCCATAAACTTAAAAAATACTTATGATACTCCTAAATTCGAGTGATATGAATCTATCTTTAAAATGTGATTCTTGTAAATGTTGAGTGAAGGAGAGTCGAGATCATCATACTTCATCATACTGGTACTTCCGATATTTCGATCAAAACCTAAGAAATTTCCAATAGATTTCCTATACAAATATTTTCTATGTCTTCCGTTAATTTTAAATATCAAATCCTATTGGAGAATGTACTTTCATATTTATTTAAAACTAGAGCAATGACATATGCTAAATAAAATATTATGTCCTGGAGACTATGCCAGGATCCTCAGGAAATGTCGCCGATGTCTCGACCTGCTGCAATGTCACACTTATCTGGGTCCCCGGGCATAGTAACATTCTGGGAAACTAAAAATATATAAATGAGTTGCTTTAGATGCTTTGCCATTGGAATTTGAAACTATTTAATTTTTCTTTTATTTTTAGTTAATTTTCTCCATACATTTTTTTAAATAAATTAATAGAATCGCGAAGATTGCAGGTACCTATCTCTAAAAATTCTCATGGGTTTTCTTTACAATATTGCTATGGGAATATTAAAATTATAAGTTGATAGCTTAGTTTTACCGTCAGAGATCAGCAATGAATCATTTTTTCACTATTTTTTCTAAATTTATGAATCTGAATGAGTAGGCGTATGAATCAAACAAATTTCGAATGTTATGAGTTTGAATTCGCCGAGGTATAGTAGGTGGTGTGTTGGCCTATTAGACGAACGGCCCGAGTTCAAATCCCAGGTCAGACATCAAAACGGAAATATGAAAATATTTCTTCGGCGACTTCCTCTCAGCAGATTTCTGGCAAAAACTCTGAGAGTAAAAATTGCCATGAAAAGCTTCTCAAAAATCTGTCGTTCGGAGTCGACGTTAAACTGTAGGTCCCGCCACTCATGTATAAAAATTAACCCACACAACATGAGTGGTGTGAGAAGCTAGGCCGTAATCCTAACTGAAGGGTTGTAATGGCCAATTATGTATGTATGTTGTAGTGAGTACGAATGAATAAGAGTAGTTGAATTCCAATGCTGTCAACTCACTCATACTCGAAATTTCATAAGTACTTATAAGTAGCGAAAAAACGATTATTTGTTGATCTTTGACAATAACAAAAAAGGATACTTTGATACATTATTTGATGTGTGGCCGGACAATTTTATGTGTGGATGGGATTTTTTATTTCATTTGCCATTTCCATTTTGTTTACATTGAGACATTCAAAAATATACCGGAATTATTAAGGCAAGAAAAGCTGACATCACATTTTCAAAATTAAAGTTTTATGATAATTTTGTTATTTGTTTTATATATTGTGATTTTGTTGAATTGTTGGTTATATTTTTAAAATTACAAAATAAAATATAGTTTTTTCATTATATATAAATAGAAATTGAAATATTTATTTTAGTTTTCTCTCTTTATTAAAAAGTAATGGAACGGCACAGAACAGAAAGTGAAGGCTAAGTAAGTCTTACATCAATATTCGAAAACCACAAAGCATTTAAATCATTTCAATTGTGGTGGTCATGTGCAGGGTCATTTTATAAGTTGACTGCAAATTTAAAAGTAATCGCTTTCAATTTTAGTATAAATTGATTATGTCATCTACTTCGCAGTGTTTTCATACAAATATTATATGTATTACAGTTCTAAATAAATTAGCCAAAAACATTGGCCAATTCACCCAACTTTGTATCGTGTATCTTGTATTGAATACACTTTTTGTTTGTGAACCCTCAGGTTCGTATTCCAAACGTCAAAAAGCGATAAGAAGAAGAATACCAGTATTCATAATTTGATTTTCAAGCAACGAAATGAAAAATATTACGGACAAAAGTAAATTAATAAATTTTTTATGCGAACAATATAATTTTGAAATGTTAATGGTTGACTCAAGTTATTTTGCATTTTTATTCTTCTTCTTGATTACCGGTATTTACATACATTGATAGCATGAAACCAGTACAACTTTTAAAAACATAAAAAAATTTGTATAAGTGTATCGGATTTTTATATGAAAATTCTCAGGAACAAGCATACACTGTATTATATTCGTCCAACAATGCAATCAATACAACGATACATGGGCTTGTATGAATCGCAAAATTGAGTATAAAAGTTCTTTGAAATTTAATAGCATCACTTGCTTACATATTTTGAAATAGAATCTTTCATTTAAAAACATATGTATGTATGACTTTGGTATAAATAAGCGCCTAAGACCGTCATTTATGGTATTTCGTTTTTAATTAAAAAAATTTTACGTAAATGGGAAAAATCCTTCTTTCGACTTAAATCAATATTGATTTAAAACATCCGTTTAAAGCGGTCGCTGTGGTAGATAACAGTCAATGGAATAAAATTAATGGTATTTTCGTGATGGAATAGAATTAATGGATTTTCCGCTTTAGGTTATTTCCATGTGTTTACAAAAGAGAACGGATATTAACGTTGCGGTTTCCAAACTTTTGTTTAACAATTAGTATTCAAATAAGGTAAAAAATAATTGTATACCAACATTAAAGGAATACAAATAGATCATCATAAATTATAAGCTATATAAATTGAGATTAGGTACATGGTGTTAAAAAGTGCTTGTAATGTAGCACTTTTACTTTTAATACTGATTTCTTTTTATATTATTACTTAACAATTTTATCAGAGATCAAATGCATAGTAGGCATAAAATAGGATTAACAGCTATTATGTTGCTGAAAAATCAAATCACTATCAAGTTATTAATCAGACACACAATGGGCCGCCACCTCTACCTAGCTATTAAACAGAAACCGCAATTATAAAATTCAAACAAAACAAAAAACACCACCAAAATACTCCTGTTGTTACACACTGTATTCAAATGCATTACTACCTTTTAACACATATTAAAAGATGAATGAGATCACAATAGTAATTCATTCATCATGCGAATTATTATAGAAATGTAATGTTACATAATTGGAACTTTCTTACGCTTTTACATGACATCTTTTCAGCAGTGTTAACAACATGCCAATATTAAAAACCACTAACACTGAAATTTTAAATTATAAACAAAATTTAAATTTTGTAACCATGCTATGTTTATCTGTATGTGGAATTCTGTTCAAATAAAACTTCACATTCCAAAAACCAAAATTATAATTTATTTCATTATTAACTTTTATAATTTAAAATAAAAATATACACTATTTTACTATTACATTATGTACATACGCATTGTATATATGCCTGTGTCCACCACATTATCGGCCATAAATGTCGGATATAATACTAGTACTAATATCAGATATATAAATTAGGGTTTTGGAGTTGAAGTTGACCAGTGATAGAACAGCAAATCGGAAGTCTTAGATTTCTTAGTAACTCTCTGGCTCTTTTTCAAACACAATTGATTGATATTAGATTATGAATAACAAGAGTTGGACACCGTTGTCGCCTAACACAACTTTTTCGACTTCGAATTTTATATTGGATAACAAACTAAAGTATGGATTAGAGATCTCATCATACTGCTCGTTTTCTAAGTTTTTGCTTATTTCTTTTTGACATTGCTCTTCTTTTTATTTAAAAACTTGCCATTATTGTGTACTTATCTTTATAAGTAATGTTCACTATTTACCTAATGAGTACACTTATTTAAACAAAATATAAAATAACAAATAATTATTAAAAACTGTTGTGTATGGCTAGAAATACATACACAAAAGATTCTGCAAAATATTTCTTAAACTGGAAGCAAATTCTACCTTTTTTGTTACTTGAATATTACTTTCTCTTTACCTACGTGATGTACTTGTTAGTTACACTAGTGGCTGAAACTAAACTATTAATTTATCAATTTTGCTTTTTGAAATGTTGTCCCATGATTCTTTTATTTGGAGGAATAAATGTCGTTAATCCGGCTCCTGATCCCATTTTAAATTTCTATCCACCCACAGCCACTCAAATTTTCTAGAGGATTTAGAAGGGGCGACTAATATTTTGTGTATAATATTTTGATTCCAGATCTTAACATAGTTCGATGTATGTTTTGGATTATTGTCATACCGGAAAATTTATAAAACAGGTATGTATGACAGTTTTTTTGGGTCAGCATTTGCTTCTAGTGCTTACTGGTAGACATTCAGCGTAATGAACAGACTGGTCAGCTTGCCATTATGCGGAAGAACAGATTAGAAGCGCATTCTTGGCGAATAGGAAGATAGAGTGAGTTGAAAACTCTGCTTAAGACGTTTTTGAAACATGCTATCCTCTTACTGGGTATTTGCACTGAAAGGAAATGTAAGTTATGCAGCAAACATACATACATACATAACTGGCAATTACAACCCTTCAGTTAGGATTACGGCCTAGCTTCTCACACTACTCATGTTGTGTGTTAATTTTAAACATTAGTGGCGGGACCTACAGTTTAAATCCGACTTCGAACGGCAGATTTTTGAGAAACTTTTCAAAGCAATTCTATTTACTCTCAGAGTTTTTGCCAGTAATCTGCTGAGAGGAAGTCGCCGAAGAAATATTTTTTCATATTTCGTTTTGATGTCTAACCTGGGATTTGAACCGTGGCATTGCGTCTAATAAGCTATCACACTGCCTACTAGACTACGTCTACTTCACGTGCCACTTTAAGCATTATATAAATTCTGTGATGGTGAAATCGAATTCCCACCACCCATATTTGGAAGCCGTAATACTATGTTCCCACATGCACTTTTATTGCGTAAATCGCAATTAACGCCATTATTGATCTCAATATTTCATATTAAATTTCAATTAATTGTTGCTCAATAAATTCATAAATTGTTATAATACATATTGATTAAAACTTAAAATACAACACTGTCATTAGTATGTTTAGTGAGCATATTACAATTTTCCGAACACTTTCTGTTAATCTTTGACAACTCAAATGTAAACAACGAAAAACAAAAAATGGAAGGTTAGCACGTCCACTATTATCAAATTTTTCTTTCTGATCCTTCTGAGAGTCAAAAGTAGTCCCTACTAACCGCAACAGCTGGGCGTTGCGGTCAATCATTAGCAAGACCTTTTGCAATGTTAAATTGTTTTCCAGTGTTTCTAAAATTTTTTTGGCACTAATTTTCGCGATTAAATTAAGAGCAATGTTGTTGAAGCAATCAGCTGTTTTGTTTACCAGCTGTCAAATGAATATTGCTTATATTATATATGTGAACACTTAAAATATTGTACTCAAATAACCGAATATTGGCTCAATAAAAATGCATGTGTGAACATGGTATAAGGCTTAAATACGTTTCAGAACAAAACATATGATTGCTTATTATATGGGGAATATTGGTACTGGGTTGGAGGAGATCTTTTAAATTAGCCCTTGGGGCAGTACACTAGAAGTTTTTGATGCAGTACTTTAATATTTTACCTTTCATGTATCGTACCCGCCACTGATGTATAAAATCAACACACACAACATAAGTAGTGTGGTAAACTAAGTAGTAATACTGGCAGAACAGTTGTAATGACCAATTGTGTATATATGTATGTACTTTAGTACTCCTATACAATACAATGCAAAATTCTAGGATGCCTGGTACATGGTTTTCTAACCGTAATCTTTACTTTACCAAAACAGCACTAAATATCTCTTAACGGTGTTCAATCCATTTCCTATTTCTTTTTTATTATGTCTGTTAGTTTACTTACAACCCTAAATACGGAATCTTCAGAACATTTTGATTTTATTAGCATCCTTTGGTGCTGCAACATTCCTTTTGGCATTCACTTGTTTTTTTAGTTTCCTTCAAATCTGCTTTAAATGGAATAAACACCTTCTAACTCGAAATCTTATGATGACTGAATTCATTAAAAAAATTCTCGTATTCATAGTGGTGAAATGCGGTAGAACGTACGTCATGAACGGACTTAAAGGATTTGGCTTCGCGACATACACATTAAAAACTTAACGGGAATTAAAAGAAAACAGCCACAAAGTAAGTGGACCATTTTAAGTTGCTCTACACATTAGCAGTTGTCGTTGTTATTCTTGGAATTTTGTTAGTGGAAACCTGCATATAGTTCGCTAATTGTTGCCAAAAGTTTCAGAGAGAAAAAAAAAATTTTTTTCAAATGTAAAATAGAAATTTTAATGTCCGAAGAAGAAGAGATGTTGCCGAAGAAGAAGATGATGTTGTTAAATACATACTACTAGCTAATACCCGGTGTGCTTCGCTACCCCCATCGGAATTAAATACATATCTCGTGATGCAACTGGATCGCCCACCATCAAAATTGTTACGCCATTGTTGGAGTTCTGGAGTTCTATCAGCATGAATTGCGATTATGTGGTCATCTATATCAGATCTGTAGTTAAATGCAATACCTGAGTATCCATGAAAAATATTACGTCGATTCACCGCCATTCGATTATGATTTTGTTCTTTGCTGCTCTTCTTGTTGATGTTCGAATCCACTGACTTTCTACTCGTGATTCATGTTGGACTTCTGTTTCATTAGCTCGTGCTGTTGTGGTACCTTCATGTTCCAAAGGTGTCTCGGTAGCTCGTGCGGTTGTCGCATATTGTCGAAGGCTTTCCAGACGTCTTTCACGTTCTGAAGGTGTTTCTGTGGCTCGTGATGTTTCAATACGATTTCGCTGGCTTTGTGGCATGTTGTCGAAGACCTTCAAGACGTCTTTCGCGTTCTGACGGCGTTTCAGAAGCTTTTAAGGCGCTCTTGGCTTTCTGAAAGTGTTTCAGTAGCTCTTGCTGTTGTGGCGCGTTGTCGTAGGCCTTCAAGGCGTTCTTCACGTTGTGATGGCGTTTCGGAGGCTCTAAAGGTTGAAGCTCGACTCCTTCCAGTACTGAGGCGACTTTCACGCTCTTCCGAACATTCATCTGCTCTCTGGGATTGCAAACGCAATGCATTTTAGATGCTTTTATTCGGTGCATTTTTACAAATTGTTGCAAAATAAAGGTCACTCAGGTAACGTTTAACTTGTTTAGAATCAAATATTCAACTGAATTTCAAAACCGAATGCGTGTTATATTTATTTCTTTATATTTTACCTAATATGAAATCGGTTCAAGTCAAAAACCTTTTGAAGAAAATTAATGTTATTAAAATTTAACAAATAATTGTGCTTGCGTCGGTCACAGGTAATTTTTTGTGATGAGTTTTGCAACTACTTATTTTATTTGGGAAAAATATTGACAGTTTACATTTTATTACTTAGGTAATTAAAAGTAATGAATTCATTGCCCACTAAAATGCTTATTATAAAGTTTACCTAATGTATTTTTCAAATAAATAATAGTTTTATTAGTTACCCGTTTTTAGAAGTAAACAATAACATAACTATTACATATGTATGTACATACGTATGTATATGTTTTCCAAGATAAATATTTAAATAGTATGAACTTTAGTACTTACTATCTATATGAGTTGAAAATTTCAAACTCAATAATTTAAGGGTCATATACCTTACTAATGCATATTTCAAGATATAATAATTTCTACACCCACAATTCAGAGAGGCACCACCTTCCTATAGCTGGAATACAAAATTGGGGACTCTAGCTTTTATAGTTTTTTATACAGATTTTAATAATTAGTTCATATGGAGTTTGCCACGCCCCTAATGCTTGATAGCCCATTTTTAACAAAAATATTGATATTGAACCTTTAGATATTCGTACAAAATTTTAGCAGTCTAACTGTTCTGGTGTTCTAGATATGCAGATTTTAGTATTTACTTCATATGGGAGGTGCCACGCCCGCTTTTGCTGAACTTCCTATTTTTGTCCAAAATATTTATATTTAAATAAAAGTTATTTATACAAAATTGGGGACTCGAACTGTTAAAGTTCTTCAGTTAGGCAGATTTTAGTATTTACTTCATATGAAAGGTGCATTGTCCTCTAATGATAGGTCGCTTATTTTTGTCCAAAATATTTATATTAAAACCGTAGTTACTTGTACAAAATTTGAGGTATCTTGCTGATATAGTTTTTCCAATTTATCCATTTTGTTATTATCTTACAATAGTAGGTTATGTAGTATATGTGGGAGTGGCACCTCTCTCATTTGAAATATCAACATAAAAAGTAGGAAAATCGGTTCAGCCGTTTAGTCGTCTATAAACTTCAAACATACAAACAAATGCACATTAATTTTTATATATAGGTGATGTCCGAGATAGAAGAAGTTTTAAATTTAATTCATATGGGGAGTACCACACCCTTTTCCTAGTTAGCCCATTTTTGTCTAAAATATTCATATTGATACTAAAGTGGATTCGAAAAAATTGTAGGGCTCTAACTGTGATATTTTCATAGATATAATAATTTAATATTTTTTATATTGGAGGTGACACGCCCACTATAGCCAATCCGCCCATTTTGTTTATATATACGTCAAAGTCGTCCATACAAAATTCGCAGTTTATGAGATATGCGACGTTAAATACTTATTGAATATGTGGGCGTAGCACCTCGCGTTCTTGACAAAAAGTAGCCTATAGTTCCTTCCAGATATACAGGAAGGTACTGTCAAAACTTCAAGAAAATCGGTCCAGCCGTTTAGCCGTCTATAGACTTCAAACAAACAAACCCACAAACAAATAAACACACATTCATTTTTGTTTATATAGATGTAAAATTCATTAAAAAAAACTACACGTGAGGTATGAGTGATATCCAATTCCATTAAGTTTTATCAAAGAATATGGATATAAAGAACACGCATTATGTAGAAGTAGCATTACGACCCGCTCTCACCAAAATCTTTTAAAAAAATCATTTCTGGATATGGGGGGCGGAAGACAGAAGGAAAATAAACACAAATGAAGAGCGTAACAATGTGTTGCTCTCATCATGAGAGCGTAAAAATGCATTCAGTTGCTTGTCAGCTTCTAAAGGAAAATGTTCATGTCGCTTTTTTCAGACTTCGATTTTACACCCAAAGAAATATTACAGTATGATTCGCTAATATCAATGAGAAATGATTTCGATTTTTGGAAGAATACTTGCCAAGTAAAATACGTTGTTTTTAGGTTTTTAGCGCAGTACAATTGTTCTATACTTTTCGCTCACATGTACAAGTTAACAATGGGTTTACGAGTTGCTTTAATTTACTACATTTCTCTTTATTCATACTTTTATTATTACTTCTTTGTTGCTAAAGAGAGTAAAAATTACATTAATATGGAAGTTAACAATGGGTTAAAGAATTGTTTTACTTTATTACAATATTACAACTCTCCTCTTCATTCATATTTTTTGTTATTGACTTTTTGTTACTAAGTAAAGTAAAAATTATATTTATGTTTTCAATTAATATTCTTAATTCTTACTACTCTTCTTTTCATTGATATTTTTTGTTACTGCTTTTTTGTTACTAAGTACAGTAAAAATTATTTTGATGCTTTCCCTTATAATTATTAACTGTTGCTATGCGGAAGAGTTTCATTGATCTTCTTTTCATTGATCTTCTTTTTCATTTTATTATCCTTTGCTATTTTAACATATTTCATTGAAAGCTGAGTTTCAGTTTCACTTACGCTTCGGTTCAGTGAAGATGTTCGAAAGGATCCACATAGTGGATAAATAAAATAAAAATGTAAAAATAATATTAAATAAAATTAAAATAAACGTAGGTTAAGATCATAGTGGTTAAGACTAAATTAAATAAAAGTTTGAAAATAAAATTAAAATAAATATAAATTAAAAATAACAGTGAACAAGATTCAAATTAAGGATAATGTGAAATTAAATAAATAGAAATTAAGAATTTAGAGGCTAAGAACAAAAATAATTTAAAATGGGCATTAAAGTAAAATTGAATTTTTGAGAATAAATAGAAATAAAAATAAGTTAAGCCATTAAAAGTTCCACATAGTGGAAAGGGCAAAAGTGAAATTAAAATAAGAATTAGAATTAAGACTTCATTTAATCAGCATTGGATAAACTGAAATAAAAACTATATAAGAATAATTTAAAATAAAAATTAAAATAAAAGTTAAAATAAAAGTCAAGAATGAAAGGAAATAAAATTAATTCGAGTCACTAAAAGTTCCACATAGTGGAAAAGACTAAAATAAAAGTATAAATAACACAAATAAAATAAAAACTGAACTGAAACGAAGCGTGAGGTTAAATAAATAATTTAAAAATTTAAATAAATAAAATAAACAATTTAAAAACAAAAATATAATATTTTATTATAAATTAACTTACATATTATTGGGTTAATAAGTAGATTTGAAAATATTACTAACAATTTTCCTCTGGGTTAAACATGCCTGTCATAATTTTTCTCATATCCTCTTTGTGCCGACGTCTGAGAATAAGTGATTTGAGAACAGTGTTCCCGTTTTTGGTTATTTCTAACCAAAATTGCTTATTTTTTTGATCCATGTGTATTTTTTTTGGTTTTGGTTATTTTTTTTTTTTTTTTGTCTTATAAAAAAGCTATTTTTTGTTTCTTTTTTTATTAATTAGAATTTAAATTTAAAAAAAATAAAACAAAAGTCTACGAATTTAATTTTGGTTATATTTTTTCTTATTTGGTGCTTTTTTTTACAAATGTTGGTTACAAAATTTTTTTTCGTGGCAACACTGTTTCAGAAGAATAAATAAAAAATTAATGCAACAACAAAAACGCACGCTGAGAATAACGCATTGTTACGCTCTTGGTTTCTTTATCCTTCCCTTCTACAGTCGAACTTCTCTATAGTGAACTTCTATACAATGAAGCTCTCCCTATTATGAATTGATTTCAAACACACAACTTTTTCCGTTCCAATTTCATTGTTTTTGATCTCCTTATAATGAATTTCCATACAATGAAGTTTTCTATACAATGAAGCAATTTTGCAGGTGTAATATTTGACTCACATGCGTTTTTGTCTCGCATACGTTTCTGTTACGCATACTAACAACTCTGTGTACCTAGAAAGATGCTACATATAATGAGGGGATTCCTAAAAGAGGAAAATAAGAACAAAAAAAAAAGAAGAAAGCCACATCAATAACAATTTTGACATCAGTTGCCGGTGTTCAGTGATCGGAAATGACGCAGCGAAGTAGCGTTTCTCTTGAAAAAAAATTATTTATTATTAACTAGCTGACCCAGCGAACTTCGTCCCGCCAAAAATTGATTTTGTTTCATTTTTTATTAATTATAATTTAAACTTGAAAAAAATAAAACAAAAGTCTATGAGTTTAATTTTGGTTATATTTTTTCTTATTTGGTGATTTTTCACAAATGTTGGTTACAAAATTTTTTTTCGTGGCAACACTGTTTCAGAAGAATAAATAAAAAATTAGTCAAACAACAAAAACGCACGATGAGAACAATTGAGAACATTGTTACGCTCTTGGTTTCTTTATCTTTCCCTTCTATCTTTCCTCCCGCGTCGTGAAATATTTTTGAAAAATATTCCAAAATATACCAAAATTCACATTCTTTATACTTTATTTTCTTTGGTTTTATACATCAGGAATCATAGATAGCATACTTTAGGGGTAACTATGCGTATGAGTAATATATTTCAAATGCAATTAAATATTAAGTATGTAGTATGTAGTATACATGGGCATGGCCCCTCGCTCATTTGGAATATCAACATAAAAAGTAGCCTATAACTCCTTCCAGACATACAGGAAGATACTGTGAAAATTTCAAGAAAATCGGTTCAGCCGTTTAGTCGTCTATAAACTTCAAACATACAAACATACAATCAAACACACATTCATTTTTATATATAAGATAAAGTCGAAAAAGGATTAAAAAAAAAAGATGTGGCTAGGCAGTTTGGAATTCTAGAAGACGAGCAATTGAGCACTAAACGCAAAAGGCTTCGAACCTGCCTTTTTGAGGATATTGATTTATTTTAAACAAAAAGTGGGGGAAAAATATAATTTCTGTATAATGAAGTTTCTATATAATGAAGTGATTTTCTGGTCCCGTCAAGATTCATTATAGGGAAGTTCTACTGTATCTTCCCCCCCCCCCCATCGTGAAATATTTTTGAAAAATATTCCAAAATATGCCAAAATGCACATTCTCTATACTTTATTTTCTTTGGTTTTATACATCAAGAATCATAGACAGCATACTTGTAGGGGTAACTACTATGCGTATGAGTAATATATTTCAAATGCAATTAAATATTAAGTATGTAGTATGTAGTATACGTGGGTATGGCACCTCACTCATTTGGAATATCAACATAAAAAGTAGTCTATAACTCCTTCCAGACATACAGGAAGATACTGTGAAAATTTCAAGAAAATCGGTTCAGCCGTTTAATTGTCTATAAAGTTCAAACATACAAACATACAAACAAACACACATTCATTTTTATATATAAGATATACTATACATATATACGTAAACAAATAAAAAAAATACTTTATATAAAAACTAAAAATACATCGATAAAAGATCTTAAGAGCCATGAACTGTTTAAAAAAGATTTTCACATTTCTAGAGCAAAAATTGGATTCCACAAAAATAACATACAAAATATGTTTGTATTCTAAGTCATAAATACTTATGGTTATTGGAGAATACCAAATGCAGTTGCAATAACAATTCACAAAATCCCATGAATATATTCACATTTGAGCGTTTTCAATCTTATGAGTGAAAAATACGTTATTTAGTAAATCTAAAACCAGAGATGGAAGATATGATTTGTTTCGAAATAAACCATTTGTTTAAACAAACTGTCAATGTTGATGTATGATGATTTCGTTAAAACTGAAATTATATAAATCTTTTAAATAGTTTTATAATTGTGGTTATAAATATACTTATCGTCAGAAATAAGTAACTAATACCATAATATATAATATTGTTACGTTTTTAAAGACGTTTAAAATATAAGCTCGTAGATTGCAAATAAAATAAAAATAAATTTGTGTTTAGTTTTAGTTAAAATTCTTTATTATTCGCAAAATTCTATCTGCCACTGTTCACAACTTGATGTGACAACAACAATTGCTTTGTTTGTTATTCCTCTGTTTGCACACTTTGCATAAACAATAACAATTACTAGACAATTGTCGACAGATCTTTGTAACGGAGATCTTCTAACCACAATTACTCTCTGCAAACGCACCGCTTCTTCGCACAAGACTGACTGAAATTTTATTAAGTCAGTTGACTGCTTTGCCTTGCCTCTTGTATGGCAGGTCCGTGTCTTGTTTGTGGATTTTGTTTACATTTATTCTTGTGGTGTTTGTTGTTGTATTTTTGTTTACTTGTTTACTATTTTTTTATGCTATAAAGAAACGAAAATAAATATTCTACCAATTTTGTTTTGTTAATTTACTAACGTTTATTTAAAATTTGACCATTTTTCATACTGCTAATTACGTTTTTATAAATAAATACATTTTACTTCATAGTTCTAAAATTTTAGTTTTCAGTGAACGCAAGTTGTTAAATTGATGGTTTCCGGTGAAAACCCACTTAGATAACATTCTGAGATATCTGTCATTCGATTAAAATCATGGAAACATGCTTATCAATCAACTATATCAATAATTTTTGATATAAACCGTTTCTTTGAATACAATATCTGGGGAATTGCAACGCTGATGGGGAATTGCAACGCTGTTCACTTGAAATGTAATTTTTTCTGGCGAACTCAGGTTTATAGTTACTAACAAAAGGAAGATTTTTGACGTAGCATTTAATGGAGAAAGATATAGGGACTTAGTCAGTGAAGATATGGTGCCATCGCTGACATTGAGTTGTGATCAAGGAAAGCTCCTATGAATTTGTCTGCAGCTTTATTGGTAGATATTCGGAGCATTTCAGAATTTTACCTCCTTATTTATTATTTTGAAAGCGGAACGACTGGTGGTGTTAGGTCTTCGAATAGGTTTTAGCGTTTTGCATATACGACGTTCAATGTCGTGGAAACTTAATGTCTTAAGTTGAGTTGTCCTTGTTGAATACATCACCGATTTCATTTTTCTAAACAAACTGACTGTTTTGCTGATTTCAAAATCTTGGCAGAGATGTAAAACCGCACTTTATTGAACTAAAATCGAACCGCATTAATAAATACGATTTTGTTCTCTTAATCTTACTAACCATTGATCATGTAATGTAATGTAAAATATGTATGTATATATTTCGTTTTGAAACTCTTATCTTTTTTTATAATTAACGATTGCTTTTTTTATTAAAATTATAAAATTTTGTATTTACGGAAAAAACATTCGTCTGAAATCGTTTGTCTTACAAAAACATTGAAATTATCTGTGATCGGCTTTAGCTCTGTATTATATCGTATACCGTGCATATGATCATGTTTTGATCTTTAGCAAAGTTGTGCCGCATGAGCCGATGAAGGTTTCTAAGTTGGTGTGATTAATTTCCGATAGATGGCGCAACCGAAAATTATTCAAAATGAATTGAATCGTAAACTATGCACTTGATCATGTGTTGATCGGACAAATACCAAACATTTTAGGATTCATCATTTATGATTTCAATAACATTTGATATAACTCATTACCGTCAAATGTCAATCACAAATTTGAAACCTTTTAATTCTGGAAAATGTTTAAAAATGCTGTTGTTTGTATCTTAGATATTTAAGGACATTTATTTTGTAAAAATATATGGTATAAATATTTACGGTGTGAAATTAAATCAAAATATTTCAAAAGACAAGACATTGTTTTGATTTTCCCTCTTTTAATATAAATTTTAATTAAAAAAAAAAAATTCTGAATATTTTCTTAATTTTCTTTTTCAATTTGAAAGTACAATCCTTCCGGTTAATAATGGAAAATAATTTCATTCAAATGGCTGCTTCGGCTGGCCATGCCGTAGCCTACACAATCGGTCCAATTTTTAAGCACATTATCGATTGTGTGCAGCTGTATTTCACCAATGGCTTCACGAATATTGTCCTTTAAAGCGTCAATTGTCTCTGGTTTGTCGGCGTAACACTTATCTTTGACGGCACCCCACAAATAATAGTCCAACGGTGTCAAATCGCAGGTACGAGGTGGCCAAACGACATCAACTCTGCGGCTGAAAATGCGATCTTCAAAACCAGAGCACAAAGCATCGAGTGTAGCTTCGGCTGTGTGGCACGTAGCGCTGTCTTGTTTTTCTTTTTTTATCCGAACATCCGCGGCCACACACTAACCCACCCTCACCCGACCGCGGAGGACTCATCCCCATAACGTAGGGACACGTACACACTACAGTCCGGACTGTAGCATGTAAGGGAAAAGTAATGGCAACAAGAACATAAATCAGCTACAGAACTTAATCACAAGCTGAATAAACTAACAATTAACAGGAACTACCTATAACTAGAACGAAAACACATTTTTATATAA
Organism: Sarcophaga rosellei; assembly: GCA_930367235.1. Lineage (NCBI taxonomy): Eukaryota > Metazoa > Arthropoda > Insecta > Diptera > Sarcophagidae > Sarcophaga > Sarcophaga rosellei. The sequence goes on along the minus strand of OV884020.1, from coordinate 26,903,085 downwards.
TAATTTACAAATTAATGCCAGCATATAAGCTACGTTTTATATTACAAACACTACAATTAAAATCATTCAAATCGTAATATAAGTTAAAATCATTACATAATCAACGAAAAGGAAAATTACTTCCATAGTTCGTTCTATAGAAATCTAAAGAAAGAGGGCGATAGAGCCGTGAAAATCTTGCTGGAATACTGAAATTCAGGTTACAAAGCAAAAACTCAGAATCGATATCACCTTTAACCAGATTAAAAACAAAACAAACACCTAAAACAGTTCTTCTACGTTCCAAAGTTGGAAGTTTTATCAAACCTAATCTAGCCTCATATGACGGAAATCCATTGGCATAATCCCATCCTAAGCCATGTAAACAGAATAATAAAAACTGCCTCTGCACAGACTCTATTGAATCACTATGACAACGATAGTATGGACTCCAAACAATAGACGCATACTCCAAAATAGGTCTAACAAGTGAAATGTATAGCAGTCTAGTTATATAAGGATCAATGAATTCCCTAGCCCATATTTTCACAAAACCAAGAACAGCCCGAGCCTTGCCAATCATCATACTAATATGATCAATAAAAGACAGTTTCATATCCAATAATACTCCCAAATCAAGAAATGTAGCCACAGTCTCCAAAGGGCAAGAATTAATCACATAAGTGGGCGAAATCACACCCCCACGAGAGAAAACCATGCATTTACATTTTTTTAAGTTAAGATCCATGAAATTAACTCTGCACCAAGTTACAAACAAATTAATATTCCGCTGAAGAACAGCCTGACCATGATCATCATCAAAAGTATAAAATAATTTAACGTCATCAGCATACATTAGAATATTACAATCAGAAATAGCACAAGGAAGATCATTAAGAAACAATAATAACAGTAAAGGACCCAAATGGCTACCCTGCGGAACACCACAAGTAACATATACAGTCTTAGACAATACATTCCTAAACAATACCCTCTGAGTCCTAAGGGAGAGGTATGAGTCTAGCCAACGATGAATAATATCGGGAATACCGATTAATGACCTACCTACCTTTTAAAAAACTATGCTGGAAAGGGGATATTAAAGATTTCGTATTAAAAAAGAAACCATGAAACCAAATGTTGCCAATTTCCTCCTCTTCAATTTTTGTGAACAAAAATTCGTTCAAAATGGCCCGATAACGATCGCCATTGACTGTAACGGCCACTCCTTGCTCATTTTCGAAGAAAAATGGCCCAATTATGCCTCTGGACCAAACTTCCCTTACGTTCCAGGCGAGTAATACTTTGCCAAAACTATAACAGTTATAAATTTGTAAAAAAAAAACATTTTTCTTCTTTTATTCCTACCACATAAGTAAGCAAAGTTTGATTGAGATTTTTCTTAATCATCCTTCAGTCTTTACTAGTACATTTATGTATATTATATTCAAATTTTATTTATTTTTATTTTCTTTATTCTCTTTAATGAGAAATATGGTTATGTTGTATTATACTTTTCGCCATAAAATCAGATGTAAAAATACATATATTTGTGTAATGTATACAAGTCAACGGAGAATAACAAAAATTATGAGAACAAATAATAGAAATGAAATAACATGTACCAGGTCTGTTTATTTAGTTCTGCATTCGTTTCACTCAACAACTGTGGTATTCCCAGTGGTTTAATGAATTAAAAACTTCAGTTGCAACGAATCATTCGTGTTATAGAACAAGTTCTTCGGTCTCCATGGATTACAATATATATTTCATATAAATTATTATACTTTTGACAAACTTAGATTTCGTAGAGAAAAACGCATATAAATCTATATCCTTATAACGAACGACAATAGAAATGCAACAGTGGTAGTGCTTTGTAGTTTCAATTTATTTTAAAAAAGCCGCATTCATGTAATGCTTTTGGGCAACATAGCTTAGTGGTCAATTAACTTCATTTCACTTCCCTTTTCACTAAGATGACCGTACACTGTTTTGGGAACGTGAGGATGGCTTTGAGATGTTTTGACGTTTGTCATTCATTTGCTGAAATACTTATTGCCATTATTACAACTTGCCGTTAACTAAAGGGAGGATTTGAACGGGTAGATAAATTGTTTTGCATTATTACAAGTGGACAATAAGGTAGAAGTGAACGTTAATCTAAAGGAAATATCATCAGGCCAGTAACTTTTAAAGTTAAGTTTATGTTTGAACTTGCCATATTGTATGTTCTTTTCGATATGGCAACTTCAAATATAAATAAAATAAGCAATCACAAAGAAAAAGAGGCTCGTCGTTGCCACTGCGTTTTAAAAAAACTTTTTTTATTTGGGTAATTTTATCGACATTGCTCCGACACTGCCATTGGAACAGCTAACTTTATTTTATCTGTAGGTTGTAAGACGGAAAAGAAGTTAGAGGTGACTTTAAAGCTCAATTTATCCAAAGTTACCTTTCACTAAACCCAACTTTAACGACAAGCTGTAATAATGGCCCTTAATTTTTTATAGAGAACGAAATAAAGTTCAGATAAACTGCACAAAGTTCTAGTTAGGAAAGCAATCTGTTTTATTTTAATTTTTGGTACATAGTAGTCATTTTTTGAAATTACTTTTTCCTAAAAAATGTAAATATTCAAGTAATGTTACATGCTTAATTTAAAACAAATGATTTTATTTGAACATGAAACAAATATTATTTAGATCTCTTCTGCAATTGACATTACAGTCCGTCAGCCATTCGATATTTAAATTTACACCTTTCCTAAGCAGTTTCGAAAGAAATACTATAATTTTTAATAGATGTACACAAAACTAAGGTGTACAACTATTCATTGAGAAGATGATTTCTTTTGCTTTTGCTTCTTTTCCAAATTTTCCTCTAATCAAACTTTATCGTTTAAAGCAGTCGATAACTCTCTATCCTGTAAAAAGTAAAAAAGACATTTAAATATGACTCTGTCACTATTTTTCCTTACATCGAGAAACTCACATATCTATATTTGTAACCAATTTTATTCAGCCCTTCAAACATGAAATCCATATCGCTTTCGTTTGCATCGACTATAAATTCATTGGGCAACCAATAGGCTGCGTCGCAGCTAGGTAAAATGAGTACATTTTCTGGCCAAAATTATAAGGAATCACTGAATAAGGATGAAAATCGGTATACGGGGGTTTTGAGATAAAATCCTTCAAATTTGCAATGGCGGATCCAATATGGCGACCTAAATTTAAAAATTTCTGCAAATTTATATGAAAATCAGTAAACGGAGATTTTTGAGATTGCTAATTTCGAATCTGAGGTAAAATTTGTCAATTAGAAAATGGGGGATCCAATATCCAATTATAAAATTTCTTCTGATTTCAGTGTTCTGTTCACTGTGTTAACTTTTTTGTCTAAAACATAAAAAAAAATTAATTGCTAGATCCTACCGGGGTATGAAGATTATTCAACAACGATACAGGATTCTTCTGTCTCAGCGACAGTTTTTTATACACACCACAAGTCTTTGGAATTCCCTATCCTACCTACATTCAAAATCTAGGCAATGCAAACGCATTCAAAATGGAGTTATTTAAATTCTTCTCTTAACAAAAATTTTTTACGTTATCAGCTCTCTTTTAATTCTATTTTTAAATTTTGTGATTTTATTTTTCGCCTGTCGTAATTTGTAAAGCTCTTCTTTTTCTAGTCTGGCCTGGTGCAGGCCTCAAGAGAGTCAACGAATTTTTTCTATGCCTAATTACGGCTACAATTTTTTTTGACGCTGAGGAGGAGTAACTGTACCTAACCACACCATAGGGGTAGTCGTCACTATCCCCCGTATATGGGGCCCTCACCCACTAAATCTGCCCCTCCTCTTTTGGACTCCTTATGCCCACTCCGGAACTACTGTGGTATTACTTCGAAGTGGAGTCCGTCTGGCCATTCACATCCATATTCGCTTTCGGATTGGGTAACGAATTCCGAGAAGGTGTTTAAACGTCCATTCCACTTCTCTCATCCAAGTCAATTTTCTTAGATTTTAGTAAGACTTTAGCGTATCTGACTATACTATTTCAATTCTCCTCACTGTTCAGAATTATATCGCAGAAGTTCTCGATTATAGAGACGCCGACTTTAGCCTCAAGATTCCTTCTTTGCAGTCCCCATATCTCACAATGAAAGAAAGTGTGTTCCGCATCATCTATCGAAGCATCATCATAGATGCAATTTGGTCGTGTCATTTTCCCCATTTTTAATAGGTACTTACAAAAATAACCGTGTCCAGATAACAGTTGTGCCAGATAGTAGTTAACCTCACCAAATTTCTTCTCCATCCAGCGGATAATATCTGGGAGAAGTTTTGCCGTCCATCTACCACTCGTCTCAGTTTTCTATTCCTCTTGCCATTGTTGTATGGTTCGGTTTCTGGCGTCGTCAACATTTACTGTCTCTCCGTGCACGTTTTAGCATCCCAAACTCTCTTCCGCTCACTTGCCTGTAGACTTAGAGGTATTACACCACTGATTACCATTATTGCTGACTTAGATACAGTCCTATATGCCAATGCCACTCTGAGTGCAACGGTTCGTTGTACCGATGATAAGATTTTCCTTCCACAGTCGACCTTAATGCCTCCGCCCAGATCTCACTGCCGTAAAGCAGAATAGAGTCCGTTATTGCCATCATCAATCTGCGTCTGCTCTGAATAGGACCACCAATATTGGCCATAAGCCCGCTAAGTAAGGCGGTAACCTTAGCTGCCTTGGTTGCAGCGTATTGTATCTGAGAACGTCAGTCTAGGGTCCAGTCGAATGCCAAGGTAGTTGACCACTTTCTGCGTCGTCAGAGTGGTGTCGTATGTCGTGATGTCGATTTCCAGCGGTATACACTTTCTCGTAAGAAGTTTCAACTCCGTTTTCTCCATTGCGAGTTTGAGTCCTCTGTCCTCGAGCCATGACTTCATTCTTATTATCACCTGGTTGACCTTCCTTTTAGCCTCTTCGACATTCCGAGCCACAATTATGATCAGGGTCAATAATTGATCCTTGAGCTGCACCTGTTTTCTCCTTCGTCCTTGGATCGTATCGTAAATAAGCTCACGATCTCGTAAGTAGCTTCGCATAATCTCTTGCAGATAACCGGGAACAGCGAACTTTGTTCTCAGTGCCTCAAGTACGTCAACCCACCGGAGGCTGTTGAACGCATTCCGGACGTCTAAGGTCGCCAACAAAACTATCCGCCGGAAGCAACGTTTCTCACTGACCCAGGGCCGAATCTTAGCCTGTATCCAGCCAATTTTTATTTTTCCTATTTTCAGCAAACCGGCCGCACTCTCAGCAGCCAAAGTTACAAACGCCCGTACTTGCTCCCTGCTGTTAGGGGTCGTCATCCTTATGCGCACTTCCTCACCAGAGTTATCGAGTATTTTCCTTACTGCGTTCTCCACTTCCTCTTTTTCCGTAACTGAGTCCAGTTCACGAATCTTCAGTGTTTTCATGGGCTTCAGTTCAGTAACCGAAGCCGCTTGTTGGACAGTGGTCTTCACTTCCTCCACAAATTTGATTTAAATTCTCCTCTCTTAAACTCCAGTAAGAATGCGCCTGTGCGTGTCTTGCGTATACCCTTCACTTTAGCCGCATCATTTGGCTGCATCTTAGTTCGCAGATTTCCAAGTACGTCTGCGTAACTTTTTCCTTCGGCTGGTTTAATGAGCAATGCTTAAGGATTCGATCAATCGGGGCGCAGTCGCTTCGCTTCCTTCTCCTTGTCGGCTCTAGCGACCGGTTTCTCCACTATCTCAGGCTTCTTACTACGTTTTCTCTAAACCAGCTGCCACTCAGTTGGCTCATTTTCCCTTATCTTCTTACCCGTAACCGGAGTGCTCTCAGCAGGACTTGTGGCTATCCTCTTTTTTCTAGTCCGTGGGGTTCTCGTTTCAGTGTCAGCCCTGTGTTCAGTTGCCCTGACTTCGGTTGTTGCTGTTACAATTTGTGCATTTCGCTCTTCCTCTGCCGCTTTCCAGCTTTTCCTATTCCTTTCTCTCACGTCGAACTGCTCTTAAATTTCCGAGTCCCCATTTTTTATTTCATTGCTGACCCTTCCTTGCCGAATCATGGTGACCTTAATCCTCCGCATGATTTCTCGGCACTGAGCGAGGCTTTCCTCCTCCAATGTTCTCATCTTTTGAATAAGTTCCAAGCGACGAGAACTGTTTCGTAGCAACTCTTCAGTAGCCGCAGTTCCGCATTCCGGCGTGGTATCTATCACCGTCTCCACTATTACTTCCTTCGCTGTAGCTGACGCGCCCAAAGACACACTTTGTCCTGTAGCCACAACCATCTCATTCGCCGTCGGTGGTGATCGCGCCACGCGTCCACTCTTCCTAAAAGGGTCATTTCCTTCGAAATGTTAAAATCATTATTAAAGTTGAAACTAAAGTTATCCATAATACAATTGGGTCCCTACTCGAAGCCGCTATCCTAGCCCGTAGTATAGTTACCCACTAAAATGATCCCATGGTTATCTATGCATGCAGAGAGGCTCATGACCTCATGAGTACAGGTGTTCAGAGCCAGATTGGGGAGCTGAACAGAAGTGTAATCTTAATTGCCCCTATACGCCAACTTAATGAAACGGAACTAAGAACATACTTCGAGGCCTGCAAAGGTTTTAACGGGACGGAGGCGAAGTGGAATTTTTGAAAACCGTCAGAGGAAAATATTTCCCCCAGGGCGTCAAAACCCCACTACAACCAGCCCAAAATCACCAAATCCATATTCCATTTAGGCAAAATCATAGCCAGTGTCGTACCAAATCGTCGATATTGCCTTCTCACATTAGCAAGTACCCAGCGGATGCCAGGTACCAGTACCCGGGGAGTGCCTGATCTAAGATACGGAGGCTGTGAGCTGTTTGATATGTACTTACAACGATAGCCCTGGGCTTTGCCACGTTAAAGCCTGTCATTAGGGCTACAATAGGATTCTGCAACTACTTGTAGAAGATATAATACGTGGCTATTTGCTCTCAAGTGCGAGATATCGATGCAAGAATTGCCCGCTTATAAGCTCCGTGTTATAAGCATTTTGGAAAATGCTTATAGTATAATACAAAATGTAAATGTATTTAAAAATATCTGTAAACAATTTTGCGTTTCATTCAATAGGCATGTACACCATTCCTACCAGAGATGGTAAACTTGGTACAATTCAAATGATTATGTACATGATTCTAGTTTTAGAAACTATGTGGCAACTCTTAGTCGATATTTTCAAGCCATAACCGCAAAAAAAAGCTCAAGCGACAAAAACGAAATTTTACAGGGGAAGGTTTTTATTATTTATTTCTTGTTCAAATTAGAGCAAAAAAATTTTGTATGACGGCACATTTTGTTCCAATGCATAAAATCAATCCAATTGCTTTCTAATATCAGAACAATAACAGCAAATTTTTGGGGTTTAGTCTTTTTTTGCTGCCATTCTGATTAACTACTGGGAAAAAATTGTGTCGGTAGAAAAAATGAGTTGAGACCTTTCCTTTAAAGGTAACAATATATAAAATAAAACCATGCAGATAGTTTAATTCAAACTTGTTTTTTATTAACAACGAGAAATAATTTTTTTATATTATTATGAACATTATACGTGGTTACAAGAAAGTAATAAAAAATTGTTAAATGTTGCTACATTCTAACAACCACGGACACGTTTAACAAAAATCATTGAGAATCAACAGCAATTTTTCAAAATGTAAAATTTTAAGGTGAAGTGCTTAAATTTAATAAAGATTTTTGTGAACAGAATTTAGTAAAATTTAGAAAAACTTATTTAAATACAAAACCGCTCATACATAAACTTCTATTTTTTGTATTTGTTTAATTTAAACTTAAAAGAAATGAATGTATTTCTGGTGCCCCAGTTTGGTTATTTTCTTATTATATCTAATAACTTAGTACCACAAAAAAAATGTGAATAAATCTGCGGTGCGAAAACTGACTAGCAAAAATGAATTGCTCAACTACCATTCCCTTCAAGACTCAACAAACTCACACAAGATATTAAATCCATCCGCCAGGGAAGTGTGGAAATGAATAGAAACTTTACTTTGTTTTGTAGTCTGCGTTGAGAGGAATTCATTTCTTTTATTTGTTTATATGGATGTATGTATATAAATGTATATATAGTACGTACAGTTTGTTCAACTGCATTCGTTAAGGGCGATATAAATTAAATATTAGGGATAGTAAACCTGTGGATGTCAATAAAATCGAATACAGGAAAGAAAATTATAGAATCCATTCTAGTAATCTGATCATACTATTCCAGTTTGAAGTAATATTTTAACCCCGTGAGCCCATAGTTATCCCTATTAAAGGAAGTATACATTGTATATTTTCAAATATTATCACTGCTAATGGTTTTTCTTAAATTTTTTTTTAGATTTTTCTCTTTTAGTTTGCTTTATGCCCACAATGTGTTTCTGGTTGTATTTTTTCATTTTTATTTTATTCTCAATGTGTTAATTAATTCTCCAATTCAAGCGGCGAATATCATTTGTTTATGCACGTTCCTGTAAAAATCCTGCGATCTCCATACAGACACAAAATCAACTGTAACTGAAAAATAAAGTAACATTGTCTAATTTCGTTCAAGGTGGTTAGAAACAGTTTTCACTCCTGTTTTAAGCGAAAATTAAAAATGGGTTTTAAGGCGAGTAAGTAATCCACAGAATGCATAGATTAAACGAAACTTAAAGAAGCTACACTGTGTTTCATTACTATGAAGGCATATACTATTTAGTTAATATTTAAAAAAAAATTATGTTTATCTATATATAAAAATTAATGTGTGTTTGTTTGTATGTTTGAAATTTATAGGTGATTAAACGGCTGAACCGATTTTCATGAAATTTTCACAGTATCTTCCTGTATGTCTGGAAGGAGTTATAGGCTACTTTTTATGTTAAAATTTCAAATAAGCGAGGCGCCACGCCCGCATATACTACATACTTAATATTTAATTGCATTTGAAATATATTACTCATACGTATATCTACCCTGACAAGTATGCAATAAAATATCTATGAATTTTTGGCGTATGAAACTTAATGTAATTGGATATCACCAAAGAAAATAAAGTATGTATAAAGAATGTGCATTTGGGCATATTTTGGAGTATTTCTCAAAAATATTTCATGACGCGGGGGGAAAGATAGAAGGGATGGAAGGTAAAGAAACCAAGAGCGTAACAATGTTTGTTCTCATAGTGCATTCTTGTTGTATGACTAATTTTTTATTTAATTTTCTGAAATAGTGTTGCCACGAAAAAAATTTTGTAACCAACATTTGTGAAAAAAATTACCAAATAAGAAAAAATATAACCAAAATTAAATTCGTAGACTTTTGTTTTCTTTTTTTTCAAGTTTAAATTATAATTAATAAAAAAAGAAACAAAAAATAGCTTTTTTTTATAAGAAAAAAAAAATAACCAAAATCAAAAACAAACTACACATTGATCAAAAAATAACCAATTTTGGTTAGAAATAACCAAAAAAGGCAACACTGTTCTCAAATCACTTATTCTCAGACGTCGGCACAAAGAGAACATGATAAAAATTATGAGAGGCATATTTAACCCAGAGGAAAATTGTTAGTAATATTTGCAAATCTACTTATTAACCCAATAATATGTATATGTGAGCGAAGAATTGTACTGCGCTAAAAACCTAAAAACACCGTATTTAACTTGGCAAGTATTCTTCCAAAAATCGAAATCATTTCTCATTGATATTAGTGAATCATTTTATATATTTCTTTGGTGTGTAAAATTGAAGTCTAAAAAAAGCGACATGAACATTCTCCTTTAGAAGCTGACAAGCAACTGAATGCATTTTTACACTCTCATGATGAGAGCAACACATTGTTACGCTCTTTGTTTGTGTTTATTTTCCTTCTGTGAGGGGCAGCGTTGCCATTTGCCAAGTTTTCCCTTTTTTTCCAAGTTTTTTAGGATGCGAAAAAGTTTTCATTAAATTTGTTTTCTAACAAAACAAGTTTTTTCGACAAAATTAATTTAAAATTTTTTTTCAATAAATTTAATGATAATAACACGCAATAATTACATTTTTAAAGGAAATGTTATGTGTTTTATTAGTCCCGGGCAAAAGTAGCAAAAAACACCAATAGAGGGTACCGGTCTCCCGTGTTTCCTTTAAACATTTTGGAACTTTTGTAGAAAACAAGTTTTTTTTTGGTAAAAAAAAGTTTTTTCCCCAGAAATAAAAAGTTTTTTTCAAAAAAAATCTGGCAACGCTGGTGAGGGGGCTCATCAAGAAATGTTTTTTTAAAAAGATTTTGGTAAGAGCGGGTCGTAATGCTACAACCCGCCATAAGAAATTTTGCTTCTACATAATGCGTATTGTTTATATACATATTCTTTGATATCACTCATACGTCACATATGTAATTTTTTTAATGAATTTTACATCTATGTATGTACAAAAATGAATGTGTGTTTATTTGTTTGTGGGTTTGTTTGTTTGAAGTCTATAGACGGCTAAACGGCTGGACCGATTTTCTTGAAATGTTGGTAGTACCTTCCTGTATATCTGGAAGGAATTATAGACTACTTTTTATTTTAAAATTTCAAGAAGGCGAGGTGACACGCCCACGTATCCAATAAGTATTTAATGTCGCATATCTCATAAACTGCAACAGCTAGAGTCCTCAAATTTTGTATGGACGACTTTGACGTATATATAAACAAAATGGGCGGATTGGCTATAGTGGGCGTGTCACCTCCAATATAAAAAATATTAAATTATTATATCTAAGAAAATATAACAGTTAGAGTCCTAAAATTTTGTCGAATCCACTTTAGTATCAATATGAATATTTTAGACAAAAATGGGCTGACTAGGAAAAGGGTGTGGTACTTCCCATATGAATTGAATTTAAAACTTCTTATATCTCGGAAATCACCTATATCTTACATATAAAAATGAATGTGTGTTTGTTTGTATGTTTGAGGATTATAGACGACTAAACGGCTGAACCGATTTTGGTCAAATTTTAACAGTATCTTCCTGTATCTCTGGAAGGAGTTATAGGTAACTTTTTATGTTGATATTTCAAATGAGCGAGGTGCCACGCCCTCATATACTAAGATAATAGCAAAATGGTTATGTTGGAAAAACTATATCAGAAAGATATGTACCTCAAATTTTGTACAAGTAACTACAGTTTTAATATAAATATTTTGGACAGAAATGGGCGAACTACCAATAGTGGGTGTGGCACCTCCCATATAAAGTAAATACGAAAATCTGTATATCTGAAAAACTCTAACAGCTAGAGTCCCCAATTTTTGTACAAGTAATATTAGTTTAAATATAAATATTCTGGACAAAAATAGACGACTAACAAAAATGGGCGTGGCACCTCCCATTTGAAGTAAATACTAAAATCTGCATATCTAGAACACCAGAACAGTTAAACTACTCAAATTTTGTACGAATATTTTTAGGTTCAACATGATTTTTTTGAGAAAAATGGGCGACCTATCATTAAAGGGCATGGCACCTTCCATATAAAATAAATACTAAAATCTGCATAGTTGGAATACTTTAACAGTTGGAGTGCCCAAATATTGTACAAGTAACTTTTGTTTAAATATAAATATTTTGGACAAAAATATGGAGTTTAGCAAAAGCGGGCGTGGCACTTCCCATATGAAGTAAATCCTAAAATCTGCATATCTAGAACACCAGATCAGTTAGACTGTTAAAATTTTGTACGAATATCTAAAGGTTCAATGTCAATATTTTTCTTAAAAATGGGCGATCAAGCATTAGGGGTGTGGCAAATTCCATATGAACTGATTATTAAAATCTGTATATCGAGAAAACTAAACTTGCCAGAGTCCCCAATTTTGTAGGCCAGCTATAGGAAGGTGGTGCCTCTCACATGAAATAGTTACAAAAATTTATATATTCTTATTAATTGATTATTAGAAAAATCCTCTGATTGGTGAGTGTGGAAATTATTATATCTTGGAATATGCCATAGTAAGGTATATGACCCTTAAATGGTTGAGTTTGAAATTTTCAATTCATATACATAGTAAGTACTACAATTCATACTATTTAAATATTTATCTTGAAAAACATCTACGTACACACATATGCAATAGTTATGTTATTGTTTACTTCTAAAAATGGGTAACTAATAAAGCTATTATTTATTCATTACTTTTAATTACCTAAGTAATAAAATGTAAACTGTCAATATTTTTCCCAAATAAAATAAGTAGTTGCAAAACTCATCGAAAAAAATTACCGGTGACCGACGCAAACACAATTATTTGTTAAATTTTAATAACATTAATTTTTTTCAATAGGTTTTTGACCTGAACCAATTTTTTCCCTATTCATATTAGGTAAAATATAAAGTAATACATATAACATGAATTCGGTTTTTGAATTCAGTTGAATCTTTGATTCTAAACAAGTTAAACGTTACTTGAGTGACATTTATTTTGCAACAATTTGTAAAAATGCCCCGAACAAAAGCATCCCTTTCCTAAGCACCAAAAATGCATTCCGTTTGCTATCCCAGGGAACAAATGAAAGTTCGGAAGAGCGTGAAATTTGCCTCAGGATTGAAAGGAGTCGAGCTTCAACCCCTAGAGTCATCGAAACGCCATCACAACGTAAAGAACGCCTTGGAAACCTACGACAACGTGCCACAACATCAAGAGCTACTGAAATGCCTTCAGAAAGCCAAGAGCGCCTTGAAAGTCAACGAAATCTTACCTCTTTAGCACGAGCTTCTGAAACGCCGTCAGAACGCGAAAGACTTCTTGAAGGTCTTCGAGAGCATGCCACAATCGCAGTAGCTACCGAGACATCGTTGGAACATGGAGGTCGGCTACAAAGCCAGCGAAATCGTACCGAAACATTACGTGCCACAGAAATGCCTTCAGAACGTGAAAGGTGTCTTGAAGGTTTTCGACAGCATGCGGCAACCGCACGACCTACCGAGACACTGTTGGAACATGAAGGTCGGCTACAAAGCCAGTGAAATCGTACCACAACATCACGACCTGATGGCACAAAAGTCCAACATTAATATCGAGTAGAAAGTCAACGAATTCGAACATCAACAAGAAGAGCAGCAGAGAGGATAGGGCAATATGATTTGCGTCGAGAACAAAATCAGAATCGAATGGTGGTAAATCGACGTAATGTTTTTCATGGATACTCAGGCATTGCATTTAACTACAGATCTGATATAGATTATACCGAAGATGAATTAGTAGCAATTGGTGACATAAATGAAGTTTGCCAATATTGCAATGCACTCAAGTACAAAAATGAAACACCTGGAATGTGTTGCTCTAATGGTAAAATCGTTTTATGTGAATTACTTCCACCTCCAGAACCATTACAATCGCTGATTTCAGGAAAACTTTTTCGAAATATATATTTTTTTAATTTAAAAAATTATTAATAAAAAATATTTTTCGTTTAGGAACTAATGTGGATTCACAACATTTTCTTAATAATATAAGAAAATATAATTCGTGGTTCAAAATGACATCTTTTGGTGCTACCAAAGTAATTCGAGACAACTTTATGCCAACGTTTCGTGTTCAAGGTCAAATTTACCATAAAATGGGATCATTGTTCCTAAGTTTTTACAAATTTATTTTATAGGAGAAGCGGATAACAATGACCAAATACACCACCGCCAGCATTATAACCGTGACACAAAACAATGGATTGTTGGCGATTTACAAGTGATGGTTCATGAAATCAACGAATTGGTAAAGATCTTTAAGCAAGCCAAAGACGACCCACGATTAAGTGCAGATGACCACATAATCGCAATTAATGCTGATAGAACTCCAGCTTGACAACACCAAGGACGATACAATGCCCCAACAATGCATGACGTAGCAATCTTGATGGTGGGCGATCCAGTTGCATTACGAGATATGTATTTAATTCCGATGGGGGTAGCGAAGCACACCGTGTATTAGCTAGTATATATATAAAAAAAACATAGAAACTCTATTATTTCTTTAAACAAAAACATAAATTTAACTAATATCTTGTTAATAATTAAAATTTGGTAATTCCTCCTATCAATAAATTCAAATATTTTATCAGTAAATGCGGTTTGGCTTGTTGATGGGCCAATACTTGCAGGTGTACCGAATTAATTTGTTCCACTCATACAATGGACGGATACATTAATAGCAAGAAGATCACAAACTTGCTGTTCTATCGATGTAAACGCGCAATAATTACTAGCTCCTCCGCCAGTTCCTGAAAAACCGATTTTGTTGCGCCTGCACATGACCTTTATATGGTTTTCATAGTCCGCCAACACTTTTTTCCATCCATTTGTATCTCGCGTAGGAAAACATGCAGAGTTCAGTGTCTGCGTTAACAAACATTTTACTCTTTGCTTCTGGTAAGTTAATGCGTCCTTTAGCCAATTCGGAATGTTCTACCATAAACTCAACCATTAATTCAAATTGCTTACTTTTCGTATCGGACTTTGTTTTTTGAACATTCCTTAGAAAAGTAAAAAAAAAATTAATAAGGTCCACTTCAAAATACACAATGCTTCTCTTTTTCTTTAAAAAACTATATTTCTAAAAAAAAAAAAATATCGACTGTACGGAAAAGCAACGTTCCTTTCAATTTTATAAATTTGAAAACCATGTCACACACTTCAATAGCAGTATATGTTAGTTATCATTGTTGTTAAAACTCATTTTATACAGTACAATTGAAACCCTTACTCAGAATTTTTTATTATATAATATGTATGTATAAATGTACCATGAATTATTAATCGTTACAGCCATATGGGTTTTTGAAAAAGTTCTGTTTTCTGTAATATTATGTACAATAAAAGTACATAAATTATTTACCTCTGTATGCATTAAAAGAAGTAAATATATAGTATTTAATATACATATGTATACACATAGTTTATTTTTATGTTTTGATATTCATCTACAAATGTGTTTAAATAAATGGCAATGAAATGAACATGCGAATCGAAAATACAAATCAAGGAAAATATTTCCCAAGTCACCAGCATCATCATTTAGGTCTACAACCCAGTGAGTTTGTGGTTTCCACTACACTCCTCCATTCATATTTATTAACAGTAAGAGTACGCTAATGCCTTACTCCTATTGAACACTGGTCAATTCTGGCAAAATATTTTTATTCATTTTTTTTATTATTAAATAAAAATCTTATTCGTTATACTTGTTCAAAGTTAATAATTCTATGCCAGTCCTTTTAAAATTTGTAAAGTCGATATTTATACTAAAAAGTGAAAGTAGGCTTTGATTCGTTCTTCAAGGTATTCTTTGCTTTCGAGCACAAATTTTTTATACACTGCTACTAATTAACTACCCTGTAGGAAATGTCAATATTAAGAATGTGCTGAATCGCTATTGACTTTGTCAACAGCACTAGTGTCGAATTATACCCCGTACAAGGCTTAATGCTATAGACATTTAGCATGCCCGTGTCATTGAAAGTCCTCTAGTGACATTATGACTATTGACTTGGTATTGACTAGGTATTTCTCATGGGTCCATATGGTGACCTTAGAACCAGGAATTTACTAGTACACTTATGGAACTTTCCTGTAGGCAATATCAATAGTAAATTGGTGGTGTCATACTAGCCACATTGTTTTTTTTTTTACTTTTTTTAATATTAGGGCCTTTAAGCCGGTACCGAAGCAAATAAATTAAATCGTACACTATTGTTTAAATGAGAAGTTTATTTAACAAAAAATTATATATAATAATAACATTGTCGACAATGGAATTTTGGGAAAGCAATCCATCTAGCAAGACTTTGTGTTCAGCTAAATTTCTATCAAACTATTTTGCCTCTTTTCTATTGCATCAAGCCGTTTTGAGACCTCTTGGCAGCAACCGCATTTTGAATTAGCTACAAAAAAAAAAAAAAAAAACAGATCAATAGCACTAAAACGCTTGGAAAAACTTATCTTGAAGTGGAAAATATTTTAATTTTCCTTTTGACAAATTGGCCTGATCGGTCATTTTTCTGGAATGCAGGTGTGCAAAATTAGAATTATTAAAAAATGGGAATATAATGGTAGGCATACAAATTTAAACTGGAACTCTTTTACAAAAAACTTCTCTATTTCACCAAAAGCAAAATCTGAAATAAAAGTGCCAGTGAAGCTACTGTACGTGAGTACAATATCAATTTTTTTTAGCTATTTGCGTGCACTTTGTACATCCATCAGCTGAAGTATGTCCAGGTACGCCACAAACAAATGCCTTTGCTGGCGCATCACATATTAAACAACGAAGCTTAATATTGATATTTTTTCCACTTAAAACAAACCCGTCTTTAAGAAAATGCACTTCATTAACAAAATCTTTTAAATAGTCCTTGACGCATTCTGGTTTTATATTGCCTATATATAGCCCAACAACAAAAGGCAAAATTTTTTCCTTTGTGTTTGTGATCCTGCAGAGAATTGGCCAAAACTGAATTCGAGAACTTTTAAAAAGTGGAATTCCATTAATGTTCATATCAAGATCCAAATCATCATAATTTTGCAGAACACTTCCAATTTTGCCTAATTCCGTTTCTATCCCCATGTGACAATAGCTTCCAGGTGATACATTTCTAACCACAATTTTTTTGTTTTTTGGAACTTCCAGGCCTTCATCATTTTCTCCTTCGTCTATAGCTTCATTGACACACTTTCATTTCTTTCACTCAAAACTGTGTTAGTATTTAGACTTCTATTATTATATAAATCAATTTGTTTCTTAATTTGCCTTTTATAACTTCTTTTACTCTTATTATAATACCACTTTTTTAATGCTTACACAAAATATGTCCAAATTTTAATAAAACCACGCGCACGCTATTTTCTAATCAACCGGATTTATAATACTAAGCAAATAGAGGAGAGCTATTGCGCAGTAGAATTTTTACGCATAAAAAACATAAATGACAACAGTAGAGACATATGTCAATAGAATATTGTATGGTGTACAATTAGTTGTTTGTTGACAATTGGGCAATTCACACAACTTTGTATCGTGTATGTTGTATTGAATACATTTGTTTGCAAACAAGCAAACTAATTGTTTGCAAACAAGTAAACTAATTGTTTGCAAACAAGCAAATGTATTCAATACAACATACACGATACAAAGTTGTGTGAATTGCCCAATGGAAAAAATGTGTACAAGTGTATCGGATTTTTATATGAAAATTATCAACAAAAATCATACACTGTTGTATGTTCTTCCAACAATACAATGAATACAACGATACAAAGGCTTGTGTGAATTGACCAATGGAAAAAAATGTGTATAAGTGTATCGGATTTTTATATGAAAATTATCAACAACAATCATACACTGTTGTATGTTCTTCCAACAATACAATGAATACAACGATACAACGGCTTGTGTGAATTGACCAAATGTCACTAGATATACACCTCATCTTTTGTCTCTGTATTTTTTATATCGAAAGATTGGAGAAATTTGAACTAGTGCTGTTGACTAAAAGACATATGGACCCAGCCTGACTGCAAGGTACTCACTCACATATACATACGTATATCTAATGTAAGGGAATGTGCCTTAAATTCTATTCTGGGGCATCTCTACCGCCTGGAGGAAAGCTGTATTGATACATGGGAACATCGTTATAATGTGGCTTCTGTTTATCTATTATATCGCAAATGCAACGGATTGAAATTTAACGTAGCACTCGCCTTTTTTGCAGAGAACATCCGCTTGCGAGTGATTTGCCAGTGGAATGGACTATCGCTTTTCGAGGTAATTAGTTCATTCAGCTACAGTATGGGTACGTAAAACGTTCTTCCTGCATAAGTTTTTCCAGTTACTTTTGGTGGTGACAGATTCAGTCTAACGTTCATAAACATAAAACACTACTCACCTCTCTTGTTGAAATATGAATTTATAACTTAAAACAACTCGAATATTCGTTATCTATGATTTTTATGTCACTACATTGTTCAATACATTTATATTCATTTTTTTGATTATTCACTTTTAAAACATCAAGCAAAGAAGTTGCTTTATAATTTTCCTTTTTGAATAAAGAATTTTGTTAACTATAAAAAGAACGTGTGTCGTTTTTCTTCCACTGGGATGAATTCCTAACATTGGTTATGGGCCCAGTTACTCGCAATACAGGAAAAAGTGAAAAGAAGCCTGATCCAGAAGAAAGTTCAGATCTACAATTGGAAGACATTTGTGCAAATAAAAATATTTGGTTTGAGAAAATGGCTAGTCTTTATGCGATAGACAAACTTGACGAAAAAAACTACGATTCGTGGTCTGTCCAGATGCGTAGTATATTAATCCATTCGGACTTATGGAATGTCACTTCGGGACAAACGCCAAAGGCAAATTCAAACGCCGAGGAATGGATAAAAGCTGATGAGAAAGCATTGGCAACGATGGTGTTGTGTGTAAAGTCGACGCAACTGAATAATATTAAAAATTGTAAGACTTCCAGTGAAGCATGGAAGAAGCTAGAAAGCATTCATAAACCAAAAGGACCTGCACGGAAGGTAACTTTATATAAAGCTCTACTAAACCTACGGATGTTGGAAGATGGTGAGGTTCCCAAATTTTTAAACGCGTTTGAAAATCTCGTAGAAAAGTTAGTAGAAGTCGACATTACATTGACTAGTGAACTTCTAGTTATAATACTACTATCTAGCCTTCCTAAGCAGTTTGAAAACTTTGTAATTGCTATGGAGACAAGGGATGAGCTGCCAAAATTTGATATTTTAAAGGTTAAACTTTTAGAGGAATTTGAACGGCAAAAGTCAAATCACCGTGAAGAACACCAAAATCAAGCTGAAAATGCATATAAAGCATGTGATCGCAAATATACAAATGTTGCTAGAAGTAATCAGAATTATGTGAAAGCAAATGATACGAAAGGTAAACGAAATGGTAAATGTTACATATGCGGTAAGCGGGGGCACTATGCAAATTCTTGCCAGCAAAAATGTAAATCTCTAGAAAATTCTTATTTTACGTACGCTTTGTCATCTAATAATAATAACAACAATAAATCAATCAGTAAAAATCATTGGTGTATTGATAGTGGCGCGACATCGCATATGTGTAATAATCGCCGATTATTTACTTCTATTACAGAATATAAAGAAAAAATTACAGTAGCTGGAAACCAATTTGTGCTCTGTGAAGGGAGAGGTGAAGTGAGAATAAAAACCGGTTTTTCTACTATTACTCTCAAGAACACGCTGTATGTACCATCATTACAAATAAATTTTTTTTCTGTAAGTAAAAGTATTGAAAATAATGCAGAGATTAAATTTACAAAAAATTTGGCTATTGTAAAAAACAGAAATGATAAAACTGTATCGATCAAAGCAAACAAAATAAATAACCTTTATGTATTTGAAAATATAGAAGAAAGGCAAAAAGAATTTAATTTCTCGTGTGTCGATGAAATAATGAAATGGCATAACCGGTTTGGTCATGTAAATTTTAAAAATTTAGAAGATTTAACTTATAAAGAAATTGTAAATGGAATGGACAAAATTAAAATTACTGGTGATATTGCATGCTTACCATGTATGAAAAGTAAGATTAATACACTACCGTTTAAAAAGTCAACGATTTTATCGGAAAATATTGTCGAGTTAATACATACGGACATTTGTGGACCTTTTCAAACAAAATCTTTTGGTGGTTCTCGTTACTTTCTAACCTTCGTTGATGACAAGTCAAGAAAGGTATTTGTATATTTTTTAAAATCTAAAAATGAAGCATTCGAAAATTTTAAAATGTTTAAAAATATGATTGAGAACCAAACAGGAATGAAAATTAAAACGTTAAGAAGCGACAACGGTCGGGAATATATAAATAAAGATTTTGACGAATTATTAAAAAATAGTGGGATACTGCATCAACGTACTGTGCCTTATACGCCACAACAGAACGGCGTGGCTGAGCGGATTAATCGCACTCTCGTGGAAATGGCCAGGTGTATGCTGGTGCATGCTGGATTAGGAGAAAAATTTTGGGCTGAGGCAATAGCTACAGCAGCTTATTTACGCAATCGATTGCCATCAAAACCTATTGGCTATGTTACACCAAACGAGATATGGTTGAAGAGGAAGCCAGGTGTACGTCACCTTAAAACATTTGGATGTTTAGCCGTTGCACTTGACAAAAATCAAAAGCGAAAATTCCAACCAAAAGGGAGAGAGTGTATTATGGTTGGATATTCGCATGAGTCTAAAGCCTACAGACTATTTGATTTGAAAGCGCAAAAGATTATAATTTGTCGAGATGTAAGATTTAATGAAAATATTTTGATGGGTAAGCAAAATGAAAATGCAATGGATTTATTTAAAAATATAAACGAAAATGAGCAAAATAATGAACAGCAATCAACTTCAGAAGAATACGCCAAAAATCTTCAACAATCAACATTTAAAAATCAAGATGAGCAACATCTACAACAACTACCAATAGCAGAAGACGAGAAAAATAATAGCCAAAACAAAGCAGTGAATCGTAATATAAATAAAATTGGCAAAGGTAGGCCAAAAATAATTCGATCTGGTAAGCCAGGACGTCCAATGAAACAGTATAATGTAATACATTTATTGGATGAAAATGAAGTTGAAATTCCAGAGACTCTGAGTGAGGTTTACAACAACAAATATTCAAAAGAGTGGTTGCTTGCTATGGATGATGAGTACAAATCGTTATTGGAAAATAATACATTTGATTTGGTGGACCTTCCCCCAGGTCAAAAGGCAATTGGATGTCGATGGGTATATGCTGTCAAAACTGATAAAAACAATCAAATTCAACGCTTTAAGGCCAGATTGGTTGCAAAAGGTTGTAGCCAAACTTACGGTTTAAATTACACCGAAACTTTTTCACCTGTCATCAGATATGCAACAATAAGACTGTTGCTTGCATTGGCTGTTAAATTTAAATTACATTTACATCAGTTGGACGTGACAACAGCATATCTGAATAGTGAGTTGGATGAAGAATGCTATATGCGGCAACCTGAGGGCTATATAAACTCTGAGTATCCGAATCGAGTATTACGTTTAAATAAGGCAATTTATGGCTTGAAGCAGTCAGGCAAGGCGTGGAATACTAAAATAGACAGTATTCTCAGGCAATTTGGTTTTAAACCATTGCAAAATGAACCATGTTTATACATAAAAAATATTAATGAAAAGATAATTTTTATTGCGGTTTATGTTGATGATCTCATTATAGGTGGCCCATCAATTGGTGACATAGAAGAAGTAAAATCGAAGCTAGCAAATACGTTCAAGTTGGTTGACAAAGGACAACTTTCTTATTTTCTTGGTTGGGAAATTGAGCGTACAGGAGATACTGGTCCTATTGCTGTGAGCCAGTCGAAATACATAAAGCAATTGTTGGAAAAACACAACATGAAAAATTGTCGTATTACGTCAACACCTCTAGATCCAGGTTTTAAAATACAACCAAATGATGAGACAGCAAAAAGCGTTGATAAAACTAGATATCAATCTCTTATTGGTGAATTAATGTACATTGCAATTTCGACGAGACCTGATATAATGCATTCGGTAAGCAAGCTAGCGCAATGTAACACAAACCCAACAGTTGATAATGAAAATGGGTCTAAACATATACTTCGATATTTATCAAAAACTTCAAACTACAAGCTACATTATGAAGACAATGATCAGCAGATTTTGGGCTACACTGACTCAGATTGGGGAGGCGATACAAAGGACAGGAAATCGTATACAGGATATGTATTTCTATTATGTAGTGGCGCAGTGTCCTGGGAGTCGAAGAAGCAGCATATTGTGGCATTAAGTACAACTGAGGCTGAATATGTAGCACTTTCATCGAGTGCAAAAGAGGCAATATTTTTGAAACGGCTTTTGGAGGAAATGGGTTATCATTCTAAAGATTCCCCAATTATTATAAAAGGTGATAATTTGAGTGCACAATACTTAACCAAAAATCAGATGTATCATGCACGCACAAAACACATAGATATAAGATACCACCATATTAGAAATGCTGTAAAGGATAAACTTATTGAACTTGATTATATATCTACGAGTTGTAATGTTGCAGATTTACTAACTAAAAATCTTTCTAAAGAAAAACATAATCAGCATTTAAGAACAATGGGCTTATACTAAAATAGTAGAATGTGTAGAATTATTTATTCAAATATTAATATATTCGAATTGAGAGGAAGTGTTGAAATATGAATTTATAACTTAAAACAACTCGAATATTCGTTATCTATGATTTTTATGTCACTACATTGTTCAATACATTTATATTCATTTTTTTGATTATTCACTTTTAAAACATCAAGCAAAGAAGTTGCTTTATAATTTTCCTTTTTGAATAAAGAATTTTGTTAACTATAAAAAGAACGTGTGTCGTTTTTCTTCCACTGGGATGAATTCCTAACATCTCTCCTTCCCCAGAATATTGGTTACTAAAAAAAATTGTTCTTCCATTTCATTAATAATGGAAATAATCGTCAGCTCGTTAAGTTTATATGTAGATAAAAGTAGTATGCATAAAAGAAATAGCAGCTAAGTAGCAATACTGACTTCATCTATTATATACAGTTAAACCTCGATTAACCGGGCCTCCATTAACCGGTCACATCTATTAACCGGCGTGCAGATTTTTTTGAATTTTTACCTCCATTGTCCGTGCTTTGGTTTTTTATCTCTATTATCCGTGCAGATTCATATGATTTTTTATTATGTTATCACAAGTCAATTGTGCAGAAACTCGTATGTGCAAACAGCAGACATGAATTCGTAAAATCATTAAATATAAGAACAGCAATATGGACAGCAGCTGTTTCTTGGGATGCAGTATCCACACACGTTTTGCTTAATGTTTACATACATACATAATTGGCCATTACAACCCTTCAGTCAGGATTACGGCCTAGCTTCTCAACATAACTCAACGTCTACATAATTTACTAGCTTCTGAAAAGTGAACTAAGTGACCGTACAGAAATGCTATAAGACATAGAAGTACCGGCTAATTGTTCCATTCATGATTTAACAAAGTGGGCGGAGAGCGATGCTGATTTCATGCCGTTTGCTATTTTATCTGACATTGACATGGTCAATCAAGCTCAGCAAAGTGATCATAGCTCAAATTGAAACTCCTACTTTATTACAGGCAATTCTCCAGCTATATCGGAAACCGATACAATTCAGATGCATCGTATTCAAAACCATTTATTTAAAGAACAATTAAAAACAACGAAGCAAATTAAATTCTTGAATAAAATGAATTAAGAAAAATTAAATCTTGTATGTTTTAATACAACCTCTATTAACCGTGTATTTCGATTATCTGTGCTAAGTCCGGTCCCCAGCGAGCCGGATAATCGAGGTTCAACTGTATATATATTTTTTTTTTTTGATTTATTCCAACTTTACGAAAGTGAAAAATTTTATGAAATAGTGTCAATAAAAGTGAATCTCATAAAGAAACAGTGAACGATAACACGAAGCCCAGAACAAAATACGGAACCAAGTTAACAATCTTGCTAATGATTAAAGATAATATGTGGTAGAAGAAGATACAGTGGTGGCCACGAATTTAAGACACGACGTATGACTGAGTTATTTGACATAATTTTTACTTTTTATCGGAAAAATTATGGGTCCATGATATTTTTTTAGGATTTTAGTAATGTTATGAAGAAAAATTATTAATATTTTCTTACCTATATTCGGTTAAGAATTTTTATTTACATATTTGGGGTATTCACACGGTCGTCATAAAGTCATATTATCATAAAATAATAACACAAAAAATATGACTGCTGTGAGCAACCCTCATAAGTTGGTGTGCTATTTCAAATTTGAGTCAGCTGATGAAAGAAAAATACAATTATAAAAAATTACAAATATTTTTAATTAAAAATGCCAAAAACAAGTCAAAAAACTGAAATAATAGCCGGTTTGTGTGAAAAATACATATTGGATATTATTATGGCTGATTCAAGTAAATAAGAAAAAATTATTAAATATTTTGGCACAAAAAAAATATTTAAAAACATAAACAGCTGTTATTGATTACTAAGCCGGTAATAATTTCTGACGGCGGTTATTTTAAATACGTTCGGTGCCGCCAATCGGCTAAAGTATACAAACAAAATTTTCTTTTATATATTAATGTATCAATTTTTTTATTTAACTTTATAAAAGTTAATAACTTTTATAAATAAATTATTAAAATGTATTTAATCTCGAAGTTATAGAACTTTGCAGAAGTTAATAGCATGTTTCATGTACATGTTGCGAATATTCAACGGCGCCAACTTTTAAATATTATCAACGGCTCGATGACGACTTTTTCCCTTTTGACTTAGATTTACACTGTTTAAATATGACAAAACAATAAACACATCACAAAAGGTACTATTATTTTATGACTTTTTTGTTTGAAGCACAACAACAATTTTTTTAAACTATCATAAAAATTTAGTATTTTATGACAATATGACCTGATAGCACACCGTGTGAATACCCCAATTATATGCATAAACACAAGTTTTATCCTGGTCACGAATTTAAGACATAGGCATAATATAACACTATTCTCTAAATTAAGCTCAGCTTAATAAAAAAAATCCTAGTACAGTATTCCACGGTTAAATACCTCACTAATAAATCCAAATCTTTTCGGGTATTTATCCGGGGAAGGCATTTAAACGTCCACGTTTATTTACCCCAAAGGGGCAATTATACGAACACGCTTAAATACATTTTAAAGAGTAATTATCCGAATACCCATACATTTCGTATCGATAGGCAGCAATTGAATATAAAACTAGAATTATAATTCAACTAAAACTTTTTATTAAGTAAAAATTAATGTTACAGAAGAAGTAAAACAATAAAACAAAGGCATTTCACAAAACGATAATTTAAATTTGAATAATTTTACCACAAAATTTATATTTTCACTTATTTTCGAAAACTAATCGAGTGTCAATTTAACAGGTGCTTTAATGAAGTTCTTGCACAGTTGTAAAATAGGTACTTTGGGTAGAAAAACGATGTTAAATCAACTAATATGCCAGTGTTGGGAAAAAATTTTTGAGGTAAATACCCGAATTGGGTATTTAAGCGAAAGTTATTAAACCGTGGGATTTTGTTTCAAAGTGTATAAAAAATATACGGGGATTCACAGTGCGAGGTAAATAAACGAAAAAGGTAATTATGCGTAGGGTATTTAACCGTGGTATACTGTATTTAGTGGGAAATCCTTTATTTTTCATCACAGCAGCACATCACCCGGGTAAACTTTCGACTAATGCCACATAACGTTGCTTTGGAATTGCATACCAAACCCTTTGGATTTCTTCCCACAAATCGCTTGAATTTTTTGGTTTAACTGTTCGTACATATTCCTCAACATCATTCCACAAGTTCTCAATTGAATTGAGGTCCGGGGATTGAGCTGGCCACTTAAGAACAATGATATCGTTTTCACTAGACGTGAAATGTGCTTAGGGTCATTATCATGCATAAATTTCTATATTGGAGGCATGTTGTCTTCAGCGAATGGTATCATTGTGTCTGTTATAATATTTTTGTAAACATGGTGGTCCATTTTAGAATTTATATTGTAAATGGGACCTACACAATGCCAGGAAAATGCTGCCCACTCCGTCACATTTCCACCACCATGTTGTTTTTAGGGTGTACTTTGGATGATGCTCTAGGTTTGGAGGGCGCCAGACGTACTGCTTTCCATCAGAGCCGAACCGGCAAAACTCCAAAGTATATTTTTCCAAAATATCATGGGTTTCTTGAGATTTCTCAATTATCACAAATAAGTTCATCATATGTCGTGTCTTAAATTCGTGGCCACCACTGTATGCCGTTATCGCAAAATGTTAATCGTGAATTTTTGTGTTTTGAATTTATAATTACACATACTGCTTATATGACAAATAAAGAGAATATGCTTATATACATATAAATTGTAACTATAATCGTTACTTTATTACTTAAAACCATGCAATCTAATTACAGTTCATAACGATTATTAATCATTACTTAAAAGCTACTGTTAAAGCTCTTGCTAACGATAGGAAGAGATATAGAGAATTCGTAATCGCCCCCGTGTTTATCTCGAAGTCTTTCTATATATAGCTTTTAAAATAACATACATACATATATTGCTCATATGGCATAAATATACATATGTATACCATAACATTAGTTTGTTAAGGCATACTAGGATCATAAATTCAATAGAACTATTTTAATTGCAAAACGTTTTTTGTCACATAATGTCGGCGTTATTATATTGGTCTTGCAGCCAAATACTGTTTCATGGTGCAATCTTTGTCACAATCAGAGATCAGCAATGAATCGTTTTTTCACTACTAATAAGTTGAGTATGAGTGAGTCAATAGTATCGAAATTGAACTACTCTGATTCATTCGTACTTAATACAATATTGATTTATAAGTATAAGTACAATGAGTGTGAGCACATAATTAGACTCATACCTTTCGAAATATGTTTGATTCATATGCCTACTCATTCAGATTCATAGCTTTAGAAAAATACTTATAAATGATTCGAGTCACTCGAACAGTGTAGTGTTCGTACGCGAATCATACTTATTTTGTGATTCTCGTAAATGTTGAGTCATGGAGAGTCGAAATCAACAACATCATGCGTATTATCAAGAATGAATACAAAGAGCACTTCAAACTTTGAATATGAGTAATATGAGTATGATTTGATTCTTCTTATCTCTTTGAATACTGATCTCTGGACACAATGGCGTGATTAAAATAAAATAATGAAGTGAGTACTCCTTTTATATTCAATACTTTCCTTTGCAATTGTAAAGCAGTGAAATTTGGGCCAATAACAGTGTGGGATGCCAAAAAAGAAAAATCTGAAATGAAATTTTTGCAGGAATCGATGAAAACTGCTTTTGACCTTAATAAAAATAGTTAAAAACATGGGCCCATAATCATAGTCAAACACTAAAGTCAGTTCTTTTTAAAAACAACTTTAATATTTAAACCTGTTACTAACTGTTTCTTAGCTATAGTGAAAATTAATAATAGTTTTAAGTTGAATCAGCTTTAAGTGGGTGATTAGTATAATTTTTGAAATCTTGCATACAAACTGGTATAAATACTATATAAGTGGCATCTCCGCACAGCTGATGCAATAAAGGCGCCAAAGAATAACAAAATATATTTTGTTATTTTGAAAAAAACAATTGCATAAAATGAATCGGGGGAAATCATTTTTAATGTCCTCAATTGTACACATCTCTCCAATTATTTTTCAACACTTTTTCCACAATATATAAAAAATTTAACACAATTCACACAACTTTTGTTTTTGGTTTGTTTTGATTTTGTAAATTTGGATAAATGACAAACAGCTGATAGAGTTAAAGTGATGTTAACTTTGTTAAAAACAACTTCAGCTTGTTTTAAGTATAAAACTGACTTTAGCGGAAAAAGTAAGCTTTTTATCGTCTATAGTAGCTGAAAAGTCGACATTTTAATAAATGATACTTAAAGTATACTTTTTTGATGACTATGATTATGGCCCATGATCTTTGGACCATTTTTAATAAACAAAAGAAATCTACTATATACTACAGCATTTGTAAATGCAAATGGATGGAGTAAGCGCAACAACAAAGGTAAAAGATTTAAAATTAAAACAGAAGTTCTGATAAAACTGAAATTTTTAAAAAGTTTTAAACATTTAAAAAGTGCTATTTGTATGTGTACAACTGCGTTAGTTTTTTTTCTTCTTTGTTGTGTAAGTTTCATTGCTATTAAATGTTCGGTTAATGAATTGTGAAATTAAAATATGAATAAATAATTCGAAAATAAAACTCAAATTAACTCTGCTGCAACAGTCAAGATTTATTACTATGAACAGCCAAGTTAATTCATGAAACTGATTTCAATTCAATCAAGCAATATGTAGTTGATTCTTTTCCCAAAATACACATTTTTCCAAGTCTATGAATAATTTAATAAGAATTTCTATAAATATTTTTCGCCTGTTTTGAATACATGAAAATTACGGAGGGAATTTTCTATAGAAAGCGAATTCGTAGAAAAACATGGAGGGAGATAATTTAGATCCTACACCACATTATCATCATCGCAACTAGTCAACGAGTTTTCATTTTAATTTACAGTTGTAGTATCATCGTGCAAGTCTCACAACAGAGCAAATTAAGATGCCTTTATGTAAAGATGTAAAGTTCATGTCATTATACCGACTTAAATTTGCTTTCAGTAAGAGAAGAAATGAAAAAAGTTAAGTGGAAAATATTATTATATTTTTACCTTTTTAAAAACATGAGTTCGTTGATTGCAAACACAATAAAATAAATTTATGTTTGGTTGCCCCTGTTTACAACTTGATGAATCCAACGATAATTTCCTTGTTCGCTATTGTTCTTCCCACTATTGCGTAGACAATATCAACGGAGATCGTTAAACTCTTCACTGTTCTCTTCACACACAACGTGCCTTCACACAAGACTGACTGAATTCTTACTACTCGTTGCCTGCTTTGTCTTGCCTTTTTATATGTACATACATTACAACCCTTCAGCCAGGATTTCGGCCTAGTTTCTCAACACCACTCTTGGTGTGTGTGTTAATTTTACACATGAGTGGCGGGACCTACAGTTTCAATTCGAATCCGAACGGCTGATTTTTGAGAAACTTATCATGGCAACTTTATTTACTCGCAGAGTTTTTACCAGAAATCTGCTGAGAGGAAGTCGCCGAAGAAATATTTTTTCATATTTCGTTTTGATGTCTGACCGGAAATTTGAACAGTGGATTCGCATGTAACAGGCCAACACACTACCTATTAGACTACGGCGACTTCATTGCCGTAGTCTTGCCTTCTTATAACCCACGTAAACAGTCTGATGAATGTTCTTGAAGTCGAACGTTTCGCTTTCTCGAGAACTCTATTGCGACTTCATTGTTGTTTGTGGATTTTGTTTACATTGCTTCTTGTTGCGTTCTGGCTTACTTGTCTATCCCCTTTTGTTTCATACTGATGTTGTTAGTTTACTTGTAACAATTTCGTTGTATTTGTTTGTGTAGCTTTTGCTCGTTTTAATGCAAAAGGTTATACACCATTTCCATTTTCGTAACAAATCTCCAAAGGTTAAGTGAATCCTCTGGCCATTATGATTTTAGATGAAAGTAATGAAACTCGTAGACTAAAACGAACACACTTATTAGAATATATGGAAATATATTTATGTAAATTGTATATAGCTATGCAGTTCAATGGAACTGCATTGCTTCTATAATTTTATGTACACCTGTTCTGTTTTTACACGGTAGATTGGTTCCAGAAAAAACCGTGTAAAAAAAGACACTGATCGTAGGCAAAAATAGGCAATTGGTTCCTAATCTCTAAAACCTATTAAAATTTGTGAAAAACAAGGATTTTTTAAGAAGAAGTATTCATGTTTATTTTATTAAATCACATATATAATGTTTAGCTTTACAAGCATAGTTATTAAAGATAAAAAAATGCCTTCTAAACTTAAAAATAATATAAATTAAATGTTCAGGCAAGTTAAGGAACTAAAAACAATTTAGTTAACAGCTATGTTGTTAACGAAAAGAATAGGTAATTCAATTTTTAAGGTAAAAAAAACAAAACAAAAAATAAGTGATAATCATAAATACAGGAACATAAATTTAAAAAAATTTTAATTTAAATTTTATAAAAATTTAAGCACAAAAAATTTTAAATCGTGCTAAATGGAAAAAAATCGTGTAAAAAAATTAAAAAATTTTATTTTCAAACCGTGTTATATCAAAACCGTGTAAAAACAGAATTAGGTGTAATTAAATATGCTTATTGTCTAAATGTAGATAGGTTACAAATAAAACGAAAACAAAATTATACCCAATGTCATAATCTAGACCAAACAAACCTGAACTCTAGAGAATAAGCCACACTGAATTGGGTAATGTTGGATTTGTGGCTTATTCGCATACTGTTCCGACCAGAGATCAGCAAGGAGTATTCAAAAAGATGACTAGATTCGAATCATACTCATAATTTCTGATACTTCTACGCATTCATATTTATTTTAATATCATACTCATACTACTCATATTCAAAGTCTGAAGTACTTATCGTACACATACTTAACAATACGCATCATGTTGTTGATTTGGATTATCCTTTATTGAACATTTACAACTATCACAAAATAATTTTGATTCGCGTACGAACACTACAATACTTACTAGAAGGTTGTGTGTTTGCTTCGCTTGCTGTCTTTGTCTTTCTTCTTTTTTTTTATAAATGCAACAACAACTAAGACTGTAAATTTTGGTGAATGATTTGAATCACTCGAATCATTTATGAGTATTATAAGTATTTTTCTAAATTTATGAATCTGAAGGAGTAGGCTTTTGAATCAAATTGAATAGTATGGGTTCGATGTCAACGTTGTACTCATACTCATTGCAACCTGTACTTATAAATCAATGTTATAGTGAGTACGAATGAATCAGAGTACTTGAGCTGCAATACTCAAAATTTCATGAGTACTTATGAGTAGCAAAAAACGATTCATTGCTGATCTCTGGTTGCGACTTTAGACAACCCCACAAGAAAAAGTCTAACGAGGTAAAATCGCACGATCTCTGTGACCAGAAGAAGTAGTAATCACCGACCTATTGTGTACCTTGATATTAATGATCTAACGTCGCTCTCAAGTAAATATAATCCGATGACGCCGCCAGCACCAAACGATAAGAGGACGCATTCGTCGTTCTTTCCAACACGTTGGTATCGCCGTAAATTCGACAATTTTGTTTGTTCACTTACCCATTTATTTAGAAATGTGCCTCATCGCTGAGGATGATTTATTTGAAAATTAGTGTTAATTGACAATCGTTCCATAGCCCATTTAGCGAACACATGTCGTTGTCTATGGTCGTTTACCTTCAGTTCCCAAAAATTGTGGTCTACGAGACAGAGTTCTGGTGAGCGAATTGAAATTGGAAACTTGCTTCAGGAAGTAAGAATTAAATTCTAAATAGGTCAGAGACGATCCTGTAGTTCATAAACTAAAGTTTGCTTGTTGCGGATGCAACGCTCCAGGCATGGTGAGAGCGAAATGTCAGAACTGCACCAAAAAGGTTAATGATAGTTCAACAGTGAGTGTAAGCTCTAATTCGTTAGGACTGTGTATTGGACGTAAAATACTAGTTTTAATGTTGAGATGTTTGCTCTTCCAGGGCAAGCATACTTCGATTAAGGTGCGAAGACGAACGTAGCTAGTTCAAACTTAAAACGCATAATGGATTTCAAAAGCAGCGAATATAATTGCATATTGTGCAAGGTGACTCTCGCGGATGGTACTTCCTTCGAAAGAGAGTCTTTGACAACCAAATGAAACATCATAATCGGCGGGAGATGTCTCCACATTTTTTAATTTTTCCTGAGAACAAGAGCAACCGTACGATAATTGGTTCCGATTTTATGGAGGAAGCGGGAATAGTTTTAAACATGGGCCAACGTTACTGGTACATTTTTGTGAATCCTGGCCATTGGATCTGAATCAATAAAAGTTGCAAGAACACCAAGCAAACGTGTTACAAATCGAAATAAAATGGAACCGATGGTGGCCTCAAATACTTAGAGTTTTTGTGACCCTTTCTTCTTCTTTTGCTATTATTACAGATTATTTTGTACATATTCCAAAGGAATAAATAATCGTTTGCAAAATTTAATTAATTTTTTATATTATTATTATTTTTCGGAAGATAAACCATGGTTTTCGAACTCAACTACCCTGGACGAAAAAGTTTTTACATTTTTTAACGTGCCCCATTTGATGAAGTTAATCCGTAACCATTATACAATCCTTAGTCCTCGTACAATTTTCGATTTACTTGGACTAACATCCAAGTTGGATATGTCTATTAATTTTAAATTAAATGAAGAACATATTTCCGTTAAAGGGGCACGTAAATCTGAAGATTTTTTATTAATAAAAAATATATGAATGCAATAACTTTATAATTTTAGGAAGGCTGAAAGTAAAATTAGCTACTCAGCTATTTACAATACTACAGCCAATGCTATTAGACGGTGCTACTCCTTAGGGATGGACATTTATGAACCCATGCAGAATTTATTCAATTAGTGAATGACTGGTTCGACGTTCTCCACTTTAAATTGAGTACCTTCACATATTCGGGAAAGGTATTTTTTTTTTACAATATTTGTAGATAGTGAATGTATTTCATTTCATTTTGTGTAGGAACCTTACGAAATTTCATATGAGCGGTAACAGGATACATTGTCGATCCCAATAATTCCTCAAAAGAAATCTTTGGAATACTTTCAGAGGAGTATAATAATGACAAACGCAGCCTTAGAATTGCTTTTCAAGTACGTCGAAAAGTACAGCATGACCTATTAAGTAACCAACCGACTGAACCAGGATGTTCTTAACAGTTTTTTGGTGGCATACAAAGTAAAGATGGGTTGAATGATCACCCTTCTACTCAAGACTTCAAATACAGATTTAGGAAATATATCCTAGGTATTTTTGTCAGTAGATAATGTGTATAATTTTTAATAATTCGAATTATGTACATATATATATTTTTTAAATTACAGCACGAAACACCGAATACTTTAGAGGCAAGGGAAACGTAGAGGACGAACACACAGATTGGCTTTCCATTGGCAGTGAAGGCATGGTAGATACTAGCACATTGCCAGACAATATGCAATAATACAATAATTTACAAAATATCTTTTACAACGAGCACCTACAGTGAAAGTAGTCTATTCTTTAAAAGTAAATAAACTCGATGTCACTATCAAAATACGATTATTTGGCGGTTAAAACTTTTTAAATTAAATTTTTGAAGAAGAGAAAACCTTGGTAATCTTGATCTTGAAGTGAATAAACGTGTTTATGTTTGAGCTCCTGCAAAAGTGTGCTTAATGCCTTTTCGCTAATTTCCTTCATTACGAACAAAATAAAATAAAGCAATATAAATAGTTTTGTGAACTGCCATTAACTATGTGCTTTTAATTTAAATATCTTATAATACAGAAAATCATAATAACAGATAATCATAATAATAATACAGATAATCATAAAATTAATTCTATTATACCTTTATACTTTCTACAACAAATAAAAACATAAAATAATTCTACAGTGAACAATAACAATTCTGTATTTATCAAATTAAAAAAAAAACGCATAGCAACAGAACACAAATCTAAGTGTAATAATTAAATTCACAAAAACAAATATGTATATTATTCAACGGACAATCAAATTCTTAACTTCTGGGTGACTCATATCCAATAAATCGAAAATAACAGCAATCGAACAACAACAAATAGCTAACTTAGTAACAAAATCATCTTTCATGCTTTTTTGCAATATATCTTTTTCACAACATACAACAAATAAATACCATCCTTAATTTACATAGTAAGTGTTTCTCTCAAAAGTGCACAGTGCACATTCTACAATAGAAAATAAACAAAACATAAACAAATCACGGATAACCAAGTAATTGCTAGTTGAATAAGTGCTGCCAAGTTAACACAAGAATCGGCAGTTAAATGTAAAAATCTTAATTTTAATATCAATAATATTCAATGTATAACCTAAGGAAGGATAAGAAAATAAATAAAAGTAACACACGCAAACCTAAATCAAGACCAACAACTTACAAAAATACTATAATCATGCCCACTGTCGAAAACTCAGAAGTTATCGCATCAACCTCAGGTGGATTGCCAAACACACCTGTCAACAAACATATTGCGGACATTCAACAAAATTCTTCACGACCATCAATACTCGACTCACCTTTTAAACTATTAAATTGTATGGACAAAAGGTTTGAGAAATTTGCCGAACAGATTCTAAAAACTTTTGATCAAAAATTCAGAGAATTTAAAGATGACCTCGTAAAAGATCTGCAAGAAAAATACAATATCCTCGAGAATAAATAGGCTGAGATAAATAAGAGGGTAACTATTCTCGAAAATAACACTACTGAATTGGAAAGTATGCGCGTTGAAATAAGGAACCTGAAAACAAAACTACGGCAACAAGAGAACTATCCTGTTTCAACCTAGCTCAGGATCAATGAGATTCCGTACACTCAAGAGGAAAATCTACCGGAGATTTTCCAAAGAATATGTAACACCGTAGGCACACCCATACCGAACCTAAAATCCATATTTCGCTTGAGGAACCACAACAATAAACATAAAGAGACTTTAAAAGATACAGTTATCATTGTGAAACACTGGTCGGCTTCTTTTTAAAATCGTTGGCAAATTACAGGAAACAGCACAAGGGTTTTACTTTCCGGCTCAAGGACATTGGTTACAACTCAGACGTGAATTTCTATGTAAATGAGAATCTAACACAGAGCAATTTTATAATTCTACGTGCTGCAATTAACCTGAAGAAGAAAAAACTTTTGTCTGCAGTATTCACTACGAGAGGATGCGTTTACATCAAAAAAACAAATGAATGAGGATATGATTCTTATTGAGGATATTGACAGCCTGAACAAGTTATTTCCTGGGCATGCTGTTTAACTGTTTAACTTGTTTCCTAATAATGACATTGATGTTCAATTTCAACTTACTTTTTATTTTATTCCTTAATTATATGTATAATTTTTATTACTTTTTATTCTTATTATTACGTATTATTTGTTTTTATTATTATGTATTATTTATATTTTGCGTTGCTATTAAGGATTTTTTATATTTTTACTTCTTAGTTGAGTATGGTATTGGATAGCATATTATCTGCAAGAGGCGGTTCCAAGGTCGTGACGATGAATATGGTACGAATTTTGGCAAGGCAAAAAAAGGTCTTAAAGTGATCCATATAAATGCTCAGACTCTGAACAATAAAGTCGACGAGTTTAGATACGTTTTTGAAAATTCAGATGTTGATATCGTGTGCATTTCAGAGACATGGCTCTCACCCGACACACCGGATAGCTATTTTTGTCTCAGTGGCTACAAGGTATTTAGAGAGGATAGATTGGGTAATGCTGGCGGAGTGGCTATTTTTGTGAAGGAGAACATATCTTGCAAAGTTCGTTTGAAATCTTCATCTGACATCTCGCATAATGGGGCGAAAATTGAATATATTTTTGTTGAATTGAATTCTGGTGGTAGGAAATTATTGGTGGGGTGTGTTTACAGACCGAATAAGAGGATTGACTTATCTAATTTTTTGATGACTCTTAAGACTTTGTTCACAGTCTATGATGATGTTATAATATCGGGTGATTTTAACTCGAATATACTAGTGGAAAACTTACTAATGGATAATATGTTGTCTCTTGGACTAACCCCTACAAATACTGATAATCCAACACATCATACGTCAACCAATAGAACTCTGCTTGATATTTTCTTTGTAGCAGATGTTTCGAACGTATTGTTATATGATCAAGTATCTGCCCCTTGTTTTTCCAGGCATGATTTGATCTTTATGACATATCGTTTTAATGTTCCTTTAGCACAAATTTCAGTTCACTATCGTGACTTTAAAAATATTGATTACAGCGTCCTTGAAGAGAACATTTCTCTTACTGATTGGGCTCGTATATATTATATGACTTCTGTTGATGAACAGGTATCATTTCTCGAGAATAATGTACAGCGCCTTTATGATTTGGCAGTTCAGGTGAGATCGAGAACAATACTTCCTGGGACAAAACCATGGTTTTCCGCTCGTATAAAATCTCTTATTCGTAAGAGGGATATTGCGTATTCTAGGTGGAAGCGTTTTAGAACCCCAGAGCTGAAAGAAGAATTTAAAACTGCTAGAAAAAATGTGAATGCCAGTATCAGGACTGCAAAAACTGAGTACTATGCTAGGCGTTTTAGTACTGCCGTTGATTCTGGACAAACATGGAAATACATTAAGGAAATTGGTATTGGTAGAACGGATATGGGAAGCCACCAGTTAGATGTTGAGGAGATCAACAGGGATTTCATGAACTTACCTATGGTGCCAGTCGATAATAGTTTTTACAGGTTTTCAAACTTGGGTTCTAATGATATTGATACTGGTAATTTTCAATTCTCTTGTGTGAATCAGACTGACGTCCTTTTATGTTTCAATGAAATCAGATCAAATGCGGTAGGCTGTGACAATATGCACCCGAGATTTATAAAAATATTGATGCCTATACTTCTGCCATATATAACATATATATTCAATAGCATAATTACTACTAGTACTTTTCCATTACGGTGGAAATGTGCGAAAATATTGCCAATACCGAATTCCGACCAATAGCTATTCTGTGCTACCTATCCAAGGTCCTGAAAAAAATTCTTAACTCTCAAATGGCATCATATATTGATGCTAATAAGTTGTTAACCGAGAAACAATCAGGTTTTCGCAAGAACCATAGCTGTGTTTCTGCGCTTTTGGATGTATCTGATCATTCAAAAGCCTTCGACACGGTTGATCACGGCATGCTTTCTATGAAGCTTGTGCACTTTTTTAACTTCTCTGGAGCTTCGACAAGGCTTTTATCATCATATCTTTCAAATCGTTCACAATTTCTTCATTCGGTAAATGCCCAGTCTTCTGCCTTGAATTTATCTAGAGGCGTGCCTCAAGGTTCAATTATTGGACCACTTCTTTTTGCAATGTATATCAACGATTTGCCAAGCCAACTTCAGCACTGCAGATTTCATATGTACGCAGATGATGTACAGTTACATTTGAGTAGTCCTGTGTCATCTATTAGTGTGAATGTGAACAGACTCAATGATGACTTGGATCGAATATATCATTGGGC
The DNA here is from genome assembly GCA_930367235.1 of Sarcophaga rosellei. NCBI lineage: Eukaryota > Metazoa > Arthropoda > Insecta > Diptera > Sarcophagidae > Sarcophaga > Sarcophaga rosellei. The sequence continues at coordinate 26,866,110 of OV884020.1, read as the reverse complement.
CAAGGCAAATGGCCTCCGCTTAAACCCTCATAAGTCTAAGTGCATGGTTATTCGTAGGAGGACGCTTGATTCCAATATCGGTCTCGATATCTTGATGAACGGGGAGAAGATCAAGATTGTGAATGGTGCCAAAAACCTTGGGTTGACTTTTAATGACAGTCTTACATGGACAAATCATGTTAACACACTCGTAGGGCAAACTTATATGAAGTTGAGGTGTCTTTGGTCGACACAATACTTTACGCCTTTGAATATAAGTCGGTTGATTGCAAAATGTTATCTTCTTCCTGGTTTAATGTACGGCTGTGAACTTTTTGCAAGTTGCGATTCCGTTAGCAAGGAGAAGCTCAACGTCTTATTCAATAATATTGTGAGGTATGTCTATGGTTTAAGGAGATATGACCATGTGTCCCGTTTTTCTCTGAGGCTTTATGGTGTATCGTTTGACAATCTTTTGAGCATCCGTGTATTATTACTTCTGCATAGGATCATTTATTCAGAATCTCCAGGATATCTTAGCGATAAAATAAGATTTGCTAGATCACTTAGGGGTAAAAGGATCATAATTCCCCTACATCGTTACCTTGTATCTGAATGGCATTTTTTCATTCATGCTGCACGGCTTTGGAATTGTCTTCCACATTCTCAGCAACTTAATAGCAACGCAACTAGTTTTAGGAAATTTTTATTTGAGTTTTTTTGCACCGTAGTATTTTAAAATTTTTTAAATTATGCATGATTTATTACTATTGTTATTATTACTTTTTCTTCTCTTTTACTTTATTCATTAGAAAAGTTTGATCTCCAAATATTGTTTATGAACACTTCTCTCTTGTACTTTAAATATAAGATTAAATCTTGTTGTACAGGAATTGAATAAACAAATAAATAAAATAAAAATATAAATAAATACATAATTTGAAAAAACTATACATATATATTTTATTTACATTATTTGTAGTCATTCACAGGGCCCTACAAAAATCTGTTGAACAAAGTGTTTCTCACTGTCATGGAAACTCATATAGACATCGATAAAATATTTTCCAAAGGCGATAAAGTAAATCAGGAAAAATCTAAAAGCCAACCGACCACCAACTAGAGATGGTGCGAATTGGAAGAAGGTATGTATATATTTTTGTATTCTAACTTCTCTATACACTATAACATAACGTCTTCGTTTAGACTTGGTGCGATTAACGTAGAAGTTTCCTTAGAAAACAGGTGGAGGAGACTTTCAACAACACATCCTTCCACTAATAGAAGAGCAATTGGAGATTGTCTATGATGTTTTTAATGTGGTCGACGGTATAATAGGGGCAAAAACTAATGGTGGAGATGTAAACAAAGAGAAATATCCAGAAATTGCAGAAGAACTAACAAAATCTGCTCAAAAGCCGCCTACTCCCTCTCCTACTTCGTTTGAAACCGAAGATAAGAGCCTAAAACCAAAAAGAAGGCGCTTAAATGAGTTCCAACATGTCATGGACAAAGAAACAAATTGCCAGATAGTTGCGACCAAGTTGGATGAACTAGGTGCTGTTATAAAAGACAATTGGAAACATTTAAAAAATATAAGCAGGAGCATTGATGAAATTCCTTCCTTAAAAAAGAAAGAACTAGAAGGAACAAAGAGGCATCACATTGGGATAGAGAAAATGAAAATGAACATAAGAGACGGTGAGCATTAATCTTTCAAGATTTTTTTCCTTTATGTGAAAATTTTACCATTATTTGTCGCTTTTGTTTTGTATTCTGTATTTGTTAGATTTTGTTATATGAAACAATACTGGGGGCTAATTCTGTCATTCGACAGTGTGGAACTGTTCGAATAAAACCTTCCGAGTTTTTAATCGTAAGGAAAAAACCTATCGAGTAAAGCTTTTCTTTGTTAAAAGTATTTTAGGTTAAAATTAACAAAAATAAATGTACTCAAAACGAGATCATGGGAGACTTTTTGGCTATCCATATGGGTTTGACAAAAAAGGAACCTTTATACGGCAAAAACTGCAGTGATTTGCACCAGTACGTTCTCTTCCTTCGTCCGTCGTTACTGCAGATTGGAAAGCAACATTACAGCTTCGCGCTCTCTTATTATCAAGTTTAGGAAACCATAAACCATATTAAGCAGAATATTTCCGTTGTTTTTCCTCACATAAATTCGCAAACATGCCCCAATCGGGAACGGGACGAGTAAATGTAGTCCGGATGAGGGAAAAAGCTTACTCAAACGTATGTACGTTCTGTGTCTTTAATGCCGATCCACCATGAAGCAGCGACATACCTCTCAATGCGTCATTAGCATTATCATTGCTGATAAAAATTCCTCCACGGCAGCAGGATCTCTACATCCCTTACAGAGAGCCGTGCATTGCGTAAAATAGCCACATTTCGTGTTACTCATCGCAGCCAGGATTTGTTGGAATTGCTCTGTTGAAAACGTAGCTATTTATAAAGGCGTTGAATTTTCTTCGTCAGCTCTATTGCCTTGTGGTATATTATTTTCCGAAGCCACTGAGTTGGGCGCCAACGAAAAGATCTTATTTCTAAGATTATTTCAATGCATTTTTGTTTCTTATTTTTTTCGTAAACGATTTTGAAAAATGGAAGATCGCAAGTAAAACGCGAGTTTCAGAACACCCTGAAATAAATTCGGCGTTTTAAAATCAATGCGATTGTCAGAACATGAACACTTGTGTTTTACGAACTGAGAATTGCCATGTTAATTGAATCTTTGGCTTTTAACTTTAAGGTTTAAGTGACTACAACAACTACATTTGTAAGAAATATCTACATAAACTGTTTTTGTTATTGTTTGTAATCATCTGTTGACAATTATCTCTTGAACTTATTATTGCTGGCAATAATTTTAAGTAAGCACCGTGCCTGTGACAAAATAAATCAATGGAAAGTAATAACATCTCAACTCATAATCTCTTATTTTTCGTTATGAAGTGTTTTAATTGCACACGTTCTATTTCTGTTAATATAATGGTTTCATGTTGGTTATGCGTTAAACATTACTTAAACTGTAGCGGCCTTTAAAGCTTATAATGCAGATACACTACTTCCAAAAAGTCCTGCAATGGTTTTGCCCAAATTGTAGAAATTACGGTATGGAATTAGTGCTTTTAAAACTTCTAAGGATGAATTTGATTCATTTATAAGGAATTTTTCCACACACTTATAAAGGCAAATTAAGCGTAAATTCATCTGAGTTATTTTAAAACATATATTGGCTTATTAGTAGAAATTTATGCCTAATATAGGACTTTTGCTTTGTGGTCTGGTTATAAACCCCAATAAGACAGACCTCGTTAGGTGGCACCTAACTTCCGTTGTCATCTGAGGTCATGTACTTGGCTGTTGTGCTGGACAGCAAGCTAAACTGGAAAAGAAACACCGAGGAAAGAATATACAGTGTTATCCACATTGCTCCGGCACTGCCAAATTTTTGAAAAAGTTAACTTTATTTTATCATTAGGTTGTAATAATGAAAAAAAGTTAAAGGTGACTTTAAAGTTCACTTTAGCTAAAGTTACCATTAACTAAACCCAACTTTAACGGTATATTGTAATAATGACCCTTAGAATATAGAAAAATTAATTGACATACAAATCTTTTTATAATTTTTCAACTGAGAAGATTTGTATTTGTATTACTGATTTACAATCAGTATTTTTAACAGGAAGAATATTACATTGAGTGCGAGTACGTTTTGCTACGGAATTCTTACAGGGGCGGGCTTTTGCCCTCAAAATTTAGTTAAGTTAAATCTCAATGAATCCAAAATTATTTAATTTTTTTAAATAAAGTTTTCATATTTTATGTTGAAATATATAATACATATTATGATTGTTGGATAAATTTATGATAGTGTCATAAATATAAAAAATCAAATAGAAATCTAAAGTTTAGATTTTTTCGTTCTTCCATTATATAAAATTTAAGTAGCAATCATAGAACTAATGTCACACCAACCATATTTAAGTGCTCATATGTTCAGTGTTTCATAATTATAAGGGCATTTCATTTAATTTCAGTATAAAGAAGCGAAAATAAATGTTCTAATAAAAGTTTGTGTTAATTTGCTTACGTTAAGTTAAAATAAAACTAAATACTACATTCTACTTTTCAAACTACTGATTAAGTTTTTATTAGAATTTTCATAAATTTTCCCACTTCTTTTAATATTTAGAATGTAATTCATCAAATTGGATGTTTTCGGTGAAAAGCCAGTTAGATAGCATTAGTCTTGTATCTGTCAATTGATATAAATCTGGGGAAAATTCTGACCAATCCATTATATCAAACAATCTTGGTATAAACCGATTCTCTGACAAAGAAATTGGGAATTGCTGCGTTGTTATCCTGAAATAAAATTTTCATTTATACATAGAAGTTGGAACATAGACGATAAATTTAATCGGATTTCCAGCAACTTTATAATGAAGGAGTGCACAGATTTCCTTCAATTCAGTTTGTTTCATGTGAAATAAAAAGCATCGACCTATCCTCAACTCTGGAAATGAGTTTAGTGCCACTTTTTTATAAATCTTCATAAAGAAATTATATTTCAGGAGAATAACGTAGCACTTCCCAAGAATTCTTACTCAAATTATTGGTATATAAGAGAGACCAGCAATGAATCGTTTTTTCGCTACTCATAAGTACTCATGAAATTTCGAGTATGAGTGAGTCAGCCGTATTGAAATTCAACTACTCTGATTCATTCGTACTCACTACGACATTGATTTATAAGTACAGATTGCAATGAGTATGAATACAATGTTGACATCAAACTCATAACATTCGAAATATATTTGATTCATAAACCTACTCATTCAGATTCATAAATTTAGAAAAATACTTATAATAGTCATAATTAATTCAAGTGATTCAAATCATTCATCAAAATTTACAGTCATAGTTGTTGTTGTATTTACATTTTACTCTAGTGAGGATTGTATTCGTACGCGAATCGTACATATTTTGAGATTCTTGTAAATGTTGAATAAAGGAGAGTCGAAATCAACAACATCTTGCGTATTGTTAAGTATGAGTACGATGAGTACTTCAAACTTTGAATATGAGTATGATATTAAAATAAGTATGAATGGGTATACATACATAATTGGCCATTACAACCCTTCAGTCAGGATTACGGCCTAGCTTCTCACACCACTCATGTTGTGTGCCTTACTTTTATACTTGAGTGGCGGGACCTACAGTTTAACGTCGACTCCGAACGACAGATTTTGAGAAACTTTTTCATGGAAATTTTTACTCTCAGAATTTTTGCCAGAAATCTGCTGACAGGAAGTCACCGAAGAAATATTTTTATTTTTATATTTCGTTTTGATGTCTGGCCTGGGGCTCGAACCCGGGCTTTACACTACAACGGCGACTACAATAAGTATAAGTATCAGAAATTATGAGTATGATTCGAGTCTACTCATCTTTTTGAATACTCATTGCTGACCTCTGATACAGAAAGAAATTTTAAATTCTCCTTCAACAATTTTGGTCTACACTGTCATATGGAATGGAAAGGTGAATAGGTAACTTCTTAAAGATGAAATAGTGCATAGATTTCTTTCAATTCAGTTAGTTTCATGTCAAGTAAACAACCGCGAACTATTCTTAACTGCGGAAATGAGTTCAGTGCCGCTTTTTAACAAATCTTCATTAAAAGTTATATTTCAGGAGAATAACGTAGCACTTCCCAAGAACTCTTACTCAAATTATTGGTTTATATCAAAAATTATTAATAGATTTTAATACACTGGCAGACATAAGTATGAGGAATGCTATCTATGTAAGTGGTTTTCAACCAAAACCAACAATTTGATGACGTGCGCTTACTAAAAGTAAGAAGTATGGCATCAAATTGATGCAAGATCTTAATCAGTAGTATGAAAAATAGAATATTTAGTTTAATTTTAATTCAACGAAGGCAAATTAACAAAACATTTTAAAAGAATATTTATTTTCGCTTTCTTATAATGAGAATAAATGAAATGACCTTATGATTATGAAACACTGACATATGGATTATATAACATGAATCACACATACATACATACATAATTGGCCATTACAACCCTTCAGTCAGGATTACGGCCTAGCTTCTCAACACCACTCATGTTGTGTGCGCTAATTTTATACATGAGTGGCGGGACATACAGTTTAAAGTCGACTCCGAACGACAGATTTTTTGAGAAGCTTTTTCATGGCAATTTTTACTCTCAGAGTTTTTCATATTTCATTTTGATGTCTGACCTGGGATTCGAACTCGGGCCTTTCGTCTAATAAGCCAACACACTACCTACTAGATCACGGCGACAACATGAATCACAGAGCAACAATAATAAAATAAATATTGTTACGAAAATGGGAACATCGTTTAACATTAACATGATTAACGAAAGCTACACTAACAAATACAACGAACTCGTTACAAGTAAACCAACAACATCAGTATGAAAGAAAAGGGAATAGACAAGTAATCGAGAACGCAAGAACAATTGAATTCTCGAGAAAGCGAAACCACGAACGTTCGTCTTCAAGAACATTCATCAGACTATCTACTTGGGCATATATAAAAGTAAGACACAGACTTGTGTGAAGGCGCTTTGCGTGTGAAGAAAACAGTCGTGGTTTGAAGACCGCCGTTCTAAAGATCTACCAAACAGAAGTGTAAAGAACAAGCAAATTTTTGTTGGATAGTGGAACACAAAATTGTGCGAACAATAAAGAGTTTAATTAAAACGAAAATCAAATTTATTTTTATATTGTTTGCAATCAACGAATTCATATTTTAAACGTTTTTAAAAAGGTAAAAACGTAACAATATTATCTCCCAAATGTATATGAAAAGATCAATAAATCTTCAAGGGTATACGTTACTCGATTAAAGTCATATTTTAAGAGATATTTTGGAAATAGGAGTGACCGTATAAACGTGCGATGCACTGTATATATCACAGTTGGCTAACGATTACTATTACAAGCTTAATGTTCAAACAAAACATTGCACAAGTGTGCAATAGAGGGCAAAAAATAAATAAAAAATATGGAAAAAAATCGATTGAATTTATTACTTTTAGTTTAATGTTCTTCAATGAGCATGAAATGCATCAAGTTCAACGTTTATGTCTCTACTATGAAAACTGCAAAAAATCTTTTTATATTTTTTGCACCTGTACATAATCAACATCATCATCATCTTGATGTATTTTTGCCAGATGATGATAATTTTCACCTCCTTCCGCTGAGACCGCACAATTCATTATTTCATTTTAACCCATTAGGGGGTGAAGTTCCCTGGCCACTCTCCTTCTATAATTTTAATCAATTATTAATAAAAATGATGTGATTAAATAGTCTAAAAAACATTTTATTCAAAAAAACTTATAGTTTTGGAGTTATAGACCGTCCGTTATAACGGACACTGCGCACTAGGTACACTTGGCGTATGATTTTAAAGAATTCTTGGAGATGAAAGCCTTTTTCATATTTGTTGCAAATAATTTTTTTTTTATTTCCACAATATCCACATCAATTTTCAATTTTAGAATATTTAATAAGGTTGTTTCTACCATCATATCGTGCATATGCCATCAATTTAATTATTCGCAAAGCTCTTGTACATGGGGTAGCATATGCTTCAAGGTAGGAATTAGCAAGATTTCGATGAAAAATGTGCAGAGACACACATGTCAGACCATTGGCATTATACTTCTTTAGCAGCAGCCATGCATTCGAATGATGGGCGTCAAAGAGCTTTGCAAATATTGGCCACCATCATGTCTGATTCGCAAGCAGTAATAGATCCATCTTATGCCATGTTTTATTAAAAACCACTTTTGGTTAGGAAATAGTTACAGAACCTCTTCCTTCGTCGAATCGTTGGCACGATTTAATTAGCATCGACATTTGTGACATTATTATCCTTCCATCAAATAAGCAATATATTTCCTTTATTTCTAAATGAATGATCTACATATGCCCTTTCCTCCGTTTTCATAATCTGGGCTGAGCTCAGAGGTCATTTTCTGTTCGCCCTTCATAGTCTGATCCCGAACTACATAGTCTGATCGATAAAAGGTGCCGCAGTAGTTTAACGCATACAAAACAAGTATCTGAACAAGTACCTGAGAGACATATAACGAGTTCTGTTCTATAAATTGTTGTATACTTAATTACGTGGAACATTGGTTTTAAAAGCTGATCAAGTACCTGCCTAGTCGATGATGGAAACTACACCAAATCTCTTAATAATGGACTAGCAATTTTTCCCACATATATCCAAACTGGATATATATAATCGTCCGTTAAATTTAATCCCCAGTCAATGTGATCCCATTTATGACCATCCTGTACTACTTCACATGCTGTAGATAATAATTATGTAATATGATATTTCTGTAAGACAAGCGGTTTCAGACGAACCTTCATTGTTTGATTTTTCCATAAGAACAGACGTTTGTTTGAAACAGCTAGTCTTACAGAAACAGCTGATGCGATTTTCTTCATGCTCATCATCACTTTTATAGCCATCTTGATCAGTTTCGGATCCACCTAGTGGGGGTATTGTATAAATTGGAATATCATGGAGCCCATTGTCGTTAAGGTAGTCCAGTTCAAACAATATTGCGGAAATTGTTGGCCCATGTATGAAAAAAAAATTTACCCAATTATCATTTAACAATTGCTCTACGTGCGCAGTGTCCGTTTTAGCGGACGTTACATTGAAAATCACATTATGCGCATGGTGTTACATTTTACATATCATAATTTTTTTACATCAATTGAGTCATTATACTTATTCACAAATAATAAAACACAAAAACTAATAATAATTCACATCACATTTAAAATATTCGACTTTTTCTTACCCTGTTCGGAATTTTCTTTTTTTCAAATTGATATTCTACATTTTGCATAAAACGCAACACTCAGATCGCAGTTTTTGAACAGAATGTAATAAATCTTGTTTCGTTGGAATGTCAGCAACAACATAAAGTACTTGTTATTTAGAAATTAGAATTTTTTTAAATGGTATAGTAGAAAATTGGAGCGTTCTTTATATCGGACTCTGCGCACTAATGGGTTAATACATTCTGATGTTTTCTTCGTAAATCGTTATTTTTCTTTTAAGTCAAATATGCTTACTGTGACATAAATATACATTAAGGACAACAATAAATAAGATATTGCATCCCTTAAATACTTATGGATATTCAACTTTAGTTACATCAACGTTATTTTATTTTCAGTTAAAGGTATTGAAATAGGAAGCACGAAAATTAAACATAAGTTAGGCAAGCAAGAGAAAATATGATAAAGATCTGCAATCCCAAGCAGAATATATTTTCCAATTAAAAATTTGGGGAGAACGTGTGTGGCCCAAGTGACACAAAATAACATATTACTATGTTCAGATATGCACTTTTATTGAGTCAATTTTCAGTTTATTGAGTACAATATTTTAAGTGTTCAGACATAACAATATACGCAGTTCAGCTGCTAATTCAATATTCATTTGACAGCTGGTGAACAAAACCGCTGGTTATTTCAACAACATTGTTTTTATTTATTTATTTTTTTGGTGTCGTTGTTGACATTTGAGTTGTCAAATATCAACAGAAACTGTTCGGATAATTGTAATATGCACACTGAACATTCTTATGACAGTGCTGCATTATAAGCTTTACTCAATATTATAACAATTTGCGTATTTATTGCGCAATAATTAATTGATACCTTATATGAAATATTGAGCTCAATGATGATATATGAATGTAGGATGGCAACTCTGATAGAATAGGACTCTGTAGTTTATTAGTAGAAAATAGAATAGTAGAAAGGAATTGTAAAGTATGAAGAAGAGAAATAAGGAAGTGTTCGGTCTTTTTTTTAAAGTTAGTTTTTGTCAAGTCAGTTGAGCAGTCGCAGTCGCAGGAAAAAGTTGAAGAGTGAAAGTTGAAAAGTTGTGAAAAAAAGTTGAAAGTTTTAAAAAAAAAAAACAAAGTTAAAAAACAGAAAATTGTGAAAGAAAAAAACTAAAGTTGTGAAGTACTGATAAAAAAACTAAATTTGTAGACAATTAAAAGAAAATAAATTTATTAAAGAATTGAACAGAAGTTGCATTTGTGAATTTTAAAATAACTTAAAACCCATTTTTTTTGGAATTTCCAAAATTACTTGAATTTTTTGTATTTAAAATTATATATTAAAAAATATTAAAACCATAAATGAATTTTAAAATAAATGAAAACTAAAAATAATATTAAAAATTAAAAAATCAGAGTGTTTTTATTTAAAAATTATAAAACATTCTTACATTTGGGGGCTCAACCGTCCAAACTTGTATAAAATAAAGTTTTAAAAGTGGTGACAAAAAGTGTTGTGTTTGTGCTAATAACTTCTGTCGAACAAAAAGAAAAATTATAACTAAAATAATAAGAATATTGCACTAAAGTTGTTGTAAATTTAAAAATTAAAATTAAATTGAAATTTTGGTGAAGTGAAATTAAAATATTATTTACATTTACATATGTAAAAAAAGAAAAAACGGTTTAAAGTAACGGTAAACTGAAAAAAGAACCAGAACATTCGGACTAGCAACACAACAGCTTAAAAGTTACAGCATACACATACGAAAATAAGAACAAAAGAAAATTAGCAAATCAAGGTCAGTGCCAAGTCAAAGAGAAGGACAAAAAAAAAACCGTTTTAATGCCTACAAGCGAAGAGAAAAACATAAAGGCTCAATCATATACTCTTCGATCAAAAGTTAAAGAGACAGAAAAGAAGTCAAAAAGCGAAAGTGAATTGAGTGAAAGAGAATTAGATGTTAAAGAAGCTGTAATAATTGAAATTGATAATAATATACAAGAACCAAAGATGACGACAAATATTGACGTAGCAGAATTAGTTAAATTACTTAAGGCTCCCAGACACGATCAAATAAAACCATCAACGTCTTATATGTGTGCATGTTGTCGTTATATACATATACGTTGTCGGCTTTGATTGATGAAAATCAAAACATTTTGATTTTTTCATTTGATGAAGTTTTATTTGATCGTCTCCAACTCTGATTGACAAGCATTATCTCATTTGCTACGATATCGTCGTAATGAACACATCATCCATGCGCGCATAAACAAACAAATATTTTTTTATTGTAAATATATATTTTATATTTTTTGTGTATATTTTATTTCTTTTTATATTTTTAAGAAGTTAAATTGTGTTCGTACTATCATTGAGAAATGCAAAGTTGAAAAAAAATTATATTAGAATTAATTGCCTAACCTAACCTAATTGCAAAATGTCAATGTTTACCAGCGTTGTGGAATTTAAAACTGGAAGAAACAGGAATAGAGAAGAAAAAAGAAAACAATATGAAATTTTTCATCCAAAGATTTTTCTTTTTTTCATATTTTCCTTTTTATCTTAAAAAAATTGTTAAAAGCAATAAATAAATCGTCATCCGATAAAGGCATTTTGCGAAGCGCACACTACAAAATCAAAATGCAAATGATGATTGGCGAATTTATTTGAACGTCTCCTTTCATACGTCAATCACACGACACTCACACTTATGCATTATTTGATGAAATTATTTGATCGTCTCCTGAGGCCTTTACAGTGCAAACGAAGATTAACAGTGAAAACAATAACAATATTACATTAGACGCTTTTGCAAAAATAATGAGTGAGTTTGATGGTGCAAACATACCGGTAGAACAGTGGTTCAAAATTTTCGAAGACAATGCGAATGCATACGGTTTAAACAATAAACAAAAATATGTGCATGCGCGAAAAAGGGTTGTCGGTTTGGCTAAAATGTTTTTAGAGACAGTAAATATTAGTGATTACGAACAATTAAAAGAAGCTCTCGTTACAGAGTTTAAACGCGAATATGATAGTGGTGAAATACACAAAATGTTGTCTATGAGAAAAAAGGATAAAAATGAATCATTTCATGAGTACATGTTAACTATGCGAAAAATTGCATCTCTCGGTAATATCTAAGAATGCGCTATAATTCGTTATATAGTTGACGGTTTACCGGCTAAAAACGTTTTTAAACAAAATTTATATGCGGCAAGAAATTTTAAAGAACTGCGCGAAAATTATGAGATCTACGAACGTGTAAATACGGAAAATTATTTTTATAATAAAAAAGAATTTAAACCATATGACAACAAAACAAATGTGAACAAAGTGCACTGTTATAATTGTGGATCTAGAGATCATAAACGTAGTGAATGTAAAGTTGATACAAAATGTTTTAAATGCAACAGGTTCGGACATGTCGCAAAGAACTGCAGAGAAAATAATGTTGTTACCAAAGAAGTTAATTTAATAGTGAATCACGAGAGATATAAAAAATTTAATATAAATGGACAAATTTTAAACTGTTTTATAGACACTGGATCAGACGTTTCAATTATGAAGTATGATCTGTATACAAATAAATTTAATAATTGTGAAATGAAAAATTGTGACTCAGTGTTAGCTGGACTGTGTAATATTCGGACAAAAACATACGGTTTTATTCAATGTAATGTTAAAGTAGATAATGTTGAAACTGAACAAAATTTTTTAATAGTACCAAATCGGGCAATCAAATGTGACGTGTTAATCGGCTATGATTTCATTCAAAAATTTAAAACGACAATAAATAAAGATTATTTTCAATTCGAATATGATTATGAAAAAAACACGAATGAGTTTAATGTCTATAATATTAATGCATTCGAAATCGACGTTAACCCTAAATACGAAAAAGAAATAAAAAATTGTGTTTTTAATTATAAACCGACTGACAATGTTAAAAAATCACCGGTAGTAATGAGAATTATTCCTAATGACATAGTTAAACCGTTTCGACATACTCCAACTAGATTATCGTTACAAGAAGAAAGTGTTGTGAATTCACAGGTAACAGAATGGCTCAAAAGTGAGATAGTAAGAAAATCGTTTTCGGAATTTGCAAGTCGAGTTGTCGTTGTTAAAAAGAAATGCGGGAATTATCGTGTCTGTGTAGATTTTCGGCAGTTAAATAAAATGGTTCTAAAAGACTGTTTTCCTGTTCCTATAATTGATGATGTGTTAATGAAACTACAGGGTGCAAAGTATTTCGTAACAATGGACTTGGAAAATGGCTTTTTCCATGTGCCAGTAGAAGAAGAAAGCAAGAAATATACGGCTTTTGTAACCAAACAAGGTCTCTTTGAATTTAATCGAGCACCTTTTGGATTCTGCAATTCGCCAGCAAACTTTATAAGGTATGTTAATTTCATATTTCAAGATCTCATTAATGCTGACGTGATGGAGATGTACGTTGATGACATCGTAATATACGGTTCTACGGCTGAAGAATGCATAAAGAAGCTGAAAGAGGTTTTAAAAACAGCAGAACAATATAATTTAAATTTTAAATGGTCAAAGTGTCATTTTATGAAGACAAGAATTGATTTTTTGGGTCATATAGTTGAAAATGGTTCAATTTCACCGAGCGAGGCAAAAACTAAGGCAGTTACGAATTTTCCAGTACCAAAAAATATTAAAGATGTGCAAGCATTCTTGGGTTTGACCGGTTATTTTCGGACATTTGTCCACAACTACGCACAGATAGCAAGTCCATTAACAAATCTACTTAAAAAAGATGCCAAATTTGAAATTAAAGAAAAAGAGTTAAATGCAATGCAGCAGTTGAAAGAAGCCCTTTCAAAAACACCGATTCTAATAATTTTTTGCCGAGATGCTGAAACAGAACTTCATACTGACGCATCAAAATTTGGTTTCGGTGCAACGTTATTTTAAAAATTTGAAGGCAAACTACATCCTGTATATTTTTGGAGTAAGAAGTCGTCACAGAATGAAAGTCGTCTACACAGTTATATTCTTGAGGTTAAAGCAGCGTATTTGTCGTTTAAAAAATTCAGACATTATATTTTGGGTAAAGAATTCAAACTTGTAACAGATTGTGCAGCCTTTAAACAAACTACAAGCAAAGCTGACCTTCCGAGAGACGTCGCACAATGGATTATGTACTTACAAGATTTTAATTATACAGTAGAACACAGACCAGGCAATCGTATGAAACATGTCGATGCTTTAAGCAGATATCCAGTCAACGTATTCATTATTTCGTCCGAGTTCACAGCTAGATTACTTAAACTTCAGCAGTCAGATGATCAGATTAAAGCAATAACAACAATCTTGAAGTCACATCAATATGAAGACTATAAAATGAAAGGTGATTTACTGTATAAGAGTGTCAACGGGAATGATCTATTAGTAGTACCAAAAATATTAGAAAAAGAAGTTATAAAAAATTCACACGAAAGCGGTCATTTTTCTGTTCAAAAAACTATGCATACTATACAGCAGCAGATTTACATTCCTCATCTTGAAAGAAAAGTAACGCAGGTGATCGGCAGTTGTATTAAGTGTATTATACACAATAAAAAACTTGGGAAAAAAGAAGGTTTATTAAATTGTGTTGCGAAGGGTGATGTACCATTACACACGTTGCATGTTGACCATTTAGGTCCTATGGACTCAACTAGTAAACAGTATAAATATATCTTTGCGATGGTTGATGGTTTTTCCAAGTATGTCTGGCTTTTCCCAACAAAGACAACAAGTGCAGATGAAGTCCTAAAAAGTTTAAAAGTATGGTCTGAAATATTTGGTTTCCCAAGTAGTATCATCAGTGATAAAGGTCCAGCCTTTACTTCGCAGCTCTTTGAAGACTTTTGCAAACAACACGGAATTGAACATGTGCTAACTACTACAGGTGTACCGCGAGGAAATGGGCAGATAGAAAGAGTAAATCGGTCTATCATTTCAATAATTTCAAAGCTATCGTCAGATGATGCATCAAAATGGTATAAACACGTGGGTCAAGTGCAAACAGCAATCAACAGCTGCATTCACAGTTCAACAAAAACTACACCATTTCAAATACTATTCGGAGTAAAGATGAAAACCAGCTTAAGTGACAACATATTGAAGATGTTAGAAGAGGAGCTTATACAGCAATTTGATATCGAACGACAGGAAATTCGGAATGACGCTAAGGCGCAAATATTAAAAGCTCAAGAGCAGTATAAGAAAGATTTCGACAAAAAGCGCAAAGTTTCAAATACATATCGAGTTGGTGATTTAGTAGCTGTCAAAAGAACACAGTTTGTAGCAGGGAGAAAACTAGCGAGTGAATTTATGGGTCCTTACAAGGTGGAAAAGGTTAAATGCAACAATAGATATGAAGTTGTAAAAGCAGCCAATGTTGAAGGTCCAAATAAAACATCTACCAGTTCTGATTTTATGAAGCCGTGGGCGAATGACGAAGATGCGAAGAAGAAGAGAAATAAGGAAGTGTTCGGTCTTTTTTTTAAAGTTAGTTTTTGTCAAGTCAGTTGAGCAGTCGCAGGAAAAAGTTGAAGAGTGAAAGTTGAAAAGTTGTGAAAAAAAGTTGAAAGTTTTAAAAAAAAAAACAAAGTTAAAAAACAGAAAATTGTGAAAGAAAAAAACTAAAGTTGTGAAGTACTGATAAAAAAAACTAAATTTGTAGATAATTAAAAGAAAATAAATTTATTAAAGAATTGAACAGAAGTTGCATTTGTAAATTTTAAAATAACTTAAAAACCATTTTTTTTGAATTTCCTAAATTACTTGAATTTTTTGTATTTAAAATTATATATTAAAAAACATTAAAACCATAACTGAATTTTAAAATAAATGAAAACTAAAAATAATATTAAAAATTAAAAAATCAGAGTGTTTTTATTTAAAAATTATAAAACATTCTTACATGAATGCATGACTCTTCAGAGTCGTCGTCGTATGGGATCAAAATAACACATAAAGAAGTTAGTAAGAAACATGACGTATTCGTTAAAAGATGATACAAATCGTAAAACGATATCTTACTTTCAGTTAATTTTTGTTTTAAAAGAAAATGCTAATGAATCTGATTTTTTTTACAGATTTTTCCATACTAAGATATAGTCGTGTTGTTTTCTTAAAAATTCCATTTTTATTAAAAAATTGTTATCACAGTTACAGTTTTATACAAATTCTTCAAAATAGGAAATGGAAAGTCAAGTTCATCTCTAAGGACTATTATTACAACTTGCCGTTAACTAAAGTGAGGATTTTAACGGGCAGACAAATATATATAAGTGGACAGTATGGTAGAAGTGAGCATTAAGCTAAAGGGAGGATCATCCTACCTTTAACTGTTAAAGTTAAGTTTCTATTAGAACTGACATATTATATATTATTTTTATGTGGCAACTTCAAATATAAACAAAATGACGAAAAACAACAACAAAAGATGTCCGTCGTTGCCACTGCTTTTAAAAAAATATAATTTAATTGAGCAGAGTTATCGACATTGCTCCGACACTGCCATATTTTTGAAAAAGTTTACTTTATTTTACCTGTAAGTTGTAACAACTAATAGAAGTTAACCCGCCAATGGTGACGCCAATTTGACTTTGATTAATGGTGACGCCGGTCTCATGCACCGGGGTCTTCAACTGAAGATATTTCGAAACGTGTTACTAATAGTTAATGTCTTTTATTTATTTATGCACTTTGACAATAAAACAAAGATATTTAATCATATTAAGCTCTTTTATTTCAATACTAAAATTCACAAATGTTTTTAAATAGAGCATTCAAAATAACAATGTTTTAACAATACATTTTTTAAAATTAAGAAAAAATAAAAAAAATCACATATTCATTAAGGAAAATAATGTTAATTAGTCTTTCGACAATAGGAATATGGCGTATGCTGTGGTATTTATATATGTATTTTTAATTGTTGTGTTGAGGTGTTTTTTCGTGTATACTGTCCTGTGGTTCTTCTAGAACTATCTCTTTATTCGTTGAAATTCATTTTTCTTTGTTATATACAAGGTTGCAAAATTAAGTACTTATATACATCGTTAAATTTCAAATATAGTAAAAAATATCTTAGATAAATAAGGTTGTATTCTGAGGTATGTGGGATGGTGATGCCACATTACTCCCCTTCCCAAGGAACTTTAAAGCGAACTCTTCTTCCAGAGGCTGTCGTGTAGACTACAGGTCTCTCGCTGGTTGTGGCCGATTCTTCACTAGTTGGGGTTGTGTCAGGTTGTAAAAGCTCCTTGAAAATGTAGGCTGCTTTCAGACGATCGGTGCTTACATTGACATGTTTACCATTCATATTGACTTTATAGAATTTGTCATATCGCTTGATAACAGCAAACGGGCCTTCGTAAGGTGGTTGTAGCGGTCGACGAACTGCATCAGTGCGAACGAATACAGCTGGTGATGTGTTCAAGTTGTCCTCAACAAAAGGTGTGCTTTTGGAATGGTTGGAAGTTTGTTTCGGTGATAGGTACTGCATTTTCGAACGTAAATCATTGACAAAATCACTCTCGGACAGGTTTTTCTTCTGCTTTGTTTCTTCCAGGAACTCGCCTGGAACTCGAAGTGTACATCCGTAAACCAATTCTGCTGGACAAGCTTTAATATCTTCTTTGTAGGACACTCGTAGGCCAAGCAATATGAGTGGTAACACTTCCACCCATTTTTCAGTTTGATAGCACTTAATTGCGGACTTTATAACTCGATGATATCGTTCGATTAACCCATTAGCGGCAGGATGATATGCAGTTGTTCTAAGGTGTGTAATGCCTAAAAGACGGTTCAAATCTCGGAATAGGTTCGACTCGAACTGCCTGCCCTGGTCCGTTGTGATTCTTTGAGGAACGCCGAATCGTGATATCCACTGCTGATAAAATGTGAATGCTATCGTCTCAGTAGTCATATCCTCTAAAGGATATGCTTCGACCCAACGGGTGAAACGGTCTACACAAGTGAGACAGTAACGGTTACCCATGGATGGCGGCAGTGGGCCCACGACATCAATGTTCACATGTTCAAATCTTGCTGCCGGAAGAGCGTAACAGGAAATCGGTGTTTTGTTGTATCGATGGATCTTGCTTCGTTGACATGGGATACATTGCCTAGACCATGTCCTGCAATCTTTTCTCATTCCTGGCCAAATGTAACGTTCCGCAATTAATTTTGTTGTTTTTGCTACGCCAGGGTGACTGATGTTGTGCATTGCATCAAAAACTGTTTTACGGAAAGGTGGCGTTAAAAATGGGCGTGCCTTACCAGTCGAAACGTCACAAAAAATTTCCAGCTGCGTACCAGGAATTTCGATTCGTTTAATTTTCAAGTTCGTGCTGTCTTCTGAGGCCTTTTTGAGTTCTTCGTCGTTCGTTTGGCTCTTCGAAAGTTCCGTGTAGTCGATATTCGTTGTGGTGTGCAAAGCGTTGATTCGTGAAATACAAATACAAACAAGAATTTTTCTGTGGAAATCTACGTTGTGAAGGTAATGGAGGAATGACACTTACTTCGGCGCCGGTATCTATTAAGAATTTCAGTGCAGAATTCTTATCGTTTATAATTAGACGGCAGTTATGTGTAAATTGTCTGTCGGTAGCCGTCATATCGGACAGACATTTTAGTTTTTTGCGTTGCGGCAGGGTGGACGACACTTTTTTGCCTTGTCTCCATATTTGCTATGGTACCAGCATACTCCATTAGATTCGGCGCCGCGAGAACGGGATCTACTTCGTGGACGTTGGGAAAATCTTGTTTTCAACTCAGCTACCTCTTTTACCAGTAAGCTTATTTGATGTTCTAGTGTTGATTGTACTGGAGGTGCGTGTTGAGGCACAGAAATTGCGTCGAGGCTCGGTGAGTCACTTACCTCAACTATCTTGTCAGCGAGGATAGCCAATTTGTCCAGTGGATCGCTACTTATCGAAATTATGATACGCACGTTTGGTGGTAGTCTACTCATCCAGACAGATTTAAGCAAATTGTCGTTCATTTCGTTTCCGGCTAAATCTCGCATCTCGCGAAGTAATTGGGTTGGACGCATGTCACCAAGCTCCAAATCCTGTAAGAGTTTCCTTATACGCTTCTGCTCTGATACTGCGTAATGTTCTAGAAGTCTCGTTTTCAAGGTGGATTAAGAACAATGTCGCTGATTTGTGATAAGACGCTGCTTTCGATGGCTGCAACGACAGTATGAAATTTTGTTTTGTCGTTACTAATGCCGGCGGCAGCAAATTGGGATTCAATTTGTGCCACCCATAGAGCCGGTTTTGCGTGCCACAATGGAGGAATCCGCACTGACACTCTAGATATCTGTGCGGCTTCGCCATCAGCGTTATTGGGAACACTTTGTTGTCTGCTGGTGCTTGTGGCAGCCTCTGCCATTGCTGCTGTTTCCAAATGCTCGTCACCGACCATTTTATTCTTGGTGAAAATTTTATTTTTTTTTTATTTTTAATTATTTCCTGAGTTTAGGAATTAGGTCGCAAAATGAATTTAGAAGTAAACTATTGTATGTTCCAAAAAGCTGTCGGGGTCACCATTTATGGCGTATGCTGTGGTATTTATATATGTATTTTTAATTGTTGTGTTGAGGTGTTTTTTCGTGTATACTGTTCTGTGGTTCTTCTAGAACTATCTCTTTATTCGTTGAAATTCATTTTTCTTTGTTATATACAAGGTTGCAAAATTAAGTACTTATATACATCGTTAAATTTCAAATATAGTAAAAAATATCTTAGATAAATAAGGTTGTATTCTGAGGTATGTGGGATGGTGATGCCACAGGAACTTTAATAAAAGAACAAAAATTATAATAAACACAATAAAATAAGCGAATAATAAAAAATTCATTCTTGATTATTTCACTTACCTACACGGTGACTCGCGGTCTCATACACCAGGTTAGGAAAAAAAATACAGAAGTTGTACTCACGAAGAAGTTTCGTCATGAACTGATGGTGGGGAATGTGCAATGTTGCAGCTACTCGAAATCGCAACAAAAAACAATAACGGAGAATAAAGTTACATGCATTTTTTAACACAACCGGTCTCACAGACCAACACGTCACTATTGGCGGGTTAAATATGGCTTTAACGTTCACTTTAGCTAAAGTTACCTTTAACTTTAACTAAACCCAACTTTATGTTGCGGAGATTTTTTAACTTTCTTTATTCATCATTATATTATTTACAATATTCATTAGTTGTACATTTTAAGATCTTATCGGTTAGATATTTAACAATTAAAGCTAGCTTTTTTACAATATGTACATTAAATTTTAAAGGTAAAAATATGAGGGAAACTCTTTATACAAAAGGAAAGCAATTCAAATATATTTTAAAAAATACATACCTTTAAACAAATCTATTGAAGCTAATAGCAAAGAATATGGATATAAAGAATGCGCATTATGCAAAAGTTAAATTTCTTATGGCGGGTTGTAACATCACGACCCGCTCTCACCAAAATCTTTTTAAACAATCATTTCTTGATGAGGAGGGTGGAAGACAGAACGAAAATAAACACAAACAAAGAGCGTAAAAATGTGTTGCTCTCATCATGAGAGCGTAAAAATGCATTCAGTTGCTTTGCTTGTCAGCTTCTAAAGAAGAATGTTCATGTCGCTTTTTTCAGACTTCAAATTTACACCCAAAGAAATATTACAGTCTGATTCACTAATATCAATGAGAAATGATTTCGATTTTTGGAAGAATACTTGCCAAGTTAAATACGGTGTTTTTAGGTTTTTAGCGCAGTACAATTTTTCTATATTTTTCGTTCACATATACATATTATTGGGTTAATAAGTAGACTTGAAAATATTACTAACAATTTTCCTCTGGGTTACCCCATACCTCTCATAATTTTTATCATGTTCTCTTTGTGCCGAGAACAGTGTTGCCGTTTTTGGTTATTTCTATTTCTTTGATAAAACCTAAAGCATTTAGCATATCTAGTCACATCTACATATCGTCATATGATTTCAAAAAAGTCGTAACAAAATACATGTTCCTGTAAAATTTCAAACAAAATATGACAAAAATGTGAATTGATTTCTTTATATGAAAACATTGCCATTAAAAGATTTTTTTGCTTCTTCTATAACATATTTTAAATGTAATCTAGAGAATTTATGAGTTCATATGATGATAAATACACTCAATTCTGTTCTTACACGGTCTTTTGTTACACGGTTTTGTAATAATACGGTGATACTTGATATAGCACGGTTGAGAAAAGTTTTGGAAAATTTTAAATTTAAAAAGAATACAAATGGTTGTATGTATGCAAATTAGTCGTAGAAAATAACTGCTTATCGTGTCAAATAAATTATTATTCATAAAGCTGTGATCCATATTTTAAAGAATATTGATTTCATTTGTGCATATAATTAAGGACACACCGTAAACTTTATGAAAAATATGTATTTATTAGAAAGAAATCAATATTTTGTTGAAAAATCATTGTTGTCGATAACAGCTTGACATCTGCGAGGCATTGAGGAAACCACATTTTCACTTACACAGGTTGGAATGGCCTTTCAAGCAAAGGCATAAATAATATACTACATACATATATAATAATAATATCTATAGTAACGATAATAAAAACTTGAACAGAAATTACTGTGGACGTGGCAGTCACGCCTTCCTTTTGCCCACCGAGTACCCAGAGGTTTCCACCCAAGGTGGAAAGCTGAATCACTTGAAGTTGCTATAGTGTAGTGTGTTGGCTTATTATACGTGAGGTCACGTTTAAAACCCAGGTCAGACATCTCCAACAAAACGGAATATGAAACAGTGTTTTTTCGGCGACTTTCCGTCAGCGGATTTTTTGCAAAAATTCTGATAGTAAAGACAATCGAGATCAAAAGTTTCTCAAAAATCTGTCGTTCATAGTCGGCTTTAAACTGCAGGTCTCGCCAATTATGTATAAAATTAACATATACAACTTAAGTGGTGTGTGAAACCAGGTCGTAATCCTGATTGAAGTGTTGTAATGTTATGTATGTATGATGAGGCCAAAAGGGTATCCTTGAAGGAAAAGATAAAAGAGGCGAACGTCCTTTTCGAATGGATTTGAGACAATCTTAACCTCGGTTGGATAATTAAAGTGAGAAATGATTTAAGTTATGTTTCATTCTATCGATGAATAATCGGAGGATTGTAACCGGTATTTGCCCGGGTATAGTAGACTTCAAGAACATTTGGTTTAGAATAGGGGTCGATACAAGCCACATTTGCAGCACCTTATTCTTACTGGCGCTGAAGAGGATTCCAAAGAATAGTCACGGTAGTTGCGAAAACTGCGTCGAAAGGAAGATTCTTTTGTTTTGACACAAGTGGATAGTGTCTGTTTATCGAGCCAACAGGAGATCGTATGTGACAAATAAAGAAAATTATTTTTAAATTTTTTTTTGATTTCTTTATAAAGTCGACAAATTTTAGAATCAACGTCGTACGCAACTAAAAAGAAAAATTATTACTTTTAGCCTACTTCATTGAAGTTCATGATGATAATATAAAATTATTTTCATTTCTAAAGAATTTAATTAAATCTGACCAGCACTTGCGGTTCTTACTTGCCAATATAAGATTTCTACAAATTAGTTGTGTTAATTTTCCATAAGAAAAGGTAAACAAATTATTTGGTTTCTATTTCATTAAATTGAAATGAATTTGAAATCATAAATTGATAGTTTATACATACATATGTATATGTATACGCTTGAAAGATATATACTATAGGTTTACTAAAAGTAACACTTGTAAATATACGTACATACACATATTAATTGAATTCTTTAGACATAAAAATAATATTAAATTTCTGGCTTATTCGTACATTTTATATTCTAATTTTATTTGTCTTTATTTTGTGGTTTTTGCAGCAACCTTTTTCAATTTACGTTTAATGCTATTTGAAGGGACTGCTAGATGTACAATTAAAAATATAAGATCTAATTAGTATTTTTTATTTTAGAGTTACTAAATTGATGTACGCAGACTTTTTATGTCGAGTGTATATGTAAATACAATATATGTTTATTAGAGCGACTCACCAAAAAAAGTGCTCGATGTACCCTCCTAAAAATGAACCTTGGACTTTTTTAAGATGACATTTAAAATATTTCGGCTCCAGCTTTGACCTCTCGTGAGCTGGACCATTTCGAAAAAGGGTCTATTTTTCCATGTTTTGTCAATTTGAGAATCTGTTTCCTTACTAACATATACAATATGGTTGTCATAAGAAAGGTTTTTTCAATGCGCATCCAACTGTGTGTATAGTTTGTCCGAGGACGATCATCCATGTCCTTTTTTTAAGGATATTCTGTTAAAAAGAACGGTTTTTGAATTTTTTCTTCGGGGTTGTTTGTAATAAAATAACCAAATTAACATATTTTAATCTTTAGTCGATTTAATTAAATACGGGTCTTAGCTTTTTTTGAAATTCGCCCTAGTTTGCGTTTTTTGAGTATAGTTTTGTAAATATAAACAAAAAAATTTAATACCTTTTTTTAATTTGGGAAAAAAAATATGCCGAGAAAAAGTCGTGGATCATTTCTTTTTTCTTTCTTTAGTCCTATTTGCATCCAAACATCATCTAGAAACTAAATCCGCCATCATATTAGAGTTAATTTGGTTAGAAAAGAAGAAAAGAAAAAATTCAAAAACAGTTTTTTTTACAGAATATCCTTAAAAAAAGGACATGGATGATTGTCCGTGGACAAATTGTATATACCGCTGGACGCGCCTTGAAAAACCCTTTCTTATGACACCCATACTCTATATGTTGGTTAGGAAACAAATTCTCAAATTAACAAAACATACAAAAATAGACCCTTTTTCAAAATGGTCCAGCTCACGAGAGGTCAAAGCTAGAGCTGAAATATTTTAGATGTCATCTTAAAAAAGTCCAAGGTTCATTTTGAGGGGGGTACATCGATCACGAATTTTGCTTCCATACAACTTGAGTCGCTCTAATGTTTATATATTCATATACATATGTATATACACATTTATATTTGTAGCATTTTTGTCGAAACGTTATTTGTGAAATATTGCCTGGTTTTTTTCAATATTTTATTTAAATTGCTTTAGTTTTGCCAACGAAGTTATGTGTATGAATTTTAAGGTCTTGTGTACATACTGCTGCAGCAATTTTTATTAAAAAAAAACAAAATCCAATTAAAATAAATCTAAAAGTTGCAAAAAGAGAAGGTTGGGAGTTGTATTTA
The DNA here is from genome assembly GCA_930367235.1 of Sarcophaga rosellei. Lineage (NCBI taxonomy): Eukaryota > Metazoa > Arthropoda > Insecta > Diptera > Sarcophagidae > Sarcophaga > Sarcophaga rosellei. The sequence continues at coordinate 26,841,931 of OV884020.1, read as the reverse complement.
AAAATATACAATAAAAAAATATAAAGTAAGAGTAGCACCGCAAATGCTTCTGACATTGTTAAACAAACAATAGACTGTAGCGGATCTGAACCGAATAAGTGTCATCATACAAAAATCTGATTATTATTGTTACAGTGATACAAACTGTGCATAAAGTGAATGAAGGAGTAATACTATGTTCAGATGTGCACTTTTATTGAGTCAACAAACAAAATAGCTGGCTCAAGGCGAATTCATGTAACCGGTGGGATTATCTAAACAGCTGATACTTCTACGATTGTCAAAATTTGTGTGTGTTTGTTGTGCGTGTGTGTTTTGTTGTTAATTTTTTTTCTTCCTATTTTGACAGCCGAAGGAGTGTTTTACAAAAACAAAATGCCTGTTGTTTTTGCATTGTTGTACTAGTTGTAGAGTTGCGGCTACCTTATATGAATTTGCCGTGAGCTGGCTGTTTCAACAACATTGTTTTTATTTTGTTTTGTTTTTTTTGTTTGTCGTTGTTGACATATGAGTTGTCAAATATCAACAGAAATTGTTCGGTTAATTGTAATATGCGCACTGAACATACCTAAGACAGTGCTGCATCTTAAATTTTACTTAATATTACAGTAGTTTTGACTTACCTGCACAACTAGGTAGGTAGGTAGAAGTGGCAGTCCTCTCGATGCAATCATGAGCGGACACACTTAGGCCGCAAACCGGGCCCATTGTGATACCACAGTGCCACATTTCCCCTATTCCAGGAACCACTTGGAGCTTCCGATGAAGCGATTCAGACTGCCAATATCCGTGCATGACAGTTCAGCTAGGTCCTCCATGTAGTAGGCACCCAGGTGTCTTTTTCTCCTTTGACCAAGTGCCGGGCATGTGCACAGTAGATGAAGAACAGTTTCTTCCTCTTCCTCATCTCCACAGCTTCTGCAGAAATCATTCGCGAGGTGTCCAAGTCCAATACGCCTCGCATGCGTTCCTATAATGCAATGCCCCGTAATAACCCCGACAACAGCGCTGAGCCTGCTTCTTTGGAGTTCAAGCAGAGCCGCCGTGCGCCTCCTATCCAGCCTTGGCCAGATTTTTTGCGCTGTTCTGCCCTTATCCGAAGCCGCCCACCTTCTGTTGACAAGGTCCACGATTGCATTGTCAATTATACGCTTGCAGGTATCCAAAGGGATCCCTAATGTAGAGAATTCATCAGAGGGTTCGATGGTCGTACCCTTTCTGGCCAGTTCGTCCGCTCTGCAGTTGCCGGGAATATCTCTATGTCCCGGTACCCATGTAATACAGACATCATATCGGCTCGCCATCTCATTGAGACATCTGCGACAGTCGTTCACCGTCTTTGAGTTTATTACACTAGAATCCAGTGCCTTGATGGCCGCTTGGCTATCGGAAAGTATGGTGATTTCTCGCCTGCGAACATTTTTATCCACAATAATTTTCACCGCAGCCTGAATTGCCGACACTTCCGCCTGAAATACGCTGCAGTGATCTGGTAGCCTTATAGACTTGGATATTCCAATTGATTTCGAATAGATACCAATTCCAACGGCTCCCTCCAATTTGGAGCCATCGGTGTAGATTTGTACGGCATTCCCCGCGGGATGCACCGCACCTTTCCTCCAGTCCTCCCTTTTCGGGATGGAAGTTCTATAGTTTATTGAGAAGTCATATCGCGGTGTCATATAGTCAATGCTCCCGGCAATATCAGTTTCCTCAAGTATCCTTGTATGACCAATGCTCGATGCATGCCATTGTCCAGTCGCCCAAAGACGCCTACTTACCCTAGCCGCCACACCCCTGCAGTATAGGTCTAGTGGTAGAAGGTATAGGATCATCTCCAGAGCGATCGTCGGAGCAGTGCGCAGGGCACCACTTATAATCATACACGCAGATCGTTGTAACCTGCGTATCAGGTTTAGATTCGTTGTCCTATTCAGGGATTCCCACCACACCAGGCATCCGTAGGTCAGGATAGGTCTGACCACCGCTGTGTAGATCCAGTGAGTCATCCTAGGTCTAAGGCCCCATTTTTTCCCCAACACCTTGTTGCAGGCGTAGAGGGCAATTGAGGCTTTTTTCAGTCTGTTAGTGATGTTTGGTTTCCACGATAGCTTTCTGTCCAGGATAAGGCCTAAGAATTTTGCTTCATCCTTGAGTTCAAGTTCCGCCCCATACAATCTCAGTGGACGGAAAGATGGAGGCTTGTATTTTCTCGTGAAGAGTACGACCTCCGTTTTTCCGGGATTTACACCCAAGCCACGACTAGATGCCCACTCTCTAACCCTTCCTAGGGCAAGTTGCATCCTGTCTCTGATAGTGTCGACAAATCTGCCCGAAACCGTGAGAACTACGTCATCCGCATAGGCAATCGCCCCGCATCCCACGTTTTCTAACAACACTAGCAGCTCATTCATCACAAGGTTCCATAGGAGAGGGGAGAGTACTCCACCCTGTGGAGTTTCCCTTCCCACTTCTCTGGTGATGAGCGAGCACCCCAGTGTCGGGTAGATTGTTCTTCCACATAGTAGTCTGGATATCCAGTTCACCAGAGTGTCCTGTACATTCAGTCTTCTTAGTGCGCCGGAAATAGCATCCAGTTCCACGTTATTGAAGGCTCCTTCTATGTCCAGAAAAACAGCCAGGGTATACTCCTTTCGTGCAAGCGATTTTTCTATTGAACACGTCAGGCTGTGTAGGGCAGTGTCAACAGACCTTCCCTTATTGTACGCATGCTGTTGCTTAGATAGCAGATTCCCGTCTAAGGCCTGGCGTAGTTTAACATCAATGAGTCTCTCCATGGTTTTCGGCAGGAAAGAAGAGAGACTTATAGGTCTGAAATCTTTAGGTGAGGTGTGAGAGTTTTTCCCTGCCTTCGGTATGAAGATAACTCCCACTTTGCACCACTCCGATGGTATGTGATTTAGCCGAAAACTGGCGGAAAACATCTCTCTAAGTATCGCGATGTGTTCCAGTTTCAGACGTTGTAGTAGGGCCGGATATATTCCGTCTGGACCCGGAGATTTAAACGGTTTAAATCCATCTATTGCCCATTTGATTGCCCTTACAGACATGATTGAATAGTAGTCTTCCTGTGAACCGCTTTCCACGACCCTAACCTGCATATCCAGGTTTTGTCCCGTTGGAAAGTGCGTGTTCACGAGGAGCTCCAAAGTCTCCTTTTCCGAGTTGGTCCATGAACCATCCGCCTTTTGCAGTACACTCGGCACGAAGGCCGTTGTCGCAAGAATCTTCCTTAGCCTGGAGGTTTCGTTGATAGTTTCCATATTGCTACAGAAGCTTCTCCACGAATCTCTCTTGGCGCGTCTCAAGGCTCTCTTGTAGTCGCCTAGGGACACCTTATATAGCACCCAATGTTCCGCATTACCGGATTTCCTTGCTGCGTTAAAAAGTCTACGTGACTCTTTCCTGAGCCTGTCCAGGTCTCGGTTCCACCAGGGAGGTTTGTGCCCCCCTCTGATGACCCTCTTTGGACATGCTTTCTTGAAAGCCCCTAATATGACCTTCGTAAAGACAGCCACAGTAGCTTCCAGTTCCGAAACACTATCAATTCTACTGCGCGTAAGTGGACCCATGCCCAGATTGACAAGACGATCGTAGACATCCCAATTCGTGTTTCTGGGATTCCTAACCGTCCTCATACTTGTAATCTCCCTGTCTAGAGAGAATTCTATGTATCTGTGGTCAGAGAAGGAGTGCTCCTCAGAGACCCTCCAGTCTTTGACCTCTTCAAAACTACTTCTCGAGGCAATGGTTATGTCCAATACCTCTTTTCTGCTTTTGGTTACAAACGTGGGCGTGCTACCCACGTTGCATATCATTAAATCATTTGAGATTATAAAATCAAATAGTGACTCACCCCGTTCATTGACGTCCGTGCTGCCCCATATGGTGTGGTGAGAGTTGGCGTCGCATCCAATGAGTAGGCCAACTTTAGCGCGCTTGGCTTCGGTGACCAGTCTTCTAACTGGATCTGGTGGAGGATCTTCTGCTGGATGTGGCATGTAACTGGAGGAGATCCAATACTGCCTTCCATTTATTTCCGTCGTAACCGTAGTTAGGTCTTCATTACTGAAAGAAGGGAGCAAATATGCTATTAAGTTATTCTTAATTAGTATACAGGATCTGGGCCTACCTATAAGTTTGGCATGTACCAGCCTGTAATCTTTGAGCCTTAATCCACAAACCTTGTTGGCCACAGACCATGGTTCTTGAATTAGGGCGATGTCTTCTTCTCTGTTCGCCAGCCGGAGAAGCAGTGCAGCCGATGCTGCCTTAGAGTGATGGAGATTTATTTGGATTACTCGGACCATTGTCTGTTTCATCCTCTTTCCTCTCCACCATCGTTGTATCCAGGCCATCATCTTCCTGATCAGCCTCGTCTAGGAGTTGAGATTCCCTCAGCAGCATACCAAAGACAGATGCTATATCCGATCCAGTGGAAGAGAAAGAGCTAACTCTGGATCGGCTATGGATCTGTGTCGAGGATGCCGTAAGGTTGTCACCCTCCTTTACTTCTTCATCCGATTCGCCCATGTGTTCGTCTTGTGGCTTATCCCCCTGAGGGGCGTTGTCACTCGACTCCATGGGGCGATTATCCTTTTTGTATACTTTAAGGATAATATGTTCAAATCCGAAGGCCACCACACCATTGGATTTTGCTAGGTGCTCCAGGGATTCCTGATTGACTATGATAGTCGCACAGCGAGATCCATGGCGCTCCTCTAGTTTTGCAATCTTCCAATTGTGTGTTGGTAACTTCGGATTGCACATTTTTATTATCCTAAGTACTTTTTCTGGCTCCTTTGGAGTTAAGGGTATCCAAGAGCGTGTTCTGGGTCTATTAGGGATGTCATCCTTGGGTACTATTTCTAGTTTAGCGCCCTTCCAGATTTCACCTACCCTCTTTATGGCGATGGAGAAGAGATCCAGGGCTCTCTTATCGGCGCACGTTACTAATTTCACGTGTCCTTGGTGCCAGCCACACATTTGGTAAACTGGAACTGGTCCCGGATTCTCCTCCATTACTTCTAGAAAGACGTCCGCAAGGGCGTCTGCTACAAGTCTCCAGTTCGACGGTGTAATACTGCCGTCTGGATCTGAGCGATCTACAACCGCCATCTCAATGCTGTCTTTTAGCACCTCATTGTATAAGATGTTGGTGCGTTGCGAACTGCGTGGTTTTTTAGCTCCTGGTACGTCGGCTTCAGAAGATCGCTGTCTTTTGACAGCCGTCTCCTTGTCCGACGTTTTTTCAAGATCCTCGAGCTTTTCTTTGGCCCAGGCTAGTGATTGTACTTCGCGCTGCGAGCGGTTATCTATTGGGATCTTGGAGATCCTGTCTAGAACCCGCTTTGCGCTCAATCGCTCCCTGTACCGCTGCTTCGATTCTTTCAGTCTTGGAGCCGTGTCAACCTTTGTATTGCTAAGGCCACTCTTGCTGGACGAAGGTCCGGCTTTTGGAGCAACCTCGCTTTTTGAAAGGCCGACACTTTTGGCTTGTTCTTGCGTGCTGTCTTTTGAGGTACTGGGTTCTTGGTCTGCTTTAGCATCAACCAAGCCTTTTACCTCTTTTGTAGCGACGGGCGTCGGCTTAACACCCGTACGCGGATTTTTACGAGTTCCGTTCTCGTTTTTCAGATTTTCATTTTTACATATATTTTCATTCATTTTTGGTCCCACGAGTTGCGGATAAGGGGAAGGTCCGCCTGAGCAGGGATCCGCTGTGCCCAGGTAAGGCTGGTTAATCCTGGAGGTCGCCCGGTATCCAGGATACTCCGTTAGCGACTGGGATATTTTTGATGGGCCCCCAGCCAGGCTGACTATCGGCACGGGTCGTATAACACCTTAGTCCAGCCCATACCTCTATCCTATGGTGAGAGCCACAGTTCATCCGATCCTGCGATCAAGTGAGTGTGGTCTCCCCCCTTAGCTGATGGACACCCTATCGGGCAACCACCATTACCAGCCGACACCCACGTGGAGGGTTTGGTAGAGGATTTTCGTCGGCCACCTGCACAACTAACTTTTGCAAGAATTTTTGTGCAGATAAGTCAAAAATGCAGCTAAATTAATTTTTTTACTTTAATTATAGATTACATACATACACATACATAATTGGCCATTACAACCCTTCGTCAGGATTACGGCCTAGCTTCTCAACACCACTCATGTTGTGTGCGTTAATTTTATACATGAGTGGCGGGACCTAGAGTTTAAAGTCCACTCCGAACGAGAGATTTTTTGAGAAGCTTTTCATGGCAATTTTTATTCTCAGAGTTTTTGCCAGAAATCTGCTGAGAGGAAGTCGCCGAAGAAATACTTTTTGTATTTTGTTTTTGATGTCTGGCCTGGGATTCGAACTCGGGCCTTTCATCTAATAAGCCAACACACTACCTACTAGACCACGGCGACTTCAGACGCCTTATAGATTACACTCTCAAAATTTTTGTGCAGGTAAATGCAATGCACACGTAAATAAAAGGCAGCTAAATCAAAACTACTATATACCAATTTGCGTATTTATTGCGCAATAACTAATTGAAACTATATGAAATATTGAGCTCAATAATGGTGTTTATTGCGATTTACGCAACAAAGGTGCATATCTGAACACTGTATAATGAATAGACATGTAATATATCCATGATAGTGAATAAAGCTTATGGCATATATGAAACCCTGGGCTAAGGAATTACTTGATCCTTATTAAACAAAATTGTTATTTATATCACTTGTTTGACCTATTCTGGAGTATGGTTCTATCATATGATACCCGTGTTATGCAGTTCATATAAATAGCATTGAGTCAGTGTAAAGACAATTTTTAATTTTTTGTCTACGTGGTCTTGATTGGAACTCCTATAAATTACCGCCGTGTCAGAGTAGACTAGCTTTTATTAAACTGCCAACTCTTAAAAGTCGTCGTTCAATGATGAATACTCATTTTATTCTGGGTTTTATACAAGGTGATGTAGATTGAGAGTTCCTGCTCAGTCAATTGAAATTAAATGTCCCTGTGGGACCTACACGTAAAGTTAAACTGTCATCACTAACATACTATAATAATAATTCCTATAGACTAGCTTGTAAAACATTCAATGAATGTTACCAAGTAATTGACTTCTCGGAGATTAATGACGTATTAAAAAATATTTTTCATGGCAATTTTTATTTACTTTTCGAGTTTTGCCAGAAGTCTGCTGAGAGGAAGTCGCCGAAAAAATATTTTTCTAATTGATCGAGATGTCTGAAAATGTTCCAAATTAAGAAAACATTTTCTATTAAATTGGATATATGTATTTAAAATAATATTCGGTGTTTATAAATAGGAAACTACATATTGTTGCGTTTTAACCTTTTTAAAAACGTTTAGAATATGAGTTCGTTGATTGCAAACAAATAAATAAAATAAATAAAATAAATAAATAAAAAATAAATTTGTGTTTAGTTTTATTTACTGTTCGCACTATTTTATGTGACACTGTTCTCAACTTGATGTTGCAACAATAATTTGCTTAGTTCGTCATATTCTTTACTTACAAAGCAGATCTCTTCAACGGCAATCTTCAAACCACGACAATTATCTTCACACGCAACGCGTCTTCACACAAGACTGACTGAATTCTTACTACTCGTTGCCTGCTTTGTTTTGCCTTTTTGCATCTCATGTAATCAGTCTGATAAAGGTTTTTGAAGTCGAATGTTCCGGGTTTCGCCTTCTCGAGAACTCTACCGCGACTTCATTGTTGTTTGTGTATTTTGTTCACATTACTTGTTGTTGCGTTCTTCCTTTACTTTCATACTGATGTGGTTTACTTGTAACAAGTTCGTTGTATTTGTTTGTATAAGTTTATGTTTTTCCTTTTAATGTTAAACGATGGTACACCGTTTCCATTTTCGTAACAATATGTTTTGGAAAGTGCTGCATTATCAATATCAGTATAGTTTAAAATTTTTCGTGGCGTATTTTTATATTCAAATCAAATCAATTGTAATTTTTAGAATAAATTTCTTTTATAGAGTAGAATGAAACCTAAAGGGTCATAAGGTACTACATAAATAAAAAGAGCATCAGGAATTCGTGGCTAAAATCTTAAATTGCAAACAGAAAAATGTTCAAAATATTAGTAAATCTATTTAAGATTAAATATTCTATACTTTCAAGTATATCAATTATAAAAATGAAAGACATTTGTAGTGAAAATTAAAAAATATTCTTCAAAACAAAAAATAATATTGTATGTCCTCTTTTAGGTCGAATTTGCTCAGATAACCAAAGCGAAACATTTATCATTGTCCGCAAATTGTTTTCATAAAAGGAAAGTTCGGGGATGTCGAATATACATTTTCATTTGCTTTCGTTTAATTGCATCAAACGTAATATTGTTGTATCCAAAAAAACTAATGTCATTTAAAGACATTTAAAATTTAATTAATTTTCTCTTTTTTAGTACACATGCATTCAATTAAATCTGGTTAGTGAAAAAATTCATTTTATTAAATTAGAATTTATAAAAACTCTACATGAACATCCAAAAATCAGTTGCAATGCAGTTTAACCCATATCCTGTATTAATGGGTCAAAATTGCCCAAACGGTTTTTATTGCTCATTTATTCCTTAAATACTAAGCGGATTTTTTTGAAACTTTTGTACAGTTATTTTTTTTTAGTGAATACTATTAAAATTTAAAATATAATTTTTGTAGATCTTACGCAATTGGTACTTTTGGGTCAAAATTGCCCAATGCAACAAAATCAATTTATTCATGTGATACGATCTTAGTGTGCCTTGACAAAATCATAACTAGCAACAAGACAAGTGTTTTTGTTGTTTTTGGTTTGTATAACGGTATTCCAAACTGCAACAAAACCAAAAAAGAGAATAAGTAGTTTAAAAATTTCATTCGTTTATGTGTTTTTGAATTGAATACAAGTGATGAAATCTTTACTTATTTTGGAACAATGAAGCCAGAAGAGATAAAAACATGTCTTATGCAATCAGACTCAGGCGATGAAAGCCCCCAGGACACATCAAGTGAAGATGAAAACGATCTCATTTCTGAACCTGTATCTGACTATAACCCCAACTCCTCGTCAGGCGCTAGCATGGACATATCCGAAATTCTCGAGCAAACTACGTATGAAGTTTTAATGCATCCATCCAAAAATGGGAAATATTTATGGTCAGAAACATCAACAATAAACAAAATTGGAAGATTTTCTAAATAGGGCATAATAAATTTGACTCCTGGCCCAACGCGTTATGCTATTTCAAGAGCTGATAGTATAAAATCTTTTTATCTGTTATTTATGCCCAGTGATAATATGAAATTAGTTGTTGAAATGACTAATTTACAAGGTGACTATAAGTGGTAATGTATTTCTAAGAGTAAAAGTCATTCAATTGGTTCATTTAGGTCAATCTGTATTTGGATATAACTGGATTGCTGTAGACAACATAACAATTGAAGCATATTCCGGGCTACTTTTGTTGGCGGGTGTATTTAGATCTCATGGTGAAGCTTTAGAATCTCTATGGGACGACCGTAAAGGTAAAGGACATAATGTAACGTGTGATAATTTTTTTACTTCCCATGAACTGGGTATTGACTTGTTAAAACTAAATATTACAATGGTTGGTACTGTCCGAAAAAATAAAACTTTTTTGCCAGAAAAAATTTTGCAATTAAAAACCAAACCTGAAAACTATGCTCACTTCCTCTTTGACAATGAGAACAAAGCAACTTTAGTGGGATATGCACCTAAAAAAATCGGTCAGTGTTTTTGCTTAGCACGTTACATCACGACGAAAAAATAAGAGCAAGCTCCAAAAAGCCAGAAATAATTCATTTCTATAATGAAACGAAGTCAGGGGTCGATACATTAGATCAACTTATAAGAACTTACACATGTAAAAGGAGAACTAATCGATGGCCTCAAGCACTGTTTTACAATATGTTGGATATATCCGCACATAATGCCTATGTTGTGTTTCTAAAAATTAATTCACACTGGAATGAAAATAAGAAATATAAGCGCCGCATATTCTTGGAAGACTTAGGCATGGAGCTTATAAGCGGAGAAATATCTCGCAGACCGAACATGCCACAAACTAGTCTTGCTAAAGCAGTCGTAAAAAGCTTTCAAAAGGATTCTGCTGACGTTCTGCAAGCAAAAAATTTTAAAAGGGGACGTTGTTACTTTTGTCCAAATCGTTCCAACAGCACCAAATATTCAAATAAATGTTCCGAATGTCAAAAATTTATTTGCAAAAAGCATTCTGAGACAAATATTGCATGTAATGAATGTAAAAAAACTGAATAAATATTATAATTTTTTCTATTGGGCAAATTTGACCCACTAAAGTTAGAGGACGTGTACCTGTCAACCAAGACAAGTACAGTACCCGGAGGTCGAATTGACCCACTAATGTCATATGCGTTTTATTTTTGAAGTACAGAATAAGGGTTAAGGCAATCAAACTTCTTATAGAACGTCTGTATGTGACTGGCCTAAGTTACTCTATAAATTTTTTAATATTGTTACGAAACGACCTAATATCGTAACGATAAATAAAATGCTAACAAACACGTTAACAATACAATGAACATGTTGATTAATTATAGCTACACTAACAAATACAACGAAAATGTTACAAGCAAAGCATCAACATCGGTGTGAAACAAAAAGGGATATACATACTTACAAATAAGCGTGGATGCAACAACAAGCAACATGAACTAAATACACAAACAACAATGCAGTCGCTATAGAATCCTCGAGAATGCGAGACCGTGAACGTTCTTCTTCAAGAATGTTCAACAGACTAAATATGCGGACATATAAAAAGGCCAGATAGAGCGGCCAACCAGTCAGTAATAGTTCAGTCTTGTGTGAAGACGCGTTGCGTTCGAAGTAAACAATCGTGGTTTGAAGGTCTTCGCTATAGATCTGTACACAAGTATAAGTGTTGCTGTATCGTGAAGTCGCATACGGTGGCACACAAAAGTAGTGTGATTAATAAAGAGTTTAATTGAAACGAAACACATATTTGTTTTTATTTTGGTTTGCAATCATCGAACTCATAATCTAAACGTTTTTAAAACGTTTTAAAAAGTTAAAAACGTAACAATATTAAATAAATTATTTAATAATTAATTAAAATATTAAATTATTAAGGTCATGGAAGTATTAGTTTCCTTTTTATATACAACTATGTATGTCCCAATGTCCTACTTATGACCACATCAAAACGGGTCACAATAGTCGGGGCAGTCAAGGGAAGGGTGTTACTCAGTCTTTCCGTAAAAATGGTGTAATTGGTGTTTTTCCTATTGATTGGAAGGATTGTCCTAAGTGGAGACTCTGCGTGTCTATATTAAAGGTGATGTATCTATGATCCGAAAAGGGGCATTTCTGAGATAAAACCAGTCCCTGAGGTTTCCAGAGAAATCGGAGCTGACTAGGGTGGTATCAAACTCCTCCCTTCTATTCGAAGTAAGGAAGATTGATTCATCTCCCCGATTAGCTTTAACTAGGATTTTAATAACTAATAACCGGAATCCCGTGCAGTCGCGCATCCGCCACCAGTCGATCAATGGGTTCTTGAGGGGGAGAGAGCCCATAGTCATGCGCCAGGTACGTGTAACTTTATGCGTATAATGGTTTTATTGAAAAAAGAACAAGATAATAATGTTACATCTAAACTTAATATTAAAGTTCACAGGATGATTCAAATATATTTAATATTAATTGTAACATTGTACAATTACCATGTACATATATACACAACATCTTCCTTTTTATAAATAAATGTAATTCAATAATTTTTTTTTATATATATAGATAACAATTAATATAAAATAACAATTGATTTTTTTAAATTCTATTGAGTGATGTAATTCATAAAAATGTAATTGTGTACAAAATTTATTTAACTGATTTATTATTTTAAAAATCGAAAATATATAATTATTTAATTATATTCTAAATTTTTAATTGTTTTCAACATCGCAATCAAATCTAGATGGTTTAACTACTTTTCTACCAGATCTTGTTCTATAGTGATCTTGATTATTATCTGTATAGTTGTTTACATTGCTATTTTGAGAACTATTATCTGTTCTTTCTTCTGTAACATTAGAATTGAGAGTACTATTATCCGAATTCGGGCTTGTTAAGGGTTCTGGTTTTAATGAGATATGCTGTTGGTTTCTCCTATATAATACACCTTCATCATCCTTTACAAGAAAAGATCTAGGTTCCTGACACTCTTCAACTACCTCCCCAGGGAACCACCAAGAATTATTGTCCCTTTTAAACATTATTGGATCTCCAATTTTAATTGGTTTCTTCCTTACTGCATTTTTATTATATTGCTTTGCAGATTTCATTGTCCGAGTTCTCAATTGGTCTTCATAATTTACTGTGTCAACTAATTTTGGTCTAAAGTTTTCCGAAAATGTAGGTAATTTTGTTCTTAAAGTTCGAGACATCAATAACTGTGCTGGACTTGGCATGTTGTCCTTCGGAGTCGTCCTATGCAACAAAAGAGCTATATAAGGATCTGAGCCACACTCTTTGCACTTGTAAAACATTTTCTTAACAGTTTGAATTGTTCTTTCAGCCAGACCGTTTGATCTAGGCAAATATGGGCTGGATGTTCTATGTTCAATGCCCCACTCCAAACAAAACTTATTGAAATCTTTTGAGCTATACGGAGGTCCATTGTCAGTAATTAAAATTTGTGGTATGCCATGTCTTGCAAAGATTGATTTAAATTTAATAATAACATTTACACTTGAGTACCCATGCTCCAATAATTCAATTTCAAAATATTTTGTGAAATAATCAACTACTATTAAATACTGCCTTTTGTTAAATTCAAACATATCGCTACCAACTTTGAATCATGGAGCATTGTATATTTCATGTGGTATCATTTCCATTTTGGGATTCGAGTTTTTAAATTTTAAACATGTTTCACAATTATTTACAATATTTGAAATATCGTTATAGATATTGGGCCAATAAACGGTTTGACGTGCTAAACTTCGACATCTCTGAATGCCCATGTGGCCTTCATGTAAGATGTTTAGGATCTTACGGCGTAGCATAGAAGGAATTAAAATCTGATCACCTTTCAATATTAAATTATCTAAAATCCTTAATTCCTCTTTAAGTTTAAAATAAGGAATAATTTTCTTGTCTACTAATTTCTGATTTTTTGGCCAGCCGTTTTGTATATACTCTTTTATCTTTTTACATATTTCATCCTTCTCCATGTGTTGCCTTATTTCGTCTACGTTTGAAAAAGGAATTTCCATGTGCGTTTTTATAAAATTGCAGTGTAATGACGCATCTTCATCAAATTCTATCAAGGCTTCCTCTTTCAATGGACATCTAGATAACGTATCTGCTATAAACAAATACTTTCCTGGTTTATAAACTACATTCAAGTTGTAACACTGAAGTCGTAACATAAAAGGTTGAAGCCTTGAGGGTATTTTGTATAACGGTTTATAGATTCACTAAAGGCTTATGGTCTGTCTGAACATTAACTTTGTTTTCATACGTATATTGATGACACCTTATGCAACCGAATAAAATAGCGAAAAGCTCCTTTTCGATTTGTGCATAGTTCGACTGTGCACTTGTTAAGGATGCTGATGCATAGGCGATAGGATTTTTACCATGTAAAATTGCTGCTCCCACTGCATGTTTAGATGCATCAACAGTTAAGCACAATGGTTTGTTGGGATCAAAATATGTCAACACAGGTGTTTTTGTTATCTCTGTTTTCAAGTTTTTAAATTCTCTATCACAACTATCACTCCAATGCCATGCTACATCTTTTCTCAAAAGTTGACGTAAATTCTCATTTTTCATAGATAGGTTTTCAATAAAGCCACCTAAGTAATTTATCATTCCTAAAAAGCGTTGTAGCTCTGCTACATTATTGGGAATTGGCATTTCTAAAATGGATTTTATCTTTTCATTATCAGGTCTAACACCATTTTGATCAAATATATGGCCTATAAATTTTATTTGCCTTAATAAGAATTTTGATTTTGATCTATTAAATTTAACTCCTACACTTCTGGCCCTTTCCATAACACGTTTCAGAATGGTATTGTGTTCTTCTTCTGTCTTGGCATAAATAAGGAAATCATCAATGTATATCAATAAACCCTTTATGTCGCCAAATAATTTGATCATCTCGGAATGAAAAATTTCCGGAGCGGCGTTTATACCGAAAGGTAATCGTAGAGATCTATACCTGCCGTATGGAGTGTTGAAGGTGCATAGTTTTGACGAATTGTCACTAAGAGGGATCATCCAAAATCCACAGTTTGCATCTAATGTGCTAAAAAACGAGAACCGCTTAACTTGGCCTTGCAATCATCGATATTGGGGAACTGAAAATGAGGTCGCAAAATTGCTTTGTTTAAATTTCGAGGATCTAAGCATAGCCTTAACTTTCCATTTGGCTTAGATACCAAAACAATTGAGCTTACCCAATCAGTTAGTTCCTCAATACGTGCGATTACATTCAAACGAATCATTCGATCTAACTCTAATTTTAATTCATCGTATAATGAAAACGATATCCTTCTCGGAGGATCTACTACAGGTTTCACATTAGGTTTTAACTGTAAGTCACATTTATTCTGTATTAAACCGAGACCTTCAAAAATATCTAAATTATCTTCGACTATACTAGTAGTAGTTAGAATATTAACATTTTTTACTAAACCCATCCTAATTGCCAAATTTAAACCAATTATATTCTTACATTTTAAATCTATAATATAAAAATAATCAAAATATTCTTTACCTTCATACATAAATTTAACGTAAATTTTACCATGTATCGGCAATTTCTCACCACTAAATGTGTTTACAGTTGTACTTGATGCTTCAATATGATCATTGAGATCCAATTCGTCAGCAAAACGCTTTGATATGATGTTAGTATCAGCACCAGTATCGACTTGAAATTTCACCTGCGTCCTTTTTATTAGAACTGCAATATACCATCCACTAGATGTTGGTTTTGGCGTTTGTTGAATTTTTGACACTTGACGTACCACCTTTTGTTGGGAAATGAAACGTTCCTGTTGTTCATGATGACTTGAGCTAGCTGCGAAAATATTTTGAGTTTCAAAGGGGTTTTCTAGTTGCTGTTGTTTACTGCTTATTGTATATTGATGATATTGTTGTTGTTGGCTTTGGTGACAACACCATAACGTACCAACAAACAACTCTGTTGGTTCATCATCATAATTATAAGACAAATTCTTAACATACTTATGTTGTTTTTGATGGTGTTGTTGTATTTGATGGTGTTGTTGTATTTGATGGTGTTGTTGTTTTTGATGGTCCAATGATTGGTAACTAACTGTACCATTTTGGTTTTGTTTTTTCCAAAAACATACTTTTGCATAATGTCCTCTTTTATTACAATTGTGGCAGATAGCATTTTCTGCCGGACATTTTTTTGTATGTACTTGGTCACATTTTTTACATTTGGACTTAAACGCTTTTCGACCTTCAAACTTAGGCTTTCTGTTTAAATAGTTAATGCCAAGACCATCTAAATGTGCAGCTTCTTCACGTGCTATGTCTATACTTTTCGCAATAGTTATAGCCTTGTCTAGTTTTATATCATTTTCGCTTAGTAATTTTTCTTTTATATGTTGTAAGCTTGGAGACAA
Source organism: Sarcophaga rosellei (assembly GCA_930367235.1). Lineage (NCBI taxonomy): Eukaryota > Metazoa > Arthropoda > Insecta > Diptera > Sarcophagidae > Sarcophaga > Sarcophaga rosellei. Next base: position 26,826,193 of record OV884020.1, on the reverse strand, counting down.
TCCACAAATAAATACATCCTTCACTATGTCTACTCGAAGTGCTCCAAATTCACAAGTTAGACTAAGATTCTTTAATGACGTAATATAATCGTCGATGCTTTCGCCACCATTTTGTTTGCGTGTAAAGAATGCATGGCGCTCAATTGCGATGTTCTTTTTTGGGATAAAATACTCATCAAATAATTTAATTAAGTCATCATATTTCACTTCACTTGCAGATATATTGAACGAACTAAATATATGAAAACAGCTTGGTCCCATATGATGGAGCAGTAGAGCAACTTTTCTACCATCAGGCACCGAATCCAGCTTCGTTCCTGTTAGATAAATTTGAAATTGAGCCAACCACGTTTTCCACTCGGCCGCCATATTTGACGAATTTAAATTTAATTTTATACTAGAGCTCACTGGCTCTAATTTTATGTCTGACATCATTTCGACTCCTTGAAATTAAATATTTTTTGCCAACTTATTTAGTTATTTGCAAAATAATATTTAATATTTTTTTTTTAAATCCCCTTTTAAGTATTCACACACCTGACACCATGTAACTTTATGCGTATAATGGTTTTATTGAAAAAACAACAAGATAATAATGTTACATCTAAACTTAATATTAAAGTTCACAGGATGATTCAAATATATTTAATATTAATTGTAACATTGTACAATTACCATGTACATATATACACAACAGTACGGTCAAGCGATCTAGAGGATCTTCGAGTTTATCTCGATTAGCATGATGACGGTATCCTTATCGCTAAACCTGGGGAGGAGAATGCACTAATACTAGACTTTACGATGACACAAGCTCTAGGCTTGCCTGTGTTTTGAATATACGGTAATGCTGTTACTGTTGAGTCCACTAAACCCTACCGCCTATGACCCACGGTTCTGGAGGAGCAGGGCGGCAGAAGCAGTTTTGGAGTGTTGAAGGTTAATTTGGATGACTCTCAGCATCGGCAGCGACGAAGTGGTCTTCGTTGGTACTACAGCATTAATGTAAATTTGTTTGTAAAATATAAAACGGCGCTTTATTTTTGATGCTACAAAATCACGAAGAAAATAAAATACGGAAAATCAAAAATTGAAATTTCATTGGGTAAAGAGCGATTTTAGTTTACCTTACATAACCATTAGAAAGTATTAAAATTTATATGCGGTTTTCTAAGCGCTTCGTTTATTTAAATTAAGATAAAATGAAGTGTGTGTAATACTATGTTCTGGCATGAATTTTAATTGAGTCAGTATTCGTTTAATTGACAAAATGATTTTAAGTATACAGGCATAAATTTAACACTAAACCTACCGTGCCGGGAAAAATTACTCATTTAAGATTTTTTTATCAGAATTTGTTTATTATAATATTATAACACCGCAATTTGCCTTTACGACTTCTATTAAAAATACATCGAATATATTTTTGAAGATTTACCCCTATCTTGGATTTTTTTTTGCTGAGGAATGCATGTAATCTGCCCTAACTACTGTGGGAAGTTGCCCTGAGCACAGGTTCTGTGTCTTGATTTGCATATTTTGTGATGTAAAACCACTGTTTTGGACATTTTTGGCATTGATTGGTGTGATTCGATATATTGAGGTATATTGTTTGTTTCTGACAGATAGATATTCACTGTACTCCAATAAATATATAGTGGAAATAAATAATATATAGTAGAAATAGAATGGAATAGGAATAGAAATACAAGAAGTATCGGTAGAGTTGGTGTTAATATAAATAAACCTACCTTCCACCTCACTCGCTATTTTTATTTGACTTTGATATTTGTATTTCCAAATGTCAACAAAATTTTTTCGCATAATTTATAAGGTTCTTACTAAACATACTTATGATAGTGCTGCAGTTTTACTCAATATTATAACAATTTACATATTTATTGAGCAATTATTAATTGAAACTTTATATGAAATATCAATAATGGCGTTTATTATTATAAGATATGCACCTTATCTGAATACCATATTAGTCTTTTTATCTTGGGCGGCATATTAAAAAAGGGAAAAGAAATGCTTTCATCTATTTTATTTCTTAATATTAAAGAATGCTTGACTTCTTTTTAATTTTAGAAAATGATTTACTACATCCACTATTATGTTATTGCCTGTGTGTATTTATGTAAATACGATATCGCAAAAAAATCATTAGATGAATGGCCCACACAGTTTCTAATCCCCAAATAAATGCTGACAAATAATAAACTCAATATTTTCTTTTTTATATTAAACTTACTATCAGACAACCTCACTTAATGTATTGGTCTCCATATTGATGTTGGTAAATCTGAATACCACACCAAAAGAAGACGAAACAAAAATAAACAAAACTTTCGGATTGATAAACATTGCTTTGAATGTGTAGACAGAAAACGCAACCTTCAGCATTACGAAATGTTTGACGTACGTCAAAAAAAAAAAAAAAAAAAAAAAAAAAAAAAAAAAAAACACCAATACAGCATATATAAAGGGTGTTTTTTATAGAGGTATAGAACTTTAAGTTGCAATAAAACAACGATGGATTATTCGATTGACATGAATTTTATTTATCCGAAAGATAATCTTGTGGCATTACATTTTAAATATGATTTCTGGCATATGACCGCCACTGCTGGCGCGGATGTAGTCCAATCTGGACGTCCAATTTTCGATGACTTTTTCCAACATTTGTGGCCGTATATCGGCAATAACACGGCGAATGTTGTCTTCCAAATGGTCAAGCGTTTGTGGCTTTACCGCATAGACCAATGATTTTACATAGCCCCACAGAAAGTTGTCTAGCGGTGTTAAAACACAAGATCTTGGAGGCCAATTCACAGGTCCAAAACGTGAAATTAGGCGGTCACCAAACGTGTCTTTCAATAAATCTATTGTGGCACGAGCTGTGTGACATGTTGCGCCGTCTCGTTGAAACCACATCTCCTGGACATCATGGTTATTCAATTCAGGAATGAAAAAGTTAGTAATCATGGCTCTATACCGATCACCATTGACTGTAACGTTCTGGCCACCATCGTTTTTGAAAAAGTACGGACCAATGATTCCACCAGCCCATAAAGCGCACCAAACAGTCAGTTTTTCTGGATGTAACGGCGTTTCCTTCACTCCAAATGCGGCAGTTTTGTTTGTTGACGTAGCCATTCAACCAGAAGTGCGCTTCATCGCTAAATAAAATTCGCTTGTGAATATCGGGAACAACGGTAATCTCATTTTGGGCCCATTCGACGAATCTATGCCTTACTTGATGATCGTTTGGCTTCAATTCTTGCACGAGTTGGATTTTGTAAGCACGCAAACCAAGATCCTTCCGAAAAATCTTCCATAAAGTGGATGGACACACATCCAATAGTAGTAGTTAGGGCAGATTACATGCATTCCTCAGTAAAAAAATACAAGTTAGGAGTAAATCTTCAAAAATATATTCGATGTACATCTTTTTTAAAGAAATCGTAAAGGCAAATAGCGGTGTTATTTTTTTTTTTTTAATTTTTATTCGAACGTCCCCGGCCACACACTAACCCACCCTCACCCGACCGCGGAGGGCTCGTCCCCATTACGTAGGGACACGTACACACTACAGTCCGGACTGTAGCGGGTAAGGGAAAGGTAATGGCAACAAGAACATAAATCAGCTACAGAACTTAATCACAAGCTGAATAAACTAACAATAAACATGAACTACCTATAACTAGAACGAAAATACATTTTTACATAATAACTAGCTAATACCCGGTGTGCTTCGCTACCCCCATCGGAATTAAATACATATCTCGTGAAGCAACTGGATCGCCCACCATCAAAATTGTTACGTCATTGTTGGAGTTCTGGAGTTCTATCAGCATGAATTGCGATTATGTGGTCATCTGAACTTAATCGTGGGTCATCTTTGACTTGCTTAAAGATCCTTACCAATTCGTTGATTTCATGAAACATCACTTGTAAATCGGCAACAATCCATTGTTTTGAGTCAGGGTTATAATGCAGGCGGTGGTGCACTTGGTCATTGTTATCCGCTTCTCCTATGAAATAAATTTGTAAGAACTTAGGATCTTCATTTGGAATTGGCAACAATAATCCCATTTTATGATAAATTTGACCTTGAACACGAAACGTTGGCATAAAGTTGTCTCGAATTACTTTGGTAGCTCCAAAAGATGTCATTTTGAAGCACGAATTATATTATCTTATATTTATAAGAAAATGTTGTGAGTCCACATTAGTTCCTAAATGAAAAAAATATTTTTTATTAATATTTTGTTAAATTAAAAAAAGTATATATTTCGAAAAACTTACCTGAAATCAGCGATTGCAATGGTTCTGGAAGTGGAAGTAATTCAGATAAACGGTTTTACCATAAGAGCAACACATTCTAGGTAATTCATTTTTGTACATGAGTTCATTGCACTATTGGCAAACTTCATTCATGTCACCAATTGCCACTAATTCATCTTCGGTATAATCTATATCAGATCTGTAGTTAAATGCAATACCTGAGTATCCATGAAAATCATTACGTCGATTCACCGCCATTCGATTATGATTTTGTTCTCTGCTGCTCTTCTTGTTGATGTTCGAATCCACTGACTTTCTACTCGTGATTATGTTGGACTTCTGTTTCATTAGCTCGTGCTGTTGTGGTACCTTCATGTTCCAAAGGTGTCTCGGTAGCTCGTGTCGCATATTGTCGAAGGCTTTCCAGACGTTTTTCACGTTCTGAAGGTGTTTCTGTGGCTCGTGATGTTTCAATTCGATTTCGCTGGCTTTGTAGTCGACCTTCATGTTCCAACGATGTCTCGGTAGCTCGTGGGGTTGTGCCATGTTGTCGAAGACCTTCAAGCCGTCTTTCGCGTTCTGACGGCGTTTCAGAAGCTTTTAAGGCGCTCTTGGCTTTCTGAAAGTGTTTCAGTAGCTCTTGATGTTGTGGCACGTTGTTGTAGGCCTTCAAGGCGTTCTTCATGTTGTGGTGGCGTTTCGGTGGCTCTAAAGGTTGAAGCTCGACTCCTTTCAGTCCTGAGGCGACTTTCACGTCTTCCGAACTTTCATTTGCTCTCTGGGATTGCAAACGCAATGCATTTTGGATGCTTTTACAAATTGTTGCAAAATAAATGTCACTCAGGTAACGTTTAACTTGTTTAGAATCAAAGATTCAGCTGAATTTCAAAACCGAATGCGTGTTATATATATTTCTTTATATTTTACCTAATAGGAAATCGGTTCAAGTCAAAAACCTTTTGAAGAAAATTAATGTTATTAAAATTTAAAAAATAATTGTGCTTGCGTCGGTCACAGATAATTTTTTGTGATGACTTTTGCAACTACTTATTTTATTTGGGAAAAATATTGACAGTTTACATTTTATTACTTAGGTAATTAAAATCGCCCAATAAAATGCTTACTATAAAGATTACCTAATGTATTTTTCAAATAAATAATATTTTTATTAGTTACCAATTTTTAGAAGTAAACAATAACATTACTATTACATATGTTTTGCAAGATAAATATTTAAATAGTATGAACTTTAGTACTTACTATCTATATGAGTTGAAAATTTCAAACTCAATAATTTAAGGGTCATATACTTTACTATTGCATATTTCAAGATATAATAATTTCTACACCCACAAATCAGAGAGGCACCACCTTCCTATAGCTGGAATACAAAATTGGGGACTCTAGCTTTTATAGTTTTTTTTATGCAGATTTTAATAATTAGTTCATATGGAGTTTGCCACGCCCTAATGCTTGATAGTCCATTCTTACCAAAAATATTGATAGTGAACCTTTAGATATTCGTACAAAATTTTAGCAGTCTAACTGTTCTGGTATTCTAGATATGCAGATTTTAGTATTTACTTCAAATGGGAGGTGCCACGCCCGCTTTTGCTGAACTCCCTATTTTTGCCCAAAATATTTATATTTAAACAAAAGGTATTTATACAAAATTGGGGACTCTAACTGTTAAAGTTCTTCAGTTAGGCAGATTTTAGTATTTACTTTATATGGAAGGTGCATTGTCCTCTAATGATAGGTCGCCTATTTTTGTCCAAAATATTTATATTAAAACCGTAGGTACTTGTACAAAATTTGAGGTATCTTGCTGATATAGTTTTTCCAATATATCCATTTTGTTATTATCTTTCAATAGTAGGTTATGTAGTATATGTGGGAGTGGCACCTCTCTCATTTGAAATATCAAGATAAAAAGTAGGAAAATCGGTTCAGCCGTCTATAAACTTCAAACATACAAACAAATGCACATTAATTTTTATATATAGGTGATGTCCGAGATAGAAGAAGTTTTAAATTTAATTCATATGGGAAGTACCACACCCTTTTCCTAGTCAGCCCATTTTTGTCTAAAATATTCATATTGATACTAAAGTGGATTCGACAAAATTTTAGGACTCTAACTGTTATATTTTCATAGATATAATAATTTAATATTTTTTATATTGGAGGTGACACACCCACTATAGCCAATCCGCCCATTTTGTTTATATATACGACAAAGTCGCCCATACGAAATTTGGGGACTTTAACTGTGGCAGTTTATGAGATATGCGACATTAAATACTTATTGAATATGTGGGCGTAGCACCCCGCCTTCTTGAAATTTTAAAATAAAAAGTAGCCTATAATTCCTTCCAGATATACAGGAAGGTACTGTCAAAACTTCAAGAACATCGGTCCAGCCGTTTAGCCGTCTATAGACTTCAAACAAACAAACCCACAAACAAATAAATACACATTAATTTTTGTTTATATAGATGTAAAATTCATTAAAAAAATCTACATATGTGACGTATGAGTGATATCCAATTCCATTAAGTTTTATCAAAGATTATGGATATAAAGAATACGCATTATGTAGAAGTAGCATTACGACCCGCTCTCACCAAAATCTTTTTAAAAAATCATTTCTGGATAAGGGGGGCGGAAGACAGAAGGAAAATAAACACAAACAAAGAGCGTAACAATGTGTTGCTCTCATCATGAGAGCGTAAAAATGCATTCAGTTGCTTGTCAGCTTCTAAAGGAGAATGTTCATGTCGCTTTTTTTAGACTTCAATTTTACACACCAAAGAAATATATAAAATGATTCACTAATATCAATGAGAAATGATTTCGATTTTTGGAAGAATACTTGCCAAGTTAAATACGGTGTTTTTAGGTTTTTAGCGCAGTACAATTCTTCGCTCACATATACATATTATTGGGTTAATAAGTAGATTTGAAAATATTTCTAACAATTTTCCTCCGGGTTAAACATGCCTGTCATAATTTTTCTCATGTTCTCTTTGTGTCGACGTCTGAGAATAAGTGGTTTGAGAACAAACAGTGTTGCCTTTTTTGTTTATTTCTAACCAAAATTGATTATTTTTTTGATCAATGTGTAGTTTTTGGTTTTGTTTATTTTTTTTCTTATAAAAAAAGCTATTTTTTATTTCAGTTTTTATTAATTATAATTTAAACTTGAAAAAAAAAATAAAACAAAAGTCTATGAATTTAATTTTGGTTATATTTTTTCTTATTTGGTAATTTTTTCACGAATGTTGGTTACAAAATTTTTTTTCGTGGCAACACTGTTTCAGAAGAATAAATAAAATATTAGTCAAACAACAAAAACGCACGATGAGAACAATTGAGAACATTGTTACGGTCTTGGTTTCTTTATCCTTCCCTTCTATCTTTCCACCCGCGTCATGAAATATTTTTGAAAAATATTCCAAAATATGCCAAAATTCACATTCTTTATACTTTATTTTCTTTGATTTTATACATCAGGAAACATAGATAGCATACTTGTAGGGGTAACTACTATGCGTATGAGTAATATATTTCAAATGCAATTAAATATTAAGTATGTAGTACACGTGGGCATGGCCAGTCGCTCATTTGGAGTATCAACATAAAAAGTAGCCTATAACTCCTTCCAGACATACAGGAAGATACTGTGAAAATTTCAAGAAAATCGGTTCAGCCGTTTAATCGTCTATAAACTTCAAACATAAAAACATACAAACAAACACACGTTCATTTTTATATATAAGATTTACAAATTAATGCCATCATATAAGCTACGTTTTATATTACAAACACTGCAATTAAAATCAATAAAATCATAATTCCAAACAATAGACGCATACTCCAAAATAGGTCTAACAAGTGAAATGTATAGCAGTCTAGTTATATAAAGATCAATGAATTCCCTAGCCCATCTTTTCACAAAACCAAGAACAGCCCGAGCCTTGCCAATCATCATACTAATATGATCAACAAAAGACAGTTTCATATCCAATAATACTCCCAAATCAAGAAATGTAGTCACAGTTTCCAAAGGGCAAGAATTAATCACATAAGGGGCCCCCGCGAGAGAAAATCATGCATTTACATTTTTTCAAGTTAAGATCCATTAAATTAACTCTGCACCAAGTTACAAACAAATCAATATTCCGCTGAAGAACAGCCTGACCATGATCATCATCAAAAGTATAAAATAATTTAACGTCATCAGCATACATTAGAATATTACAATCAGAAATAGCACAAGGAAGATCATTAAGAAACAGTAAAAATAGTAAAGGACCCAAATGGCTACCCTGCGGAACACCAGAAGGAACATATACAGTCTTAGACAATACATTCCTAAACAATACCCTCTGAGTCCTAAGGGAGAGGTAGGAGTCTAGCCAACGATGAATAATATCAGGAATACCGATTAATGACAGTTTAAGAAGCAAAATACTATGGTCAACCCTATCAAAAGCCTTACTGAAATCAGTATAAATCACATCAGTCCGAGCGCCTGCAAGAAACCCCCTGAAAACACGTGTAGTAAATTCAAGAAGATTAGTGGCAGTCGTCCTACCTTTTAAAAAACCATGCTGAAAAGTGGATATTAAAGATTTCGTATTAAAAAAGATATAATCAGTCACCAGTTTCTCCATCAACTTGGGAATAGCACTGAGTTTGGCAATACCCCTGTAATTGAAAATATTGGATTTATTACCCGACTTATGCTAAGGAATTATAAACGAATTCTTCCAAATAGATGGAAAATGACCAGCCCTCAGAAGCCCATTGAATATAAAGGTCAAAGGACCACTCAAGACAACAGCGCACTTTCTCAAAATACAGGCCGGTACCCCGTCAGGGCCAGGCAAATATGTAACTTTCAATCCAGACAAAGACTCAAGAACAGACTCCTCATCAAATGAATATACAGCTATGGACATTAAATTAGCACAAAACTTCGTCATAAAAATAATCATATTTTTTATAGCATTTTAGGTCTACTCATAAAAAAATTTAAACATAGGAACTTAAAATACATATTCTTCTTTAAAAAGAGACTAAAGTTTTGACGATATTGCCAGTCGTCTGCTCATTAAGACCTGAAACGTACCAAACGCGAGATATTAGCTGGACAGTAAAATAGCACAAATTAAAATTTCTGGAATAAAAATGAGGTGCTGTAATAAGTAGTAAAAATATTAATGTTTTCAGCTTATTTGATTAATATTTAGTAGAGTAGCCCCTATTTTCAAGCGCCGCGTGGCATCTACGGGACAACGTTCTTCGGGAAAGTTCTTTGGGAATCGAGTACCAAGCGTTCCGTATTTCAATGCACAAATCGTCCAAATTTTTGTACTTTTGTTGAGCAATTGTACATTTCACATCGTTCTAGGGGGTTTTCAATCGAGTTCAAGTCAGAACTTTGCGCCGGCCAGTCTAAAACGGGAATGTGCTGTTCATGAAATCAATCCTTTGCCTGCTTAGATGTGTATTTGGGGTCACTATCTTGCATAAATATGAATAAAACTGGCATGTATTTAAAAGTTTATGGTTTCATTTTGTTCTTTATATTGCCCAAATACTGATAACAGTCCATTTTTCCATTAATTTTTACAATGGGACGTACACCGTGCCTTGCAAACGCTTCCCACACCATTGAGTTTCCTTGAACATGAGTTATGGTCCTTTGAGCATAGCGTGGATTAAATGTCTGACATTTTGGCCAATGAACAACCACTCTACCATCCGGTCCCATACGATTTACCTTTGTTTCATCACTCCAAAATATTTTTTTCCAGAATGGGAGGTCCTTAGAATTGTAGGTGCGAGCAAACGTTAAACGCTTGAGTATATTTTTCTTTTGGTATAAGTGGCTTCTTTCGGCAAGAGCGTCCAAAGAGCTTTTTGTGATTAACACGTCCTTATAGGAGCTTATCCGATAAATTTAATCTGAATTGGGAGTTAATTTCGTTCAAAATATCGCGTGACGACATGAAAAGCTCCTCCTTTGACTTCCGGACAATAGCACGGTCAACGATTTCGGTTTGTTTTCTTGACACGTGGCCTTCAATTTTTGTTTTCTGCGACATTATTTTGTTTGGTTTGAAGGAAATGATGACGTTATAATTCGCTAACAATTCGAAATTTCGGGAATTTCAGCCAGCTTTTCCCATCATGCCACAAGTTAACGATAATGCGCTTCTCCTCTGGAGAGTAATCTTTTCCACGTACCATTTTTTCCAAAAATTACTTTAAATGCCACAAAATTAAAAGAATATACCTTAAGAATAAACATACTCGAACAAAACTTGTACCTAAAATACTTTTAGGCACGTTGTGCTAATTTACTGTCCGGCTCGAATTTAGGTACCTATACAAATTAGCAGTTAAAACAAAAAATATATACGATAATGGTAATATTTTTTGTTAAACAACAGCTAGATGTCATCGTGCAACATTGCAGACCAAAACAATTGGCCTAATTACGATACAAATGAGAAAAAAATCACAATCAAAGTGTTGGTTATCGAATAACCATTTCATGTAACAACCCTGTTACATAGTTGATAATTTTAAGTAGTTCTTTAAGTATTTCTAAAATGAATTCAATAAACGTCTTTCTATTCTCTTGTAACCTTCGAGCTGTGTAGACGTATTTCATTCTAACAAGATAACAGGTTATGGGCCCAGTTGCAAACAAGAACAAATAAACAGTTGAGTGTGTTGGTGACGCTAATGTATGGTTGTCAACTGATGAAGGAGAAGCAAGAACCGTTATAAAAAATGTTGAATATGTTCCGCAGCTGTGTGCGAATTTGCTGTCAGTGAGACAGTTGACTGCAAATGGGAACAAAGTTATTTTTGAGGCAAATATATGTAAAATTATAGATGGCGGCAATACACTCATAGCTACGGCGAGCTTATACAACAACTTGTACAGATTAGATTGTGTTGCGCAGAAAACAAAACAGAAAGCATTATTTGTAAAAAATACTGCGAATCTGTGGCACAGACGCTTTGGTCATATTTGCAACGAAAATTTAAAGAAAATAAGAAATGAAAACCCAATTAAGTTTCAAGTGAATTCCGATTTGTGTGAAATATGTATCCAAGGGAAACATGCAAAAAGTTCATTTAAGGAGGAAGGTCATCGTGCGAAGAAAGTTTTAGAAATCGTACACTCAGATGTAATGGGACCGTTTGCTTCAAAATCTTTCTCTGGTGCAAGGTTTATTGTAACTTTTGTAGACGACTATTCCCGAAAAGTATTTTTATCGCCAGTGAAAAGCAAGACTGACGTCTTCAAGGAATTTTTAAGATTTAAATCAATGGCTGAGAATCAGTGCTCTACCAGGATAAAAATTTTTCGATCTGACAACGGTACTGAGTATACGAATGGTCGGTTTGAGAAGTTTTTAACTCGTTGCGGAATATTGCATCAAAAAACAGCTCCATATACGCCAGAGCAGAATGGTGTATCTGAACGTCTTAATCGCACAATAATGGACAGAGTGCGATGTATGCTTATCGACTCAAATCTAGATGAAAAATTTTGGGCTGAAGCAGCTGTAACCGCAGCGTATTTATTGAATAGAATACCGTGTAGAAACAACAACATTTGTCCTGAGGAAATATGGTCGGGTAAGAAACCAAATCTCAACCACATCCGTGTCTTTGGGTGCAAGGCGTTTGCACATATTCCCAATGTAAAGCGTTCCAAGCTACAGGCAAAATCTAAACCATGTATATTTGTTGGCTATAGTATGCAAAGCAAAGCATACAGACTATATGATCCAGTGACAAAAAAGATAATAGTCACCCGAAACGTTATTTTTTTGGAAGATCAGGTATATAATAATGGTTTAAATTCTATTAACGATGCTCCAAATCTTATAGCTGAAATTCCTGAGGAAAATGTCAATTCAGAGGAAGGATTGGTAAATGAATTGCCATCCGTTGATATACATGAAACACCGTTAGACTTCAAGAAAGAAGACATTACTGATTGCATGGAAAACACGTCATCTGATAGTCTTAAAGTAGAATATGACGTTGATTCAATAGATAATTTGACTTTTGAAGATGCGATTGAAGAGCAAAGTGCTGAAGATATTGTAAAGGAAAATGTTACTGTTCGACGATCTGAACGTTTGGCTGCAAAATCTGGACGTGAATTTAACTTTTGTGCAACTAGTTTTTTATCAAATGATCCTGTGTCAGTAGAAGAGGCCTTAAACTCAGAGGACGCAATACTATGGCGTAAAGCAATGGAAGAAGAAATTAAATCTTTAGCCTTAAATAAAACATGGACGCTAACAGAATTACCCGATGGTAAGAAAGCTATAAAAGGCAAATGGGTGTTCAGGACAAAATACGACGCCCATGGAAATGAAATTCGCAAAAAGGCAAGGCTGGTTGTGCAGGGTTTCAGTCAGCAGAAGGGCATCGATTACAAAGAGACTTTTGCTCCGGTTGTTCGTTATTCGTCCATAAGGTTTTTACTGGCACTATCTGTTAGGTTTAACCCGCACATTCATCAACTTGATGCGGAAACAGCGTTCTTAAATGCACACCTTGAAGAGAACATTTATATGGAACAGCCTAAAGGATATAGCGATGGTAGCAACCGTGTTTGCCTACTAAAGAAAGCCATTTATGGACTAAAACAATCCAGTCGGGTTTGGAATATAACCTTGAATAATGTGCTCATTAAATTTGGTCTTAAGAGAAGCAAAACTGACCAATGTGTTTACTTTAACGTTGATAATGGTAACAAATTATACGTTGCTATTTATGTGGATGATGTCTTGATCATTTCTAATAATATGCGTACTACAAGTAAACTCAAACAGGAATTATCCAAACATTTTCGCATAAAAGATTTAGGCGAAGTATCATCCGTTTTGGGAATGAGAATACAGAAATCTGATGAAGCAATAAAAATCGATCAAACAAAATATATTCAGGATATGCTAAAGAGGTTTTCAATGGATGAATGTAATCCAGTCAACTCACCAGTGGATATAAATCAGAAACTCTCCCTTGACATGTGCCCGAAATCTGAAGAAGATAAAAATGAAATGAAAAATGTTCCGTATATGGAAGCAATTGGTTGCCTACTATATGCTGCTCAGAACACAAGGCCTGACATCTGCTATATCGTTAATTTGCTTAGCCGGTTTAGCACAAACCCAGGGAAGGCTCATTGGTTGGCAGTGAAAAGGGTGATGCGGTACCTTAAGGGTACAATAAATAAAGGTCTTGTCTACAAGAGTGGGGACATTGACCTTGTTGGATACTGCGATGCAGATTGGGCAAGTAACATTGACGACAGGCGGTCCACAACTGGATATATTTTTACAATGCAAGGCGCAGCAGTTTCCTGGGGATCGAAAAGACAACGTACAGTGGCACTTTCTTCGACTGAAGCAGAATTTATGTCTATTGTGTCTGCAATTCAGGAATCTATGTGGCTTCGAAAATTGGAAAGTGAATTAATAAATGATCCTCCTGTGTCAATGAAATTATACTGCGATAACAAAGGCGCAATCCAAATAGCTCGAAACAACTCGTATTCTTCTAGAACGAAGCACGTCGATATACGAATCAAATTTATACGCGAGAAACTGGAAAGTGGTGAAATAAAGCTTGAGTATTTGGAAACCAATAAAATGCTAGCTGACATCTTTACAAAGGGCGTCCCGACTGATAAATATAAGTTTTTTATTGATCAGTTTGGTCTTACTTAGATTTTGTAAATTTAACTGTTTTTATTCTATATAATGTATAAATACTAAATGCTTATTCAGGGAAGGTGTTGGTTATCGAATAACCATTTAGCATGTAACAACCCTGTTACATAGTTGATAATTTTAAGTAGTTCTTTAAGTATTTCTAAAATGAATTCAATAAACGTCTTTCTATTCTCTTGTAACCTTCGAGCTGTGTAGACGTATTTCATTCTAACAAGATAACACAAAGTATATATGGATTTTGTGCTAATTTAATGTCCATGGCTGTATATAATCAGTAAGTGAATAAAACAAGGGTTGTTATTTTCAATTCCTATTAGAGTATTCCACATATCATTCATTTTATAATACAAAGTGGTTTACTTGAAGAAAATAAACTAGATACTCGTATGCCACCACTTAGAAAGTGCAATAACTTTGACAAAGGATTGCTTTATGCTTTTGTGGCTCACAACACATAAATGTAAATATAATGGACCTGTTTTAAAATGTTTTTAAAAATTTGCAACTAACTAAAACCAACACCACGACTATTGCCACAATAAATACTTCAACTAATTTCTGTGACCCTTTTAACACAGAAGAAAAACTTCTATAATGATTGAAACTTAAGTATTGTGAACGACTAAATAATTTGATATTAAAAAAAATTATTCATCTTGTTTAATTTTAATTACAAACTTATACTATGTTCAGATATGCATTTTTATTGAGTCAATATTCGGTTTATTGAGTACAATATTTTTAGAGTTCAGACATTATAATATACGCAGTTCAGCGGCTTATTCAATATTCAACTGGTTGTTTCAACAACATTGTTTTTATTTTTTGTTGTTTTTTTTTCGTTGTTGACATTTGAGTTGTCAAATATCAACAGAAAGTGTTCGGTTAATTATAATATGCTCACTGAACAACAACAACAATTTGCGTATTTATTGCGCAATAATTAATTGAAATTGTATATGAAATATTGAGCTCAATAATGGCGTTTATGCAATAAAGGTGCATATCTGAACACCGTATTACTCATTTGTGCTATGAGATGAAAACTACGATAATTTGTCTCTCTTGAGATATTAAAATTTATTAATTCATCAAAATGACAAAGGCCTCACGTAGACATAATCGACACCATATCTTGTTGACCTCACACTCAGCCTTATTTTTTAATTCGTGTTTGTCGGAGCTGCTCAGTTTGTTTACATACATGAAATAATTCGTCATTACAACCCTTCAGTTAGGATTACGGTCTAGTTTCTCACACCACTCATGTTGTATGTGTGAATTTATACATGCGTGGCGGGACCTACAGTTTAAGGACGATTCCGAACGACAAATGTATTGAGAAACTTTTCAGGGCAATTTTATTTATTCTCAGATTTTTTGCCAGAAATCTGCTGAGAGGAAGTCGTCGAAGAAATATTTTTTTCATATTTAATTTTGTTGGAGATGTTTGAACTGGGATCACATTTAATAAGTCAACACACTACGTACAAGACTACATTTCTCTTATATATTTCATTTATTTTTATTTATACATTTCAATTGTTGCCTTGGGCTTCGTTTTCTTTGAAGTATTTCAAAATCTTTCGTAAGCCTTTTGTTTGAAATTGTTATTATGATAAATTTTACTTTTTATTTGCCATAATTTCGGCAAACTTTCTTACATTTCAATAAACTCATTGAAAAGCATGCCCTCTAGCCATGTACATTTATTTACAAAAAGTAAAAATTAAATTTACATAGTATTTGACAGAATTGCTTTTACTTGAGTATGATGACCTGATAGCAATAAATAAAATTATGAAATTCATCAGGTCAAGTTGGCACAGACTAAATTTGCCCTAACACTCGAGCTTCATTGGCTGCCATCAGGTAGTGTCAGGCGAACTTAACAAAAATTGATTTGATTTTATAGAATGATGTGGAGATCGGAGATCAGCAATGAGTATTCAAAAATATCTTGTACTTATACGCATTCATACTTATTTTAATATCATACTCATACTACTCACATTCAAAGTTTGAAGTACTCAACGTGCTCATGTTTAACAATACGCATGATGTTGTTGATTTCGACTCTCCTTTACTCAACATTTACAAGAATCACAAAATAAGTATGATTCGCGTACGAACACTACAATACTCACTAGAAGGTTGTGTGTTTGGTATCTTTGTCTTTTTCTTTCTTTTTTTTTTTTTTTTTTTTAAATGCAACAACAACTAATGCCATGTGCGCACGGCAGCAATTTTTCGTAATTCGCTCTCTCATTCGCAATTCAACACCCAATTATGTGCTAAATTACGTCATTCGCCATACAAAATTTTGTGAGCGAATTACCCAAATTGTGTGTAATCCAATTTCTATTACCCTGTTACCCTAAACTGGATAACAACTGCATACTAATCCGGAATTACAGTGAAAAAGGGGAAATTTTCGAGCGAAAGAAGGGTTTTATTATTTTCCCTTTTACCAGGAAATTAATATTCGTGTTATTCGAACATTATAAATAAGTTATCAAATGATGTATGAGGGTGAATTATAAAATTATAATTCTTCTACCTGTAATGCAATATCATATTCAGGAAATCGATTAACGCAGTTATTTTCGGGTCTCGAGAAACAGTATAAAAGCAACAGAAAGATTGCGAAAAATTATTAGTTCTGGTTTCAAATCCTTGGCGAAAACACCTCAAAAATACATATTAAAATAATATCAACGTTCTAAACTTTGTTAGCGTCAGCAGTATTATTTGCAGCGTTGGAAATATTATTAAAATTTTTAATTTTTTTTAATTTCGTGTTGCTAGAAGTCTTCTTTGTTAAGAAAAATTTCATAGCAAAAACCAGCATCATTTTCATTAAACGTTTTTAGCCGTTCATATCCATCAACAGCAATACCTTTTTAAACCTTATTCAGGTGAGTAGAAAATTTACAAGAGAAAAAAACATTTTAAATAATAATTTTGTTTCTATTTAAGAATGCGCACACCCGTTGTAGAACAAGTGAATCGCTTGGCAGTGTACAATCACTTCTTTATTGAGGGAACATTATCAGCAATGGCAAATTTTGATGGTCCTCATCATGAACTCGAGGACATTCCAAATATAGAAGTCATTCAAGCAATGAAGACACTACTGGAACATGACATGATTTATGAGTACCGCGATCGATCATATTTTAATTGGGATATTAACGAGAGAGGCATCACATTTCTCCGACTATTATTAAGGCCGCCCCACAGGATGTTACCGAAAACGGTACAAAGCCGAACATATATGAGACGGTTGTACTATTTTTATTTAAATAACGATCTCATAGATTAATTAGAGAATCATTTTTTATGTTATGTAAGTGTAGGTTAAGTGTTTTAACAAGTATTTAATAATTTACTACATGATTAAGTAATTAAAAAACAAAAATTAATTTCAAAATAAGAAGTATTTTTTAATTTCACTTTTTTTAAGCTTTTAATATATATCACTTTATATGTATGTATAATTTTTTAATGTATGTATGTATGGAATTTTTTTAAATATAATTTTTTATTAAAAACAAAAAATTTAATTTTATTTCTCTAAGAGAACAGCATTCGATTATTCTTTTCAGCTAAAAAAAAAAATTTTCAAATAGAATATCAATCACATCCTATACATTGTAAACAAATGAATTTTTTTTATTCATAAATTAATTAATTTTATTTGTTTTATCTGTAATAGTCTGTGTTGAACTGTGGACTGTATGTAAAGGGGTGGGTAGTTGTGGTGACTCCTCGAAACCAAAATTGGGCTCAGATTTCTGGCGAACAAAGGGAAAATTATTAAAAAAGAAAAAAAATGCTTCCAAATAAAAAATAAAAACACAAGCAACACTTTCATTTTTTTTATGTTTCTGTTGCACACTTTTATTTGCTTTACACGATTTTGTAATTTTCACAATCAAATTTATATAATACACACATTTATTCCAAAAATTTTTATATAAATTATTCAAATATTCACTAAATCACGAATTTTCAGCTAAAAAGAAAATGTATTGCATCCTTCAGGATGTCACAAAACGAAAAAAAAGTAAAAATTATGAACACTAAAGACCTAAAATTACATTGAAATGTTTATATACAAAAGCTCTTATTCTAATACCACAGCGTCCTCTGTTGGCCATCATTATCATTTAAATAATCGTCATTATTTTAACAATCCTGTTTATGTCACCAGGGATGGGAAGTATCGATCGTTAGACATAAACAGTCTGTAAATTTTCATATGTAATGTCGAATTTAGATCTGCATGATATAAAAGTAATAGAGTGCGAGCTGTTAGTGATAAAAGCCGAAAATATTTTCACCAACTTTCGGGCTCTCTGACCTCGATTATGATTGATTTTTTCCATTCGAACTACGCCTGTCATTCGTCAATGGTTAGAGTGTGGAATATCTTTGACAACATGTCACATCCACGCCGTGATAGATTGAAATGCGTTTGCATGGTCCATTCAATGGATGAACAAAGTTCTGTTACAATTGAGTTCGCCTTTTAATGCTTACACATCGGTGTTGTAAAACAACAAATGACCAACGCTTGAGTCTCTATTACATCCAATTAAATTGACTGTTTGATTGTAGGGTTTATATGCTGGTGGCCTCATTGGTTCCTGCTTTTTTTTCAAATAAAAAGAACCTGTTGTTACAATGATTTTTTAGCCCGACGAAAACATCAACAACATATTGAAAGCCAATATTTTTTCGAAACGGAAAACGAACTGCAGCTAGTATAAATAACGACTGATATCGTGATATTCTCACTGAATTTTTGCTTCAAGAAATTCAAAAATCATTGTAAACCCCCATTCTAAAAAAGTGGACGACTCTAAGTCTTCATTGTCTATTCAAACCTCAGGTTATTCCTTTATAGTCTTGTCTTGATTTTCCAACAAAAGTTTCGATTGTCTCAAGCTCACTTGATCTGAGAAGACTCATTAACTTCTCTTTGAATATATCTTTCCAAACATCTGCAGCCACTCCACAGACGGTTTCTGATTCCGTCAGCAGCGTTGAAGCTAACTCATTACATGCTCGTCTACATGCTCACTGCCGGTAATTTCCACACCAGTGATCTAGCAGAGGGTAATATTATTTTCCCTATCTTAGGTTAGGTTAGAGGTCGTGTACTTGTTAACTGTGACAAGTACAGTACCCGGAGGTCAAATTGACCCATTGTACAACGTCCTAGCTTCTTACACAGAACGACAGATTTTTGAGAAGCTTTTCATGGCAATTTTTACTCTCAGAGTTCTTGTCAGAAATATGCTGAGAGGAAGTCGCCGAAGAAATATTTTTTTTTTTCATATTTCGTTTTGATGTCTGACCTGGGATTTGAACTCGGGCCTTTCGTCTAATAAGCCAGCACACTACCTACAAGATCACGACGACTTCTTTCCTACCTAACCGATGCAGCTTCTTTAGTGAGTCACATACTATTTTCGATATAACATCCCATTCAAGTTGAAGTGAGCACATCGCTCGATGGCATAGATTTTCGAGTTTCCGCAGACACTCGGAATATGTCATTCTGGGACAAAAAACTCTTGCTTCCACTCTAAAATGCATTCTGCATACCATTATAGCATGTCCGACCTTTCCTTAAATGCTTTCTATTTGAGTCCTCCATGTCAGTTTAGTATCCAATTTTATTCCTACTGTTCACGCGTGAAACGTTAAGTGCGCTTATTTGAAGATGGTCAACTGTCGCAAGAGAGTACGAACATCTCTGCCTACTCGTCAGTTTTTAAATATGCAAATTCGTGTCCTAAGTTAAGAATTTCATAACATTGTAAATTTAGTTAATTACTGCAACCCAAGGTAAAAGGTTCGTATACCTAAGAATAAATTATCAACCCCCAGTAACCATTAATATTTTTATTTGTGAAAACATTTTTCTTTTCTTTTCCTTGTACCACCTCCCCCCATCATTTTTGGTCCTTCGAACCGGATTGGCAAAGAGAAAAGAAAAAATTCACAAAATTCTATTTTCAGAGTGGACTAGCAAACCCCCGGTGAAATCACCAACAACCCCTCTATATACCCCATATATATGTAATTTTATATATCTTTGGTTCATCTCTGGATTTAGCCCGATTGTATCATCATACAAAAAAGTAAGTCGATCACTTTTATATTTTAACAAATTCATTGGAATACATATACAGTAGAGCGACTCAAGTTGTATGGAAGCAAAATTCGTGCTCGATGTACCCCCCTCAAAATGAACCTT
This sequence comes from Sarcophaga rosellei, assembly GCA_930367235.1. Lineage (NCBI taxonomy): Eukaryota > Metazoa > Arthropoda > Insecta > Diptera > Sarcophagidae > Sarcophaga > Sarcophaga rosellei. The sequence continues at coordinate 26,805,850 of OV884020.1, read as the reverse complement.
GGACTTTTTAAGATGACATCTAAAATATTTCGGCTCTAGCTTTGACCTCTCGTGAGCTGGACCATTTTGAAAAAGGGTCTATTTTTGTATGTTTTGTTAATTTGAGAATTTGTTTCCTAACCAACATATAGAGTATGGGTGTCATAAGAAAGGTTTTTTCAAGCGTCCAGCGGTATATACAATTTGTCCACGGACAATCATCCATGTCCTTTTTTTAAGGATATTCTGTAAAAAAAACGGGTTTTGAATTTTTTTTTTTCTTCCTTTCTAACCAAATTAACTCTAATATGATGGCGGATTTAGTTTCTAAATGATGTTTGGATGAAAATAGGACTAAAGAAAGAAAAAAAGAAATGATCCACGACTTTTTGTGGGCATATTTTTTTCCCAAATTAAAAAAAGGTGTTAAATTTTTTTGTTTATATTTAAAAAACTATACTCAAAAAATGCAAACTAGGGCGAATTTCAAAAAAGGCTAAGACCCGTATTTAATTAAATCAACTAAAGATTAAAATATGTTAATTTGGTTATTTTATTACAAACAACCCCGAAGAAAAAATTCAAAAACCGTTCTTTTTAACAGAATATCATTAAAAAAAGGACATGGATGATCGTCCTTGGACAAATTGTATATACAGTTGGACGCGCACTGAAAAAACCTTCCTTATGACACCCATATTGTATATGTTGGTAAGGAAACAGATTCTCAAATTGACAAAACATGGAAAAATAGACCCTTTTTCAAAATGGTCCAGCTCACGAGAGGTCAAAGCTAGAGCCGAAATATTTTAGACGTCATCTTAAAAAAGTCCAAGATTCATTTTTAGGAGGGTACATCGAGCACTTTTTTTGGTGAGTCGCTCTAATATACAGTGAACAGTGTCAAATACTTTTTTGTTGAAACAAAAATAAAGAAAAAAAGAAAAAAGGAAAACAATAAATACAAACAAAAAAAAAAAAAAAATACAAAAATAAAAAATCGCGAGTGCAAAGGAAAAAAAACAACAAAACCTTGTATATGCAGTTATATAGATTTTTTTGTCTCGTTTAAATAAAATATCCCTTTGTAAAGTGTAACGAAATCCACAAAACGCAAAAATTCTTGTTATTGAGTGTAATTGGCGAAAATTCTCTTAACACCAGTCTGTGAATTATATTTGTTTTTATCCAGCGGGTTTGATCTATCTTTTAATATAAATATTAGCCAAGTGTTTGAGTGCGACAACAGTGCGACAGGTTTGATTCTGATCACACGCAACATTATGAAAACGGTTTAAAACGAGCACACAACATTTGTTCGAACCAACATGTGCGTACATATGTGAATGTAAATGAGTTGGAGCCATGCGAAAATCATAATAATATAAAAACAAAACACCACAAACACAAGATCGAACAATAAGAAGAATCAACTGGTGAACTTAAACGATAATAAAGCAAAGTATATATTTTCTTTATTAAACATATAGGCAAGGTTAACGAACATATAAATAAAATAAAAGAATTCGCAAAAGAAAAGGATAGATTCATTTGTTATATTGATAAATGCGTTACACTGTTTCCACAAAAAAGGGAAAATAGATATTTTATTTAAATAAAAAACGCAATTTAATATAAAAAAGGAAGAAAATTCTTGATTATTTTAAATAATTTGAAATATAACAACCTGGAATTCTTGCATTAATTTATTATAAAACTGAATCGTTTCTTTTTTAGAATTTTATAACTGCACACAAGTTTTAACCGTACTTAATTTTACGCACATTTCCTTTTACATATTTTTTTATTTAATACTTGATTTTTTTAATAAATATAATTTGCGAATATAATCATATCCCTAACACATTTTGATTTAACCTAATCGTACTAAAATCGTATAGTATTAGTGTAAATTAAAAATTTTATCGATTGCCGATCTCGTAGTATCTATTTCCCGGCGTATTAGAGAGTCATTGGTTTATTTTCCTATAGTTGCGGGAAACTTGGTTAACAGTTTTTAATCCCCAGTTTTAGTAGCCTATTCAGACCTCTTTAGGTTTTCAGTATGTCGTTGTTAGACTCATTCATTCGTGCCTCAGATCGGGTGGTCGAATTCCAGGCCTACTTTGACAACTTACCTATCGATACTCACTCGGTTCATACGGTTGGAGTTCAAAGGGATGAAGTTGTCCGTCTCTGGTCGGAATTTGGGGCATGCTACGACACTATTTTAGGAAAATTTGATAAGTTGGAGGAGGAAGTCCCGCTGGAAACGATCAAATCGCGTTTTTATAGAACATTTGAGGCCCATGTCAAAGTTATGGCGAAGACGAGTGAACTTCTGGATGGCCTTACTCGAAAAGTGTCTTTAGATTCTAAACCCCCTTCAACCCCCCAAATCGACCACACTGCAAATATTTCGTTGCCACCTTGTGATACTGAGGTATTTTACGGCGATTATCAGTCATGGCCGACTTTTCGGGATATGTTCACGGCTTTATATCGAAATAGTACGCGTTTATCTCCAGTAGAAAAGATGTGCCATTTAATAAAAAAGACTCAAGGAGAAGCTCGGGAATTACTAAAAACTTGTCCAATTACCAACGATGGTTTTGAAATGGCCTGGCAGAATTTGGCCAATCGATATGAAAATAAACGGATACTAGTCAATGCTCAACTGAAAACGGTTTTCAATATAACACCTATTTTTAAGGAAACTGGAAGCAATATCAGGCGTATTCAACGGACAATCAATGATTGTATCACAAATCTCACTCTCCTGAAAATTGAAACTAAAAATTGGGATATAATATTTATATATATTTGTTCGACCTGTCTTCCGGAAATCACACTTAGTCTGTGGGAACAGTCGCTACCTAACAGCACAGAATTGCCCACGTGGAAGCAAATGGACGACTTTCTAACATCTCGATTCCAAACATTAGAATCTGTAGCTGATATTCGGACCACATTTGTCACTCCCAATAATTCTCAAAGTTTCAGGCCTTCTAATCCTAAAAAAGCAAACCCCCCTGACCATAAGAAGGTCAAAAGTTATCGCACGGGCGTATCTAATGATAAAAATTCACAGTGTTCAGTCTGTTCTGCAGCTCACCCCCTAAGACTTTGTCCTTCTTTTCTTGGCAGACGAACGTTATGCGATAGTGAAAAAACAAAAGCGTTGCACTAACTGCCTCGGCACCTCGCATGAATTTAAAAAATGCAAAAGTCAATATGTCTGCCAAATATGCAAGCATAAACACCACTCCTTACTTCACCGAACGGATAACTCGTCAAATGCAGTACAATATATCAACCCCCAAACTTCGTCTCAAGCTGCAACCTCAGCCCCGAATACTAACAGGTTTCATACTGTTAACCCCCCTCAAGTATCAAATTTGGATACAACCCCCTCTACGCCTGCTGAAGCTGCAGCCCGCATAAGACAGTCTTACTCTGCGCACATACAGTCCACAACGAATTCCACAGTTATACTTGGTACCGCTCTTGCCGATATTTATTCAAAGGATCTGAAGTACACCGTTCGAGCCTTAATTGATTCTGCGTCCGAAGCAACCTTTATCTCAAGAAAACTTCAAAATAAGCTTTGCCTTCCAAGTCGTAAGTCACACACCGAAGTTCATGGCCTAAATGAAGCTTTGACTGCCACTTCCACTCAATTGTGCAATATTCGTTTAGGCTCACCTATTGATAGCTCTTTTGAAACCTCTGCGGATGCCTTCGTTGTTAGAAAACTTACGGGTCAACTGCCTTATTACCCCCTCTCATCTCTGAGAATTAGCGAGTTTGCCGATTTAAAAATGGCGGACACTCATCTGCATAAGTGCTCTGAGATTGAGCTCCTACTTGGTGGAGATGTTTATCCTAAAATTATCAGAAATGGTTTGCGATGGGACAACGATCGGGCATTAGTCGCACAACAAACAGTTTTCGGATGGATTGTGACAGGAAAGGTGGCTACACACGCCTGTGTTTCTTCGGTGTTAGCCTTCTTCAACGAAATTGCCTTGAACGATCAGCTGCGAAAGTTTTGGGAACTTGAAGAGGTTCCAAGGAAGAGTCGTCTCTCTGGCGAAGATATCTACTGCGAGGACTTGTACAAATCGAGTACATACCGAACAGAATCAGGACGTTTTGTAGTTTCGCTCCCATTTCGCCGGGAGTATCCTGAGACTATTAATATTGGCAGCTCTCGCCATATTGCTTTGTCGCAGTTTTTGAGAAATGAGGCTAGGTTATTGAGAACCCCGCAATTGAAATCTGAATATGACCGAGTCATTTCAGAATATTCATCTTTGAACCAAATGACAAGTGGCACCCCGTCTACTTTAAATAATACGTATTACTTGCCGCACCATGCGGTGCTAGAGCCCGATAGTACTACCACGAAATTACGGGTAGTATTCAATGCTTCGAACCCCTCTTCAAATGGAAATAGTCTTAATGACTTACTTTACCCCGGTCCTATTCTTCAATCAGATTTGACCATTCTTATGTTGCGCTGGAGGCTCTTTAGATATGTGTTCAATGCGGACATTGAAAAGATGTATCGTCAGATTTTGGTGCATCCGTCACATACCCCCTTTCAGAGAATCATTTTTCGAAATTCCCCCCGTAAAGAGCCAAGTGATTTTGAGCTTACTACAGTGACGTTTGGCGTAAACTGTGCGCCTTACCTGGCCATTCGTACGTTACTCGAGTTGGCGAAATTATGTGAAGTAACGCATCCTGTTGCTTCAGATATTCTCAAGAAGTTCATGTACGTAGACGATGTACTTGCCGGCGCTCATACTTTATCATCTGCACTTACGGCCAGAAATGAACTCATTGAGGTTCTTCAGTCAGCTGGTTTCGCGCTCCGTAAATGGACGGCAAACCACGATTTTCTACTTAAAGATCTATCCCCCGATCATTTACTGGACGCAGAGTTCCTGAGATTGTCAGACTCTAGCACCACAAAAACCTTAGGCCTACGCTGGAACGCAGGAAAGGATAATTTCTATTTTAAGCTGAAGAACGCACCTGACCGATCATTGACTACAAAAAGGTCAATTTTATCAGAGATAGCAAAGCTTTTTGATCCCGCTGGTTGGCTTGCCCCCAAAATAATTGTAGCGAAAATCATTATGCAGCAAATCTGGAAGGACGAAACGAACTGGGACGAAAGTCTAAAGGAATCAACTTTGCTACGATGGCAGTCGTTTTTGGATGACTATATTAATAAAAGAAAATTGAAATTCCCCGTTTTATTGACTTCGATCCGTCCTTTTCTACCGAGCTACACGGATTTTGCGATGCTTCAGAGAAAGCTTATGCTGCAACGCTATACATCCGTTCAGAAAATTTAGGATTAGTCTCATCACACCTCTTGGTCGCTAAAACTAAAGTGGCCCCTGTCAAATTCGTTTCACTGCCGAGGAAAGAGCTTTGTGGAGCAGAACTACTAGCAACAATGGTCGAATCCATTCAATCCGAGCTTAATCTCAAAGATTGTAAGCTCTTTTTATGGACTGATTCAACTATAGTCTTGGCATGGCTACAAAAACCCCCTAACAGGTGGAAAACCTTCGTTGAAAACAGGATTTCCTCCATCATTAAAAAGGTGGGGAGTGAATCTTGGCCCATGTTGATTCAAAAAGTAACCCCGCTGATTTGGCAACCCGTGGACTCACAGTACTGCAATTAAAAGAAAATGATCTATGGTGGCATGGACCGTCGTGGCTCAAACTTCCTCAGAGTCAATGGCCGAAAACTCTCTTAAGTGATTTTTCTACTGCGGAAGAGGCAAAACCCGTCAAAGTTCATCTGAATCAACTCCAGAATACTGACATCTTAAAGGACTTTTCCGATTTTCCTAGGGCTTGGCGTATCATCTGTTGGATATTTCGCTTTTATTACCGGTGTAATAGAAAACTAAAGGATAAGTTGGTAACGAATGATACGTTCACACGAGTTGAACTGACTCATGCCAAGTCTCGTATGATCATTGCCTGTCAAAGGTTATACTTCGAAAATGAATATAACTTATTATCGCAGGGTCTACAAATATCTAAGAAGAGTCACATATTAACGTTCAACCCTTTTTTGGACTCCGCTGGGATTATGAGGATTAATGGTCGTTTATCAAACTGCCCAACATTAAGCTACGACGAAAGATTTCCAATAATATTGCCATATCATGGAAGCTACACTCGATTATATCTGGCATATCTGCATAAATATTCTTTTCATGGTCAAAATGCTCTTCTGTATAGATTAATGCGAATAAATTATTATGTCCCCAGGCTTAAAGTTTTAATAAAAACTATTTTATCAAATTGCCGCACGTGTGTTATTCAAAAACAACAGAAAAGTCAGCAGATAATGGCAGCGCTACCCCCCGAAAGAACAGCACTTTCTCGCCCATTTACTAACACTGGCGTCGACTTTGCTGGCCCCTTTGACATAAAAACGTATGCAGGGCGTGGATGCAAGGTTACAAAGGGTTATGTGCTAGTCTTTGTTTGCTTTGCCACCAAAGCCATACACCTGGAAGCTACGAGCGAAATATCTGCTCAGGCCTTTTTGGCTGCGTTTGCACGATTTTTCTCCCGTCGAGGTTCCCCAAGTGCCATTTATTCAGATAATGGTACTGCCTTTGTTGGTGCTTCGCACATACTGGACACTGACAAAGAGCACTTTATGTCACTACTACGACGTAAACTTCTAGATGAACATATTTCCGCTCTACTTGAATGGCATTTTATCCCCCCAGGTGCTCCACACATGGGTGGTCTCTGGGAAGCTGGCGTAAAGAGCTTCAAGATGCATCTAAAAAGGATCTCTCATAGTCAGAGTTTTACATTTGAAGAATTTTCTACAATGTTAGCCCGAATTGAAGCATGTTTAAATTCCAGGCCACTCAGCCCAATCAGTGAAAATCCTGCGGATCTGTGTGCGCTTACCCCAGGACATTTCCTTATAGGAACGCCGTTACTGGCACCCCCAGAGCCTGATTTGTCAGCTCATACATTGTCCTATGTCAATCGTTGGCAAAAACTTAAAATACTCCACCACCATTTTGCCCAAAGATGGAAAGGGGAGTATCTTAAAGAGCTTCACAAGCGTTTTAAATGGAAATACCCCCACCGTGATTACGCTATCGACGACCTTGTTGTTATAAGGAAAGAAAATTTGCCCCCGAATCAATGGCGGCTTGGCCGCATTGAAAAGGTTATCCGCGGTAGCGATAACAGAGTCAGAGTTGCCGAAATACGAACTGCCAATGGCATCGTTACAAGGCCCATTGTTAAATTAGTCTTACTCCCTAACTCAGAGCAAACTAATTAAATTTTTTCTCTATACCTTTTTCACAGCCAAAACATGCCACGTCACAACATCAGAAGCCAGTCCCCACTAGAGGAGAAGAGCACTGCTCGCAACCGCTATCGTAAGCCGACTAATGATTGCCGAATTTGTAGAAAGGATCATCCATTAAGGAAATGCATTAGGTTTAAGAAGATGAACGTTGCGGACAAGTTGAAAATGGTCAGACGGTTTAAATACTGCGAGAACTGTCTGGCTCACTCCCACTTGGTCCAAAAGTGTCGCAATACCGATCGGTGTCGTCAGTGTAGAGGCAAACATCATACTCTTCTGCATCGACATAAACGCCTAAGTGAAGGCAAAAGAATCTCTCTGTCCTCTACCGATCTACCCCGCTCCAGGACGGGCACTGTCACTCTCTTGCCCACGATCACAGTAAAAATTGAGCTTGGAGAGAGTTGGGGCAACGTCAGAGGAATTTTGAATCCCTGTGTCGAAACGAGCTCTATTGCAGAATTCCTCATTGAGCGGTACAAACTTCCGATAGAAGCGAGCGGCAGCGAACGTTGGTGCAAAGTTAAGATAAGACCACGTTTTGATGATGGCCCAATATTTGTTCTCAACGCTAAAATTGATAGCAATCTACCCATAAAGCTGCCGAAAGAAAAAATCGAAGAGCGTGTTGCCTCCCTGTATACAAATCTACGGCTCGCAGACCCAAATTTTTATAAAAATATTGACATTAATGTCATTCTCGGGGCTGACATATATCCGAGGCTCATTAAGCCCCACATCCTACCCGAAACAATTGGCTCACCTATGGCTCAGGACACAGTTTTAGGCTGGACTATAATTGGAAAATTTGGCGTGTAAAGAAACATCATTAATATGAAAATTATATTTTTTATTATTATTAACTATTTACCATATATGTATTTGAATTTTATTTTTTTATTGAATTTAAAATTTGTTAATTAAATTGAATTAAATTTATGCTATTATTATCCTTATACTATATTATAACATATAACACATTTTTTTTAAATTGAATTTGGAATATCATAATCTGTACATTTCATTGACTTATTATATTGCAATAAGGCAAGGGGGCCGGGATGTTCACGCGTGAAACGTTAAGTGCGCTTATTTGAAGATGGTCAACTGTCGCAAGAGAGTACGAACATCTCTGCCTACTCGTCAGTTTTTAAATATGCAAATTCGTGTCCTAAGTTAAGAATTTCATAACATTGTAAAGTTAGTTAATTACTGCAACCCAAGGTAAAAGGTTCGTATACCTAAGAATAAATCATCAACCCCCAGTAACCATTAATATTTTTATTTGTGAAAACATTTTTCTTTTCTTTTCCTTGTACCACCTCCCCCCATCACCTACCACAGATATTTAACCTCATCATCTGACAGATAGTAATAAAAAATTTCATGACAACAATATTTCGGTCTTGAATTATAATTTTAAGTTCTGTTCCTCTTTAATGGCACAAGGTTGGGAATTTCTCTATTTCAGATATAAAGTAAGTGATGAAAATGTTGCTTTGTTTCCTCTTATGTGATCACGGCATCATGAAATAGTGCATTGATCTGGCAGTTATTTTCACTTTTGTAAGGTGGTTGTCTGTGATGTGAGAAAAATTATTAAACTTGACTGCACTAAGACCAATATCCAATTAGAAAATAAGTAAATAAATCAGATGGGCTTAAAAATTAAATACGTGCTTAGTGGAGTCGATGGATAAGACTGCGTTCTGATCATTGCTTTGCATTTCATAGTAGATGATCGCTGTATGATAGCCTTCTGTTATTGCTTATGCCATGTTCGCACGGCAGCAATTTTTCGTAATTCGCTCTCTCATTCGCAATTCAACACCCAATTATGTGCTAAATTACGTCATTCGCCATACAAAATTTTGTGAGCGAATTACCCAAATTGTGTGTAATCCAATTTCTATTACCCTGTGGATTACTTAAAAATCAATGTAATCTCTAAATTTTATCGTATTTTTGCCATCACCAGCTGTCAAAGCACAAAAAATATAAACAAAAAATATTGTAAACAATAAACAATAATGGAATCCAAAAACAATACTTTTTAAAATATGTTTTAAAAGTTATTCGCGGAATTAGCGGAGGAAGCCACTATGTGTGTAGAAAACCTTTTGAAAAGTATTTGCAGCTTTTGAAGAAGCTGTATGAAAAGTATTAATAATAATTTAGTAATAAAAAGAAGAAGAACTGTAAAAAAGAATTACAAAACTACCGTGTGAACATGATAATTCAAATAAGTAATTCAAACAGAGAGCGAAGTAATTCGAAGGCTCGTGCGAACATAGCATTAGAAAAGAATCAATTAATTCTGTTTGTGTGTTTCAACCACTTGTAGCATTTACTCATTTGCAGATGTCTACTAAAAACTTTTCTTGAAATTTCTTTTGAAGGGAAAATGTCAAGTGACCTGATTTTCTATGAAATTTTTCACTCACTCGCATTATATTAACTTTGTAGTAACATTTTACACACTAGCACAGTGTCCAAATGAACGAATTCATATAATTTCGTCATTGAAATGTTAGGATTTACTGCTGTAGCATGTGTTCGTTTATTTTGTTTGTTTTTGCTTGCGTTTGTACGTTCAAATATGACTTTGACAAACTCTTAATATTTTGTAAGCTATAAACAAAGCACCTTTGCTAGTAAAATAAAGCGTATACTCACCCTCCTTCCTTCCCTATTCCCTTACATACTTGAGATTTTGTGAAGTAAATGCCCCTACCTGTCAGCAAATAACGCGTATGTACTTTATATAAAAAACGCTGTCTATTGAAGTACGAATTTAGAGAAAATTATGTAAACTGGATAACAACTGCATACTAATCCGGAATTACAGTGAAAAAGGGAAAATTTTCGAGCGAAAGAAGGGTTTTATTATTTTCCCTTTTACCAGGAAATTAATATTCGTGTTATTCGAACATTATAAATAAGTTATCAAATGATGTATGAGGGTAAATTGTAAAATTATAATTCTTCTACCTGTAATGCAATATCATATTCAGGAAATCGATTAACGCAGTTATTTTCGGGTCTCGAGAAACAGTATAAAAGCAACAGAAAGATTGCGAAAAATTATTAGTTCTGGTTTCAAATCCTTGGCGAAAACACCTCAAAAATACAAATTAAAATAATATCAACGTTCTAAACTTTGTTAGCGTCAGCAGTATTATTTGCAGCGTTGGAAATATTATTAAAATTTTTTTTAATTTCGTGTTGCTAGAAGTCTTCTTTGTTAAGAAAAATTTCATAGCAAAAACCAGCATCATTTTCATTAAACGTTTTTAGCCGTTCATATCCATCAACAGCAATACCTTTTTAAACCTTATTCAGGTGAGTAGAAAATTTACAAGAGAAAAAAACATTTTAAATAATAATTTTGTTTCTATTTAAGAATGCGCACACCCGTTGTAGAACAAGTGAATCGCTTGGCAGTGTACAATCACTTCTTTATTGAGGGAACATTATCAGCAATGGCAAATTTTGATGGTCCTCATCATGAACTCGAGGACATTCCAAATATAGAAGTCATTCAGGCAATGAAGACACTACTGGAACATGACATGATTTATGAGTACCGCGATCGATCATATTTTAATTGGGATATTAACGAGAGAGGCATCACATTTCTCCGACTATTATTAAGGCCGCCCCACAGAATGTTACCGAAAACGGTACAAAGCCGAACATATATGAGACGGTTGTACTATTTTTATTTAAATAACGATCTCATAGATTAATTAGAGAATCATTTTTTATGTTATGTAAGTGTAGGTTAAGTGTTTTAACAAGTATTTAATCATTTACTAAATGATTAAGTAATTAAAAAACAAAAATTAATTTCAAAATAAGAAGTATTTTTTAATTTCACTTTTTTTAAGCTTTTAATATATATCACTTTATATGTATGTATAATTTTTTAATGTATGTATGTATGGAATTTTTTTAAATATAATTTTTTATTAAAAACAAAAAATTTAATTTTATTTCTCTAAGAGAACAGCATTCGATTATTCTTTTCAGCTAAAAAAAAAATTTAAAATAGAATATCAATCACATCCTATACATTGTAAACAAATGAATTTTTTTTATTCATAAATTAATTAATTTTATTTGTTTTATCTGTAATAGTCTGTGTTGAACTGTGGACTGTATGTAAAGGGGTGGGTAGTTGTGGTGACTCCTCGAAACCAAAATTGGGCTCAGATTTCTGGCGAACAAAGGGAAAATTATCAAAAAAGAAAAAAAATGCTTCCAAATAAAAAATAAAAACACAAGCAACACTTTCATTTTTTTTATGTTTCTGTTGCACACTTTTATTTGCTTTACACGATTTTGTAATTTTCACAATCAAATTTATATAATACACACATTTATTCCAAAAATTTTTATATAAATTATTCAAATATTCACTAAATCACGAATTTTCAGCTAAAAAGAAAATGTATTGCATCCTTCAGGATGTCACAAAACGAAAAAAAAGTAAAAATTATGAACACTAAAGACCTAAAATTACATTGAAATGTTTATATACAAAAGCTCTTATTCTAATACCACAGCGTCCTCTGTTGGCCATCATTATCATTTAAATAATCGTCATTATTTTAACAATCCTGTTTATGTCACCAGGGATGGGAAGTATCGATCGTTAGACATAAACAGTCTGTAAATTTTCATATGTAATGTCGAATTTAGATCTGCATGATATAAAAGTAATAGAGTGCGAGCTGTTAGTGATAAAAGCCGAAAATATTTTCACCAACTTTCGGGCTCTCTGACCTCGATTATGATTGATTTTTTCCATTCGAACTACGCCTGTCATTCGTCAATGGTTAGAGTGTGGAATATCTTTGACAACATGTCACATCCACGCCGTGATAGATTGAAATGCGTTTGCATGGTCCATTCAATGGATGAACAAAGTTCTGTTACAATTGAGTTCGCCTTTTAATGCTTACACATCGGTGTTGTAAAACAACAAATGACCAACGCTTGAGTCTCTATTACATCCAATTAAATTGACTGTTTGATTGTAGGGTTTATATGCTGGTGGCCTCATTGGTTCCTGCTTTTTTTTCAAATAAAAAGAACCTGTTGTTACAATGATTTTTTAGCCCGACGAAAACATCAACAACATATTGAAAGCCAATATTTTTTCGAAACGGAAAACGAACTGCAGCTAGTATAAATAACGACTGATATCGTAATATTCTCACTGAATTTTTGCTTCAAGAAATTCAAAAATCATTGTAAACCCCCATTCTAAAAAAGTGGACGACTCTAAGTCTTCATTGTCTATTCAAACCTCAGGTTATTCCTTTATAGTCTTGTCTTGATTTTCCAACAAAAGTTTCGATTGTCTCAAGCTCACTTGATCTGAGAAGACTCATTAACTTCTCTTTGAATATATCTTTCCAAACATCTGCAGCCACTCCACAGACGGTTTCTGATTCCGTCAGCAGCGTTGAAGCTAACTCATTACATGCTCGTCTACATGCTCACTGCCGGTAATTTCCACACCAGTGATCTAGCAGAGGGTAATATTATTTTCCCTATCTTAGGTTAGGTTAGAGGTCGTGTACTTGTTAACTGTGACAAGTACAGTACCCGGAGGTCAAATTGACCCATTGTACAACGTCCTAGCTTCTTACACAGAACGACAGATTTTTGAGAAGCTTTTCATGGCAATTTTTACTCTCAGAGTTCTTGTCAGAAATATGCTGAGAGGAAGTCGCCGAAGAAATATTTTTTTTTCATATTTCGTTTTGATGTCTGACCTGGGATTTGAACTCGGGCCTTTCGTCTAATAAGCCAGCACACTACCTACAAGACCACGACGACTTCTTTCCTACCTAACCGATGCAGCTTCTTTAGTGAGTCACATACTATTTTCGATATAACATCCCATTCAAGTTGAAGTGAGCACATCGCTGGATGGCATAGATTTTCGAGTTTCCGCAGACACTCGGAATATGTCATTCTGGGACAAAAAACTCTTGCTTCCACTCTAAAATGCATGTCCGACCTTTCCTTAAATGCTTTCTATTTGAGTCCTCCATGTCAGTTTAGTATCCAATTTTATTCCTACCACAGATATTTAACCTCATCATCTGACAGATAGTAATAAAAAATTTCATGACAACAATATTTCGGTCTTGAATTATAATTTTTTTAAGTTCTGTTCCTCTTTAATGACAATTTGGGTTGGGAATTTCTCTATTTCAGATATAAAGTAAGTGATGAAAATGTTGCTTTGTTTCCTCTTATGTGATCACGGCATCATGAAATAGTGCATTGATCTGGCAGTTATTTTCACTTTTGTAAGGTGGTTGTCTGTGATGTGAGAAAAATTATTAAACTTGACTGCACTAAGACCAATATCCAATTAGAAAATAAGTAAATAAATCAGATGGGCTTAAAAATTAAATACGTGCTTAGTGGAGTCGATGGATAAGACTGCGCTCTGATCATTGCTTTGCATTTCATAGTAGATGATCGCTGTATGATAGCCTTCTGTTATTGCTTATGCCATGTTCGCACGGCAGCAATTTTTCGTAATTCGCTCTCTCATTCGCAATTCAACACCCAATTATGTGCTAAATTACGTCATTCGCCATACAAAATTTTGTGAGCGAATTACCCAAATTGTGTGTAATCCAATTTCTATTACCCTGTGGATTACTTAAAAATCAATGTAATCTCTAAATTTTATCGTATTTTTGCCATCACCAGCTGTCAAAGCACAAAAAATATAAACAAAAAATATTGTAAACAATAAACAATAATGGAATCCAAAAACAATACTTTTTAAAATATGTTTTAAAAGTTATTCGCGGAGTTAGCGGAGGAAGCCACTATGTGTGTAGAAAACCTTTTGAAAAGTATTTGCAGCTTTTGAAGAAGCTGTATGAAAAATATTAATAATAATTTAGTAATAAAAAGAAGAAGAACTGTAAAAAAGAATTACAAAACTACCGTGTGAACATGATAATTCAAATAAGTAATTCAAACAGAGAGCGAAGTAATTCGAAGGCTCGTGCGAACATAGCATAAGACTGTAAATTTTGATGGATAATTCGAATTACTCGAATCATTTATAAATCGAACATATTTCAAATGTTAAGAGTTTAATATCAACGTTGTACTCATACTCATTGCAACCTGTACTTATACATAAATCAATGTTGTAGTGAATACGAACGAATCAGAGTAGTTGAATTTCAATACTGTTGACTCACTCATACTCAAAATTTTATTAGTACTTATGAGTAGCGAAAAAACGATTCATTGCTGATCTCTGGTGGAGATGTAGCAGGGAAAGCTTCACTTTGTAAAGAGAGCTAAAAACAATATTGTGAAGGTTTAGAAAAATTTAAAAAGAGTTTAGAATGCACAGAGAACTTATTGTGTTCAACGTAGTTGAAAAAGACAGTTGTCGTATTTGCTGCCTATAACATCAACTTTTTGTTATCGTGTAAACATTTTGACAAGTAAAGAATACGCAAAATTATAATTCTGCTAAAGATCTGTCGTATATTTTATACGATTTCATAAAGTTAACAAATTTTAGAATGTATTATTAAATAATTAAATTTGTGAAAATAAAAATAAATAAAACACTGTTTTATTCATTTCCAAAGATGAAGAAGCAGCCACCATTCGTGAAATAAGCGCTGTAAGGTAGTAAATATATTTAATTTTCCTAATAAAAAGTAAGTTAAAAAATAATTAATTATCAGCCCGATTATGAATTTTCCCGGGGAAATATGCTCCCTGGGAGTTCATTTCTCCCGGGAATTAAATTCCCATATTCTAAACAAACGGGGAGAATAGTATTACGGGAAGGGAATTTAGAGCTTTCGAAGTCAGCTGTTTGCTTTTAGCTTTTACGTTTTGACGTAAAACTTTCAAATTAAAATTAAAATTAGAAATTAAAAAATTTTAAATTTACCAAAAAAAGTTCATAGAACGTGAAAAAAGTGAAAAAAAATATATTAGAACAAAGTAAAATGTTTAGTGCAGCATTTCGGTTGGTAGTTGAAGCAGCAGAAGAACGTTCAATTATGATTATGGCGTTTTGCTCTTTTAATTCATCTTTTTTCAAATCACAAAGCCTGTCTATGGAGCGATAAATTTTTTTTGTGATCTGATTCTGTTCTTTCATGGCTTCTAACATATTTCTCTGAATAGAGATTTCTTCTGTCAGTATTTCGACGGATGAAACACGAGCGTGCACTTCAACTGATGTTTTTTTTAATTTTTTAGCTGGTGGCTGAGATGAACAATCTTTATAACTGTCATCCAAACCGACAGCATTTTCATCCATTAATATCTCAGCCGAAATAGCAATGTCGTCTTCTGTTTGTTTGTTGGTGGTAGAAGAAGAAGAAGCTAAGCCAAATGTTTTGCCGACGCCTTCAATGGATTCCTGCATACCAATCATTTTATATATGGCCTCTTCATATGCAGAAAACTTTTGCTCCATATTTGGTCCTCCACCAGTTCCTTTGGCACATTTAAGGTTTTGGGCAGCTTTCTGTCGAAAATACTCCTTTTGATCAGACCACACCTGTATAATGTTTGCACTTTTAATATTTCTATACACCATTATAGATAAATGTTTATCAATAATACCTTCTTCCACTCCGAAACACTTTTTGCTGGTGACCCCGCTGAATTTAACTCCGCCTCCAAATTGCGCCAAATCCGGTTCAACTCCTCTTTACTTCCTTTGAACATTCCACAAGCGATATCAGGGTGGGCTTCCATTTCTTTCAAAAGAATCTCGAGCTGTTTTTTATTTGTTGTTTTTGACCTGATGCATTAACATTTATGTTGTAAAATGTGATTAAATCTATTTTTTATTAAAAAAAACTTGATATACTTAAATTTTTTAGCACTCACTTTCAATTGTTTGGCGGAATTATTCCCAGAAGTTGTCATTGCAATCTCCCTTTAATTTACATTCGTAATACCTACTTTTTTCCCGGGGAAGAATTTCCCAATTTCGAACATTGTTTACAATACGGGGAAACAGAAAATTCCATTTTAAATAAAATTTCCAAAAAATTAAGAGTTGTCTTCCGAGACGCCAACCTATCCTGGATCAATGAAGAGTCCTGCTCCATCGCTAGGCTCACTTGGGCCTCAGTGGATAGAAGGCGCACCAACCAGTTACTTGGACTTGGTCGTAACATCATCTCGATCACAGTAGCTATGCTTACAGGCCATTGTGTTATGGGTAGACACGCGGAAAGAATGCGGCTCCCATTTAACGACTTCTACCGTGGGTGCAGATCCGCTGAGGAAGAGGGGACTGTTATCCACTTTCTTTGTCAATGCCCATCTCTTGCGAGGTGCAGATATAGGTTATTTGGCTCTCCAACCCTTGTCAGCTTGACGGAGCTATCGTCCATTGATGTCAAGGATATAGCCTCGTTTATCAAGCTTTCTGGCTGGTTTTCCAGCGTGGGGTAGTTGCGTTTTAAATGTGCAGCCCTTGCTCTGATCAACTTCTCCCTCCTTGGTTCGGAGGAACTTGGTCAATACAGAGACTGCTTTCACCTGTGGCGTCACAACGGGCCGCTATGAGTGCTCAAGTGAGATTTTGGTATGAAAGCTACCACACTAACATAACCTAACTAAGTTAACAGTACTGTTGAGCATACTATCGGAATAAAGAGAAATGACCACCATGGTGTTCTCTGCCAAAGAACAGTAATTGGGCTTTTACATGAGTGCATAGAAAGGATGTATGAGAGGCTCACATTTTAATTAAAGACCCCCGACTGAAGATCGATTTAAATATTGAAGATCGATAAGGATTTTATTCTATATTGTTGTAAGTTCTATTGGTAAATTCAAAAATTGTGCGTTTTTATCTCAATTAAACCTTAAAACTTTACCTAATGACACTATTTGACATTAACACCACCAAAACCCTCTAGCATAACGAATACCGCAAATCTCTGATACCAGCATTGATTCTGACATATTCACCGCTCTATTTATCGTCGAATACTAACATTATGTTAATTTGTGTTTAGGCGGGAACTAATTTTTATACTGGCACATGACGTTCTTATTCCAGAAGGTGATTTCCAGGCACTTCATCGGTGGTTGTTTGCAGCAAAGTGGAGAGTATTTTTTGGAAAGATGTGTTGCTTTTAAATGTATCTATGCCATGGAGACCATACGACGTACAGCGGGTAGCTTGCAATATAACTTCTTTTGCCCATACGACTGACAATTACGGCATCGACTGCCAAGTTGTGATATTTAAGTTTAAGCCGCGCTTCAGAAGATTGATACCGTTGCAATGCATGATGTTTAAACCATCAAAGCATTAGTCAAGCTGTACATGTTGAAGTCGCTACTGCTTAGAGATTTCATGTGAAGTGGTGATTTTCATTGATAGATGGAACTGCAGCAGGCCACTGAATTGCTGAGCATGCAGACAGCTTAACCAACACACATCTTTTAAACATTGTTTGGATTTATGAGCACAATTGTTAACTTTGTCATTTTTGTCGCTTTTTCACACTTAAGATAGAAAATGTTTCTCATAATATCAAACGAGGCTCTCCACGTGGATTTTTAAAATGGCTCTTATTGAAAGTGTTTCGTATTTTGTTTTTTCTAAATCGCCCAATAAGCCTTAAAGTTTTTGTTGTTAGAACCTTGGTCACTCGTAAATCCACACGTGTTTAGTAATATTTATTTTAAAATGCCCAAATTTATAATTACGAGTTAATTTTTTATTTCTTTTTTTTTATAAATCGCCTTTTACAGAAATAGCAGTAACAAAATAATTTAAAGCGAACTTTAAATTTTTGACAATTCATTTACTCGCTCATATCCTACTACTTATACAACATCTACACAATTTTTATACTGATGTTATTGTTATATTTTTGTATATTTGTTGTCATTTTTCAAGGTTTTAATTAAGTATGCAATAAAAATAATAAATTTCACATTCCTTTTAAGGGACTTTACACATCGATGGGTTAAAGTAATTGTCATTGAGATTGCAGAATCGCATTTGCTCATTTGAAGTCGAATAATAAAGACGATGGGAAAAATAAGGCGCCAAATTTATGTATGTACATATTTATCTTCAACGACATTATTCTAAAAGGTATGTTCACATTTGGCACATATTTTTACGTACACTGTGTACAAAAAGTACAAACCTTTAAACAATGCTTCGTCGTAATTAATCATAAAATTTACAGAATAAAAGTGCTTTCTTAGGTTTAGTCATAAATAAGTAACGATAATCTAGAGTTAAATGTGTATTTTCTACAATTATCTTTTTTAATACATTCTATTCAATTCTCTTACATTACCAAAAAGAGGTTTTAAATTAATTTTTCAGTTATGAACTGAAAAGAAAATGGAATAAATCCAGCATAGCGAAAAATCATTATAAATTTGTGAAAAAAAATTATAAATTGGAAGATCCCACTCTACTATACAAAGATCGATAAGTGTTTACAAGAAAGTAATGGGATTTGTCTCAAAGTCGCCCCTCCAAACTTACATTATGAAAAAGGGAGTACGTTATATATTCAAAATGACAAAATGGTGAATTCAACTTTCAAAAAAAACCGCTAATACAAAAAAATAGTTACCATTGTCACGCAGGACAAAGAAATGCACTCACTACAACATTGATTTATAAGCAAGTTGATATCGACTCTCCTTTACTCAACATTTACAAGAATCACAAAATAAGTATGATTCGAGTACGAACACTACAATACTCACTAGAAGGTTGTGTATTTGCTTTGTATGCTGTCTGTCTTTTTCTTTCTCCTTTTTTTGTAAATGCAACAACAACTAAGACTGTAAATTTTAATAAATGATTCGAATCATTTATGAGTACTATAAGTATTTTTCCAAATCTGAATGAGTAGGCGTATGAATGAAACATATTTCGAATGATATGAGTTTGATGTCAACCTTGTACTCATACTCATTGCAACCTATACTTATAAATCAATGTTGTAGTAAGAATGAATCAGAGTAGTTGAATTTCAATACTGTTGACTCACTTACGAGCACTCAAAATTTCATGAATACTTATGAGTAGCGAAAAAACGATTCATTGCTGATCTCTGGTGTGTATATACATATGTATGAATAGATAAAAAATAAATAAAATCTATTTGAATTTAAAAATACGAATTTTTAGTATTTATTTTGGAGTTACTAAGCTAAGCTGATGTACGTAGACTTTGAATGCCTAGTGTACATTGCTTATTCAGAATAATTTTTCATAAGAGAAAGATTTATGAAATTATGATACCAAGAAATAAATTTAATTGCCAATTATACGACAACAAATATATTAAACATAATATAAGAGAACATCTGAATTCATTCAGATGCTTTAAAGCCAGGCGTATACGTACATAGAATGCGCCACATAATGAGTGCTTTAACGTACAACAATAACACCAAAATCTGGGAAAAAAAAGTGAAACAAACTCTCTGATAACTGTAAAAGTATTCGACGAACGTCTAAGACAATTATTTACCCAACTTTAGCCGTTGGGTCAACGAAAAGTACCACATGATATAAAGAACATAACTAAGTATATATTTTTACATTGCGGTCATTTGAAACAGCAAAGATACAACGTATGGCTATCACATTTTCTTATTAATTGCTTGTGGAATATTTTTTCATTCTATCCATACAAAGTTTAAAAGCACTTCTACGTTACACGGTGTTCAGTATGCACCTTTATTGCGTAAATCGCAATAAACGCCATTTGAAACAAATTGGGGTTGTTTAATTTGTTTATAAATCTCCTTTAAAGAAAGAGATCTTTAGGAGATGTGGATTGTAAGAAAAAGGAAAGAAATAGAATTATTTCAATTTCTTGGAAATGAGAGATTAGAGTGAGAAATCTTACCTTTTTTTTTTGCGATGAAATAAAATCTTTTTCTCTTTTTCCAATTTTGAATTTATTAGGGAAATTCAGAAATAAGTGCAAAATTTAGTTTCGGTAAGTATAATTTTAATCACTAAATTTCAATATAGGTACACAATTTAGGTAAGTAAATATAATTTCATATAAGTAATTTTGGTAAGTACAATTTATATAGATTTAGGTAAGTATATATTTTTTAAGTTTTAATTCACTTTAACATTAAAATAATAATTGAGGCAAATGTTAATTTTAAAACAACAATTAGGGTAAGTATGAATTTTATTTTGTGGTACAATTTTAATGCATTTTTGATTGATTCTATTTTATTTTATAATATTTTAATTAAATTTTATTTCAATTTGTTTTCTTCTTTAAATATTTATTTTGAAATATATTTTTAAGAATAGAGAAATAGATTTATTTATTAATTATAAATTTCACTTAAATTATTATGTATTTTAGTTTTAATTCAAACCTAGTCTGAACACCTTTATTGAGCTCAATATTTCATATAAAGATTCAATTAATCATTGCGCAATAAATACGCAAATTGGTATAATATTGAGTAAAACTTAAAATGCAGCACTGTCATCAGTATGTTCAGTACGCATATTTACAATTTGACAACTCAAATGTCAACAACGACAAAAAAAAAACAATGTTGAAATAACCAGCTGTTTTGTTTAGCAGCTGTAAAATGAATATTGAATATGCAGTGAACTGCGTATATTGTTATGTCTGAACACTTAAAATATTGTACTCAATCTGAACATAGTATTAATAGGCACTCAATTGTGTTGCACCTTTATGGATGTAGACTACAAATTATCGATAGTTTTGAGATGGGAATATTGTTATATTTTTGTCAACATTTCCGTACTGAAAACTATTTTTGAATAGCATTAGCGTTTGCAGCTTACTAAAGAATTTAATGTGCTTTAATTAGTTTTGAGGTAAAAAATGCTTTGAAAAACTCTAAGCAAGTTTGCACTGCCACTATTAAAATTAATAAGCCGGTAAATAGAATTGCTTTGAATTTGTCGATAGGCCAGACACAAGACCTAAAAAAGATGTTCCAAAGCGTTACGTATAATAAACTCTCAAATATGGAGGAGAGAGCTTGATCACTCTCAATTATTTCGCTTTGTGACGTTTAGGAACATAGTCGTTTAAAATTATAAAAGGTTTTACAGTCTGCCCTGGACATAATAATAATTCTCTGCTTAGTAGCACTAAAAATTGTGCATTCTTGATTTTTGCTTTAAAATGTACTGAAATGAGTATTCAAAAAGATGAGTAGATTCGAATCATACTCATAATTACTGATACTTATGTGCATTCAAACTTATTTTAATATCATATTCATACTACCCATATTCAAAGTTTGAAGTACTTTTCGTACTCATACTGAACAATGCACATGATGTTGTTGATTTCGACTCTTCATGACTCAACATTTACAAGAATCACAGAATAAGTATGATTCGTGCATATACACAACAATACTTACTAGAAGGTTGTTTACTTTGCTTGATGTCTATCTTTTTCTTTCTTTTTTTTCTTATAAATGAAACAACTAAGACTGTAAACTTTGATGAGAGATTCGAATCACTCCAATCATTTATTAGTATTATAAATATTTTTCTAAAGTTATGAATCTGAGTGAGTAGGCTTATGAACCAAACATATTTCGAATGTTATGAGTTCGTTGTTAACGTTATACTCACACTCATTGTATTCTTACTTATAAATCAATGTTGTACTGAGTACGAATGAATCAGAGTAGTTAAATTTCAATATTGTTAACTCATATTCAAAATTTCATGAGTGCGTATGAGTAGTGAAAAAACGATTCATTGCTGATCTCTGATACGGGAACACTTAAGCTGTGGTTAACCGAACATTGAGATCGTAAAGGCGCAACGTATATTCCTTTTTGTACTTATAGGAGCGTCAAGAACGTACCGAATTTCAACATAGAATTCAATTAAATTAAAATTACATTTTTGTGTTTATGGCCAAAAAAAAGATAATAATAATAATTAAAGGTGATTTCCAATGAAGTTGAAGAAACACAACGCAAACAAGAAATATTATTTGGCGAATAAAAATTATAAATTAACTTATAATAGTTAATATGGAGTCAGCTGATCCGAACAGTGATGTGTGTTGGTATTTACCGCAAAATTAAAAAAGTACCAAGTAGGCTTTAATAGGAGAAAATTATTTCTGCTTCTTATATTTTATGTTAATATAAATATTTATTCTTGTAGTATTATAGAATATTTTTCTATTCGGTGTGAATTTTAATACAATAGTTCAGCTAGAATAATAGTAATAAAAAACTTTTATGAGATTTTATGCACATAACAATCATAGCAATTTGTATTGAAATACTTTAATATAAATATATTTATTTATTTATTTATTAATTACAATACAATTACAAATTATATTCTAATTATGTACGAGCGGAGTAACTTGGCCATTTGCTCGGTGTAGTGTCGCAGACCAGAGTCTCTGGTGGGAATCAAACCCACGACCCTACGCGCTAATATTCTAGCACACTACCCACTAGGCTACTAGGGCGCCCATAAATATGTTTATTTATATATATTTTATACAAATATGAAAATACCAAAAAGGATATTTGCGTCACATTGTCACATATGTACCTATTATTCCCAAATTCCCAATGTACCTATTATTCCCAATATTATTCAATCAAACCGCAATATAACTTGAGAATAAGCTTATAATAATAGTTGTTTTCAAGCTTATTTTTATTATTAATATTACAATAATGTTTTTAAAATGTGAATGCACAAGCAGTTTTCAAGTATGCTTGAGAAACTATTGTTAAACACAACTGTTTTTAACGTATCGTTAAAGAAATCTGACGATTAAAAAAAATTTAGTATTCTCAATAGTTTTTAAATTCAATTTTACAAATTGCTGGAGAAAAATAATAACTAACGTATTAGGAGAACAGTTATGCTGGAAAGGCACCGAATTAAAGAAAAGTGTACGAAATCTTAGCTCAACAGATAATACTATCACGAGGGTTCCGTTTTGATTTTTCAAGATTTTCTTAAGACCTTTTCAAGCTTAATGCTTGTGTTGCTTAATATAATATTATTCTCAACGCATTTGGTTTGTTGGGTTTATTTATTTTCAAAGTTTTTTATACACATTACAATCATAATAATAAAAATACAATTATTTTATATTTCAAAATCTACAAGATAAATATATACGATTAATATACGAAAAAGGGCAATCGTACCACTTCGTCTTTCACAATACATACATACCTGTTATTTATTTATTTTGTTTCAAAATCCTTTTGTGTAGAACGGTATAACAATAAGTATTTATTCATTAAAAATTCAAGAATAATCAATATGAACGTGTAAAAATTCAAAAGATCAATATATGACATGAAAGTACCTGCAATGTTACTCAACATACAATGGTCCCATCACTATACAAATGTCACGAAAAAGCCATATGAAATTCTGTTCTGTACAGATTGTTTCCTTGCGTCAACGAGACATTTAATTTCGATAATCATTTGCATTGTTTTCATATGCTAGAAGCGAACGTTTGGCAAATCTATCTTTACCTGAAAAAAATAATCTTAGTGCTTAATCCTGGATTTATCAATGTTGTCCGAACAAAGTTTTTGTTCACTAAGAATTAAATCTTGGACTAGTTAAAATATATTTCTAACCAACAATTTCAAAACTTTCTGAAAAGCTGGTGATATCAGTCCACATATCTGCAAAGGATTCTTTTTTTTTTTTTTTTTTTGTTACTCATAAGTATTCATGAAATTTTGAGTATGAGTGAGTCAATAGTATTGAAATACAACTACTCTGATTCATTCGCACTCACTACATCATTGATTTGTAAGTACAGGTTGCAATGAGTATGAATACAAAGTTGACGTCAAACTCATAACAACTCATAATATGAGTATGATATTAAAATAAGTATGAATGTGTATAAGTATCAGAAATTATGAGTATGATTCGAATCTACTCATCTTTTTGAATACTCACTCAGCTTCATAACTTTAGAAAAATACTTATAATACTCATAAATAATTCGAGTGACTCGAATCCTTCATCAAAATTTACAGTCTTTCAGATTTGTAATTGTTATTAAATATAGAAAATATAAATTGATATCCTTTGCTCTGTTTGAGATCGAGTGGAGGACATTATTGTTATTTAAAGGCAACTAGGTTAACAGAACGATGAAGCTGTACTTATGCAAGCAGTGTGATCTAATGCGGTCTGCTTATTAGTAGATGTAAACGTAACTTGATTACAGATCCGCAAGGGGAGCTGCGGTTATGATGACACTAATTCCGCCTCTGGTGATCGTGATGTACCCGACCCAATCGATGATGATGGCGTGAAGACTTCGCCCGCCTAGACATGAGGAGCTCAAAATCGTAATTTTGCGACTTAGGAGCAATAAAGCTACAGTGCGGATTCAGCCACCATCGTACAGATCTTGACAGTATGTCAAATCCTGGAAATGGCCCATGAAAAACAAGTCGACACAGATCTTCTCTCATAAGGAATCGTGTTTTCGTCCACAACGTTTGAGCTCAGTGTTCCCGCGAAGCAGAATGACATTTAGCAAATACTGCAGCTCCGTCAAGGTCGGAATGAACATCTCCTAGCCTTTTGATACAGTAAATGAGGTCAAAACGAGGTATGTGTTCTCGGCAAGTAGGGGCATGCGATGTATTAAATTTCGATGTTGTAGGTGAATTTGTTTATCTTGGCTCCGCCGTCACAAGCAAAAAAGATGTCAGTCTAGAGATTAAGAGAAACATTGGCACAATTAGACAACGATGCAGAATCCTCAAGAATATTCGAGAGAAAAGTCCTACCTAAGATATTCCTTCCATTGGCTATGATATATACATCCGATCCAATAATGAGCACCTCAACGATATGAACGTTGTGCAGCGCTTTAACATCCGGCGGCTACGCTGTCTCGGACATGTTTTTCAAATTGAAGAAGAAACAAAAATGTACCAACAAAAAAAACAGTATAAAAATGGATAAACAAGTAAGCAAAAAGGCAACAACAACACTGCAAGGACAAACGTAAACAAAATACAAAAACAACAAATGTAGAGATTTCGAGAAGGCGAAGTCATTCTCCTTCACGAGCATTCATCAGACTGTTTACCCTGCGATGTTAAAGGCAAGACAAAGCAGGCAACGGAGTCATTAAAAATTCAATCGGTCTTGTGTGAACACACGCTACGTGCGAAGAGAATAGTCATGGTTTGAAGAACTCCGTTATAAAGATCTGCCGAACAATTGTTAGTGTTTACGCAAAAGAGTGTAAATAAGCATAACAAACAAAGTAAATAGTTGTTGTTTACATCAAGTTGTGAACAGTGGCACACAGAATCGTTCGAACATTAAAGAATTTATCTAAAACTAAACACCAATTTATTTCTATTTTATTTGCAAACTACGAACTCATATTTTAAACGTTTTTCAAAGGGTAAAAATGTAACAATATACTGGAAAATAATTGTGTTCTTTATTTTTCCACTCTTTATAGCCAGAATGCTTTTTTTAATATTTCTTTGTTAGAGGCAAAACAATCGTAAAATTATTTACGATTATTTTCTCACTCACAAGTTGGCAACGCTATTGTGTATTAACATCAATTTTTATTTTCTTCGCTTTTCTAATTTTAATTTGGCAAAATATAAATTAAAGAGTTGTTTGAAATTATTGAAAATTTGTGCTATTAACTTAGTATTAAACAAAGTTAGTGGAAATATTGAAGTATGTCTACAAGAAGTAGGAGAAATTTAGCAAACAAAAAGTTGGTTTGTATTCAATGCAAATTAAATGTAGAAAGCAGTGATCAAAGCATAGACTGCGACAAGTGTAAACAAACTTTTCATGCACTTTGCACTAACTTAGACAAACGACAGTTTAATCGTCTTTTGGATAATGAAGAGGAGGAATTTGTTTGCCATACTTGTAGCAACAACAAGAGCAGTATTTCTGTTGTTGTAGAGTTAAATGCGATCAAAACAGAATTAAAGAAATTGGATCAGCTCAACGAAGCAATGAATTTTATGTCCAAACAATTTGATTGTATTATTAAGGGCGTAGCTGAGAACAAGAAAAAATTGGAGGCAGTACAAAAGGAAAATAAGGCATTAAAGGCAGAGGTTGATATTTTGAAGGATTCGGTAAGGTTTCTTAATGATCGGATAGTGCAAAACGACTGTGTGATAACTGGAGTAAAGCCAAATGATAATTTAACAGCTGTTGATGCTGTTGTGAAGTTGTCAGCCGATGTTGGTGTTGTTGTGCGACCTGAAACTATTAGTGATGCCTACTTTCTTAAAACTAAAAACGATAAAACGCAATCTGTTGTCGTTAAATTTTGTTCTAAACAATCAAAATCTAAATTGATGTCGATAAAGCCGAAATTAAAAGAAAATGATGAAACTAAAAACGTATATATTAATGATTATTTGAGTAGAGAAACAATGAGTTTTTTAAAATATGCAAGATCTTTGAAGAGTGTGGGATATCGAGCTGTTTATTCTGTGGGTGGTAGAGTGTATGCAAAGAGGAGTGAGATTTCTAAGCCAAGGTTTTTAAGGAATGAAGATGATGTCGATAAACTATTAGCTGATGCTACAACATATCAGCCCCCACATCGTTCAGCACGTCAAGCTAATCGGGCAGATGAAAATTCTGACAATGATTATGAATCACCTTCTTAGACTAAATTTTTATCTACATATGTATATTAGTTTGCATTATTTCTTATTTATTTTTTTTTTTGTTGTTTTTCCTATTATGATGAATAATTTGTATTTTCTAAGCATTAATGCATTTAATAATTATGTTAAAAATAATAACACAGGTTTTAATGTCATTTCTATTAATATAAGAAGCATATCGTCACTTACTAAATTTAATAAATTCAAAAGTGTAATTTCAAATTTTTATAAACTTCCTGCAGTTATATCAGTGCAGGAAACATGGTTTAAGAGAGACATTGTTCAAATTTATGAGATACCAGGGTATAAATCAGTACATTGTTGTCGATCTGACGGGTACGGAGGAACATCTTTATATATACGCGATACTTTAAACTTCGGAGATGTTGTATGCTTAAGTGAAGGTTTTATAGATTCTATCGCTTTGAAATTGGACGACGTTAAGATAGATCGGGAACCAATAACGATTATTTCGTTCTATAAATCCCAAAAATGTAATTCATCGCAATTTATGGATTTTTTGGAAAATTTGCTGCTTTGTTATGGGAGGAGACCCAGCATCATTATTGGTGATGCAAATATTAATGCTTTAGATGAACATTTATTTAGCGATGTACAAAATCTCTTATTAAATTATGATTTTCACAACTGCCATGAATTAGTTACACGTCCCGTAAGCAATACATGTCTTGACCACGTGTACTCTAACATATTAAAACCAATAAATGTTAATGCAATTGAATGTAATTTGTCTGATCACAATTTAATACACTGTTCCGTTGATTTTGGTGTTCAAATCTCTGAATTTGTACAAAAATGCTATTCTGTTTGTGATTATGGAAAGTTGAATGTTTGCATACGCGAGCAGCTTGAATCATTTACATATTCACAAGATGTTTCAGTTGACACCATCAACTTCTTGGGATGTATAAGAAATGCAATAGAGAGTTCAACAGTTTTAAAGAATGAAAATGTCGTACTAAAACGCAAAATGACACCTTGGATTAATGGTAACCTATGTAAATTAATTGCTTATAAGAAAAAATTGTTGAAACTAAAAAAATTATACGCCGATAACGAATGTATTAAAAGTCATCTTAAAAGAATAAGCAAAACAATTAAAAAAGCACATAAAAATTCATTAAACAACTATTATGCCAGTAACTTGATAAATCTACAAAATGATCCTAGGAAAACTTGGAAGTTCATTAATGATACCCTGGGTAGGAACTCAGTAAAGGAATTACATATTAGAGATTGTCATGGTAATGCTATTTTAGATGATGCTATTAAGGCTGAAACTTTTAATGCACATTTTTTAACATCGGTACGAAATTTAAAGCAGTCTATTAATGAAAATCCTGCGGATGACTTTAATTCCCTGAGAACCTTACGACATAGTCCTAGTCTGTTTGCCTTAAATTTTACAACCCCCGAAGAAGTTGAAAACTCAATATTAAACCTTTCACCTAACAAAAGCTGTGGACATGACAACATATCACCTAAAGTTTTTAAAAATTGCGGTAGTTTTCTTGTATCTCATTTGGTTAAAATTTTTAATAACATTATAAATTCAAAAACATATCCAGACACCCTAAAAATACATAAAGTGATACCGATACCCAAAGGTAAAAATTCCACTGTAATTGATCAGTTTCGTCCAATATCAGTTTTGCCAGTAGTCAATAACCTTCTTGAAAAAATTATACATAACCAATTATCAACATATTTTGAAACAAATAACTTGCTTAATGACTGTCAATATGGCTTTCGAAGAGGATGTGGTACTGAGGAAGCAGTTATAAATGTCCAGAATTGCATTTGCAAAATGATTGATGATGGTAACAGTGCGGTTGTCGGAATTTTCTTTGACTTGTCGAAAGCTTTTGATATGATTGATCATGAGATCTTGATGCAAAAACTTAAACTTTATGGCGTTCGTGATAATGAACTTTTATTATTTCAGTCATATTTGAAAAGTAGAAAGCAGTTCGTTCAAGTCCATAATCAGAAAAGTAGTACAGAACCAGTTAAGTTTGGGGTACCGCAGGGAAGTGTTTTGGGTCCCTTGCTTTTTGTTATATATATGAATGATTTAAAAAATTTGGAGCTAACAGGTAAAATGTATATGTATGCAGACGATATATCTATTTTCTATCCATATAAATATGAGGAAGCAGTTAAACCATATATAGAGCGTGATGCAGCTCTTATATTCGAATATATGCGTATAAATAAACTATTTCTTAATCCAGGTAAAACTAAATTGGTTCGATTTAGACCACATGTGCGATTTAACTCAGACTTCAGTGTACATATTGATGGCAAAGAAATCGAAGAAGTATCTTCAATTAAATATTTGGGACTACATCTACAATCTAATCTGGCGTGGGATCAACATATAAAACATCTTAAGTCCAAAATTTCACCTGCTGTTGGATTACTATATAAATTTAAATACAAATTTGATCAACCCACAAAGCTACTGATATATCAAAGTTTAATACAAAGCCACATTAACTACCTAGCTTCAATCTATGCACACAAAAAAAGCGTTGAAGTCAGCTCTCTACAGCGACTACAGAATAGAGCATTAAAGGCTGTTGCAAACTTGCCCATGAGATATTCAACAAGATCTTTGTATACTGAACATTTTCCATCGATTCTACCAATACGTGGTACTAACAAGTTACAAATACTTTTGTATGTATACAAATGCCTCCACAATATAGGCCACCACACAATACGTTTCGCTCAAGACCAAAATCCCTATAATACTCGAAATAGTCGACAATTGAGAGTAGCTTTTTGCAGTACGGAGACAACAAAACAACGTATTGAGTACTCTGGCAGTAAAGAGTTTAATAATTTACCGCGAGCTATAAAATCCTGTCCTACACTTTTGAATTTTAAACGATTATTAAAAGAATTTTTAAAATCACATATCGATGATATGATATAAACTACAGATTCGGTTATAAATATTTCATTTTGAAGCAAATATTTATATAGCTTTGTTTTCGGTTTATTCTTAGCATAATTTATTTATTTATACATATATTTTATTGTTAACTCTAAAATACTATGTACTTTCAATTATTATGTATTTATTAATTTGAATTAAATGTTGCCAACTAGCCTCTACAATGCCTATTGGCGCTGAGGCACTATTTGAATTTGTATACATTTTTAATTGAATTAAATGAAATAAAAAAAAAACAAAAAAAAAAAAAAAAAAAATTAATCTATACATATAACATTTATTAAACAATAACAGCGTTCACTATACAATGTCGCACCATTGAACATTGACTGAATGTTTCATTTTTAATAAATTCTTATTGAATGAAGAAAGAAGAGATTTAACAACAGAATTGTATTTTGAATGCAAATATTTTGTTATTTAAGTATACTTTGAATCCTGTCAATAAAGCAGCAAATCAGTATTATTGTTCTCTTAAAGAGAATGTATACAAATGGTAACCTAGCACCGCTCAATTCATAGTGTCTTGATGAAAGAATCATTTTATTAAAATTCAAGAGTCCTTGGACTGTGATTCAAATACACATGTTGAAAACGTATGAGTTTGTTAAAGCATTCGTTATTAAAATTTTCATTCAACTTCATTCCCCCATGCGTTAATAACAATTGAAATATAAAGAAAACAATTCTAAGAATACAATTTCGAGTTTTTTTTTATTAAAAAAATCTGTTTGAATTCAATCTAAGGTGCCGGAGATAGAAGTAAAGAAGCAAACGTGTTTTTCATCATGAAAGTTAAAAAAATTTGTTTTGTTTTGAGCTCATGTACACAAACATATCTTTCAAATGATTTTTTCCCCACATGGAATTAAAAAAATTGTTAATTGAATATTAAAGTTGATTTCATCATTATGTTTTAAAGTTCTATTTTCAAAAGTAAAGACTTTATTTAAAAAATTGAACAATTGTTTGCAATTTTAATGGTTTTTCCTTGGTCTTTTGAAACTAAATTTAGTCTACATACATACATATTGTTACATTTTTACCTTTTTAAAAACGTTTAAAATATGAGTTAGAGTTTAGATAAACTCTTTATTGTTCGCGCAATTCTGTGTGCCGCTGTTCACAACTTGATGTAAACAACAACAATTTGCTTTGTTCGCTAATCTTCTTTACACTCTTATTGCGCAAACACTAACAATTGTTCGGCAGATCTTTACAACGGCGATCTTCAAACCGCGACTGTCCTCTTTACATGCAACGTGTTTTCACACAAGACTGACTGAATTATTACTACTCGTTGCCTGCTTTGTCTTGCCTTTTTATATGCCCACGTAAACAGTCTGATGAATGTCCTTGAAGTCGAATGTTCGTGGCTTTGCATTTTCCAAATTTTTCTGTGATGGACTTTTGTTTTGCCACTTACTTCGAAATCTTTTGATGTTAGCCCTTCAACCATAATTCTATCTGACGAGAACGAGAAGCGTATTAGAGTCGATATCGGCGTAACCGCCTTGTCGACGGGAGTTATTTCTTAAATCATCTCACAAAGAATCATTTCACAAAGAATCGACAAGGGAGGCCAAGCCCTTTTTTGCCGTTCGCGATATCTTTTGATGGAGAAGTTGACCATTCCCATAAATTGATCATTCCCATCTGTTCCCATCGAATATCACTGCCGTGATACAACCTAAGCGAAAATCATCTGGTCTTCCATTTGGGCAAACGCTAATTCGGTAAGAGCGAAATCAGATTTCTTGGACATCGCGTTAATGCTGACGGTATTCATCCTCTACCGGATAAAGTGAAGGCAATCAGAGAATTTCCTAATCTAAATATGTCTCAAAAGCTTAAGCGATTGTCATCATCTACTGAAAATTTCTGCCAAATGCGGTAAAAGTACAGGCGCTCATTACTGAAAATAGGAAAAACTATCGTACGTCTTTAAAGTGGAACCTTGAAGCAGAAGCTGTTTTTTAACGAGGCCAAGCTACCTGAAGCTACCCTATTGGTGCACCCTGCCGCTGGCTATATACGTAGACGTAGATAAGGCCGTCAAAACGCAGTCTTCGGCGTTCTATTCGAAGAAATTTACAAGTTCGCAATGAAAATACTCAACATACTACCGGAAGCTGACAGCAATGTACCAGATGGTATGCAATTTCTGTTACAGTAAGACCCCGCTTAAATAAATTTTGGCTTTCAAGGAGGTATATTAAAAAAAAGGAATTAATAATTAAATTATTTTCAAAAGAAAAAAACTAAATTATGCGTCAAGAAAAGTAAATTAAAAAGAGAAAAAATAAAAACTGAAATTACAGAACGATAATCTGTGAAAATTTG
The DNA here is from genome assembly GCA_930367235.1 of Sarcophaga rosellei. NCBI lineage: Eukaryota > Metazoa > Arthropoda > Insecta > Diptera > Sarcophagidae > Sarcophaga > Sarcophaga rosellei. The sequence continues at coordinate 26,773,425 of OV884020.1, read as the reverse complement.
GAAATAACCTTGAAATTAAAGAAAAAAAAAATCACAAAGAAAAGCAAATACAATATAGCATAGTAATAACTAAATTAATTAAAGTTACCAATTATTATTATTTAGATAAAGTAAGGTTGTATTATATAACTAATCTTTAATAAATTTATACTCTAAAATTAAGAAAAAAACAAATCATAAAAAGAGAGAAGCAACAAAACCTAACACCAGATAGAATTTTACACCAACTGACCATGTGCCGTAAAATTGCCAAAATAATAAAAGAAAAAACCTTTTATATTGCGCAAATAACATTTATGTAAACATTCATAACATTCACATGTAGTCGCCGTAGTCTAGTAGGTAGTGTGTTCGTTTATTAGACGTTAAGCCCGGGTTTGAGCCCTAGGCCAGATATCAAAAAGAAATATGAAAAAAATATTTTTTCGGCGACTACCTCTCAGCAGATTTCTGGCAAAAACTCTGAGACTAAATAAACCTGCCATGAAAAAGTTTCTCAAAATCTGTCGTTCGGAGTCGACGTTAAACTGTAGGTCCCGCCACTCAAGTATAAAAAATTAAGGCACACAATTTGAGTGGTGTGAGAAGCTAGGCCGTAATCCTGACTAAACATTCATAACTGGTCGAACAAATCATCTCCAGAAATCCCATCATCACCACCATTCAACTTATTTGGTTTCCATCTACATTTTGTTATACATCCTCTCCAGCAAAATCAACATTCAACCAGAGGCCTCCAGCAGTAACATTCATCAGTACTTCTTCAATCTCCTACTACATCACAACAGTTCCTAAAATATCGTCAAGTTTTATATGTAAGATATTATTACATAAAGTAAGTTTTTGTAATTTTGAAAGAGTAACATATACTATTTAGGATAATACGACATACTATTTACCTGTCTTTGTAATTATTTTAAATATATATTTCTCCCATACTAACAGTTTCTTTAAAATTAGATTTAGTTATATCTAACTATTTATTTCTGAAGTCGCCTTGGTCTAGTAGGTAGTGTGTTGGCTTATTAGGCGAAAGGCCCGAGTTCGAGTCCCAGGCCAGACATCAAAACGAAATATGATAAAAAATATTTCTACAACGACTTCCTCTCAGCAGATTTTTGGCAAAAACTCTGAGAGTAAATAAACCTGCCATGAAAATGTTTCTCAAAATTTATCGTTCGGAATCGACGTTAAACTGTAAGCCCCGCCACTCAAGTATAAAATTAAGGCACACAACATGAGTGGTATGGAAAGCTAGGCCGTAATCCTGACTGAAGGGTTGTAATGGTCAATTATGTATGTAACGGGTGATTTTTTAGCTATTATCTTTTTGGCAACACTGGTTTAAACAGCTCACGAACGTTTCGTGTTTTGTTTCACTGTCAAACATCTTCAGTTTGGTCTATAATTTAACCATGAATCGTCTTACAAACGAACAACACGCTTACACGCTTACGTAGAGTATGAACTGAAGAAAATATGGCAGCTGTATCGGCCAGTGTTAATGATGACCATCAATTATCGATTCGTCGCCGTTCGCAGCAATTCGGCCTCTGTTACTCAACAACGTGGACAATTTTGCGAAAGGATTTAGGTGTGAAGCAGAGAACTTCAAAATCACGGTTTTTCTTGATTTTGTTCAGCACAAAAACTTTTGTTCATTTTAAAGAATAAAGAAAAATTCAATGATGATTAAAAATCATATTCATTTTGCTGTATACTTCAAATTCTGATTATGAGTAGAATAAATAAAAGCATTTTTTGAACAAGTTCCCACACGCAAGAGAAGGGTTTGTAGTAAATTTATCGTGTCCAAACACTCTTATTCTCTTTAACTATACAACATGTTTGAATCAATCGTCTGTGTGATATGATACGCCAACAATGCAAACGACATAACCAATTCAACATTGATAAATGAGTGCAGCTACAGGTTTAGTTTAGTTTGTATTTGAATTTGATCATCAACAACAAAGTTAGGGGAAGTACACGTGGGAAAATGCACGCTGTTTTATAAGATCTCACATTTTTATAAGATCTCACATTTTTATATTTTATATTTTTTTATATATATTTTTTTTTTTTTTTGTAATCATTTGAATAAATTGTTGAGTTTTTACTTAAAAATAAATGTCCCGTTTTGTTTTTTTTTTTTTAATTAATTGTACTGTTTTTGTATCATTACACTGATTACGGTGTTTCCGAATTTGGCACTTTTTTAGTTCTGTTATTTGCAATTTCGAACTGCAAATTATTTTTATTATTTCCTATTTTGTCATAAACAAGACGAATAGACATCAAAGCTACTGTAAATTAAAATACAATAAAAAAACTTGCACTTGTTGATAGGAATGAACAAATTCATACATAATGATTTCTTGCTTTTTGTACTTCAATGTTTGTGTGTTGAATGGAAAAGACAAGTATACGAGTTGACAAGTTTGATTATTCAGTATTCAACCTACAAGTGGTTCGATTGCCTTAAAGTGAACAAAGTTCATTAAAGTTCGAACAAGTTTGAGTAATTCACTCATTCTCAGTTTAAGGAAGATTATTTTCATGTGTCAGCCGATGTGTAAACCATCAGAACCAATAAAGAGGCATATGTTCGCTTACTTTAAAATGAACAACAAAAGAGAGTGTGTTGGCAAGTTTGATCATTTGCAAATAAGAGACAAGTTTTTTGTGCCTTTGTGATTGTTGAACGGTTTTTTAATCAACAAGTGAAGTTCTCTGGTGTGAAGCCTTTCAAAATACAGCTGGTGCAAGAATAGAAGCTGAACGACCTACCGCAACTCAGAATTTTTGGTGAATGGGCTCTTGGAAAGTTGGCCGAATATCCACTTCTTTATCGAAAAATTGTGTTCAGCGACGAAGCTCATTTTTGCTCAATGGATACGTAAATAAGCAGAATTGTCGATTTTGGAGTGAAGATTAGACAGAAGCATTGCAATAGCTACCAATGCATTCAGAAAAAGTGCCAGCTTGGTGCGGTTTATGGGCTAGCGGCATCATTGCACCGTACTTCTTCAAAGATGCTGCGAATCGTAACGTAACAGTGAATGGTGGTGAGATGATATCCAACTTTTTTGTCCAAAGTGCAAGAGTTTGACTTGCATGACATGTGGTTTCAACAAGACGGTGAGTTCAGTGAACATTTTATTTCACGTTCGGGACCGGTCAATTGGCCGCCTAGATCGTGCGATTTAACCCCTTTAGACTATTTTTTGTGGGGCTATGTTAAAACTCATGTCTATACAGACAAGCCCACTTCAATTGACGCATTGGAAGACGACATTGAAGCATTTATTCGTGAGATACCGGCCGAAATGTTGGAAAGAGTATACCAAAATTGGACGGTCAACATTTGCATGAAATAATCTTCAAACATTAAATTATATGGACCGTACTATCGATTCAAATAAAGATTTCATGCATTTTTCTGAATTTTATGTGTTTTTTAATTTTCCTATAGCTCTTAAAAATCACCCTTTACTAACACAACTTATTTCAAATGAACCTTCAACATAATCTTAATGCTTTTGAGCATAGCGGGCCAGTTAGCCGAACGTAAGCTGTCGATATCGGCGTAACCACCTTGTCGACCACATGACGGTGGTTAGTTCTTAAATCACCTCCCATACTACCAGCATTAAAACTTTTAATCCTGCGGATCCCTTTGCTGACCTATTAGAAGATTTAACGCAACTTTCACCACCCGGCTCTGTTAAAATATCCTCCATTTCACAAAGAATCGAAACGAGAGGCCAAACCCTCTTTTGCCGTTCGCGATGTCTTTCTTCAATTTGGACAAACGCGATTTCGGTAAGAGCGAAATCAGATTTCTTCCTCTGGCAATCAGAGATTTTTCCAATTTAAAGGTGTCTCAAAAGCTTAAGCGATTCATAGTGATGGTCAACATCTACCGAAAATTCATGCCAAATGCCGTGAAAGTATTACTTATTACTAAAAACAGGAAAAACTATTTTACGGCTTTAAAGTAGAACCTTGACGCAGAGGCTGCTTTTTAACGAGGCCGAGCTATTGGTGCACCCTGGCGCTGAAGCCGTGCTGGCAATCTACGTAGACGTCTCCGACACGGTCGTCGAAAATGTTTTGCATTAGAACACCGATGGCTACCTCCAATCTTTTGCGTCCTATTCGAAGAAACCTACAAGTTCGCAACGAAATTACTCCACATTGATCGGAAACTGACAGCAATGTACCAGATTGTATGTAATTTCCGGTATATGATGGAAAGACGGCGATGTTACTTGGCTACCGGCCATCAACCAATGACCAATTATGTAAGTAAGTAATAAGCCCTCCAAAATATTGAATCCTGAAAGCTCTGTAACCTCTGTACCCCGAGAGTGGATAACACGATTGTAAATGATTTCATGTTTTTTTTTCATTTTTATCAATAAAATTATGTATTGAGTCGTTATATGAAACATCTTAATGCTATGTGCAGACATACACTTTTTTGAGTAAATATTCGGTTATTTGAGAACAATATTTTAAGTGTTCAGACATAATAATATACGCAGTTCAGCTGCTTATTCAATATTTATTTGACAGTTGGTAAACAAAACAACTGGTTGTTTCAACACCATTGTTTTGTTTGTCGTTGTTGACTTTTGAGTTGTCAAATATAAGCAGAAAGTGTTCGGATAATTGTAATATGCGCACTGAACATACTTATGACAGTGCTGTATTTTAAGTTTTACTCAATCTTATAACAATTTGCGTATTTATTGCGTAATAATTAATTGACACTTTATATGAAATATTGAGCTCAATAAGGGCCTTTATTGCGATTTACGCAATAAAAGTGCATGTCTGAACATAGTATAAGCTTGTAATAAATATTTAAATTGAAATTGTACGAACCCTTACCATAATCTAAATTGTTTTCAATACAATTTTTTTAAACATTTTTTTCTTAGTACATGAGATGAAATGTCTTTGTCAAACTAGATAAGGTTGTCGCCCTGTGTTGAAATGTTCATAATGATGTTTGTCCAATAGTGTGGTTATTTCGTATATGTGTGGATTACCCTGGTTGTTTCGTTGACGTCTGTTTTGATTTCTTTTCCCTGAATATCTTTAGGGAATCATTGTAGTTATTTCTCACGTAACCCAAAGTTAAATTTTTATCAAAACCACTAAGTTATTCTCAGCATGTGCCCTTACTTTATTTAAATTGCATGAAAAAATTGAAATTGAATTTTACATTTAATATTGTAGCACTGTCTGATTGCTTTTATTTGTGGAAAAGAATTTGTTAAAACGAACGCCATAATTTAATTAAAGCTCGTTTCGTTGTGATTTCTATGTTGGACTCCATTAAATAATTGAAAAAGAAAATAATTTAAATATTTAAAAACACCGCAAATACAAGTGAAAAATGATTCGTTGGAATTTTGCAAACTGTTACGAATAGTTGGACTCCTGGCCTAACTAACAATTGGACTTGCGCTGAATAGTGAAATAAATTGTGCTAATAACTATGCTGTTGCAACAGCATAGTAAATTCTTAATTCTTTCAGTAATTAAGAGTATGTTAACAAACATAACAAACAGTAATACTATGTTAAGGCATGAATTTGAAATGACTCAATATTCATTTAATTGACGAAATTATTTTAGGTGTTCAAGCATACGCAAATCAGCTTATTCAATAATCATTTGACAGCTAGAAAGCAATAACATTTTTTTTTATAGCAATTCATAAATTTAACACTAAATCGACGCTGACGGAAAAAATTACTCATTTAAATTTTTTTTATCAGAATTTCTTCAATAAAGCATTATAACACAGCTATTTGCCTTTACGACTTCTATTAATAAATACATTGAATATATTTTTGAAGATTGACTCCTATTTTGTATTTTTTTTTTACTGAGGAATGCATGTAATCTGCCCTAACTAATGCGGCAAATTATTCGCCCTTAGCACTGGTTCTGCATCTTGATTTGCTTATTTTGTGATATAAAACCACTGTTTTGAAAATTTTTGGCATTGCCTGGTATGATTCGGTATATTGTTTGTTTTCTGGCAGATGGATATTCATTCTACTCCAACCGAGTATTACAGTAAAAAATTCTAGAGCTATTTTGTTAATAAAAATTCTTATTTCATTGTTTTTCTATAGTCCTTATCCCCAAATTTTCGAAACAATCAAAGTATTTTAAATCATTAGAAATTTTAATTAATATATAGTAGAAAGAGAATGGAATAGGAAAAGAAATGCAAGAAGCATCGGTAGAGTTAGTGTTAATATAAATAAATTTACCTTCCACCTCAATCGCCATTTTTATTTGACGTTGTTAATATTTGTATTTTCAAATATCAACAAAATTTGTTCGCATAAGTTGTAACGTTCCCACTGAACATACTTATGACAGTGCTCCATTTTAAGTTTTACTCAATATTATAACAATTTGCATATCTATTGCGCAATTATTAATTGAAACTTTATATGAAATATTGAGCTCAATAATGGCGTTTATTGCGATTTAAGCAATAAAGGTGCATATCTGAATACCGTATAATATTAAGAGAGTAATGTATATTTAGGTGGAAACAAAATTATCAAACTATTTCTGTTTTTAAAAAGTTTCTTTAGGAATTTTTTTACATACTGAATCCCTCCGCCTAGTAATAAGCTTGTCGCTATATGGTGACTTAATTTACCCATCCTGTTACCCGGACTTGGTTGGGTTGCATGACTAAAGGTTACCATAATATCGGAGAAGTTTCTTTCGAAATGATGTCTAGCGTTATCCTTATGACCCGTCCAAGCAAGTATAGTTTTCAAACTCCTAATCTGGAATAATACGTGATCTGTATTTATCATACGATTTTCAGGCAATGGTCTAATCCGACTTTATTATAGGTTAATGAGGTTTTTACCAAGTATTTTTCATGCTAGTGGGACGACCGAATTAATACAGATGAGGACAACAATACAAATGGTAGCGAGACAAATTGATTAGTAGAAGAAAATCTTTTCAAATTACGAAAGACGAACATTGATAGATTGTAGGTTTTCTATCAGGAATCAATTGCGTGAGATAGCATTGCCGCAGTTGGTTATGTCTTCTGGATAGGACATAGTATAGCCTCTGCCTCAACGATAATGAAACCATACGGAAAATTCTATGGAATTGCTTTGCGCTGGCTAATTTGTTTTCTACTTGTCCTTCGTATCTTTAATATGAGATCTTAATATGATTTAATAATAATGTATACCTATACTAGCTGACCCGGCGAACTTCGGCCAGCCCAAAATCGACTTTTTCTTGGCCGAAACAGGTCACATTATTTATTTATTGTAATAAACTGCATAAAACAGTTATATAAAAATAACTAACTTACTATAAGTGTGTGGGGATGTACTTATAATCGAAAGCGTTGTAGACAATGAAAGTATGCTTTATTTAGAGTAATACTCTCAAAGGGTTACCACGCCCATTTTTCGTGAGTTTGTCGATATCGACTCTACAAACTTACCCACCAAATCTAAGATTTGCCACACCTACTTTTTGCTATATTGAATTTTTTTAAACCATCTAAACCTGATAAGCTTTCGAATAAAAAAGAATCGAACAAAGAAGAAAATCGGTCCAGTAGTTTAAGAGTTATAGGTATCACTTAAATGGGGAGGGCTGTCACGCCCATTTTTGGTGGGATTGTCGGTATCGACTCTACGAACTTACCCACCCAATTTTATTCGTCTATGATCAATATGTACCTAAATATTCAATTTTAAGGATTTGCCACGCCCTCTTAACATTTAAGGATATGAAAAATAGATGTTGTCCGATTCTCTGACCTACCCGATATGCACACAAAATTTTATGAAAATCGGAGGAGTTTAACCACTAACACCATGACACGAGAATTTTATCCAATGAATGTATTATGTAATGTGACGTAGAATTTAAAGTTTCTTTGAAATTAAAATTTAATTTAAAGCTTTAATTTAAAAGCATGAGAAATTAATATCACGGTTCCGATTGTTGGAGAACTTGGTGATGGTACGTACAGTTGTCAATACAATGTGATTGATGTAACTGAACATGAGTGAGTAAGTACTGACTGAATGTGATTACAAAAAGCACACCCACATGCATGTATATCATCAAGCAGGTATATTGGTAGCTCATGGGTGTAAGTTCGTAATACTTCAAATGATTTTCAAACTGCTCGAATACCAATTAATATGTCATTAATAAAGACGTAAAGGAATAAAAATCAACAATTGTCAAAATTTCTTGCAAATTAATTTAACTTTTCAAAACATTTCTTCTTGCTTATAAAAATACAATGAGTTTGGCAACTCTGTTGTGATAGTTGTGTATTTTTGGAAGTGCTCCTCTTAAAATTTTATTTTTTTGAATTTAAGTGTTTTAATAAGTTTAGAATTTTTCATAAGTGTTTTAAAAGTTGTTTTTATTAGTTTCTTTTATTTTGCTTGAAATTTTATCTTAAAATTGTAAGTTTTATTTGTTACTTTTGATAATAATTGTTTCATTTTAAGAAAACAAAAACAAAAATTGCTTCTCGTTCTAATTATTTTTTGTTTTTGTAAGCTTGTTACAGTTTTTTATTATTTTCTTTCTATCTGTATTCCTTTTTTTACTTTTTTCTTTTTATTTTTGCTACTGTTTTGTGTATACTGCTTTGCTTGCAATTCTTGTTTATTTATTATTATTTTTGTTTTTTGTTATTACATATCTTTTATTTTCTTTTTTATATATAAATAATTTACTCAGTTAGTCTATTTATTTATTTAATTTATTAAAATGAATATTTGTAGTGCTTCGAAGTGTATTGTAAAGAAAGAGGGTGAACGCCAGATTTCTTGCTGGTTGTGTGACGGTTTGTTTCATATCAAATGTATTGGGTTGCAGCCTCGCACCACGGACCAATTGATGGATGGTTCATTGGGTCTGCGTTGGTGCTGCCCTAACTGTAAGGTGGTAGACATCCAGTTTTATAAGTTTTTTGTAGGAACTCGTCGTGAGTTTGCTGAGATGCACGCTGAGTTTGCATCTCTTTCTGCTAAATTTCGGCGATTTGAGCAATTGTTTTCGTGGTATGGCCTGTTGGATAAATTGCTTGAATCGGAAAAGGTTCCTGTCCCTCTTTCATCGGGGGCTCCTGGGCATGTGGCGCAGGTTTCTGTACCAGGGGAGACTGCGACAATAAATGAATTGACAAATGCTACTCCTATTGTGGACATTTGTCCACCCACTGCTGATAAGTCAGCTAGCAGTGCCATACCGAAGTCTGCAAATTTGGTTGAATTGAGTCCTAAGTTTACTCCGTCTCCTTCACCTTTGCCTCTGGATGATGTCACTTCTCATGCATCTTCCAAACCGTCTTCTATTTCGCATTCAGGTGTAGTGTCCGCTAGTTTATCTACTTCTACTCCACGGGACTTGGTTGTAGTTAAACCTAAGAAAACTATTTTTGTGTCCCAGCTTTCTTGTAATACTTCAGTCGAGGATATAAAATGTTTCGTTAAATCGAAGATTGGGGAACCTTTTGAGTTTGGTTGCTATAAGACGAGGCCATCTTTGGATAGCAGTATTTCTTCGTTTAAATTATATGTTGCCGACGAAAGATGTGATGAAATTGTTAATCCTGCGTTTTGGCCACAGGGTGTTTGGTACGGGAATTCGTACTCAGGCTGGGCCATCGTAGGAATGGTGCTAATTTGCCTGGTCCTATTTCTCAAAAAAACTAACTTCGAAATCGTCTATAAATTTCCAAATTGCTTATCAGAATGTTCGCGGACTTAGGTCTAAACTTTCTTCACTTTATAATAGTAGCTTTGATTTTGAATTTGATGGAATTGCTCTTACTGAGACTTGGCTAAATTGCAATATTTTTGATTCTGAGATTACGTCTAGTAATTTTAACATTTATAGACGGGATAGGAAGTCTAGAAATGGTGGTGGTGTTCTTATTTCCATTTGCTCTAAATATACCTCTGAATTGATTGACTTGTGTCCTTCTGAGGATATTGAGTTCATTTGCGTTAAGGTCAATGACCGTGGAAAGTCTATATACATTATCTGCTCGTATATTCCTCCCTGTTCTGACATTCACATCTATAGGGCTCACTTTGATTTGATTTCTGGAGTAATTGAATTAATGGGGCAAGAGGGAATTTTAGTGGTTCTTGGTGATTTTAATCTTCCGCATACATCTTGGAATTTTTCACCTGAGACTGGCTCATTGGTGCCATGTTCTTCAGTTCCATTCTATGATGAAATTCTGTCCGCTATGTGTGATCTAGGTCTTTTCCAGGTTAATGGTGTATTGAATTCAATGGGTAGAATTTTGGATCTTGTATTTTTAGAGGATCCAAGTATTTCTTCTTTATTTCGCATTGATCCTATATCTATTCCTGAGGATAGTTATCATCCTACGTTGTTACTTTCTATCGAAGTTGATCTTTGTTTACCTCCTGTAATTGATCGCTCATTTGGTGTAAAGGGGCGTTTTAATTTCCATCGTACGGATTTTAGTCGTTTGAATACACTACTATCCTCTGTAGATTGGTCGTCTGTACTTATTTCACCACCATATGACTCTTTTTCACTTGATAGGATCTTAGATGGTTTTTATGAGGTATTATTTGAATGTTTTAGGGAGTGTGTTCCGTTTATAAATAGTCGTTTAGAGCGTTCTGGTCCTCCGTGGAATTCGGCTAGATTGTCCAAGTTGAGGAACAGAAAATCGAGGTTATTTAAAAAGTTTGTTAGATCGGGTACTGATATTGATTATGCTCTTTACTCTAGGGCGCGTGAGGATTATCGTAGAATGATCCTAAGTCGTTTTACGACTTCGTTCGAGCTAAACGTAAATCATCTTTGTTTCCCTCTGGGATGTTTTACGGTGGCGTATCATCCTCTAGTTACCTTGATATTTCGAATATGTTTGCTGACTTTTTTCAGTCTACTTATAGGCAGTTGGACTTGGGCCATGATCAGGGCAGCAGCTTTTCGTATCCTTATTCAGTGGAAGTGTCTCTATTTCTATATTCATTTGATGAGGAGTCTGTTCTTGAGTCTTTGTCTGGACTGAAACTTACATACTTGCCTGGCCCTGACGGGGTACCGGCCTGTATTTTGAGAAAGTGCGCTATTGTCTTGAGTGGTCCTTTGACCTTTATATTCAATGGGCTTCTGAGGGCTGGTCATTTTCCATCTATTTGGAAGAGTTCGTTTATAATTCCTTTGAATAAGTCGGGTAATAAGTCCAATATTTCCAATTACAGGGGTATTGCCAAACTCAGTGCTATTCCCAAGTTGATGGAGAAACTCGTGACGGATTATCTCTTTTTTAATACGAAATCTTTAATATCCCCTTTCCAGCACGGTTTTTTAAAAGGTAGGTCGACTGTCACTAATCTTCTTGAATTTACTACACGTGTTTTCAGGGGGTTTCTTGCAGGCGCTCGGACTGATGTGATTTATACTGATTTCAGTAAGGCTTTTGATAGGGTTGACCATAGTATTTTGCTTCTTAAACTGTCATTAATCGGTATTCCCGATATTATTCATCGTTGGCTAGGCTCCTACCTCTCCCTTAGGACTCAGAGGGTATTGTTTAGGAATGTATTGTCTAAGACTGTATATGTTATTTCTGGTGTTCCGCAGGGTAGCCATTTGGGTCCTTTACTGTTTTTATTGTTTCTTAATGATCTTCCTTGTGCTATTTCTGATTGTAATATTCTAATGTATGCTGATGACGTTAAATTATTTTATACTTTTGATGATGATCATGGTCAGGTTGTTCTTCAGCGGAATATTAATTTGTTTGTAACTTGGTGCAGAGTTAATTTAATGGATCTTAACTTAAAAAAATGCAAATGCATGGTTTTCTCTCGGGGTGGTGTGATTTCGCCCACTTATGTGATAAATTCTTGCCCTTTGGAGACTGTGGCTACATTTCTTGATTTGGGAGTATTATTGGATATGAAACTGTCTTTTGTTGATCATATTAGTATGATGATTGGCAAGGCTCGGGCTGTTCTCGGTTTTGTGAAAAGATGGGCTAGGGAATTCATTGATCCTTATATAACTAGACTGCTATACATTTCACTTGTTAAACCTATTTTGGAGTATGCGTCTATTGTTTGGAATCCATACTATCGTTGTCATAGTGATTCAATAGAGTCTGTGCAGAGGCAGTTTTTATTATTCTGTTTACGTCGCTTAAGATGGGATTATGCCAATGGATTTCCGCCATATGAGGATAGATTAGGTTTGATAAAACTTCCAACTTTGGAACGTAGAAGAACTGTTTTAGGTGTTTGTTTTGTTTTTAATCTGGTTAGAGGTGATATCGATTCTGAGTTTTTGCTTCGTAACCTGAATTTCAGTATTCCTGCAAGATTTTCACGGCACTATCGTCCTCTTTCCTTAGATTTCTATAGAACGAACTATGGATGTAATTTTCCTTTTCGTAGATTATGCAATGATTTTAACGTATATTACGATTTGATTGATTTTAATTGTAGTGTTTGTAATTTAAAACGTAGCTTATATGCTAGCATTAATTTGTAAATTATTATATAAAAATGTATTTTCATTATAGTTATAGGTAGTTCATGTTTATTAATTGTTTATTCAGCTTGTGATTAAGTTCTGTAGCTGATTTATGTTCTTGTTGCCATTACTTTTCCCATACCCGCTACAGTCCGGACTGTAGTGTGTACGTGTCCCTACGTAATGGGGACGAGCCCTCCGCGGTCGGGTGAGGGTGGGTTAGTGTGTGGCCGGGGACGTTCGAAGAAAAAAAAACAGTTTTGTAAAGTAAAACTTTAAAATTTTAACATTTCATAAATACGACTTTTTTAAGGTACGGGCAAAAACATAAAATATTTCTTTGCCGTACTGTGAGCACAAACTAATTTGTGGCAAACCAAAAAAAAAAACCATTAATTTTGGTCAAATAAAATTATTTGCTGTCAAACAAAAAATTATTTTTGTGTGACCACACAGTGTCAAATATTTTCTTCATTTATAGGAAAATATTTATTCGATCTTACATATTTTTCGTTATTTCAAACAGAGACAACTAGCAGCTGTATAAAGCTGCGTTGTATATTAGCAAAACTAAATCACCTAAATGGTAAGAAAAAGTAATGGAAGAAAATTTGAAGTAAATAAATAAATTGTTTTATTCAAATCTTTATATTCGTTGTAGATGTATTAATATATGTGTGTAAATATTTGGGTGCCTGCAAATACATACTGTGACGTTTTTACCTTTTAAACGTTTAAAATATGAGTTAGTTGATTGCAAGCAAAATAAAAACAAATATGACAAAACTCTTTATTGTTCGCACTACTTTTGTGTTCCACTGTTTACAACTTGACGAATACAACAATAATTGCTTGCTCGCTATTCTTCTTTGCTTACAACGCAGATCTTTTCAACGGCGATCTTCAAACCACGACTGTTCTCTTCACACGCAAAGCGTCTTCATACAAAACTGACTGAGTTCTTACTACTTATTGCTTGCTTTGTTTTGCCTTTTTATGTGCTCACGTAAACAGTCTAATGAAGGTTCTATTGCGACTTCATTATAATCACAATGAAATAATGAAAAATACGTATTCTATATATGTACATATGACAAATGAATTTTTACTTAAATTTTATGTAAAACATTTTGATTTTTTTACTATAAATTTCACAATTTCATGAAATTTTGAGTATGAGTATTGTAGTATTGAAATTCAACTACTCTGATTCATTCGTACTCACTACAACATTGATTTATACGTACAGGTTGCAATGAGTATGAGTACAACGTAGACATCAAACTCATAACATTCGAAATATGATTGATTCGTACGCCTATTCATTCAGTTTCATAAATGAGTATGAGTACGATGAGTACTTCAAACTTTGAATATGAGTAGTATGAGTATGATATTCAAATAAGTATGAATGCGTATAAGTTTCATAAATTATGAGTATGTTGCGGATCTTCTCATCTTTTTGAATACTCATTGCTGATCTCAAGTATCATAAAAAATACCATACATATAAAATACCAAAATAAAAACCACACATATAAAATACCAAAATAAAAACCACTTACTGTGTTTCGTTATATCTTTAATTTGATAAAATAAACAAATTTATGATTTTAATCTTCACACAGAGAATTTAATTATCGCTTACCACAGCTAATCTCCACTTCTATATTACATACATACATACATACATTTGTACATAATTGGCCAATACAACCTTTCAGTCAGGATTACGGCCTAGCTTCTCACACCACTTATGTTGAGTGCGTTAATTTTATACGTGAGTGGCGGGACCTACACTTTAACACGTCGACTCAGAACGACAAATTTGTGAGAAACATTTCATGGCAATTTTATTTACTCTAAGAGTTTTTGCCAGTAATCTGTTGAGAAGAAGTCGTCGAAGAAATACTTTTTTTATATTTCGTTTTGATGTATGACTTGGGATACGAACCCCGGCTTTACATCTAATAAACCAACACACTATCTACTAGACTACGGCGACTTCCTCTACTTATAGATTATTGCACAAAAACCAAATCAAATTTATTTGCTGTATCTTTTTGGTAACCTCAGGTCTTTCTAGTAATTATTAACGCCTAAATTTTTTAATAAATTTTAATAGTAGTTTTTCTATACTCCCCAAATATATAAGTGTTCTCAAATTGTTCAACACGGCGGTCGTGAATGGGTTAATTGTGTATCGTACTTATTTATTAAATATTGTAAAACAACACTTATGTATGTACATCTCTGCTACAACAAGCTTGGCAATAAATGCATGTATGTATCTTTCAAATTGCTTTTGGTAGAAAATGAAAATTGAAGGTTCTTCGATCTGAAACATTTGAAATTTTTAATGACAAAATCACGTTCTGTAACTTTCTTCAGTAAAGTTTTTTAAAAATACAAATGCTGATTATTCAAAGTCCTTTTCCTCTTCCTTTTTATTTATTTTTTTTTCTTTTAAACTTTTTGCAAAACAACATCATGCAAGTGTAACGTATAAATTTGTACTCAGATACATTAGCGTAGGTGTATAAATGGTGATTAATGGTTTTTAGGGGAAAGCTCAAATCTGGTATCCCGATAGATCTTTTAATAAAATTGAATACTTATTCAGTAAAGTTATGTACATATATAATGATAAAACAAAACAACTTTAAAATAAAAATAAGAACAAAAATAATTCAATATGTATTTTTCTTCTTTAGACGATTTTTATAAACAGCTAAGGCATTTACTGTTTCATCCAAGAAAAGGTTTCTTATTTTGGCTACGACAGAAGTAATTACATTTCTTTTAATCGATTATTTTAAGTGTTCAGGCATACGCAAATCAGCTTATTCAATAATCATTTGACAGCTGGAAAACAACAACAATTTTTTTAATAACAAATTCATAAATTTAACACTAAACCTACCCTGACGGGAAAAAGTGTTTTTTTTTTATCCGAATTTCCTAAATATAACATTATAACACCGCTATTTGCCTTTACGACTTCCATTAAAAAATACATCGAATATATTTTTAAGGATTAATGATAAGGAAATGTCAAACAATAAGCAATCTGCATAGAAAAGGCGTCCATTTTTTAATCTTCGATTGATCTATTTACATTGTAATAAAAATAGAAGTGTTTAGTAAACATTAGAATTACAATGACTGAGTCTCCAAAAGTGAAAAATATGTCGGTAAGAGTTAAACGTACACGACGTACATAATACTGAATCAATGGATGAAGTTAGGGAACAAGTTTCTATGAAACGTTGCACTGTAAGACTACAACGCTATAATGCAGAACAACTTCGAAAGTTAGCCATTATTCGGAGAACTCCATTAACAGATGATAATAAATCAAAAAATATTAAAAATATGGTTGTGCGTGTGAGACGTCTTATCAATGCAGATGGTCTGTTTCTTTAATAGTACATGTCAACTTCAATTGACGATCTGATTTGTCTCTTTAATATGTAAATCACAATTTTTCCAAAAAAGTTTATATTTTATTTTTATTATCAATTTACTGAATTTTATTTAAAGTATTTTTATTTTAATAATCAAAGCAACTCCTTCCTATCTTGTATTTTTTTTTAATGAGAAATGCATGTAATCTGCCCTAACTACTACAAGAAGTTATTTGCCCTGAGCACAGGTTCTGTATCTTGATTTGCATATTTTGTGACATAAAATTACTGTTTTGGACATTTTTGACATGGTCTGGTATGATTCGGTATATTGTTTGTTTTCTAATAGATGGATATACAATCTACTCCAAGCGAGTATTACAGTAAAAATTTCTAGTGCTATTTTGCTAATAAAAATTCTTATTTCATTGTTTTGTTACAATCCTTATGCCCAAAAATTCGAAACATTCAAAATATTTTAAGTCATTAAAAATTTTAAATAATATATGAATAGTAGAAAGAGAATGGAATAGGAATAGAAATACAAGAAGTATCGGTAGATTTAGTGTTAATATACATAACCTTACCTTCCACCTCACTCGCCAGTTTTATTTGACTTTGTTAATATTTGTATTTTGAAATATTATTGAAATATTTGTATCTTGAAATATCAACAAAATTTGTTCGCATAAGTTGTAACGTTATCACTGAACATACTTAAGACAGTGCTGCATTTTAAGTTTTACTCAATATTATACCAATTTGCATATTTATTACGCAATTATTAATTGAAACTTTATATGAAATATTGAACGTTTATTGCGATTTACGTAATAAAGGTGCATATCTGAACACCGTATAACACGGTAATAGATACATAGATAACATCTTTTCTTTTATAAAGGAATATCCATTTGGTTGTGAAACCAATTTATTTCTTTTCAGTTGAAAGTCTGACATTAACGAAAATGGATCGCTTAACTATCACACAACGCATACAAATTATCAAAACCTACTACCAAAATGGTGATTGGCGGTGGACGGCAATTTTTCGAACAAAGTTTTCTTCAGCGATGAAGCACATTTCACACTCGGTGGGTACGTTAATAAACAAAATTGTCATATTTGGGGTTCTGAGAATCCTCAAGTAATTCAAGAGAGGCCATTACATCCAGAAAAAGTGACTGTTTGGTGCGCTGTTTGGTCCGAAGGTGTGATTGGACCTTACTAGCTGAGGCGCGTGTAGGTCATTTAGATGATGTAGTGTTTCACACATAATGTCAACGTTCAAACTTTACAATAAAAAAGAAATATCATGAAATAAATATTTTATATGTGTTTTATTTACGTTTAATTTTGAAACCACGAAATGGATAACCCTATATATTCCCTGATATAATGAGTTAAGGATGATCTGTCCCAAAAAGAATCATTTGATTCAAATTTATTTAACAAAGCAATCAAGATATCATCAGCAATTAGATTTCTGCTTGGCTTACTTAGGGCCTCCATCGCCAATTGAGTTGTTTGTAAAATTTGTAGTATGTCTTCTGAAAAAGGTGTATTCTTTTCCATCCGAAAGTTATCCATTTCTATCTGTAGTATATGTATGTATTTCATCATAAAATGTTTACATTCTTTTAAAGTTGTAAATGAAGATTATTTAATTTCTTTGCTTTATTTTTATAATTGTTACATTACATTGTAAAGTTTACCGTTATTAAATACTGGTTTTATCACGGTTTTCTTTTGTGCATTTTCATACTTAGTAAGAGCTTTTACTTTTAAGTATTACATCTTGTTAAAGAATAAGAATTTTTACTCTCTAAGCAACTAGCAATAGATTAAGTCATCTTTAGTGGAAATAAAAAAAACTTGAATTAAAAAGAATAAAATAAATACATACACTGCTGTTGAGTTTATTACAGTGGCGACGAGGAAAACAAGTTATTTTTTTTTAACTGATAAATTTTTGATAATTATAAATTAAAAGCCATGGCCAATTTAATTTTCGGAAAAATGCCTTATTTTGATCATACTCAAAAAAATTGTTCTGTGTATCAAAACCAATTGGAGCAGTTTTTAATCGCTAATGAGATTAAAGATGCAACTAAGAAGAAAGCCATCCTATTAACATCAGTGTGTGAAACATCGTATATGCTGTTGCAGAATTTAGTGAGTCCAGCAAAAGTGGAAGATGTAGGCACAACATATGATACTTGTATGTTAGCAATGAACAAACATTTCAAGGCTGCTCCATCTGGTTTTGCTGAGCGCTGCAAATTTTATAATGCCACTAAACTAGCCAGTGAAACAATGAATGAATGGGCCGTTCGGGCATAGGAGTGACAACTGTAAGTTTAAAAATTACAAATGCAATAATTGTAAGCAAAGAGGACATTTAAAAAAAATGTGTAGTGTAAAGGCTATTAATTTCATCGACAATAGTGATGTAAGTTTATATTCTATTGGTAGTACTGATGATGGTCCTATTAAAATAAAAATGTTTGTAAAAGATAAGCTTTTTGATATGGAACTTGATACAGGTTCAGAAAATAATGTTGTCTCGGTTAATTTTTACGAAGCATATTTTAAAGAATATAATCTAAGAAAAGTTGACGTGTGGTTGAGATCATATGATGGCACAAGTATAACTGCTATTGGTGCGTGTGATGTTAAAGTCAGGTATGGTGATAGAATAGAAGCAATTCCATTTATAGTAATTAAAAATGGTGGCCCGCCATTACTAGGACGAAATTTTCTAAAAATGTTTAAAATTGAAATTTGTAAACAAAATTATTGCGCACCCATGCCAATCGCTCGGCAAATTATTTACAAATTTGGAAGCCTTTTCGATGGTAGTTTGGGAAAGTTTCGAGGTGGTAAGGCAGTTTTGAAAGTAAAAAGTGGTTTTTAGACCAAGGCCATTACCTGTTGCTATAAAGGACAAAGTGGAAAAAGAGATAGATTATTTAGTGCAAATCGGAGTTCTTCAGCCAGTAAAATACTGTGAATGGGGAACCCCTATCGTTCCAATTGTAAAGAAAAATGGGAATATAGGAATTTGTGGGGATTTTAAGGTCACCCTTAATCCGCATTTGAATGTTGAGAAGTATCCACTTCCTAGAATTGAGGATATATTTTCGAGATTGCATGGGGGAGAAGAATTTACTAAGTTGGATCTGAGCATGGCATATCAGCAGGTAACATTAAGCCAGGAATCGAGGAAATATACTACTATTTCAACATCTAAGGGTCTTTTTCAATACACTAGGTTAATATATGGATTGGCTTCGGCACCTGCTATTTTTCAAAGGATAATGGATACCCTTTTAGTAGGTTTGGACGGGGTTGTTGTCTTTTTAGATGATATATTAATTAGTGCACCTAACCGAGGGTTGCACATTCAAAGACTTGAAAAAGTACTTAGCATATTAAATGATGCTGGTTTTAATTATTTTTCCAAAAGAATTCAATATTTGGGCCATATAATTGACTGCTGCTATGGATCAGCTTAAGTCTTTATTATTGCCAGATAATTGTTTGGCCCATTTTAATGCAGCTTGTAGGACGCGATTGACGGTTGATGCCAGTCCTGTAGGTGTAGGCGCAGTCTTATCACAAATCGATGATCAGGGAGTAGAACGGCCAATAGAATTCGCGTCCAAATCTTTAACGGACACTGAGAAACGATATTCACAGTTGGATCGCGAGGCAGTGGCAATCTTATTTGGTGTAAGGAAATTTCATCATTATTTGTATGGTCGTCATTTCACTTTGGTGACTGACAACAAACCGCTGCACCATATTTTTAGCCCAAAAAGAGGAATTCCACTTATGGCCTCTAGTAGGTTGCAGCGCATTGCTTTAACCTTATCTGGTTATCAGTTTGACATATGTCATATCAAGTCAAAGGGCAACGTAGCGGACTATTTTTCTAGATATCCCAGGGAATGTAATGTTGATGTGGAAAAATTTCCTGACGACGTGTACTTTAATTATTTACAGGATCGGTTAGAAGAGGATAAGTTTTTAGATTTTGAAAGAATAGTTAAGGGAACAAAAGAGGACCTGTTGTTGCAGAAAGTCAGGAGTAGGATTAGATCTGGATGGCCTGAACGTTGACAGGACCCTGAACTATTGCCATATTTTGTAAGACGAAAGGAGTTATCAGAGGAAGGAAATTGTATATTTTGGGGGTATCGGGTCGTTATTCCCACCCGGTTAACTGCAGATGTGGTTAGGTTTTTACACGCTTCCCATATGGGTGTGATTAAAATGAAGGCAATGGCTCGTGAGTGTTGTTGGTGGCCCGGACAGAGCAAGGACTTGGAGGAAGTTACTCGGGTTTGTGAGGCTTGTTTAATGACTCGACCTGGTCCACCCAAACAGAGATTGATTCCTTGGCCCAGGCCTGATGAAGTTTGGTCCCGAATACATGTCGATTTTTTTGGTCCCTTTTTGAAACGTTGGTGTTTGGTCATAGTGGATAGCAGTGGTAAATGGGTCGAGTGCATTGACATGGGTACGAATACGACAAGCGATAGAGTTATTGCGGTTTTGCGTGAACTTTTTGCCCGTTTTGGGCTACCAAAATATATAGTTTCGGATAATGGCACATCTTTTGTTTCAAATAAGTTCAGGAAATTTTTGGAAATGAATGGAATTAAGCAAATAACCACACCTGTAGGGCATCCAGCTATCAATGGCCAGGCAGAGAATGCCGTTAAACTTGTAAAAAATGCTTTAAAGCGTAGTTTGAAAAGTGTGCCATCATCAGATTTTAACACAGCGTTATGTCGGTTTTTATTCGATTATCGAAACACGGTACATTCAAGTATTGGAGTTTCTCCAGCTACCTTAATGTTCAATAAGAGGAAATTAAGGACAAGACTTGATCTTATTAACCCTAAAAGAAAAGTTGAGATTAGAAAAAGTAAAAATGTTACAGAATTTGCTGCAGAAAAACAGAAAAATCAAATAATATATCACAAGGGTTATAAAAATTCAAAGTTTAGGATAAATGAGACAGTAATGGTAAAGGATTATACAACTCCAGGAAAAGTATCGTGGAAAAAAGGCATAATTTCTAAAATTTTGGGTAGACAAACCTATTTGGTAAAATTAGAATTTAATAGAGTATGGAAAAGGCATGCAAATCAAATTATCTCTTGCAGCACACCTGAAATGCCAACGACTATATTAGATCCATTTCAAAAAGTTAATCTTAGTACAGGACATGTAAATTTAGAAAAAAATGGTGAAATTATAACTAATGTAAATGCAGGTAATGATACTGAAATTTTGAATAACCAAGACGAAAAAAGTTTTGTAAAGGGAAATAGTAATAATCCAGTTGAGAAAATTGTATGTACAGAAGACAAGATTGTTAGCGAAAGTAATTCTGCTACTAAATACAATCTAAGACAAAGAAAAACGAAAATTTAAAAAAAAAATGTATTTATATAAGTAAACGTAATGAATTATGATATTTTTTTTCTTTTATCTATTATTAAAAAAAAACACGAGAAAAAAAATATAAGAAGGGGGTATTGTAGTATATGTATGTATTTCATCATAAAATGTTTACATTCTTTTAAAGTTGTAAATGAAGATTATTTAATTTCTTTGCTTTATTTTTATAATTGTTACATTACATTGTAAAGTTTACCGTTATTAAATACTGGTTTTATCACGGGTTTCTTTTGTGCATTTTCATACTTAGTAAGAGCTTTTACTTTTAAGTATTACATCTTGTTAAAGAATAAGAATTTTTACTCTCTAAGCAACTAGCAATAGATTAAGTCATCTTTAGTGGAAATAAAAAAAACTTGAATTAAAAAGAATAAAATAAATACATACACTGCTGTTGAGTTTATTACACTATCCATGCATTAAAAGAAGAATATTTTCAATCATAGCATTGATTTCAATGACCGATTGAATTCCATCGCGTTGCAACATGTAAACCAAGACATATTTATTTTTTATGTTCCTGTTTTTTTTTATAAATTACATCTACTACGGCTGGGTGTATGACATGATTTGGACCAGAGATCAGAAATGTGTCGTTTTTAAGCTACTCATAAGTACTCATGAAATTTTGAGTATGAGTGAGTTAATAGTATTGAAACTCAACTACTCTGATTCATTCGTACTCACTACAACATTGATTTATAAGTACAGGTTGCAATGAGTATGAGTACAACGTTGACATCAAACTCATAACATTCGAAATATGTTTGATCCATACGCCTATTCATTCAGATTCATAAATTTAGAAAAATACTTATAACACTCATAAATGATTCGAGTGATTCAAATCATTCATCAAAATTTACAGTCTTAGTTGTTGTTGCCTTTACAAAAAAAAAAGAAGAAAGAAAAAGACAGCAAGCACATAACCTTCTATAGTCACTAGAGTGAAGTATTCGTAGGCGAATCATACTTATTTTGTGATCCTTGTAAATTTTGAGTCATGGAGAGTCGAAATCAACAACATCATACGTATTGATAAGTATGAGTACGATGAGTACTTCAAACTTTGGATATGAGTAGTATGAGTATAATCTTATATATAAAAATGAATGTGTGTTTGTTTGTATGTTTGTATGTTTGAAGTTTATAGACGATTTTCACAGTATCTTCCTGTATGTCTGGAAGGAGTTATAGGCTACTTTTTATGTTGATGTTATGATGTAGCGAGGTGCCATGCCCACATATACTACATACTACATACTTAATATTTAATTGCATTTGAAATATATTACTCACTAGCTAATACCCGGTGTGCTTCGCTACCCCCATCGGAATTAAATACATATCTCGTGATGCAACTGGATCGCCCACCATCAAAATTGTTACGCCATTGTTGGAGTTCTGGAGTTCTATCAGCATGAATTGCGATTATGTGGTCATCTATATCAGATCTGTAGTTAAATGCAATACCTGAGTATTCATGAAAAACATTACGTCGATTCACCGCCATTCGATTATGATTTTGTTCTTTGCTGCTCTTCTTGTTGATGTTCGAATCCACTGACTTTCTACTCGTGATTATGTTGGACTTCTGTTTCATTAGCTCGTGCTGTTGTGGTACCTTCATGTTCCAAAGGTGTCTCGGTAGCTCGTGCGGTTGTCGCATATTGTCGAAGGCTTTCCAGAGCGGCTTTCACGTTCTGAAGGTGTTTCTGTGGCTCGTGATGTTTCAATACGATTTCGCTGGCTTTGTAGTCGACCTTCATGTTCCAACGATGTCTCGGTAGCTCGTGGGGTTGTGGCATGTTGTCGAAGACCTTCAAGACGTCTTTAGCGTTCTGACGGCGTTTCAGAAGCTTTTAAGGCGCTCTTGGCTTTCTGAAAGTGTTTCAGTAGCTCTTGCTGTTGTGGCGGGTTGTCGTAGGCCTTCAAGGCGTTCTTCACGTTGTGATGGCGTTTCGGCGGCTCTAAAGGTTGAAGCTCGACTCCTTTCAGTCCTGAGGCGACTTTCACGTCTTCCGAACTTTCATTTGCTCTCTGGGATTGCAAACGCAATGCATTTTACATGCTTTTATTCGGGGCATTTTTACAAATTGTTGCAAAATAAATGTCACTCAGGTAACGTTTAACTTGTTTAGAATCAAAGATTCACCTGAATTTCAAAACCGAATGCGTGTTATATTTATTTCTTTATATTTTACCTAATATGAAATCGGTTCAAGTCAACAACCTTTTGAAGAAAATTAATGTTATTAAAATTTAACAAATAATTGTGTTTGCGTCGGTCACAGGTAATTTTTTTGATGAGTTTTGCAACTACTTATTTTATTTGGGAAAAATATTGACAGTTTACATTTTATTACTTAGGTAAATAAAAGTAATGAATTCATTGCCCACTAAAATGTTTATTATAAAGTTTACCTAATGTATTTTTCAAATAAATAATAGTTTTATTAGTTACCCGTTTTTAGAAGTAAACAATAACATAACTATTACATATGTATGTACGTATATGTTTTCCAAGATAAATATTTAAATAGTATGAACTTTAGTACTTACTATCTATATGAGTTGAAAATTTCAAACTCAATAATTTAAGGGTCATATACCTTACTAATGCATATTTCAATATATAATAATTTTCACACTCACTAATCAGAGAGGCACCACCTTCCTATAGCTGGAATACAAAATTGGGGACTCTAGCTTTTATAGTTTTTTTATACAGATTTTAATAATTAGTACATATGGAGTTTGCCACGCCCCTAATGCTTGACAGCCCATTTTTAACAAAAATATTGATATTGAACCTTTAGATATTCGTACAAAATTTTAGCAGTCTAACTGTTCTGGTGTTCTAGATATGCAGATTTTAGTATTTACTTCATATGGGAGGTGCCACGCCCGCTTTGCTGAACTTCCTATTTTTGTCCAAAATATTTATATTTAAACAAAAGTTATTTATACAAAATTGGGGACTCTAACTGTTAAAGTTCTTCAGTTAGGCAGATTTTAGTATTTACTTCATATAGAAGGTGCATTGTCCTCTAATGATAGGTCGCCTATTTTTGTCCAAAATATTTATATTAAAACCGTAGTTACTTGTACAAAATTTGAGGTATCTTGCTGATATAGTTTTTCCAATATATCCATTTTGTTATTATCTTTCAATAGTAGGTTATGTAGTATATGTGGGAGTGGCACCTCTCTCATTTGAAATATCAACATAAAAAGTAGGAAAATCGGTTCAGCCGTTTAGTCGTCTATAAACTTCAAACATCATGATGTTGTAATGAGTACGAATGAATCAGAGTAGTTGAATTTCAATACTGTTGACTCATTCATACTCAAAATTTCATGAATACTTATGAGTAGTGAAAAAACGATTCATTGCTGATCTCTGACTGAAGAGTTGCAATGACCAATTGTGTTAAGTATGTTATGTTATGTACGTATGATATTGTTGAAATGCTAAAATTAATTCAGGCACATTAGCAACAGTTTTTATATGCATAAATAAAATTTTTCTTACTTCTCTTTTGTATTTGATTAAAACCACACGTGTTTCATTTAGAAAGTGTAAATTCTATCAAATGTACAAAGAAAAAAGTTAGACAAAATCAAATTTTAGAGTTTGGTTTTTTTCAAAGTTTGTTAAGGGGAAATATTAAAATTATATACGCATTTGATAGATTTTTTTTAAAAATATTAATTTGTTACAAAAGGGCACTAATTTTACAATAACACCAGAACTTTTTTTATTTTTTGTTTATTCTGTTTCTTTACGTAGGCATTTTCTTAGAAATAAACTATTTACATATAAGAAAATTATGCATATTTAATTTGTACATTAAATTATTTATAAACAATTAAAGCCCACTGCGGAAACCAATAAGAGTTAAAAACTGCTAGAGCTAATAAATTCGCACACAGTTTATCGACATGCAATACCCCTTCAGAAGAAAGTAGTAGTGCAGAAGTACTCTTCGACTAGCCGCAAAGCGATACCGTCTAGTCACTCTTCATTTCCCAGTTAATGCTTTCAAGTGACGATTTTAACATTGGGCTGTCATACGAAAACCACTACTCGCTTTTGTGTCGCTTTCGGAGTGGTGCTCCACTGGACGGTTTGGTAGTGGTGTACGACTGCAGAGTTCAGGAGTTCTGCACGACTGCAGAGTTTGGGAGTAATTTTCCAACAGTCGCCTTTGAACTAATCCACGACTAGGTAGTTTGTGGATCAATTGGTATTGAGAAATATTAAAAAGATGTACAAAAAGATTTTGTTTTAATACGGTTATTTTAATTATTTATTAAAAACGCAAAAAAAAAAGAGTTAAAAACTTAAATTACAAAAAAAATACAAAAACTAAAATTTTTACAAGGCATTTCATTGGCTTTTTATCATAGGAAAAGCTTAAGTTATAAATTTAAATTTGCACGCAAAATTCCTCAATGGCTTCAATATTATTGTGTTTGAAATGTTAAAATATAAACAAAATTAAAAAATAATAAAATTAAAAAATAAAGCACTTCATTGGCTTTGTTGTCACAAACAAATTTTAATTAAATTGTAAATTTCAGTCTGAACTTTCAAGCAGTTCGTGGTTGTTTTGGTTGTTATTTCAGTTAACTATAGTGCTGTCATTCGGCTCGACATGGTTATCCACACTTAGCTGAGCGCGATTTTCTTTCGTCTTTTGCTTGCTATTGATTTTGTGGTATTTCTTCTTTTCGTGCTGGAGAGCAGCTCTGAAGTTTTCTTCTGGGCCCTCATCAGAAATTGCATCCAAAAAATCAAAATTAAATATTGAAAAAATCAATATGATGTCAACGAATAATAGCAATAATAGCATCGTAAACATTTTTAAAGTCTTTCAAAGGCAAAGCCTTGCACTCCCTCAGCGTTAAATGCCATAACAATGTCTCGCCCAAGAATTTGGCCAATATTTTTGCTTATGTCTCCTTTTATAAGAGATTTTATGTAGCGAACCTGCAGCGTTGTAGATTATATTATTGTGTTGAATGTTCTGAAACACTAATCAAACTTTAATTTTACAAGCCAAAAATTGTTGACAGCTGTTTGCAGGACTGCCAACTTAAATATATGCTGATAGGGCTGCCAACTTAAAAAACGAGTTCAGTATTGACGACTAGTCTACCAGTACTTGCCATCCGTCTATCAATCGTATCCGTTGCGACTACTGACTTCTATTCCAGTATAGCACCACTCGCCAGGCGTCAATGCCTCTACCTTATTCTGCAGGGATTAAATAACACCCGCGGCACGTTTGTGTATTAGAGAACAATGTAGTTTGGATTGTTTGTTTGGTTGTTGTCAGTAATTTTTCCTTGATAATAAATTTGTCCGAATATGGGCAGAACATGTTTATTAAAAGGCCTTAGGGCAACCATTTCATAAATTAATAACGTTTGTTTTCCTTTTTTTTTAATCACGACATAAACGAATCGACAATAAAAATTTTTTGTTCTGTAATATATGAGTTCGTCTATTGTCCCATAAATGTAATATGACTTCCAAATGCTCAGTTTAATATTGTATTTATCAAAAAATAATCAGGATATTAATCAGTATATCGGAAGTTATCAGGATGTTTAGAAACACTTATTGAGAGTAATAAATGGGAAAGTATTACAATATTGTCCGATTGTAATACAAAATGTTTTATTCTTTTCGACCATACAAAATGTATTGTAATGTTGTATTACACACATGTAGAAAAGTAATTTACTTTGTCGATTATTAGATTAGATTTGCCATAGAACAATTTAACAATTAAGTAATCGATAATTGTTCTTATGTTTGTGTTATATTTGTTTTTATACGATAACACACAATTAATTTGATATAACCTTTATTTCTTAAATCACAATGAAAATGGATGTATAATATATGGCATGGCATATACATACATGTGTACATACATTCATTCTTTCATCTTTTATTCATTAAAGTGTTATTTTTATTTTGGTTGTCATTGAAGTTATTGACGTAACTTATGATTTAAAATGTTTGCCCATAATTGATTATACACAATATTGATTTATTATTTTATGGCAAAAAAAGCGACAAAAATTGAATTGATGATTAAATCAGACAAAATGTTATTCTACACAAACAACTTCATTATATGAACGAATACACAACCACATACATAAATACACGCATCCATGCCCTGTAGGAAAACTATGTTGTCCAATTTCTTGACATTTGGTCAATTCACACAAGCCGTTGTATCGTTGTATTCATTGTATTGTTTGAAGAACATACAACATTGTATGATTGTTGTTGATAATTTTCATATAAAAATCCGATACACTTATACACATTTTTTCCATATGTTTTTAAAAGTTTGAGTGAATGAAAAAATTTATATATGTTTTCATATATTTTTAAAATGTTGTGTTGGTTTCGGGTTATCAAATTGTTTGAATGCCACGAAATACACAATACAGCATAGCATTGAGCGTTCACAAACAAACAAATGTATTCAATACAACATACACGATACAAAGTTGTGTGAATTGCCCAAATGTCAACAAAGCGTCGGCACTTTGTACATTTAAAAGATTTATATGAAGTTAGATGCAAAAAAAGGCACAACAAATCAAAAATTTTGTTTTATTGACAACAAATGTGGATGCCTTATTGCTTTGAAAAAGAATTTGTTTATAAAAGTAAAGCGGAAATAAACATTTTTGAACAAAAATAATTATAAAAAGAAGTGTGAATTTTGCAGTGAATAGAAAACAATAGTAAATTGTCCATTAAAGATCATATTGTTACGAAAACAGAAACAAAAGCTACACAAGCAAATACAACGAACTTGTTACAAGTAAACCAACAACATCAGACAAGTAAGCAAGAACGCAACGAGAAGCAATGTGAACAAAATACACAAACAACAATGAAGTCGCGTTAGAGTTTTCGAGAAGGCGAAACCTCAAACGGTGACTTCAAGAACCTTCATCAGACTGTTTACGTAAGCATATAAAAGGCAACGAGTAGTCAGTCAGTCTTGGGTGAAGACGCGTTGCGTGTGAATAATCGTGGTTTGAAGATCTTCGCTAAAAAGATCTGCGCTATAAACAAAGAAGAACAGTGAACAAGCAATTATTGTTGGATACATCAAGTTGTAAACAGCGGCACACAAAATTGTGCGAACAATAAAGGGTTTAATTGAAACTAAACACCACTTTATTTCTATTTTGTTTGCAATCAACGAACTCATATTCTAAACACTTTTAAAACTTAACAATATTCTCTTTTTTGACAAAATATGTGGCAATATTGAAATAAAGGGCTATCCATTTCGTGGTTTCGTGAAACCAATTTTTTTTTCTTTTCAGTTGAAAGTCTGACATTGGCAAAAATGGATCGCTGAACTATCACACAAGGCATAAAAATTATCAAAACCTAATACAGAAATGGTGATTTGCGGTGGACGGCAATTTTTCGAACAAAATTTTCTTCAGCGATGAAGTACATTTCACACTCGGTGGGTATGTTTATAAACAAAATTGTCGTATTTGGGGTTCTGAGAATCCTCAAGTAATTGAAGAGTTTGGTGCACTCTTTGGTCCGAGGGTGCGATTGGACCTTACTGGCTGAGATACCGCCCAATATGTGTTAAAAAGTGGTTGAAAATTACCTCAAAAGAATCAATGCTTAAAACACTTCGCGTGGAGATCATTTAAATGACGTAGTGTTTCACACATAATGTCAACGTTCAAACTTTACAATAAAAAAGTAATATCATGAAAAAATATTTTATATGTGCTTTATTTACGTTTACTTTTGAAACCACGAAATGGATAACCCTATATATGTTTAAATGCATGTTTCTGAACTAAATTTTATAACGCTACCGGCTTTACTACTGTGGGAATCTAGTAAATTATAGACTAGAATACCAAAATATGTTACTGAGCCTCTAGTTCTAATGTCTCCAAATGGTACCAAGCGAAATATTTCTTTATTCAACTTAGAACTGTTGATGTCACTACTGATTTTCAATAACAAGTACATGTGAAATGTCTACACCAAAAGGCATAACCTGTCGCATAATTTATCAGTAGTACTAAGTCAATAGTGAATCAGTATACTTTTGCTAATAATATTTCCTACAGGGTATTTACAAAATAAAAATGGAATAATAAGTATACAATTTATGCGTAGGAGAATGGCAAATAACATTTGATAATTCAGACATCAACAAGAAAGGAAAATATTATAAGCATTTTATAATTTAGACATCAAAAATATAATAAATAAAATTTTCCCTAACATTTGATATACATACTTACATACTTTCAGACTTACCCTGTCGGAAAAATAGTTAACTTTAAACTAACTTTAAGCTAACTATTTCTCAACTAGTGCTGACTACCACTTGGATTACTTTTCAATGGCGGTAACTAACTATTTTAACATTGTGATATCCTAGGCAGTAGTCAGTTGTTCTATACATCACATTTAACCTCAGCGTCTTTTATTTTTGTAATTAAACTAGCTGTAACTTGCGCGCGTTGCTGCGCCACCAACTACAATAAATTTGAAGGAAAACATTACACAAATATCCAATTAATTTTGAATCACTTTATTGATTTTGTTTCCCGTTGTCCAGATGATATAGACGAACGGGCCTGAGTAGTACGCATTCGATCAGTTTCTAATCTCAATTCTCGTTGTTCAAGTGATTCATTCCAACGGGTCTCAACGGCATGTATTCCAAGATTTTCCTGTCTCATTGCTTGTTGCCAGTCTGGTTCTGAGGTTCGTAATGCTCTTTTCTTCCATGCTTGAGGTGTAGGTCGACCAATTGCTTGTCGCTTTGGAGGTATGATTACACGGTAACGACGTGAAAAATGCGTTCAAATTTATTAGAATATTACAATGTACCCAATCCAATTGAACCCAACATTTTAAAAATTTTTAAAAATATTCCAAAATTAAAATTTTCAAATTTGTGATTGACAACTGCTCAGAATATACACTTCAGTTAATGAAAACTCTGCATTGAGTAGTAGTTAGCTTAAAGTCTTATATATAAAAATGAATGTGTGTTTGATTGTATGTTTGTATGTTTGAAGTTTATAGACGATTAAACGGCTGAACCGATTTTCTTGAAATTTTCACAGTATCTTCTTGTATGTCTGGAAGGAGTTATAGGCTACTTTTTATGTTGATATTCCAAATGAGCGAGGGGCCATGCCCACGTATGCTACATACTACATACTTAATATTTAATTGCATTTGAAATATATTACTCATACGCATAGTAGTTACCCCTACAAGTATGCTATCTGTGATTCTTGATGTATAAAACCAAAGAAAATAAAGTGTAAAGAACGACGCGGGGGGAAAGATAGAAGGGAAAGAAAAAAATTTTGTAACCAACATTTGTGAAAAAATTCACCAAATAAGAAAAAATATAATCAAAATTAAATTCGTAGACTTTTGTTTTATTTATTTTTTTTTCAAGTTTAAATTATCTATATATATAAAAATGAATGTACTTTATGGAATCGTAAACTATGCATTTAATCTTTAGCAAAGTTGTTGCGCATGAGCCGACGAAGGTTTCTAAGTTGGTATAACCAATTTCCGACAGGTGGCGCCACTGAAAATTCTTCGAAATTAATTAAATCGTAAACTGTGCATTTGATCCTGTGTTGAAAAGAAAAGAGCATTACTAGCCTCAGAATCAGCATTGAGACTGAAAAATCTTCGAGTACATGCCGCACAGATCCGTTCGCATGAATCACTTGAACAATGAATCACTTGATCGAATGCGTACTACTCAGGCCCGTTCGTCTGAATCATCTGGACAACGGGAAACAAAATCAATAAAATGATTCAAACTTAATTGGATATTTGTCTAATGTCTTTCCTTCAAATTTATTTTAGTTTGTAGTGCAGCAAAGCGCGCATGGTACAGCTAGTTAGTAAATAAAAGCTAACTTAAAGTTGGTTTTTTTTGTAGTTACCCTGTAGGAAATGTCAATATTAAAAACGTGCTGAATCGCTATTGACTTTGTCAACAGTACTAGTGTCGAATTATACCCCGTACAAGGCTTAGTGCTATAGACATTTAACATGTCGGTGTCATTGAAAATCCTCTAGTGACATTATGACTATTGACTTCGTATTGACTAGGTACTTCTCATGGATCTATATGGTGACATTAGAACCAGGAATTTACTAGTACATTTCTATAACTTATGGAACCATCCTGTAGGCAATATCAATAGTAAATAGGTGGTGTCATACTAGCGACATTGTCACTAGTTTTTTTTTTACTTTTTTTTAATATTAGGGCCTTTAAGCCGGTATCTAAGCAAATAAATTAAATTGTACACTATTGTTTAAATCATAAGTTTATTTAACAAAAAATTATATATAATAATAATGTTGTCGACTATGGAATTTCGGGAAAACCAATCTATCTAGCAACACTTGTGTTCAACAACCGTTTTGAGACCTCTTGGCAGCAGCCGCATTTTGAATTAGCTACAAAAAAAAAAAAAAGAAATACAGAAAAACAAAACTTACCTTGGTGGGTCGGTCATTTTTCTGGAATGCAGGTGTGCAAAATTGTAATTATTAAAAAATTGCAATTTAATGGTAGGCAATAAAGTATAAATTTTGACACAGCGATCTCATCAACACTATAATTTTCTCCTTCGCCTATAGCTTCATTGACACTGTTTCATTTCTTTCACTCAAAACTGTTTTTCTATTTTTATATAAATCAATTTGTTTTTTAATTTGCTTTTTATAACTTCTTTTTGTCATATTATAATATCACTTTTTTAATGCTTACACAAACAATTTCCAAATTTTAATAAAACCACGGAATTATAGTACTGAGAAAATAGAGGAGAGCTATTACGCAGCAGAATTTTTTACGCATAAAAAACATAAATGTCAACAGCATAGGTATATTTCAATAAAGGCTTATATGTCAATACAATATTATATGGTGTACAATTAATTGTTTGTTGACAATGTCGCTAGATATACACCACATCTTTTGTCTCTGTATTTTTTATATTGAAAGATTGGAGACATTTGAACTAGTGCTGTTGACAAAAAGACATATAGACCCAGTCTGACTGCAGGGTGGCTACTCATTCTCCTACAGGGTACCTTTATTCTATATGAAAAACAAAATATGTACACACGCCATAGACATACATACATACTTATGTATGTATGTCCTTACAGTTACGGACGAATATATTTGTACACCCTATGATAAAAGGGGGCGGGCATGCAACTACAAGGTAACGTCACTGACTGGCTTTAACTTGGCAAAGTCCAGGGCTATCCTTGTAAGTACATGTCAAGCAGCTCACAGCCTCCGTATCTTAGATCAGGCGCTCCCCGGGTACTGGTACCTGGCATCCGCCGGGTACTTGCTAATGTGAGAAGGCAAGATCGACGATTTGGTACGACACTGGCTACGATTTTGTGTGAATGTAATATGGATTTGGTGATTTTGGGCTGGTTGTAGTGGGGTTCTGACGCCCTGGGGGAAAATTTTTCCTCTGACGGTTTTCAGAAATCCCACTTCGCCTCCGTCCCGTTAAAACCTTGGCAGGCCTCGAAGTACGTTCTTAGTTCCATTCCATTAAGTTGGCGTATAGGGGCAGTTAAGTTTACACTTCTGTTCAGCTCGCCGATCTGGCTCTGAACACCTGCACTCATGAGGTCATGTGTCAACTCCTGCATGGCCTCCCTGCATGCATAGATAACCATGGGATCATTTTAGTGGGTAACTATACTACGGGCTAAGATAGCGGCTTCGAGTGGGGACCCATTTGTATTATGGAGAACTTTAATTTCAACTTTAATAATGATGTGGAACATTTCGAAGGAAATCATGCGGAGGATTAAAGTCGCCATGATTCGGCAAGGAAGGGTCAGCAATGACATAAAAAATGGAGTCTCGAAAATTGAGGAACAATTCGACGTGATGGAGAGGTATAGAAAAAGCTGGAAAGCGGCAGAGGAAGAGCGAAAAGCAGAAACTGTAACAGCAACAACCGAAGTCAGGCCAACTGAACACAGGGCTGACGCTGAAACGAGAACCCCACGGACTAGAAAAAAGAGCCAACTGAGTGGCAGATGGTTCAGAGAAAACGTAGTAAGAAGCCTGAGATAGTGGAGAAACCGGTCTCTAAAACCGACAAGGAGAAGGAAGCGAAGCGACTGCGTCCGATAGATCGAAACCTTAAGCATTGCTCATTAAGCCAGCCGAAGAAAAAAGTTACGCAGACGAACTTAGAAATCTGCTAACTAAGATGTAGCCAAATGATGCAGCTAAAGTGAAGGGTATACGCAAGACACGCACAGGCGCACTCTTACTGGAGTTTAACAGAGGACAATTTAAACCAAATTTGTGGAGGAAGTGAAGACCACTGTCCAACAAGCGGCTTCGGTTACTGAACTAAAGCCCATGAAAACACTGGAGATTAGTGATCTGGACTCAGTAACGGAAAAAGAGGAAGTGGAAAACGCAGTAAGGAAAATACTCGATAACTCTGGTGAGGAAGTGCGCATAAGGATGGCGACCCCTAACAGTAGAGAGCAAGTATGGGCTTTTGTAACTTTGGCGGTTGGTTTGCTGAAAATAGGAAGAATAAAAATTGGCTGGATACAGGCTAAGATTCGGCCCTGGGTCAGTGAGAAACTTTGCTTCCGATGTCTGACTTTAGGTCACAGAAGGGCAAGCTGCATGGGACCAGAGAGAACAACCTTATGTTTAAAGTGTGGCGAGCCGGGTCACAGAATTAGAGAATGCGCAAATCCAGCCAAGTGTTGTCTATGTGTGGATGCGGGGCACAAATCTTTGGACTATCTTCCTGGTTCTAGGCGATGTCCGGAGTCTGGTCCAGCGCAGGCATGAGAATACTTCAGGCAAATATGTACAGGAGCAGAACGGCAGACACACTCTTGGAGCAGATTGTAGTCGAAAAAGCCATCGACGCAGTTATCATCAGCGAACAATACGGGCGAACACCCCGTTCTACCTGGTTTGAGGACGAAACAGGAACAACGGCAATATGGCTGCCGAGAAAAAGTAAATTTGTAGCGACAGAAAACGGTTCGGGCCCTGGTTTCACCTATCTGAAATCCAGCCAATTTAATTTGATGAGTTGCTATTTAACACCGAAAGATTCGATCCAGGAATTCCAGACGAAGCTTGATCATATAGAGGACAAATCACGAGAAATAGGAGGACAGCTGATAATTGCGGAGATTTCAACTCTAGAGCAGCTGAGTGGGATATGTCTACAACGAATTCCAGGGGCAGACGAGTATTGGACATGGCAGCCAGACTGGGTCTCTTGGTGGCAAATAGGGGTTCATCCACCACGTTTCGGAGGAGACCAGGGTGTATTGGTACGACTCCCGATGTGACATTTGTTTCGGAGGGTCTTTCGACCGCCCTTACAGACTGGAAAGTACTTGAGAAATTCACTGGTAGCGACCATCAGTACATTATGTTTCGTATGGTGGATAGGAGTGGACAGAACCTGAGGACAAGAAGGGGAGGAACCCGAAAGTGGAATGTGTCGAGAATTAACACGCAAACACTCATAGAAACGTTGGACGAAAATATTGGTCGGACCCAATCACACAGGAATAACTTGGGCTTGGTGGACTGCACGATGGGACACATAACGCGCAGCTGCAATGCCTC
Organism: Sarcophaga rosellei; assembly: GCA_930367235.1. Taxonomy (NCBI): domain Eukaryota; kingdom Metazoa; phylum Arthropoda; class Insecta; order Diptera; family Sarcophagidae; genus Sarcophaga; species Sarcophaga rosellei. Next base: position 26,738,234 of record OV884020.1, on the reverse strand, counting down.
AATGCCGAAACTGACGACAAGAGGAAGGAGAACACCAGTTTATTGGTGGACAGATGAAATAGCGGAACTAAGACGGAAATGCTTGCGGAAAAGGCGAATACATACACGAGCAAAACGAAATGGTGCTGCTTTAGGTGAAAGTGCAGACTTTAGGATGGCAAGGTAGGAGCCAAAGGATGCCATTAGCCGGAGAAAGAAACTGAAATGGGAGGAGCTACGAGGTGACTTGAATAATAACCCATGGGGATTGGGATACAAATTGGTGATGAAGAAACTGGGGACAAATTGTCCCCTTCCCGAACTGGACTGTCAGACTATGACCAACATCGTGGACATGCTTTTCCCAGACCACGGGCAAAGAGCAGATGAAGACATGACGGCCTCAACGGAGAGCCCACCCCCTTTCACCATTGAGGAGCTTCAGAAAGCAATAAGGCTCCAGGCCCTGATGGAAGTACTGAAACTCATAGCCAAGGAACGTCCCAGGGTGCTTTTGGATATGTACAACGCATGCCTGACTCGAGGTGTCTTCCCAATTAGATGGAAGAGACAAAAGCTAATGTTGATTAGCAAAGGGAAGGGTGATCCTACGCAAGCGTCTGCATACCGGCCCTTGTGCATGCTGGATTGTGCTGGAAAATGCAGGTGGTCTCTCAGGAAGACAGTACGGTTTCAGAGCGGGTAGATCGACGATAGGATCCATTAACAAAGTATTGACTAGCGTGAAGGCTGCCCAAAGCGGAAGCAGTTTCTCGAGGCGGATAGTTTTGTTGGCGACCTTAGACGTCCGGAATGCGTTCAACAGCCTCCGGTGGGGTGACGTACTTGAGGCACTGAGAACAAAGTTCACTGTTCCCGGTTACCTGCAGGAGATTATGCGGAGCTACTTACGAGATCGTGAGCTTATCTACGATACGAGCCAAGGACAAAGGAGAAAACAGGTTACGTCTGGTGCAGCTCAAGGATCAATTCTTTGCCCTGGAACATAACATATGATGATATATTTCGCATTGAGATGCCAGATGACGCACATTTTGTTGGATATGCCGATGACGTTGCGGCCATAATTGTAGCCCGGAATGTCGAAGAGGCTAAAAGGAAGGTCAACCAGGTCATAATAAGAACGAAGTCATGCCCCGAGGACCGAGGACTCAAACTCGCAACGAACAAAACGGAGTTGATACTTCTTACGAGGAAGTGTATACCGCTGGAAATCGAAATCGACATGCGACACCATTCTGACGACGCGGAAAGTGGTCAACTACCTTGGCATTCGACTGGACCCTAGACTGACGTTCTGGGCTCAGATACAACACGCTGCAACCAAGGCAGCTAAGGTTACCTCCTTACTTAGCGGGCTTATGGCCAATATTGGTGGTCCTATACAGAGCAGGCGCAGATTGATGATGGCAATAACGGACTCTATTCTGCTTTACGGCAGTGAGGTCTGGGCGGAGGCATTGAAGGTCGATTGTAGAAGGAAAATCTTATCATCGGTACAACGAACAGCTGCACTTAGAGTGGCATCGGTGTATAGGACTGTTTCAAAGTCAGCAATACTGGTAATCAGTGGTGTAATACCTATAAGTCTACAGGCAAGTGAGCGGAAGAGAGTGTGGGAGGCTAAAAACGTGCACGCAGAGACATTAAATATCAACGACGCCAGAAAGCGAACCATACAACAATGGCAAGAGGAATGGAACACTGAGACGAGTGGTAGATGGACGGCAAAACTTCTCCCAGACATTACCCGCTGGATGGAGAGAAAATTTGGTGAGGTTAACTACTATTTGACACAACTGTTATCTGGACACGGTTATTTTTGTAAGTACCTATTTAAAATGGGAAAGATGACACTACCAAATTGCATCTATGATGATGCGGAACACACTTTCTTCCATTGTGAGAGATGGAGACTGCAAAGAAGGAGTCTTGAGGCCAAAATCGGCGTCTTTACTGTCGAGAACTTCTGCGATGTAATCCTGAACAGTGAGGAGAATTGGAACAGTATAGTAAGATATGCTGAAATCTTACTAAAATCAAAAAAGATGGACCTAGATGAGAGAAGTAGAATGGACGTTTGAACACCTTGTCAAAATTCGTTACGCAATCCGTTACTAAAAGTAAATGTAAATATTTGACACAGTGCAGTCTGTTAGACTGTTTGCAAAAGTTTATAATTTCGTTCTGTCTATAACTGTGTAAGTGTTTTTTCAAGTCATCAAAAATAATTTACCATAAAAGGTACGTTAGACTACACAAATATCTGCAAAAAACTAAATAAACTTTCATTTGATGTAATGAATGAAATTAAATTCTGTTCTGGCAAAATTCTTCTTCAGAGATCAGCAATGAATCGGTTTTTCGCTTCTCATGAAATTTTGAGTATGCGTGAGTCAACAGTATTGAAATTCAACTATGTACTCTGATTCATTCGTACTCACTACAACATTGATTTATAAATACATGTTGCAATGAGTATGAGTACAACGTTGACATCAAACTCATAACATTTGAAATATGTTTGATTCATACGCCTACCCATTCAGATTCACAAATTTAGAAAAAATACTTATAATATTCATAAATGATTCGAGTGATTCGAATCATTCATAAAAATTTACTGTTTTAGTTGTTGTTGCATTTAACAAAAATAAAAGGAAAAAAGACAAAAACAGCAAGCAAAGCAAACACAACCTTCTCGTGAGTGATGTAAATAATTTCATACATAGTAATTTCGTTGAATATGTGAATATGATAGCGTTGTCACACCGAGTGGTTCTAACGCAAAAGTTGATTTTATCGTTAAAACCAAAAATAAAACCTGGTTTTACCATACAAAATTATTGTGTTAAAACCATTTTAAAACATTTTTTGAATTGGTTTTATGAAATACAGCTTTGTTTTCGATGTACTAAATCAGAGCTACCAACACTGAAATGTTGAAAACAGCTGAGAAAAGTAAACAAAATAAAAACAATAATATAAAATAAATGCCGATAGTGAGAAAAAAAGTGATTTTTGAAAATGAACAGTGAAATAAAAAATAAAAGGAAGAGAAGTCTGTGGACGGAGCAGACAGAGAGTGTTTTCATAGAAATGTGGGAGGACAAAATTGACAAAGAAATGACTGCCAAACTGGCCAAAAGTGGTCTAGAAATTTACCCAGAGGAAGTTAACGAACTTGACCACAAAATTTCGGTAAGTAAATAAAAATTCTATTATTTTTAATTCATGTATGTGTAACAATAAAATTGTTTTACAGAAAGTTCAAATCCTGTATTGGGCCGTCTGGGGGATCACCATCTAATTGGCCTCTTTACGAAAGGGTTGGGAGAATTATTGGGTCGCAGCCTATCCACAACCTCGAAGGCATTACAGAAGACAGCATACCAGGTAATAAGATGAAAAGAATATTTTATATTATATGTGCAGTATCATTTTTTAAATTTAGATACACAAGACCCACAAAGTAGAGACATGGGTGTGCCGGGAATGGTGGTATCAGACGGTGAAACATCTCAATCACTGACGCCATCAATAACCATGTCACCGAGGTTATCACCTGCCGACAAACCGACGTCATCTCGCGGAGGAGCTATAAAATAAACAATTGGTAGATATGTTTGAGAAGTTTAGGAAAGATTTTAAAAAAGCCATAAATAATGATAGGAAGTGTACCGAAGTATTTCTGGCTTTGGAAAGACAGGAAGTAGAAATATTTAAAAATATAAGTAAGAAAACTAGTTAAATTTGGTTTTTACTTTGTTAATCTTGAATTGTTTTCATACTGAATTTATATGTTATTTTCTGTTTTTTTTGTTTAAGTTGTTGCATAGTATTAAATAGCAAATAAAAATAACTTATGTAAACAAAATGTGTTTCTTATTTGTTCGCCTTTTTTATTGTTATAGAAGGCGAAACATCAACAATCCAAGAAGAATCTATTTCATCCTTTTCTTTCATTAAGAAATTGTGCAGTTGGCAACACGCCTTAACGATTTTGTTGACATTAGAAATCTGATTGTCAACGCCTCTTCCAATACGCCCGAATCTAGAAATATTTTCTTCTTTTTAAACAAGTTTAACAAATTTTAAAAATTTACCTGCCCTTTAAATGGCCAAAAGCGTTTTAAATTACTCTTCGACTTTTTGATAAAGCACAATTGAATTGCTTTTGACTTTCCGTTTTATCAGTACGAAAAGATTTCATTACTGAAGTCGACAATCGAAAAGCTGAGTCTGCTAAAATGACAATAGGTAAGCTCAATTCTTTTAAAAGGGCTGTATTCTGCTGTTGTTCCTTTAAGGTCGAATTCTCATAAATCGTACAATCATTACATCGTCCAGGGCTTCCCACGTTTATGTACATAAAATTATAACTGGAAAGTGAAATTATTATAAAGATACATATGCGATATGTATGTATATTGATATATAAACGCTACTACATACTTTGCATCCACTAAGGCAAAAAGCACAACAGAATACCAGCCTTTATAATTAAAATAGTCGGTGGCATGTTCATCTTTGGGATGAAAAAGTTTAGTTTATAATAAATGAACAAATTACAATATTACCAATTCCTAAGCATTGAGGAAATCCGAGTTGCAAGAAACCATCGACAGAACGTAAAATCGTATTCCTGTCAAGAGGGAAATAGTTCATATATAGTGGACGAAGTACTCTCCAAGCCTCTTCACAAAATTCAATTAAAATTTCGCAAACTGTAGCTATAGTACGATTCTCGGCAGATGAAGCTAAAGCGTACAGGGCAATAGCTATCCGTTACTCCAAACTAATCGCCTTCCGATAATTAGTGTCTTTTTTCTAAGGACTTTAGTAAGACACATAATTTATCGAAACTGTCCCGGTTCATTCGCATATGCATATGCATTTTCATTGCACTCTGTTTCCCAAAAAGTGCCAGTTTGATTCTAAACAAATTTATGTAATAAAAATTTAGGAGAGAATTATTGAATTCGCTTTAATGTACTTACCAAAGTCCACACATCTCGTCTTTCCATAAGCAATGGTAAAATTATTCACTGCTGGTTTAATAAAAAGTGCATTTTTCTTTCAGCATCTTTTTACGTTTTTTATATAAAACTACTTGACTTCCAAGCACTTCATCACTTAAATAAATCCACTATTTTAAAATATTCTTTCACAATATTTAGAATAATTTGTAATTTATTGTCCATTTCTTAAACATAAACAGCTGTTGCGACTTTTGCCACAACAATAAATACACTGATTGTTAAAACCTAAAAACAAAATTAAAACTAGTGTTGGTGGAGACAGAAAAAATCTTGCAGAGTGAAGTTTTTTTTGTCAAGAACAATAAAAGGATGGCTGAATGCACTAAGTGCAAGTCATCGATAAGAGGTGAAAGTGGCATTAGATGCAATGGAGTATGCAACAAAATTTATCATTACACTAAGAAATGTGCCATGATCGATCAATATTCCGCAAAAAATTTGGAAGAGGATAATTTCGTGAGATCCATATGTGATGACTGTTTACAATACATTCAGAATGTTGATCTTGTCTTAAGCGGTATTCAAGAGGGCGTTAAGAAAAACAAACAAGTATTGCAAGAATATAAATATGAGTTTGAAAGTTCACTAAGGAAAAATGAAAATGAAATTAAATCATTGTTGGAGGCAATCGAAAAACGGTACGATGAAAGATTTAGAAAAATGGAAAAAATTCAAAAATTATGCGAAATAAATGTACAAGAGATCAAGGACATTTATGGAACGGTAAATAATATTGAAAACAAGAATAAGGATATGTATGAAACGATCGAGAAAAGCAATACGAAAATGTGTAATGAAATAAAGAAAATTGTCAAGGATACGAATGTCAAACAGAAAATGTCATACGCACAAATAGCTGCAAATAATATAGCGAACGCCGAAAATAGGAAAAATGGTACACTGGTAATAAAAAGCAAAAATGTGGAGGAAAGAGAAAAAACTAAAGAAGCTATTGAAACTCAAATTAGTAAAAATTATGAAGTGAAAGCGCCAAAGGAAGTAGGTATGCAAATTATGATAACGGACATGATTTTTAAAATGCAGGAGAAGGAACTAATAGAGAAATTGAAAAATCAGAATGAAATATTGAAAGACAGTAAAATAGAACTTATCAAAATATATGAATCTAAGAAATTTAATAGAATAATATAATGCAAAAATAAAAATTGATAATGAATCGTATCCAAAAGTGATATCGGCAGTAAGGCTTAATATAGGATGGGATAGATACCGAGTTTTCGATGGTACTGATGTGCTGCAATGTTTTAAATGCCAAGGATATAACCACAGATCATCGGAATGTAAAAATGAGGATACATGTTATAAATGCCATGGAAATCACAAAAGCAAAGAATGTAATAAGGAAATAGTGAAAAAATGCATCAATTGTATAAAGGAAAATAGAAGACTTAATCTAGGGCTGGACGAAGATCATGCCACATTTAATAGAGAATGCCCGGTTTATCAAAACAGGCTTTTGGTAAGAAAAAGAAGAATTGGATTAGCTATTTAACAATCAAAGAAAATTCATGGAATTTATACAAATATACAAGGACTTTTGAATAATTTTACTCAACTGGAAATAATTGCCAAAAATATTAAACCAGATTTTATAATGCTCTCCAAAACGCACATAACGGAAAAAATAGATGAATGCGAGACAGAATTGGGTCTTTACGATCAATACGTGACAATGTCCAATTCACCCAGGACAGGAGGAGTAACATTATATTTCAAAAAACAATGGAAGGTAAATAGAATTAAGGAAAACTTAAAAGACTCCAAACACTGGATTAGCGCATATTTGGCGAAATGTGAAGGCTTATCATTTATAATAGTTGTTAAATCCGTAGACTGTATGTGTGGGTCGAAGAGGAAAAAAAAGTATCGTCTGCGACTGTTGAGCACAATTGGAACACTAAAAAAAAGACCCAAAATATGAAACGTTCCAACACGATAGTAGGCACAAAAGAAACATCACTTTCCTTATTGTTTGTTGCAGGTTATCTTCTCACTTTTCTTTCTTTTGTTTTTGCCGGGTGTTTAAAAGATAATTCCAATAAAATTATTTCTACTGCAATACTTAATTATGTGAAATTAAATTATATAGTTTAACAATTTATTTATTTGCTTTTAATTAAAAAAAAACGACAATAACACTCTTTAATTTTTTTATTTAAACAAAATTTTTATTTCAACCACCAATTTTATTACAATATTTACTGTCAATTTATAGACAAATTATTTCACATAAAATGTTATATTTTTTAAAACAAATTATTGCACAAATTTTAAAAATTTGTTTAACAAATTAGGTTGCATCCTTCTGGATGTCACAAGACGAATGAATAATTAATAGAACAAAACAAAAAAACTTTATGTCAAAAACACAATAATATTAAAATATAAAAAAAGCATTTATCTTCACTGCAGCGCCCTCTGTTGCCAGTTTGCCATCGTTTAAACAATCCTGTTTATGTCGCCAAGGATGGGAAGTTTGTACCGTCAGACATAAACAATAGTTATAATATATAGATCACCAAGCTACAGCAAAGCGGAATTCTGTGAAGATTTACAACAGTTTTTGGAGGACTTGTGCGAGAAAAGTAATGACATTATAATAGCAGGAGACTTCAACATAGATTGGCAATCAGATTTTTATAAAGGTTAATTGGAAATCGAGGGATTTGACATCTTTTACTACTGAACAGGGGACATTCAGGTGGAAAGTGTTACCATTCTGATTGAACATAGCACCCAACTCCTTTTCTCGTATGATGTCTTTAGCATTTTCGGGTTTGGAACCAAATAAGGCTTTCTTGTACATAGATGACATCATTGTTATAGGCTGTAATGAACGACATCATTTAGACAATTTACGTAGCGTTTTCGGTATTCTAAGGAAATACAATTTGAAGATTAATCCTCGTAAGTGCGACTTTTTCCGATCGGAGGTGACATTTCTCGGTCATAAATGTACATCGAATGGATTGCTACCAGATGATTCGAAGCTAATTGTGGTGAAAAATTACCCAGTCCCAAAGGACAAGGACGCTGTTAAACGTTTCGTTGCACTGGCAAATTACTATAGAAGGTTTATCCCCAACTTTGCTACTATTGCAGCACCATTAAACCAAATTACACGGAAAAGAGTTAACTTTACATGGGATGAGAAATGTCAGAAATCGTTTGAGAAACTTAAGTCGGAATTAATATCATCTAGAATTCTTCAGTACCCAGATTTTACTAGGCAATTTTTTATTACTGTTGATGCATCTAAGACTGGCTGCGGTGCAATTTTAAGTCAGAATTTTAACGGACATGACCTACCAGTATACTTCGCGTCAAAAGCTTTTAGTTCTTCGGAACAGAAAAAGCCTATTATTGAACAAGAGCTTCTTGCAATACATTTTGCCATTAGTCAGTTTCGTCCATATATATATGGAACAAAATTTGTTGTGAGGACTGATCACCGACCTCTGGTGTACTTATTTAATATGAAGGATCCGTCTTCTAAATTGACAAAGATAAGACTTCAATTGTCTGAGTACAATTTTTCTATTGAATATATTAAAGGTAAGGACAATGTAGGCGCGGATGCTTTATCGCGTATATCGTTTGATGAAATAAAGGGTGAGAATATTTTGGCTATGACAACAAGGTCGATGACAAGACCAAATAGAATGGACACTGAGATGAAGCAGGACGATAATGCACCGATAATACATGTTTACGATAAATTTTCGCATGATTTTACAAAAAAAGTTTCGAGAGTAAAGTCCGAAATAATTTATAATAACGGTAATTTAACTAACATAATATTGAAAATTTTTAACAGGTATAAACTTAAATTTAGTATAGATTTAATGTAATGTCATCGTGCTTAAGACACACTTTATACTTTATTATCCGTTATTATCCATCAACGAGTCTTATATATAGTTTTTATTTCAACTTATATTCTATATACATATATAATTATGTTCAATAAACTAATTTACATTAATATTTTCTTCTTCTTAACTTCAGTTTATAAATTCATATTTGTTGTATTTTATTTTTGTTTTTTTTATTTTTTTTTTATTTTATATATTTTTCTTCTACATACTAATATAATTTAAATGTCTACATTTTATATTTCTCTTTTATAAATATTTACTTTTATATAATTTTCTTTTACATACTAATAAAATTTAAATGTGTACATTTTATATATTTATATATTTTATAAATTTCTCTTTTATATGTTTACTTCTATATATATTTTTTTTTTACATATTAATATAAATTAAATGTGTACATTTTATGTATTTATATATTTTATATATTTTTACTTTATGTATTTTTTTTTTCATACTGATATAATTTAAATGTGTACACATGTTTGTTTTTCATTTCCTTTTATATGTTTCTTTTACATATGAGTGTTTTATTTGTAATCTTTATATTTGTATTCATCAATTCTTCAATTTCATTTTCTTTATATATTAATAACAGTATTTTTCTTTTATTTTTTTTTTTTTTTTTTATTTTTTAATATCTTAATTATTAAATTTGTTTTAAATTTGTCAAAAAAAAAATTTCATTTAAGTGTATTTCTTACTTATGCCTTTCTTAATCTGTCTTTGTGCAATGTTCTCTCCTTCTTTAAAGTGTCACTGTATATAGTTACATTAACACCATTAATACCTCTAACAACGAAGGGACCTTCATAGATGTTTTTAAATTTATCATATGGCTCTTTCTTTATGTAAACTTTGTCATTTATTGTTAAATTACATGGTTTACAAATTTGTCATAAAAAATTTTGTTACGTTCCTTGTGTTTTTGTAAAAGTTGTTTTGCTAATAAATGTGATCTTTGTAGCCTATACTTAATTTCCTTACTATAATCTTCAACATTATAAAGTGGATCAATTTTATCATTTCTCAAATCATTTGGCATACAAGATTCTCTACCGAATATAAGTTCATAAGGTGTAAATTTGTTATCAAATACAGTGTTAGTGGTGGTGTTATGGAAATAGGTGAAATATTTCAAATAGGTATCCCAGTCAGTAATGTTATCTTTTATATATGCCCTGATGTATTCATTAAAAACTCTGTGGTTCCTTTCAACTGTTCCAACTGTCTGGTGGTGATATGCTGTTGAAAAATTAATATCGATTTTCAGTAATTTACAAAGTTCTACAAAAATTTCATTCTTGAACTCCGTACCTAGGTCAGATTTAATTGATCTCATTCTACCATAAATCAAAATAAAATTCTCGAACATAGCCTGCGCAATAGTCTTCGCACTCTTATCAGGAACAGATATTGTCACCAAGTACTTCGTGAAATCACATATAAGGGTCAATGCAAATTTATTCCCACGTTCCGAAGTCGGAAGGGGGCCAATCGTGTCTAGTACTATTATGTCAAATGGTTTAATTGGGGTAGGCGTCATGGTGAGCTGTTCTTTTGTCCCTTGCCTAACTTTATTTTGGCTGCACTCCTCACAATTCTTAATAAATATAGCAATATCTTTCGTCATTCCTTTCCAGTAATATTTTGACTTCAACTTCGCATATAACCTTTTGCGCCCGCAATGTCCTCCTATTACCGGGTCATTATGATAAATCTTCAAAAGTTTCATCCTCTTATCCGAATCGAAAACTGTCTCAATCGGTTCGACTAATATAATTTCTAACGTTTGTAATATTTTATTCCCATGGGTCTTCAAATCATTAATACTGTAGCTACAAAAAAAGGAATCATCCTTGGACCATTCCAATATATAGATGTCATAATTGTTGGCCTCTTTTTCAAGCCTCGAAAGCATTCTATCGAAATCTAATGTTCCGTTAACAACCTGTACATCTATACTAAATTTAAGTTTATACCTGTTAAAAATTTTCAATATTATGTTAGTTAAATTACCGTTATTATAAATTATTTCGGACTTTACTCTCGAAACTTTTTTTGTAAAATCATGCGAAAATTTATCGTAAACATGTATTATCGGTGCATTATCGTCCTGCTTCATCTCAGTGTCCATTCTATTTGGTCTTGTCATCGACCTTGTTGTCATAGCCAAAATATTCTCACCCTTTATTTCATCAAACGATATACGCGATAAAGCATCCGCGCCTACATTGTCCTTACCTTTAATATATTCAATAGAAAAATTGTACTCAGACAATTGAAGTCTTATCTTTGTCAATTTAGAAGACGGATCCTTCATATTAAATAAGTACACCAGAGGTCGGTGATCAGTCCTCACAACAAATTTTGTTCCATATATATATGGACGAAACTGACTAATGGCAAAATGTATTGCAAGAAGCTCTTGTTCAATAATAGGCTTTTTCTGTTCCGAAGAACTAAAAGCTTTTGACGCGAAGTATACTGGTAGGTCATGTCCGTTAAAATTCTGACTTAAAATTGCACCGCAGCCAGTCTTAGATGCATCAACAGTAATAAAAAATTGCCTAGTAAAATCTGGGTACTGAAGAATTCTAGATGATATTAATTCCGACTTAAGTTTCTCAAACGATTTCTGACATTTCTCATCCCATGTAAAGTTAACTCTTTTCCGTGTAATTTGGTTTAATGGTGCTGCAATAGTAGCAAAGTTGGGGATAAACCTTCTATAGTAATTTGCCAGTGCAACGAAACGTTTAACAGCGTCCTTGTCCTTTGGGACTGGGTAATTTTTCACCACAATTAGCTTCGAATCATCTGGTAGCAATCCATTCGATGTACATTTATGACCGAGAAATGTCACCTCCGATCGGAAAAAGTCGCACTTACGAGGATTAATCTTCAAATTGTATTTCCTTAGAATACCGAAAACGCTACGTAAATTGTCTAAATGATGTCGTTCATTACAGCCTATAACAATGATGTCATCTATGTACAAGAAAGCCTTATTTGGTTCCAAACCCGAAAATGCTAAAGACATCATACGAGAAAAGGAGTTGGGTGCTATGTTCAATCCGAATGGTAACACTTTCCACCTGAATGTCCCCTGTTCAGTAGTAAAAGATGTCAAATCCCTCGATTCCTCGTGAAGAGGCACTTGGTGAAAACCCGAGAATAGATCTATGATAGAAAAATGCCTAGCTCGCCCAAGGTTGTCAAGAATGTCATCAATCCTTGGCAGTGGAAATTTATCAGCAACGAGTTTCTTATTTATGGCCCTAAAATCGACACACATTCGATATGATTTATTATTATTATCCGAATTCTTCTTTGGCACGATGATCAGTGGACTGTTGTACTCTGAGGTGCTTGGTTCTATCAAATCGTTATCAAGAAGTTTTTGTACCTGACGTTTTATTTCCTTCCTTGAAGTGTAGGGTAGCCGATAATTCTTAACATACACCGGATCTTTGTCCTTCAGTCGTAATCTCTGTTCATAAAAATTGTTTGTCGTCATTTTATCGTTTTCCAATGTAAAAATATCTGCATGTTCTGTACACAAGGACATTAAATCATTTCTAACGTAATCTGGCATTTTATCCTTTAAAATTTTTTGTAGCATCTGAACACGGTCGTTATCGGAAGTTGTCTTATCAATTGAGTAAACATGATAGTTCGACAATTTCTCGGTTTTGATAACATAATTATGTATAAGTTTGGTCTCATTAGTCGTATTCAAAATTTTTACTACTGGTCTAACAGAATCCACGATACATTTTCCTATGAACACTCCCGCACAGACTTCTTGACTATCAATAAACACTGGTTCTGTTATGTTCGATAAATTAACCTCTCTAAAAATCTCGCATCTAGGCGGTAGAAAAAAGGAATGTTTATTAAATCCATGAAAAATTGGAACTATTACTCTTTTGCCTGCAGTATAAAACGAAACTGTCATCGTACTGTAATCTATCCGACACCTATTCAACTTCAGAAAATCCTTACCCAAAATGCCATCCGACGGTATGTTAAAATTATTCGGAACAACATGAAAAATTTGCGATATTGAAAAATTATAAAAATGCAATTCAGTAACAACAGTGCCTAAGGTTTTGGTTACATTTGGTGTTATGCCCGATATAGCAATGGTATTCTGTCTATCGATTTGTAATCTATCTACACAAGAAAGTTTTAAGACCGAAACATCAGCTTGAGAATCAACTAAAAATGAGTTTTGTCTGCCTGATGCAGAACATTTCAAGTTTACAAAATCTGAATAATTTAAATTTAAGCTATATATTGACTTCGGTGTATTTCTAACCTCATTGCCTATTGCTCCGCCTCCCCCAACAAGACCTGCTGGGGGGCGTCTGAGTTTAAAACCCTCACAGAAGAATTTTGACGTCGAAAATTTCCTCGTGCATGTTGACCATTATGACGCCCATGACCGTTGCCCCGATTGTTTGCATTATTTTGTCCCCGATACCTGCCATAACTGCTGCGTCGGCGATAGTCGTTGTTATTATGAGTCCTTCCTCTGTATGTACTGTGGTAACCACCACGGGAGGGGTGAAAATTGTTGCCGCGCTGATTAAAATTTGATGTGTTACTTGTTGATCGCATTGCCAGAACTTGATGTTCGTTTTTCGTGTTTGCTTCCTCAGTTATTAATTTTGCCAAAACATCCTTTGGCTCAGTAAAAGCGCTTGACGCTAAAATTGCTTTGACCATGTCCGATTTGGCATTATTTCTACAAACATTCACTGTTGACTCCATGGCCATTTCAAGAGCCTTCCCCTTGGTTACACCTTCAATTACCAAGGACCTTTGCAAAGCGTCAGCCAAATCCTCAACAGTTTTTGCAAAATTTTCGTAATTATTATCCTTTATTTGTAAACCAGCCATCCGTCCTGCAACTACTTTTGAACTGTCAGGTTTTATCCTGCTACTAAGCGCATTCTTAATCTGTTCTATACTATCTATGGTCTCCGGCAACACCTCCCTAGCTTTTCCATCCAATTTCGACTTCAGAAAGGATATCAAACAACCCTGCAAATTAGGTGCAGTAATTTCCTCTATCAAATTTATCTTATCTAAAAACGAGCTAAGATTCAAGGGATCACCACTATAGTTCTCACGTATAATGCTGGAGCACATCGTTATATATTTAATCTTCTCCTCAATCGAAGCCATTATTAAGTCTTCACTACCAGTATCTATATTATCCAAGTTAATCCTAAGTTCCTGTTTTGTATCAGTCTCGTATTCAAAATCACCTATACGTACTTCTTTTTCTAACTCGGACCCTGTTATCATATCCTTCTGTATTTTCTCAAACAAATCCACACCGTATGGAACCTTTACTTTGCAATTTAGCTTACAAAAACACTTAAATAGTAACTCTCTACAATGTACTATCTTGCCAAATATTTCCTGTTTTAAACTGATTGGTATTTGTTCAATATGAGGGCCTGTATATGTCAAAATATTATTGTAGGTCGCAATCAATGAATCTATATACTCTCCAATTTTGCTCTCTTTACTTGAAATTGGTCGATTTTGCAATATTCTTTTTTTAACTTTGTAAAAATTTGAAACTAATTCTTTAAAAGTACCAATTTGAAATTCAGTAAATGACATTTATTAATCTCCAATTTAAAGTAAAGCATAAGCATAAATGTTTGATATTAATTCTTTAAAAATACTAATTTAAAATTCAGTTAATTACATTTATTAATCCCCAATTTCAAGCAAAGCATAAGCATAACTATAAGTATATGATCAATTCGATAAACTGATGAAAATATAAACTTCCACCATGACCTCACACAAGAAAGAAAAAGAGAAAACATTCGAACTTTAAATGAAGTTTGAGAAATGCGCAAATTTACAAATTTCAAACTGTGTTATTTTGATTATGAAAGGCATTTTTTTAAATAAAATTAAATTGATTCGCAAAAGTATTGTTAAATAAGTTATTAATTATAGAGGCGAGAGAAAAACATATTTACATATGTATAAGATTGAGTTAGTTGGTTAGTGGAGGGCATATACCCATATCGATTCTTTTATTTTTCGTTTATATATATACAGATTTATTATGGTTAACAAAAACATTAAATTAATATTTTTGGTAAATGTAAAATAGTTCATAAATTAAAACTAGGTGTAAGTGATAAAGATGACATTTGTTTTTGTGGTAATAATTGTGTGTCTGAATGATCAATGATTTATCATATTCTTAAAACTATTACTTACATTTAGTATATTATTACAACCTTTGATGCTGTTGACATTATTGTTGTTATTTTGATGGTTGCTGCTGCTGTTGTTGTTGCTGTAAACTACCAGTTTGAGTTGGCCTATTACCAATAGGACCATATAGAGCTTGCTGTTGTTGTTGCTGCTGAATTTATGGTTGTTCTTGCTGGCATACAGTTTGTAGCTGTTGTTGTTGAAGTAGATAATGACGTTGTCTTAGAAGAGGATTAGCTGTATTATTGTTTGTTGTAGTTGTTGTTGTGTATATGATAAAGATGACTTAGTAAAGGTATTAGTTGTATTTGTTGTTGTTGTGTAGATGATAAAGATGACTTAGTAAGTTGTATTATTATTTGTTGTAGTCGTTGAATCTATTGTTGGTGTTGTTGGAGTAGATGATGTAGATGACTTAGTAAAGGCATTAGTTGTATTATTTGTTGTAGTTGTTGTTGTTGTGTAGATGATAAAGATGAATTAGTAAATGTATTAGTTGTATTATTTGTAGTAGTTGTTGTTGTTGTTGTTGTCGAAGTTAGGTTAAGTGCTTGAGCTTGCGTTGTCTGCAATGCTGTTGCCTGCTGATATTGGGCCGGCTGGCCAATAGAGCTCATTGAACCAAGTCCTAAAAGTGGATAGAAATAATAAATAATTTTGTTGTTGTTTTATAGGAAGTAGATTGAGCGTTGTTAGGGAAGATGTAGTAGACGAGCTGTTTATAAAGTTGCGTTGGGTATTGAAATTGTTACTGCTGTTGTTACGGCCATTAGGAACTAATTTTGAGGAGGGTTGTTGTAAACTTATAATGACAGAATCTGCTGTTGGTATTTTAAATGTTGTTGCGTTGGCTTTTACTTAGAACAATATGATCTTGGTAGTTGTCTTCTGAATTTATTATGGTGGCACGCTGTGGTATTGTTTGATGAAGATGATTCGCTGATATTGTTGATAGAGTTTAATTATTGCTAGCTAAATACTAGCTAGTTAATGCTGTTGTTGATGACATCTATTGCTGTGAACCATTTGCTTCGTTTGGTATCGATGATGTAGTGATTGTTGCTGATGCGACAATAAGTTGTAGGCCGGCTGATATAACTGTAAGCACTTTTTTATACTATTATATTTGTTGTTGTTGGTTTAAATTTGTGGAACACGATGTTGGTGAAAAACACGTGATTTTCGAAATGTGCTTTGGTTTACCGTTATAACTGTGAACACATTCTTTTGCTATTCTATGTGTTGTTGTTTTAAATTTGTAGAAAACGATGTTGGTTAAAACCATGTGATTTTGAAATGCTTTTTTGTTTTACAGTTATAACTGTGAACACATTCTTATGATCTTCTATTTGTTGTTGCTATTTGAAATTTGTGGAACACGATGTTCGTGAAAACCACGTGATTTTTGAAATGTCTTTTGTTTTACCGTTATAACTGTGAACACCGTTATAACTGTGAACACCTTTTGGAACACGATGTTGGTAAAAACCATGTGCTTTTGAATTGTCTTTTGGTTTTCAATTCTAACTGTATTTTTTTTTAATATTTGCCACAACGAACAATTTTTTTTTTGCCAAAAGTAGTTTTTTTTATGGATTTTGTGTTGAAACAATGTTAGTGGGAATAAAAAGAAATTCGTTTTTCCATCAACCGGTTTGTCTAAAACAAAAATTAACACAATTCCTTTGTGATTTATATTATTATTTTTTGTTTGTTTAATAATTTAAGAATGCACTTTAGAGTTTTTTTCTTTTAATGAAAAAGTACTTTCGTTTGTTAATCTTTCTTTGCAAGGAAGAATGAATATATGTCTGTCAATGTATGCGTTCGTTTCAGGTTTTTTAAGAAGAGTTTGTTAAAAAAAAACCTTTTTCCCAATACGATTCAAAAAATTTTCCACTTCTTTTTTAACACTGTTGCACTTCACTTGTTTTTTTCTATTCAATAGTACTAATTAAATTTTTTTCCGTTCCCGTGCGGTTTCCCAATCTTTTCTTGTTAAAGTTTACGATGCTTCTCTTCGCTGAATGAAATTACTCCTGGCAGGATCGCCATGTAATGTAATAATACTTAAAATATAAATTAATGTAAGTAAAGTAAATAATGTAATGTAAATAATGTAATGTAATAATACTTAAAATATAAATTAATGTAAGTAAAGTAAATAATGTAATGTAAATATATACCATTACATGTAATGTCATCGTGCTTAATATATAAAGAAAATGAAATTGAAGAATTGATGAATACAAATATAAAGATTACAAATAAAACACTCATATGTAAAAGAAACATATAAAAGGAAATGAAAAACAAACATGTGTACACATTTAAATTATATCAGTATGAAAAAAAAAATACATAAAGTAAAAATATATAAAATATATAAATACATAAAATGTACACATTTAATTTATATTAATATGTAAAAAAAAAATATATATAGAAGTAAACATATAAAAGAGAAATTTATAAAATATATAAATATATAAAATGTACACATTTAAATTTTATTAGTATGTAAAAGAAAATTATATAAAAGTAAATATATATAAAAGAGAAATATAAAATGTAGACATTTAAATTATATTAGTATGTAGAAGAAAAATATATAAAATAAAAAAAAAATAAAAAAAACAAAAATAAAATACAACAAATATGAATTTATAAACTGAAGTTAAGAAGAAGAAAATATTAATGTAAATTAGTTTATTGAACATAATTATATATGTATATAGAATATAAGTTGAAATAAAAACTTTTGTTATAATTTAATAAAAAAAAAATAAAATGAAAACTACTGAACATAGCAGCCTGATCAACTGCGATGTTCTCATATTTTTATTTTATTTTTTTTTCCTCCAGAAGGGAGATGTAATGGTATATATTTACATTACATTATTTACTTTACTTACATTAATTTATATTTTAAGTATTATTACATTACATTATTTACATTACATTATTTACTTTACTTACATTAATTTATATTTTAAGTATTATTACATTACATTATTTAATTACATTATTTACATTTTAATTATTTTAATATGGCAATCTCTGTATTTATATTTTAAGTATGTTTATATGGCAATGCCAGCATTTATATTTAAGTACGGCAACGTCAGCATTTGTAAACTATATATAAGACTCGTTGATGTATAATGACGAATAATAAAGTATAAAGTGTGTCTTAATAACAGTATTTTTTTTTATTTTTTTTTTTTTTTTTTATTTTTTAATATCTTAATTATTAAATTTGTTTTAAATTTGTCAAAAAAAAATTTCATTTAAGTGTATTTCTTACTTATGCCTTTCTTAATCTGTCTTTGTGCAATGTTCTCTCCTTCTTTAAAGTGTCACTGTATATAGTTACATTAACACCATTAATACCTCTAACAACGAAGGGACCTTCATAGATGTTTTTAAATTTATCATATGGCTCTTTCTTTATGTAAACTTTGTCATTTATTGTTAAATTACATGGTTTTACAAATTTGTCATAAAAAATTTTGTTACGTTCCTTGTGTTTTTGTAAAAGTTGTTTTGCTAATAAATGTGATCTTTGTAGCCTATACTTAATTTCCTTACTATAATCTTCAACATTATAAAGTGGATCAATTTTATCATTTCTCAAATCATTTGGCATACAAGATTCTCTACCGAATACAAGTTCATAAGGTGTAAATTTGTTATCAAATACAGTGTTAGTGGTGGTGTTATGGAAATAGGTGAAATATTTCAAATAGGTATCCCAGTCAGTAATGTTATCTTTTATATATGCCCTGATGTATTCATTAAAAACTCTGTGGTTCCTTTCAACTGTTCCAACTGTCTGGTGGTGATATGCTGTTGAAAAATTAATATCGATTTTCAGTAATTTACAAAGTTCTACAAAAATTTCATTCTTGAACTCCGTACCTAGGTCAGATTTAATTGATCTCATTCTACCATAAATCAAAATAAAATTCTCGAACATAGCCTGCGCAATAGTCTTCGCACTCTTATCAGGAACAGATATTGTCACCAAGTACTTCGTGAAATCACATATAAGGGTCAATGCAAATTTATTCCCACGTTCCGAAGTCGGAAGGGGGCCAATCGTGTCTAGTACTATTATGTCAAATGGTTTAATTGGGGTAGGCGTCATGGTGAGCTGTTCTTTTGTCCCTTGCCTAACTTTATTTTGGCTGCACTCCTCACAATTCTTAATAAATATAGCAATATCTTTCGTCATTCCTTTCCAGTAATATTTTGACTTCAACTTCGCATATAACCTTTTGCGCCCGCAATGTCCTCCTATTACCGGGTCATTATGATAAATCTTCAAAAGTTTCATCCTCTTATCCGAATCGAAAACTGTCTCAATCGGTTCGACTAATATAATTTCTAACGTTTGTAATATTTTATTCCCATGGGTCTTCAAATCATTAATACTGTAGCTACAAAAAAAGGAATCATCCTTGGACCATTCCAATATATAGATGTCATAATTGTTGGCCTCTTTTTCAAGCCTCGAAAGCATTCTATCGAAATCTAATGTTCCGTTAACAACCTGTACATCTATACTAAATTTAAGTTTATACCTGTTAAAAATTTTCAATATTATGTTAGTTAAATTACCGTTATTATAAATTATTTCGGACTTTACTCTCGAAACTTTTTTTGTAAAATCATGCGAAAATTTATCGTAAACATGTATTATCGGTGCATTATCGTCCTGCTTCATCTCAGTGTCCATTCTATTTGGTCTTGTCATCGACCTTGTTGTCATAGCCAAAATATTCTCACCCTTTATTTCATCAAACGATATACGCGATAAAGCATCCGCGCCTACATTGTCCTTACCTTTAATATATTCAATAGAAAAATTGTACTCAGACAATTGAAGTCTTATCTTTGTCAATTTAGAAGACGGATCCTTCATATTAAATAAGTACACCAGAGGTCGGTGATCAGTCCTCACAACAAATTTTGTTCCATATATATATGGACGAAACTGACTAATGGCAAAATGTATTGCAAGAAGCTCTTGTTCAATAATAGGCTTTTTCTGTTCCGAAGAACTAAAAGCTTTTGACGCGAAGTATACTGGTAGGTCATGTCCGTTAAAATTCTGACTTAAAATTGCACCGCAGCCAGTCTTAGATGCATCAACAGTAATAAAAAATTGCCTAGTAAAATCTGGGTACTGAAGAATTCTAGATGATATTAATTCCGACTTAAGTTTCTCAAACGATTTCTGACATTTCTCATCCCATGTAAAGTTAACTCTTTTCCGTGTAATTTGGTTTAATGGTGCTGCAATAGTAGCAAAGTTGGGGATAAACCTTCTATAGTAATTTGCCAGTGCAACGAAACGTTTAACAGCGTCCTTGTCCTTTGGGACTGGGTAATTTTTCACCACAATTAGCTTCGAATCATCTGGTAGCAATCCATTCGATGTACATTTATGACCGAGAAATGTCACCTCCGATCGGAAAAAGTCGCACTTACGAGGATTAATCTTCAAATTGTATTTCCTTAGAATACCGAAAACGCTACGTAAATTGTCTAAATGATGTCGTTCATTACAGCCTATAACAATGATGTCATCTATGTACAAGAAAGCCTTATTTGGTTCCAAACCCGAAAATGCTAAAGACATCATACGAGAAAAGGAGTTGGGTGCTATGTTCAATCCGAATGGTAACACTTTCCACCTGAATGTCCCCTGTTCAGTAGTAAAAGATGTCAAATCCCTCGATTCCTCGTGAAGAGGCACTTGGTGAAAACCCGAGAATAGATCTATGATAGAAAAATGCCTAGCTCGCCCAAGGTTGTCAAGAATGTCATCAATCCTTGGCAGTGGAAATTTATCAGCAACGAGTTTCTTATTTATGGCCCTAAAATCGACACACATTCGATATGATTTATTATTATTATCCGAATTCTTCTTTGGCACGATGATCAGTGGACTGTTGTACTCTGAGGTGCTTGGTTCTATCAAATCGTTATCAAGAAGTTTTTGTACCTGACGTTTTATTTCCTTCCTTGAAGTGTAGGGTAGCCGATAATTCTTAACATACACCGGATCTTTGTCCTTCAGTCGTAATCTCTGTTCATAAAAATTGTTTGTCGTCATTTTATCGTTTTCCAATGTAAAAATATCTGCATGTTCTGTACACAAGGACATTAAATCATTTCTAACGTAATCTGGCATTTTATCCTTTAAAATTTTTTGTAGCATCTGAACACGGTCGTTATCGGAAGTTGTCTTATCAATTGAGTAAACATGATAGTTCGACAATTTCTCGGTTTTGATAACATAATTATGTATAAGTTTGGTCTCATTAGTCGTATTCAAAATTTTTACTACTGGTCTAACAGAATCCACGATACATTTTCCTATGAACACTCCCGCACAGACTTCTTGACTATCAATAAACACTGGTTCTGTTATGTTCGATAAATTAACCTCTCTAAAAATCTCGCATCTAGGCGGTAGAAAAAAGGAATGTTTATTAAATCCATGAAAAATTGGAACTATTACTCTTTTGCCTGCAGCATAGAAGGGCAATCAGATTTTTATAAAGGTTAATTGGAAAGCATATTGAATGATTACGGGCTAAAACAGATAATGAAGGAATATACGAGAATAACGAAAGATTCTAAAACATTAATAGACTATATAATCACAAATAATGAAATGGTGTCGCCAAGAAATAATATAAACAATAAAATATCAGATCACGAATGTATAGATATTATTATCGAGAATGGAAACGATCAGAAGATACGGAACATGGAAATATACATACATATTCAATTACCATAAAGACAGATTTAATAATGAACTAAATGCATTAATAGAATTTAATGATATAGATAACATAAATGAATAAGTTTATAATCTTGATACTTGTTTGGAACAAACAATTGAAAAATTTGTAGTGAAGAGAAAAGTGCGCGAAATCGATAATAATAAATGGTTTAGCAACGAACTAAGAATGTTGAAAAAGGAAAAAATTATAAAATATCAAAAGGCTTTATTTGAAAATACAGCATCGTCGTGGAATAACTATAAATTCATAAGAAATTTATATAAAGTAAAAATTGGTAATGAAAAAAATAAGTTTATAAACAATAAGATTACGAATACAAGCAACCAAAAAGAAATGTGGTATAAAATAAAAGAACTAGCCCTAAAAACTCCCAAAAATGTGATTAAATCTGTGATATTTAATAATATAGAATGTAATATTAATTCCGAAATAGCTGAAAATTTTAACGACTACTTCGTAAATAGTATTAAGGAAATAAGATGCTCCATAGAGGACGTGCAATATAAGAACCAAATTCCTGTGATAAACTGTAGATTTAAATTCCGTGCACTTTCATTATTAGAATTAAAAAATATATGTAAAACTATTAAAAAGGAAAACGATTATAGGAGAATATCGAGTAACATAGTATTGGATAACTGGGAGTTAGTAGGTAACATCTTGCTTAAAATTATAAATAAATCGCTGGAAACGGAAATTTTTCCCGATAATTGGAAAGAGTCATTGGTAACACCAATTGAAAAAATTAAAAACACTAATAAATATGAAGAATTTCGTCCGATTAACTCACTGAAAACATTTGAAAAAGTTCTAGAAACTGTGGTTAAGCAACAGTTGAAAAAATACATGGAGGAAAAAAAGTTATTGTCAAAATATCAGTCAGGTTTCAGAAGGAAGTGAAAAGGCTGTAAATTATGTCATAAGTCGGTGGAAGAATACGAAAAATAATAAGATTCTTGCAATCTTTCTGAACTTCAGGCGAGCATTTGAAACAATTGATAGGGACATTCTGCTGCAAAAACTAATGAAGTATGGAATAGAGAATGAAGAGCTGATGTTGTTTAGGTTATATTTAACGAACCGTAAACAAATTACAAGAGTTAACAACATTGAATCCAGCCCAATTGAAAATAAGTATGGAGTACCACAAGGATCAATATTAGGAGCGCTGTTATTTATTATTTACATAAATGGTATGGAAAAGGTTTTGCAGAAGTGTGAGATAGTGCTATATGAGGAATTTTTACTGATGGTAAGAATGATATCTTATGTCACGAAAATTTGTCAAAGGATATGGAAAATATAAATAAATGGTTAATGATGAACAAGCTAAAACTAAATGAGAATAAAATCAAATTATTAGAAATTAATATGGACAACAATTTAAAATTCAAAATAAATAATGTAATAATAGAGAAAGTTAATTCGATAAATACTTGGGTTTCATAATAGATAAAGAATTAAAATTTAATGATCATATTGAATTTATTTGTAAAAAAAATCGGGGAAAAAATCGGATTTTTCAAACGCATAAGAAATAAAATGTAGTAACACAGTTAAAAAATTGTACAGAAAATGTATGTAATGTATGTATGTATAAAAAACATAGAAACAAGTATAGGAAAACTGCCGGTATAGTCATAAGATAGACCGAGAGAAAGTTGTCATTTTTTGTAAAAAAAAGTCAAGGCGAAAAAATAAAATAAAAAACAGATTCGATTGAAAAATAAAACAAAAAATATAAAATCCATCTTGGTTTTAATCGTTTACAAAAATGTCAATTATAACATCAATAAATATTTACAATACAATAATTAAACCACATTTCGAATATGGATCAACAATATTACATACTTGCTGTTCAGATCAACAAATAATAAGACTACAGAAATTACAAAATAAGGCAATGCGTGCAATACTTAAAGTAAATAGATTAACATCAACAAGATGGATGCTAGATACTTTGAAATGGTTAAATATAAAGGAAGACTACAAGTTAACACTATATACTTTATTCGAAAAATGAAAATAGGTGGTGCGCCAGAATATCTAACAGAACAACTACAATACGTTGGGGAGGTTCAACCATACAATTTGAGGAACGTCATAGACTTCAGGATTCAACAAGTCAACACCACTGCAAAGCAAAAGTCGCTGTTTTATAAAGGACTAAACCTGTACAATATGTTGCCATTCGATGTTAAAAATGAAATTACTGATAATGTTTTTAGGAAGAAAACTGTAAATTTTATAAGAAGCATTAATTAGAGCATTTGTATTTATAATATAATTTTAAATGTTAATTAAAAGTATTATTAATACTACTTAATATCAATAAAAAAAAAAACCTGATTTAAGAAAATTGGCAGTGTGAACGCAAAATCAGCTGATTATGGTTTTAATGCTAAAATCAGGTTATAACTTTTGGTGTGAAAACACTATGAGATATGATCGAAATATTTTAGTCATTTGAAAGACATTATTTACCAGTATTCCTAGATATACAGCAAGCATTTGATAGAGTCTGGCTCTGTAGTCTGCTTTATAAAATTAAAATTATTAACAAAAGCTACAAAAACAAACCTGTTTACAAATTATCATACTGCGTAATATAACAACAAACACCAGCATAAAAAATGGTAAACAAAAATACAACAACAAACAACGATGTTACCTTTTATAGAGATCTCGAGAAGGTGAAGTCACGAACACGCCGTCAAGAACATTCATCAAACTGTTTAACCTGCCATATAAAAGGCAAGGCAATGCAGGCGTGTCAGTTAGTAAAAGTTGAGTCAGTCTTGTGTGAAGACGCATTCCGTGTGAAGAGAACAGTCGTGGTTTCAAGATCTCCGCTATACAGATCTAACGTACAAGTGTTGTTGCTTACGCAAAGGGCAGAGAAGAATAACAAACAGATTAAATTGTTGTTTATATCAAGTTATGAATAGTGGCACACAGAATTGAATGAAGAATTTATCTAAAACTGAACACGAATTTACTTTAATTTTTAGTGCAATCTACGAGCTCATACTTTAAACGTTTTTCAGTGGTAAAAACGTATTTTACCTGAACATTACTATTTAGTTTTGAAATTTTTTTTAAGCGAACTACACTTTTATGTAAAGGTCAACAATAAAACCTCAAGTTATTGCACAATCGAACCGGAACACCACAAGGAAGCGTATTAGGACCGATGCCATATACCATTTATTCTTCAGATATGCCTTGTTTAGTTGATGTTACTGAGGCCGCTTATGCCTCACTGCATTCTTAGAAGGAAGTTCGTCGGCAATAGAAGCATCAAGTCTGATTCAAAATCAGGTTGATAAACTGTAGAACTGTTTAAATTATTGAAATATAAAAGTAAATTAACAAAAATTACTTTGGTTCACATATTCCGGAAAGAAATCACGTTAAATATTTAGGCATGCATTTAGACAGGCGATTAACGTGGAAAATTCACATTAAATCTGAATGATCTTATTTAGATATGAAACAGAAGAAACTGCTTTGGTTGCTAGGTCCAAAATCTGAATTAAAGTTAGTTAAATTAAAGTTACTTCTCTATAAATGTATTTTATAACCCATATGGACTTATTGCATTCAACTTTGTGGTACTACAAGTAACTCGAATATTGAACTCCTACAAAGATTTCAATCAGAAACGTTGCGAGGGATTGTTAAAGCACCATGGTATACTACAAACAGAGTAATACGTAGAGATTTGGATATTCCTTTTATTAAAGAAGAAATAAACAAATTCAGTAACAGATGCCTTCAAAGATTTGGTGATCACGTTAATCCATTGGCCATCTCTACATTAGATGATAGTTTAACAATCAGGCGGTTAAAAAGGATCTCTAAAATATTTTCAATTAATATTTATAATTTTCCCTGTATATACAAGTTAACACATTCACACAACACACTAAAGTCAACACACTCACTCAACACATTAATCCAGCACTAAAGTCAACACACTCACTCAACAGATTACACACAATAATTAACATCTCCAATAATGACACCCTTTTCTTAAATTTAGTAGTAAGCAAAAATAATAAGTAATTTTTTATTCTTAATTAAATTTAGTAGTAAGCAAAATTATGAATAAATTTTTAGGTCTTAACCGAAATAATACTGTATTTACAACAATAAATAAACTGTAATTACAACAATAAAACAAATTACAAGTAAGCAAAATTATAAATTGATTTTTTATTAAATAATGTTAACAACAACAATTTAGTGAATAAGCAGAGTATTTAGGTTAAGAAGTATTGTAGAAAATATAGACTAAGCATATTTTGAGTTGTAAAATATTATAAAAAGATATTAATAAAAATAAAATGCGTTCATTTGTGTCGCAAAAACTTTGCGTTTCACATTCAATTACTGGCGCCCGAGCTACAGTGTGCAAAGTACATCTTAATAAGTGTAATAAGTGTAAAACTAAAATAGTGCAAATTTCAAGTGCAGTAAAATAGTGATATAATAAAATTTAAAAAAGATAACCAAGCACACCAAAGGACTGAGAAATCCTGGTGAGATTAATTCAAGCATCTATAAAAAGTGGGAATTTGACGTACCACAAAAAGTGCAACTAAGTGACCTGTGAAAAGTGCTAAGCCTGCCAAAAAGCATCTGTTAATTCCATAAGGCGTGCTACGGAGGAACTATATAAAACGAAACCAAAGTGGGAACCGCCAGAGGAAAAAACACAGTGGGAATCGGACGTACCACAAAGAAAAAGCTTGACCAAGTGAGCCCTGCAGGACAGAATAACTTAAAGTAGCGAAAATCTGCACCTAAGTAGCTGAACATGCAAAAAGGACACTGCGGACCGCTCAATGCCATTATCATCCTGTAAGTCAAAATAATTTTATTAAAAATAAAGTTATTTATTTATTTTATAAAAAGTTCAATTAATTACTAAAAGTAAAAATCTATTTTATTAAAAAAATTAAAATTTTTTAACGAATTCCGGATAATTTATTGATCGGATTAAACTAAAAATATTTTATTGACGACATTAAAAAATAAAATTCCAAACTGTCAATGAATAAAAGAAGTATAATTTAAGTAAAAAGTATTTGGTAAAATAAAAATAAAATAAATTAAATAAAAATAAATTTATATATTGTATTAAAAATAAATTTATTTATTTATTTTATAAAAAAATTCAATTAATTACTAAAAGTAAAAATCTATTTTATTTAAAAAAAATTAATTAGAATTTTTTGAACGAATTCCTGATAATTTATTGATCGAATTGAGCTAAAAATATTTTATTGATAAATAGAACTTCACAAGAACATTCTAAACTGTAAAAGAAATATAAATTTAGTGAAAAGAATTTGGTAAAATTACACTTTAAATTTAATATAGGAATTAAAATTTTATCTAACAACTAGAATTTTAACTTGAAAAAGAGAATAAAATTTTAAACCACTAATTAAACTTCAAATTGAAATATCTACACATAATTTTTGCTACACATTACATACACGCAGTTAGTTAAAATGGAACAATTGAGAGACACTCTAAATCAATTAACCGGTGCACTTAATGCACAAATCGAATCGAAATAAGCAGAGTATTTAGGTTAAGAAATATTGTAGAAAATATAGACTAAGCATATTTTGAGTTGTAAAATATTATAAAAAGATATTAATAAAAATAAAATGCGTTCATTTGTGTCGCAAAAACTTAGCGTTTCACATTCAATTACTTACATACATAATTTATAACTATAATTATATTATTTATAACTATAGTTGTAAATATGTAAGCATTGGAAATCAATACTCGTAACATAAGTGAATTTCTTAAAAAATTATCTCATTTGCTTAATGTTCTAGAATAGATTGTAAATAGAAGATTTGAAAGATAATCGCAAGGCTTCTCTAGGTGAAATCAGAAATAAATAAGGCTGACCGATGGCATGAGTTATATTGGCTATGTGGCTCATTTCCATACTCCTGCGACTGAAGAAAACCTCACAAGATAAAGTCTATCGGGATAAAATTCATATAAGATGACCATGCTCTCTAATCACTCGAGCCGTTTATCCAATGTGGAATGATGAAGTGCCGAAGTGCAGCATGAAGTGCCGTCCCATTTAAACCACTTGACATTGGTGTCCAAATCATCTAATTCAGGTCGGAAGAGTGTAATCACCGGCAGTAGTGACATGACAAACATTGTCCTCTATTCTCCGAGCCTAAAATTCGGTAATTCCGTTTATTTACGTACCCATTAACTTATAGATGTGCGTCATCGTGGAAAATGATTGTTCGAGTTTTCGTTGCCCGAAAAGGACAACAATTTTATTATTTGCACGTATTGTTGATGATGATGATGATGAATAAATATCAACTAATTTGACAAATGTATGTAACTTCAACAAGATGGCCGTTATCAAGTGTCTTATGCTGTAGTTACTCAACCGTAACGTAACGTACCGTAGAAAACGTTCTCTTTTTAGCATATGGAGAACAATGCAAACGATTACCGAAACGTTCTCTCTCGTTAGGAAAACGGAACGATCTGTATAAAACAGAATTCTCCCACGTTTTTACGTGACATTTGAACATGAGAGAGGATGAGAGATTGTGAAAAAAATCACCATAAACGAAAAAATGTAGCCAACATTTTTTTTTTTTTAGTTTTTAGTTTTATTTTTTCAAATTGAAATTATAATTAATAAAAAAGAAACAAAAAATAACAAAATAAAACTTTATTCTTACTAATTAATTCATTTTAACAAACAAAACAACAGCTTTTTTTATAAGTAAAATAATAACCCGGAAAAATCTACACATTGAACAAAAAAATGACCAAAAACGGCAACACTGATGATGAGTCTGTATACCAATTTTATTGCATTGTGTTGTGTTCGTTTGTGTGTTGCTTTTGTTCTGTTTCGTTTTTATTTACATTCTTCGTTGACATATGTCCCGTTTTGAACGTTCCTATAACTACACAAACGTTTTTAAGGCTACGTACGTTACGATTTTACGTTTCCTACGCTTGAGTAACCAGGGCATTAGTTCTGACGTCCCTGTTGGCAAACCCAATACATAAATGAATAAATGCTGACTGGATTCGGTTTTTACTTATAAATTTATTGTTACGAAAATGGAAATGGTGTTACATCATTTAACATTAAAATGGTAAACTAAAGCTACAAAAACAATGAACTTGTTTACATGATAAACAAGAAAACAAGAAGTAACAACAGACATTACCAGAATAAATGTAAACAAAATACACAAACAACAATGAAACAACTATGTTTACATTTACAGAGATTTCGAGAACGCGAAGTCATTCTCCTCCAAGAGCATCCATCAGACAGTTTACTGCCAGACAACGGAGTCAGTAAAAATTCAGTCAGTCTTGTGTGAAGACGCGTTGCGTGTGAATAGATTAATTGTGGTTTGAAGATCTACGATAAAAAGATCTATCGTACAATTGTTATTGTTTACGCAAATAAGCAAGTTTTGTTCTTTACATCAAGTTGTGAACAGTGGCCCACAGAATAGTGCAAACAATAAAGAACTTAATTAAAACTGAACACAAATTTATTGTTATTTTTCATTTGCAATCTACGAGCTCATATTTCAAACGTTTTTAAAAGTTAAAAACATAAAATTATTTAATTAATAAAACGTTAAGCTGTTTAATAATTTAATCGTAATACTTTTTTTTCAACACCAAAAACAGTCAATCCATCACAGTTGTGAATATTCTCTAGAAAAAATTTATTATGTGTAATAAAAATCCTGACAAAAGTAATCGTTATAATTAATTACGTTAAAACACATACCACTTTAATATTACGTGTTTCTGATTTACTGCCTTTACTGATTTTATTCTGAAAACAACAGAAAGTTGTGTTTTAAAATGTTTGTCATGAGTAAATTATTGCTTTACATGTAATGCAAAAACCGTAATAAAATTATATTCAACAATATTTAAGGGCCATTATTATGTAACGACACGTTTCCGCTCGGGTGCTGGGGTAGGTCAGCGGCGTCCAGTGGTTACATAAAAAAACACTTAGTTTAAGTTTACAGTTATTTATTTACAATACTGCAATAACTTACACACTAAACTAAGTAAAACTAAATACAAAGCAAAAATAATTAAATTGGATATGAATTAAAATATCCTAGGCCGGCCTAACAACGGTTCGTCACGTCACAGTACCGAAGGCGTCAAGGGGGGTTGAGTCAGAACAACAGTCAAACGGCATGCGCCCAGGATGACTGCGGTCCTACTGGTCCTTGTTGTTGCCCCGGTTCGTCAAGTGACAGTGCCGAGTACGTCAAGGGGGTTTGGAGTCAGAAGAACAGTCAAACGGCATACGCTCTGGATGACTGTAGTTTCTACTCTTCCTTTCGGTTACCCCGGCACAGTCAGTCAAGTCAATCAAAGGAGGATGTCAGAGCAACAATCAAACGGCATACGCACAGGATGATTGCGGCTCCAAGATCTCCCTTTGTTCGTCTGGTCAGTCAAATTCTCCGGAGGAGGTTGTCAGAACGTAATCAAACGGCATACGCACAGGATGATTCTGGTTCTGAGGCCTCCGGAGTCCGTCCAGTCACAGTTGCCAATGTTTTGCCGGTTGTAAATAAATCACAAGTGGGGACGACCACACCACTTGGGATTTATCATATTTCCAGCACAGCCGATGTCTAGATCGACCTGCCTTACCAGCAACTCACCACCAACTGCCCCGATCGCTGAAGTCACGCTCGCTTTTATACACAAAAGTAACGAGTAACGGATCAAACATGATCGAACATCAAACATGTTGTGTCCCACTCTACAACTTACAAATGTGAGAGCATCAATTGAATTCAGCAAATGTCTTGTAAGTCAAATGCGAGACGTACGACAACCGTTATCAAGAATAACAATATTTCTAAAAATAGATTATAAGTGCTTAGCAAAATTACTTTAAATATTTTAGGCACAGTGGGGCCTGTTATAAAAAATAATTACGATAATGTTATTTACAATAATTCATACAGCCAGCATATAAAAGAAAATAAACAATACATTAAATCCTAAATATTATCCAGTGATATGGTGTGGACAAAAACAAGGTCTCCGACTTTTGTCGTCACAATTACAACTTACCATTAAACTTGGGTTTATATAAAATTTTTAAAAATATGGCAGTGCCAAAGCAATATCGATAAAACTGCTCAATTAAACAAGTTATCTTTAAACGTAGTGGTATTGAAAATAATATATGATATAGCAAGTTCTAAAATAAACTTAACTTTAAAAGTTTGCGATAGGATGATCATCCCTTTAGCTTAAAGCTCACTTCTACCTTATCGTCCACTTATAATAATTAAAAATAATTTATCTGACAAGTTGTAATAATGGCCCTAAAAAAACTTAACAATGATAATAAAAAAAGTACACATACGTTCAGTGTCGAACAAAAGTAAAGAACGAAATGTTTGTAAATAAAACTTAATAGCGCACATTTAAATAAATTATAAATACCAAAAATTATTCAATATTTGTTAATAATATTGTTTATTAATAATTTAATCTTTATCAAGAGTAAGGAAAACCTTGCAAGAAATCCAGTCCAAATGTGACTCAGAGGCATATACGCATAATTTACATCTTCGTTTTCTTTAATACGGTGTTCAGATATCCAACTTTATTGCGTAAATTGCAATAAACGCCATTATTGAGCTCGATATTTCATATAAAGTTTCAATTAATAATTACGCAATAAATACGCAAATTGTTAAAATGTTGAGTAAAACTCAAAATGCAGCATAGTCATAAATATGTTCAGTGAGAACGTTATAACTTATGTGAACAAATTTTGTTGAAAATACAAATATCAACAACGTCAAATAAAAATGGTGAGTGAGATGGAAGGTAAGAGTGAATAACCACACATAATTGGCCATTACAACCCTTCAGTCAGGATTAAGGCTTAGCTTCTCACAAGAGTTAATATCCATCTGCTAGAAAACAAACAGTATAAAATGCAACAATAAATATAAATATGCAAATCAAGATGCAGAACCTGTGCTCAAAGCAAATATGTAACTTCCCGCAGTAGTTAGGGCAGATTACAAGCATTCCTCATTAAAATATATTCGATGTACAGCTGTGTGAAATATAATAGTAGCGCTGTATTAAAGATATTTTGCTTAAGTAAAAAAATTAATTTTTATTCAAGTTAAAAAAAGTTTGTTATTACATTTTATTACCACAAGTCTAAACTATTGAAAAATATAAAAACTTCAAGACAAATATTAATTTTCCAAAGAAAATGATGCTAAATTGCTAAAAACCCCAAATATTTGGCGTGCAAAAAAATAGTAGTGGCATTAGAAAACATATCTGCAACAAAAAAATGTTGTCAAAAGTGATTACTTTTGTATCTTATTTTGTTAGATATGCCTTAACATTTAGTTGAAAAGCCCTTATTGGCCATTACAGCTGCGCAACGCCGCGTCATTGAGTCAACTAAAGATCTGCGCCTCTCAATAGGAATAATTTCCCAAGCTGACCTCACAGACGCCCACAATTCAAAATATTGTAGAACGTTCTCCCACGGTTATTGCAAATTGCAAAAAATTTTAACAAAAGCCAGATACTCGCGGACTCAAAGCAAAAATTTCTCCCAACGACTCAAGAAGAATAAAACGCATGGTATCATCAGACCCATTTGTTACTTCAACAAAGATAAAATAGGACATGGAGCTTGATGTTCATACCTCAATTATTCGCCAACATCTAATTAAAGACAATTTATGTGGTGGAAGTCCAAGGAAAGTACCATTGCTGAATTCAAGACATGTCCACAACAGACTTAAAAATTTGCTAAACTTCACGTTGATTGGCCTCCGTCGAAATGGCGCAATATTCTGTGGACAGATGACTCCAGAGTTGTTCTTTTTGGAAATCCTGACACCAGAAAATATGTAAAAAGACCAAAGAACAAGGAATACGATCCTAGATTTGTCATGAGGACCGTAAAGCATGGTAGTGCAAAAATTAACGTTTGGGGTTGTTTTTCTTATAATGATACAGGACCCATATTTTGGATTAAAGGCAACATGGACTCCTCAATGCATGTGGAAATTTTAAAAACTGTCATGCTACCTTATGCAGAATATGATATGCCGTTTAAATGGGTGTTCCAACAGGACAACGATCCCAAACATACCAATAAAATAGCAAAAAATTGGTTTTCTGAAAATAAAATTGAGGTATTAGAATGGCCGACTCAGTCTCCAGACCTAAATCCAATTGAACATCTTAGGGGCGATGTAAAAAAAGGTGTTTTTAAAGATAAACCGGGAAATGTAGAGCAGTTGTGGGCGTCTGTGAGGTCAGCTTGGGAAAGAATTCCTATTGAGAGGCGCAGATCTTTAGTTGACTCAATGACGCGGCGTTGCGCAGCTGTAATGGCCAATAAGGGCTTTTCAACTAAATATTAAGGCATATCTAACAAAATAAGATACAAAAGTAATCACTTTTGACAACATTTTTTTGTTGCAGATATGTTTTCTAATGCCACTACTATTTTTTTGCACGCCAAATATTTGGGGTTTTTAGCAATTTAGCATCATTTTCTTTGGAAAATTAATATTTGTCTTGAAGTTTTTATATTTTTCAATAGTTTAGACTTGTGGTAATAAAATGTAATAACAAACTTTTTTTAACTTGAATAAAAATTAATTTTTTTACTTAAGTAAAATATCTTTAATACAGCGCTACTATTATATTTCACACAGCTATTTATTAATAGAAGTCGTAAAGCAAATAGCGGTGTTATAATGTTATATTCAAAAAATTCTGATAAAAAAATCTTAAATGAGTATTTTTTCCCGTCACGGTAGGATTAGTGTTAAATTTATGAATTGTTATAAAAAAAAATACAAAAAGTTTTTTGTTTTCCAGCTGTCAAATGGTTATTGAATAATCTGATTTGCTTATGCCTGAACACTTAAAATATTGTACTAAATTAACCGAATATTGACTCAATAAAAGTGCATGTCTGAACAAAGTATAAAATTGCATTAAATCGAATGAAGTATTCCACGGATATAAGCATTTTTTACAATGCATACAGAACAGTACATACTTATAAGCGGGAAATTATTGTAACGTCACTGCTGAACAGTGTTGCCAATTTAGCACTTTAGGTGCTAGATTTAGCACTTTTTAAACTCGTTTAGCACCAAAAAAAGTAATCTAGCACCTAGCACTTTTTTTGGAATTTTTAAATTTTTTTCTAGCATTTTCTTAGCATTTTTTGCAATTTTTGGTATTTTAATTCATCTATATTTACTCTTTTTGAAACCAGTTCTACATGAAATACAAACTGTTAACAAAGTCTTTCAAAGCAATGAAAGTGACCCGACTCGTCTTTTAAAAGAAATAACTCTATTAATTAACTTTCTGAAAAAAAAGATTTTGGATGACGAAAATATGGATGTATTATACGACGATTTCGAAGATAAAGTTTTGTACACTTGTAGTTTTGGCCATGAATTTGAAATTCAGGTGAAAAAATTGAAACATAAATAAAATTCGTAAAAATAAAGTACAAGAAATAAGAAATAATTGCATTAATTTCGTTGTTGGATTAATAAACCAATTAAAGCAAAGGTAAGATAAATATAAATATAAAAAATACATAAACTAATCCCTTCTTTATTTAAGATTACCAAATAATACAAAAGTTTTACAAAACGTTTTAAGTTCCCAAAAAGGTGATATTTTACCAATTTTAAAATTATTTTGTATAAGCGAGGAAGAAATTGGAAAAATAATTGATCAATATTCCAACATTCAATATATAAAATGGATTAACAAAAACAACACAGTACCATTCTGGTCAAAGGTAAAAGCATATAGAGATGCCGGAGGAAGAGATTCGAGGAGATTGCCAATTTTGTTTTAAAACTTCTCAGTCTTCCATGGTCTAATGCAGACGTAGAACGTATGTTCAGTCAAGTGAACATCGTAAAGACAAATATAAGAAACCGATTACATCTACAGACAGTAATTTTTGTTTTAGCAATTAGGTATAATTTTAATGTTAAATTTTTATTTCTTAATTTTATTATATAATAACATTTTAGATACGGATTAAAACGAAGCGGAAAGTGCTATTACCAATATGAAGTCCCAACGAGTTGTCTGAACTTAATTTGATCTGGTGAAAGTTATGATAATAATGATGAAAATAACGATGATGATGACTGAACTTTTTAAATTCATCAAATTATTTTAGTCATTTTAAAACTTATGTGAAAAACTATGAATTTAAAAGTTCATGTTTAAACAGTAATTTAAAGACTTTTTGTTTTTTAAGAATTTAATTTCGATTTATTGTTTTTAAAAATGAATTGAACAGGTTATTTTTGATTTTTTTAATGTAATTTCAATTTCTTTATTCATATTTAAGTATTAAAATTAATTTTTAAGAAATACAGATCTCATAATTAACTATAAATCAATTTTTTTCTATTAATTTTTGTTAGCACTTTTTTTTTGGCACTTTTTTAAAATTTTTAGCACTTTTTAGCATTTTTTTAGAAAAATCTAGCATTTTTTTCTCAATAATGTTTTGGCAACACTGCTGCTGAATTAGTATTAATTTTCACTGTGTAAGTTAATTTTTATTGTAATTGTAATTAAAGTTTTAAATGTTGTTGTTGTTTTGATTTCAATTTATTCACTTTAATTCATTTTTCTACTATGTAGAATCTAGATAATTTTTTAAATATTTTTAAATATTAATTATTATTATTGTTCTTATTAATTATTATTATTAATTAATTATTAAATATTTTAAATATTCACAATATTTTTACACAATATTAATATAGTTCCTTCTACTATGTAGAATTTAGATGATTTTTAAATATTTTTAAATATTAATTATTATTATTGTTCTTATTAATTATTATTATTAATTAATTATTAAATATTTTAAATATTCACAATATTTTTACACAATATTAATATAGTTCCTTCTACTATGTAGAATTTAGATGATTTTTAAATATTTTTAAATATTAATTATTATTATTATTCTTATTAATTATTATTATTAATTAATTATTAAATATTTTAAATATTCACAATATAAATATTGTCCACCTTTTTATTACTATGTATTATTATTTTTTTTAAATTTTAACTTCTTTTTAAATTTACAAACGTCTTTATACAAACGGTCCACCAAACAGACTAAATTTAGTTTTTAAAAAAAAGTAAAAATATCAATCAATTTTGTAACTAACCGGCAAAAGGAACATGAATAAAAAAACAACAAAATTAATAAAATTATTTTACAATTACTTTGCATAGTAACAAAAATATCATTAGAAAATGAGAGACAATATATTTTACAATAGCTGACATACATAGGTAGTAAGAAAGTAAGATCAATAAAATAATTTTATATTTACTTATCGACAACGGAGTATGAATTGGTTAAAAAGAGATCAATAGAATTATTTTATGATAACCTTACATAGTGATAACTAAAAGTATAAACGAGAAAGGAGAAAAAAAACTTATTTATTAATGTTGTCAAGTAAAAGAGAGAAAATCAATGAGTTCATTTTAAAATTTTTCCGCATGGTAACAAAGCAATATAAAAACTTCATTGATTAACCCATTCGTTAACTTCTCCCCCCTTTAAGCATCAGTCGTCCTCGACTGAGAAAATATGTAAATATTGAACTTACATAATTATGTTAAAATTACAATATTTAATTTTTAGAAAGCAACTATGTATATAATTTCTTTACTTGGTTACATGTATTTTTTAAATTAAATTAAAATTTCTAAAAATTATTATAGGCAGTTTATAGCAGGTCGAAAGTTTAAACTTCCATTACAGGACACAAATTGGATATGAAATATTAGCGAATATTGTCCTTGTGGATCCTCTGAAATTTGGCATAAAGGGCGAGAGTTTAAAATTGCTGATATTTCACAAACAAGTGTGCGTAGTTCATCAAAAGTTAACTTATTGAGGCCGACTGTACGATAGAAGTGGAATTTGGCAGACTTAACAGTCGCTTCCCATAACCCACCGAAGTGGGGCGACCTCGGGGGAATAAATTTCCACTCTATTCCATCCTCAAGACACTGCTGTTGGAGTGAGTTCTGATGTGATTGACTTAGAAATAGTTGTTTTAATTCTGCCAATTCGTTTTTGGCGCCCACAAAATTTGTTGCGAAGAATAAAACGCATGGTATCATCAGACCCATTTGTTACTTCAACAAAGATAAAATAGGACATGGAGCTTGATGTTCATACCTCAATTATTAGCCAACATCTAATTAAAGACAATTTATGTGGTGGAAGTCCAAGGAAAGTACCATTGCTGAATTCAAGACATGTCCACAAC
Source organism: Sarcophaga rosellei (assembly GCA_930367235.1). Taxonomy (NCBI): domain Eukaryota; kingdom Metazoa; phylum Arthropoda; class Insecta; order Diptera; family Sarcophagidae; genus Sarcophaga; species Sarcophaga rosellei. Next base: position 26,700,777 of record OV884020.1, on the reverse strand, counting down.
AGACTTAAAAATTTGCTAAACTTCACGTTGATTGGCCTCCGTCGAAATGGCGCAATATTCTGTGGACAGATGACTCCAGAGTTGTTCTTTTTGGAAATCCTGACACCAGAAAATATGTAAAAAGACCAAAGAACAAGGAATACGATCCTAGATTTGTCATGAGGACCGTAAAGCATGGTAGTGCAAAAATTAACGTTTGGGGTTGTTTTTCTTATAATGATACAGGACCCATATTTTGGATTAAAGGCAACATGGACTCCTCAATGCATGTGGAAATTTTAAAAACTGTCATGCTACCTTATGCAGAATATGATATGCCGTTTAAATGGGTGTTCCAACAGGACAACGATCCCAAACATACCAATAAAATAGCAAAAAATTGGTTTTCTGAAAATAAAATTGAGGTATTAGAATGGCCGACTCAGTCTCCAGACCTAAATCCAATTGAACATCTTAGGGGCGATGTAAAAAAAGGTGTTTTTAAAGATAAACCGGGAAATGTAGAGCAGTTGTGGGCGTCTGTGAGGTCAGCTTGGGAAAGAATTCCTATTGAGAGGCGCAGATCTTTAGTTGACTCAATGACGCGGCGTTGCGCAGCTGTAATGGCCAATAAGGGCTTTTCAACTAAATATTAAGGCATATCTAACAAAATAAGATACAAAAGTAATCACTTTTGACAACATTTTTTTGTTGCAGATATGTTTTCTAATGCCACTACTATTTTTTTGCACGCCAAATATTTGGGGTTTTTAGCAATTTAGCATCATTTTCTTTGGAAAATTAATATTTGTCTTGAAGTTTTTATATTTTTCAATAGTTTAGACTTGTGGTAATAAAATGTAATAACAAACTTTTTTTAACTTGAATAAAAATTAATTTTTTTACTTAAGTAAAATATCTTTAATACAGCGCTACTATTATATTTCACACAGCTATTTATTAATAGAAGTCGTAAAGCAAATAGCGGTGTTATAATGTTATATTCAAAAAATTCTGATAAAAAAATCTTAAATGAGTATTTTTTCCCGTCACGGTAGGATTAGTGTTAAATTTATGAATTGTTATAAAAAAAAATACAAAAAGTTTTTTGTTTTCCAGCTGTCAAATGGTTATTGAATAATCTGATTTGCTTATGCCTGAACACTTAAAATATTGTACTAAATTAACCGAATATTGACTCAATAAAAGTGCATGTCTGAACAAAGTATAAAATTGCATTAAATCGAATGAAGTATTCCACGGATATAAGCATTTTTTACAATGCATACAGAACAGTACATACTTATAAGCGGGAAATTATTGTAACGTCACTGCTGAACAGTGTTGCCAATTTAGCACTTTAGGTGCTAGATTTAGCACTTTTTAAACTCGTTTAGCACCAAAAAAAGTAATCTAGCACCTAGCACTTTTTTTGGAATTTTTAAATTTTTTTCTAGCATTTTCTTAGCATTTTTTGCAATTTTTGGTATTTTAATTCATCTATATTTACTCTTTTTGAAACCAGTTCTACATGAAATACAAACTGTTAACAAAGTCTTTCAAAGCAATGAAAGTGACCCGACTCGTCTTTTAAAAGAAATAACTCTATTAATTAACTTTCTGAAAAAAAAGATTTTGGATGACGAAAATATGGATGTATTATACGACGATTTCGAAGATAAAGTTTTGTACACTTGTAGTTTTGGCCATGAATTTGAAATTCAGGTGAAAAAATTGAAACATAAATAAAATTCGTAAAAATAAAGTACAAGAAATAAGAAATAATTGCATTAATTTCGTTGTTGGATTAATAAACCAATTAAAGCAAAGGTAAGATAAATATAAATATAAAAAATACATAAACTAATCCCTTCTTTATTTAAGATTACCAAATAATACAAAAGTTTTACAAAACGTTTTAAGTTCCCAAAAAGGTGATATTTTACCAATTTTAAAATTATTTTGTATAAGCGAGGAAGAAATTGGAAAAATAATTGATCAATATTCCAACATTCAATATATAAAATGGATTAACAAAAACAACACAGTACCATTCTGGTCAAAGGTAAAAGCATATAGAGATGCCGGAGGAAGAGATTCGAGGAGATTGCCAATTTTGTTTTAAAACTTCTCAGTCTTCCATGGTCTAATGCAGACGTAGAACGTATGTTCAGTCAAGTGAACATCGTAAAGACAAATATAAGAAACCGATTACATCTACAGACAGTAATTTTTGTTTTAGCAATTAGGTATAATTTTAATGTTAAATTTTTATTTCTTAATTTTATTATATAATAACATTTTAGATACGGATTAAAACGAAGCGGAAAGTGCTATTACCAATATGAAGTCCCAACGAGTTGTCTGAACTTAATTTGATCTGGTGAAAGTTATGATAATAATGATGAAAATAACGATGATGATGACTGAACTTTTTAAATTCATCAAATTATTTTAGTCATTTTAAAACTTATGTGAAAAACTATGAATTTAAAAGTTCATGTTTAAACAGTAATTTAAAGACTTTTTGTTTTTTAAGAATTTAATTTCGATTTATTGTTTTTAAATTTTTATTTTTGATTTTTTTAATGTAATTTCAATTTCTTTATTCATATTTAAGTATTAAAATTAATTTTTAAGAAATACAGATCTCATAATTAACTATAAATCAATTTTTTTCTATTAATTTTTGTTAGCACTTTTTTTTTGGCACTTTTTTAAAATTTTTAGCACTTTTTAGCATTTTTTTAGAAAAATCTAGCATTTTTTCTCAATAATGTTTTGGCAACACTGCTGCTGAATTAGTATTAATTTTCACTGTGTAAGTTAATTTTTATTGTAATTGTAATTAAAGTTTTAAATGTTGTTGTTGTTTTGATTTCAATTTATTCACTTTAATTCATTTTTCTACTATGTAGAATCTAGATAATTTTTTAAATATTTTTAAATATTGTTACGTTTTTACCCTTTAAAAACGTTAAAAATATGAGTTCGTGGATTGCAAATGAAATAAAAGTAAATTAGTGTTTAATTTCAAAATCAATTCTTTATTGTCTGCACAAATCTGTGTGCACCCTGTGTTGAAATTTATTCACACAATAACAATTTGGCTTAGAATTGTTATTCTTCTTGTACACAACAACAATTTACTTTTATTGTTATTCTTGTTTAATTTCAAAATCAATTCTTTATTGTCTGCACAAATCTGTGTGCACCCTGTGTTGAAATTTATTCACACAATAACAATTTGGCTTAGAATTGTTATTCTTCTTGTACACAACAACAATTTACTTTTATTGTTATTCTTCTGTACACTTGTTCGTTATAACTTCGAACAACGATTATCTTCACACGCAACTTGTCTGCACTCAAGTCTGACTGAATTATTACTCACACCTCGTTGCTCGTTTTGTCTTGCCTTTTATATCGCTGGATCATCAGTCTAATGCATGCCCTTGGCAGAGAATGACTGCCTTCGGGAACAATCTAAAAATGTAAACAACTCGCTTCCCTTGTTGTTAGTGGATCTTGTTTACATCTATCCTTGTAGCGTTGTTGTTGTTTGTTTACTTTGTCCCTTTTCTCTTCTTATACCTGATGTTATTGTTGCTTGTTTACTTTGTCCCCTTGTTTACTGATGTTGTTGTTATATTCTCGTTTGTTCTTTGATCACGCGATCAAGCCCATTGTTTTGTTGCTATATGTTTACTTTTTCGTTGATCATGTAAACAACTGCCTTATGTTGTTTTTGGAGCTTTTGTTTATTACTTTATACATGATCAAGTCCGTTGTTTTGTTTTTGGAGCTTTTGTTTATTATTTTAATAACACCATTTCCATTTTCGTAACACTGCCGCCCACTTAAGCCTGTTCGTCCCGAATAGGCTCATTTTCTCCTCTTCCATATTTCGCCAGTCGCTCTATGTGCACGACCTTCATTTTGGCTCGGGGGCTGTTCGATTTCTGAATCCTGTATACGACATCATTTAACCTTTTAATTATTTTATAAGGTCCTTCCCAGCTGGTTTGTAGCTTGGGAGATAATCCTTTCCTCCGCTTTGGGTTGAAAAATAGAACCAATTGTCCCTCATGGAAGCCCTTCGTATTCGCGGCACGATCATATCTGGCTTTCATTCTATCGCTAACCATTTTAATACGTGTGCGCACAAATTCATGAAGTTCATTTAAACTTTCCTGTTTTCCAGTATATGTGTCATCTTCCGCTGTGGCGGGCTTACAGCCAAACTCTAAGTCACCAGGTAGTTTTATCTCAGTCCCAAAAATAACCTTGGCGGGTGATCTAGATGTAGAGTCATGAACCGCGGATCGGTACGCCAGTAGAAACCTCGGAATGTGTTCGTCCCAATCCTTCTGTTGCTCGCTCACTACTTTCCGCAAGTATTCCTCCAGGGTTCGATTGAACCGTTCTACCATTCCGTCGGACTGTGGGTGAAGTGGCGTCGTTCGAGTCTTCTTAATACCGTATACTTCACACATTTCTTTGAATACGGCTGACTCGAAATTTCTGCCTTGATCAGAATGTAGCTCTCCTGGAACCCCGTAGCGACATACCCAGTTGTTCACAAAAACATTCACTACGGTGTTCGCCTCTTGATTGGGTATCGCATACACTTCCGGCCATTTGCTGAAGTAATCCATCACGACGAGGACATATCGGTTTCCAGCGTTGCTGACAGGAAAAGGGCCTGCTACGTCCATCGCTATCCGCTCGAAAGGTGCGCCCGAGTTATATTGTTGCAGCTGACCTCTACTTCTTCTTACGGGACCCTTAGCTGCCATACACTGGGTGCAGTTTGCAATCCAATCAGCCACTGATTGCTGGCATCCAACCCAATAAAAACGTTGTTTTAGTTTTTCCAGCGTCTTTGTTACGCCGAGGTGCCCTCCGCTAGCTCCATTATGGAATTCATTTAAGACTTCTTTTATTTTAGAGGAAGGCACCACTATTAGGTTGGATGATGTCTTGCCATCAGCGCTTTCCCAAAGTCGATATAAGCACCCGTCTATTACTTTTAAGCTGTCCCATTGCGCCCAATATGCTTTTGTAAGAGCACTTTCCGCTGATATTTCATTTCGGGTAGGCCGTTTGTCCTCATTCTTTGCTGCTATAATTTTTGCCAATATTGGGTCACTCCTTTGGGCTTCAGACCAGTCTTCGTCGGCATCGATTTGCATTAGCCGGATGTCGATGATAGATTCCTTCTTTTCAGCCTTTACGCAATGTCTACACTCTAATTTACATGGCCGGCGCGAGAGAGCATCAGCATTTCCATGCTTTGCACCTCTTCGATGTTCAATGCTGAAGTCATAAGTCTGGAGGCGCTCAATCCAACGTGCTAACTGCCCTTCAGGGTTCTTGAATTGCAGCAGCCATCGCAGTGCGGAATGATCGGTCCTTAGTAAAAAATGTTGGCCATACAAGTACTTATGGTAATGTTTTATGCATTCCAGCACTGCAAGTAGCTCACGTCGGGTTACACAGTAGTTCCGTTCAGGCTTTGACAGTGTACGACTATAGTATCCTACGACTTTCTCAGTCCCATTGACCACTTGGGAAAGCACACCACCAATACCATATCCGCTAGCATCACTGTCCAAAATGAATTTTTCCCCTGGGACCGGATACGCCAAAACTGGTGCGGCACACAATAAGTCCTTTAGTGCCTGGAACGCCTTTTCCTGTGACTCACCCCATTGATACACCTTTGATTTCTTGGTGAGCTCATGTAGGCTTGCCGCCACGCTGGCAAAGTTAGGCACAAAGCGTCTATAATACGTGCATAGTCCCAAAAAACTGCGTAATTCGTGAAGGCTCTGCGGACGAGGCCAGTCCTTTACTGCTCGTATTTTATCTTCATCCGTGGATATGCCATCTGCTGTAACAAGATGCCCCAAATACTTCACTTGTCTTTGGAAGAACGCACATTTCTTTACGCTCAATTTTAGGCCAGCCATTGATATTCGTTGCAGAACTTCTGCCAGGTTCTCAAGGTGTTCGTTGAAAGTTCTGCCCATCACTATTATGTCATCGAGATACACCAGGCAAGTCTTCCAATGCAGCCCCTTTAGTACACGTTCCATAAGCCGCTCGAACGTGGCCGGAGCATTACAGAGCCCAAATGGCATGACTTTAAACTGCCATAAGCCGCCATTCGCACTGAATGCAGTTTTTTCCTTGTCCTTGTCTGCAATTTCCACCTGCCAATATCCGCTTTGTAGATCCAATGTGGAGAACCACTTTGTTCCGGCTAGCGTGTCGAGAGTGTCGTCAATTCTCGGTAGCGGGTAACTGTCCTTTTTAGTGACATCATTCAGCTTCCTGTAGTCTACGCAGAATCTTGTACTGCCATCTTTCTTCTTGACTAGGACTACAGGTGAGCTCCACGGACCAGATGATGGTTCAATTACACCGCTCCTCTTCATTTCGTCGACTAGCTCTTTAACCTCATTACGCTTCGCTAGCGGTATACTTCTGGGTGCCTGTTTTATCGGTCTTGCTTCACCAGTATCAATCTCGTGTTTGACCATGGCTGTTCTACCTTGACTTTTATTGTTCGTGGCGAAAGCGCAAGCGTACCTCTTTAGCAGCTTTTTGGCTTTATTTTTTTCTGAAGCTGCTAGACCTGCCACCCATTTCTCCACATTTTTACCAAATTCCTGTTGGTCGTTGGCTGACATTTCGGCAGGTTTCGGCGATTGTTCACTGTTGATTACCGCCTCTACTGGAACACATTGACCCACCTCGGAGTTTTCAGAGATGACTTTTTCTTGGCCTGATAGATTTAGTACTCTCACCGGGACTATTTCCTGTTCGGTAGATTTGACGAGGGCCTTTCCTGATAACAAGTCCGTCTGAATTTCTACTGGTTCCACAACCCACAAGCGGTTTTCCTCACAATCTCCCTCCACACGTGCCCATATCAGCGTTTCGCTCTGTGGTGGTAATTTCTGTTGTTCAGCCGCAACTAACCTTCGGGCGTGCACCTGATGCTTGTATCCAACGTCAAGAGGTATCTCCACATTCCGCCAACTCATTGTCTGTTGCCCCATATTCAAATTGATGCCATGGGCTATCATGAAATCGGCACCAATGATAACCTCGTCCACAATATCGGCAACAACAAACACATGGCTTACACTGATGTTGGCCATAGTCACCTTCGCTTCTGTTTTCCCATGGACGGTGGCAGACTCTCCAGTAGCTGTTCGTAGCCTTATATTACTGAGTGCCTCACACTTCCCCTTGACTATATCTGGTCTGATGATAGACTGCGTCGCCCCGGTGTCTATAGTGAAGGTGTGTTTTCTGCCGTTTATGTACCCGCACGCCGTAAGGTTGTTGTTGTCTTGCTGCATTACTGATATGGAGATTGTGGGGCCCTTGCTTGTGGGAGCCAGCACTTGCCCCTCAGTGCTAGCTCGTTTTAGTTTAACGGGGACTCTTGGGTAGATGGTTGGTGGTTAGCCCGTTTATTATTCCTTGCTGGCGAGACGGACCTTGACCTTTTTCGTGGCTCTTTGCAATTCCGTTGGAAATGGCCGCCCTTTCCGCAGTTGAAACATTTAGGTTTAGCCTTTTGTCCAGTTTCTGCCAAAACTTGCTTGATCATTTCTTTAAATTTGTCCAAAAGGCATTCTTCTTCATCCACGACTTCCATGTTCCGCACTTTGCTTATTTGTGGTCTAGAAATTGTGCGAGCGGTCTCCTGGGCTAGTGCAAAGGATACAGTTTCTGCAAAGGTTGTCTTTTGTGCAGAACATACCGCTAGTTTGATGTCAGGGTCGCGTATACCGTTTACAAACGCCTCGGTTTTAAAATTGTCTATAAGTGGGTGGTTTTCTCCCGGGTATGTGAGCTGCACTAACCTCTCGACCTCCATTGCAAAGGCTTGAAGTGACTCATTAGCCTTTTGCGCTCGGCACCTTAACTCCATGCGGTACAGTTCTCGTTTATGCTCGTCGCCGAATTTGCGCTGTAACGCCACCATTAAATCGTTGTAGTTGTTTCTGCGGTTGGCTGGCATGGTCTCCAGAATCTCGGCTGCGGCACCTTTTAATGCCAGAATTAGTTCCAAAGCCTTCTCTTCATCGTCCCATCCGTTTCGGCTGGCTACCGTCTCGAATTGGAATTTAAAGACGGATAAGGGTGAGCTACCATCAAAGGAAGGTGGTTTTATCCTGCCGGTACCTTCTGATACGACTCGCACTTGTTCCAACCGCTGGCTCTGGAGGTTGCTGATCTTCTCGTCCATTTTAACCAGTTTTCCCTCGACGGCCTTTTCCAAATTGTCCGCTCTCGTGTCAACGGCCTTTTCTAAATGTGACACCCTTTCCTCGACATCAGTGATTCTTTTGCTGACCGCCTCATGGATTTCCTGCAGCCTTCTAGATGTTGCTTGTACTTCGGCCAGAAGTTTCTGATTTTCGACTCTAGATGTTGCTTGCATTTCTTCCATCCGTTGTTCACTCTCTTTTCGAAACTCAGCCAGTAGTTTTAGATTTTCGGCTCTAGAAGCTTCGTGCATTTTTTTATTTTCGGCTGAAGCTACATCTATTTTTTCCACCATTGCTGTTTGCTCTTTTCGAAACTCAGCCAGAAGTTTTAGATTTGCTACTTCCATTTTTTCCATCATGGATGCTAGCAACGAATTTATGTCGATACAGCTAGGGGATGCAGGTGCCTTGAGCTCTCGTTCCTCGTCATCCTCGAACTCATAGGAATCGATGTCGATACCCTCAAACTGCAGTTGTTCCCTTAACCGCCTTTGCAGTTCATTTTTAGTGCCCGTTGTTGGCAGCTTGAGTTTATCCAACTCACGTTTAAGCCGTTCCACTTTCAGATCGGAGAGCTTCATTTTGGTTGTGATTTCTCTTTATTACTTTTACTTTTATTTTTGGATTTTGCAATCCCACTTCTGACACCAATTGTTACGTTTTTACCCTTTAAAAACGTTAAAAATATGAGTTCGTGGATTGCAAATGAAATAAAAGTAAATTAGTGTTTAATTTCAAAATCAATTCTTTATTGTCTGCACAAATCTGTGTGCACCCTGTGTTGAAATTTATTCACACAATAACAATTTGGCTTAGAATTGTTATTCTTCTTGTACACAACAACAATTTACTTTTATTGTTATTCTTGTTTAATTTCAAAATCAATTCTTTATTGTCTGCACAAATCTGTGTGCACCCTGTGTTGAAATTTATTCACACAATAACAATTTGGCTTAGAATTGTTATTCTTCTTGTACACAACAACAATTTACTTTTATTGTTATTCTTCTGTACACTTGTTCGTTATAACTTCGAACAACGATTATCTTCACACGCAACTTGTCTGCACTCAAGTCTGACTGAATTATTACTCACACCTCGTTGCTCGTTTTGTCTTGCCTTTTATATCGCTGGATCATCAGTCTAATGCATGCCCTTGGCAGAGAATGACTGCCTTCGGGAACAATCTAAAAATGTAAACAACTCGCTTCCCTTGTTGTTAGTGGATCTTGTTTACATCTATCCTTGTAGCGTTGTTGTTGTTTGTTTACTTTGTCCCTTTTCTCTTCTTATACCTGATGTTATTGTTGCTTGTTTACTTTGTCCCCTTGTTTACTGATGTTGTTGTTATATTCTCGTTTGTTCTTTGATCACGCGATCAAGCCCATTGTTTTGTTGCTATATGTTTACTTTTTCGTTGATCATGTAAACAACTGCCTTATGTTGTTTTTGGAGCTTTTGTTTATTACTTTATACATGATCAAGTCCGTTGTTTTGTTTTTGGAGCTTTTGTTTATTATTTTAATAACACCATTTCCATTTTCGTAACAATATTAATTATTATTATTGTTCTTATTAATTATTATTATTAATTAATTATTAAATATTTTAAATATTCACAATATTTTTACACAATATTAATATAGTTCCTTCTACTATGTAGAATTTAGATGATTTTTAAATATTTTTAAATATTAATTATTATTATTGTTCTTATTAATTATTATTATTAATTAATTATTAAATATTTTAAATATTCACAATATTTTTACACAATATTAATATAGTTCCTTCTACTATGTAGAATTTAGATGATTTTTAAATATTTTTAAATATTAATTATTATTATTATTCTTATTAATTATTATTATTAATTAATTATTAAATATTTTAAATATTCACAATATAAATATTGTCCACCTTTTTATTACTATGTATTATTATTTTTTTTAAATTTTAACTTCTTTTTAAATTTACAAACGTCTTTATACAAACGGTCCACCAAACAGACTAAATTTAGTTTTTAAAAAAAAGTAAAAATATCAATCAATTTTGTAACTAACCGGCAAAAGGAACATGAATAAAAAAACAACAAAATTAATAAAATTATTTTACAATTACTTTGCATAGTAACAAAAATATCATTAGAAAATGAGAGACAATATATTTTACAATAGCTGACATACATAGGTAGTAAGAAAGTAAGATCAATAAAATAATTTTATATTTACTTATCGACAACGGAGTATGAATTGGTTAAAAAGAGATCAATAGAATTATTTTATGATAACCTTACATAGTGATAACTAAAAGTATAAACGAGAAAGGAGAAAAAAAACTTATTTATTAATGTTGTCAAGTAAAAGAGAGAAAATCAATGAGTTCATTTTAAAATTTTTCCGCATGGTAACAAAGCAATATAAAAACTTCATTGATTAACCCATTCGTTAACTTCTCCCCCCTTTAAGCATCAGTCGTCCTCGACTGAGAAAATATGTAAATATTGAACTTACATAATTATGTTAAAATTACAATATTTAATTTTTAGAAAGCAACTATGTATATAATTTCTTTACTTGGTTACATGTATTTTTTAAATTAAATTAAAATTTCTAAAAATGATTATAGGCAGTTTATAGCAGGTCGAGAGTTTAAACTTCCATTACAGGACACAAATTGGATATGAAATATTAGCGAATATTGTCCTTGTGAACAATTTTATTTTCGATTTGAACCGTGGATCCTAAATCCTTTTGTATTACTTTCTCAACATAAACTTTACTGAATTTGTTCCCTAGTCTTTTGTTGAGCTTAACAAAAACCTTTTGTCCAGGCTCGAAAATTCGTGTAATTCTTTCTTTATTATGGAATTTTAAGTCCTTTTTCTGTTGGGTAATTAAATTGTTCTTTACGAAAGCCTTTAACTCGTCAGAAATTGAGTGAAATATATCTATGGGTTTTAGCTTAACAACGGAGTGTATAGATCGATTATATTTTAAAACAGCTATTAGGATAAGATCTGTAGTATCAGTTATGGAGTACTCTAGCTTAATACATCTTGCAATTTCCGAAAGGGTACTATGGAATTTCTCTACTTGACCGTTTGATGTGCTGTGTAGTGGTGGGACAGCAACAATTTCAGCTCCATAAAAGTTTTTCAATAAGGTCTTGACTGATTCGGAGTTTAATGACTTCTCATTATCACAAACAACTGTTTTTGTACTATTGTAGGTATTTAAAATTTCTTGAAGAGCAGGCTTAACGTCTACTATCGATCTCGAGGCTATTGGCTTTACAATTGCAAACTTTGAAAACTTATCCACGCATGTCAGAAAGTGCTTTCCGTCTGTCGAGTAAATGTCTATATGTAATATTTCACCTGGGTAAGAAGGAATGGGGGTTTCTGATATCTCCTGTCTTTTTGGATGTCTATTGTACTTAGCCTCGTTACAAATTTTACAGTTGCGAATTAGTTCCTTCAATTTTTTTCTAATGTTTGGAAAATAATAGTCTTGTATTATCTGTTTAACATTCTCAGATAGTGCACGATGCGCTCGATTGTGCTCATTATTCAGAATTTCTACTTGATCATCGGTGTTAAATATATCCGTTACAAATTTATTTGTGTGGAGAAATTTGACAGAGGGGTATGCTGTAACCAAAAAATGTTGAATTTTAGCTAAGATTTGTAGTTCACAATAAATACCGTTCACTACATTAGGGTTAACTGCTCGTTTTAAAACACCAAAAACATCCCCGATATCTGTAAATGTTATTGTATGACGAATTCGGTCTTTGAAAACTATTTTCGTCTGTTCATTGGACTCTAAGCCTTGAGTAAGAATAATCTGATTCCGAAAACAATTAAGTGGGTTCTCCACTGTTAATATTACTTCCGTATAAGAATTCTCGCTATTTACAGCTTCCAAGGACGAACTGGACGATAAATTGTAAATCATGTTGTTGTATTGCCTGGAAAGCGCATCGGCAACGACGTTGTCCTTGCCAGGTTTATAGTAAAACGTCGGTGCATATTCTTCAATGAATGCTTTCCATCTTTTTAATTTCGAATTGGGATTTCTTTCAGAAATTGCAAATATTAAGGGTTGATGGTCCGTGAAAATATTTAGCTTACTAACACCGTAAAGGTAGTTTCGAAGACTCTTCAATGCCCACCAGAGAACTTCAAAATCACGGTTTTTCTTGATTTTGTTCAGCACAAAAACTTTTGTTCATTTTAAAGAATAAAGAAAAATTCAATGATGATTAAAAATCATATTCATTTTGCTGTATACTTCAAATTCTGATTATGAGTAGTGTTTGAAGCCTACAAGAGTTTTTGTAGGCAAGTAGAATTCAAAAAAAAATGCAAAAAAAAATCTATTTCAATTTTTCTTTATTTCAAATGAGTTGTTTGCTTGAATACCAAAATGCGAATGAGAATATAATAAAATTCTTTTCTTAAACAAAGTGTGAAATAACAAGAAATTTGGCAACTAATTATAAAGCATACATACATACACACATGAATAACTGCACTGTTTAAGATCCTAATAAATGCATATAGCAAAACCGGTTTTAGTTTCACTCAATGAGTGTAAGAGAGATTTATGCATATTTGAGAGAATTATTTATAACTATGATATTAAGAGAATATTCAAAGTTAACATGTATGTATGTATGTACACTGTAAAAAGGAGTATTTATAAAAAGATCTATACTGCAATCAACATCCTCCCCCCGTTGGAAGGCTTCAGCTTTCAACACATGAATCAACGGGAAGAATTGCTAATTTGGAAACTGCACGCTTAGTCAAACCATTATTGGTGCGAATAACAGCAACACGAGCAACACCATCTTCACCCATTATGACGTCAGCAACACGACCCATATGCCACTTCAACGGCGGTAGATTTTCATCCTTCAGTAACACCATTGAACCACAAGCTATGTTGTTAACATTTTCACGCCACTTGGAACGCTCTTGCAGCAAAGATAAATATGATTTACTCCATTTACTTCAAAAAATTTGTTGCATTTGGGAGACTTTCTGCCAACTGCTTAGACGACTTATGTCCATGTCTGCAATGTCAGGCTCAGTTATCGAAATTAGGGGACCTCCCACAAGAAAATGCCCCGGAGTCAAAACTTCTAAATCATTCGGATCCTCTGAAATTTGGCATAAAGGGCGAGAGTTTAAAATTGCTGATATTTCACAAACAAGTGTGCGTAGTTCATCAAAAGTTAACTTATTGAGGCCGACTGTACGATAGAAGTGGAATTTGGCAGACTTAACAGCCGCTTCCCATAACCCACCGAAGTGGGGCGACCTCGGGGGAATAAATTTCCACTCTATTCCATCCTCAAGACACTGCTGTTGGAGTGAGTTCTGATGTGATTGACTTAGAAATAGTTGTTTTAATTCTGCCAATTCGTTTTTGGCGCCCACAAAATTTGTTGCGTTGTCTGACCAAATTGTCTTGGGTTTGCCTCTTATGGAGATAAAACGACGTAAGGCAGACAAAAATGAAGACGTCGATAAATCTTGGACGACCTCTAAATGTGAGGCTTTCGTTGAAAAACATATAAAAATAGAAATATAACATTTGATGGGTGGTCGGGTTTTTACTTCTGATTTGTAATAAAAAGGGCCAAAAAAGTCGATGCCAGTAGTGTGAAAAGCCTTGTTCGGCTTTACTCGATCAGACGGTAAGCACCCCATAACATGTTGAGCAAGTTTTGGTTTCATTCTAAAACACCGTACGCATTTCGAAATTATAGAACTTATAGAAGTTTTCTACCTCCAACGGGCCAATACTGCTGACGAATTGATGCTAACAAACACTGCGGACCAGCATGTAACAGCTTCTCATGAAAATGTTTAACCATTGAAGTTGTAAACGGATGGTGCTTAGGCAAAATAATGGGATGTTGGGCATCAAAGTCAAGAGCCGAATTTTGAAGGCGGCCACCCACTCGTATTAAACCAAAGGAGTCGATAATTGGCATCAATGAATGAAGCTTACTGGATGCTTGTACATTTTTGTTTTCCTTTAATGCTCTGTATTCGGTGCTAAAATGTACTAGCTGAATGTTTTTAATTAAGAGCTTCGTACCATTTTTTATGTCTCTTGGTGTTAATTCTATTTGGCCACGGGACTCGGGATATAAAAATCTAAATACATACGCAAATATTCGTTGCATTTTTGTTAATGAATTATGGTACTTACATTGTATAAACATATCCGACAGTGAAGAGATAACTAATACCTTTCGACGACGCTCAGGTAATTCAGCCAAAAATTCCATATTATCAGGCCACATCGAAATTTCATGGTATAAAAATTTAGGTCCCTCCCTCCATAGGGTAGAGCGGAGAAGTTCTTCAGGTGATGCACCTCGCGATAAAATGTCTGCTGGGTTTGCATCCGTAGGGACATGATGCCACCGCATTTGACTTGTAAGAGTTTGTATAAGGGAAACTCTGTTTGACACGAATACTTTGAAATTTGATGGCTGCTCTCGAATCCATGATAAAACAATCATGGAATCAGTCCAAAAATGTACGTCACAATCGATCGAAAGAGTTTTAATGACCACGTTCACCAGTTCAGCCAAAAGACATGCTGCAGAGAGCTCCAGTTTTGGTATTGTTAAACATTTGAGGGGAGACACTCTCGATTTAGAGCAAAGCAATGATACCTTGACTGCAGCATTAAGTTCGGAACGTACATAAACGCATGCACCATAAGCCGCTAAACTTGCATCACAAAAACCATGTATTTCTATTCTCGCATTTGGCATTGAGACGTATCGTGGAATTACAAATTGATGAATGGAATTAAAGTTTGAAATGTATTCAAGCCAAGATGAATGCAATGCCTGTGGTATGCTTTCGTCCCATTGCAGTTGAAGCTTCCATAATTGTTGCATAAAAATTTTTGCCTTTGTGATGACTGGACCAACTAGCCCTAACGGATCATATAGACGAGCAATAGCCGATAAAATGGAGCGCTTCGTTATCACCTTTGAATTCTCGACAGGAGTGAATGAAAAAATAAAATTATCGCATTTAGGATCCCACACGAGGCCTAATGTTTTAGTCACATTAGTTCCGTCATTAAATTTTAAGTATTGCTCACATTGTTCAGAAGGTATTTCTTTTAAAACTGCCGGATCATTGGAACACCATTTCCGTATTAAAAATTTGCCTTTTTCTAAAAGAGAAGCTACCTGCTGCCTTATTGCCACAACCTCTTCAACGGAGTCACCACCGGAAATCAGGTCATCCACATAAAAATCACGCCTTACAATTTTAGCCGCCAATGGAAAATTATGCTCTTCTGCAGCTGCGAGATGATGCATTGTACGGATTGCTAAGAATGCTGCGGGCTTTGTTCCGTAAGTCACAGTATTCAACTTATAGGTTTTTATTTCGTCATCTTCATTTTCTCTCCACAATATACATTGAAGGTAATCATCTGGATGGGAAACTCGAACGCACCTGTACATTTTACAAATGTCCCCACTCAAAGCGACCTTGAAAAAACGATATCTCAAAATGGTGTTAAATAGTTTAGGTTGTATAGTTGGACCAGCGTACAATACGTCGTTGAGTGATAAGCTACTTGTTGTTTTTGCAGACCCATCGAACACAACCCTTAATTTCGTGGATGTGCTGTCTGGCTTGAGAACACAATGATGTGGAAGAAAGTATTTTTCTCTTCGATCTGAGGGGAAATTAAAGACATATGGTTCAAAGAAATGTACTCACTCATAAACGCAGCATACTGAGTTTTAATATCGGGAAGCCTTTTTAATTTTTTCTCTAAGTTTTTAAATCGCTGGAGTGCACGGCTGTATGAATCGCCAAGTGAAAGCGCACCACTTCCCTCTACTTGTGGTAATCGGACAGAAAATTCCCCAGATGCAAGACGAATGGTGTTTTCAATAAAGTGGTTTTCACAAAAAATGTCTTCCTTTGAAAGCGAATTGCAGTTGCCAAAGTTGTTTTCGACTTCCCAAAAACTTTTCAAAATGGCACAAAGCTGATCTTGATCTTCAACGTTTGCAGCACTGATAGCCAACGACCAGGAACGACGGGGATGTAAACCACCACCAGCAACCACCCAGCCCAATAATGTTTTTTGCAAAACAGGTAAATTATCTCCTAATTTGATTTGACCAACTGCCATTAAGTCAAAAAATAGCTCAGCACCGATTAAACCATCAATATGGCCACATTTGTCAAACAACGGATCTGCGAGCTCAATATTTTTGGGTATATTCCATTCTGCGATGTTTGCATTAATATTTGGTTGGTAATCCGTTATACTGGGAACGACCATAGCAGTCAGCGATGTTGAGTATTCCGAATGTTTCGATTTGATTACAATTTCAACAGATTTATCGATTGAAAAACACCCGTCACCAATACCAGAGACACTTACTTTAGTTCGATTGCATTTTAAACGAAGATATTTAACGAGACGATTTGTGATTAAATTGAGCTGTGATGCAGAATCCAAAATGATCCGACATGGTACAAAAACTCCAAATTGATTTCGAACCATGCCAATCGCTGTGGCTAGCAATACACTCATAGTTGGTGCTGAAGCTATGGCAGCATCAGAAAAGTTTGAAGAAATAAGCACTGCTTGCGATGAGTTATCCGGCGTAGAAATAGCTGATTGGTTAATTGGAACATTTTCCATGTGCAACATAGTATGATGTTTCGAAGAGCACTTGCGACAACAACCTGCTGAACAACCTTTCAGCATGTGGCCTTTCCTTAAGCAATTCAGGCATAACTTCATCCTTTTGGCTTCTTTAAAACGTAAGGCGGGAGACAAATTGCCAAAACGTGGGCAGTTGGTGATAAAGTGGTCTTTAGAGTCGCAAAACGAGCACATGGCGGACGAAGTAGAAGTCGAAAGATGAACATGACGATTTTGTTGGTGTGATTTTTTCGATATAATTGATGATTTTGTTTTTGTTGTATTTTCGAAATTCTCAGCCATACGACATCGGCGTTCCAAGAAAGCTACCATGGATGCCCACGTTGGTAAAACGTTTTTTTCGAGGTTCTCTTCCCATTTCATTTGAGATTTCGTGTCCAATTTGGATGATACCAAATGAATTAACAGCCCATCGACTATTTGCTGTTGGTTACCGATTGTTTGCATAGCACGCAAATGTGCATTAACTTTATCGCTTAAACGGCGCAAATCACTGGCTGAACCATTGTCAACACAATTTAATTGGAATATTTCCTTGATGTGACCTTGAAAATTTAACAGTTTGTTGTCAAACCGGTTCTTTAACAACAACAACGCTTCTTTGTAATTTGTCTCGTTGAGTTCCCATGACGCAATAGTGTCGAGAGCAGCTTTACCTAAACTGGAACGCAAATAGTGGAATTTTTCAAGAGCACTTAACTCACCGTTATCATTAATAACAGTTGAAAATAAAGAATAAAAATTTGGCCATTCAGAATATTCGCCGTTAAATTTAGGCAGCTGAATTTCTGGTACCTTCGTTTTGCGTAACGGTGCTTGAGATGATTGCGATTCACCAAGCGATGATTGGCGCAATGTTGATGATCGTTGATTTGTATTAAAATTCCGAAAATTATTTGCTTGGCGAGTTAATTTGGATTTAACATCAAGGTAGATAGATACAAACCTCATACGATCAGCGCCATCCACCTGACTGCTGTCATTTTCCTCAAGAAAACCTTGCGCCTTTTCAAAACTTTTGCTTATTACTTCGATATAGTCCAGACGGACGGACAGCTCTGCCTCATCATACTCCTTGAGTTGGGATGGTGTTAACGTTTGATTTAAATTTTCTAATTGCCTTGCCAATGCTGCAGTTTTATTTTTGTAGGTTAGGAAGCGCGAATGCTCCATATCTTCGTCATCAGCAGAATTTTTTACCTGGCTGGTGGACATCTTCAAAAAATAGAATGGATGCTGTCTATATTATTCCAAAATTCCAGAAACAATATCCGAATTGATATTGTTAAGCAAAAAAATATAGACAATCACGTCGGGGTCACCAATGTTTGAAGCCTACAAGAGTTTTTGTAGGCAAGTAGAATTCAAAAAAAAATCTATTTCAATTTTTCTTTATTTCAAATGAGTTGTTTGCTTGAATACCAAAATGCGAATGAGAATATAATAAAATTCTTTTCTTAAACAAAGTGTGAAATAACAAGAAATTTGGCAACTAATTATAAAGCATACATACATACACACATGAATAACTGCACTGTTTAAGATCCTAATAAATGCATATAGCAAAACCGGTTTTAGTTTCACTCAATGAGTGTAAGAGAGATTTATGCATATTTGAGAGAATTATTTATAACTATGATATTAAGAGAATATTCAAAGTTAACATGTATGTATGTATGTACACTGTAAAAAGGAGTATTTATAAAAAGATCTATACTGCCATCAATAAATAAAAGCATTTTTTGAACAAGTTCGCACACGCAAGAGAAGGGTTTGTAGTAAATTTATCGTGTCCAAACACTCTTATTCTCTTTAACTATACAACATGTTTGAATCAATCGTCTGTGTGATATGATACGCCAACAATGCAAACGACATAACCAATTCAACATTGATAAATGAGTGCAGCTACAGGTTTAGTTTAGTTTGTATTTGAATTTGATCATCAAAAACAAAGTTAGGGGAAGTACACGTGGGAAAATGCACGCTGTTTTATAAGATCTCACATTTTTATAAGATCTCACATTTTTATATTTTATATTTTTTTATATATATATTTTTTTTTTTTTTTTTTGTAATCATTTGAATAAATTGTTGAGTTTTTACTTAAAAATAAATGTCCCGTTTTGTTTTTTTTTTTAATTAATTGTACTGTTTTTGTATCATTACACTGATTACGGTGTTTCCGAATTTGGTACTTTTTTAGTTCTGTTATTTGCAATTTCGAACTGCAAATTATTTTTATTATTTCCTATTTTGTCATAAACAAGACGAATAGACATCAAAGCTACTGTAAATTAAAATACAATAAAAAAACTTGCACTTGTTGATAGGAATGAACAAATTCATACATAATGATTTCTTGCTTTTTGTACTTCAATGTTTGTGTGTTGAATGGAAAAGACAAGTATACGAGTTGACAAGTTTGATTATTCAGTATTCAACCTACAAGTGGTTCGATTGCCTTAAAGTGAACAAAGTTCATTAAAGTTCGAACAAGTTTGAGTAATTCACTCATTCTCAGTTTAAGGAAGATTATTTTCATGAGTCAGCCGATGTGTAAACCATCAGAACCAATAAAGAGGCATATGTTCGCTTACTTTAAAATGAACAACAAAAGAGAGTGTGTTGGCAAGTTTGATCATTTGCAAATAAGAGACAAGTTTTTTGTGCCTTTGTGATTGTTGAACGGTTTTTTAATCAACAAGTGAAGTTCTCTGATAAGTACTCTCTTAAGTTAATCACATAACTTTCATATTATTGTTAATACCGTATATACATATGTATGTATACTTTGCGAAAAAGCGCAAAAAATTTGCCAAGGTTATGTCAAATTCAATGTTGAATATATAAAAAGACTTAAAGTACATATCGAATACCTGAATGAAGTTAAAATCAAGAGGTAAGTTGATGCATTTTCCATCGAAACTCAAAGTATTGGGATATGCAAAATTTTTTTTCTCCAACTGCAATAATTATTGGCTACTGAGATCCAAATTTATACTCTTCTATTGGAGTGTGTAGTACAAATAAAAAACCGATTAGATTAAAACCAATAGCGTTGTTTTTTAAAAATTACTTCTTCAAAAGTTATAAAGCTGTCCACAGATTGATGAATCTTAACTCTTTTTGTATCTCGTCCAGCCGCAGTTGATGGAGGTAACTTTAATAGAGTTAAAAATGGTAAAACGTCAGCCGAACAGTCAGATAAACATTCCAAATTTTGCACGCCTGCTTCATACGCTATTTCACCAACACAATTTTTGTGTTTATCCCAATTATTTAATAACTGATTTGCATTTAATTCACTATAGCGAAGCTCAAAATCTATCAAAAACGATAGGATAGTTAATTGTATAAGTTTTTTTATTTTTTAAATAATTCATTACCAATGAAGAATTAAAAACGGAAGTTGGAAAGGTCTGCAGTACATTTACTTTTGTAGAACAATATTTGATGCGTGCCTTTAATGTTTGTTGCAACTTTTCTTTTATAGTGGGTAATTGTTCAGTAACTAAACAATTTTGAAAAAACTTTAGGTTTTCTTCACTAATACTTTCGTCGTCGCTGCTGCTTTCAATTTCTTGTTTTTTCCTATCTGAATTTTCTGACGACAGCATGCGTATTTTCTTATTAACGTTTTTTAGATTCGCAACTATATAACCAGAATTAGATTCTGGGTTATAAAACAAATAAATAAAAATTAAAAGCTTCAATCTCACTATGAATGCAATTTAATTCATACAATGCCACCACAATTGGTGTTTCCCACTTTAAATGCCGGGAACAATTGTATAATGGCTTCAGCTAATGCAATCTTGTCCTCGCGTTTTGGATAATTGCCACTTCGTTGACGCAAAAAGTTAATAGCTTCTTGTACCAAACATCGTCGGGAAGAGTCACTCAGGGTTTTTTAGCTGAATATTCATTTAATATTGCAGAATAATCACCATTTTTAAGATAAGATTCCAATTTCTGCAAAAAACGCTATATTAAAAATGAAGTGAATGAACAAAATTTTACTTTACCTTTTTAATGTTTATACTTTTGGTTGTTGTTCCGTCTAAGCAAAACTCGATAAAAAAAACTGCTGCTGCATCTATATTGCGAAATTATTCCTGGGAGCTCTTCAAAATCAATTTCGGCACCGTCGCGATCTTTAAATTGCAGCTCTTTTCCTCCTACTTCTAAATTCAGCTTATTTATTACTAAAAATGTTAAAAAAAAAGTATCTGAGATTCACATGGACAATTTGGTGCATAGCTTTACCATAAAAAAAAAATGTCCCTGACATCTTGGTAGAATCAAAATAGATTTTGTTGCTTTTAGGCCATATCAATAAATTAAACTTGTAATCAATACTTACGTGAAATTATTATTCCGTTTGGAGTGAATTCCTCACTTTCGGGATCACAAATTTTTACAATAAAAAATGTTCCACCACTTTTAATTTTTACATACATACTGAAACGCAAATTGTTTTTGAATGAATTAGGGTTTCCACACTTTTAAATCACATGGTATAAAAAGCATTCATTTAATACCATTAACGGTATTAATTGTTGAATTAATTGAAACAGAGTTGGTTTTAATTCTTTTTACGTGTTATTTGTAAACTTAAAAGAATAATACAGTGGACCCTCGGTTAACGAACTTAATTCGTTCCAGCACCACGTTCGTTATGTAAAAAGTTCGTTAAGCAAAACGACCATTTCCATATAAATACATGTAAAATAAATTAAT
Organism: Sarcophaga rosellei; assembly: GCA_930367235.1. Classification (NCBI taxonomy): domain Eukaryota; kingdom Metazoa; phylum Arthropoda; class Insecta; order Diptera; family Sarcophagidae; genus Sarcophaga; species Sarcophaga rosellei. The sequence goes on along the minus strand of OV884020.1, from coordinate 26,679,023 downwards.
CCGTTCCAGATCGAAAAAACTACACACTAATATGTTTCAATTTGAACTTTTATTTAAAAGAAAGTTACAAATCTTTTAAAACGGAAAAAATAAAACAATGCATACATCTTAAAGATAGAGGAAAATAGAAAATAATTTTTTTTATAATGGGTACATGCATACCTAATTTTCTTTTAACAAAAAACTGTCTAGTGTCGTTTGTTTCTGACGTCGCACACTGTCGCGATTTCATATAACGAGTGGCCAAAAATAGAAGGAGTAATAGTAGAGTAATGAAATTTGGCACACCTATATTAATTGGTAAAATATAATCATACTTAAAATTTGGTCATTTAAACTCAAAGGATTCGTGTCCTTCCCATATATCCTGAAATTAAAAATTGCTATAACTTGGAGGAAAAAAAGGATATGTTAATAAAATTTGGTAAACTTATTAGTTTTAATATGCTTAATACTTCCTATAAATTTCGTTCAATTTGGAGGAAGGATACGCCTACCTTAAAAATGTCCTTTTTCAAAAAAATATCAAAAAAATTTAATATACATATATTTTTTCGAATCGCAAATTATGATTTAAATGTTTTACTAACTCATTAAAATTTAATTTTCTCACATTCCGTATATCCTTAGATAATTTTAAGGATAAATTTTTACCATAGCTGAAATACTAAATAAACAATATTTTATTAAACAATTTAAAATCTGTTTATATATATTAAAATATTTAAATTTATACATATAAGTTAAAAGACACTTGTACTTCGTTCCTAATTGAATTTATTTATGTTTAAATATAAAAAATCGATGATCTAGAAAAATTTACATCACTTCCTCAACTCAGTTTCAAACCTACTTTTTCCACGTCTATATTTTGTCCAATTATTACTAATTTTTAAAAGAATGAATTTTAGTTAGTCCTTCTCTATATCTGCTAGAAATCTTTGAACACGACTTTCCACAAATTGTACAATATGATGCAACACATTTGTTGTATTATTTTTCTTAAGCTGCGCCCATTGCTCAAAAATATCACGAATCTGCAATGATGCTGACATTAAAAACATTTATAACGCCAGGAGTCAGAAGCAGCTGAAATTTATATATGTTAAATTACATACTTGTGGCAATAAAATATCAAAAATTTTCAAAAGTGATATTGGGTGTTTTTTTTAATTCACTACTGAAGTTAATAAATGTATGAAAATCTTAATTTTTTGAAGACCTGTACTTTGGCTAAGGATATTTCACATATGATTAATATTTGTAAACAATTATAGTGTTGTAATTACAATTACATACCTGGATTACAATTCTATTACAAATAATTTAGTCATTACCAAAAGAATTTTTGAATTTTGACTATGACAAAGATATGTGAAATTTCAAGTTTTCGAACAAATTTTCTATATGCATGGGAGTTCTTAACTTTAAGATACAATAACTAAAAAACTACTCAAAAGTTTTTAAAAAAATTGTACAGCTCTACTAATAGAAGTGTTTTCTATAAGATAAAGGTAAAAAAATATTAAATTTCCCACATTGACTTTAACCATTTTTGGCCACGCTCGCGACAGTGTGCGTCGCTTCAAAATTTGTTGAAAATGAGACACAGCATTATCGTTAAATAATTCTGTTGCTCGTATATATATCCGCTGTCTGATTGGGGTGATGCTTTTTAATGTATGATTCCACAGACTCCCACGAATTCAGCATTTCTCTGATAGTACTAGACGATTGCAGTTCTTCAGTTATCTCCTCGTCCGATAAAGTTGACTGCTCAACTTCTTGTTCTAAAGCACATTACAATTCACAAGGTTTTCAGTAGTGAGATCTTCATTGTGCTCTGCCACAAGCTCAGCAATGTCATTGCTATCCACCTCTAACCCAATCTGTTCAGCTAAAGATATAATTTCGTTGGTTATTGGATCAGTGGATACTGCGTCGAGTTCTTCAAATGTGCTTTCGGCAAAGTGTTTGGGCAAAAATTTTTTCTAGGAAGATTCAAGTGTTCTGTTAGTAACGCTATTCCATGCCTTTTCAATAATTCTGAGGCAGCCAACAATATGAAAGTTATCTTTCCAAAACTCCTTTAAAGTGAGATTGGGGGTTTCAGTCACTTCAAAGCAATGCTGGAAAAGTTCTTTAGTGTAGAACTTTTTAAAGTTTGAAATATATATTCGGGACTTCAGCTGTTTCGTTGCTATAAACTGAAATAAATTTTACATGCAATTAAGGGTTTCCCCTTTTTTGGTCGTTATGCGATACTTCGTTCGTTAAGCGAAACTTTTTTTTTCATAAAAAAGTGTTCGTTATACGAAATATTCGTTTTGCGGGGCGTTCGTTAACCGAGGGTCCACTGTATTATTAAAAGAGAGAATTTTAATTCTTTTTTGGCATTATAATAAAACTTAAAGTAATAAAATAAAGAGAAAATTATTTTTAATGCCTGTTCGGTATTAAATATATTCGACAAGAAATATATTTTTTTCAATTAAAAAACAAAATTCAACTTTTTGTATTATTTTTATTCCAAGTAATTATTAAAAAAGTCGCACAATTCTTTTTAGGTTTCACGTATAAACTATTTTGGAATCAAATTCAAAACTAATTCCAAAATAGTATATATATAATGAAAACCGCTTAGTTTTAAAATGAAACCCAGACTTTTTACTCTGCGCATTTAACATTTTTGTCTCCTATATTTGTGTATCCCAAAATCTCATTAGGTTAGTATCAAGGCGAATTCATTCTAGGAGGTGACCTTATCTCTACAATAAATACAATATGCATTTTGTTTTTGTTAAAGAGTCACTCATAGGAAATTAATTAAAGCAATTAAAAAAAAAAAAACTACATCAATTTTATATATTGAAAATTCTTATGATTTTCATCTCATGCTAAATTACACAGCACCTATAAATTAAAAAATTAATTCATGTAGTCAATAACATTTCCACTTTTCGTAAAGAACATGTTTTTATATGGCTACAAACGTTATTTCTAATTTGCCATAGTTTATAGACACCTAGTTGGAGAGTCCGAATTCCTTTTTTTTTTTGGTAATTCATCACTCTCGTTTAATAAATATTATAAGTATAGTTAATCTAGGTTGCAGCTTAAAAGATATATGTATTTAGTGTTAAAGGCTTAAATATTGTTAATCATCTTGCAAAAATTTTAATTTAATTGGGTTTAAAATAGTAATCCTGAAGAATTTCTGCAGTGCATATCGTTATTGGATGAATGCGGTATATATGAGGGTTTATGGCTAATATAAATACGAAATTGAATATCGAATACAAACAATATACAAACATTTTTTTTTTGACAACGACGATACTCAACAACTGGTAACTTGCGGTTACCTTCAATGAATTTGCCTTGGTTGGAATAGTTTTTGTTAGAATGAAGTGATTAAATGAAGAAGAAGAAAAAACACGGTACGCTTAGAGCACAGTTTTCATTCAACAACATAAGTTTCTTCCGCTAGAATTATCAATGAAGCAGGTTCCCTACCAGAACATAACTAGTCAAACTAGTCACAACTTCCTATCAAGTTATTAAGGGCAATGTGAGAAACTTGACGTTAACATTCGTGTACATGTGATTTTGCTTCTCTTTCTAACATATGAATTCTTTCGACTGTAAAACATATATCTAACCTGCTCACTCTTTTGCAGTTTTTAAACCACAGTTGACCACATATGTGGTCACAGTTGACTAGTCAAACTTGACTTACATACCAGCAAAGAATATTGTTATAAAGAATGCTCATTATATAGAAGTAAAATTCCTTATGGCGGGTTCTAACATCACGACCCGCTCTCACTAAAATCATTTCTGGATGAGGAGAGTGGAAGACAGAAGGAAAATAAACACAAACAAAGAGCGTAACAATGTGTTGCTCTCATCATGCGAGCGTAAAAATGCATTCACTTGCTTTGCTTGTCAGCTTCTAAAGAAGAATGTTCATGTCGCTTTTTTCAGACTTCAATTTTACACCCAAAGAAATATTATAGTATGATTCACTAGTATCAATGAGAAATGATTTCGATTTTTGGAAGAATACTTGCCAAGTTAAATACGGTGTTTTTAGGTTTTTAGCGCAGTACAATTTTTCTATATTTTTCGCTCACATATACATACATATTATTGGGTTAAGTAGACTTGAAAATATTACTAAAAATTTTCCTCTGGGTTAACACATGCCTCTCAAATTTCTAACCAAAATTGGATATATTTTTAATCAATATGTAGGTGTGTAGATTTTTTTGGTTTTGGTTATTTTTTTTTTTTCTTATAAAAAAACTATTTTTTGTTTCTTTTCTTATTAATTATATTTTAAATTTAAAAAAAATAAAATAAAAGTCTACGAATTTAATTTTGGTTACAAAATTTTTCTTCGTGGCAACACTGTTTTAGAAAAATAAATAAGAAAGTAGTCAAACAACAAAAACGCACGATGAGAACAACGCATTGTTACGCTCTTGGTTTCTGTACCTTTCCCCCCGCGTCATGAAATATTTTTGAAAAATATGTTGAAATGCACATTCTTTATACTTTATTTTCTTTGATACCAGTCAAAGTTGACACATTAGAAGTGTTAAAAAATAGGTCACTGTTGACTAGTCATTTTACTAGTTAAACTTGATGAATAAAATAAATGAAATGAGAAATGAAATAAAAATATTTTTTGTTTTCATATATTTTTATTCAACAAATGTATATATATTTTATTTAAGAATTAAAAAAAAAAAAATAATAATAGTAATAAAGTAACACAAAATAATTCATTAATATTCAGTAAAATAAAATAATCAGAAAACAGAAGAAAAAAATACAAAATAAAAATTATATAAATCTTATAATAATATAATAATAATACATATATACAGTATCACAATTACAGGCATGTGACCAACCTTTCCTATTGAGGGATCCCAACCTTATTTTTGCTGTTTAAGGTACCTCAACTGTTTGTACCTGTTGTGGCTTTTGTCCACTGCATTCCTCAGACTTTTTTCAAACTCAGGCTCCTGAAAAACATCTAAAAAGTAAAAAATAATTAAATGTGTGATTATATATGTATATCATATACAAAAATACGTACCTCTGAGGAATTTGTCGAAGAGTCTGAGCTTGATGAGGGCATGCTTCTCACATCGACCATCCCAATTATAGCCCTCCATCAAGCTATCTTTAAATATGGAGCGAGTTACCATCCCAACGTCTTCGTACACTCCCTTTAATTTAAACAAGTATGTTGTCTAGAAAATTAAAAATTGTTTTAAAAAAAGTGTTAAAAATTGAATTTAATTACTTACCATTGCTTGCTCAAATTCGGAGGTTTCTAACTTTCTCTCGATCTCCACGACTTCGGCTGTGGACTTCAGGAGAAAGGAAGCGGCCACTGCTTGTAATGCCACTTGAATGTAAAAAATACACTGTGTTAAAAATACTATAAAAGAGTTGTTTGATCTTTACTTACGCGTTCCTCCATTTTATCTAATTTCACCGTCAGTTGATTCATTTGCTCCTGTATCTTCTTCAGGTAATCTAAAACTGTGGTAAGTGTTATTACAAATTATTTTCAATAAGAAATATAATTAAAATTTACCTTCGTTTGGTTCTTCTTGCTGCAAATTTCCAATTGAGCACGACTTCTGAGAAATCGGTGGACCTTGTTCTAAAGGGTAAAAATTACGAAAATGTTAATAATAATGTTAGACGCTGTATATCTTTATTCTTACCGTTATCTTCTTCAAAATATTCAAACAGGTTCTCGGAATTCATGTAAAGACAGAAAATATATTTTATCAATAAAATGAATAATTACGACGAAAACTCATGAAAAACATAAAAGGTAAAAGGGGTATAAGAAGAAACTTTCTATCGTGGGGAATACAAAAATATTTCAAATCAATATCTACTCGCCTAATTTCTATTATGGAATTGTCGAACGCCCTAGCTGGAAAATCGCAGATAAATAATTGAATGTTAAATCGCAAAAGCTTTAGACTATTGCCTAATTTTATACCAGTTTGTTTCAGTACCATTACTTCTGCACCAAAATCTGCTTAATCTATATAAATTGTGTGGCTTTTTAAAACCTGAAAAACATGCTATCATGAAAGGACTGGCGCTATTATTAAAACCTATAATTGCGCCTAAAATGTGCCACAAAACTCTATTAGAACATTTAAAAAGTTGTAAGCCATTAATCCCAATATCAATTAAAACTTCCTCTCTATCTCCTAAATAATGAAATGGTACTGATTGAAAATATTTCTGAATGCCTAAATATATAAATTCTCCATCTGGAATGTTTGAAATCTGAATCTCCTTCCTATTTGTGCTCATAAGAGTTTTCGATGACAAAGGCAAATCCTCAACTCCTACCCTATTTAAAGTATGAATTAAGTCTTCTAAAGCTGTGTGGGATATATTAAGCACCCATGACTTAATTTCCTCACGTTTCGTTGCGCTATCTATATTTGGCCTAAAGTTAATATTTTCTCCTGTATGTACCCTACCAGTTTCTACGCTAGCAGATAATTCACTATCTAGGCTAATAGTTGATTCGGTGTCGTCACTATGAATTGCCTCAGTACCTACACTAGCACTTTCTAAAACATCCCTACACTCTTCTTCTCCTACTCCTATTCCACTGGCACCTGCTCCTAATTTGTTAATAATTTTAATAGGTACCCTTTTCACACCACCTTCACTTAAGTCACGCACTTTCCGAAAATTTTCTACACTTTCTTCAAACTTCCTTTCTTCTTTCGAAAGGCAGTTTTGAAACTTTCTTCTTTTCATTTTATCCAATTTATAAAAAAACACTTAAAATTCGATTCAAAATTAAATATTTTAAAAATTAAAAAAAAATATAACATCATAAATACACTATATTAGAAATACCTTTCACTTCACTATTCTTTTTATAATTTTTAAATTTTTTGATACTTATCTTAGCACTTTATTAGATAAAACTAATTTTTTAATTTGTTTTATTGAAATTGCTTTCTTTTGTTTATTTTTTTTAAATTTGAAATAAGACGCTATAAATTTTTATTTTCAAAGCCTTCTACGATTGAATTTTTTAAATTAATAAATTTACCGGTCATTTGACAGTCAACAGCTGTGATGTGGTTTAGATGTATTGAAAATACAACTCTGAAGCATAAGAAGTCAAATAAAAAGTACATGTGTTGTAGTAAGTAAGTTGTGTATGTGTTAGTTTCGGTCATTCATTTCTTGTAGGGTTATTCACCTGACCAGATTTTTAACCCTGATGAGGAAAAAACTACCATCTAGGACCTTCATTCTGAAAAATCAAAGGCGTGCTTAGAGGTTTAAACTTTCAAAAGAACGTATCATCCTTCATGTTTGCAGCAATCTATCAGGGAGCCTGATGATAAATCATACTTTAACACCCCGTGTAATGAAAAACATTAATAAGACCCAATTACCTGTATTCTGGCGATCTAATGAGAAAGCTTGGATGACTCAAGATTTATTTAAGGATTGGTTTTATAATTGTTTTGGCCCGGCAGTGGAAACCTATATTTGTATCTCAAAGTTTGTTGCTCAGCGCATTGTTTAAAAGAGAGTTAAGAAATTGCTTACCTCCCTATAGATAGGTTTTAGTGGAGTTAGAAAAAAATCTACAATCGAAAACCAATGTGAAGATGAAACAAGTAAGGAAGACATTTTGCCTATTAAAAGAAGACGCTTGAGGCTACTCATATCTGACAGTGAGGATGAATGTTGAAAAACTATCTTTCATATTAGTTTTTGTTTCATGTTTATCAATCTTTTTATGAACTCTTCAGTTCAGTAAATATAATTAATAATTTATCTTGTCTTTTGTATTTTTTGGTATCTATATAACATGGTACGAATGATGTGATTTGTACTAATTCCGAGTTTCTTATAGAGCGGTTTCCATAGAACGCGGTACACACTCACCGCGTTATAGGAGGATTGACTGTATTTGAAAATTTTGTGCTATATGTAAAAGGATATGAAAAAAATATTAATAATTGTAGAAAATGAAATTGTAAGATTGAGCGAAAACGGTAGACCATGTAGAAGTGTAGTATAAAATCTAAAAGTATGCGTTCGAACAGTCAGCCATTTAATAAAACGACGAAATGTAGCTCTGGCTTCTAACAAAGGTGGTAGGCCCAGCTTGCTCACTGATGGAAATGTGCGCTTAGAGGGCAAAAGATTATAACCAGAAACGCCAAAAATGGATAAGTGACCGAAAAATATACGATTGAATTTGTGTCAATTGTGAAACTGCGCTATCGGAACAGATTACTTTTTGTAAAACATACAACAACTAATGACTGAAAAGGGTGAAATTTCCATTGAAAAAAATTAATCATTTCGTCTGATGGAATGCAGGGGCTAAATCACCGCATTCGACATCGAATGCATATTCGAATAAATATCATTTTCGATGGTCATAATTTCTTGGATCATGGTACTCGATCGTAAATTATATTTCCTACTACTAATTTTTACATTGCTGGAGCAATTCACAATAAGAAAAACAAAACGAAAAAGGTAAACAAAATAGAGATTTATGTGCATGATATTTTCTTAAATTTGTGAAAAAAAATAATAAAAAACTACAAATGGGGAGGAATATCCGGGACAAAAGCTATCCCTTTTTATTGTCTGAAGTTGAGCTTTTTGAAGTGAATGATTTTAACTAAAACTTCAAATATCCATAGATTTAAAGGACGTGTTCGACTATCAAAAGAAGCTTTTAAATATGTTCTCTCCGAAATTAATTTTCCTGGGCATATGTCTACATCCGTACCACCTATACTGCAGCTTGCGGCTACATTGAATCTTTTGGCAAGTGGCAGTTTTCAGCATAATGCCGGTAATGATTTCTTACTTGGATTAGCACAAAGTACCATGTGCAAAGTTGTGAGAAACATAACTAACGAAATACAGAACAAATTGTGGCCCAAAATGATATAATTTTTGCCGAATCATTCTGAGGAGTGTATGGAGTATTTTATGGAAAAATTCAAAATCCCTGGAGGTATTTATGCGACAGTATATATATGTAAACTATAGGTACATAAAATATAAAACATTCTTTCAGTGGTTGGATGTGTAGACGGCACACACTTCGGTTTCCAAGCACCCATAGAAAATGAACACATGTTCTTCAATAGGAAGGGATTCCAAAGTCTAAATTCAATGATAGTAAGTTATAATTTAGATGCTTTTACTAGATAACAATTTTGTAAAATATTTAGATCTGTCACCACGAACATAAAATATTGGCTATCAATTCAATGTACGGCGGTGCTGCGCACGACAGCTTTGTTTGGAAGCATTCCGAAGAACGACTTTTACTCGGGCAATTGTATGCAGAAACGGCTTAAACGTTTCGGTACTTGGTAAGTCATATGTTTTACTTTGTGACTATCTTTAAAAAACTTTTATAATGTATAATGGTTTAGGAGACTCTGGATATCCCACCGAGCCCTGGTGTATAGTGCCATATGCGGTAGCCGCGGAAGGGTCCGAAAAAGCCTATTTCAACGTAATTCATGCGAAGGCTAGGTGTATTGTTGAACGTACAATAGGGATATTAAAATAACGTTGGAGAATATTATCTAACGAGAGAAGAAGCCGATACTCTCCCGAAAAATGGCAATATTTGGAAATGTATGCGCTGCTTTACACAATGTGTGCATAAAGTTTAAAGTCTCTATGTACACGCGTGTAAACTGTGGAGAAATTTCGACAATTGAAGTATTTACTGGCGGGGAAGCAAGATTGCTTAAAGTTGGGGAGAAAATAAAGGATGAAATTAAAATATCTTTAAGTGCCAATATGTAAAATATATACACCTTTTATTTATAACAAAAAAAAAATTAAAATAAAAGAGAACAAAAATACATTTCATGTTTTAAAAATAATAAGAACTAAATAAAAAAATATTTGGATTTAATTGTACATATTTGTACGAATCTTTTGGAGATCAAGTAGGTATTCAGTCAGCCTACCATAAGGCTCAGAAATTAAATCTATTATTATGATGCTTGGGTAGGTATTAGTTGAAAGGCAGTAATAAAAAAATGTACGTAGAATTTTTCATGTGACTCATTCCTGTTGAAGGGCTTGAAATTCCATTTGCTTCAAATGTATGTCTTTTTCCTTTAGGGCAATTAATTTATCGAGCTTACGATTAGTTTCCTCTTTAACTTTAATTGATCGCTCATTAAGTTAAATCACTTTGTTCAATTTTTTTCAGTATCACTTTGCCAGTCTTTTAAATGGACAATATTTTCTTTTATTAGTTCTAGCTTTGTATATTTTTGCACTCATTTTTTTGTCTACGACTTTGACTGGTATTTATCACTACCTCAATATCTGAAAATTCAACTTCGGATATTGCTTCCTTTTAGACGTTGTTGTGTGCATCGTTAAGTACATCCATACTTTTGTCATTTGTTTGGTTACCTTTGCTACCAAAACATTGACATTAACCCTTTCGCTATTTTGTTGCCATATGGCAACAGCCACTTTTGTGACCAATATTTTTGTACATCTTATATATAAAAATGAATGTGTGTTTGATTGTATGTTTGTATGTTTGAAGTTTATAGACGATTAAACGGCTGAACCGATTTTCTTGAAATTTTCACAGTATCTTCCTGTATGTCTGGAAGGAGTTATAGGCTACTTTTTATGTTGATATTCCAAATGAGCGAGGGGCCATGCCCACGAAATATATTACTCATACGCATAGTAGTTACCCCTACAAGTATGCTATCTGTGATTCTTGATGTATAAAACCAAAGAAAATAAAGTGTAAAGAACGACGCGGGGGGAAAGATAGAAGGGAAAGAAAAAAATTTTGTAACCAACATTTGTGAAAAAATTCACCAAATAAGAAAAAATATAACCAAAATTAAATTCGTAGACTTTTGTTTTATTTATTTTTTTTTCAAGTTTAAATTATCTATATATATAAAAATGAATGTACTTTATGGAATCGTAAACTATGCATTTAATCTTTAGCAAAGTTGTTGCGCATGAGCCGACGAAGGTTTCTAAGTTGGTATAACCAATTTCCGACAGGTGGCGCCACTGAAAATTCTTCGAAATTAATTAAATCGTAAACTGTGCATTTGATCCTGTGTTGAAAAGAAAAGAAAAGAGCATTACTAGCCTCAGAATCAGCATTGAGGCTGAAAAATCTTCGAGTACATGCCGCACAGATCCGTTCGCAAGAATCACTTGATCGAATGCGTACTACTCAGGCCCGTCCGTCTGAATCATCTGGACAACGGGAAACAAAATCAACAAAATGATTCAAACTTAATTGGATATTTGTCTAATGTCTTTCCTTCAAATTTATTTTAGTTTGTAGTGCAGCAAAGCGCGCAGGGTACAGCTAGTATTTAATATATTTTAATTGTTTTTTATTGATTATTATTTTTTAATATCTTAGGAAGACAGAAAATGTGAAATTTGGACATTTTAGATAAATTTTCATGAGAATAATCCATATCTGGCTAACCTCATATGTACTTTACAATTTTCAGTAAAAAAAAGTTGATTTTTTGTAAATTTTTGTATATTATTCTGAAATATTAAAAAGAAATCTTAATAAAAAACGAATAAAAACACTTTGGTTTATGGGATTTTACAAAAAAGTATAGTTTTTAAGCCCGTAAAAGTACGTAGCGATTTTTTAAAATCGACCTGTTGCCATATGGCAACAAATTTGTTTTGTGTATATATAAGTGACCAAGAAACGTTCTTTTTTCTATGAATTTCTTTTGTGTAATTTTGCTCCGATATTGTTATCCATTTAGCAAAGACAATCCCAGAAAACAAAAATTGTAAACTGGTTTTCGATAATTACTTTTCTACTATAAATTTAATCCCACCTTTAAAACATAAAGGGATTTGATCTAGTGGAACTATAAGAGGCAATAGAATAAATAGGGTTCCACTGAAGTCAGAGAAAGATTTAAAAAAAGAAGGAAGAGGCAGTTATGACTTCCGAATAGAAAGAGAATATAATTTATTTATTATAAGATGGTTTGAAGGAGGCATAGTGCAGGTAGTGTCTTTAATATACGGTGATGAACCATTGCAGATTTTGCGCTGAAAAGAAGAGAAAAATTGCAATACCTCAGCCACATGCAATTGCGATGTATAATAAAAGTATGGGCGAAGTGGACAAGCTAGATTTTTTACTTTAGCTGTATAGAATTTCGATAAGATCCAAAAAGTGGACCCTCAAGGTAATTGACCATTCCATTGATATGGTGATATGTAACTCTTGGCTTCAGTATCGCAAAGATTATGAATATAACAATGGAAGTAATAAAGGTTACATGGATCTCTTAAGTTTTCGGAATGACATTGCCGATAGGCTTCTAGCTCTATCCAATCAAAATACTTGTTCCCGTAAAAGAGGACGGCCGAAAAATTTCACAGGAGGAGAGGATAGTCCGTCAACCTCAAAAAAGGCCTATGAAAGAAAACCTTCCTCTTCTATGCGTTTCGACGGAAATCAACATTAGCCAGCTTACATAGAAAACAAGAGCAGATGCAAAAATAACGGCTGTCAAGGATACTCCAGGTACAAGTGTATCGAAATTGCTTTTATGATTACCACAATCTATAAACAAATGAATTCGTTGGCTTATGATTTCTGTAATTTTATTCATTTTTGTAGAAAACTTTCTTGTAATATGAATTATTTGATTTAAGTTTTTAAATGTAATTCAACTTTATTTTTTATTAATATAAATTTTTTGTCGTAAATGAATTGTTAAAAGATTATTTTTATAAATTTAATTAAAAAATAAAATAAAATCGTTAAAAAATAACTTTAAATCTGTGTATGAAAAATATTTCTTAAAAAGACACGAAAAGGTAAATTTTCTTATACTGTGAGAAAAATTGTTGCCAATTGGCAACAGTCTTAAAACCCCACCTCGGACAATTTTTTTAATTTTTATTTTTAAATTTGAATTTTTGTTATTAAATCCATTAAAAAAATGTAAAAATAGAATTTGTATTGTCGTTGAGTAAAAAGAAGTAGCGAAAGGGTTAACAAGCCCTGATACTGCCGCAGTTAGCCCAGCTGCTTCCACAATTTGTTGCTCTGCGGTAGTCAGCAATATTTCGTCAAACGGACCTCCTCCAGTTTTCTTTTTTGTAGCCTTGTTATGGGAGAGCTTCTTCTTTGCATTGTGTTTTTGATCCGCATAAACCTTGTTATTTCAGAAAATATTTATTGACTATGTAAATTATTCAAATTACAGCGAACTCGCGATAACGTGAACTAATTTTTACCAAGGCAGTTCACATTTTCGAGTTTGTTCACGTTATCGAGTACCCAAATTTAAAACAAAAAATTACGCTATTTAATACGAAAAATGATATTTTAATAAGAAAAAATGCTAAACACTATTTTAAATTAATTTTATTATTAATTAGTCAAGAAAATTTTAACAAAGTTTTCAATTTAAATTTGTCAGTTGAAATCTATCTGTTTAATAAAACATTGATGAATCTAGTAATAAAAAATGTTACATGTCATCCATGCTGGCTTGGAGAATTCGTAATGCATAGGACGAGTAAAGTTTTTGAAACTTCGTGAATTTTTAGAACTTTATACCAGTAAATTAAGTTTGTGAGTCCCCGACGCATTTGAACACCCCTTGTTTCTCCATCTTTGCGCCTTGAGCATTTTTTTTCCAATGATGACACATTTGTTTTATCTGGCAACTGTATCTAATACAGTGATGCTCAAAATCGAAATTTCCTATCACATGTGATAGGCAAAGAAAAATCTGCTGACGCTGCGTTGGCACACGTACACTACAAGCTTACTTGTATGGTTTCTTATAATGATCGTGTGTTTGTTGCTTTGTTTGTTGTTTTGTGTTGTTCTCAGAGAACAAAATCAATTCAGTTGACGTTTAGCACTTGATGAGGCAAGACCACGCTACGCAACTTTTTTGAATGATTTTTTGTCTTTTGCAAATACACGCAGCAAAATGTTTGATGAAAATTGGGAATATGATTTTTTTATAGAGAATATGGATGGTAATGCATAATGTATTGTGTGTTATCGCACTTTATGTCGTAATTTTTTTTTTTTTTTATAAAAAGACATGATGATGATATGATTTTTTTATAGAGAATATGGATGGTAATGCATAATGTATTGTGTGTTATCGCACTTTATGTCGTAATTTTTTTTTTTTTTTATAAAAAGACATTACGAGGCTAGCCATGGATTTTTCGACAACATTAAAAGGAATGATAGGACTTTAAAATTATTGCAATTAAAAGCAGATTTTTTTTTGAATTCATGGTTGACGAAACTCACGTGCCAAACTACAATAATTTACCATGTAGTAACGAGAAATTGTCTTAAAAAGGCATCATATACAGTTGCTATGGCTTTAGCAAAGCAGGGCCGTCCATTCGATTATGGAAATTTCTTCTTGAATTTGACGACAGACGTATTGAGTTGTTTTGGCGAAAAATGTGTTTTGTTTTTTGTAATAACATACACACAACACAATAAACCAATTTTTTTCTTTTTTTATTATTTTCCCAGTGTACGATTCTCAAAAATTAAGTTGAATTTTGCTCTCCGCTGCTTTACCAACACACCCAAACCTATGATAGTATGTGTTTGAGCACCACTGATCTAATATAACCCGCATTCATCAGCATTTAACCGGCATTTTTTTGTTTCACTTCGTAGCAATGTCAAATAGCAAATAACAGCTCAAAGCATATATGTATATATAAAGGAGTACAATGAAAAAGAAGTTTAAACATAAGTAAACAAATAAATAAATTGTAGTTCGGGGATTTTCCAATTTAAAAACAGATTAAAAAAATAAAAAAAGTGTTTACGTTTTAGAGCTTTCAGATTTTGTTCACGTTTCAGAATACTCTGTAAAAAAATAAAATCTTTCACGTTTCTGAGACGTTCACACTTTCGAGTGTTCACGTTTTCGCGAGTTCACTGTATGTTTCAATTACCTTTCGCTAACTTGAGACATCCTTGATTGGAGGGCCCAGGCATTTAGTTTGTTTGTCAATTACCGCCATAAATTTTGAGACTTCACTTTCGCTTGAACAGAGTTCTGAGGCTTATTTTTGGCCAAATCGGAATGTTCCATCATAAATTGTGCCAGTACATCTTTTTGTTTCCCATTTACTTTATTTGTATTTGTTCTGGAAGCGTTTTTTTCATTATTTATTTGTTTGTCCATTCTTTTTGTACTGCAATTACTGGGCTTTCTTGGCTTTGATATTCAGTTTCCCTAAAAACAATTAAAATTAAATTTTTGAACAAATTTTGAGAAAATGTTCGAAAAATACTTATTTTTTTACTTATTTATTATTTTACTTCACGGTTTTTAATTTTTCTTTTGTTTTGCGACAAAAAGCTACTGTTTGTTTGTTTTCGATTACCAGTTACTAATCGAGTACAACTACGAGTAGATATGTTACGATAACGATTACCGTGATCCACGTTAACCACATTTCGACAATAAGGAATTCGAATGCGGTGATTTGGCAGGAGTACTGTCAAACAGGCAGCGCAACGAAGTGATGGGAGCTTGCTCGTAATAGGATGGAAATGTTTTGTGGGCAATTGTCGAAAGAAGATTTTTCCAATACGAGTTAATATTTTAATGTAGAGTCGGCAATAATACTGCTACGTTTTTACCTTTTGAAATATGCGCTCGTAGATTGCAAATAAAAATAAACTTGTGTTCAGTTTTAATTCCTTTATTGTTTGCATAATTCTGTGTGCCACTGTACACAACTTGATGTAAACAACAATTGCTTTGTTTGGTTATTCCTCTTTGCACTCTTTTGCGTAAACAATAACAATTACTAGTCAATTTGTTCGATAGATCTTAATAACGGAGATATTTTTTTTCAAACCACGATTACTTTCTTCAAACACCGCATCTTCACACAAGACTGACTGAATTTTTTCTGACTCCGTTGCCTTACATTTTATATCACAGGGTAAACAATGAATGCTCGAGAAGGCGAAGTAATTGCAAATGTAAACATGTTATTTACATTATTCTTGTTTGTGTATTTTGTTTACGTTTGTTCTTGCAGTAATGTTGCATTTTTGTTTATCATACATAAACACGTTCATTATTTTTGTTTTTGTAGCTTTTCTTTACAATTTCATTGTTAAACGTAACCATATGTATTTATTATAAGCTTGAAAAACGATATAAAAGAAGCTGTCATTTCTATGCGGAAGGTCAAATTTCCAAACTTATGTTCATGACGGACCAGAACTGGAAATGGCCAGACATTGCTGATGCCGTATGTCTACACACTGCAGGTCCTTGAGCATACTCTCATTTATGAAAGAAAGATTATACTTTGCGACGATGGTATTGCAAGATAAACATTAATATAGGCATTGTATCACCAGCAATTGAGTTTACGCTACGCATCACTGACAAAAAAAGTGAAGATAAAGTTTATGTTCTCGCATTCGACGAGACGAAGTACTAGAAAAGGTGGAAGAACCATCCGTAAATTAATTATTTTGTGTAGTTAATAATATATTTAATTTTTTTATTGAATTCTGACTCTTGAAATGAACGTTTGTTATGGTAGTTTTACTACATATATGTATTAAGTCCTATATGGTAACCCCTAAAAGTAGTAAAAGTAACCAATTTATAATAAGTAATCATAAGTATGAATATATGAAAAGATTGCAATAAAAAGGTTGACATTCAATATAATATGGTGTCAGTTGTACAGAAAAAATTAAAAAATTGCTGAAAAGTACAATCCTAATATAAAAGGTAAGGAGAAAAATATAAAATAAAAAAATGCAGGACGACAAGTTGCAAGTGGTGGAAAACGCATAGTCATATATGTCAACGACGCCATTTTTTAATATGAGAGCTCGTAATGTAGCTACAGAATGGGCTAACTGGAGTAAGCAGTTTAAGATTTTTCTGTTGGCCTCGAATTTGGAAAAGGAATCTGAACAAAGAAAAGTTGCGCTACTTTTAATATGGATAAAATTAAATACGATGAATTGCTTAAGTTATTTGAGGCATATTTTATACCTAAAATTAACATTGCTATGGAACGGCATGCGTTTTTTACGCGACAACAGAAAACGAAGAGCCCATTGGGCAATATGCAACAACTTTAGAGAATTTGAGTAACTCTTGCGAGTTTGGTTCGTTGCGTGAAAACTTGGTGAAGGATATTTTTATTTGCGGCCTATAACAAAAACATCAAAGAGCGCTTGCTGAGTGAAGGAAATATTGAGTGGAAGAGAGCATTGGGGATTGCCAAAAGCATAGAGATGAAGGAAAATTTAGCCAGCATACAAAACGCAACAGAAGATAAAGAGCCAGTAGTAGCAGTAATACAACGAACGCAAAAGAAACAACCGTATCAACAATCAAAATATCAAACGCAACAGCAGCAAAAGCAACAACAGTCGTCGTTTGTAAAATGTGGCCAAAAACACAGCAACAGGTGCCTGGCTGAAGGCGTTACATGTAATGCATGCGGTAGATTAAATCACTATGCGATAATGTATTTTTTAAGAAATTCTGGTAATTCAAACAGAAAAAAATATGTAAGAAATATTCTTGATATTACTGAAGAGAAGGAAGACGAAGAAAGCTTATTTGTTGGAAGCATTGGCGAAAAGCCTGGTAAAAATATTTGGAACGTTAATATGGAAATTAATGGAAAAACAATAGTGCGCCAGGTGGATACGGGAGCCCACACTAATTTGATGTCAATTAACACTCTCAATGCCCTAGGCATCAGTAAGGTAGATAATAAGATATAAATTAAACCTCTATGGGTTTTTTAGTTTATTTATTTGGGTAACCGTGCTAATTGAAACACACAATGTTTTAACTCAATATTTCACACAATATTTTATTTATTTAATTCTTATTATTTTATTATTATTTTATTTTATTAATTAACTTATTTATTTAATTTAAGATTTAAGATCGCTTTCCTAATATGAGGATCGCTTATGCTGTCTCTAGTCGACTAACTAAAAACTTAAATCTAAAAGCCTTTAAAAGGATAGAATATGAAAAATAAGACAGTAGAGAGAAGAATAGAGGTCAAATAAAGTTACAGAGATAGATGTAAATAATAATAACAATTTTGAAGAGAATAAAGAGAATAACATAAATGATTAAAAAATAATAAAGAAATGAGAGTGGGAATAATTATAACAACAAATTATTATAGTTGTGTCTTAACTTCCCCCCTTCTCGAAGAACAGGCGTCCCGACTGTTTGGCTTAACATAATCTAAAATTCTTATTAACTAATGAAATATTATCTTAAAATTACAATTTTTACTAATTATATTGATTATTAAAAAAAACTCTTAAAATGAACTTACGATTTTGAACATGGAACTTTTCAAGTGACCAGCCTTATCTCAAGTTATCCTTATGAATTGGTCTATTATCAATTAGAACAGAGTGGCCTAAATCTTTTTCGACAATCTTTTCGACATACAATTTGCTAAATTTATTTCCCAGCCGTCTGTTGACTTTAACAAATACTTTATCACCTGGTCTAAAAATTTTATTCTGTCTATTCTTATTATGATAGGAAAGCTCACAATTCTGAGCTCTTACTAGCCTGTTCCTTATATTGGTCCTAATCTGCTCCGTTATAGAATTAAATATATCTATCGGCTTAACTTTAGTTACCGAATGAATTGTATTGTTATACCTCGTAATGGCAGTGAGAACAAGTTCCCTCGTGTCATTACAATGCCCTTCGGATTTTAAACATCGCGATATTTCACCTATTGTGCTGTGAAGCCTCTCTACTTGCCCGTTGCTGGTGCTGTGCGCCGGTGGAGTAGGAAAGATTTGAACACCAAACTGATTTAGAAGAAGAGACTTAATGGTATGCGAATTAAATGATTTCTCATTGTCGCAAACGATGGTATGAGCCTTAGGAAAAATGTTCAAAATAGTTAATAAAGCAACCTTAACATCAACAATTGAACGTGTTTCAACAAAAATGGCGAGTGCAAATTTAGAAAATTTGTCAACACAAGTTATGAAATTAGTTTTGTCGGTTGTAAAAACATCGATGTGTAGTATCTCCCCAGGATACTCAGGTATTGGTGTTTGACCGATCAGTGCCCGCCGTGGGTGCCTATTATATTTTGACTCTTTGCATATCCTACAGTCTGAGGCAATCGTCTGGAGTTTATCTCCGATGTTCGGAAAATAATATTGCTGTAAAATCTGGTTAGCGTTTTCACGCACATTACGGTGAGCCCTATTATGCTCAGCTATAATGATTTCACTCTGATCATCTGGGTTATGGATATCTATCACAAATTTATCCGAATAAACAAACTTTACTGCTGGGAAAGAATGAATTACTTTATTCTGAATCAAGCCTAAAACATGAATATCACAATGAAGACAGTTAACTACGTTGCAATTAATGGCCCGTTTCAAAAATTTAAAAATTTCCTTTACATTAACATAGTTTATTAAATGCCTTATTTGGTTTTTAAAAATGGTTTTAGAGGATATATTAGACTCAGTTGATTTGTTCAGAATTAACTGGTTTTTGAAGCAGTTTACTGGATTTGATACTTTTTTTATAATTTCGGATGAAGATTGCTCACTGTGAATTGTTGAATTTTCAATCTCTAAACTTTCCGAAGCAGTTTGCGTATCTATTTGCGTTTTATCTAATTCTGCTTCCGAACCAATCGTTGCCTGTATTGAGTCATTGTCACTGGATTCATCTTCCATATGGTTAACATACTGCCGGGATAATGCATCGGCAACAACATTTTCTTTTCCTGGCTTGTAAAAAAATTTAGGAGAGTATTCCTCAATAAAAGCACGCCAACGTCTTATTTTTGGGTTAGGATTTCTTTCTGAAATAGAATACGATAATGGTTGATGATCGGTGTAAATATTTATATTTTTCGCACCATATAAATAGTTGCGTAATTTCTGCAGAGCCCACACTATTGCCAACATTTCGCGCTCGTTGGTGGCATAATTCTCTTCAGTATGGGACAATGTTCTTGAAATCATTGTGATTGGCTTACCGTACTGAGAGAGAACGGCTCCTATTGCTGATGAAGAAGCGTCAGTAGTGAGCTCAAATGGTTTAGTATAATCAGGGTGCAACAGCAGCACATCTTCAGAAGCCAGAATATTTTTTATTTTCTGCAATGCTCTGAGCGCTTCCTCACTTAAATCCACTGCTATATTCTTTGATTGCCTAATACTAACTTTGCCATTTTCACCACGCAAGTACTGTGTAAGCGGTTTAGTGATTTCAGCATAATTTCTTATAAACCGGCGATAGTAGCCAGCCAATCCTAAGAATGATCGGAGGCCTTTAATTGTCTGAGGAATTTGAAAATCTAAAATACTTTTCACCTTTTCTGGACATGTTTTTATTCCATTTTTGCACACAGTAAAACCTAAGTACTCCACAGAACTTTGAAAAAATTTCGATTTTTCACATGACACACGCATATTTGCCGAAAAAAGTTTTCTTAAAATGTTATCTATATCTTGTAGGTGTTTTCCAGCGTTGGGAGAGAAAATGATGATGTCATCGATATAGACGTGACAACTTTTACCAATTTCATCTCGTAAAACATCATCAATTACTTTTTGGAAAAAACCAGGTGCGTTTTTCAGTCCGAACGGAAGCCTACAAAATTCAAATTTGCCATTATTAATGCTAAAAGCTGTTTTCTTCCTGTCAGCCTCGGCCAAGTTAATTTGGTGGAATCCGGACTTAAGATCCAATGTTGTAAAAAAACATCCGCTCCCTAAATTCGACAAAATAACAGTTGTATCGGGGATCGGATAACGCTCGCTTGTGGTTTTAGAATTTAGCTTTCTAAAGTCTATTACAAGCCTTTTTTTCCGCCTTCCAGCTTCATCAAGACCTTTTTTATCTACGATCCATATAGGATTATTATATGATGATCTAGATGGTCTTATGATTCCATTTTCCAACAAATTTTCTATTTCAGTGTTAACGAATTCAGTAAGTGCCAACGGATATGGATAAGATTTGGAATAGATAGGTTCGTCATTTTCAGTAGGGATTGTGGCGGTTACATCGGTGTGAAATGGTAAGGCTTCATTTGGGTCAGCAAAAACAGATTTATGTTTGTCCAAAATCATCATCAGCTTCTCAAAAATAGGCCGTGGGATATTACAATCAGCGGGATCAATGATGATTTTATTAACATCGCGACAAAAGTGAAACAGAAGTTTCTCCTTACCATTTTTATGATACAATAGTCCTCGATCGCAATCAATTTGGGCATTAATTTGTTTGAGGAAGTCTAAACCGATTATGCCGTCAAATGTAGAAAGTCCGGGCAATATAAAAAACCACGATGTGCAATTTAGTAAATTAATCAGGCATTTTGAAACTATTTTAGAATTTCCATGAAGCGACTTAATAAAAAAAGGCCTTTCCACTGGTTTAATACCCTTCAAACCCTCTACATTTTTTATATAATTTTTCGAAGTACCTGTGTCTATTAACAATTTTAACGTCCTTCCCCCTATTGTCCTTTCGATGTATGAGAGGAGGGACCCATGTCTAAAAAATTCACTTCATCCTCAATATGATGTTCAACTTGACCACCACGTGATAAGTTATCAACCGAAGTTTGGTAATCGCCTTCTACGCAATACAAATCACGGTTAAAAGAACATTCGGACCTCGGTTCTTCGAAATTTTGCTGTTGCCTAAAGTGGTTTATTCTTTGAAATTTACTCTGATTCTGACGAGTGGATTCATTGGGTCTTTTTGGAGCAATTGGCTGTTGAAAATTGTGCGTGTTATATTGACTATTGTTTTTTTGTTGAAAGTTTAAACGAGTACTTGAGTCAACCTCCATAGGTTGATACTGTGTTGAACGATTATGTGAAACTTGAGGAAATCGGTTACTATTTCCATTAGAATGGAATTGTCCTCGTTGTGGGGTTCTGTATCCAGAAGCATTAATTGGATTATCCTGTACGACACCTTGATGCCGATATTGCATTTCTCGTGAGGAACTGGGACCTACAGCTTGGTAGTGTGGTGAGTTATTAAATGTAGTTCCCCTACTGTTGTTCCAAAATGTTGTAGCGAAGTTGTAACGAGAACTGTTAGCTTCCAACTCCTGCGCCAAAGCGAGAGCAGAAGGCAAGTCAATTGGCCTACTAGAAAATAAAATGTCACACATAGGTCTGCGCAAACCAGAAATGAAAACACGAAGAGCATTTTCTCTATACTTTTGACTAAGAGATTCTATTAATTCCTGATTTCCCTCATTAGACATTAAAACCTTATTCAGTATTGCAGTCAACTTCTGCTCGACCTCATCATAAAAATATGTAATAGTACTGGAGCCTTGCCTAAGCGTCAACAGTTCCTGTTCTAACGTAAAAATACTCTTTTTATCACCATACGAAAAATCTAGTCTAGCCAGTATAGCTTTAAAGTTAAGGACAGTGTTATACGAACTTAAAACGGTGTCCGCAGCACCCACTATCTTGTTTCTTATTATTGCAACAACCTGGTAATACTTTGAACTACCCTCATATCCTTCGTATAATCTATGGGCCGTCACGGCAGCCTGACGCCAAGAAACATATCTCGCTGAATTTCCATCAAATTCTGGTATTGATTTAACAATATCTAAAGGTTCATTGCAAATTATGCCTGGGACTAGTTCAATTGGTTTGTATTCTTCCACACGAGGTGGTGTTTCTAACAATGATAATCTATTGGTTAAGTCTTCAATCTTACTCTGAAAAATTTTTCGTGTTTCCTCAGTGGCCTGGGAAATGGCAGTTGTTAATAGCGCCTGGACGGTCTCAGCATCCATTATGTTTTGTTTAATACTTAAACGTTCCAAGTTCAAAATTAAGTTATCAATACTCATAAAAATTTCACACTTAGTTTTTTGATTATTCTAATAAAAACGATTTTCTCTTAACTAGGAATTAATTTTAAAACAAAATTTAAATATTAAATTATTAGAAGAAAATAAAAAAAAAAGAATTTCTTAATATTATATTTTGATTACAAGAAAAGATTTTTTTTTCTTATTTTACCTTATTTAACAAAATTTTCTCTTTTTTTCAAATTAAGAATTTAGTTAATTAAATTAATTTTTAAATTTGAATTTTTTTCTAAACAATTGCTATCTCAATTATTAAATAGTAAAATTAAGTAATAAATTTAGTGGTATTTACCCAAAAGAATAGATCGTAGCAACATTAGTCATCAACAATCTCCAGCAACATTCTTACCTAGGAACATTTTCCAGCAACACTCAGCTAGCAACATGACATTGTAGTGAAAGTCACAGCTTACGCCTTTATTCCAGTCGCGCTCTCTAGTAAATTTCTCCTAAGTTCTCTTATAAATTGTTTAGCTGCCTGCTTTCGTACGTTGTTGTTATTCTTCTCTTTTTTCCTCTTGTTTGCTGTTTCAACAAATGATGTGCGGTGATAATTTCTCTGTTGTTCGATTAATGTTCTTGTTGTTGTGTTCTCTCTTGTAATTTTAAATTAATAACAACAATTTATTTATTACTTTTTACAATTCTTTTTTTGAGTTCTATTTCTGTCCTTATCACGCACGGATTTTTTTTTTGTTATTTTTTTCTTTCAATCTTTTAAAAGTTTTTATTTGACCTTACTTATGGGTCAAGCTGTCCTTCATCTGACCTTTCTTATGGGTGAAAGAAGTTTCTATTTGACCTTTCTTGACGGTCAAGCAAATCACCAAATTTTTATTCAACAGGTTAATTTTTTAAATTTTGGAAAAATTTTTTTATACGAATTGTTAATTATTCAAGTACTAAAGATTAGTTCACAGTTTTTTTTCTCAAACTTTAATTGTGAATTTCAGTTAAGTTTATTAGAAATATTTTAGTTACTGGAAGTTAACACTTTTTTAAAAAAGTTTTTACATTTGAAGTTTTTTTTCATTCAATTTCGTTTTTTTTTATAAGTTCACCACTTTTTTTATTATTTTTTTTTCAACAATAAATTTTCCAGCTTCTTGTTTTAATGCCAATAAATCTAATTTGAATAGCACGGTCCCTGCTCGGGCGCCAATTAAACCTCTATGGGTTTTTTAGTTTATTTATTTGGGTAACCGTGCTAATTGAAACACACAATGTTTTAACTCAATATTTCACACAATATTTTATTTATTTAATTCTTATTATTTTATTATTATATTATTATTTTATTTTATTAATTAACTTATTTATTTAATTTAAGATTTAAGATCGCTTTCCTAATATGAGGATCGCTTATGCTGTCTCTAGTCGACTAACTAAAAACTTAAATCTAAAAGCCTTTAAAAGGATAGAATATGAAAAATAAGACAGTAGAGAGAAGAATAGAGGTCAAATAAAGTTACAGAGATAGATGTAAATAATAATAACAATTTTGAAGAGAATAAAGAGAATAACATAAATGATTAAAAAATAATAAAGAAATGAGAGTGGGAATAATTATAACAACAAATTATTATAGTTGTGTCTTAACTTATATAATAACATATTTACGTTTAGTGCGGAAAAGATACCCGTAGTTGGGAGAATTTTGGTAGATTTTTTATATAATAACGTAATTTATGTAGCATTTTTCTATACTGTCAACATGAATTGCAATAATATTATTGGCCTTGAAATGGCCACTAATATGAATTTGATTAAGAGGGTCAGCACAATAAACTGTGGGGCCATTTTGGAAAAGTATAAAGGTATTTTTTATTGCTTAGGAATGAGTGTCATTTGCAGATTAGGGCCAATTGTCAACCAATAATAGATCCTCCGCGTTGTGTACCGTTGGGTCTTCATCAACACTTAAGGGATGAAATTGATAGAGTGGTTAAATTTGTCATGTGCGATACTCGTGCGTGTTGTACGTTACACATGCGTGTTGAGAAGGAAGCGAAGTGTTTGGGTGGCAGCACTAAAGTGGAGAGTTTCAGTAGTTGGCAACGCGATCTGACGAGTATTGATGTTAGTACGAGACAGATATACGTTTACTAACATGAACGCAAAGTAACGGTACGGAATATTCTAGAAAAGGAAAAAGCGTGGGTATAAAAGGGCAGCAGCAAGAACGACGCGGTCTCTTTTTACTTTGCTTTTTCGTGGGTGAACACCAAGATGGCTAGAGAGGGGTAAGGCAACCGGGTACGTGTGTGTAAAAATAAGAGTGATAAGTGTTTAAAATAAAAACGTAGTTAAAGTTTTATTAAACAGACGGATCTTACAAAAAAAAGGTTGCGCGTTTAAAAGAACAGAAAGCCTCGGAAAATAATAGAAATAAAATACAATCCCGGCCATACTTACCAGCTATAATTACATAATTCAACACCGAATCAGCACCATCACAACAGCTATAATCACCTAATTCAACACCGAATCAGCATCATACTTACCAGTTATAATCACCTCTTTCAACACTGAATCAGCGCCATTACACCAGCTATAATTACCTACCTTGACATCGGATCAATATCATCACACCAGCTATAATTACCCATTTCAACACCTAATCAGCATCATGTATTCCCAGATAAACTTACCATTTATGGTAACGCCAGGTATTTGACAGCCATAGACCCATGAGACGGACAGACTTAAAAGCTTAAGAAAATAATGTTTCTCTTTGATTTTATTCAATTTAATTGAAGTTAATTTAATTTACTCCAATTGAATTTGTTTTAATTGAATTTACTTTGATTTTACTTGACCTAATTACTTTTACTTTAATTTTATTGGACTTAATTGAATTTACTCTAATTAAATTTTTTAGCTTTATCTAGGAATTTTTATTTAAAGTTAAGTATATACCATTGGTGTATAAGATTGTGTGTATGGGCGATGTAAGTTGGGTTTTCGTTCTTTTTTTTGCGCCTCATGGAACCATTCCTTCTATTAAGGTGTGCGTCCTACCCTTCAAACGAGCTCGATTATCGGCGTAAACGTATTTTTGTGGTTCTTTCCTTTACTGTCTTATAGATTTATCTATGGGAAAAAGAGAAAGAAAAACCCTTTTTATGAATAAATTGTAGATATATATTACGGTTAGCTTAGTTTATTTTCGTTTCTATATAAAAAAAAATTATAAAAAAACCCCTTTCTATAACGGAGTTATAGATATAGGTATTATGTTTATCTTAGTTTATTTTAGTTTATATAAGAAATAGAAACTCTTTTGTAAATGAATTGTAGATCTATGTACGATAGTTATCTTAGTTTATTTTCATTGCGGCAAGAAAGAAAGCCAAGTCAGTGTCTTGATTAGCCTTTGTATTTAACTTTGGATAATACTATATAATAAAATTCTTTATACATATATAATAAAATTTAAACATTAGCATACATAATAAATTATAATCTTTTTCGTCAAAAAAAAAAAAAATGGATCTCTTCGCATATATGTATATAATCTACCTTAGGTAAGTCAATACGATGGTGGCGGGGTGGAGTAAGGTATGATGGTATCTGGGATAGCTTCTAAGGACCTAAAGATATCATGGTGGAATCCTGTTGGGGATTCCTGTGGGAGGGGATAGAGCTTCAATGACACTTGACAGCTCTCCTCATTGTGTTGATGTAACTCGACTAAGTATCTGTTCTTCGTTTAGTTTTCGTTATCGCTTTTTTGTGTCACTTTCGGGTCCCTTAGAATTTGTTTAATTTTTTTTTGATTTCTTTTAGAAATAAGCTGGTATGGATTTTTTTTTTATCAATGTGAGTGCGGTTAGCCAGCAAGGACCACCCCATCCGGCGAGCCACAGCCCGGCATTAAGCGAGCATACCAGCGACGCTGATTATCTGGACCACTGGCTTTGGCAGCTTAAGAGTTTTTTTGCAACTCCAGCATAAATTTACATGAGCATTTTAATACCAGCCCTCTCACGAAGCACTCACATTATAAATTAAATGTAATTACTGAGGTAAAAGAACCCACAGATTGGGTAAATTTAATCGTACTAGTAAGAAAGTCTAATGGTAAATTGAGATTGTGTTTAGACCCGCGGAATTTGAATAATGTGATTGTGAGACCTAGATTTGTATTGCCTACAGTGGATGAATGCAAATCTCGTATGAGTGGTTCTAAAATTTTCAGATTCCACTTGATATGAATAGTCTAGGTTATGTACCTTTAACACATCATTTGGTAGATATCGTTTTTTGCGTTTGCCATTTGGCATAAGTTCGGCACCTGAGATATTTCATGCCGAAATGGTGAGACTCCTTGGTGATATATCAGGTTTGGTAATATATGTGGACGATTTTTTAATACATGCATCAAGTGTTCAGGGGCACAATGAGATTTTGAATCAGGTCTTGGAAAGGGCAGAGAGAGTGGGTCTGAAATTTAATAGGGCAAAGTCAATGATTCTCAAAACTGAAATTAATTTTATAGGTCACATTTTTAGTGAGGGGTGTAAGACCTGAGGACAGGAGAATAGAATCGATTTTGGCAATGCCCATTCCAGAAAATAAACAGGAATTGGAAAGGTTTTTGGGAATGATTACCTATTTGAGATCTTTTGTTGACAATTTGTCACATAAGACCAAACATTTAAGGGATCTTTTGAAGAATGACTCTGTCTGGAGATGGAATAGGGAGCACCAAGTTGAATTTAAAAATTTGAGGAGGGATATTACGAGAGCGCCGGTTTTGGCCTACTATGGTACGCGGAAACCCCTTACTATCGGTGGATGCGTCGAAGTTTGCGGTAGGCGCAGTTATAATGCTGACTGACAGATGAATTACGCACAAATTGAAAAGGAACTATTCGCTATATTGTTTGGATGCACATGTTTCCATCAGTATATTTATGGCAGAAATGTGACTGTCAAAACAGATCACAAACCTCTGGTTCCATTATTTAATAAACCTTTATATAACATCCCAACTCGCCTTCAGAGATTCATGTTGAGATTGTTATCTTATAATTTAACAGTGGTCTATAAACCAGGCAAGGATCTCTTTATTGCCGACACCTTGTCTAGGGCATCTCTTAAGGAAAAAGTTCCTTCAGATTTGGACAAGGACGTTGATTTACAGTGCAACTCGTTATTGTGCCAATTGACACTGCCGAAGGATAGAATTGAGAGAATAGAACAGGAAACTAAGAATGATAAGTTTTTTTTGGAAAATTATGTATTATGTGAGAGAAAGGTGGCTGGCTAGTAAAAGACAGGTCGATACAGAATTACAACAATTTTATCCCATTAAAGATGGGATAAGTTTGATAAACGGTATTTTATTCAAGAACAGACGTATTTTAGTGCCGAGGAGTTTAAGATCAGAAATGCTACAGTATGTACATGAGGGTCATATGGGCATTCAGGGTTGTCAGACTTTGGCGAGGGCTTCAATTTATTGGCCCAATATAAATAACGATATTTACAACATGGTATCCAATTGTGGCATTTGTTTGAGATACAGGAATGCAAATCCTAAAGAGGATTTGAGGAATCATGATATAGTTGACATACCATGGTACAAAATCGGTGGTGATTTATTTGAATTTGATGGGGGAACGTATTTAATAGTTGTGGACTATTATTCAAAGTTTTTTGAAGTTGAATTTTTGAGTTCTTGTTTATTATTCTATTCGGTTATTCTGAAATCGATTTTTGCTAGACATGGTATTCCTGCCATTTTTATTTCGGATGATGGTCCGCCTTTCAATTCAAGGGACTTTGGACAATTTTGTATTGACTGGGGTATTGAGAACATTACATCGAGTCCATATTTAGCGCGTTCTAATGGTCTTGCTGAATGATCAATTCAGACAGTTAAGAATATTTTATATAAATGTAGGGATTCTGGTACTGATCCATATATGGTTTTCCTTCAGCATCGGACGCGAAATGATAGGCCGAGCCCTTCGGAATTCCTTATGAGCAGAAAGCTGCGCACAAAATTGCCATCATTTTCGAATGATTTTAAGCCAAAATTAGGGAACAATTTAGACAGAGGTAATTGAAAGCATCTCGGGATTACAATAGGAATTCAGTTAATTTGAGACCAGTTGAGGTGAATGAACGAATTTATTTTAATAAGAATCCAACTTCGGTATGGTTTAGCGGCAGAATTATCGGGAAATGTAAGGAGCCTAGATCATATTTGGTAAAGGATGAAAGTGGATTGGTTTATAGGAGAAATAGGCAGCATATAATGAAAATATGTCGGAAATTGGGTAATTGGCCAGGGAGTGAAATAGTGACACGGAAATCTAATGGTAATGGGAATGTTCATTATAATTTTGAAAACAGTGGGAGCTTTGACAGTAATTTGGTAAGGAATGATGGAAGTGTGGATACTGATCACGACGATGGGAATGGATATGGGTACAATAACGGAATTTATACATTTAGGAGTGTAAGAAGAATAATACCACCCAATAGATTAAATTTATGAAATAATTTAAGTAGCTATAAATTTAGTATTTTCTATATCCTTAAGGAAAATGGGATGTTATGGTACTTTTACTATATGTAGGGTAAATGTACCAGTAGTCGGCAGTTTTATTTTTTTTTTCTCTTTTTCAAACTGGTTTGATTAGAAGTGGGAAAGTATTATTGAGATGATGTTTAGTTATTACAATTCTGTGATCCATTTACCAACTTTGAACATTAAAATAGCAAATTATAAGTAATTTCCATATTTTGTTCACATCTTCGATTTTTCCAGTGCTCGGCACTTGTGTTCCTAAGTTCGGCAGAAAATTATCCTATTGTCGGCATTAAAACTTTTGTTAAAGAAAATGTAAAGTCATGTAGGTAGAAATTCAAATTATTTTTATTTAAAATAAAATAAAAGTTACTTATTTAATGTTTAATTATGAGATCTGTTCATATCTTATAAAAACTAATAATATGGTATTAAAAAATTTTTAAAATTAATTGTAATTAAGTAAATTAAATAAGTAGTCAATTCATAGGTTCATAATAGGTAGGTAGATCATTAAAATTAATTTGAATATACTTTTTGGCATGTAAAAAACGTTAGATTAGATTCAATTATATAATATTAAATATTTTCCGTCTCTTACGTTTTACAATCACTGCACACAAAATCTATTCGCTGGAGATCTGTTCATATCTTATAAAAACTAATAATATGGTATTAAAAAATTTTTAAAATTAATTGTAATTAAGTAAATTAAATAAGTAGTCAATTCATAGGTTCATAATAGGTAGGTAGATCATTAAAATTAATTTGAATATACTTTTTGGCATGTAAAAAACGTTAGATTAGATTCAATTATATAATATTAAATATTTTCCGTCTCTTACGTTTTACAATCACTGCACACAAAATCTATTCGCTGGAAAATTTCGTATTTTATTTCTTTTAAACTGGTGCATTTCAGGTGAAACCATTGGGGACAATTATCACATCCTACGTTTTTAGAGCGGCATCCTCTTCATCGCTATCCAAGCCATCTTGATATACACCACAAAGTAGTTTTCTTACTTTTTTAACAAATAATGTTAAAATAAATGTGTTTTAAATAATGTTTCTCTTTGATTTTATTCAATTTAATTGAAGTTAATTTAATTTACTCCAATTGAATTTGTGTTAATTGAATTTACTTTGATTTTATTTGACCTAATTACTTTTACTTTAGTTTTATCGGACTTAATTGAATTTACTATAATTTAATTTTTTTTTGCTTTATCTTGGAATTTTTATTTAAAGTTAAGTATATACCATTGGTGTTATTCAAAAAAAAAAAAAAGAGAAAAAAATTAATTCTAACACACATATATAAGATTGTGTGTATGGGCGATGTAAGTTGTGTTTTCGTTCTTTTTTTTGCGTCTCATGGAACCATTCCTTCTATTAAGGTGTGCGTCCTACCCTTTAAACGAGCTCGATTATCGGCGTAGACGTATTTTTGTGGTTCTTTCCTTTACTGTCTTATAGATCTATCTATGGGAAAAAGAGAAAGAAAAGCCCTTTTTATGAATAAATTGTAGATATATATTACGGTTAGCTTAGTTTATTTTCGTTTCTATATAAAAAAAAAACCCCTTTCTATAACGGAGTTATAGATATAGGTATTATGATTATCTTAGTTTATTTTAGTTTATATAAGAAATAGAAACTCTTTTGTAAATGAATTGTTGATCTATGTACAATAGTTATCTTAGTTTATTTTCATTGCGGCAAGAAAGAAAGCCAAGTCAGTCTTTTGATTAGCCTTTTTATTTAACTTTGGATAATACTATATAATAAAATTCTTTATATATAATAAAATTTAGACATTAGCATACATAATAAATTATAATCTTTTCGTCAACAAAAAAAATGGATCTCTTCGCATATATATAATCTACCTTAGGTAAGTCAATAGAATGGAGGCGGGGTGGACGTAAGATATGATAGTATCTGGGATAGCTTCTAAGGACCTAAAGCTACCATGGTGGAATCCTGTTGGGGATTCCTGTGGGAGGGGATAGAGCTTCAATGACACCTGACAGCTCTCCTCATTGTGTTGATGTAACTCGACCAAGTATCTGTTCTTCGTTTAGTTTCCGTTATCGCTTTTTTTGTGTCACTTTCGGGACCCTTAGAAATTGTTTTATTTTTTTTTATTTCTTTTAGAACTAAACTGGTATGAATTTTTTTTTATCAATGTGAGTGCGGTTTAGGTACGGATAGCCAGCAAGGACCACCCCATCCGGCGAGCCACAGCCCGGCATTAAGCAAGCATACCAGCGACGCTGATTATCTGGACCACACTGGCTTTGGCAGCTTAAGAGTTTTTTTGCAACTCCAGCATAAATTTACATGAGCATTTTAATATCAACCCGCGCACGAAGCACTCACATTATAAATTAAATGTAATTACTGAGGTAAAAGAACCCACAGATTGGGTAAATTTAATCGTACTAGTAAGAAAGGCTAATGGTAAATTGAGATTGCGTTTAGATCCGCGGAATTTGAAAAAGGTGATTGTGAGACCTAGATTTGTATTGCCTACAGTGGATGAATGCAAATCTCGTATGAGTGGTTCTAAAATTTTCAGTTTGCTGGACGCTAATTCTGGTTTTTGGATGATTCCATTCCACTTGATATGAATAGTCTAGGTTATGTACCTTTAACACACCATTTGGTAGATATCGTTTTCTGCGTTTGCCATTTGGCATAAGTTCGGCACCTGAGATATTTATGAGGAAATGGTGAGACTCCTTGGTGATATATCAGGTTTGGTAATATATGTGGACGATTTTTTAATACATGCATCAAGTGTTCAGGGGCACAATGAGATTTTGAATCAGGTCTTGGAAAGGGCAGAGAGAGTGGGTCTGAAATTTAATAGGGCAAAGTCAATGATTCTCAAAACTGAAATTAATTTTATAGGTCACATTTTTAGTGAGGGGTGTAAGACCTGAGGGCAGGAGAATAGAGTCGATTTTGGCAATGCCCATTCCTGAAAATAAACAGGAATTGGAAAGGTTTTTCAGAATGAGTACCTATTTGAGATCTTTTGTTGACAATTTGTCACATAAGACCAAACATTTAAGGGATCTTTTGAAGAATGACTCTGTCTGGGGATGGAATAGGGAGCACCAGGTTGAATTTGAAAATTTGAGGAAGGATATTACGAGAGCCCCGGTTTTGGCCTACTATGGTACGCGGAAACCCCTTACACTATCGGTGGATGCGTCGAAGTTTGCGGTAGGCGCAGTTATAATGCTGACTGACAGTCAGATGAATTACGCTCAAATTTAAAAGGAACTATTCGCTATATTGTTTGGATGCACGCGTTTCCATCAATATATTTATGGCAGAAATGTGACTGTCAAAACAGATCACAAACCTCTGGTCCCATTATTTAATATACCTTTATATAACATCCCAACTCGCCTTCAGAGATTCATGTTGAGATTGTTATCTTATAATTGAACAGTGGTCTATAAACCCGGCAAGGATCTCTTTATTGCCGACACCTTGTCTAGGGCACCTCTTAAGGAAAAAGTTCCTTCTGATTTGGACAAGGACGTTGATTTACAGTGCAACTCGTTATTGTGCCAATTGGCACTACCGAAGGATAGAATTGAGAGAATAGAACAGGAAACTAAGAATGATAAGGTTTTTTGGAAAGTTATGTATTATGTGAGAGAAAGGTGGCTGGCTAGCAGCGTTGCCATAATTTTTTTTTTTCAAAAACTTCAAATTTAGAAAAAAAAAACTGATTTTCAACTGAAAAAACTGCACATAAAACCGCCAAAAAATTTGTAAATCAGTTCATATATTTTTTTTATTAAAACATAACAAAACATAACAAAACAAATTAATACTTAATACTAATTAGATTTGTACATTTCTTTTATAAATTTGATTGCTATTTCTTTTGATTGCACGAAATTGCTGCAATTACTGTTATTTTTTTTAAGAAAATCTTTAGTTCTTAAAATACCACACAGTGTTGGCACTTCTAATCTGTTCCTAGTTTTATTTTTATTAATATTAATTTGTGAAAAAATTCTTTCAACAATAGCAGTTGCACCAGGTACTGACAAAATTGCACATACAGTCAACCCTCCTATAACGCGGTGAGTGCGTACCGCGTTATATGGAAACCGCGCTATAAGAAACTCGGATTTCACCGTACAAACTAGGCTAATTCGCAGCCCGTTCTATGGAAACCGTCTACCGCGTTGTATGGAAACCGCGCTATAAGAAACTCAGTGTTAGTACAAATCCCATCATTCATACCGCGTTATATGGAAACCAAGAAATGCAAAAGGCAAGATAAATTATAAATTATTTTTATTGAATACAAGAGTTCATATAAGGATTGATAAAAAAAAATTATATAAAAACTAAACTAAAAGACTGCAAGGAACTTGTGGGATGTTATTGAACGGAAACCGCGCAGTAAGAGTACCGCGTTATAGGAGTGCTCCGCGTTATATGGAAACCGCGCTTTGAAAGTACCGCGTTATAGGAAGTCTGTCGCAATTTCAGCCACGCGTTATATGGAAACCGCTTTCTGAGAGCACCGCGTTATAGGAGGCTTTACTGTACCAGTTTTTTTTAAATTAGGAAAAGCTCTAGTTCCGTCGCCACGTTTTGTTTTAAATATGACTTCCCAAAAAATTTCAATATTTCCTTCTTCTAATAAACCCAAGTCTTCAAAATTAATGTGCAGTAGTTCACGCAACTCATCATCTGTTTCTTGAATGTAGTTCATTTCTACTACATTTGGCACAAAACGACATAATTTAAAAATACTTTTATTGTTATTTTTCACAATTATGGCTTTAGAAATTGGAATTAAAATAACAAAATTGAAATTAAAAAATTTAAATATAAAAACTGCAAAATCTGCATAATTTACAGAAAACCTTACTTTTTTAAACAAAAAACTTCAAAACTGTTCAATGCCCAGAAAAACTGCAAAATGCAGATAAATCTGCACATTTGGCAACGCTGCTGGCTAGTAAAAGACAGGTCGATACAGAATTACAACAATTTTATCCCATTAAAGATGGGATAAGTTTGATAAACGGTATTTTATTCAAGAACAGACGTATTTTAGTGCCGAGGAGTTTAAGATCAGAAATGCTACAGTATGTACATGAGGGTCATATGGCCATTCAGGGTTGTCAGACTTTGGCGAGGGCTTCAATTTATTGGCCCAATATAAATAACGATATTTACAACATGGTATACAATTGTGGCATTTGTTTGAGATACAGGAATGCAAATCCTAAAGAGGATTTGAGGAATCATGATATAGTTGACATACCATGGTACAAAATCGGTGGTGATTTATTTGAATTTGATGGGGGAACGTATTTAATAGTTGTGAACTATTATTCAAAGTTTTTTGAGTTCTTGTTTATTATTCTATTCGGTTATTCTGAAATCGATTTTTGCTAGACATGGTATTCCTGCTATTTTTATTTCGGATGATGGTCCGCCTTTCAATTCAAGGGACTTTGGACAATTTTGTATTGACTGGGGTATTGAGAACATTACATCGAGTCCATATTTAGCGCGTTCTAATGGTCTTGCTGAAAGATCAATTCAGACAGTTAAGAATATTTTATATAAATGTATGTAGGGATTCTGGTACGGATCCATATATGGCTTTCCTTCTGCATCGGACGACATCGCGAAATGATATGCCGAGCCCTTCGGAATTCCTTATGAGCACAAAGCTGCGCACAAAATTGCCATCATTTTCGAATGATTTTAAGCCAAAATTAGTGAATCATAAGAGGATAAGGGAACAATTTAGACAGAGGCAATTGGAAGCATCTCGGGATTACAATAGGAATTCAGTTAATTTGAGACCAGTTGAGGTGAATGAACGAATTTATTTTAAGAAGAATCCAACTTCGGTATGGTTTAGCGGCAGAATTATCGGGAAATGTAAGGAGCCTAGATCATATTTGGTAAAGGATGAAAGTGGATTGGTTTATAGGAGAAATAGGCAGCATATAATGAAAATATGTCGGAAATTGGGTAATTGGCCAGGGAGTGAAATAGTGACACGGAAATCTAATGGTAATGGGAATGTTCATTATAATTTTGAAAACAGTGGGAGCTTTGACAGTAATTTGGTAAGGAATGAAGGAAGTGATGGGAATGGAGATGCAGATTGTGGTAATGATAATGCTCATATTGGTGGGCAGTGAAATTGATGCTAATCGGGACAATAACAGAATTTATACATCAAGGAGTGGAAGAAGAATAATACCACCCAATAGATTAAATTTATGAAATAATTTAAGTAGCTATAAATTTAGTATTTTCTATATCCTTAAGGAAAAGGGGATGTTATGGTAATTTTACTATATGTAGGGTAAATGTACCAGTAGTCGGCAGTTTTATTTTTTTTTCTCTTTTTCAAACTGGTTTGATTAGAAGTGGGAAAGTATTATTGAGATGATGTTTAGTTATTACAATTCTATGATTAGTTTAGTTTTAGATCCATTTACCAACTTGGAACATTAAAATAGCAAATTATAAGTAATTTCCATATTTTGTTCACATCTTCGATTTTTCCAGTGCACGGCACATGTGTTCATAAGTTCGGCAAAAAATTATCCAATTGTCGGCATTAAAACTTTTGTTAAAGAAAATGTAAAGTCATGTAGGTAGAAATTCAAATTATTTTTATTTAAAATAAAATAAAAGTTACTTATTTAATGTTTAATTATGAGATCTGTTCATATCTTATAAAAACTAATAATATGGTATTAAAAAAATTTTAAAATTTATTGTAATTAAGTAAATTAAATAAGTAGTCAATTCATGGGTTCATAATAGGTAGGTAGATCATTAAAATTAATTTGAATATACTTTTTGGC
The DNA here is from genome assembly GCA_930367235.1 of Sarcophaga rosellei. Classification (NCBI taxonomy): domain Eukaryota; kingdom Metazoa; phylum Arthropoda; class Insecta; order Diptera; family Sarcophagidae; genus Sarcophaga; species Sarcophaga rosellei. The sequence goes on along the minus strand of OV884020.1, from coordinate 26,642,561 downwards.
ATGTAAAAAACTTTAGATTAGATTCAATTATATAATATTAAATATTTTCCGTCTCTTACGTTTTACAATCACTGCACACAAAATCTATTCGCTGGACAATTTCGTATTTTATTTCTTTTAAACTGGTGCATTTCAGGTGAAACCATTGGGGACAATTATCACATCCTACGTTTTTAGAGCGTCATCCTCTTCATCGCTATCCAAGCCATCTTGATATACACCACAAAGTAGTTTTCTTACTTTTTTAACATTTTTCGAATTATTTTCCTTTTTTGGCCTTCAAGTTTTCTTTCTTTTACAGCTTCAGCTTTTGACGTTATTTCGAATTCTTTTTCTTCAATATGTTTCCTCCATGCAAGAGCAGATATTGCACTTGGAGCCTTAGGTTTTGAAGCAAATCTTGAGGTTTTTCCGATTTTAGGAAAGTATAAATGACTTTCAAACGTGGGTGACATACCTTTGTTTTAAATTACAGTAGAGCCTATAGTTTTATAATAATGATAAAAATATATACAAACGTAATTGGTACACATGGCAAAGAAATATAAAAATACCTGTTTTTGGGGAGTTACTAACGGACCTCAATATGTTAGTTTTATAACTATTTATTGATGATGAAGGCGAAAGGTAGTCCACAATCGAATCCGTTATTTGGGTATTGTTTGGAATAGCAACTATAATTGTGCTTGAACTTTTAGTTGGTTCAAAGATAATGTCTTCGTTATTTTTTGGTACCAAACAGTCATCAGGATTCGACGATATATTTGGTTCTTGTATGTGCTTCGTTTGCATCTCCAAAATCCCTTCCTCGTTGACTACATACGTTCCAGATTGATTAGTGATGTTGCCTAAAATTTCAATATTTTGGTCTTTGCTCTTTTGTTTTAACTCGCAAATCTCCTCCACAACAATATCTGAATCAATGCCTCGTTCACGAAGTTTTGGAGCTATTTTGTTGATAATATCGATAGCTATGTCGAATTCTGTTGCCTTTATTTCTGATTGATTTGATTTCGTGTTCAATGGCCAATGCTTCCGAATAGTTTCGAACACATTTGGTGTAGTTTACGTTTTCCGGATTTAGAGGATATAAACCACATTTTCTAAGCCCATTTTTAATTGTGTCTTCCAAATCTACATATATTAGAAAGGACTATATTAAAGCCGAAAGTCCATACCATCCGTTTCATGCGACCTTGCATTACATGCGTATACCGAAAAAGTAGAATCAGTGACATGAAACATAACAAAATGCATAGACGCGTAGAACGCATCAAGTAGATCTACTTTCTACTTTTCTATGCGACTCATGCAGTGTTGGAAAATGTCAGCAGTTTTTTAAACTTGGCATGCCAAATTATATACTATTGTGAATGGTTTCGATAGATATGTTTAAATAGTGCATTACTATTTTTGCATTTTTCTTTTTGCATTATAAAAATATTGATAAAAACATATTTCATAATAAAGTTTACTACTAATTTAAGAGGAAAATACATTTTTAACACATTTCTTTCATGAACAAAATATGCATGTCACTAGTTGTCGATTGTTTTTATGTACTGAGTGTCATCTACTTTGAATTTATTTATTTGTAAACATGAAAAATGGAGGATAAATTAACCGAAAACATTCATCTTGTGTTCTTTTGAGGATTTTCGTAGGCCTTAACTGCACAAAATATCACATATTTCAACTCATAAATTTGTAATTAATGGCATAAATTCTTTTAAAATTACAATTTGATTTCCTATTTTTCCCAAAAATGTTCTTGTTTACTTTTTTATTGTTTATCACAATAGCTGACCAAAACAAAAAACCAGTCGCATAAAACGCATTGTGTGTAACTTACAATAAAAACCGTATAGAATGCAAGAATCGCATGTAACGCAAGGTCGCATGAAACGGATGGTATGGACTTTCAGCTTTATGAATAGACGCGCTTATGTTTGAGGTCCTGCAAAAGTTTGATTGATGCCTACATTTACATTAAACAAGGAAAGCAAATAGCTAGTGCCATTTATGAAGTGCCATCAACTACATGTTTTTGAAATTTAATAATCCTTTAATATAGACTGTGATAAAATTAATATAAATTTTTTACAACAAATAATAACATGAAAATAAAATAAATCTGCAGTGTACAATTTTGTAGCTATCAAATGTAAATAACGCAATAGAACACAACTCTAAGAGAAATAATTAAAATTTGCAAAATCAAATATCTTATCCGACTGATAATATTCTTAATTTTTTGGTTGTGTCGTATCCATAAAATTGAAAAATAACAGCAATCGAACAATAACAAATAGACAACGAAATTATATTGCATGCATTTTTTCTCAATATATCCTTTACACAATAAACAACAATTAATCAGCACAGTATCTTTAATCTACTGTGTCAGGTTTTTTTTTATCAGAATAGAATCATATACAGGCATGTCACAAATTCCGATCGGAATGGTTTCAATTCCGTAGTTACATTCCGATCGTTTTTGTTTTAGCTTCTTCAGTTTCCGATCGATTTCATGAATTCCGAAAATTTTTTCGAAATCCCTTTATTTAGTTTCATGTGGCAATATTACACACATATCAAAACAAAAGCCATATGATTTAAGAAAAAAGACTAATTAATTAATTAAAAAGTAAAAGACTAATTTTTAAACAAATTTAAATTCAACATACAATGTTTAAATTCATTTTTTATTAAAATATTATTTATTAAAATGTTAATACTACATAAACAAGGAACTTTTTCTTTGGGAATTCATATTTAATTAAAAAAACTTAAAGAATTTGTACTGTATTTTGAGATCAACATGTGTTGGCTAAAAAAACTAATATTGCTTTCCCTTTTGTTGCTCAACTTTCAACTTCAATTTCGATCAGCTTCAATTTTAATTCATTTTTTTTCTTTTAAATCTTTTTGCATTGCAATATCGTTCATCTGTCTTATTTTATAATGGCCTTCTAAAATGTTGCACAATCTGTCTAGTTTTTGATTCTGTATTTTCAATTCTTCTCGTTGCTCTTCCATTACATTAAGGATTTTTTCTAATTTTGTGTTTATTTCCTATTTCTCCATAACCTCTGCAATCCTTTTCAAATTGTTGTTCTCCTCCTTCAAAAGGTTATTTAAGTCTGTTTTCGGAGTACACGGAGTACGTGCTCTAAATCTCTTTGGGTCCGGAGACGGTGTTCGAAATGACATACATTACGGGATGGTGACAAGATGGTATCCGAGTTACTATTTTCCTTATTTGACACTGTTATTCGTTTTAGGCCTTTTGAAGTGGATGGAGTCACAACAAGCTGATCATCATCTTTTTCTAGCTCGCTAAAAAGTACCTCGACATTCACCCCTCCAAAAGTTTTTGCTCCAGCAACACCGTCAACGCTCCTATGTAGTCCACATAATCTAGCAATTGATTCCTCAACTTCAGTGAGAACATATTTGTTGAAAGGACCACCACCAGTTTTAGCATTTTCTCTTTTGTTGTGGCACAACTTCTTTTTTACGTAGACCTTCCAGTCTGCCCACGTCTTTTTCCACCCATTGCAATCTTTGGTGGGTGGTCCCGAGGAATTAAGTTTTTCGACAAGTTGTGACCAATATGTTTCAGCAACAACTCTGTCACCTTTCACATACCCCCTGGCTAAATCATGGTGGCTCTCCATAAAATCTATAAAGATTTTTTCTTGTGCAATATTTCTGTGCTTGCCCCTAAATAATAAAAAAGTTTATTTTCAAATAATTCATAATATTTTCAAATACTTACATTTTGTACAAACTCTTGGCCTGAATACTTTTTGTTTTTTATTTCTTGTTTTGATTTATCGGTCGTAATACCAGATTGTAAAATTTTTTAAAATGTTTAATTTTTGCTTGAATGAAAAAGTGGTTTCCACAAAAAAATAATATGGCAACACTTTCTTACAAAATGAGTTTGTGTAGAGAAAAGTGATAAAAATTTACGAATTTTAATAAATTAAAACATTAAAAAATAAGTTTAAATGAAAAATTTATTAATAAAACAATATTTTTGTTAATATAAATATGCTCTATATATGTGTTATATGGTGAAAATTTTATAAAAAAGGCAATTCCACTTACAAAGACAAAAGTGGTTTCATTCCGATAAAAATTTTCGTTTTACATTTTCTGGAGAAGCTAAATACGGAATTAATTCCACTTTCGATCGGAATTGGTTTCTGTGACATGCCTGATAATGTCATAGAATCCAATAATGTCGGAATTGGAATTGAAAACGACACAAAAATCAATTTGGTGTCATACAATCCAAGATTATCGGGTTTGTTTTCGAACTTGAATAAGTATCGGTTTTAGCTGTCACAGAATGTCTTGTTATCGGTTTTGTTATTGGAAATAAACCAAGCCGCTAACAGCTGTCAGTTTTCATTTGCGCTCATTTGTTTTGTTCTAAAAGTTAAATATTTTGTAAAAATGTAAGTAAATTTATGTTTATATTATAAAACAAAAATTAAGCATTAATATTTTTATTTACATATAGGGGAAAACACAAAAATAAAATTCAAAACTCCATAATTGTGGAATTTATGGAAAAATATCCAGATCTAGCGAAGAACTTTTCAAAACGGGATAAGACAACCGTAGATTCCCTTTGGCAACAATTAGCAGAAAAACTTAATAGTGCAGGCCCACCACAAAAGGATGTCAATGTATGGAGAAAGGTGAACAAAATGTGTACGGCAAATAATATTGTAATATGTTAAATTATAGTGTTTTCTTTCTTATAGACATGGACTGAGTGGAAAAGTGACGTTAAAAGAAAACTTGCTCAAAACAAAGCTGAGGCCAGGGCAACGGGTGGGGGACCTTTTTCTAAATATCAGCTGACAGACGCTGAAGAAACTATTTTAATAATTTGTAGTATTTCTCAGTCTGTAGATCCCCCACACGTTGAACTTGGTCTAAACGAAGATTCGTTTGATGCAAGTGAAGACTCGTCAACATCATTAAAACGCACACTGTCTCCACTTCCGATAAGTAGCACACCAAAAAGATGCAAAGCCGAAAACAATGGGGAGCTGCTAAGAAAGTTTTTAGAAGAAGATGGTAAAAGAAAGGAGGGTTTAAATAAAAAGTTGAAAAGGAAAACGCCAGCAGTTTACGACGGGTCTATAGAGCTGTGGAAAAGGGCAACGAGTCTATCGCAAACGCAGTAACAGAATTAAAAAATGAGTACATAAAAGTAAACAGAGGGATCTTGCAAGCGGTGCAGGAGAAAAATGAATTAAAAAAGAAACAATTAGACCTTGAAATTATGAAATTTGATTACCAAAGAAAGGACAAGTGATACAAAAAGAAAATAGTGTTCCTGTAGTTTTTAATTTAAATATAGTGTCAACTATATATTGCATTTACTTTTTAAAAGACTGAATTTGAATTATTTTTTTTTAATATCTTTTTAAAAGAATATTAATTTTTTGTTATATTTATCTTCTTAGAAGAGTGTGAATTTTAATTATTATTATTTTTTTTTGTTATATGAAATAAAAACAACTTTAATTTTACTTTATAAATACATAGTTTTTATTGCACAATTTTTTCTAAGGTGTTGGCAATTTCGTCTCTTATTCTCTGACCTTGACTTTGCAGAAACGTACTTGATGGCAAAATAACACTGTCTTCACTATCAGGTAATGCTAAACTCAGCTCATCCTCACTAGTTTGCACATTATAGGTTCTGCAAATGTTGTGCAGAGCACAGCAGGAATTTATAATTCGTACTACTTTTTCCGGACGGTAGTGTAAAGTGCTCATTAATCACCGTGTAAATACGGGTTATAGGGTGAGGTTAGTAGGAGGGTGTAAGAGGGGGTAGGGTATAGATGTACTTATGTACAAACCTTGTATATTTTAATTGTGTATATATAAATGATAATGTATGTATATGTTTTTTGTGTATGTATTTTCAAAAACTTTATAAGTTGTATTTCTGTTTATTTATATATATAACAAATTTTGTAATTAACAATATTTGTTTTGTTTGCAACTTATATTCGTTTATATGTAGAATTTTAACTATTAATTCACAATTCTTTAATATATGTTCTCAAATTATATTTTATTTCAAATAATAATATTTTTATAGCGTACTCGCGTATGGATTATAGGATGTTTAGTTGTTTGCTATCGATCTTCAACTGCTTTACAAGGATCAATTATAATTATTTTCTACCAGAATGTGTGTATGTTGAGGTGTATGGTGAATGTTGATGTACAGTGGCGACATTTTAAATAGCACGGTTAGTGTAAAAATTTTCATACACATTTTTTCTCTTTTATTTCTTAAATTATTTAAATTCTTTTTACAGTTATTTGTTTAATAACATGTTGTTATTAATTTGTAATGTAAGCTTAGTCAAAAAAAGAAGTGTATTTTTAGAAACTCAAAGTTATTGTTTCTTTCTCGCTATATTCGCAGATATTTTAAATAGCACACGTCTTAAGATATTTAAAAAAAATTATATTTTGATTAAAATAAACACTGTGATTAAGAAAAAAATGTATAAAGTTGATAATTATTATCTAATTTATTATTTAAAATATAAAGTATTACTATTCTCATAGAATGGGGCGTGGCCAACAAGCTAATCCAAGCTTTCGAAGATTTGTCCGTCAATACTGCAAGGACGGCCTGACATTTACCGAAATACCACAGAAAGTGGATTGTTCTAAAAAAAAAGTGTATAACGCAATCAAACATTATGAAAAAACTCAATCTTTTGAAAGCATCACACGAAAAAGATCCAAAATAACGTCTCAAAGGACACATAAATTAATAGTTAAAATGAGCAAAAGTGATCCTTTTTTAACTGTACCAAGAATACGGTAAAAAATCAAGAACAGTTGGGACTAAACATATCCACAAGTACAATAAAAAACAGATTACGAGAAAATAACTTGTTTGGACGCATTGCCAGGCGTAAACCACATGTGTCAAAAAAAATCGAATAAACCGAGTTAATTTTGACAAGGCCCATTTAGAAATTATGTAAAAAATATATGAACAAAAAATAAAAATAGAATCACTATTAATTAATTAACAACAATATAGGAGCTTTAAGAATGTTATTCTTTTATAGCTCAGTAGGATATACACAAATTACATTAGTCACTAGTATTCCCTAAATTTATATTGTTTTATAAAGTATATAGCTAATACACAAAAAGGCAATAATTATATTTCACACAAAATTTTAAATATTTGAGGACATATAGTCAAAAAGTGACTTCTTAAAACTGCTCTTTCTCGAAATGTTTTTAATAGACATTGGTAAGGAGTTCCACAAATTAATTGCGTTGACGAAAAACAATCTGCCAGTATTGATGTAAGTATATCTAGGTGTAATTAGAGTTGTATATCTAGTGGATCTGCCAAATACAAGCTTCTCAAAGAGATAGGGTGGTTTCTTCCGATAAAGAAGATTATGTATAAATATAATATTTCGCATCTGAAGGTAGTCGATTAAGTCACAGCCCAAGATCATTTTCCTCCAGGACGATACACTGCTAAACCTAGTTAAATAACATGACGATCATAAGCGCCCTGCAATGTTGCAAAAAGTACGTTCAACTTATCATCCACTGACGCATAATACCAACATTCATTCCAACTCAGAACAGAAATGTCAGCAAAGAGGGACGAAAAATTAATCGCGTTATAATCCCTATAAGTTATAATCCGAAGATTATCATCTCTAGTCAGGTTAATGTTTAATGTACAAAATAATAGATCATGGTCAGAAACGAAAGAAATTTGATCATACAAAAGTAATAAGCTTGGATGAGATAGCAGGAATAAATCGAGTAAACTTGGCCTTGAATTGGACGAAAAACGTGTGGGAATTTCATCATTAACCGTAGTCATACCCACAGAACTTATCATATCAAGGAAATCGTTACTAATTTCATCTTTAACCATCAAGTTTACATTAAAGTCACCACAAGTGATAAAAAAAGTCATAAGCTATGGAATGATTCCTGAAGTTATCAAAAAAAGGTTCAAGAGTTAATGTTCTTATAGGATTATAAACGCATGACCTAAAGTTCTCACACTATTATCATAAACGACAATATTAATAAATTCAATGTCACAATCCTGTGAAATGCTGACTACTCTAGTGTTGAGGTCACTCTTAGCATAAATTGCAACACCACCGCCTCTTCTATGTCTCCTATCATTCCTATATAGTTTATACCCATTTATGCTATAGTAACCATCCGGAACATCATAGTGGAACCACGTTTCCGTTACACAAATAATATCAACCTTAGAGTTTTCGTTATATGTCGAACGTAATCCAATTTAAGTCCATTTAAACTCCTGGCATTGAAATGCACAACATTAATACCTGATCGCTGTTTACATAATATATTTATTAAGGCAGAGTGGTTTCCGTCAACACTATCATTATAATTTGTCTGACTCATAATAAGGTAGAGAAATAGCAGTCTTTTCGTTCACTTCAAAATAATTATTAAAAATTGAATATATAATCTTACGTAGCCTCACAACACCACTCCTTATTCTGTGTTTAAATATTATAACAGTTGTTAAAAAAAGAAAAAAAAAAAGGATAAACCAAAAATAAATAAAAAGTTAGTAAAATTCTTATTATAAACAGAAATGAGTATTTTTATAAATATAAATAGAAATAAGTTAGTAAAATTCTTATTATAAATAGAAATAAGTAAAATAGAAGGCACTGAGTATATAATCTTAATTACTGCTGATATTTCTTTTTTCAGCAATGCTCGGAAAAAACTGATTCAGCTTCTCAATTTCATCTATTTTTATTGCATCATCACTAAGCTCTCGCTTTATGTAAACATAGCCTCGCATAGTAAAAGCAGAATATAAGAGCTTCTTCCTTTTCAGGCGTAAAGCCGCCCTCAGAATATTAAAATTATGCTGTGTTAGGTTTTCATTTAAAAAGAACTTTTCATCAGAGTTAAAACCAAGGTGTCTGAGACTGAAGGCAAAATCTTTATTAAGTTTTTTATAGCCTGAAAGGGATTTAAGAAAACTGTTTTTGTCATATGCAGACCACAGCTTCACAATTATTACCCCATCCTTGGAATATGTCTTCTGCTTGCTATTATAATTTCTTAGCCGGTATATAGATCTTATGTTAGGCATCTGAGTGTTTATAGCTCTGCATACATTTTTAAATATTTGGGTAAGATCTTCTTTCCGCGTAGGGTATCTGATTAATTCTCAGTTCAGACGAAACATGATAATTTTCTTGCTCTTTTAACTTCGTCTTAAGGGTATTTATCTCTTCCCGCATATCACCATCATTTTTCTCCAAAGTGGTCACCCTCTCATTAAGAGAAAGTAAGTTTTCTTCAATAATTCTGTATTTTTCACGTAAATCATTTAAGAGATCCACTTTAAACTCTTGAAATTTAGCATCTATTGTACGCTGAATTTGTTCGGCAAATTTTTCGAACCTTTTATCCATGCAATTCAAAATTTTAAAAGGCGAATCAACGATGGATAGGCGTGTCGAGCCTGCTCCCAATTGCTGACGAACTTCATCTAGTTGTTTATTTGGTGTTTGCATGTTCATTAAGTTTTTATTGCTTTTAGTTTTCGATTTATTGTTATCAACTGGTCTAGTGTTTTTCTTATCGTTTCTTAAATTATACATTTATTTAGAGAAAAAACGGAATTTCAAAATTTGTATTAAAAAAATTTGAATTTAAAATTAACTGTTACACAGCAATGTATTTAGAACTGTTTAAGTTAATTAATGCGTGTGAAAAACTTGGTAGCACTTTTTTGTTCTAATTAGCTGTTTCTTTTTAGTTGTTTTTATATGTGTTTACAATTTGCTTCTCTCACTTTTTCTGTTTTATTTACTTTCTTTTTTGTAATAAGTGTTTTTGGATGCTGCTCAGTACATTTGTTGTTGTTATTTATTTTGTATATTAAATTTGTTATTGTAGATTAACTGATCACTTTGTTCAAAGTAGCTAATGTTGTTTATGATATTGTTTTAAAAAAAAAAAATTTATTGTTTTCTTTTTTACAGTTTTTTTATTTTGTCCACCTTTAAATAATTTTGTTTTGGTTATTTTTATTCTTTATTTTTGTTACTCTGTTTTGATTATGATTTTCGATTATTATTACAAGTTTTAGAAAGTATAATTTAACAGCAGAGCTCAAAAACACGTCCGCACTCGCACAAGGATAAAAAAATAAAATTATATTTTCAATTAGTAAGTGATCCCATAACGAGCCAACCAAGGGTTGAGTCCTGTGCGATAAGCGAACCGCCATCGAGATGAATGGTATTTGGCTGAAGAATGGTAGTGTATAAATCACCACCTATTTCCATGGCCACGGGTGAATTGCTATAAAACTCTGGATCGGCTAGAGAAAGGGCCTGTTCGTAAATGCATTACTGCGCTGCATATTATGCGCATCATGTTCATAAATGCAAATCTTGGCAGCACTGCAGCTGTCAAATGTTCGTAAATTCAACATTAAATCATATTATGCGCAAATAAACCCAAAACACTAATCATAAAAACGGCTGATGCATTGAATCAGTGAGAGAGAGAGAGAGAATGAGAGTTTTAACAGAGAGAGAGAGAGTTTCTTATTTCTTCCTTAAATGTCTTCTTTTTTGTACAAAGTACACTTTTTTGTGCATTTAACAACATTTTGTCATTTGTTTTATCGTCCAGTTCAAAAATTAAATTTATTAATAATTTTTCCATTTCTGGAGTGTTTGTTCGTTCGTAAATGCAAACAAATAAATCAGCAAAAAGAAGCATCAGCAACATGTGATTAGCAGTGTGAGCGCAAAATAATCATATTATGCAGCGCAATGATGCATTTACGAACAGGCCCAAATTCTGCAGAATTTGCTTTTTATGACAGGATCCAATCCTTGAGAGTAAGGGGTTTTGGGTAAATCATTGGCAACCTGCATGCAAACCTCGTATTGTAGTGTGGAGGCCATGTTGGGGGATATTGTGATCTTTACATATATATTTTCATCCACTTTAAATGGTTTTAATGTGGACTCACGCACGAATGATACTCCTATTCTCGAGGTAGTTAGGCTAGGATTTAATAAAGCTCTGACGAGTTGTTTTGATTTTTCCGTAACGACTTGAACTACAACCATAGGCACAATGGTCTGAGTCCTTGACGTTGGGAGTGTGGTTACTTTATTTGGCTTGACAATAGTTCGTGGCGCAGGAATGGGTACCGTGGTTCTCCGTGATGTTGTTGATGAGGGTGGTTCCTTTTGGAAATCCTTCAAAATGCGATTTGGCCCGTGTAGAATGGTGTGGTGTTTGCCATTACATTTTTGGCATCGGGACTTATTGGAACATTTTCCAATTAAGTGATTCCTGGCCAGACAATTGACGCAGTAATGAAGTTTAACCGCGGTTTTGTATCGCTCTGCCAAGTTCATCTTCTCGAACCTTCTACAAGTTGCCAAGCTGTGATTCGCTTGGCAAATTCCACAACCAAAATAACGTTTTGTCTGGGGCTTGTCATTGGAACGTGCCTTACGGTTATTGTTATTGGGTGCCATATTCTGTGTAAAAGAAATTATGTATTAATGAAATAAAGTGTAATGAAGGGGTTAATGGGTTAGACTGTTAGGGTGAAGGGTTAGGTTAGTAGGAGAGTGTAAGAGGGGGTAGGGTATAGATGTACTTATGTACATGTACAAACCTTGTATATTTTAATTGTGTATATATAAATGATAATGTATGTATATGTTTTTTGTGTATGTATTTTCAAAGACTTTATAAAATGTATTTCTGTTTATTTATATATATAACAAATTTTATAATTAACAATATTTGTTTTGTTTGCAACTTATATTCGTTTATATGTAGAATTCACAATTTTAACTATTAATTCACAATTCTTTAATATATGTTCACAAATTATATTTTATTTCAAATAATAATATTTTTATAGCGTACTCGCGTATGGATTATAGGATATTTAGTTGTTTGCTATCGATCTTCAACTGCTTTACAAGGATCAATTATAATTATTTTCTACCAGAATGTGTATATGTTGAGATGTATGGTGCATGTTGATGTATATGGTAAATGTTGATGTGTGTGGTGAATGTTGATGTTCTTATTTGTTAAAGATGTTTGTGTTGTTAGTCAGGGTTGGGGTTGAGTGAATTTGTTCACTCGTGTGGACACACCGGAACCGACTTTTCAACACTCCTATTGTTCTTTCCACAATATTACGTGCCGATGCATGAGTCATATTGAATTTATATTCCTTTGACTTGTGGCTTGGATCTCTGTAGGGCGGTAACAAAAAGGGCTCAATGCCGTACCCACAACCTTCCAATAATTTTGAGGTCCGTTCTCCTGACTCATACATCCTAAGGAAATGTCGTCTGGCATTACTAATGTTCCAAATGAATGCGTCATGGCTAGAGCCGGGATACCGTCCTTTAACCGCTCGAATTTTCATATCATGGTCACAAATCTAAATGAAAATGGTTGCGCATAAATACAGAAAATTAAATTCAAAAGGTGGGTATATGAATAATATAAAATTGAGTTTGTACTATGTATACTTACAATCATGGCATTCATACTGAAATATCCTTTCTGATTAAAGTATAAATGCTCGCTAACGATGGGTTTTATTATCTTTACATGAGTCCCGTCTATGCAACCAATTATCGAAGGGATCTTAAATTTATTAAAGAAATAGTCCCTTGACCTTTGCTTGCCGTTGGAATTCATTTAAAGTTGCACGGCAAATGAACCGCTCCATAACTTTGAGAACATCGTCCAAAATTGTATAAACTGTGCTTCTACCCAGAGATATGCTAGAGTCATTTCCAACAGATCTTTGGTATGACCCTTCAGCTAAAAATCGCAATGTAGCTGCAAGTTGTAGCAATGGCGGGATCTTAGAACGGGAAAGGTGTTCTTTCACTGTGTCTAGGACCATACAAAAAGCATCTTTGTTCAACCTGTAATATGATATAAATCTGCAAAGCAGCTTTAGATATGAATGTAGAGTATAATAAATATACTTACGCTGTCTCCGGCAACTCAAGTGGTTTACTGCAATCTCGTAATAAACGTCTTTTCACCTTTTCTGGACGCTCTTCCTCCAGTAACAAAAATGTGATAACAGCAGTACTCATTTTTCATTTATTTATTTAAAAAGATTTATTATTTTAATAAAAAAAAAGCAATTTTCAATAAAACACTATTGTTTGTCAAAGAAAAATTTTAAATAAATACACAAATGTAAACAACAGCTGTTTCGAACATCGGTTTTATTTCAATTCGAAAATAACAAAACCGACTTGATTTTGTGACACCAAATGAATCCAATATTGGTTTTCAAAAACGACAAAAGACAAAACCGACTTAGATCCTATGACACCCCTGAATAACTATAATGTTCTTAATTTTTTGGTGTTTCATATCCATAAAATTGAAAAATAACATCAATCGAACAATAACAAATAGACAACGAAATTATATTGCATGCTTTTTTCGCAATATATCCTTTACATAATAAACAACAATTAATCGGCACAGTATCTTTATTCTACTGTGTCAGGGTTTATCCTATACAAAGCACAAGATATAACAAAACTAAAGTAAACAATTGCTTGCGCTGGTTAATAAAAAATAAGTGCTGTCAAGTTCATCACATCGCCAAATAACTTTAATAATATACGCAACGCAGAACAACTCCTACGTGCTGCAATTCAACTAAAAAAAAACACTTTTGTGTTCTGCATTTACTATAAAGGGTTACGTATACATATATATAAAAAACATAAACGGAGACACAATTCGAATTTGTGACATTGATAGCCTGAACCAGTTATTGTCCAGTTTCAAGCTAAAATTTAATTAGTCCAGCTCAATAGAAATTTTTTAGTACACTACAATAATATATATGCAAATATGCCTGTGACGGACTGAACCGAAAAAATTTAAGTTTAGTTAAATAAATTTTAAAGAATGCAATAAATTTATTTAATTGTAATATTTTTAAATAATATAACATTTGTATATATGTTGATAACAATGGATATTTTAATAAAAATTGCTTACACAAACCCAAAATTAACATATTCTCAGTATTTTTTTATGTCCAGCTTTTTTTTTGTTTTGTCCAGCTTTTTAAAACCCAATGTCCAGCTTTTTGCGAATCAGAATCTGGCAACCCTATTTCCAGGACATGATATTTAAATGTTCAAGCTGTTTCCTGATAATGACAAACCTGTTAATATACAACTTTTTTCCATCCTTATTTTGCCTTAAGGGATTGTTTATCACAATTATAGCTATTTACCTAGTTTCTGATTGCATTGCCAAAACTTTAATACAACATGATAAGATCTAAGAGTTCTTATGTGTATAACATGATTAGAATTCTAGCTAAGCAAAGAGCTGGTCTCAGCGTTGTACATATAAATAAGTCTGAATAACAAAATTGATGAATTCAGGTACTTATTTGTATCAGCAGGTATTGACATTATTCACATCAGAAACTTGGTTCCCTCTGGTTGTTCAAGATTTATTTTACAACCTACAGGGCTTTAAGCTTCTCCGTGCAGGTAGGTAAATCTTAGTTAACAATACAGCAACTAGGCCAAAAGGTAGCGTAGTTGCAATTTATGTTCGAAATGATAATTTTTTAGACTTTGCTAAAATTGATGGAATAAAAAAAATATTTAGAATTGTATTCATTTTTATATTGATCTGTGTGACCAAATATTATCGATTTTGAAGACAAACATACAGCCCAATTATTTTTTTTTTTTTTTTTTATTTATTTACAGACTAAATTTAAATATACAAACAATATATATAATTAATATTTAATGATTTAAGTACAGTATAATTTTTCTCTTTAAAGAATAATTGCTTTCAGAAAGATCAATTAAATGATAAAGATTATTAAACTTAAAACATATTTGAAGAAAAGGGTCGTTGTTGGCATAGACTGATCGGTGAAATTGTAAATTTAATAAATTAAAATTACGAGAAGGTCTAATTGGAACATTAAGATTAATCTTACGCAACAAATAATCAGAATGGACTTCACCACGTATTAAACCCAGAAGAAAGAGACACTTAGCATTATTCTTCGACTTTTCAGTGTAGGTAGTTTTATAAGAGCGAGTCTACTTTCATACGAAGGGAGAACAAAAGAGTTCCATCCAAGTCCTCTCAAGCAAAATAACAGAAAGCGCTTCTGTACAGATTCAATTAAGTTGACGTAAATGAGAAAATGTGGATCCCATATAATAGATCCATACTCACGAATAGGGCGCACCAAAGATGTATATAATTGTTTTGTTACGTAGGGATCAGTAAATTCCTTTGACCAGTGCTTTATAAATCCTAAGACACCATTTGCTTTGTTCACCATCATTGATATGTGTTCAGAAAACGTAAGCTTATGATCTAACAAGATTCCAAGATCAGTTATATTTAAAACCTTTTCCAAAATTTTGTCTTTGAAATGATAAGAGGTATCAAGTTTAAATGAACGATGAAATGACATATGTTTGCATTTATTAAAGTTTAACTACAACAAGTTGACTTCACACCATTGACAGAAATACTCAATATCCTTTTGAAAAGTTGACTGACCAGATATGCTATCAAGCGACTTAAAAATTTTAACATCATCAACATACATGAGTATATTAGAATGAATAATAACAGATGGCAAATCATTTATAAATAAAGTGAATAGTACTGGACCAAGATGGCTTCCTTGAGGCACTCCGGAGGGAACATCGATGACTTTAGATAGGGCATTTTCAAATTTCACTTGCTGAGTTCTACTAGAAAGATAAGATTTCAGCCAACGTACTGCATTGTTACTAAAACCCATGCAAGAAAGTTTATAAAGCAAAAGATCATGGTTGACTCTATCAAATTCTTTACTGAAGTCTGTATAGATAACATCAGTTTGTTGCCTATTGATGAAACTTTACTTTACTTTAATTGTTAATTCCAAGATATTTGTAGAAGTTGAACATAATTTTCGAAAGCCATGTTGATGTGAGGTTAAAATTGAAGATATTTGATAATATAAGGAGTCAGTTACAATTTTTTCAAAGAGTTTTGGAATTGCATTCAATTTTGCTATACCTCTGTAGTTAGAAACTTCCAATTTGTTGCCAGCTTTAAACAATGGAATTATAAATGATTTTTTCCAAGCAGTAGGAACATAACCCAGTTTAATAGATTTATTGAAAATTGCCGTTAGGGAACCAGAAAGGTTTTCAGAACAATGTCTAAGAATACAAGTAGGTATACCATCAGGACCTGAGGAAAATGAGCTTTGTATTGACGAAATGTTTTTTCGAACAGTTTCTGCAGCAATATACGAAATATGAATACTTGATGACTGGGATATATCATAAGGATAGGAAGCTTGATTTTTGAATGATTTATAAGAATAAGTTGTTGCAAAAAAATCAGCAAACAAATTACTTATGGACATTTCGTCGTAAGCACTACGAGAACCAAATTTTAAGTAGTTCGGGTATGTATTTGTGCGACGTTTGCAGTTAATAAATTTGTAGAAAGACTTTGGATTACTTTTTAATTTTGACTTCATTCGGTGTAAATAGTTGTTATATGCCAATTTATTAGCAGTAATGTAATTAGTTCTTGCTAGTGAATAATGTATATAATCGAGAGAAGAGCCAGAACATGATGAACATACAGAACATTATGAACACAAATTCCGGCACAAATTTTTCCCGGAAAAAAGGGGAAAAAACGGTTATTATTTCATACGAGTTTTTCACCAGCAATTTTGAAGGGACATAAAGAAAAATGTAAGTATTAATAAGAAAGAAATATATAAAAGTATTAAATGAAATATTTGTTAAATTTTTTAGGTCCAAAAGCTGAAATAAACAATAGCTGCAACATTTATTGACGCTGATGCAGGAGAATCTTGAAATAGCTCGAGTTTTTTTAAAGGAGAACGTCAAGAAGTCCAACGATTCTAGCAAGAAGCAGAAGGCGAATTAAGTTCTCTAGATCCGTCAACTAAAAATATTAACGAAAAAGGTATGTTTTTGTCCCCTCAAAATTCAATTTATGTATGTATGAATGCACTATACAATCCTCTTATATTCAGATATAGTCTGACCAAAAAATACATGCCTCATAAGGCATCCCAAAATTTGCAACATCAAAAGGCTACAGGTGGCGGGCCTAATAGGGAATACAAGTTTTCGGCAGCTGAGGAAAGTAATGAAGACTTCCGTTGAAGGTGTGCCTAGAAATGTTTTTGGCATAGGATCAGCAAAACAAAACGAAGATCCTCTTAACAAAAATTACGAATCCATATGTGTGGACGTTGTAGTTGCAGAAGCGAATAATAATGACAGTGTTGAAGGCGTGGCAGCATCCAAAAGTGCCCAACTCCCAAGATGAAGGCAAATGCTCTGAAGGAAAATGCAAAATCGTCATATGATATATTGCTAGCAGAGTTTGCCATACAAAAAGATTTAGTGGGTGCAGTGAAAGAAGTGGTAGAATATGCTAAGGAGAAGCACCAGAGTTTTAAAAAGTTTTATAGATTCATTGACAAAATCTGCGTACTGCAAAAAAAAAATATTTGTTATACAAGTGGAAAACATTGAAAGAGAAAAGCATCAAGAAATGCAGAGCCACAACTCCTTCATGGAAGAAGTAAGAGAGGTTCAATATAAATTGTAGGTTATATAGCAAGTAAGTTTTTATTTAATTCCAAAGAGCGGTTTTTATTATTAATGTAAATAAATAAATGAATTTTAAATCACTTGAAAAGAGTGTTTTCAATATTATTTCAAAGTGCGCTTCTAATATTACTTCTAATTAATTGAACTGCGGTAAGATATCTTGTGGAAGTAGGCAAACTATTTTGATCATTTACGCTGATTGTTTCGCTTAAAGAATCGTGTGGTACTTCCCTTAATCTATCAATAATATTTCGACACTTTGAATGGACCTCATTAAACCGCATTTCTTGGGAACCATCCTCTACAACACGAAGGGGTGTCAATAGCCACGAATCTAAAGGATAAACAGCAGTAACCATGAAAAATTCATTTTGGTATTGTGTTTCAATCTTGCGAGAAATTTTACCTAAAAGCTAAAAGTTGCGAACACCCTCCAAATTTTTTTTCTTTTAAGTAAGCCCTAATATCAGTGATAGCCCATATAAAACAATTGTGGCAAGCACCAGGGTGAGATGCGTTAACAAATCGGATCCTTAGTTCATCATCGCATATGTATGTAAAAAAATTATTCCTCTATAGAACCATAATTAATTTTAAAGAATATATACAACAAGCAAAGCATTTAAACTGTATTTTCCTTTCCTGTTGTAGAACAAATGTTTGTTTTCACCACGAGCAATGATTTGTATGTGTGTTCTGTCAACATACCCGTTAACTCCTGGGATTTTATATTTTTTATAAAAAGATAGGAACATTTTTCTTTTTTCATCTCTAAGGACATTATTATCCACGTTGGGCAAAGATGTGCTTCAAAAATATAGAGCACTTTACTTAAAGTTGACTGAGCCAACGAAACTTCGGAATCTTTTCCAACTCCCGTCTGATTCCACCTTCAGCGCAAAAACGCCAACAACCACATAGTTTCACCATAAGGCTAACAGCAGATTGGTTCTTAATCGGCTGATTAATAATAAATAACTAGAAACACTTTAGCTGTTGTCGCGCATCTGCCTCCTTGCAACCCCATTTGTTATTTTCCGGGCTTCTTCCTCAGAACGAGTTTCCTCCGCAAGTAATTGAAAAGGTACGCTATTCATTTTAAAACAACAAATTTAAAATAAAACAAAATTTTGAGAAAAACAAATTTCCGAATTTATAAAAATCACTTGTAAAAAACGAAGGGAAAAATTCCTTGCGGATATTCATAATTGTGCTGATAAAGCCTAAGGCGCAATTAATCCTCAAAATCCTCTCAAAATTAATCCTCAAAATATAATGAAATTTCTTGAGCAACATGAAAGTCATTAGATAGAAACTGAATTAAGACAGTTAAAATCGTTAAACCTTGAATAATTTCTTCCTGAAAATTATATAAAACGTCTCAATTTTTGAAAAATAAAATATCACAAATATTAATGAGAGATGTTAGCTTGTTATTTTCAGCCTTGACTAAATTCATTATAAAAATATTAGTATTGCCACATTCTTAAGCTAACGCTGAAAGAGTATTTAACCAAGTTAATTTAAAAAGAACTAAACTTAGAAATTTCTTTAAAAAATCATTTTTACAAGCAATATTGTGTACAAAAGATTATTTAAAACTTAGCAATTGTAACTGCTTCGACATTAATACTGTACCTGATTTGATTAAAATGTTTAATTCTAATATACATATTTGTATATATGAACTATACACCTATCTTTTTTAAACAATCAAATATTTTGTATAAAACACGCGTATTTTATTTTTATAATTTATATAAAGCGTTGAAAAGACTTGTTTAATTCTTTCATTAAAAGTTTATTGTGTTTGATTTTTTAACCAAAATGTGTGAATTGAAATTTACTTTTTATGTTTTTCCACAATTAAAATGTTTTTTTTTTAATTTTTAATTAATTATTTTTTGACGTTTTTTTTTTGCGATTTTGAAATTTTTTTTTTATAATGTACGACGATTTTATGCTTTATTTATCTGGCAGCTTTGAGTGTAATCAATTTTATTTTATTCACTCGCATTGTAACTGTATCAATATCCTTAGTTTTTTATACTGCAAGTAGGGCACAAAAACAACAAGTCCTATCGGGAAATGAGCAATTTTTTGAATTTGCCTTTTACTACAATTCAAGGCCAGAACGCACGAATTAACTCTCTAGATGAGAGTTTGGGTTTGTATTGAAATAAGTTTAGAAACTTCTGCGGTCTAGTGTCTCCAGAATTACAAAAACTATTGCTAACACTTCGGATAAGCCAGTTCATCCTAAAACTGTTCAAGGGCGTTCCGAGTAAACGCTTATGCAAGCAGAGTTCCTCTTTGATATCTGAAAAGTAGGAAACTTCGCATGGGTCGGTCATATTTTCCATTTTTTCAAATTTCTTCTTTATAATATTTTGTAATTCACATTAAAAAAGAACACACACAAGTAAAATAAAAAGCAGTAGTGATGTACATCAGATGTAACCAAACGCATTATTCCATGGACCCTAACTGTTATAACTTTTATCGTAAAAGTCAGAAAATAATAATTATGTTTTGACCTTTATTTTTTCGATCAAAAATAGAAAGCCTTTAAAACAAACTAATTTATATTAAAAATTTATTAGAATTAAGTTTTGCAATCATAATTGGCTTCAAATTTTCTTCCGATAAATTATATCTTAAATCTCCCAGAATCAGCCTTAACGCCGAAAACGACCGTTCTGCACTAACTTGCGTTGCTGGTACCGATTGCAAAACTAAGGTTTCCGCAGGCTTGGGAGAACGAATTGTTTACTCCTGTAGTACTCAATTAGGTCATAGTCAATATCTTTTTACTTTATAATTGTCCATTATGAGAAAGGCTTTGCAGATATTTTCCGAAAATTCATAACCGATGTCATCATCATCAGAAGACGAATTTAAAATTTCCATTTCACGGAATCCAATTTTCAATTACGATGATGAAGAGCTTTGCATGCTGGATTCATCGACAAAAATTTCCTTAGCGGTGTTATTGTTGATTTGTGTTGTAGTGCTTTCCTATAAAATGTGTGTTAGTAATAGGAAGCATAACTTAACGAATATTCTGCTAAATCCAACTTATTTATTAATCGTGCTTACCTTTTAAATACATTGCATTTGCTGAAAAAGTTTTTTAAAATCTTTCTTTGTGGGCGATAGTAAACGCCTAAATCTTGGATCCACAAATAATGCTGTTGACTTGCGTGACTATATTACCTAAAAGTTTTTTAGAATCCTCTGTGTTAATATTTTTTAGTTCGTTCCATCCACAACTTATAAAATTCGCCTAAGATTACCTGTGAAGTTTTAAAGTGAGTTCATGTACCGGTTCTAAAAATGACACCACATTTTCAGTTGTTGTTCCGATCCCTGTACTGATATTTAGTATGTTTTTGATAAAGTGTGATTAAAGATTAAGGGCCATTATAACAACTTGCCTTTAAGTAAATACCTTTCTATACATACATATACATATATATTATTTCCAATGTGGCAACTTCAAAGTATAAGTACAGTGCACTCGCGATAATATGAACTAATTAAAACAAAGCCTCTTCATATTTTCGAAATTGTTCATATTTACAAATGGCGTAAATTGTTGGAAAAAAATATTATTTTCCTGCATTGTAAACACTTTTCCTGCTTTATTTTATTCATTAAATAATTTTATTTTTTGTTTTATTTAAAAAAAGGAACTTCCTTCACAAAATTTGTAAATGTGTTCAATAGTTATGCAGCGCA
The DNA here is from genome assembly GCA_930367235.1 of Sarcophaga rosellei. Taxonomy (NCBI): domain Eukaryota; kingdom Metazoa; phylum Arthropoda; class Insecta; order Diptera; family Sarcophagidae; genus Sarcophaga; species Sarcophaga rosellei. The sequence continues at coordinate 26,621,037 of OV884020.1, read as the reverse complement.
AAGCTTAAACTAATCTTTAAAAAAGTCGGTTATCTTTTTTTGCTGTTTTTTTAAACGAGAACTTTTAAAACAGTCTTCTCCCGCAACTGTCTCAATACATGTATGTCTCGTTGTTGAATCATTTCACTCCCTGCCCACTGCAATGCATTATTAAAAATTTCAACAGCTTCCCTGTCCTTATCCGTTCTCTTTGGCTTCTCCATACAATCACCTTCGTCCGATATTTCTTCTATTTCATTATCGTCACATTCAATAGCATCCTCGTTCTTTAACATACAACTTCAATTATTTTACAATATTACAGAGAACATAAAATATTGGCCGCACTTTCTTCTAAATGAATTAAAGTCATTTGAAAGTTTTGTCTAAGATTACTTAAAGGGATCATCTTGATTAACCACCATATTTCCATATTTAAAATATTATTCCAGCATTTGGATAACACAGATGCATCTACTGCACTCCATGCTGATTCTAAAATAAACTCTATTAAACTACCTCCTTTAGCAGCAATGGAAGCCAGAAGACTGTTTCTATAAAAAATTTTGTGATGATAATTGCAGTTTGGTCCATGGGTTGGATAAGAGGTGTTACGTTCGGTGACATAAACATTACAAAAATAGAGCCGTTTTCAGATTTTAGTTGGTCATCAGGTGGGTGAGAAGGAACATTATCTATTCGAAGAATGGCTTTTGCTGGCTTCCCTTTTTTCGTTAATTGTTCTACATACATACATGTATATACATACATATTTATGTATGTATTTCTAATGCTTTGTAACTGAAATTTGTATGCTTTAAAAATAAATAAACTGTTCATATTTTAAAGACTTTGCACAAAGTTCATATTTTGGAGTAGTCAATGGTTAAGAAAAAGTGTTCATATTTTGGGGTGTTCAAATATTAGTGTCATATTATCGCGAGTGCACAGTATTTGTATTTTATATTAAGTATTTGTTTAATTTAACAAAGTTATTGACATTGTTCCGGTACTGCCATATTTTTCAAAAAGTTATTTTTATTTTATCAACAGGTTGTAATAAAGAAAAATGTTAAAGGTAAGTTTAAAGTTCACTTCAGCTGAAGTTGCCTCTTACTAAACCCAACTTTAACGGCAATTTTTAATAATGGCCCTTAGTGCTTCCGATGGAAAATGATCACAAAAGTGGGAAAATTTAAGTAGCAAAATAGATTCAACTACAGCACATAAAACGCTCTAGTAAGGTCATTAATACACCCCATAATTATCCTTAAGTGATGGTCAAGGAGGAGTTTTCGTACGTCTTCCTCAAGTAATTTGATTTTTAATGAAAATTAATAAGGGTCATTTTAGATGACTTTGTATGTAAATTCTTATCAGTCAACTTTAGGTGTTTTTATATTTTTATGTACAGAATTACAATAAGATGTACGTTATAGTACAATATTTACATAAGATCACAATATTAAATTACGTATAAAAATAAACTTCATTAATTTCAATAATTTAATTTTTTTTAATGACTTAATTGAAAAGATTTATTTTTCTTTGCTTCATAAAATTATTAATTTTGTAGCTTGGTTTTTATAATCAGAACCGTGCAAATATTAATATTTTCATAGTGATGTGTGTAGGTATGTTCTTTGTTTACAGACAACTTTTAGTTGTCTAATTAGTTCTTGAATGAATTATTTTTGGTATGTAAATACACATGTTTGTAATGGAAAATTAACATGTTTGATATATTTCAATTTTACTCAAAAGTTGTTTTCCTTTTTAATATTAAGTTATTAACTATGTTCATGAGGGATTTATTTGTCTGTAACTTTAATTGAGTTTATTTGCACTTTTTTCGTGTAAAACTACAAAAATCGTGAAGTCACTTAAATAAAAATTTTTTTTATTTGCCAGAATAAAATAAAATAAAAACAATACTTAACTAAATGTAAAACTCAGTGTGGAATATTGTTACTGAGCATTGACGACGCTAAAATCAAAGAAACAAACCATACATATCCATACACACACTTTTGTAATATTTATCAGAGATCAGAAGTCGCCGTAGTCTAGTAAGTAGTGTGTTGGCTTATTATACGTAAAGCCCGGCTTCGTATCCCAGGTCAGACATCAAAACGAAATATTATAAAAAAAAGTATTTCTTCGGCGACTTCCTCTCAGCATATTTCTGTCAAAAACTCTGAGAGTAAATAAACCTGTCATGAAGTAGTATAAAAGTATAAAATTAACGCACACAATATGAATGGTGTGAGAAGCTAGGCCGCAATCCTAACTGAAGGGTTCTAATGACCAATTATGTATGTATGTATATAAGTACTCATGAAGTTTTGAGTGTGAGTGATTCAACAGTATTGAAATTCAAGCCCTCTGATTAATTCGGACTCACTACAACATTGATTTATAAGTAGAGGTTGCAATGAGTGTGAGTAGAACGTTGACATTAAACTAATAACATTCGAAATATGTTTGATTCACAATCCTACTCATTCAGATTCATAAATTTAGAAAAATAGTTATAATACTCATAAATCATTCGAGTGATTCGAATACATTCATCAAAATTTACAGTCTTACTTGTTGTTGCATTTACAAACATAGAATAAAGAAAAGACAAAGAAGTCGGACATGCTGCAAGGAAGGAAAGTGTTTTCTTTTGTGCGATTTGTTTGTGAATTTGAAGTCCTCTAATTTTTGGTTACTTTTTTGTGTAGTGTTCCAATTGGTAGATGCTGCCATTTAAACCTTGAAGGAACATGGAAGCTCATCTTTGCCAGCTATCAAGAAATACCTCACCAGCACATATAAGGTAGATGCCCAAAAATTGGCTCCATTGTTTTGAAGAGTGCTGTTAGCAGTGGAAAATTAAACCAAACTAAAGGTAAGTGTGCTTCTGGTTCATTCAAATTGTTAGCTGCTGCTTCAAAGGACCGCCAAAAAGACTGTTGAGAAGAAGAAGGTAAAAACCGTAAAGAAGACTCGTACTGTTAAAGCTAAACCAACCAAAAAGACCCCAGCAACTAAACCAAAAGCTCCTGAGGCCAAGAGTGCATAAGAATTATGTAATTTTTATTTTGTTTTTTTTCTTCTGTTTTCTGATTATTTTTTCTCAATGTTTTATATTATATTATATTTGCATTATATATTATATATGTATATTAAAATTTTATAATAAAAATATATGGAAACAAAAAAAAATTTTCATTTTCAACTTATTCATTAAGTTTGACTAGTCACTGTTGACTAGTTAAATGACTAGTCACAGTTAACTAGTTAAATGACTAGTTTACCATTTGTAACCTAAAAACAAAGAAAGAGTGAGCAGGTTAGATATATGTTTTACAGTCGAAAAAATTCATATGTTAGAAAGAGAAGCAAAATCACATATACACGAATGTTTACGTCAAGTTTTTCACATTGCCCTTAATAACTTAATGGGAAGTTGTGACTAGTTTATACGTCAGACTTTACGGTCAAATAACTAGTTATTTTACTAGTCATGTTCTGGTAGGGAACTTAATGGGAAGTTGAGACTAGTTTATACGCACACTTTATGGTCAAATAACTAGTTATTTTACTAGTCATGTTCTGGTAGGGGAGAAGAATGTTCATGGCGCTCTTTTCAGACTTCAATTTTACACCCAAAGAAATATTACAGTATGATTCACTAATATCAATGAGAAATGATTTCGATTTTTGGAAGAATACTTGCCAAGTTAAATACGGTGTTTTTAGGTTTTTAGCGCAGTACAATTTTTCGCTCACATGTACATCTTATTGGGTTAATAAGTAGACTTGAAAATATTACTAACAATTTTCTTCTGGGTTAACACATGTCTCTCATAATTTTTATCATGTTCTCTTTGTGCCGACGTCTGAGAATGAGTGATTTGTGAACAGTGTTGCCGTTTTTGGTTATTTCTAACCAAATTTTTTGATCAATGTGTAGATGGGTAGATTTTTTTGGTTTTGGTTATTTTTTTCTTATAAAAAAGCTATTTTTTGTTTCTTTTTTTAATAATTATTATAAACGTTTCTTTATTTACAAATACTTACTAAAGCAATCTGCAACAATAGAAAAGAAAAAAGACTAGAGAGAGTCACAAAAATTCCAAGTATTTGCGGCCACCATCGCGACCAACATCTACTTGGGATTTGTCAACCAACTGCATATACAAAAAAAGCAACGGCAACCATCGCTGCCACGAAGCTTATAGTGCACTTGCAATTGGTTGTGCGACCACTTTCACTAACCTGCAACAATAGAAAGGACTGATTCCGTTGAGTGCACTGCTTTTATACCCTTTTCAATATGGGTTTTTCTTAATATTAATCACAGCAAGCGCTGCTATTTCAAATTCAACGAAACAGTATTCCTCTATTGCAGCGTTGTATTAAACTATTTACAGAGTTGTATCTTAAGAAAGTCGCCCATGCTAGTGGCGTACATTTTATATTACAAAATAATCGGTATACTACATAATAAATATAAGATTCTACTTATCTAAGATATGCCACGCTACAGTATAATTTAAACGTGAAAAAAATAAAATAAAAGTCTACGAATTTAATTTTTTTTATTTGGTGATTTTTTTCACAAATGTTGGTTACAAATGTTTTTTTCGTGGCAACACTGTTTCAGAAAAGTAAATAAAAAATTAGTCAAACAACAAAAACGCACGATGAGAACAACGCTCTTGGTTTCTTTATCCTTCCCTTCTATCTTTCCCCCCGCGTCATGAAATATTTTTGAAAAATATTCCAAAATATGCCAAAATGCACATTCTTTATACTTTATTTTCTTTGGTATGATTCGAATCAACTCATCTTTTTGAATACTCATTGCTGATCTCTGGTATTTATCGTCATATGAACTCATAAAAGTTCTAAGTTATAATAAAAATGTGTCATAATGTTATAGAAGAAGCAAAATAAAACTTTTTAATGGCAATGCTTTTAAATAAAAAATCAATCCGCATATTTGTCATAAAGTCGTAAAATTTGATCACACGTCTTTAAAATTTTACAGGAACACGTATTTTGTTACGACTTTTTTGAAATCATATGACGACACGTAGGTGTGAGTAGAGGTGTTAAATGCTTTAGGTTTTTAGGTATTTAACGATAGAAAAATAAAACGTCGTTGTTTTTTAATGAAAGATGTTGCATCTCTACTCACGGGGAGATGGATTAGGGAAACAGAGTAGAAGTGATAGGAGGATAAATCGCAATGTGTTTACTTTTTTTCACATACACCCATAGCTGCCAGATTTGACGATTTATCTTCCTTTTGACGATTTTGAGCTCGCAAAATACCATATTGACGATTTATACCTTTATTTTGACGATTTTTAGGAAGTAAAAATTTACATCATATTAGCCATTTTACGTTTTGTATTTACTTTGCAATTATTACTATTGGAAATTTATGCTAGTAAAAACAAGGAATACCTGTGATGATTTTTCTGTATTTTATGCCTTTTTAACCCCTTAAAAGCCAAAAAATTACAACTCCTAAATAACCTCGCAGTTGAGAATAATTTATCACTTGTCGTTGCAGACAATTTTAAAAATTCGATCATAGTTTTTAATATTACCATCGGAAAAACAAAGGCAAGCATCATTATTTTTTTTTTTTTTTTGTACAACCAACACTCAGAAAATGGATGGCATTGTGTTTGGAATTATGAAAATATGTTATGGGAAGAAGGAAAAGGAGAACAATGTTTGTGGGCACTAAGTTTGTATATTTTTATACCATAAGTAACAGGAAAGACTTCTGCAGGAATTGAGTTCCAGATGCGAATAGTCAGACTAGAAACCGTATTTTTACTGTAATGCAGTGTGCGATCCACTGGCCAATCGACCTCATACGGATGTGCTGGCCGAGAAACGAGCGTTACGAAGGAATATATGATTTTCGGGAAAAAGTCTCCTTATTTCGTTCTAGCAAAATCCGACCTATACCTATACTTGAAAGTTGTATTCCATTCTTGGTCGGTTATAAACGGTGTATATAGTAAGATCAGATGATAAGATCTTAAAAAAGCCTACATTACATTTCATGCTCAGAATGCAAGAGCTTCTGACTCCTTAATATTTACCACTAGATTAAGATGATGTAAAATTATTGCTGCGCTTATATGTCAATAAACAACACTGGGATAGATTGTTTAATCCTTAAACAATTTTTTTCTGAAAATTATATAAAATTTCTCCGTTTTTGGAAAAAAATTATTAAACGAAGATGAGGGACGCTAGCTTTTAATTTCTAACAATTATTTTTAAATGCTTTATTTTTGAACTCAGATATGTACTTACTTACATTGATTTTATATGTTTTACTACAATAGAAATAATTTTGGTTTTTAAAAACTTTTAATTTATTTACAGTAGTTTTGACTTACCTGCACAACTAACTTTTGCAAGAATTTTTGTGCAGATAAGCCAAAAATGCAGCTAACTTAAATGTTTTTACCTGCCTAATTGAGCAGGTATGGAATAATTATAGATTACTCTCTCAAAGCCCATCTAAAGCAAATAACTAAATTTAAATGTTATGTAAGATCAACCATAAAATATTTCTTATAATTCATTTATTTATTGATATTTGATTTTAACAAAAAAAAAGTAAATAAATGTCAACGAAAAAATTAACTGAGATTTTCGTTTTTTTAAATAAAAATTTTTATAAAGATTTCTTTTTTGTTGTCGACTTTTGAGTCGACTTTAAACTGTAGGTCCCGCCACTCATGTATAAAATTAACGCACACAACATGAGTGGTGTTGAGAAGCTAGGCCGTAATCCTGACTGAAGGGTTGTAATGGCCAATTATGTATGTATGTATGTATGTGGCAACCGATACCGTTATAATACCGATACCGATTAAATACCGTTAAAAATTAAGTACCGGTATTTATACCGATACCGAAATAAGTTTTTCGGTACAAATACCGGTATTCATATACCGTTTACCCTTATACCGGTATCATACCGGTATCAATTATGGATCAGTACCGGTATGGTAGAAGTAAGTGTTAAAATGAACATACTTTCCCAAAACTGCTGCACATCCGCTGATGACAATATGAGTTGTACATCCTCTGACAGCGTAGAAGCTATTCTTAGAAATATGGAGAAAGAAAGTTCCTGTACAACAACAAATAGCAATAAAATACGTGAATTGCTAAGTGCATTTAGAAATGAAAAACGAGTACAAAGGCATGTGAATGTTCTCAATTGGTGAAAAGAAAAAAGTACAGCCAAACCAGAGCTATATGCCATTTCTAAAATTATATTAGCTGTACCTACCACACAAGTAAGTGTGGAACGGTTATTTTCAGGAGAAAAGATATCATGAACCCAAGTCGGAATAGGTTGGATGATGACATTTTAAATGCAGTTGTAGTCATTCGATCTAATGAGGAATTATTTTAAAATTTTAAGTTTATGTGTATTCATTCAATTAAATTGAATTAACATTTAACTTTTCTTTTTGAGGATGTAATCTAAAATGTTAGTCTAATGTTTTTATATTCTAAAGCATTTATTCATGAATTGAATTATTTTTTCTTTACAAAAATTTAATTTTGTATGATCTCCTAATACAAATATTAAATAATATAAACTTTTGTGTTCTTAGATTTAAGGAGAATGTTATTTCTTATTGTTTGTTTTGGAATTAATGAATCTGTTATTTGTATAAAAATTTTTTAAATTTTGTTTCTATTTTTTTGCTTTTTAGGTTTGATACGTTTAATGTTAATACCGGTATAAATACCGATATATTACTTTTATACCGGTATACCGAAACCGATATAATTTAAATACCGTTTCCGATACCGATACCGAAATAATAATAAATTGATTACCGATACCGTTATTTGTTTCGGTTGCCAACCTTGAATTAAAGTCTTTATTATTCGCACTATTTTTGTGTGCCACTTTTTATAATTTGACGTATACAACAATAATTGCTTGTTCGTTATTCTTCTTCGCTTACACCGCAGGTCTTCTCAACGACGATCTTCAAACCACGACTGTTCTCTCCACACGCATCGCGTCTTCACACAAGACTGACTGAATTCTTACTACCACTCGTTGCCTGCTTTGTCTTGCCTTTTTATATGCTCGCGTAAACAGTCTGATGAACACAGGGTACACTGAGTCGAAACCTTTGGCGTTTAAGCCCCCTTCACACTATCACACAAGTAATATGATCTGTCAAAATTTTATGTAGGAGAGTACGGATGGGATCGTCTAAACATAATATGTAATGAAACTATCACACAATGAGAGAAAATACGGATGAAAATTTGACAGTCGTATGGCTCTCTTCATTTTTTGAAATGTTTCAAAAAACAAGAAAATTTCATTAGATCAGGGATGTATTTTTATGTAAACAAAACAAAAAAGTGAAAAACACATGTGCAAAAAAAAAACAAAAACAAAAAACATTTTTGGCACAAACAATTATTCCTATTTTGTGAAAATATTTTTAGAATTATATTCAATATTTAATTAATAATTTAATGGATTTAGAAAAAGTTGTTGATTTGTCTCCAGTTTTACGCCGTAGTAGCCATTCCCGGCATTTTAATTTCAATAGAAACTTTAAGCAAATTTTTTCGCTTTGTTTATGTTTTTTTAACAGCTGTTTTCGTCTTACTTTGTTATTGTCTTATACCAATCGTGTAAACACAGAAAAAATAATCTTACGACTATTACTCTCTTTTTTGAAATACGGATGGAATTTCATTTTACTTTTTCATCAGACTTTACATACTACTTGTGTGATAGTGTGAAGGGGGCTTTAGTGGGAGAAAAAAAATATTGTAGTGTTTTGCGAATCAAATGTGTTAGAACCAACAGATATACAAAGTGAAAACTGGCGGTTAAAGTAGAAAAACTAAATGTAAATAAACATTTATTTTGTGTTAAAAAATGGAAAATTTTGAATATTTTTTAATTTCTTCAATGAAGAGTTTAAAGATTCTTAAATATTTAAATATTAATCGAAATGTTGGTGATTTTCGGTCATAATGAATATAGTTTCTTGTGCAAGAGGTAATTAAGAAGCTAAATATTACAAGATCAAAATAAGACGTACTGCTTATAAAAAATGTTTCTTGTTGAAAGTTGCCAATATTTTTTAATTTCTTGAAAGGAAAAGTTAAAAAGGTTATTGTTATTAGTTGTTTTTATTATTTATTAATAGTTTTAGACAAAAATTACATTTTTTTATTAATTCTTGCCAATATAAAAAACCCACCCCGAAAACAAAAAACATAAATAAACAAAAAAGAGTTGCAATCAGAGAGGGACAGAAATACTTTTTGGTAATATTTGTTGTCCCTTTCTCAATGCTAGGTTAACTGTCAAAATCTCGTTTCGATTCTGTGCTGATGAAGGTTCTTGAAGTAGAATGTTCGTGCTGCTGACTTCTTGATTACATGTCTATCCCCTTTTCTTTCATTCTGCTGGTGTTTGTATATGGTTTTTGCAGCTTTTGTATATCATTTTAATTATACACAATTTTCATTTTCGTAACAATATTTTCTCCTACTTGCATAACTTATCTTTAATTTTCTTGGTTTCTATTTCAATACCTTCAAATGAAAATAAAATAACGTTGATGTAACTAAAGTTGAATATCCATAAGCATTTAAGGGACGCAATATCTTATTTATTGTCGTTCTTATGTCATGTATTTATGTGACAGTCAGCATATTTGACTAAAAAGAAAAATAACGATTTACAAAGAAAAAATCAGAAAATATTAACAAGAAATAAAGAATTGTGCGGGCTCAGCGGAAGGAGGTGAAAATTATCATCATCTGGCAAAAATGCTTCCAGATGATGATGATGATGTACAGGTGCAAAAAATATAAAAAGGATTTTAGCAGTTTTCATAGTAGTGACATAAACGTTGAACTTGATGATGAGGGAAGAACATTCAACGAAAAGTAATAAATTCAATAGATTTTTTTTCTTTTCCATATTTTTTTATTTATGTTTGCCTTTATTGCACACTTGTGCCATATTTTGTTCGAACATTAAGGTTGTAGTTCGTTAGCCAACTGTGATATACATATATAGTGCATCGCACGGTTATAGGGTCACTCCTATTAACAAAATACCTCTTAAAATATGACTTTAATCGAGTAACGTATACTCTTGAAGATTTATTAGTCTTTTCGTACACTTTTGGGAAATAATATTGTTACGTTTTTACCTTTTTAAAAACGTTTAAAATATGAGATCGCTGATTACAAACAAAATAAAAATAAATTTGTTTATCTTTTTAATGAAACTCTTTATTGATCGCACAATTTTGTGTGCCACTATTTACAACTTGATGTATCCAACAATAATTTGCTAGTTAGTCTTTACACTTCTGTTTGGTAGCAAAAATAAATATTCTATTAAAATGTTTTGTTAATTTGCCTTCGTTGAGTTAAAATTAAACTAAATATTCTATTTTTATACTACTGATTAAGGTCTTAATAGTATTTGCATCAATTTTATGCCATACTTCTTACTTTTAGTGAACGCTCGTCATCAAATTGTTGGTTTTGGTTGACAACCAACTTAGATAGCATTCTTCATATGTCTGCCAGTCGATTAAAATCTGAGAAACATTATTATATCAATAATTTTTGATATAAACCAATAATTTGAGTAAGAGTTCTTGGGAAGTGCTACGTTATTCTCCTGAAATATAATTTTTTTATGAAGATTTATAAAAAAGTAGCACTAAACTCATTTCCAGAGTTGAGGATAGGTCGAGGATTTTCTTTTGACATGAAACAAACTGAATTGAAGGAAATCTGTGCACTCCTTCATCATAAAGAAGTTACACATTCACCTTTCCATTCATATTAGACCAAAATTTCTTGAAGCGGAATTTAAAATTTCTTTCTGTATATTGTAAGAGAGATAAAACCAAAATTTCTTTTATGGAAATCGAGAATTTCCTGCAGAGATATTGAAAATTTGTTGTGGAGACTGAAGTTGCTGGAAATCCGATCCAATTAAGTGTATCGTCTATATTCCAACTTCTATATATAAAAATTATATTTCAGGATAACAACGAAACAATTCTCAATTTCTTAGTCAGAGAATCGGTTTATACCAAAATTGTGTGATATAATGGATTGGTCAGCATTTTCTCCAGATTTATATCAATTAACAAATACAAGAGGAATGCTATCTAAGTGGCTTTTCGCCGAGAAACTCCAATTTGATGAATTACATTCTAAATTATAAAACAAGGGCGGAAAATTTATGAAAATTCTAATGAAAACTTAACCAGTAGTTTGAAAAATAGAATATAGTATTTATTTTAATTTTAACTTAACGTAAGCGAATTAACATGAACATTCATTTGAATATTTATTTTCGCTTCTTTATAGCGAAAATAAATGAAATGGCCTTACAATTATGAAACACAGAACATATGAACACTGAAATATGGTTGATGTAACATTAGTTCTATGATTGCTACTTTAATTTTTTTAATGTAAGAACGAAAAAAATTTAAACTTTAGATCTCTATTTGATTTCGATATTATCATAATTTTATGATACTATCATAAATTTATCCAACAATCATAATATTATACACATGTACATTTCAACACAAAATAAGAAAACTTTAGGTTTAGGTTAGGATTTATTGAGATTTAACTGAAGTAAATTTTGAGCACAAAATCCCGCCCCTGTCATAATTCCGTCTCAAAACGTACTCGCACGCTATGTGTTATTCTGAAATTTAATTTCTACTTGTTAAAAATAATGATTGTAAATTAACATGCAATACATACATACATATTCTATCATTTGAAGAAGTATAAAAAGATTTGTTTGTTAATTAATTCTTCTTTATTCTTAGGGCCAATATTACAACCTGCCATTAACTAAAGTGGGGACTTTAACGGGCAGATAAATTGTTTTTATAACTTTATTATAACTGGACAATAAGGTAGAAGTGAGCGATAAGCTAAGGGGAGGATAATCCTACCGATAACTTTTAAAGTTAAGTTTATGTTTGAACTTGTCATAATATATATTATTTTCAATATGGCAACTTCAAATGTAAACAAAATGAGCAAATACAACAAAAAAGAAGTCCGTCGTTGCCACTGCGTTTATATAAAACTTGTTTAATTTGAGCAGTGTTATCGACATTACTCCGGTACTGCCATATTTTTGGAAAAGTTAACTTTATTTTATCTGTATGATATAATAACGAGAAGTTAAAGATGACTTTAAAGTTAAGGTTAGTTAAATTTACCTTTAACTAAACCCAACTTCAACGGCAAGTTGTAAGCAAATTGACAAGACATTACATAATTATCCTTAATATTTCAAAACAATCTCTTCTATCCATGAATGTAAAAATAACCTCCTTATATTCGTCATTTTTAAATTGGGCACCACTCAACCGATTTCTAACCAATACTTGCGTTGGAATGGTGTACTTTCACTGATATATTCAAATTTACGATGATGCAGTTTTCCCATGTAAATTGTGTGACATCTGTAATATTTTCTTATGAGAAACACCATTTATCAGTGTGTTTCTATGTGTTGTTCAATGGCGCTCAAGAAATCGATTGAACCCGTACATGGAAAGTATTTCTGTGTAAATTTTAATTTACTTCATTCTCTCTCTTTATTTGCGTTGATGAAATTTTGTCCGGCAAAAACTCTGAGAGTGAATAAAATTGGCGTGAAAAGTAGCTCAAAAACCTGTCTTTCAGAATCGACTTTAAACTATAGGTCCCATTACTCTTGTATACAACTAAGATACACAACATAAGTACTGTGAGAAGCTAGGTCGTAATCCTAACTGATGGATTGTAATGATCAATTATGTTATGTAATAAAATACATAATAAAATAAAATTTAAAATACATATTTCAACTTTGAAGTTATTTGTAAATATAGTTTCATTTACGAGTAGATGACAGCTGCAGGTTCCCTCTCTTTTAGTCAAGATGTTTTGAACTTGAACCTTCTTGAAGTATATATCTATTTATAAAATTTTCTCAGTTTTAACTGTCGAGACTGGATTTTCAAGTTTCTGAGAAGATCCATTAGATCTCCTTGCGGCATTTTTGAGAATTTTCTATGTGTTAAACTGTATATCATTACAAGATATAGACTTATATAGCAAAAGTCCTATGACAGGCATAAATTTCTACCAATAAGCCAATATATGTATTTAAATAATTCAGTTTAATTTGCCTTTATATGGTACTTTATTTAATACTATGGTTAGGCATGAATTTTAATTGAGTCAGTATTCGTTTAATTGACAAAATTATTTTAAGTGTTCAGGCATACGCAAATCACCTTATTCAATAATCATTTGACAGCTGGAAAACAAAATTTTTTTTATAACAATTCATAAATTTAACACTAAACGTGACGGAAAAAATTACTCATTTAAGATTCTTTTTTTTTTTATCAGAATTTCATGAATATAAAACTTAAACGCCGCCATTTGCCTTTACGACTTTTATTAAAAAATACATCGAATATATTTTTGAAGATTTACTCCTATCTTGTATTTTTTTTTTACTGAGGAATGCTTGTAATCTGCTCTAACTACTGCGGGAAGTTATTTGACCTGAGCACAGGTTCTGTATCTTGATTTGCATATTTTGTGATTTAAAACCACAGTTTTGGACATTTTCGGCATTGCATGGCATGATTCGGTATATTGAGGTATATTGTTTGTTTTCTAGCAGATGTATATTCACTCTACTCCAAGCGAGTATTACAGTAAACATATCTAGTGGTATTTTGTTAATAAAAAAATTCTTATTTCATTGTTTTGTTATAGTCCTTATTCCCAAAATTTCGAAACATTCAAAATATTTTAAATTAGAAATTTTAAATACTATATAGTATAAGGGGAATGGAATAGGAATAGAAATACAAGAAGTATCGGTAGATTTAGTGTTAATATAAATAAACTTACCTTCCACCGAGAGACCTGCGCCGATCGACTGACAGCCGGCTAAGCCGAGCCGCCGACAAAATTTAAAAGCCGCCGCCGCCGAAAATTTATTCGGCTTAAATTCAGCCGCCGTTTTGTGTATGTAAGAAAATTAAAATATATGAATATATGTTTTTTATATTGTATACAATAAATTTTAAATATATATAAAATATGATATTTATATATTTTTGTTTTACTTGACTTAAATACATTATTGAAGTTTTTTTGTTCATTTTGTGATGTGTTAATAGCAAAAATATTTAATTTTTTGATATGGTAATTTTGAACACCCTTTCTTGTTTTTTGGTGAATGTCGTAACACTTTTAACTTTACGTTCAATTTTTTTAAGAAACATAAAAAACTAAAATGGAGAACCAAAAAATTTCTTTCAAAATTTAAATGAGTTAAATTAATCTGATTCCGATGACGACCTTGCTATTTTTAATGGTATTGACAATGACATAAATGAATACGAAAAAATACTGGTCACCAAAACAAAAATTAAAGAAAAAACCCAAATCCTTTTAAACAAAAAATCTTCAGCAGGGTCAATAGTTTGTCACCATTTTGGCTAAATGGTTATTGGAAATAAACCTATGCTAAAAAGTATCACATGTGTAAAGTTTGCTTTGATGGTTCCCCCATGCGTTTAAAGGGGTAGGTACATGTATTATTTCTATCCAGGAATTAAATTTAAAGAAAATTAAAATGAGATTTTCCCAAAACAACAACTGAAACTCCTATTTCAATTAGCTTTTTGCCAAATTTTTTGGGAAATTTTATTTTGAATAATCATTTTCTGAAAATTGTTTTTTGTGAGTGTTATAAAATGCGAAATAATTTCAAGTTTGGAGTTTCTACATCGACATCAAACCTCTGTTACCATTTACGTGCTCATGGTATTGATGTAAAATCAAAAAATTTTGAAAATTCGAATGCCAAAACAAAATGCATATTGTCAGGAAGTTCCAAAAATTCAGGTTCCGAAAAATTTGCTAACCCACGTCTGCTTGTGCAAATGTGCTGCAGAGATCTAAGGCCCTTTAACATAGTGGAGCAACCAGGTTTTATGGGATATATGAAAGCCATGAAACCTAGCATTTCGTCACCATTAGCGACAACATTAAGTCTCTCTGCACTTGAAGATGTGTACAATACGTATAAATCATCAATAATAACATTTTTTAATACTCAGTGCCCAGATAATATTTCCTTAGTCCTAGATATGTGGACCGACTCATTTGAAAGAAGAAGCTACATAAATATTCGAATTTTATTCGGCCGCCGCTTTGAAGTGAAGTGCATTTCTTTGAAGACCGAAATGTTTCCACATCCACACAACAAATACACAATTTGTAATAAAATAAATTAAACATTAAAAAATTTCGGGTTGGAGAAAAAAGAAATTGTAGTAGTTAGCGATGGAGGAAGTAATATTGTCGCAGCCTTAAAATTAGGAAAAATGAACCGGTTGCCGTGCTCCGTATATATGTATATACTTGCACAAGAAAATTTTGCAAATAGATTCAAAATTTATACAGTACATTTAGTAGCTGCACTATTAGATCCTTTACAAAAGAATTGGCAGCGTTTAGATAAATGGTTGTAAAGGTTCCCGCCCGCATTGATATGATATTAGTTGAACTTTTAAATGATGATGATAAAGGCGGAGGAATTACAAAAAATAATCTAATTTACAAGGAAATAATGAAGTTTTCAGATAAAGTCACATGTGACGAAATGCCGAAAACCTCAAAAAACAGGTAATACAAGTATAATTAAAAGAAAAATACGAAGCAACATTGCTTCGTTTATATTGGAAACATCTATTCCAGAATAAACAAATAGTTTGGAAATATTAGTTTGCATCATCTGATGATCTGGAGTGCGAAGCATATTCTTGGTGGCAAAATCATGAAAAGGTAAGATAGTTAAATATTTTATTAATAGCACAAATTTCTCGTGCATTCATAAAAGATGTTTTAAATTATTGATATTTTACAAAAACCTTGAATGTGTTTTAATGTTTCGAATTTTCAAAAATTTCCGAATGTAGCCAAACTAGCATCATCAATTTTAAGCATACCATCAACCAGCGCATCATCAGAAGAAGCATTTTCAAGTGCGGGTTCATTAGTCACTGCGAAAAGGTAAAATTTAAGTCCTTTGACAATAAACAGGGTACTATTTATACATGATAATTATGAATTTTTTAATAGTTTAGTTTAGACACGAAAAAGATGATATAAGTCTAAAAAAAGAGATTAAATGAAGAAAAACTGCGTTCACAGTTTTTCATTTCGTGATCTTGTTTCCTTGTAAAAGGATTTCAAAGGAGGACGTTTTTAAAAAATGTTTAAAAATACTTCCGCTTACCCTACTATGCCAAATTTGATATCAAAAGAACCAGAAGAGTTGGGAAATATTTTGTATTATTTTTATTTTATACTGTCAGGTAAAAAGATGTTAAAATGTTCAATACATATTATTAAAAAAAAGATATTAAATAATTGAGTCCTTAACGCACTATTTTTTGAAAAAATAATATTGGAAACCTAAAAATATATTAAAGGATAAAAATGTTAGAGGACATTTTTAACATCTTTTTATCCTGACAGTGTAAAATAAAAATATTTCCCAACTTTTCTTGTTCTTTTGATATCAAATTTGACATTGTTTGATCAGTAGAAATATTTTAAAATTTTGTTGAAAAATGTACCTCTTTAAAACTTTGAAGTCATTTAAAAAGGACATAGGATCACGAAATGAAAAAGTGAAAACGCATTTTATCTCTATTCAATTTATAGTTTCTGACGTATATCATCTGGTTCGTTTCTAACGATCTTTTTCTCTTTATTTTCGTTATTTACAACATTTTTATAAAAAAAAATTTAATGGTTTTTGTTATAAGTGCAAATTTTTTTAATATATGAAATATTTTTATTTGCTATTTGAAATACATTTTATTTTTATCATTTTATGCAATATAATTTAATTAATTTATTATTTTTTAATATATGTATGTATATTTGTCAATCAAATGTATTTGTTAAAAATATTTTATTAATAATAAAATATAACGATATTGATTGAAAAAATAAAACGGAAAAAAGTTTGTCTTTAAAATTGGTGTTTTTATTTATGTCATTTCGGATCACAGCCGACATAAAGGCGCCGCCGAAACTTTTCAACATTAGCCGCCGCCGCCGACAAATTTGCTCGGCACAGGTATCTGGTTGATGACTTTGAGGATCTACATAAATATTTTTCGTGAAGATCCTGGCAACAATTGCAATGAATGTAGTGACTATGCCTTAATTATAATTTATTTTATCTAAATTTTTAATGTTTTAAATTACTCTCTTTGTACTTCTAAACATATTAACAATATTTTTATTTTAAATTTGGACACTTTCTTTTAATACCTCAAATACTCTTTCTTAGATTTGTAACTGTATATTTTTTATTAGTTTTAGCTTAACCATCAAAATGTTTATTGACGTGTGTTTTTCTGTTGAAAATGGGGGGGTTACTCCGTAACTTGATACGAAAAGTAAAAGTATTCGAAAGGTATTTTCGATAAGTAAGTAAGTTGGAGTAAAAATATAAAGGGAAAAACCAAAAATAAACTGGGCAGCACTTGGTGATTACAAGTTAATAATTAGAAATTTTTAATTTCAAAATTGTTATAAACAAATTAAAACTTAATTTCAAAAATATATATAAAAGTCGTTATAATGGATTGTGTGGCCTTGTGGTTTGAGGATTCTGATCAAGTTATAGAGGAGAGAGTTAAAAGAAAGCTAATAAGAGATACATTTGATTTTATGAATATTGATAATAAGAAGTAGAAAAAAAATTTGATCTGAAAAGTTCACAAATATTTTCATTTTTAGTTTTATTAAAAATTTTCGTCTAAACAAAGAAGCTTTTTTGATATGTATGTCTAGAAAGTATTAAAGGCGACCTTAAGCCTAGAAAAAGATCTGCCGCTATATGTCCATCCTTAAAGTTAGCCGTTGCCTTAAAATTCTTAGCACAAGGTGGATATCAGCACCAAATAGGCCAACACCATTACATAGTGCTCTCTCAGCAGTCAGTGTCTAGATGTTTGACAGAAGTGTGAAGTCATCGAAAGAATAATATGTCCTTAACACATAATTTTATAATAAAAGTGGAATCCCTGGAATCATCGGAGCTGTTGATGGTACCCACATACAAATAATGAGACCAATCAAAAACGAGCATTTATATTTTAATAGGAAACTAAAGCACAGCATGAACGCTATGGCGGTAAATAAGTCATGTAGAGGGTACTATAAGCGTTAATATCTTTGTTTTTTTTAGATATGTGATCATGAAATGTATATATTATAGATGTATAGATATAGATAAATGTATATATTATAGATGATATAGATGGTCGATTTGGGGGCTCTAGTCACGATTCACATGTCTGGAACTTGTCTAATGAGAGGCAAATTTTAAAAACTCTATTCTTTAATGGAGATAAGTCTACAAAGAAAACCAAGTAATAGTTCGTCAAACGTAGTTGAAATTACTGACAACAATTACAGGAGCATCGTAAGAAATATAAGAGATGAAATAAAAAATTACATGCAAAGAATTCGTAACTAATATTATTGCTGTCCATTTATTAAAAAGGATGAAGAACTTTATAAAAAAAAAATAGAAAAACAAAAGAAACCGAATTCATTAAATATATACATATGTATATCTATAAGCTAATCATTTTTGTGTCCACTTTTTTAAATCTAGTTCAAAGATGGCTCTTTTAAGTTTTAAATGTTCTAATTTAAGTTTTGCATTTTGCAGGTCATTTTTCTTTATTTCCTCGAGCTTTTGCTGCTTTATGTTTAATTTTTCCTTTTCAAGTTTCAATATTTCTTCCTGTATATAGTAACTTCTTTTTAAATACTTGTGAATGCCAGATAAATTTTCATTTATTTCTGTTAGTATTGCTACTGAATTGTTCTGATAGGGTATTTGATTTTCCACTTGTTTTTCTAGAAGAGCTTCTTTGTTATTAACTTTCTTTTTTACTTTGACGTGGTTTTGATGGTCTTGGTTCTTCATTTAAAATATCTGGGAAGGACGAATCAGGCTCTAAATCCTCCTCATTTTCGTCGACTAAATAATGAAGGTCTTTTTCAAGAACAGAATTTATTATTGGCGAACTTGATTGTGGATTTGAACCAAAGTGTTTATTTTGGCTACCATTAATTGCCTCATCCATCGTCAGTAAATCACCCGTTTGTCTTTCTAGTGGTATTAATGAGAAATACTTGCTTGGTCCTGCACCAGTACCAGAGAGGCACAGTTTATTTCTACTGCGTTTGGCTTTGACATGATTTTTATAATCTGCCCAAATCTAATAAATGTTAAAATGTTTAATAACCCTGCGATAGACCGCACTCAAATATTTAAATTTATCTCAGCTTACTTTTTTCCAACCTTTAACATCTCGCTGCGGTGGATCAAGCGAATACAAATCGGTTCTTAGTTTTTGCCACAGGTTATTCGATTTGTTTCTTGTATCCGGGACTTTTAGATGTCCCTTGGCCAAATGGGTCAGCATAAAGTCTACAAGAGTTTCGTATTGTTTTTGGTTTGTGTATAAAATTCGTTTTGACTCAGTCCTTTGAGATTGTTTAAAAAATATTATTATATTATTATTTTACAATGTATTTTTATTGATTTACTTACATTTTAAATTTATTATTAGTTGTCAGAATTATTAACGAAGAATTTTCGAATATATACAACGCTTTTTATGCTTGTTTTCGTAATACAGAGTTAGTTTTTTTTTGTTCGTACGAAAAGAAAATTTGGTCACACTTTCGAAAATTTTCTGTACTTTCGTACTACAGAGTACAATTTGTTCGAATACGTACATTTTAATTTTTGTATCGAATTACGGAGTTACCCCCTTGTTGTTTTTCTTTTACCATATGACATTAAGCTCGACATTATTCTATTGAAAATCGGGGTGGAGTTGGTTCTTATGACGACATGTACAATATGACACTAATTCTCTGCCTCCAGACCAAGGATCTTAATATATGCCATATATGTAAATGCCCAGGGTCTTAACAATAAACTTGACGAATTTCGCATACCCGAGACTCGTTTTAATTGTTGTACGTCTGGTAGTGCATATGCACCAAATGCATATCGCATATTCCATTCAGATAGACCTTCCCTCGGTGGTGTAATGGCAATTTACGTTAGGTCTCATATTAAATCTAAACTTGTACGTAAGGGCAATGCAGATAACGAAAACGCGTTTAATACTGAATATCTCTTTCTTGAGATATTTGACTGTGGGAGGATATTGCTACTAGGAACTGTCTACAGACCTCGTAAGAAATTGATATTAAGCCCTGATCGATGAATTATCCAATCTCGCTCTTGACTTTAATTCTATTATATCAATGGACAAAGAATTAATGCAGGACATGAAAGCTATAGGGTTGATACCTACATATTTTACATCTTCTTCAGCAATACTGCTTGACCTTTTTCTTTTTTCTGCTTCTAGAAATAAATATTCAATTATATTTCCAATTTGACCCGCTGACATACACAAAAACCTAAATTTCTCAATTTTATTAGTCAGACTTTGAGAATTTATGTGCTCTCTGATTAGCAATTAGAATTCATGAAATCGTATGAAAGTTTTGATAATGCTCTTAAAGACTAGACCTAAATCAGAAGTTATAATAAATATAAAGGCGTTATACACACATTTTAAAAAGGTATAGTTGAAGTACATATCAATTAAACTGATGTTGAAGATCAGGAAACACCTTGGGTGGTTAAGCAACGTGGTCAGGAAATAACTTGTTAAGGCTATCCATTTCATCTATTTGTATGAGGTCATCATTCATTTCTTTTTTTATGTATACACAACCCCGTATAGTGAACGTAGAACATAACACCTTTTCTTTTTGAGGCGAATTGCTGCGCTCTGTTTTTTAAAATTGGTCGGAGTTAAGTTCTCGTTAGCATAGAATCAATCAATAAGGCGGAAGATGAAACCGTTGTGATGTTTTCTGCAGTTTGCCAAGGATTTTAAGAAAAAGTCATTGTCATGTGCAGACCACAGTTTCACAATAATAACGGCATCTTTAGAGTTCTCCCTGGGTTTCTTGCTGTGATCCCTTAGACGGTAAACAGATTGAATGTTCGGTACAGGGGTATTTATCGTGTCACATATTTTGAGGAATATTTTCTGTTGGTTTTCGTCTTGGAAGTACGGGATTTCAATTATCCTAAGCTCAAATGCAACCGGATAATTCTTCTGTTGCCTCAGTTTTTTTGGGGTCACTTATTTCCTCGCGAATCTTCTCAAGAATAGTTATTCTCTCATTAATGTTTAGTAATTTATTTTCAATAATATTATATTTTTCGAGCAGATCACTGATACACTTCTCTTTAAATTCCTTAAACTTGAGATCAATCGTACGCAGAATTTGCTCCGTAAAATTTTTCAAACCTGCTGTCCACACAGTTTAATAGTTAGAATGGTGACTCATGTAATGAAGACCGAGAAGAACTTGTCCCATCTATGCGGTGAATGTCTGTTATGCGTCTATTGACAGGGGTATTCAGCTCTGATTGATGGTCGGATTTCAGAATTATCAACTGCTTACTTGTTATTATTGTTATTTTTGGTTTTAAATTTGTTAATATCGTTTTTCCTGATTTTTTAATCCTTTCTAACTTTGAATAGGAGTAGTATGAGTATGATATTAAAATAAGTATTAATGCGTATACATACATAATATAATTGGCCATTACAACCCTTTAGTTAGGACTACGGCCTAGGTTCTCAACACCACTCATGTTTTGTGTGTTAATTTTACACTTGAGTGGCGGGACCTACAGTTTTAAGTCGACTCCGGACGACAGATTTTTGAGAAACTTTTTCATGGCAATTTTATTTACTCTCAGAGTTTTTGCCAGAAATCTGCTGATAGGAAGTCGCCGAAAAAATATTTTTTCATATTTCGTTTTGATGTCAGACCGGTGATTTGAACCGTGGCTTCGCGTCTAATAAGCCAACACATTACCTACTAGACTACGGCGAATACATATAAGTATCAGAAGTTATAAGTATGATTCGAATCTACTCATCTTTTTGAATACTCATTTGCTGATTTCTAATACACATCTGCTGCTCAGTTATTAATATCACTGTGGCGCAGAGCATTTGCATTGAAGTTGACTGTTTTTAAAACTTTGAAGAAGTTCCGCATATCATATAGCAAATCGCAACATGTAGGGGCCGCATTAGAGCAAATTTGTTTTGAATAATACTACCAATTCTGCTGCGTTAATAAATACATACAGTGGTGGCCACGAATTTACTCCAAACCTAGAGCATCATCCAAAGTACACCCTAAAAACAACATGGTGGAGGAAATGTGACGGTGTGGGCAGCATTTTCCTGGCATGGTGTAGGTCCCATTTACAAAATAAATTCTAAAACGGACCACCATGTTTACAAAAATATTATAACAGACACAATGATACCATTCGCTGAAGACAACATGCCTCCAATATAGAAGTTTATGCATGATAATGACCCTAAGCACATTTCACGTCTAGTGAAGAGTTGCTTAGAAGAAAACGATATCATTGTTCTTAAGTGGCCAGCTCAATCCCCGGACCTCAATTCAATTGAGAACTTGTGGAATGATGTTGAGGAATATTTACGAACAGTAAACCAAAAAATTCAAGCGATTTGTGGGAAGAAATCCAAAGGGTTTGGTATGCAATTCCAAAGCAACGTTATGTGGCATTAGTCGAAAGTTTACCCGGGAGATGTGCTGCTGTGATGAAAAATAAAGGATTTCCCACTAAATAATAGATTTTTTTTATGAAGCTGAGCTTAATTTAGAGAATAGTGTTATATTATGCCTATGTCTTAAATTCGTGACCAGGATAAAACTTGTGTTTATGCAGATAATATGTAAATAAAAATTTTTAACCGAATATAGGTAAGAAAATATTATTAATTTTTCTTCCTAACATTACTAAAATCCTAAAAAAATATCATGGACCCATAATTTTTTCGATAAAATGTAAAAATTATCTCAAATAACTCAGCCATATGTCGTGTCTTAAATTCGTGGCCACCACTGTATATTTGGCAACATTTTTTTCTATTTTTTTGGCGACAATGAGTTCAGAAAAAAAATTATATGAATGATTGGGATTTGAAGACGAAAAATAGAAGAGATAAATTTGGTAAAACTGACAAAAATTCAAGAATTAAGCAGTCTACACCTTCTGGCCACAGAACGTGCTGTGCGTAACATAGCGCCATCCTGTTGAAACTACATGCATGTTGGCCAAATGAAGTTGGCAATCGTTGAAATATGGACCGTTGCTAACGTAACTTTTAATCCAGAAATAGTCTCATCACTGATGATGAGTTTTGATGAAAATGAGGGTCAGTAGTAGGTAAACTACTCCAGAGCCCATTGTATATGGTCATTTAGCTTCAGTTCCTTGGTCAGATCAGTCTTTTACGAGTACAAGCTAATGACATGAGTCTAATTTCGCGAAGTTCTGGTCAGCGAAAGGCCGAGTTGTTATGAGCCGCAAAAAATCGAATGTCTTGAATCCTACTACAAACTCTCACGGACATCGAAGATATTGCCTGCATGCGGATGTTGGTCGACCGTTTACTGAATCAAGGAACTGGAATTTATCCGCCACATTGCGAATATTCCTCTCGATAAAACGGCTTGGCGATCGAAAAATGGCCAAATTTTATGGTACTTTGCTCGAACAGAACACCCATTTTGATAAAGTTTATTATTTGTACGTGTTATTGAATGCTACATCCGTACAAAGTAATTTGACAAAACAGACAACTAATTTGACATACGTATGTATACAGCTTGAACAAAATGGTCGCTATCCATTGATTTTGGAATTCAGAAATCCTCGCGATATCATATTTTTTCATTCTTTAAATTATAAATGATTTTGAAATGGAAGTTATTATTTTTCTTAACTGAAATGCTTTTATTGGAATTGCTATGAACCACAAATATAATAAAACAAAAAAACTTTTTTTTCTTTCATGTCATCTCTCTAATAATAAAGTTTTTCGTAGTGATTTTACAGTCTATTCTAAACTTTTATAAAAAGTTTTAATTTTTTAATGGTTTGCAGCAATTTAGTGAAAGTAAACATTGCAAACACTTTCCATCATCCACAAAAGTTACCAACTTATCAGGTGGCTCCCCATTCGAGCATGCTAAAAAGTTGGCAATTTAATGTATGAAATTTATGTTTCAGCTTCTGTATTAAAAAGTTTAAATAAGAAATTCATTGCAGGTTTGGATAAAAATGGCAACATACTCGTACAAGTTTCTTTAACTTTCTGTTATTAACACATTACTGATAAACCATATATAGTACAGTGTCTTTCTGTATAATATTTTCTTTATTGATAAAGTTTTACAATACGACCTGTTCTATGAGTTTACGTCAGAGATGAAGAACAATTACAAAAAATTTAAAACATTTAGGGCCATTATTACGGGCGGTTTTTCATTATTATAAGTGGGCAATAAGGTAGAAGTGAGTGTTAAGTTAAAGCGTGGCCCATCGTTACCACTGCATTTAAAAAAAAACTTGTTTAATTGAGCAGTTTTATCAACATTGCTCCGGCACTGCCATGTTTTTGAAAAAAGTTAACTTTATTTTAACTGTAAGTTGTAAAAACGAAAATAAGTTAAAGGTAACTTTACAGGTCCCTTTAACTAAACCCAAGTCTAACGGTAAGTTGTAATAATTGTCCTAAGGTCTTAAGGCTCTAAAGGAGGATTTTAACGGCCAGATAAATTGTTATTATATAAATTGTTATTATAAGTGGACAATAAGGTAGAAGTGAGCGTTAAGCTAAAGGGAGGTTCATTCTCGCTTTAACTTTTAAAGCTAAGTTTATGTTAGAACTTACCATACAAATATTATTTTCAAAATCACCACTTCAAATATAAACAAAATGAGCAAATACAACAACAACAAAAAGAGAGACCCTTCGTTGCTACTGCGTTTAAAGAAACTTGTTTAATTGATCAGTTTTACCAACAATGCTCCTGCACTGCCATATTTTTGCAAAAATAAACTTTATTTTATCATTAGGTTGTAATAAAGAAAATAAGTTAAAGGTAACTTTAGAGTTCCTGTAGTTTATTTTCCTGTAATATCCTACTTTGTTTTGGAGTTCTTATAAGCTTATAGGATTGCACAGCACCATTAAAAATAATAACACGGTGACGAAATCAACATGTAAAAAAGGTAAATGAGAATGGACAATTGAAAATTTAGTTCATTGACATGTGATAATAATATAAAAATGGGTACATAACAGAGATCAGCAATGAGTATTCAAAGATATGAGTAGATTCGAGTCATACTCATACAACTCATATTCAAAGTTTGAAGTACTTATCACTTATCAACATTTACAAGAATCACAAAATAAGTATGATTCGCGTACGAACACTACAATACTCACTAGAAGGTTGTGTGTTTGCTTTGCTTGCCGTCTTTGCCTTTTTTTATCTTTGTAAATGCAACAACAACTAAGACCGTAAATTTTGATGAATTATTTGAGTCACTCGAATCACTTATGAGAATTATAAGTATTTTTCTAAATTTATGAATTCGAATGTTATGAGTATGATATCAACGTTGTACTCATACTTATAACTCAATGTTGTAGTGAGTACGAATGAATCAGAGTAGTTAAATTTCAATACTGTTGACTCACTCATATTCAAAATTTCATGAGTGCTTATGAGTAGGGAAAAAACGATTCATTGCTAATCTCCGGGAGTTCCCTGTACCCTGTGGTTTGTATTATTCAAAAATGTAGTAGTTATAATAAATTTACTAAATTCCAATAAAAAATTTTATTATGAAATGGCTCGATAATGTAAGACAAATATCAGTACCAGCACTTACTCTGGTGATCTTGAAGTATTTCAGCCATTTGATGCTGTATTTATTTCTTCCAGTAACTTCCACCTCGGCTCTGGAAATGAGTTTATCTCAAAAAATCTGAAAAGAATTATATTTTAGCAGGACAACTTGACAACTGGCATCAGATTTTACACAAAAAATAATTGAAATAAAGCAATGTCCACCATTTACATCACATATTAATCCAATGGAAATATGTACGGGACTTTATTTAGCTGCAATCCATCATTTGCCCTTTTTAAAAACACAATTTTAGAAAAATGGCAAAACTGATCAGAATAGTGCTAAGAACTTAGTCAGTAATGTGAAAAATAGAATACATAGCTTAATAATCAATGAAGGTAGACAAATTAGCTAAGAGTGGAATGACATGTATAAATGTTTAGTTTTAAAAAAAGGTTAGGTTAGGTTAGACGACGTGTGCCATACACCATAGCCGATACCATAAAAAATACTCCTGTATGTACCATGTGGTGGTTTTACCTATACCCACCTATACGAACTTTTTCTAGTAACAAACAAAAATTAAATATTTTTCAATATTTATATAAAGACAGTTAAATATTTTATAGGCGATTCTATTAAACGATATATAAAATAAAGGAAACTTCGATAAAAGATAATTACATACACAATATGTACACACATAATTGGCCATTACAACCCTTCAGTCAGGATTACAGCCTAGCTTCTCATACCACTCATGTTGTGTGCGTTAATTTTTATACATTAGTGGCGGGACCTACAGTTTTACTTAGTCTCAGAGTTTTTGCCAGAAATCTACTGAGAGCAAGTCGTCGAAGAAATATTTTTTTATATTTCGTATTGATTTCTGACGTGGGGTTTGAACCGAGGCCTTACGTCTAATAAGCCAGCACCCTACCTATAATTATAAAAGATAAATCCCTTAGTGGCAGCAGTCCTTCTCTTTAATAACCAATTAAAAACTTCCAGGAAGGCTTTTAAGATATCTCTGACCTTTTTGCATGAGGTATGTATATCACTCCATGCCCCTTGATCCATCTTGAAGATTTTTTAGTTTTTTGTTTGACTGGTGTCTCAAGATAGTTACATGAATTGAACTGGAGTCAGAGTTTTGTACTGGCAATTACATAATATGAACTTATTGGTTCTCTAAATATTTTATCCAGCAGTGCGATGTGTTATCTTTATCATTATCTTGCATAAAAATTCTTTACAAGTTTCCAAGAGCGAATGGAAACTGGCCCTTTCATTATCCAAATTCTCTATGCTTAATTGCCTTCAAAGTATTGCTTGCACACCTAAGAACGTTGTTCCTGAATTTTCACTTATAAAGCATTTTTTTTAGCGAAAGAGAGAAAACTAAATGTCGAACTCTAATATATGCAACATGAGCATTAGCGAGTTTTCGTATTTCTGACGACATTGTGAAAGGATCCTCCTTCGCATAAGTAATTATTAGACTATCTGCGGTACTAGTAGTGATTTCTCGTGGAGGTTTATTCTAACAAACACAGTTGTTTTCTGATATTTTCGGTACGACAGTTTTGTTGGACAATTTTTAGATTTCTGCCACTAGTGCTTGCAACTTTATTACTGTTCATAATTCGACGCCTCCATTCTATAACGTTCTAAGTGTACTTAGAACGTTTTTAATGTTCTTGCATTTTTAAATTATACGTTTTCTAACTTAAATACTGTCAAAATTTGGTTAAGATGCGGCGCTCCGTTCCGAACACATATAGTCGTATGGCGCGTGAAAACTTTGGGAGCTCATAACTCAAAACACACTTTTTCGACTTAGAATGTTATAGAACGGAGGCGTCGAATTACTAAATTTTGCTAAACTTATGTGTACAGAAAGATTTTTTATCCACTTTGATATAATAAAATTTATATACATTTTTTTTTAAATCTAGTAAATATAAAGGAATTAATACGAAACCATGTAATCTGGTTTAATTGCTTTTACATCACTAAGAAAATAATTACAAAATACATGGTGTGTTAACTATCTGCCATACAATTCTTTTGGTCTTTTCAAAAATGTAAAGGCAATTTTTATAATTGTTGTTACTATTTATCTACTAGCAGGGACCGAAAATAACTGTTATTTTTGAATTTTTGATTAAAAAAGCAACCACAAGGAAATGTCGGAGAGCAAAACCAAGTATACCATTTTGATTGTCTTGGACCAAATTTTTATAAAAGGCGATGCTTTTTAAAAACATGATTTTTATTTTTTAATCAAAAAATAACAGTTATTTTTTGATTTTTATTTTTTCGAGCAAAATTAACACTTATTTTTGACTTTTATTTTTTCGAGCAGAAATAAAAGTTATTTTTTGACTTTTATTTTTTCGAGCAAAAATAAAAGTTATTTTTTGACTTTTATTTTTTCGAGCAAAAATAACAGTTATTTTTGACTTTTATTTTTTCGAGCAGAAATAAAAGTTATTTTTTAACTTTTATTTTTTCGAGCAGAAATAAAAGTTATTTTTCAACTTTTATTTTTTCGAGCAGAAATAAAAGTTATTTTTCAACTTTTATTTTTTCGAGCAGAAATAAAAGTTATTTTTGTTTCAATTCATGATGAATTCATAATATTTATTAAAAATTCTTTAAAAAATTATTGTTATTTATGTCAGAAAATTATTAGAATTAAGTTTTGGGTATATTAAACACTAATCTTTGGTTTGAAGTACCCAAAATAACTTTTATTTTTGCTCGAAAAAATAAAAGTCAAAAAATAACTTTTATTTCTGCTCGAAAAAATAAAAGTTGAAAAATAACTTTTATTTCTGCTCGAAAAAATAAAAGTCAAAAATAACTTTTATTTTTGCTCGAAAAAATAAAAGTCAAAAAATAACTTTTATTTCTGCTTTTAAAAATAAAAGTCAAAAATAACTTTTATTACTGCTCTTAAAAATAAAAGTTAAAAATAACTGGTATTTCTGCTCGAAAAAATAAAAGGCAAAACAAAACTTTTATTTCTGCTCGAAAAAATAAAAGTCAAAAAATAACTTTTATTTCCTGACTTTTACGATAAAAGTTATAACAGTTACGGTCCCTGTCTACTAGGCCTTATTAATTACAATCGGTAAGTTATTTTAAGTAGGATAAAAAAAAGATATTAATACATAACCCTCTTAAGAATAAAATATGCAACACAAACTTTTTGGTGGATGGGTGTGCTAATTAGAAGACTACCACTGTATTTCATTTAGAGTTTATATTGGTTTACGGTGCAATTGGTTCACTTAC
This sequence comes from Sarcophaga rosellei, assembly GCA_930367235.1. Classification (NCBI taxonomy): domain Eukaryota; kingdom Metazoa; phylum Arthropoda; class Insecta; order Diptera; family Sarcophagidae; genus Sarcophaga; species Sarcophaga rosellei. The sequence goes on along the minus strand of OV884020.1, from coordinate 26,591,753 downwards.
AATTAAAACTTTAAGGAAAATTATTGCAACATGCCGCTAAATTTGGGTTTAGTTAAAGGTAACTGTAGCTAAAGTGAACATTAAAGTCACCTTTAACTTTTTTTCGTTATTACAACCCACATATAAATAAAGTTAACTTTTTCACAAGTATGACAATACCGGAGTAATGTCGATAACACTGCCCAATTAAACAAGTTTTTTTTTTAACCCAATGGCAACGACGGGCATAATTTTTTTGTTGTATTTGCTCATTTAGTTTATATTTGAAGTTGCCATATTGAAAGTAATATATAATATGGCAAGTTTAAACATAAACTTAACTTCAAAAGTTACTAGTAGGATGATCTTAATTTTGGCTTAACGCTCTGTGATCCTCCTCCGCTAGGGTGATCCTCCCTTTAGCTTAACGCTCACTTCTACCTTATTGTCCACTTATTATAATGAAAAAGAATTTATCTGCCCGTTAAAATCCTCCCTTTAATTAACGGCAAGTTGTAAATATACAAGAAAAAACAAACATAGAAATTTATATTTAATGTTAAAGATTAGGCATTAATTAGATTGTTTTATTCAAAATTTAAATAATTAAAAATATGTTTATTTAGTTTAAAATGTCTGCATTTGCCACCAAATTTTCAAATTAGTTTATGCTTGAACACCATTAGAATAGCAAAAAAAGGTGGAAAAATCGTTTATAAAGCCTGAACAAAAGTAGAAAACATCACAATTCGTTTAGAAATCAACGACGAGGAATAAATAAGCTAAAAATTAGCTCAAAAACTTTTTTACGGTACGTGAAGAAAGCTCATAAATGTGAAAAGCTAATAAAATGTGAAATACGGTTGCGAAATGTCTTAACAAAAGTTATAATGTCGAAACAATGCACTGAATTCTCCGAAAGAATGATCTTAATGACGGCATTGCATGCAAGAATCCATTAAAGCAATAGAAATAGAAAGATTAAATTGCAGTGTGCTCATTGCTGCATTGGGAAATTATTTTCTTTCTGGAAGGTAGTCTGCTTCAGAGACAAAAGCAAATATAATATTGTAGCGAAAATGGTATGGTGTAACATCGTTTAACATTAAAATATACCAACACCAGCAGTATGAAAGAAAAGGGGATAGACAAGTAAGCAAGAAAGCAACAACAAACAAAATACACAAACAACAATGAAACAACGGTAGAAAACTCGAGAAGGCGAAGCCACAAACATTCGACTTTAAGAACATTTATCAAACAGTTTACGTGGGCATACAAAAAGGCAAAACAAAGCAGGCAACGAGTAGTAAGAATTCTGTCAGACTTGTATGAAGACGTGTTGCGTGTGAAGAGAATAATCGTGGTTTGAAGATCTCCGTTGTAAAGATCTGCGTTGTTAGTGTCTACGCAATAGTGGAAAGAAGAATAACGAACAATTGCTGTTGAGCAATTGTCCACAGTCATCAGAGCTCAACCGAATCACAAAATTTGGCATAAAAACTGGAAATTGAAATAGGAAAACAAACTATTTCGAACCAAACAGAATTGAAAGACCATTTTAGAGGAACAAAATAAATTAAGCCCTTAAATTGCAAAAAGAGTTTGCTGAATCTGTACCAAACTTTCTTTAAAATGTTATCCACGAAGAAGACTACCGAACAAGGGCCATTATTACAACTTGCCGTTAACCGAAGGGAGGATTTTAAAGGGCAGACAAATTATTTTTCTGTATTATAAGTGGACGATAAGGTAGAAGTGATCGTTAAGGTAAAGTTAAGTTTATGGTTGAACTCGTCATGGTATATATTACTTTCAATGTGGCAACTTCAAATATGAACAAAATAAGCAAATACAACAAAAAAGAAGCCCATCGTTGTCACTGCCTTAAAAAAAGTTGTTTAATTGAGCAGTTTTATTGACATTGCTCGGGCACTGCCATATTTTTGGAAAAGTTAACTCAAGTTATAACGAAAAGATTTTAAAAGTGACTTTAAGGTTCACTTTAGCTAAAAATAAATTTAACCAAACCCAACTTTAACGGCAAGTTGTAATAATGGCCCAAAGTATTGAAAACGTTTGAATTTTTATTATGACTTATGTAATGTACACAAGTTTAAATGAACCGTTTTGATTGTGATCGGGGTTTATTACTTTTTCTATATACGTACACCTAAAATCGTAATGGCTAGTGGACCAATTTCAGTGTGATTCACTGTATATCGAAAAGTGAATTGCGAAACATTCGAATTGCACATACAAAGGAATAATTTGTTTGCTATCTTATTTTATTTAATTTTGTTGTGCATATTCGTGCTTGTTTTCATGCTTTCATATGTCGTTCACATAACATTGAAATACTTCAACAAAAATTCTAGACATATAAACAGGGGCATTAAAACAAAAGTATTGCATGGAATTCAAATATTATGTTGTTTTGTAATGTCCAATAAACAATAGTTGTTGATAAGTCCTTTGAGATATTTCTTGTTATGTTAACACTCTTAGGAAATATTGATTATATTAAATTATAAATTTTATAGAAAAATATGGTACATGCTACTGAGTAAAATAATGCATTATTTTTTTGTTATTATTTTTATTTATTTGCAATCTATTTTCCAATAATAAGCAAATTTGATAAATTAAAAAAAATAACATGTAAATAAATTATAAATGTACAGTTATATTTAAATATTATCTAATATATAAATTTCTCGTGTCACGGTGTTAGTGTTAAACTCCTCCGAAATGGATCGACCGATTTTCATGAAATTTTGTATGCATATCGGGTAGGTCTGAGAATCGGACAACATCTATTTTTCATATTCCTAAATGTTAAGGGGGCGTGGCAAATCGTTAAAATTTAATATTTAGGTACATATTGATCGTAGACGAACAAAATTTGGTGAGTAAGTTCGTAGAATCGATGCCGATTTTAACCATTCTTTTTTTGTTTCAAAGCTTATCAGGTTTAGATGATTTTATTCGATATAGCAAAAAGTAGCAGCGGCAAACCTTAAAAATTGAATATTTAGGGGCATAATGATCGTAGTCGAATGCAATTTGGTAAGTTCGTAGAGTCGATATCGACAAACTTTAATACACTGCACTTTAATACACTGCATAAAACAGTTATATAAAAATAACTAACTTATTATAACTGTGTGGGGAAAGCGTTCTAGACAACGAAAATATGCTTTATTTAGGGTAATAAATTATTCTTTATTAAAGTAACGAATATATTTAAAAACCAATTTTTGATAGCTATCTAAACATCAAAAATAATTGTTCATATTTTTACTATTAATTAATTACATTGTACTAGTTGGAAAAAGTGACAAGCGGGGCACCTGGTGGATTAACCTAATTCGGGTACGCTGAATCCAGTGATGCTAACCGTTTTTTAGCTCTTGTTTTCGAAATATACCGTTATTTCGAAAATGGAGGAGGTTGCACAACATATATTCGCGTAACTCAAAAAGGTTTAGTTTTTTGAATAAACTAAAAAACCGAAATTCTGCAATGAAGTTTCCTTTAAGTAAGGTTAAACTTTTTCCAATATGCGCAGTCGTTGTAGAAACATTATTTTTTTTTTTGACCAAAAAACAAATAGTTTTTTAGCAAAATTTCGAAAATTTTGTTTTTTAAAAAGGCATAAAAAATTGGAAAACGCAGCTATGCTTCTTTTTATTTTTATTTATTTATTTTTGTTGTTGACGATTTCTGTTTCTACTTGTTCCAGGTATAAAAATAGAATACCAGTGTTGTATATATATGTACATGGTAATTGTACAATGTTGCAATTAATATTAAATATATTTGAATCATCCTGTGAACTTGTTCTTTTTTCAATAAAACATTTATACACATAAAGTTACATGGTGTCAGGTGTGTGAATATTTAAAAGGGGATTTAAAAAAAAATATTAAATATTATTTTGCAAATAACTAAATAAGTTGGCAAACAATATTTAATTTCAAGGAGTTGAAATGATGTCCGACATAAAATTAGAGCCAGTGAGCTCTAGTATAAAATTAAATTTAAATTCGTCAAATATGGCGGCCGAGTGGAAAACGTGGTTGGCTCAATTTCAAATTTATCTAACAGCAACGAAGCTGGATTCGGGGCCTGATGGTAGAAAAGTTGCTCTACTGCTCCATCATATGGGACCAAGCTGTTTTCATATATTTAGTTCGTTCAATATACATATCTGCAAGTGAAGGGAAATATGATGACTTAATTAAATTATTTGATGAGTATTTTATCCCAAAAAAGAACATCGCAATTAAGCGCCATGCATTCTTTACACGCAAACAAAATGGTGGCGAAAGCATCGACCATTATATTACGTTATTAAAGAATCTTAGTCTAACTTGTGAATTTGGAGCACTTCGAGAAGACATAGTGAAGGATGTATTTATTTGTGGATTGTCTCCAAGCTTACAACATATAAAAGAAAAATTACTAAGCGAAAATGATATAAAACTAGACAAGGCTATAACTATTGCGGAAAGTATAGACATAGCACGTGAAGAAGCTGCACATTTAGATGGTCTTGGCATTAACTATTTAAACAGAAAACCTAAGTTTGAAGGTCGAAAAGCGTTTAAGTCCAAATGTAAAAAATGTGACCAAGAACATACAAAAAAATGTCCGGCAGAAAATGCTATCTGCCACAATTGTAATAAAAGAGGACATTATGCAAAAGTATGTTTTTGGAAAAAACAAAACCAAAATCATCACCAATCGTTACCAATCATTCGACCATCAAAAACAACAACACCATCAAATACAACAACACCATCAAATACAACAACGCCATCAAAAACAACATAAGTATGTTACGAATTTGTCTTATAATTATGATGATGAACCAACAGAGTTGTTTGTTGGTACGTTATGGTGTTGTCACCAAAACCAACAACAACAAAATCATCAATATACAATAAGCAGTAAACAACAGCAACTAGAAAACCCCTTTGAAACTCAAAATATTTTCGCAGCTAGCTCAAGTCATCATGAACAACAGGAACGTTTCATTTCCCAACAAAAGGTGGTACGTCAAGTGTCAAAAATTCAACAAACGCCAAAACCAACATCTAGTGGATGGTATATTGCAGTTCTAATAAAAAGGACGCAGGTGAAATTTCAAGTCGATACTGGTGCTGATACTAACATCATATCAAAGCGTTTTGCTGACGAATTGGATCTCAATGATCATATTGAAGCATCAAGTACAACTGTAAACACATTTAGTGGTGAGAAATTGCCGATACATGGTAAAATTTACGTTAAATTTATGTATGGAGGTAAAGAATATTTTGATTATTTTTATATTATAGATTTAAAATGTAAGAATATAATTGGTTTAAATTTGGCAATTAGGATGGGTTTAGTAAAAAATGTTAATATTCTAACTACTACTAGTATAGTCGAAGATAATTTAGATATTTTTGAAGGTCTCGGTTTAATACAGAATAAATGTGACTTACAGTTAAAACCTAATGTGAAACCTGTAGTAGATCCTCCGAGAAGGATATCTTTTTCATTATACGATGAATTAAAATTAGAGTTAGATCGAATGATTCGTTTGAATGTAATCGCACGTATTGAGGAACTAACTGAGTGGGTAAGCTCAATTGTTTTGGTATCTAAGCCAAATGGAAAGTTAAGGCTATGCTTAGATCCTCGAAATTTAAACAAAGCAATTTTGCGACCTCATTTTCATTTCCCCAATATCGATGATTGCAAGGCCAAGTTAAGCGGTTCTCGTTTTTTAGCACATTAGATGCAAACTGTGGATTTTGGATGATCCCTCTTAGTGACAATTCGTCAAAACTATGCACCTTCAACACTCCATACGGCAGGTATAGATCTCTACGATTACCTTTCGGTATAAACGCCGCTCCGGAAATTTTTCATTCCGAGATGATCAAATTATTTGGCGACATAAAGGGTTTATTGATATACATTGATGATTTCCTTATTTATGCCAAGACAGAAGAAGAACACAATACCATTCTGAAACGTGTTATGGAAAGGGCCAGAAGTGTAGGAGTTAAATTTAATAGATCAAAATCAAAATTCTTATTAAGGCAAATAAAATTTATAGGCCATATATTTGATCAACATGGTGTTAGACCTGATAATGAAAAGATAAAATCCATTTTAGTAATGGCAATTCCCAATAATGTAGCAGAGCTACAACGCTTTTTAGGAATGATAAATTACTTAGGTGGCTTTATTGAAAACCTGTCTATGAAAAATGAGAATTTACGTCAACTTTTGAGAAAAGATGTACCACGGCATTGGAGTGATGGTTGTGATAGAGAATTTTAAAACTTGAAAACAGAGATAACAAAAACACCTGTGTTGACATATTTTGATCCCAACAAACCATTGTGCTTAACTGTTGATGCATCTAAACATGCAGTGGGAGCAGCAATTTTACATGGTAAAAATCCTATCGCCTATGCATCAGCATCCTTAACAAGTGCACAGTCGAACTATGCACAAATCGAAAAGGAGCTTTTCGCTATTTTATTCGGTTGCATAAGGTTTCATCAATATACGTATGGAAACAAAGTTAATGTTGAGACAGACCATAAGCCTTTAGTGAATCTATTTGATAAACCGTTATACAAAATACCCTCAAGGCTTCAACGTTTTATGTTACGACTTCAGTGTTACAACTTGAATGTGGTTTATAAACCAGGAAAGTATTTGTTTATAGCAGATACGTTATCTAGATGTCCATTGAAAGAGGAAGCCTTGATAGAATTTAATGAAGATGTGTCAGTACACTGCAATTTTATAAAAACGCACATGGAAATTCCTTTTTCAAACGTAGACGAAATAAGGCAACACATGGAGAAGGATGAAATATGTAAAAAGATAAAAGAGTATATACAAAACGGCTGGCCAAAAAATCAGAAATTAGTAGACAAGGAAATTATTCCTTATTTTAAACTTAAAGAGGAATTAAGGATTTTAGATAATTTAATTTTGAAAGGTGATCAGATTTTAATTCCTTCTATGCTACGCCGTAAGATCCTAAACATCTTACATGAAGGCCACATGGGCATTCAGAGATGTCGAAGTTTAGCACGTCAAACCGTTTATTGGCCCAATATCTATAACGATATTGCAAATATTGTAAATAATTGTGAAACATGTTTAAAATTTAAAAACTCGAATCCCAAAATGGAAATGATACCACATTAAATATACAATACTCCATGATTCAAAGTTGGTAGCGATATGTTTGAATTTAACAAAAGACAGTATTTAATAGTAGTTGATTATTTCACAAAATATTTTGAAATTGAATTATTGGAGCATGGGTACTCAAGTGCAAATGTTATTATTAAATTTAAATCAATCTTTGCAAGACATGGCATACCACAAATTTTAATTACTGACAATGGACCTCCGTATAGTTCAAAAGATTTCAATAAGTTTTGTTTGGAGTGGGGCATTGAACATAGAACATCCAGCCCATATTTGCCTAGATCAAACGGTCTGGCTGAAAGAACAATTCAAACTGTTAAGAAAATGTGTGGCTCAGATCCTTATATAGCTCTTTTGTTACATATTACGACTCCGAAGGACAACATGCCAAGTCCAGCACAGTTATTGATGTCTCGAACTTTAAGAACAAAATTACCTACAATTTCGGAAAACTTTAGACCAAAATTAGTTGACACAGTAAATTATGAAGACCAATTGAGAACTCGGACAATGAAATCTGCAGAGCATTATAATACAAATGCAGTAAGGAAGAAACCAATTGAAATTGGAGATCCAATAATGTTTAAAAGGGACAATAATTCTTGGTGGTTCCCTGGGGAGGTAGTTGAAGAGTGTCAGGAACCAAGATCTTTTCTTGTAAAGGATGATGAAGGTGTATTATATAGGAGAAACCAACAGCATATCTCATTAAAACCAGAACCCTTAACAAGCCCGAATTCGGATAATAGTACTCTCAATTCTAATGTTACAGAAGAAATAACAGATAATAGTTCTCAAAATAGCAATGTAAACAACTATACAGATAATAATCAAGATCACTATAGAACAAGATCTGGTAGAAAAGTAGTTAAACCATCTAGATTCGATTGCGATGTTGAAAACAATTAAAAATTTAGAATATAATTAAATAATTATATATTTCCGATTTTTAAAATAATAAATCAGTTAAATAAATTTTGTATACAATTACATTTTTATGAATTACACAACTCAATAATACAGAATTTAAGAAATCAATTATTATCTTAAATGAATTGTTATCTATATATTAAAAATTATTGAATTACATAACTCAATAACGTAGAATTTAAAAAATCAATTGTTGTTTTATATGAATTGTTATCTATATATATAAAAAATTATTGAATTACATTAATTTATAAAAAGGAAGATGTTGTGTATATATGTACATGGTAATTGTACAATGTTGCAATTAATATTAAATATATTTGAATCATCCTGTGAACTTTAATATTAAGTTTAGTTGAGTAGATAATAATGTTATCTTGTTCTTTTTTCAATAAAACATTTATACACATAAAGTTACAACCAGGCAAAAATATCTAAATATTTTCTGGTTGCATTGATGTTGGGTGCATAGTGTGTAGTCGTGTTTACAGCGTATTGCAGAAACGAGTTGCGTAGTATGTACCTAGCATTAGAATTAAAAAATAAAGTCATATACCGCACAAATCGGTCTTGTAAAAAACTTAAGTAACGTATTCTATTGTTATACCTGAAACAGGTAAAAACAGAAAACGTCAACAACAAAAATAAATAAATAAAAAGAAGCACAGCTGCGTTTTCCCGGCTTTGGTTTTTTACAGTTATATTTTTTACAGTTATATTGAAATATATATAGGATGGAGGCGTGTAACAAGTTTAATTACTTTTGTTATGTGTGTGGGAAATATACAAATATGCCAAGTCGCCGTAAAATGACTACTGAAACAATTAACTTGTATGAAACATATTTTTCTTTAAGTGTCATATGTGGCAAGAGTTGGTCCCATCAATAGTGTGTACAAAGTGCATTTACCATTTAAATAAGTGGAAAAAATGGATACGCCATGCCATTTGGTGTTCCGAATATAAGATGAGTGTTATGCGTGCATAAATCATACAGCCGGCATGAACAGAAGAAAAAGTGGTTCTATATCTTACACCGCAACAATATATGCTCAATTTCCGCTGCCACATTCTGACGAAATTCCTGTTCCGGATAGCCAAATACCAACAGAAGATATTCCCTCAATACTTCAATCTGTGGAAACCTGTGGAGCAGCTGCATCGATGTATCAACCGTCATACATCACAATTCCATGTAACTCACGCAAAATCGTCTGGATATAATGGTACGGCGCCTAAAATTGTCTCAAAGACAGAGCACTCTCTTAACAAAAGTGTTACAGAAAGCTAATATTTTAGCACCAGACGTACAAATATACGGGGCTATCAATTGCCATCGTCTATTTACGACTTTTTTAAATCTATTGAGAATAATTCTCCCGCGTATTGTACTGACATTCGCGGCTTGGTTTTAACAATGCAACATGAATATAATCCTGAAGATTGGCGCTTATTTATCGATTCGTCCAAAAGTAACTTGAAAGCAGTTTTGCTACATGTCACTAATTTAAAAAGTCCTATTCCGATAGCACTAAGCACAAATACTAAAGAGACATACGCATCAATGAACAAAATAATAGAGTTAATTAAATATGAAGACCACAAGTGGAAAATATGTGCAGATTTAAAAGTGGTGGCTCTTTTAAGAGGCATACAATTGGGCTATACTAAAAATATGTGCTTATGGAATACGCGTTTCCATGGCGACCAGTACAATACACGGGATTGGGCTATACGTTAGGAAAGCAGATTGCATAGGAATAATATTATTGAATTACCACTTGTGCCGATGGAAAAGATTTTGCTTCCTCCACTCCACATCAAACTGGGTATTGTAACAAATTTTATAAAAGCATTGAACCCAGATGGAATTGCTTTTACCGAATTTCGCCGAATTATTCCACGATTAAGCGGCATGACAGTAAAAGAAGGTATGAACTCTAGCTACTTTATTATATTAGATTTATATTTCATATCACAATGTTTTTATTTTACAGGAATTCTGAATGGACCGGACATTCGTCGTCTAATGAAGGACCAACAATTTGAACTTGCATTGAATGATATGGAGCTATTGGGCTGGAATTGTGGTAAATCAATAATAGAAAATGTATTAGGAAATCATCGGTCTGAAAATTGGCGAATTTTAATTGGAAATATGCTAACCGCATTTAAAAACTTAAACGCCAAAATGTCATTGAAAATAAATTTTTTGCATTGTCATGCAGAAAAATTTAATGAACAATCACCAGCCGAGTCTGATGAACATGCCGAGAGATTTCACCAAGTAACAGCCAAACTCGAACATTGGTATAGTGGCAAACAACTTGATTTGTAAATAAAAACTTAAACTTTAATTAACAACAAAAATAAATGTTTTAATTCTTGAAGTTTCGTGTAGTTATTATAATAAACTAAACCGTTTTTGAGTTACGCGAATATATGTTGTGCAACCTCCTCCATTTTCGAAATAACGGTATATTTCGAAAACAAGAGCTAACCTAAAAAAACGGTTAGCACCACTGGATTCAGCGTACCCGAATTAGTTAAACCCGCCAGGTGCCCTGCTTGTCACTTTTTCCAACTAGCACAGTGTTATTTTTTGACACACCTCGTATATTCTCTGATTGTTTATTTGGCATCTTATTACTTCAAAATAAATCGAAACTACAATAGCACTACTGCACTGTTGTATTCCTATTGTTGTTCGTTATAAGACGAAATCTAAGTTTGTCAAAAGTGTAATAATTTATATGAAATGTATATTGTAATCCATTGAGACTGAAGAACTTGTTCTGTATCAAGAATGATTCGTTGCAACTGAAGTTTTTAATTCACCAAACCACTGGGAATGCCACAGTTGTTGAGTGAAACGAATATACAGAACTAAATAAACAGAGCTGGTATTATTTAACTTCTATTATTTATTCTTATAATTTTACATTACACAAACATATGTATTTTTACATCTGATTTTATGGCGAAAAGTGTAATAAAACATAACCATATTTCTAATTGAAAAGAATAAAGAAAGTAAAAATAAATAATAGTTGATATGATATAAATTTACTAGTAAAGACTGAAGGACGATTTAAAAAAATTTGTAACGGTCTTCGTTTACTTATGTAGTAGGAGTAATAGAAAAAAATGTTTTACTTACAAATTTATAACTGTTATAATGTAAGGTTTTAGCGGAATAATACTCGCCTGGATCGTAAGGAAAGCTTTTTTAATTCTAAATATGTCTATAATCTACGTTTCATTTGTGTTATCTTACACTATGTTCAGATATACACTTTTATTGAGTCAATATTCGGTTAATTGAGTACAATATTTTAAGTGTTCAGGCAGAATAATATACGCATTTCAGCTGCTTATTCAATATTCATTTGACAGTTGGTAAATACAACAGCTGGCTGTTTCAACAACATTGTTTTTACATTTTTTTTTGTTTGTCGTTGTTGACATTTGAGTTGTCAAATAGCAGCAGAAAGTGTTCCTATAATTGTAATATGTGCATTGAACATACGTATGACAGTGCTGCTTTTTAAGTTTTACTCAATATTATAAAAATTTGCGTATTTATTCCTCAATAATTAATTGAAACTTTATATGAAATATTGAGCTCAATAATGGCGTTTATTGCAATATAAGCAATAAAGGTGCATATCTGGGCACCGTATCAGAGTTAAAGTATTTTATCAGTTTAATAATTAGCGTGCAATAAATAATTTGTCGTAAACTATTACTAAAGATAATTTTCAAACGCAATACACTGTAAGAGAATATTCCCCCAGTGTTGATCTTAGTTCAAAAAAGGAATATTCTAAAAGCTAAAGCCGATCACAGACAATTTCCTTGTTATTGTACGATGAACGATTTCAGAAGACTGTTTTTCCCATAAATACAAAATTCTATAATCACTTTATAAAAAAAGTAATCGTTAATTATAAAAAAAAAATGGAAAGAGTTTCAAACGAAATACATCCAAATTTTACATTATAAATAGTTAGTATGATTAAGAGATCAAAATCGTATTTATTAATGCAGTTCGATTTTAGTTCAATAAAATGCGGTTTTACATCTCTGCCAAAATTTAGCAATCAGCAAAACAGTCAGTTTGTTTGGAAAAAAGAAATCGGTGTTGTATTCGTTGAAAAATTATTATCAGATTAAGGTTCGATTTAAGGATTTCCATGTGGAGTTCACATTAATTACATTTTAAACGGATGGCATTTTTCTGAAAATAAGATTTAAATATTTGGCATTTAATTAAAGAGAGAAAATGCAATTAAAACATAAAATTTTCGTTATTTTAGAAAGCCATGGAACGCTAACAAATTGATTTTGTGTTCAATTCTAATTAGGTGAATAACATCCTAGAACACGGGTGCAGTATTTTCTAGTACAAGTAGCAATTTATTACAAAAAATGTGTGTATTGCTCAATACGGACAACTCAACTTAAGACATTAACTTCCCACGATATTGAGGGTCGTACATGCAAAACGCAAAAACCTTTTCAAAGACCTTTCACCACCAGGCGTTCCGTTTTCAAAACAATAAATAAGGAGGAAAACCTCTGAAATGCTCCGAATATCTACCAATAAGGCCGCAGACAAATTCGTAGGAGTTGATGAAGGAGCATTCTTCGATCATAACTCAATGTCAGCGATGGCGCCATATCTTCACTGACTAAGTCTCTATTTCTTTCTCCAATAAACGCAACATCAAAAACCGTCCTTCTGTTAGTAGCTATAAACCTTAGTTCACAAGGAAAAATTATATTCCAGGGTTTCGGTTTATATCAAAAATGATCGATATTGTTACGAAAACTGAAATATCTAGATCATGGTGTTTGCTTTTACATCGTTTAACATTAAAATTATAAACAAAAGCTACAAAAACATAAAACTTGTTTACAAATTATCGCACTGCGTAATATAACAACAAACATAACAGCATAAAAGAATGATAAACAAGTAAACACAAATATATCAACAAACGCCAGCATAAAAAATGGTATACAAGTAAGCAAAAATACAACAACAAACACTACAAGAATAAATGTAAGCAAAATACACAAACAACAGTAATGAAACAACGATGTTTACATTTACAGAGATTTTGAGAAGGCGAAGCCAAGAAAATTTGCCTTCAAGAACATTTATAAGACTGTTACTCTGTCATATCAAAGCAAGGCAAAGCAGGCGAGATAGTTAGTGAAGTACAGTCAGTCTTGTGTGAAGACACGGTGCGTTTAAAGGGAGTAATCGTGGTTTGAAGATCTCCGTTACAAAGATCAGTCTAACAACTGTCCAGTAATTATTATTATTTATGCGAAGTGTGTAAACAGAGGAATAACAAACAAAGCAAATGTAGTTGTCACATCAAGTTGTAAACAGTGGCGCACAGAATTGTGTGAATAATAAAGGATTTTAATTAAAATCAAACACAGATTTATTTTTATTTTATTTGCAAACTACCAGCTCATATTTTAAACGTTTTTAGAAAAGTAAAAACGTAACAATATTATATATTATGGTATTACTTACTATTTCTGACGATAAGTACATTTCTAACCGCAATTATCAAATGTATTCCAAAGATTTATATATGTAACTTCAGTTTTAACGAAATCGTCATAAGGGTCATAGGGAAAATATTGACAGTTTGTTTAACGATGTGCTTTTGTGAAATCAAATGTTTTATTTCGAAACAAATCATATCTTCCATCTCTGGTTTTAGTTTTACTAAATAACATATTCCTCATTCATGAGATTGAAAACGTTCAAATGTGAATATATTCATGGGATTTAGTGAATTGTTATTGCAACTGCATTTGGTATTCTCCAATATCCATAAGTATTTATGATTTCGAATACAAATATATTTTTTCTTTGAAATTTGATCTAGAAATGTGTAAATCTTTTTAAAATAGTTCATGGCTCCTAGGATCATTTATGGATTTATTTTTAGTTTCTATAAAAAATATTTTTTATTTGTTTTTTTCTCTTTTTAGGAGTATATAATATTGTAATACATTGTTCTTAGTGCATTTTCATATTATAAAGTGTACATCGTTTGTACTACTTTTGCATCATTTTAAATAAATATAAAAATATATTCTCATATTGTATTTGATATTTGAAATTAACGGAAGACATTGAAGTCTTATAAGTCGCCGTAGTCTAGTAGGTAGTGTGTTGAATTATTAGACGTAAAGCCCGGGTTAGTATTCCAGGCCAGACATCAAAACGAAATATGAAAAAAATATTTCTTCGGCGGCTTCCTCTCAGCAGATCTCTGACAAAAACTCTGAGAGTAAATAAACCTGACATGAAAAAGTTAAAAAAAAAAATCTGTTGTTCGGAGTCGACGTTAAAGGGTAGGGTCCGCCACTCACATATAAAATTATCGCGCACAACATGAGTGGTGCGAGAAGCTAGACCGTAATCCTGACTGAAGGACTGTAATGGTCAATTATGTATGTATGTATGGAAGCCATAGAAAACGTATACGGAATCTATTGGAAATTTCTTAGGTTTTGATCGGAAGTACCAGATTACTCTGTATCAGAGATCAGCAATGAGTATTTAAAAAGATTAGTAGATTCGAATCATACTCATAATTTCTTATACTTATACACATTCATACTTATTTTAATATCATACTTATACTACTCATATTCAAAATTTGAAGTACTCATCGTACTCATACTTGACAATACGCTTGATGTTGTTGATTTCGACACTCCATGACTCAACATTTACAAGAATCACAAAATAAGTATGACTCGTGTACGAACGTTACAATATTCACTAGAAGGTTGTGCGTTTGCTTTGCTTGCTGTCTTTGTCTTTTTCTTTCTTCTTTTTTTGTAAATGCAACAACAACTGAGACCGTAAATTTTGATGAATGATTCGAATCACTCGAATCATTTATGAGTATTATAACTATTTTTCTAAATTTATGAATCTGTATGAATCAAACATATTTCGAATGTTATGAGTTTGATGTCAACGTTGTACTCATACTCATTGTACGAATGAATCAGAGTAGTTGAATTTCAATTGACTCACTCATAAGTCAAAATTCATGAGTACTTATGAGTAGCGAAAAAACTATTCATTGCTGATCTCCGCTGTGTATTTTATCGAACTGTTAGCATCTTTCCCCATGCATAAGACCATTGTTGTATTTAAAAGTATTTTTTTATTTGAGAGTCCTTTTTAAGACTACATTTTAAGGTTTTCAAGCAATATTACTACTACCTAGCTATTATCGTGTTAGGTAGATAGATTTAACGTGACATGTGCTTGCTTCAAAGACAATTACAAAATCACCCATAGGTCATATGATCCATTGGTAAAAAGATTATGAATAAAATATTGAGGTAGAAAAACAAAACCAAAGACACAAAAAGACGCCGGATCAATTAAGCAATAATGAGCGTGCACCACTTTCTCCATCCAATTCCATTACAAACCTCAGGAGAGTCTGAATATCAATAGAAGGTTACTGGCTCCTGGACAAACTCGTCTATCATCCCAATTTTCTACTCCTTCTTTCGAAATGCCACAGAGATAGCCGATTGGAGTGCTAAAGCCTACCACCAAGTTGGCATCAGAAAATGAACATAACGCTATATCGCTCTTAGGTATGCCACTATGTCGTGGAACTCAGCAGAGATAGATCTAGTCCAAAGGCTTTTATGGATTGCCTACATAGTATTAATAATCATAACAGAAAGAGGAAAAAATTGAAATTAGAAAGGAAAGAGGGAAATAAATTAGGAACTATGTATATACAGTGCCAATATCGGTTGGGCAATTCACAAAAACCCTTGTATCGTTGTATTAAGTGTATTGTTGGACGAAGATACAATAGTGTATACTTATTGTAGATAATTTTCATACAAAAATCCGATACACTTATAAACACTTTTGTCATATTGTTAAGTTTTTACCTTTTAAAAACTTTAAAATATAAGCTCGTAGCTTGTAAATAAAATAAAAATAAGTTTCTGTTTAGTTTTAATTAAAATTCTTTATTATTTGCACAATTCTGTGTGCCACACAGATGTTGATGTGGTGTTGATGTAAACAACAAAATTGGCTATGTTTGTTATTCCTCTGTTTACACTCTTTGCATAAACAATAACAATTACTAGACAATTGTTTGACTGATCTTTGAAACGGAGATCTTCAAACCACGATTACTCCCTTTAAACGCAACGTGTCTTCACACAAGACTCTCTGAACTTCACTAACTCACTCGACTGCCTTGCCTTGCCTTTTATATGACAAAGCAACAGTCTTATAAATGTTCTTGAAGGCGAATGTTCGTGGCTTCGCTTGCTCGAAATCTCTATAAATGTTAACATCGTTGTTTCATTATTGTTATTTGTGTATTTTGTTTACATTTATTCTTGTGGTGTTTGTTGTTGTATTTTTGTTTACTTGTTTACCATTTTTTATGCCGGTGTTTGTTGGTATATTTTTGTTTATGTTTACCATTTCTTTTGATGGCGTTTGTTGTTATATTACGCAGTGAGATAATTTATGAACGAGTTCATTGTTTTGTTTTTGTAGCTAATGGTTTATAATTTTAATGTTAAACGCTGTAAAAGCAAAACACCAGAATCTAGATTTTTTCGTTTTCGTAGCAATATGTTTTTAAAAAGTTGTACTGTTTCCGTAAATACCAATTGTAGCATGATTCTACGGTTGTCAATGCCAGCACAAGCATTTAATGTGCATAAGCAAAAGATTATCAGATTGCAGCGACCACTTGACTCAATGTTGCTGACCGTCGCTGCTGCGCATGACGCTACAATGGTATGCGCACACGCGAGGATCATTTGACACTTCGCTGAGTGGCCGCCGACAGTATTGGTATGCATATAATCTACACAATGTGTGTTGTTGTTGTGTTGCTTTGCTAGTGATCATGTATGGCTCTTTACCGTGGGAATTATTATGTTTATATGGAGAACGGGCGCGTGTCATATTGCACCCACTTGTCCCATGGTTAGCACACACACAAACCAGTGCAATATTATTTAACATAGAATATACTTAAGAATATAACAAACACACAAACCCATAGAATATAATTAAGTACTTAACAACCACACAAACCTATAGAATATAGCTAAACATTTAACATACACACAAACCTATGTATTTAGTATTAAGCCAATACAAATTGTATTAGAATTAAGGGATTGACTTGGAATTGTCAAGTCATCAAAATTATAGTATAAAAGAAGGGACATTTTCCCTCATATGATTATTCAATAAACCAAAGCCCAACAGTGCGTTTCATAAGACGCATTTGGAAAACTTAAAGAACAGTCTTTCATTACATGGCGATCCTGCCAGTTTGGATGTGCTCCAACTTTTAAGCACCCAAAACGCAGTGATCCTGCCAGGAAGTGCTAAATTTTTATTGGCACTCCTGGCAGGACAAACAAGAGTGCTCAAATTTACAAGCACTCTCTACATTAAGGACCGCCTGGCCAAGAGGCACCGGAGACCTTGCGCATGTGAAGCTAACGTGGATGACCGCCTTTCAAAGAAAGATGATCAAGGACCTAAAGCGGCACCAAAAACCTCAAGAACCAGGGACTAAGGACCTTGGAAAAATAATCAACAAATAAATTTTAGCTTAAACCAACGTGCTCCTCAAAGGTTGCACTGGCAGTGCCTATAAGCGTTAACCGCTCGAGGCAACAATAAATAATAAAAAGAAGAGAGAAAAACACAAATTTTTTTTTCTTCTCTGGTTGAAGCGTGTGGTCGCAGTAAAAAGCTTGTCTACTCGCAACAAAATGGTTTATACTGTAAGGAACAAGTTCGATTTCAATCAGCAATTGGAAAATGCTGGTGATAAGTTGGTTGTGGCCAATTTCTGTGCCATCTGGTGTGCTCCCTGCAAAGTGATGGCTCCCAAGTTGGAGGAACTCTCCAGAGACTATGCTGACAGAATTTTTATTATCAGGGTCGACATCTCCAGCGTGTCCACTTTCATAAAAAACAAACAAAGGATTAAAAATTTGCTGGAGCCAATACCGAAAATTGACCAACGCAATTAAAATTTTTTTTTATTCTATTAATCTAAGATTGCGTACATTAAAAATGAACCAATACTTTTATATAAATCTAGCAACAATGCTTTAAAGTAAAAATTATTTTAATTTGTATATTAAAAAAAAAATATATTTTTTATATAAATTTTAATTATAATAAATTTGATTACTAAATATGTATATTATAAGAAATATATAATAAATTGAACAAGAAAAATATAATAAATTTAATCCTTCTAGAATAAAACCTAAAGAATTAATAACACAAAAGTTATTTTAAAAAGGTTTTTATAGATTTTTTTTAGATAAGAATAAGAACCCAAAAGGGTGTTATTTAATAAAGCTTTTAATTTGATTTGATATGTCAATTAATATAATATTTTGATGTGTTTGTTTTTGCATTTTAAGGTATTTGTTAAGAAATAGATTATAAAATTGATATATGTAAATGGACCTTGATATTGTTAGAAAATTTTAGTTAATAATAGAAAGATAGACTTTGAATGGAAAAGACAATTATATCGCGGACGCATTGTCGCGAATTACAATTGAGGACTTTAAAAACATAAATAAGAAGGTATCGTGCGTATTAAGAGTCTCGACAAGATCGATGACTAAACAAAAAACCAGTAGCGAAATAAATAATCAGCATAAAAAAGATAGCGTAGATGAGCCCAAAATATATATACCAATTAAGAATAATGACGTCAGAAAGTTTTATAAATTAAAGATTTTTCCTAACAAATGCTACATAAAGAAAGGAAAATCAATATTAGCTAGCATAACAATGAATGATACGTTTACTTCAGAGAGATTTGACTTAGGACAATTTTTCTCTAGGCTTGAAAAAGTGGCCGGTAACCTGAATATCAATAAATTACAAGTAGCACCTAGTGAGAAGATTTTCAAATCTATCTCAATAAATGATTTTAAAGACACGGGCAATAAAATATTAAGAAAAATTAAAATAGCGCTATTAAACAGAGTAACTGTAATCGAAAGGAAGAATGCTAAGGCAATTCTTGATATTATGCTGAAATATCATGATGACCCCATTGAAGGAGGTCATTGCGGGATATACAGAACCGCTGAAAAGATAAAAAGATATTACTACTGGAGAAACATGACAAAAGACATAGCTAAATATGTAAAAGCATGCCACAAATGTCAAATAGCGAAATCTACCAAACACGTTAAATGTCCAATGATAGTAACAGAGACGCCTAACAAACCATTTGATACGGTGTACGTAGACACAATTGGACCATTTCCAAGATCAATACATGGAAATGAGTACGCAGTCACGCTAATATGCGACTTGACTAAATACCTAGTAACGATACCAATACCGGACAAATCAGCAAAAACTATCGCAAAAGCGATATTTGAGAATTTTATACTTACCTATGGCCCGATGAAGACGTTCATTACGGACATGGGTACAGAATACAAAAACTCAATATTAAACGAATTGTGCACTCTGTTGAAGATCGAGGAACTGACATCAACAGCTCATCATCACCAGACCTTAGGTACGATAGAAAGAAGTCATAGAACTTTTAATGAATACGTACGCTCGTATATATCAGTAGATAAGGATGACTGGGATGAATGGCTTAAGTATTTTACATATTGCTTTAATACAACACCATCAACTGTACATAATTACTGTCCTTTTGAGTTGATTTTCAGCAAAATACCAAACAGTTTCAAAGATTTCAATGAGGTAGACACAATCACACCACTATACAATGTAGATAACTATGCAAAAGAAGCAAAATTTAGATTAGAAATTGCACTTAAGAGAGCAAAACGTTTATTAGAAATAAATAAAATAAAGCAAAAGAATAACTATGATAAGGATATATTAGATTATAATTTTAACATAGGAGATTTAGTCTTACTTAGGAATAATATAGGACATAAACTAGAGGCATCATATAAAGGCCCATACAAAATTAAAAACATAGATTTAAGAAATAATGTAACCATAGCGGATAAGATAACGAATAAGGAACAAGTAGTTCATAAGAATAGACTTAAGATATATAATAAATAGTTTTAATAATGACATTAAACTGGCCAGAAAAATGTAATAATATTTAAGATAAATTTTATTTTTTTTTAACTAAGTAAACTTATCACTAAAAACAAAATAAATATTAAAATTTAATTAGAAATAATATTAAAATTGTATTACTTTAAATTAAGATTAATACTATTAATCATACTAAGTTTATTAATATAAATTAGAAATAGACGTAAAATCATTGTACTGTGTTGTGTAAAAGAATGTCCATAAAACAAAAGTTATATGAACATTCTTTTAAAGGGTGGAGGTGTAGCATGATTCTACGGTTGTCAATGCCAGCACAAGCATTTAATGTGCATAAGCAAAAGATTATCAGATTGCAGCGACCACTTGACTCAATGTTGCTGACCGTCGCTGCTGCGCATGACGCTACAATGGTATGCGCACACGCGAGGATCATTTGACACTTCGCTGAGTGGCCGCCGACAGTATTGGTATGCATATAATCTACACAATGTGTGTTGTTGTAAGAACAAGAATACATATACAAAATATTTTCTATGTAACTTGAGTTAACTATTAACACCTTTAAATTATAGTGTTCGCACAAATAATTAATAAATTTACTTTTTTCCGTAGTATCTTTAATTTTGTTGCTTGAAACCCAATTTATGAATACTGATATCCTTCTTCATATTGTTTTTTGACGTTTGGAATACTAACTACACAATACGGCATAACACTTAGTGTTCACAAACAAAAATTGTATTCAATACAACATACACGATAGAGAATACTAACTACACAATACGGCATAACACTTAGTGTTCACAAACAAAAATTGTATTCAATACAACATACACGATAGAGTCGTGTGAAGTGGACAAGTATTGATTTTGTTATTATTGAATTCTGCTTCTTAATCTTTATTTATTTATTAATTTTACTCAAACGTCACGTAATCTTCAGTTGTCATAAACTGTATTCGTTTAACAGGAGTTTCGGTATGAGAACTGGTTTTTGAGAGATTAAGGGATTTCTGAGGAGATATATAGAAATTGGTAGTGGCTAATGTACTAGAAGAGGTTGAATTTGTTGGTGGTATGGATTGAAGTTTATTATTTGTTTCTTTTTGTTCGTTTATTTGGATATTGGTTGTAATTGAGGCTTAAGAAGGGGATAATGTTATTTTATTTGAATTCTACTAGAGAGAATTTTTACATTGATTTGATGATGCACAAAATGTACGAGTACAATTGCTTGGAAAATGAGGGAAAATATTGCTGTTAACAAAAGATAGGGATTTGATCCATCGTTTCATTGTATGCCATCTGATAATTTTTCATACTTATTTACAACTATCAACTACTACCTGGGAAGTCAGTTACTCAATGATTTCTTTAGCTTCCTTTATTCCTCTTTTTTGCTATGGGGACTAAGGTTTGGTAGTAAAACAAGATTGTTTTGCCCTATAAGGGGGGTCCCCGGGGCTATTATGAATTCTTAACAGAATGTAAACTCAGTACAACACTTACCGAACTTATTGAGAGAAAAAGGAAATAAAACAAGCATTCTGTCATGGTCTAAACATACATCAGTGGTTGGTCGTTTATTTGACATGCTTAGAATTCTATGGGCTCTTATTATAATTTTTAATTTTAATAAATACTGTAAAACTAAACATATTTAAATTTTTGAACAAAATGCGACGTTGTTAGCACTTTAATAAACAGAGGAGAAAAAAATTATCGAAGATAGACAGGCGGAAGCCTGTCAACCTTGCAAGCAATTTTACTAAAAGTGTTTCCCGATGAATGTCATTTAACTAATGAAGTTGCAAACGAAGTTTTTTAGTTTATTCAAAGAAGATGGAGAATTATTATATATGTATATTTTTTATTTTGCGCTATTAACGCTAATTTATGAAGAAGTTCGCCTACAGTTACGAAACCCTAATATTTACAATACAAAGTAACCAATATAACCAAACAATAAGTAAATGAGCTATTTTTGATATACCGTATGTATTTTCGATTTCTCAATTGAATACAGTGAAAGCTCCACTGGCGGACAGCTCTAATAGGCGGACATCTCCGTTAGACGGACGATTTTCTAAGTCCCGTCAATTAGGTCGTATTTTTAGAGCAAATTCATCTCCCGTGGAAGGACGCTCCCTTGGACGGACGCGGACACCTGTTTTTCCAAAAACATCTCCCATAGGCGGACAAATAAATATTACAAATGGCAAAGCTGACCAATTTTATTCCATTTCGGTTTATCCCCTTTTTATACTATGCGCAATGAGTAGAGATTACATACATTTTTCTTTGTGAGTGTGTATTTTTCAACCTAATCAGATTATGTAACATTGCGTAGTGCGGTGATTCCCCGGTTTATTATTTTATGTAATGTGTGATGTTCATAGACAAAATCTAAATTGTGATTCCCCCTTTTATTTTGGTTTATGTGATAACTGATGGATGGTCACTAAATATGACTTGCCTTTATCAACATTAATAAATTTCTATGAACTATCCGATGTAAATGAAGATACTTTTTAAGATTTCGTTAAAATTGATGAATGTGCTTCAATTGAAAATGATTTGATGGAAAATATTTTGGAAGATTCAGAAGAAATACTTGTTAGTGATGAGGAACATGAAATCCATTCGGAGCCCAACGGAATAAGTACCTTTTACAGAAATTCAACGATTAAAAGCCCTTTCGGCAAACGACTTTGTAGCATATTCAAAATTAATGAATTTAGAGAGCCACTACGAGGATATGTGGAAAGAAAACAAGCAAGCAATCTATAAACAAACAACAATTTTTTAGATCTTAATAATATTTCTTGTTAGTTAATTAGCTACTCTGAATATAAATACATATCTACGTATGTACAATGTATATGAATATTAGGAAAATAAAAGTTAATGAAAATATTTTTAAAGATTAGTTTTTACCACAGTTATCGTTGACAACGAATAATATACAGGTAAAAATGTATTTATTAAATTTCTCCCGAAGTATTTTATCAAAATATCCCTTGGACGGACGTCTCCCATAGGCGGACAAAAATGCCTCGACGGTCGGTGTCCGCCTATGGGAGCTTTCACTGTATATATATTGTTACGAAAGTGGAAACGGCGTACCATCGTTTAACAATAAATGATAAACAAAAGCTACACTAACAAATACAGCGAAATTGTTACAAGTAAACCAACAACATCAGTATGAAAGAAAAGGGGATAGACAAGTAAGCAAGAAAGCAACAACAAGCAATATGAACAAAATACACAAACAACAATGAAGTCGCAATAGAGTTCTCGAGAACGAGAAATCACGAACTTTCTGCTTCAAGAACCTTCATCAGACTGTTTAAGTGAGCATATAAAAAGGCAAGACAAAGCAGGCAATGAGCAGTAAGAATTCAGTCAGTCTTGTGTGAAGACGCGTTGCGTGTGAAAAGAACAGTCATGGTTTTAAGATCGCCGTCGTGCAGTTCAACCGAACAGTTGTCAGTACTTACGCGAGCAGAATTACAAAGAAGAATAGCAAACAAGAAATTATTGCTGTTGTAATGTCAAGTTGTAAATGGTGGCACACAGAAGTAGTGCGAACATTAGAGAGTTTAGTTGAAACTAAACAGAAATTTATTTTGTTTGCAATCAACGAACTCATATTTGAAACGTTTTTAAAAAGGTAAAAACGTATCAATATTTATAATAACTATATAAACATAATTTTTTTTTCTTAAATATTAACTAAATAGTATGTATATGCTTTCATAGTAATGAAACACAGTGTAGCTTCTTTCACGGACCGAAAATAACTGTTATTTTTGATAAAAAAAAAAGCAAGCTCAAGGAAATGTGGGAGAACAAAACCAAGTATACCATTTTGATTCTCTTGGACCTAATTTTTATAAAATGCGATGGTCAAAACATAACTCTTAGGATATTTATCGAACAGTATTCCTCATATTCAATAGTATGTATTTCTAATATTCTCAACAGACGTAATCATTGATTCCTTCCACCTCTCTGGGAATATTCCAGTTTCCAACGATCTATTTATAATTCTGACCAAAATATTACCAACTTTGTTCCAATTGTCCAATAAAATGCCAGTTGATATTCTACTGAAGTCGTTTTTTTTCATATTCCTACATATATTCTCTAATTCCATTGCAGAAAACTAAATCTATAGCTTGAAGTCTGTACATTATTCTCATAATGCTGAATCCACACTTTCCGTATATTCTATGCCCTCAAATATCACTTTTTTTTCCCTAGTTTTCCTAGTACTAAATTCTTCATCCTATTCCACATTTCCTTCTAATCTTTTTCTGTGTTTATTTTACTATTTATATAGTGGTTTTTTGAATTCACTACTTTAACGCTGCCTTATAGTTGCACCATGCATCTATACTGTTTTCCATATTGGCTTTTTTTATATTTTATCCCTTCTTAAGACCCTGTGTTCGCTACTAAACCATTCATTCTTTTTTTTCTTGTTTACTCTCGATCTAACAGTAAAATGTTTCACCGTATTATCCAAACACAAGTCAAATTTGCCCACTTACTCATTTAAGACATTCATTTCCTCAAATTCCAACATCGATCCCAGTTTGCTTCTAAATCTCTAATAAATAAAGAGAACCTATGCAGGCATTATACTGGTAGCCCGTACATATAAGTGTAAGCGCAACTTACATGGAACACATGCAAAGCAGTACTTTTGGCGTAAGCCAAATACTGAGTTTTTGCCTAGCAATACTAAGGATATTTTCAAGCATGGGGGAGTATCAGTACTGGTGGGGGATGTGTTTCCAGTGCAAGAGAAGGGTATGTCCTTTACTATATATAGACAGTCAAATGGATTCATTCTAATATTTGGACATTTTAAAACAAAATGTGAAGCAAAGTGCCTCTAAGTTAAATATATTGGACACATTTATTTCTACCAGGGCAACGATCCGAAGAATTTTGCGAAACTGTAGCTTATGCATAATTGTTCAAAACTACTCCAAACACCGACAGAGGCCTATGACCTTAACTTTATTGAGCATGTTGGGAAAAACTTCCCCGTAAGCTCTTTAATGGAATCTCTCTATAGTGGAATCTATAATCATAGAGGAGCAGTTGAAACAATGAATTAGGCGAGAATGGAACAACATTACCCTGGAATTTTATGCCCATTTCGCGCAAACTATGTTTGGAAGCAGTAATAAAAGCAAAACGTTTTGGTTCCAAGTGTTAAAACAGCGCCTTTTATTTGATTGCCCAATTATGCGTTTGACATGAAATTCCTTAATATTGTTTTCTTTTTTATTTTAAAAGTATTTTTAAATAAAAAATGCTAAGTGTTTTACATTTTTTAAAAGCTTGTTTAATTACATTATGAATCCGCATCAAAATTATTGAAATATTTCCAATGAAATGAAAAAATCGGCATTTCAAGAATCTCATACCTAGGGTCTAAGTATACGTTTAAGTCACTGTAGAAGTTGAGCTATGGTACTCTAAAAAATACATCTCTGCACAACTGCAAAAGAAATAATCACAACGTGACACTAGTCGTTAGAATTCTTATAAGATGGCAGTTGTGATAATCGTTATCAGACAACTAAATTTTAATGCCTACTTTATATTTTCGATTACAGGAAACTTACATAACTTGATCAAAAACTTTTTTTAGCCCGCCGTTTACAAATTTACATTAAATTAAAAATTAACTTTTGAAATGACGCATATATGTATGTATACGACATAGTCAGCTAACAGTTTATAAGTGTTATTATTTCGTTTATTAAGTATCTATGTCACTGATATAGCAACTATTACACTTGCAATATATACAGTTCAAAATACAGTTTAATAAAGTAATTTCTTGTTAAATGAGGAATTTTTTTTAAACCATTCTTAGGGCCATTACTACAACTTGCCGTTAACTAGGGAGGATTTTAAAGGGCAGATAAATTATTTTCCATTATTATAAGTGGACAATAAGATAGGAGCGAACGTTAAGCTAAATAGAGGATCATTCAATCTTTAACTTTTAAAGTTAAGTTTATGTTAGAACTTGCCATATTATATATTATTTTCAATATGGCAACTTTGAATTTAAACAAAATAAGGAAACACAACAAAAAAAGAAAGCCCTTCGTTGCCACAGCGTTTAAAAAAGAACTTGTTTAATTGAGCAGTTTTCTCGACATTGCTCCGGCACTGCCATATTTTTGAAAACAGTTAACTTTATTTTATCTGTAAGTTGTAATAACCGAAATACGTTAAAGGGAACTGTGAAATTACCTAAAGGCACCTTTAACTAAACCCAAGTTTAACGGCAAGTTGTAATACTGGCCCTACAAGCGTTTTTATTTCGTTTATTAAGTATCTAAGTCACTGATTAGCACCTATCACACTTTACTGTATATACTCACTGTGTGTATAGTTCAAAATACAGTTCAATAAAGTAATTTCTTGTATAATAAGAAAAATTTTTTTGAAACACCTCTTATTTTAATAGAGGAAAAATTGTTTATGTTCCCTAAGAAGGAGAACTTCCAAAACTAAAATTCTACAGTCATTATTCTAGTGTATTTGTATATACCATATGAACATATAGTATATATGTATGTCGCAATAATCCAATAAGAAAAAGGGAAGGATTATTTCGCAAATCGTGCGGGCATGAAAATATGTTTTTTAATCAATTCCTTCTTCGACAGTAGTTTTCCCCATGACCATTAATATTGGAATTGCTTAAATAGCATTGTGGTGTTGCTGCAATAATTTATGGGTTTTCATGTCTTTTTATTTATTCCTCGAAGGAAAAACTTATCTTAAGAAATGTACTGTTTTATATAAGTTTTTTGAGGTTTGATTTTTGTTTACTTACCTTTTGCTATAAAAAAATATGCGCCACTTTACACATCAGTTAGCATTTGTACACATAGAACCATTTAACACATTCTTATGAACGTGTATTGAGCGGAGGAGTTGTGCCGTGCCCGTAGATTTTGCACTCAAATTTTAATATTCAGTTAAATCTCAATAAATCGAAACTTATTTAATGTTTTTATTTTCTTTATAAAGGGTCCGCCAAATAACTTTTTTTTGTTAAAAATGCTTTAAAAAAACTACTGAATATTTGGCTGGCCATGCAGTAGCCTACACGATCTGTCCAATTTTTAATCACATTATCGATTGTGTGCAGCTGTATTTCACCAATGGCTTCACGAATATTGTCCTTTAAAGCGTAAATTATCTCTGGCTTGTCTGCGTAACACTTATCTTTGACGGCACCCCACAAATAATAGTCCAACGGTGTCAAATCGCAGCTCCGAGGTGGCCAAACGACATCAGCTCAGCGGCTGATAATGCGATATTCAAAAACAGGGCACAAAACATCGGCTGTGTGGCACGTAGCGCCGTCCTGTTGAAACCAAATGTTGCCAATATCCTTCTCTTCAATTTTTGTGAACAAAAATTCGTTCAACAATGCCCGATAACGATCGCCATTGACTGTAACGGTCACTCCTTGCTCATTTTCGAAGAAAAATGGCCCAATTATGCCTCTGGACCAAAATCCGCACCAAACAGTGACTCGTTTTGGGTGCGTCGGCTTTTCAATGTATGCGTGCGAGTTTTCTGAGCCCCAAATGCGACAATTTTGCTTGTTTACATATCCGCCAAGATCAAAATGAGCTTCATCTGGACAGATGATTTTTTTTGCCAAAATCGGCATCTTCTGTAAGTCGATCGCAGGCCCACTTAGCGAAGCGAAAACGCGTTGGATGATCAATAGGCTTCAACTCCTGAACCAATTGGACCTTGTATGGCGTCATACCAAGGTCTTTATGCAAAATTCGTCTCAATGATGTCTCCGAAATGTTCAATTGTTGAGAACGACAGCGAATTGATGTTGATGACGCTTCACGCACACTTTCTGCTACAGCAGCAATATTCTCGGGCGTACGCTCTGTTTTTGGCTTTTCATGCTTTGGTTTATTGATGAGGATGCCAGTTTCTTTTACTTTTTTTACAAGATAACGAACATACGGAGCTGACGGTGCTTCTACACATACATAATTGGCCATTACAACCCTTCGTCAGGATTACGGCCTAGCTTCTCAACACCACTCATGTTATGTGCGTTAATTTTATACATGAGTGGCGGGACCTACAGTTTAAAGTCGACTCCGAACGACAGATTTTTTGAGAAGCTTTTCATGGCAATTTTTACTCTCAGAGTTTTTGCCAGAAATCTGCTGAGAGGAACTCGCCGAAGAAATACTTTTTGTATTTTATTTTAGATGTCGACGGTGACAGTGCTTCTCTTCTTCCAAAATCCCTACGCAATTTTCGCACACATTCTGCAACATTACCATGATTTTCAAAGTAATGTCGCAATATTTCCCAGCGTTGTTCATGCGTATACACAACCATATTCGTTCAGCGCAAGGATAAAACTAATTATCTGTCAAAAAAGACGCGAGCTAAGTGTTACCATTCACGAAATAAGCACTAGTTGAAAAAAAACGTTAGATGGCGGACCCTTTACATACTTATGTACCCATGTATATCGGTATTTTTCTGCTTACAAACAAGAGCCACAATTGTTTAACGTACGCCATAATGTTGTGTTACGCGCCGGTTGTATTCGAAAAATCGGAATTCAAATACACCGAATAAAACGTCGAAGTTAAGGGCATGCAAAGATCTACCCGGTTGCTCAGTTTATGTGGTTCTCAACCCGAATTTTACGACGCGTGAACATATAAACACACCCTGCATGCCATAAAAAAAAACCCTAGACTGTGTAAATATAAAGAAAACAACAATAGTAAAAAAACGCGAAAGTATGCGGAAACAAAAGAAAACCGAGTCGAAAATGGTTTGACGGTTAGATGTTAACCCGTCAGGGTGATAAGTTCCCTCCCAGTGACAAAGTCACACGCCATGACAGACGGACACCCTAATAAAAACCTACGTCTGTCCCTAAATATACCACGTACCTCTTACCCTACCATGTGCCCAGCATTCCTCCCGAATTTAGCCAATTAAATAGGCATATTTGATTTCATTTTCAAAAAGACACAATATTTAAGATTTATTTTGCGAAGATCAAAAAAAAGGTAGAAAAAGGAATAATTACAATGTGTGTGTTTAGTAAGATACAGTATATCGATGGCTTAATATAGAAAGGTCGTATCTTACATTTTCAGTACTTTACAGGAGAAGGAAAAAACTTAATAAAATCTAATACAAAAGGGTTATGTTATGTTTCTTTTAATTACTGTAAATCAACTATTCGTCAACATAGGAAGCTGAATTTTTCAGAGGATGTGTATAGGGGTTTTGTCTACCAGAATATGTAAAAACCCCAATTTTGAAAAAAAACGAGATACGACCTTTCTATATTAAGCCATCGATATATGTATAATAAGGTTAGTATATATCTTACAACAAGTGTATATATATATATATATCTAATATCGATGAGGTCGTAGGAGAAAAAAAGAATTAGTATATATTTTACAACAAAATATATAAATAAATATATATAAATATTCAAAAAAAGTTAGTATATGTTTAAAAGAAAATCATATGAAAGGTAAGTTATAATATAATTTAAGTACATTACATAAAAAGAAATTGTGTTGGTTTGACTTAGCTGGGCTGCGCTGCGGTGCACCGATCTTCTGCCAAGATGAACGCCATGATGAGGTCCCCTTTTCTGGGATTTTTTTTCTTCTTGGTTTGTTTAATAGTGGCGTGTTATATAGCCACGTTGATCTCGAAGTAAAAGTTTGTTTTGTCGTATGCGCCTTGGAACACGCCTTTTGTTTAAGGTTATTTGTTTTTCCTTTTTTTTTATTGGTATATATATATATATAGAAGTCACTAATGATTTTGTTTTTTAATAAATTTATAATTTGGAGTTTTTTGGTTTTTCATTAAAGCGCATCAAATATCTCGGTCTTAAGAAAATCTACTTCGTGTAGGTTTGAATTTAATTAATTATTTCAGCAGTTCCTTTTTTATTATATATATATATAAGTAATTTTATTCACATAGGTTTTATTCCATTTTTCAATTCATCATATTTTTTAATTTATATTTTCAACGTAAAAGATATTTTTTTAATTAATTAATTGTTTTCTCCTTTTCTTGATTTCTTTTTTTGTTTAATTCACTTTTCAAGTTAAAAAAAAATTTCTTCATTTGTGTAATTAAAATATTTTATTAATTAAAGTTTGTGTAATTAAAATTAAAAAAAATTCATCTTTTTTATGTTTTTTTTCATTTTTAAAGGAAATGAAAATTTTCTTCAATTTTTTTTGTTATGTTTTTAATTCTTTTTTTTTATGTTTAATTTGTTTTTCAAAAAAAAACTTTCTCCAACTTTTGTGTTTCTAATTAATTTTTTTTTTGTGTTTAATTAATTTTTCAATTTTAATTTTGGGAAAAAAAAACTTTCTTCAACATTTCTTTTTAATTCATTTTTCAATTTTTTTCTTTTTTTTAAAAAAAAACCTTCTTTAAATTTTTATGTCTTTTAAAATTAATTTTTCTATGTTTAATTCATTTTTCTTTTATTTTGCATTTTTTCCTTTATATTCAAGGTAAAAGCCACTTTCTAATTTTTTTTTTTTTAATATTCGATTTTTTTATGTTTAATTCATTTTTCCAAAAAAAAATAACTTTCTTAATCATTTTTTTTTTGTTTAATTCATTTATAAATTAAAAAACAACTTTCTTCAATTTTTGGGTTTCTAATTAATTTTTTTTTTGTTAATTCATTTCTCGAAAACTTTATTTCTTGTGTTTCTAATTAATTTTTTTGATCAATTTTTCAAATTAAAAAAAACTTTCTTCGTCATTTTTTTTTATATATTATTCTCCTTTCATTTTCATAGTAGTCACTTTCTTAAATTTTTTTTTTCAAAATTAATTTTTTTAATTCTTTAATTTTCAAAGTAAAATCTCTTAATTTTTTTCCTTTTTTTCTTCCCAGACATTTTTTTTTCTTTTTATTCAGTATTTAAAAAAAATTCCACACTTTATTCTTTTTTCTTTTACACCTTTTTTTTTTTTATATCACCGAGACTACCATGCGATTTGACCGCCACACACCAACTAACTGCCTCACAGCTTGTTTTCCCTCTTATCTACTCTTTTGCCATTCTTACTAGAATGTTCTTTTTCCCGCCAGAAGCATTAGCTTCCTTTACCTATTTCCCTCATCCTTAATTTATTGACACATGTCACATTCTTATTGGCCGAACTGTCTAACGGTAAAATCCTAACGAAACAGACGCCAAGTGTCAAAATCTGATTGGCCGATCAAGACGCGCCAAAAAAAAAAAAAAAATTTGACGAAGGACATACATAGCAAAAGGAATTCAGAAAAAGAAAGAGTTGCAATCATATCGATCAAAGGGTTGCAATAAAGTGCATTGTTGCCAACCATATATGCAAATAAAAAGGGTGGGAGTAAAAGTTGCAACAGGCAATCCGTAACAAACCTGCTTCATCTGGAGATCTATGATCGACAAGTGAACAGGCAGGATTGAATGAGCCCAATCTGAACTACGCTGAATGAGAAAAGAAGGGGGAAAGAAAAACGTGTGGCTCGACCCACGACCCTGAAGATTAAGAGTCTCATGCTCTACTTACTAATTAGCCGGGCTTCGGAGTCAATATAATCTCCCCAATTTGGGGCCTTATGTCTGAAGCATGATACTTCCTTATGTAATTTCCCTTTAAGTCTTCGAGTGTATACAGCGAATTTCCTAACTTTTCCCTAGTTCTGCATTCTATATATTCGGGAAGGAATTTCGCGTTAGTAGCCGATTTGAAATCACTCTGTGCATGGTTTCTTCTAAAGACTTCTACCGGTCTGGGTGGTGAGAGAGGATAGTGTTTTTGCTTTACCGGTGCAGCATCGCCTGTACCCATATGGTGTTCCAGTAAGTGTCTTCGCCCTGACCCTAACTTTTCGTAACATGGAAAATTCGCCACAACATTCTCCAGGCGCGATTTTTGTTCCGGAGACAATTTGTGAAATTTAGATCCAGTCTCCTTGGAAAGCTCCGAGCAGGACAAGACTGAAAAAATTTGAGGGGCAATGCCGTAGGCTTTCCAAAAGTCCACACCAAGGTATCCGTGCTGAGAGAGGTTCGGTGCTACATAAAAAGTTATCGACTTTTCTACTCCTTTATACGTCACTGGCACTTTACAATATCCTACCACATCGTTTCGAGAACCGTTTGCAGTAAAAATACTAGATCTAAATCTTTCCAGTCGTATATTGTTCCTGTTGACGAAATCGAGACTTCCTTTTCCTAATACAGACACGTTTGCACCGGAGTCCAATAGACACAGCAACTCCTCGTTCAAAATCCTAACCTTTACAAAAGGCCTTCCATCATCGTTGTCTGGTAAGCGCGTGGATTCCGTCACTTTTCTAAATTTCCTTCTCATACGGTATCTTTGCCTACACTTGAAAATTCGTTGTGAAATTCTATGGCCAACTGACTTGCGTCCACAGGGCTTGGGGTTATTTTCATGTTCTATCTGAGTATATGTTTGTAAATCCGGTAAATATTTTGTCTCATCAGGTAGTATGTCCTTCTGCGAAGGCTTTCTTCCTATGTTGTGTAACTCGGGATTTATTTTGAGGAACGAGCATCCCCGGTAACCCACTCGCTCCGACGAAAGTTTCCCCCGTGTGGGTTATTGCACTTGACTGTAGTTACTCCTTGTTGGCCGCATTTGTAGCAGAAAACGCTTCGTTTCTCGGCAGGACAATAAATGTAACTATGACCGAGCTCCAGGCAATTCCAACACCTAATCTTCGAATAATCGCCTGTTACCCAAGTCCTATTCACCTTTAGCGCCTCCACTTGAGGGTCAGGATCCGTGTCGTCGTCTCCCGGGGTGGCTTCAACGGAGATCTCATTTACTTGACGTCGACTAAACCCGGTGGTTTTGTTCTCCAAGAGAATTTTCTCTGCCTTCCTCGCCAGATCCCGAAGAGTATCTAGATCATTGAGAGTAGCTATGAAAAGCATCACCTTCAAATCAGCGTGTACATTCTTCTTTATTATATCGATTAAAGCTGCATCCGACAAAGGGTTTGTTAGGCGTAAATTCAAACGAGTTACAAAGGAATGGTAGTCGTCGTAAGACTCCCTCGGTAACTGGCTACGTGTCGAGAGTTTAAGCAAAATTTCGTGATCACTTTCGCTTGAGCCGAATTCCTTGGACAGTGCAGTTTTTAGCATTTGGTACGTTGCCCTCTGGTGTTGCTTAATATAGTCCCAATAGAATGTTTCAGCTTTGCCTGTCAGGAAAATATGGAAATTCGACATAACATGGTCCTGTGGGCATTGCGAGCGCGCAACAAGAGTATCCAATTTGAAAAGAAAATCTGAGACACTGCCTTCCCCGCTGAAAGAAATCTTCCAATCCTTCAGTTTTATACTCATGATAGATGTTGCATACGACGGAGGATATGACTGGGATCCAGACGGTTGAACATTCAGTCCCGGTGTGGCAGAATTGGGTCTGGTATCAGCTGTGTTACCAATGGATTCTCTGAGAGCTGTTAGTTCTCTCCTAAACTCCTCCTGAGTCTTTCGCATGGCCTCCTGGAAGTAGTCTAATAAGGTTTCCATTGTGTTGCCACCTGAAGCCTGGTTGTCTCCTTCCTTGTCACCTTGCCCTGGCGCCATTTCCACTGTAGCTTGGTTGTCTGATGTTGAACTCGCAGAAAAACTTGTCCCTATCGCTGGTAAAGATCCAGTTAAGGATTCGCGTGCAAGAATATCTCCTTCTATTTCGCCAGACGGGTATGACTCCAGTAAACGTGAAACAGATGATCCTCTTAACGCCCTAATACTCGAATCTGATTGTGGACTAAGCGAAGGTCTTACCGACACCGGAGATGTGCCCCTACCTCTACCTTGTCTTGGTACCGAACTACGAGAGGTAACTCTTACTCTTCCCGATGCGTTAGCTAAATTCGACCTTGTGGCTGTCTCGCGTGAGGAAGCCCCTGTAGTGCCACTCGCCCGAGTGTTAGGCTTGGACATAATGCGCCATTGAACGCATGAAGAAAATAAATTAAACCCAATTAAACCCAAATAAAAGAAAATCGACACCGGACCAAGAAAAGCAATTCAAAATTATCAGCCAAAAAAAAATTAAGAGAATAATTACGTGAATAAGAATAAAGGAACAAGGGATAATATGTAAGAGAAGAAAAAAATATGCGTTTCCCGAAAGGAAAAAAAAAATTTTTTTTTAATATATATGTAACCAAGATAAAGCGCAAGCAAAAGAACATTCCAGATCACAATTTAAATTTTAAAAATAAAATAAAATAAAATTCAAAAATTTCAATGAGGCAGTTCACGTGTGTTCCAATGGAGGACTGCCGGGAAACATGGCAAAATAAGTACGCGGTTTATTAAAAAAAAAAATAGTAATAAAAAAAATCATTTACACGTGGTACGACTAATCTCGACTCTGGCCGGTGGATCAATTTCCTCTCTCCGCATGGCAAAAGAAATTGACTTCCCGAGCAAGTGTATTTGCACATTACTAAAATTTTCCAAACGCTGCATCCATTTGCAGCCGATCGTGGTGCAACTCGTCTCTCAACACTAAGGACAAGGACTCCCACGAGTAAAAAAAAAAAAAAAAAAACACTACGCGATACTTAATAAGATCCCGAGATTCTATCGCAACGAA
Source organism: Sarcophaga rosellei (assembly GCA_930367235.1). NCBI lineage: Eukaryota > Metazoa > Arthropoda > Insecta > Diptera > Sarcophagidae > Sarcophaga > Sarcophaga rosellei. The sequence continues at coordinate 26,556,719 of OV884020.1, read as the reverse complement.
AACTTTCGACTTTATGTCGCCGGTTCGGACTTATAGTCTCCCGAATCTAGAACAAATATCGCACGAATACCGACAGAATTTCAGCCAGGCCCAAATTGAAGGTGACCCTCCCTCGACGTCGCAAATGAAAATTCCAGACATGTTGTCCAAAATCATGACTTACGCCGATTTATGAGAGAAACCAACGAGGGCATGTAAAATTAAATAAAATTAAATGTTTTCCCCCCTTGATGTCGCAAATGAAACATCCAGATCAATATAATCCAGATGTCATGACTTACATCAAACACGTGAAAACAAATAATTTTAACCGAAACCTGTCTAGTAATGTGCACTGAAATTATTCTAACTGTACTTGATAATGTCGATCGTTGTCGAACACGTGTAACCATTTCGACTCAAAATCCGTTACTTAGCACGTGCCAGTGGCTCGGTTGCCACGTGGTGCGAATCACCGTTATACGTTACTTAGAACACGTGCTCTATCTACACTACTAACGCTACTTGTATGTTACGTAGACCAGATTTGGTGTTAAAATTTTTGCAAAAAAAAAACTAGTGTTACCTACTGTGCTTTGCGTTGGGCGCCATATATGTTACGGCGACCAACTATGGTATTAAAAATTTGGCCACTAAAATAGAATTAAGCTGTGGCCTTTGCGTTGGTATGTTTTCGTTGGGCGCCATATATGTTACGGCGACCAACTATGGTATTAAAAATTTGGCCACTAAAATAGAATTAAGCTGTGGCCTTTGCGTTGGTATGTTTTCGTTGGGCGCCATATATGTTACGCGCCGGTTGTATTCGAAAAATCGGAATTCAAATACACCGAATAAAACGTCGAAGTTAAGGGCATGCAAAGATCTACCCGGTTGCTCAGTTTATGTGGTTCTCAACCCGAATTTTACGACGCGTGAACATATAAACACAGCCTGCATGCCATAAAAAAAAACCCTAGACTGTGTAAATATAAAGAAAACAACAATAGTAAAAAAAACGCGAAAGTATCCGGAAACAAAAGAAAACCGAGTCGAAAATGGTTTGACGGTTAGATGTTAACCCGTCAGGGTGATAAGTTCCCTCCCAGTGACAAAGTCACACGCCATGACAGACGGACACCCTAATAAAAACCTACGTCTGTCCCTAAATATACCACGTACCTCTTACCCTACCATGTGCCCAGCATTCCTCCCGAATTTATCCAATTAAATAGGCATATTTGATTTCATTTTCAAAAAGACACAATATTTAAGATTTATTTTGCGAAGATCAAAAAAAAGGTAGAAAAAGGAATAATTACAATGTGTGTGTTTAGTAAGATACAGTATATATGTATAATAAGGTTAGTATATATCTTACAACAAGTGTATATATATATATATATCTAATATCGATGAGGTCGTAGGAGAAAAAAAGAATTAGTATATATTTTACAACAAAATATATAAATAAATATATATAAATATTCAAAAAAAGTTAGTATATGTTTAAAAGAAAATCATATGAAAGGTAAGTTATAATATAATTTAAGTACATTACATAAAAAGAAATTGTGTTGGTTTGACTTAGCTGGGCTGCGCTGCGGTGCACCGATCTTCTGCCAAGATGAACGCCATGATGAGGTCCCCTTTTCTGGGATTTTTTTTCTTCTTGGTTTGTTTAATAGTGGCGTGTTATATAGCCACGTTGATCTCGAAGTAAAAGTTTGTTTTGTCGTATGCGCCTTGGAACACGCCTTTTGTTTAAGGTTATTTGTTTTTCCTTTTTTTTTATTGGTATATATATATATATAGAAGTCACTAATGATTTTGTTTTTTAATAAATTTATAATTTGGAGTTTTTTGGTTTTTCATTAAAGCGCATCAAATATCTCGGTCTTAAGAAAATCTACTTCGTGTAGGTTTGAATTTAATTAATTATTTCAGCAGTTCCTTTTTTATTATATATATATATAAGTAATTTTATTCACATAGGTTTTATTCCATTTTTCAATTCATCATATTTTTTAATTTATATTTTCAACGTAAAAGATATTTTTTTAATTAATTAATTGTTTTCTCCTTTTCTTGATTTCTTTTTTTGTTTAATTCACTTTTCAAGTTAAAAAAAAATTTCTTCATTTGTGTAATTAAAATATTTTATTAATTAAAGTTTGTGTAATTAAAATTAAAAAAAATTCATCTTTTTTATGTTTTTTTTCATTTTTAAAGGAAATGAAAATTTTCTTCAATTTTTTTTGTTATGTTTTTAATTCTTTTTTTTTATGTTTAATTTGTTTTTCAAAAAAAAACTTTCTCCAACTTTTGTGTTTCTAATTAATTTTTTTTTTGTGTTTAATTAATTTTTCAATTTTAATTTTGGGAAAAAAAAACTTTCTTCAACATTTCTTTTTAATTCATTTTTCAATTTTTTTCTTTTTTTTAAAAAAAAACCTTCTTTAAATTTTTATGTCTTTTAAAATTAATTTTTCTATGTTTAATTCATTTTTCTTTTATTTTGCATTTTTTCCTTTATATTCAAGGTAAAAGCCACTTTCTAATTTTTTTTTTTTTTAATATTCGATTTTTTTATGTTTAATTCATTTTTCCAAAAAAAAATAACTTTCTTAATCATTTTTTTTTTTTGTTTAATTCATTTATAAATTAAAAAACAACTTTCTTCAATTTTTGGGTTTCTAATTAATTTTTTTTTTGTTAATTCATTTCTCGAAAACTTTATTTCTTGTGTTTCTAATTAATTTTTTTGATCAATTTTTCAAATTAAAAAAAACTTTCTTCGTCATTTTTTTTTTATATATTATTCTCCTTTCATTTTCATAGTAGTCACTTTCTTAAATTTTTTTTTTCAAAATTAATTTTTTTAATTCTTTAATTTTCAAAGTAAAATCTCTTAATTTTTTTCCTTTTTTTCTTCCCAGACATTTTTTTTTCTTTTTATTCAGTATTTAAAAAAAATTCCACACTTTATTCTTTTTTCTTTTACACCTTTTTTTTTTTTTATATCACCGAGACTACCATGCGATTTGACCGCCACACACCAACTAACTGCCTCACAGCTTGTTTTCCCTCTTATCTACTCTTTTGCCATTCTTACTAGAATGTTCTTTTTCCCGCCAGAAGCATTAGCTTCCTTTACCTATTTCCCTCATCCTTAATTTATTGACACATGTCACATTCTTATTGGCCGAACTGTCTAACGGTAAAATCCTAACGAAACAGACGCCAAGTGTCAAAATCTGATTGGCCGATCAAGACGCGCCAAAAAAAAAAAAAAAATATGACGAAGGACATACATAGCAAAAGGAATTCAGAAAAAGAAAGAGTTGCAATCATATCGATCAAAGGGTTGCAATAAAGTGCATTGTTGCCAACCATATATGCAAATAAAAAGGGTGGGAGTAAAAGTTCAACAGGCAATCCGTAACAAACCTGCTTCATCTGGAGATCTATGATCGACAAGTGAACAGGCAGGATTGAATGAGCCCAATCTGAACTACGCTGAATGAGAAAAGAAGGGGGAAAGAAAAACGTGTGGCTCGACCCACGACCCTGAAGATTAAGAGTCTCATGCTCTACTTACTAATTAGCCGGGCTTCGGAGTCAATATAATCTCCCCAATTTGGGGCCTTATGTCTGAAGCATGATACTTCCTTATGTAATTTCCCTTTAAGTCTTCGAGTGTATACAGCGAATTTCCTAACTTTTCCCTAGTTCTGCATTCTATATATTCGGGAAGGAATTTCGCGTTAGTAGCCGATTTGAAATCACTCTGTGCATGGTTTCTTCTAAAGACTTCTACCGGTCTGGGTGGTGAGAGAGGATAGTGTTTTTGCTTTACCGGTGCAGCATCGCCTGTACCCATATGGTGTTCCAGTAAGTGTCTTCGCCCTGACCCTAACTTTTCGTAACATGGAAAATTCGCCACAACATTCTCCAGGCGCGATTTTTGTTCCGGAGACAATTTGTGAAATTTAGATCCAGTCTCCTTGGAAAGCTCCGAGCAGGACAAGACTGAAAAAATTTGAGGGGCAATGCCGTAGGCTTTCCAAAAGTCCACACCAAGGTATCCGTGCTGAGAGAGGTTCGGTGCTACATAAAAAGTTATCGACTTTTCTACTCCTTTATACGTCACTGGCACTTTACAATATCCTACCACATCGTTTCGAGAACCGTTTGCAGTAAAAATACTAGATCTAAATCTTTCCAGTCGTATATTGTTCCTGTTGACGAAATCGAGACTTCCTTTTCCTAATACAGACACGTTTGCACCGGAGTCCAATAGACACAGCAACTCCTCGTTCAAAATCCTAACCTTTACAAAAGGCCTTCCATCATCGTTGTCTGGTAAGCGCGTGGATTCCGTCACTTTTCTAAATTTCTTTCTCATACGGTATCTTTGCCTACACTTGAAAATTCGTTGTGAAATTCTATGGCCAACTGACTTGCGTCCACAGGGCTTGGGGTTATTTTCATGTTCTATCTGAGTATATGTTTGTAAATCCGGTAAATATTTTGTCTCATCAGGTAGTATGTCCTTCTGCGAAGGCTTTCTTCCTATGTTGTGTAACTCGGGATTTATTTTGAGGAACGAGCATCCCCGGTAACCCACTCGCTCCGACGAAAGTTTCCCCCGTGTGGGTTATTGCACTTGACTGTAGTTACTCCTTGTTGGCCGCATTTGTAGCAGAAAACGCTTCGTTTCTCGGCAGGACAATAAATGTAACTATGACCGAGCTCCAGGCAATTCCAACACCTAATCTTCGAATAATCGCCTGTTACCCAAGTCCTATTCACCTTTAGCGCCTCCACTTGAGGGTCAGGATCCGTGTCGTCGTCTCCCGGGGTGGCTTCAACGGAGATCTCATTTACTTGACGTCGACTAAACCCGGTGGTTTTGTTCTCCAAGAGAATTTTCTCTGCCTTCCTCGCCAGATCCCGAAGAGTATCTAGATCATTGAGAGTAGCTATGAAAAGCATCACCTTCAAATCAGCGTGTACATTCTTCTTTATTATATCGATTAAAGCTGCATCCGACAAAGGGTTTGTTAGGCGTAAATTCAAACGAGTTACAAAGGAATGGTAGTCGTCGTAAGACTCCCTCGGTAACTGGCTACGTGTCGAGAGTTTAAGCAAAATTTCGTGATCACTTTCGCTTGAGCCGAATTCCTTGGACAGTGCAGTTTTTAGCATTTGGTACGTTGCCCTCTGGTGTTGCTTAATATAGTCCCAATAGAATGTTTCAGCTTTGCCTGTCAGGAAAATATGGAAATTCGACATAACATGGTCCTGTGGGCATTGCGAGCGCGCAACAAGAGTATCCAATTTGAAAAGAAAATCTGAGACACTGCCTTCCCCGCTGAAAGAAATCTTCCAATCCTTCAGTTTTATACTCATGATAGATGTTGCATACGACGGAGGATATGACTGGGATCCAGACGGTTGAACATTCAGTCCCGGTGTGGCAGAATTGGGTCTGGTATCAGCTGTGTTACCAATGGATTCTCTGAGAGCTGTTAGTTCTCTCCTAAACTCCTCCTGAGTCTTTCGCATGGCCTCCTGGAAGTAGTCTAATAAGGTTTCCATTGTGTTGCCACCTGAAGCCTGGTTGTCTCCTTCCTTGTCACCTTGCCCTGGCGCCATTTCCACTGTAGCTTGGTTGTCTGATGTTGAACTCGCAGAAAAACTTGTCCCTATCGCTGGTAAAGATCCAGTTAAGGATTCGCGTGCAAGAATATCTCCTTCTATTTCGCCAGACGGGTATGACTCCAGTAAACGTGAAACAGATGATCCTCTTAACGCCCTAATACTCGAATCTGATTGTGGACTAAGCGAAGGTCTTACCGACACCGGAGATGTGCCCCTACCTCTACCTTGTCTTGGTACCGAACTACGAGAGGTAACTCTTACTCTTCCCGATGCGTTAGCTAAATTCGACCTTGTGGCTGTCTCGCGTGAGGAAGCCCCTGTAGTGCCACTCGCCCGAGTGTTAGGCTTGGACATAATGCGCCATTGAACGCATGAAGAAAATAAATTAAACCCAATTAAACCCAAATAAAAGAAAATCGACACCGGACCAAGAAAAGCAATTCAAAATTATCAGCCAAAAAAAAATTAAGAGAATAATTACGTGAATAAGAATAAAGGAACAAGGGATAATATGTAAGAGAAGAAAAAAATATGCGTTTCCCGAAAGGAAAAAAAAAATTTTTTTTTTAATATATATGTAACCAAGATAAAGCGCAAGCAAAAGAACATTCCAGATCACAATTTAAATTTTAAAAATAAAATAAAATAAAATTCAAAAATTTCAATGAGGCAGTTCACGTGTGTTCCAATGGAGGACTGCCGGGAAACATGGCAAAATAAGTACGCGGTTTATTAAAAAAAAAATAGTAATAAAAAAAAATCATTTACACGTGGTACGACTAATCTCGACTCTGGCCGGTGGATCAATTTCCTCTCTCCGCATGGCAAAAGAAATTGGCTTCCCGAGCAAGTGTATTTGCACATTACTAAAATTTTCCAAACGCTGCATCCATTTGCAGCCGATCGTGGTGCAACTCGTCTCTCAACACTAAGGACAAGGACTCCCACGAGTAAAAAAAAAAAAAAAAAAAAACACTACGCGATACTTAATAAGATCCCGAGATTCTATCGCAACGAAAACTTTCGACTTTATGTCGCCGGTTCGGACTTATAGTCTCCCGAATCTAGAACAAATATCGCACGAATACCGACAGAATTTCAGCCAGGCCCAAATTGAAGGTGACCCTCCCTCGACGTCGCAAATGAAAATTCCAGACATGTTGTCCAAAATCATGACTTACGCCGATTTATGAGAGAAACCAACAAGGGCATGTAAAATTAAATAAAATTAAATGTTTTCCCCCCTTGATGTCGCAAATGAAACATCCAGATCAATATAATCCAGATGTCATGACTTACATCAAACACGTGAAAACAAATAATTTTAACCGAAACCTGTCTAGTAATGTGCACTGAAATTATTCTAACTGTACTTGATAATGTCGATCGTTGTCGAACACGTGTAACCATTTCGACTCAAAATCCGTTACTTAGCACGTGCCAGTGGCTCGGTTGCCACGTGGTGCGAATCACCGTTATACGTTACTTAGAACACGTGCTCTATCTACACTACTAACGCTACTTGTATGTTACGTAGACCAGATTTGGTGTTAAAATTTTTGCAAAAAAAAAACTAGTGTTACCTACTGTGCTTTGCGTTGGGCGCCATATATGTTACGGCGACCAACTATGGTATTAAAAATTTGGCCACTAAAATAGAATTAAGCTGTGGCCTTTGCGTTGGTATGTTTTCGTTGGGCGCCATATATGTTACGGCGACCAACTATGGTATTAAAAATTTGGCCACTAAAATAGAATTAAGCTGTGGCCTTTGCGTTGGTATGTTTTCGTTGGGCGCCATATATGTTACGCGCCGGTTGTATTCGAAAAATCGGAATTCAAATACACCGAATAAAACGTCGAAGTTAAGGGCATGCAAAGATCTACCCGGTTGCTCAGTTTATGTGGTTCTCAACCCGAATTTTACGACGCGTGAACATATAAACACAGCCTGCATGCCATAAAAAAAAACCCTAGACTGTGTAAATATAAAGAAAACAACAATAGTAAAAAAAAACGCGAAAGTATCCGGAAACAAAAGAAAACCGAGTCGAAAATGGTTTGACGGTTAGATGTTAACCCGTCAGGGTGATAAGTTCCCTCCCAGTGACAAAGTCACACGCCATGACAGACGGACACCCTAATAAAAACCTACGTCTGTCCCTAAATATACCACGTACCTCTTACCCTACCATGTTCCCAGCATTCCTCCCGAATTTAGCCAATTAAATAGGCATATTTGATTTCATTTTCAAAAAGACACAATATTTAAGATTTATTTTGCGAAGATCAAAAAAAAGGTAGAAAAAGGAATAATTACAATGTGTGTGTTTAGTAAGATACAGTATATATGTATAATAAGGTTAGTATATATCTTACAACAAGTGTATATATATATATATATCTAATATCGATGAGGTCGTAGGAGAAAAAAAGAATTAGTATATATTTTACAACAAAATATATAAATAAATATATATAAATATTCAAAAAAAGTTAGTATATGTTTAAAAGAAAATCATATGAAAGGTAAGTTATAATATAATTTAAGTACATTACATAAAAAGAAATTGTGTTGGTTTGACTTAGCTGGGCTGCGCTGCGGTGCACCGATCTTCTGCCAAGATGAACGCCATGATGAGGTCCCCTTTTCTGGGATTTTTTTTCTTCTTGGTTTGTTTAATAGTGGCGTGTTATATAGCCACGTTGATCTCGAAGTAAAAGTTTGTTTTGTCGTATGCGCCTTGGAACACGCCTTTTGTTTAAGGTTATTTGTTTTTCCTTTTTTTTTATTGGTATATATATATATAGAAGTCACTAATGATTTTGTTTTTTAATAAATTTATAATTTGGAGTTTTTTGGTTTTTCATTAAAGCGCATCAAATATCTCGGTCTTAAGAAAATCTACTTCGTGTAGGTTTGAATTTAATTAATTATTTCAGCAGTTCCTTTTTTATTATATATATATATAAGTAATTTTATTCACATAGGTTTTATTCCATTTTTCAATTCATCATATTTTTTAATTTATATTTTCAACGTAAAAGATATTTTTTTAATTAATTAATTGTTTTCTCCTTTTCTTGATTTCTTTTTTTTGTTTAATTCACTTTTCAAGTTAAAAAAAAATTTCTTCATTTGTGTAATTAAAATATTTTATTAATTAAAGTTTGTGTAATTAAAATTAAAAAAATTCATCTTTTTTATGTTTTTTTCATTTTTAAAGGAAATGAAAATTTTCTTCAATTTTTTTTGTTATGTTTTTAATTCTTTTTTTTTATGTTTAATTTGTTTTTCAAAAAAAAACTTTCTCCAACTTTTGTGTTTCTAATTAATTTTTTTTTGTGTTTAATTAATTTTTCAATTTTAATTTTGGGAAAAAAAAACTTTCTTCAACATTTCTTTTTAATTCATTTTTCAATTTTTTTCTTTTTTTAAAAAAAAAAACCTTCTTTAAATTTTTATGTCTTTTAAAATTAATTTTTCTATGTTTAATTCATTTTTCTTTTATTTTGCATTTTTTCCTTTATATTCAAGGTAAAAGCCACTTTCTAATTTTTTTTTTTTTTAATATTCGATTTTTTTATGTTTAATTCATTTTTCCAAAAAAAAATAACTTTCTTAATCATTTTTTTTTTTGTTTAATTCATTTATAAATTAAAAAACAACTTTCTTCAATTTTTGGGTTTCTAATTAATTTTTTTTTTGTTAATTCATTTCTCGAAAACTTTATTTCTTGTGTTTCTAATTAATTTTTTTGATCAATTTTTCAAATTAAAAAAAACTTTCTTCGTCATTTTTTTTTTATATATTATTCTCCTTTCATTTTCATAGTAGTCACTTTCTTAATTTTTTTTTTTTCAAAATTAATTTTTTTAATTCTTTAATTTTCAAAGTAAAATCTCTTAATTTTTTTCCTTTTTTTCTTCCCAGACATTTTTTTTTCTTTTTATTCAGTATTTAAAAAAAATTCCACACTTTATTCTTTTTTCTTTTACACCTTTTTTTTTTATATCACCGAGACTACCATGCGATTTGACCGCCACACACCAACTAACTGCCTCACAGCTTGTTTTCCCTCTTATCTACTCTTTTGCCATTCTTACTAGAATGTTCTTTTTCCCGCCAGAAGCATTATCTTCCTTTACCTATTTCCCTCATCCTTAATTTATTGACACATGTCACATTCTTATTGGCCGAACTGTCTAACGGTAAAATCCTAACGAAACAGACGCCAAGTGTCAAAATCTGATTGGCCGATCAAGACGCGCCAAAAAAAAAAAAAATATGACGAAGGACATACATAGCAAAAGGAATTCAGAAAAAGAAAGAGTTGCAATCATATCGATCAAAGGGTTGCAATAAAGTGCATTGTTGCCAACCATATATGCAAATAAAAAGGGTGGGAGTAAAAGTTGCAACAGGCAATCCGTAACAGTTGCGCCATGGATCGTCTGCTGTAACTTTGTAAAGGCGTTGGTAAATGCTCTGTTTCAATTCATTTTGCCCTAAGAATACATACATATGTAGGTAAAAATGTGTTTATCAGCCTACTACTTCTTTCTTTAGAAGCCATACAAGGAAACCATGCCGTCACAAAAAAAGTAAATAAATAAATAAAAAAGACTCACGACGTGTGCAATTACCGTTAAGACTTGTTATACAAAATTAAAAAGTTGTCTGGAACATATTTTTTCATTGGAAGTGGCTGAACAACCACTTCAATACTAATGATACATTCATAAATTGTTTTTGTTTTTCCATTCAATGAATTATTTAATGACACGTGTTTGACCTAAATTGTATAATTTTAATCGAAACAAATAAAACATTTAAAATACAAATTATATGAATTGTTTTGATACAGTTTTTTTAGTAAAAATAAAAAAATATGGAAAAACATTCTTCGAATAGAATACGTATATGGCTTTACTCAACGTGTTTTATATGATTTTAGTTTTTTAATTATTAATAAGTTTTTAAAGAAATGCAAACGAAAAGAGTGGGAAAAAGTGGGGTTATATAGGAGTATAACACTTGTTCTCGTTGTATTTGTGGCTTACAATTGTATTAAAATGTCACTAAATAAAAGGTCAATTTGCTACTGGTTTTTAAATAGACGTACTACAAAAATCTGCAGTACACTTATAAAAGTTTACCAAGCAAATAATCGTTGTTGGTTTTCTAAATAAAAGTTGATAACTATTTTCCAATTGTTTTTATTATTATGCTCGTAACTATTTTGATTTAATGAATTTAATTTTTATTTCATCATTTATTTATTGAATATTTGAATAAGTATTGAACTAGCAACAATGAGTTACTAAGGGCCATTATTACAACTTGCCGTTAAACTTGGGTTTAGTTAAAGTTAACTTTAGGTAAAGGGAACTGTAAAGTTACCTTATTTTCGTTATTATAACCTAATGATAAAATAAAGTTAACTTTTTCAAAAATATGGCAGTGGCGGAGCAATGTCGATAAGACTGCTCAATTAAACAAATTTTTTTTAACGCAGGGGCAACGGAGGACCTTTTTTTGTTGTGTTGCCATATTGAAAATAATGTACATATATGTATCGCAAGTTCTAACATAAACTAAACTTTAAAAGTTATAGGCTGATCCTCCCTTTAACTTAACGCTCACTTCTATCATATTGCCCACTTATAATAATGAAAAACAATTTATCTGCCCATTAAAATGCTGCCTTTAGTTAACAGCAAGTTGTAATAATGGTCATAAATCTGGTATTCAGAAAACAAAACAAATTTTTATTAATTCTGAAGAATAAATTCACTCTTTGCCGTTGGTTATATTTGTTTTAATTGTTCAAGTACTCCAAAGTAGTTGAAAAAGTTTCCGATTATATATAAAGTTTCTCAAGTATTTCTCAGGATATTTATCATTGCCAAGGTCCATATTCACTTATAAGACCATGACGAAGCTGTAATCATACGTAAGATTTTATTTGTGTTACTTTGAATTTTTTCTATCGGAGAAGCAAAACCAATTTCACATCACAGTATTCTACTGGTGGACGATATAAACTGATGTTTTAAATATAATCGCTAACTTATCACTGTACTGAAACTATTCGATGTTTTTTATTGATCAGCATCGATAATTTTTATTCCATGCATAGAATTAAAAATTTAATATTCACATACACAATCGAATCGTAAATGTAAAATTTGAAAACGGCCTAGCTGGAATGGTATAAGGCACAGAGATGGGCTTACGTTGGCGTAACCATGGTAACGGGATTCTATTCAGTAGTATACTGGAGGATTTGGTTAGTATAATCGGAGTGAAGCTAGGCCGTAATCCTGACTGAAGGGTTGTAACGGCCAATAATTTATGTATGTAATGGAGGCCAAGTCTAACACGACATCCTGACCAGACAGAATGTAGACAAAGAACGAATGGCTGACTGTTAAGATTTCGGAAATTCTTTACGACAATACTGAGTGAAAGGAATTTGCCACCAAAAGCGGGAAAGTAGAGAAGAGATACAACACTCAGAGCACCTTCGGAGCTCTCAGTTCCTATTATGTTGGCTGGATTTTAGAATGCGATTGCCTAAGAGAGCCGAATCAGTTGGGAATGCAATTGTGGTTACCATCTGCTGGATCCCGAATGCAGTGCAGTCAGAAAGTACAGAAGAGATATAACACTCAGAGCACCTTCGGAGCTCTCAGTTCCTATTATGTTGGCTGGATTTTAGAATGCGATTGTCTAAGAGAGCCGAATCAGTTGGGAATGCAATTGTGGTTGCCATCTGCTGGATCCCGAATCTAGTACCGTCGATGAATCTAGTACCTTACTTTGAAATAGTCCTTTTGAAATGTGTACATGGTGAAAAGAAATATGAAGAGTGGCGGGCACTCTTCTCAAGTCTTTGTTGGGTAATTACAATAAGGTGAGATTTGGATTGTGTATCAGTGTATCGAGAAATACTAACCTGGGAAGTATTTTTACTGACAACATTCTGAAGTTTGTCTGAGCAACGGGATTGGGGAGGCATTATAGGTATTCTCAATGTAGGCTGAGGGCAGTAAAATAAATCGTCTGGTCATTTTTTTTTCCATTCACCAAAATCAATCGATAAGTATAAAACATCGACATGTTTAGCGATTAATAGATATAACATTAATGCTTTGCATCGAAAAATATCTATATTTTATTTTAATGGCCATGGTTTGCATATCATAGGAGTGAATTGTACAGTGTACGTTTGGAAACCAACTTAAGACATTATTGCGTTATTTATTGTCTTTTTTGTTATGTAAACACATTTTTCTTCATTCATTTTTATACATCATGCTTGGTAAGGGTACCCACCCATACATGCTTATAAAAGTAGTGTCATAAGCAAAGGAGGAAGTGTGAATATGATTTAGGTCGTTTTCGTATGATATTTGCCAGATGTAGGTAACGGCCACTCTTGAGATTAATATTCAACTTGTCATACAGCGTTAAAATTAAGATACATCATTCTTGTATCTATACCAGCTACTCCTATAAACACTGTTAGAGATTACAATCCAACTTCAGTCAATCAGGTGATCCTAATAAACTCCAAACTTTCAGTATTCAATACCACTGTGTTTAACTCGCAGTTATTAATCACAGAATCAAGTCTTATCACTGACTGGTAACTCATGACTGATTTGCAGCATCGTTCTTTGTTGCTCTGTTTATACTTCTTAATTTTTTTTTCGGCAATTTTACGATCTATCTATTGTAAGCCTAGAAATTTTGATGATTGTTTTGTTCCCATTCTTGTAAATTTCCTCTTAATTGTTTGTGTAATGCTGTGCAACATTCGATGTGTATATTTTGTTGTTGTTTGTTTAACATATTTCGCTAGTTCAGTTGTTCGTTTCAGTTGTTCGTTTTGTTTGTTATTGACCGCAGAGTTGACATTTGACCTACATACATACATACATAATTGGCCATTACAACCCTTCAGTCAGGATTACGGCCTAGCTTCTCACACCACTCAAGTAGTGTGCCTTAATTTTATACTTGAGTGGCGGGACCTACAGTTTAACGTCGACTCCGAACGACAGTTTTTTGAGAAACTTTTTCATGGCAGGTTTATTTACTCTCAGAGTTTTTGCCAGAAATCTGCTGAGAGGTAGTCGCCGAAGAAATATTTTTTTTTCATATTTCTCTTTGATGTCTGGGATACGAACCCTGGCTTTTACGTCTAATAAGCGAACACACTACCTACTAGACTACGGCGACTACATTTGACCTACATAATTTTATTCAGTAAAAAGTTTCGAGATCATACGTTTATCAAATTCGATTCAAAGATATTTTAAGTGAGAGTGCTTAGGCACAACTTGTTGGCGGTAGACCCTAGAGCATATTTTTTAATTAAGTTTTTCGTCCAGAGTTCTTATTTTCTTACATAAAGCTATATATATACAGGGAAACCCAAATATTTATTTGATCGAATCCAATTTGCAAAATCTTCCAGTGGATTAAAACATTATTATACCTAAGCAGCTTAGTTTAGTGTCTGAATAGCAGTTTAAATGAAATGACACACGCCTTTGGAACTTAATTAAACACTCACTACAACTAAATAGTAACGCAATGTATGTATTTAACTAATATGTACAGCGGATCAAACATATAATTGGACACTCGGTATGATATTATTCAAATGCTGATTTTTCCATTTCAATTGGAATTTTCAAAAAAATGTTCACGCGGATTTATAAATAATTAAACAAGCTTTTAAAAATGCACAATACTTAGCATTTTTTATTTTCAAATATTTTTAAAACATAAAAGGAAAGCAATATTAGCGAATTTTATGTCAAACGCATAATTGGACAGCCAAATAAAAAGCACTATTTTAATACTTGGAACCAAAATCAAGTTGCTTTTATTACTGCTTCCAAACGTAGAGCCACGAAATGGGCATAAAATTCCGTGTTTATGTTATTCCATTCTCGCCGAATTCATTGTTTCAACTGCTCCACTGTGCAGATATTAGATTCATAGATCTAAACTCAGTATTATGCCAAACGCACTGCTTTGCATGTGTTCCACTTAGGTTAAATTTACTCTCATATCTAAGAACCACCCGTTTACCCAGCCAGCATTTACATACAAAAATAAGCGTTTTGTAAGCGTTCAAATGTAAGCAAAACACTTATAAAACGCTGCTGTGACCTTTACAAAAGACATCAAAGCAAGGGGTTTATAATCGAAAAGCACCCAACTTTATAAGCGTTAAAAAGACGATTGCAAAACATGTTTTTTAAGTAACGTAATTAGACGTTTTCTAAATGCTTAAAAAACACGTTTTGAAAATACTTAAAAAACACGTATTTTTAATGAAATTAGTAAGCTTTTTAAACATTTATTTTGTTTTGGATATGTTTTTTATTGATACATTTAAAAAATCATTTTTAATCATAAATTTTTTTCTTAATAGAAAAATATTAAATTAAAATATAAAAATAAGAACTTCATTGTTGTTTCATTAAAAAAATCATTAATACTTAGTATTTTAGTTTACTTTTTTTGTTGTTCTAATTTTAATACGATTTTTTGCGTACTGGAAATATGACTTAGATGCAAACACAAAGTCCTCTTCCTTGCCTCCATTTTCAGCGAAAGTTTCTGCAATAGAATTTAAATATGAATATAAAAATGTAACTAGAAACCTATTAAAAGTATTTCACTTACGACGAATGGCAGTGGCGACAGTGAAGGCCCTAATGCACTTCTTATCTGCAGTCCCTCGCCAGGAAAAGCTCTCAGCAACGTTGTCAGTCATGATTTTCTGCCACGCTTTCGTATCAAATTTTCTCGAATTGGAATTTGACAATCTTTTTAGATCTACCTTCTAAAAATAGAAATAAAATCGACATCAGAGTACAGTCACCGGACATTCCAAATTTAAATTCTTACCAGCAAGGAAAATTTATCTATACCTTCCAATATTGTTTTCTCAAAATTGAGGAAGTCTTCAATATTAGCCGCAACATTCCATAGATGCTCAAAAATTTCGGTGCTGCTGCGCAAAACACTTTTCTTCTTTTTTGCTGCAGACATTAAATAAGTAGATAATTAGCTTTTTTTAATAGCACAAGATAATTAAAAGAATCAAACGCACTTAATTGAACAACTTTAACAACAATTTAACACAATTTATTAACATAACTTATTAGCACAATTTTTGACAGCAAGAATGACACATTTTGCTTAAATTTATGAAACACTTGCATTTGCAAGCAAATTGTCAAAGACGTTCGCAAAACTCTTATTTATGCAAGCTTGCTGCAACATTAATTTACAAAACGCTTGCCAATATGTTTGATGGGTAGTGACTAAATACTATATACAATCACAGTTTAATACAAATGCAACAAAAACAAAACGTTACTTAACAGTTTAAAAATATGTGTTAGGGTTTTTTAACAAATCTTTACTCTCCGAGAAGTCAATTACTTGTTAACATTCATTGAAGGCTTTACAGGCTCGTCTAAAGGAATCATTATTAGCCTAGTCTGATCTGTAGTATTTTAGTGATAACAGTTCAAAATTACGTGTAATAATCTCATACCCAGTGAAGAATTAAAAAATTTATAACGCATGCTTATTTACTTTGCGTATGTCGTGATTACGCGTCCTTGCTTGAAATTAATTCAGAATATTAAGTCGACCTTTCTAAGAAATACTAATCAGTTAACAGGTTAATTCCTCAAGATTGTCCTAAATCTACCTGTAAAAAGAAGATTTATGCATGCATCAGAGATCAGCAATGACTCGTTTTTTCGCTACTCATAAGTACTCATGGAAGTCGCCGTGGTCTAGTAGGTAGTGTGTTGGCTTATTAAACGGAAGGCCCGAGTTCGAATCCCAGGCCAGACATCAAAAACAAAATACGAAAAGTATTTCTTCGGCGACTTCCTCTCAGCAGATTTCTGGCAAAAACTCTGAGAGTAAAAATTGCCATGAAAAGCTTCTCAAAAAATCTGTCGTTCGGAGTCGACTTTAAACTGTAGGTCCCGCCACTCATGTATAAAATTAACGCACACAACATGAGTGGTGTTGAGAAGCTAGGCCGTAATCCTGACGAAGGGTTGTAATGGCCAATTATGTATGCATAAGTACTCATGAAATTTTGAGTATGAGTGAGTCAACAGTATTGAAATTTAACTACTCTGATTCATTCGTACTCACTACAACATTGATTTATAAGTACAGGTCGCAATAAGTATGAGAACAACGTTGACATCAAACTCATAATGTTCGAACATATATTCATACGTCTACATATGAACATTCGATTCAGACGACTACTCATTCAGATTCATAAAATTAGAAAAATACTTAAAATACTCATAAATGATTCTAGTGATTCGAATCATTCATCAAAATTTACAGTCGCATTTACAAATAAAAAGGCAAAGACAGCAAGCAAAGCAAACACACAACCTTCTAGTGAGTACGCGAATCATACTTATTTTCTGAAGAGTACTTCAAACTTCAAATATGCGTATGATATTAAAATATGTACGAATGCATATAACTATCAGAAATTATAAGTATGATTCGAATCTACTTATCTTTTTGTATACTCATGGCTGATCTTTGATCCGTATATCTATCATAAAGGCACTCTTACGCGACATCTCGCACAGTGACTTATCACAAAATTTGAATTTTTCGGTTTTATATGCTTAAACTCTACAAAGTACACTTGTTTTTCTACATATATAAAAATATCTTATTTTGCTGTTGTTAAAAATGGTGAAAAGTTGTTGTTTTTAACTATTTTTATTGAGATCAACCACAGTTTTTTCCAATTACTGTAATAATAAATTTGGAATATTTTTTACACTGTAAATGTCAAATTTTACATTATTAAACAGCTACATGTCTGTGTATGGCATTTAAAACATTGCTTGTGTATAAAAGCCACAAAAAAGTTTTTTAACAAAATTTAAATTACAGCGTAATTAATTTGTATGTATGTACTATAACATATCATAACAAATGCATATGCCATGTACAAACATTTGTGTGACGCTGGACTATGTGTGTTCTACTTAGCCGGCTAAGAGAAATATCGAGTTATCCATTCCGTGGTTTCAAAAGTAAACGTAAATAAAGCACATATAAAATATTTTTTCATGATATTACTTTTTTATTGTAAAGTTTGAACGTTGACATTATGTGTGAAACACTACATCATTTAAATGACCTCCACGCGAAGTGTTGCAAGCATTGATTCTTTTGAGGTGATTTTCGACCACTTTTTGACACATATTGGGCGGTATCTCAGCCATAACTTGACGAATGTTGGTTTTTAAGTGCTCAAGAGTTGAAGGTTTATCTGCATAAACACGGTCTTTCGCGTAGCCCTAATGGTGTCAAATCGCATGATCTCGGTGGTCAGTTTGTATCGCCACGACGAGAAATTACGCGGCCAGGAAATGTCTCTTGCAGTAAAGCCATATTCGCTCGAGTTATGTGGCATGTGGCACTGTCTTTTTGAAACCACATATTCTCCAAGTCGTATTCTTCAATAGCAGGAAAAAAAAGTCGATTATCATATGACCATAACGCTCCGAATTGACGGTGACAGTCGTTCCGTCGTCAATTTCGAAGAAGTAAGGTCCAATCACACCTTCGGACCAAAGAGCGCACCAAACAGTGACTTTTTCTGGATGTAATGGCCTCTCTTCAATTACTTGAGGACTCTCAGAACCCCAAATACGACAATTTTGTTTATTAACATACCCACCGAGTGTCAAATTCCTGAGAACGTCGAGTACTCGACACATTCGAGTCTTCGGCAACACTTTCACTTGCAATAGCGATATTTTCTGCGGAACGAGCGAAACGATGATACACAGGCCTTTCAATATTTGTAACCACTCCAGTCTCTTCAAATTTCTTCACAATTTTGCCAATTGCTTGCGTAGTTGGACGATTATGTAAACCATAATCTCTTCTTAAAGCACGATACGTGGCTGTGGTAGATTCACCATTTTTGTAGTAGGTTTTGATAATTTTTATGCGTTGTGTGATAGTTAAGCGATCCATTTTCGTCAATGTCAGACTTTCAACTGAAAATAAAAAAATTGGTTTCACAACTTAGTTTGACAGATGTCGAATTCTAGTCCCATACTTTTGAAACCACGAAATGGATAGCCCTTTATTTCATGGATGTAATAAATGAATTTTTTATTTCATTTTGTCTTCATAATAACAATAAGAAAAATAATATATTAATTTTTTAACATAATATTAACAATTTTGAGCTCAACTTGTAATTTAGAAAAAAACTTGAAAAATTATTCAACAACACATGCAAAAACGTGTCGTGTAAGGGTGCACTTTTATTGAGTCAGTATTTGGTTTATTGAATACAATATTTTAAATGTTCAGACATAACAATATACGGAGTTCAGCTGCTCATTCAATATTCATGTGACAGCTGGTAAACAAACATCTGGTTGTTTCAACAACATTGTTTTTATTTTGTTTTTGTTGTTTTTTTGTCGTTGTTGACATTTGAGTTGTCAAATATCAAGAGAAAGTGTTTGAATAACTGCATACAGTCATGGACATTAAATTAGCACAAAATTCATATATACTTTGATTGTGATTTTTTTCTCATTTGTATCGTAATTAGGCCAATTGTTTTGATCTCTAATGTTGCACGATGACATCTAGCTGTTGTTAACCAAAAAATATTACCATTATCGTATATATTTTTTGTTTTGACTGCTAATTTGTATAGGTACCTAAATTCGAGCCGGACAGTAAATTAGCACAACGTGCCTAAAAGTATTTTAGGTACAAGTTTTGTTCGAGTATGTTTATTCTTACGGTATATTCTTTTAATTTTGTGGCATTTAAAGTAATTTTTGGAAAAAATGGTACGTGGAAAAGATTACTCTCCAGAGGAGAAGCGCATTATCGTTAACTTGTGGCATGATGGGAAAAGCTGGCTGAAATTCACGAAATTTCGAATTGTTAGCGAAAAATGATTTACAACGTCATCATTTCCTTCAAACCAAACAAAATAATGTCGCAGAAAACAAAAATTGAAGGCCACGTGTCAAGAAAACAAACCGAAATCGTTGACCGTGCTATTGTCCGGAAGTCAAAGAAGGAGCTTTTCATGTCGTCACGCGATATTTTGAACGAAATTAACTCCCAATTCAGATTAAATTTATCGGATAGGCTCCTATAAGGACGTGTTAATCACAAAAAGCTCTTTGGACGCTCTTGCCGAAAGAAGCCACTTATACCAAAAGAAAAATATACTCACGCGTTTAACGTTTGCTCGCACCCACAATGCTAAGGACCTCCCATTCTGGAAAAAATATTTTGGAGTGATGAAACAAAGGTAAATCGTATGGGACCGGATGGTAGAGTGGTTGTTCATTGGCCAAAATGTCAGACATTCAATCAACGCTATGCTCAAAGGACCATAACGCATGTTCGAGGAAACACAATGGTGCGGGGAGCGTTTTCAAGGCACGGTGTAAGTCCCATTGTAAAAATTAATGAAAAAATGGACTGTTATCAGTATTTGGACAATATAAAGAACAAAATGGAACAATAAGTTTTTAAATACATGCCAGTTTTATTTATATTTATGAAAGATAGTGGCCCCAAACACACATCTAAGCAGGCAAAGGATTGATTTTATGAAGAGCACATTCCCGTTTTAGTCTGGCCATCGCAAAGTTTTGACTTAAACTCGATTGAAACCCCCTAGAACGATGTGAAATGTACAATTGCTCAACAAAAGTACAAAAATTTGGGCGATTTGAGCATTGGAATACGGAACGCTTGGACTCGATTTCCAAAGAACTTTCCCGAAGAACATTGTCCCGTAGATGCCACGCGGCGCTTGAAAATAGGGGCTACTCTACTAAATATTAATGAAATAAGCTGAAAACATTAATATTTTTACTATTTATTACAGCACGTCATTTTTATTCCAGAAATTTTAATTTGTGCTATTTTACTGTCCAGCTAAAATCTGGCGTTTGGTACGTTTCAGGTCTTAATGAGCAGACGACTGGCAATATCGTCAAAATTTGTGTTTCTTTTTAAAGAAGAATATGTATTTTAAGTTCCTATGTTTAAATTTTTTTATGAGTAGACCTAAAATACTATAAAAAATATGATTATTTTTATGACGAAGTTTTGTGCTAATTTAATGTCCATAGCTGTACTTATGACAATGCTGCATTTTAAGTTTTACTCAATATTATAACAATTTGCGCAATTATTAATTGAAACTTTATATGAAATATTGAGCTCAATAATGGCGTTTATTGCGATTTACGCAATAAAGGTGCATATCTGAACACCGTATTAAGCAAACAATTAGTTTTCCACAGACAAGAAATTATTTTTGAAGAAAATAATGCATTCCAGAGATAATAACTCAGTTTTTGAACAATAACATTATCTTATTTTAAATATTTATTCACAAGTAACGCTTATCAAAGCCTTCAGCACCAGTGTTATGTGAATGACAGCTCTGTTTTAATCCGATACTGCGATTATTTTTCATTTCATCAGCATAACAACGGAAACCTAAAACTTGAGTGTTATTTCAACTCTACTTTTTTCTTTAATCCTTTGGTTTTTATTGTACCCACCCAAATTCAATTTAATCGCCACTAAAAAAATGCAACATTCATTTTTTTTTTTGACATTTTCAACATTAGGGGTATTCGATGTTCGATTCGTTTTGTATTGCAAAAGTTTGCACTTGCAAATGTTTTATCATTGATTGTGAGCGCTCTATTTATTTCGTACTTCGCAATACTAATGCAATTTATGCACCAACACAGCTGATCTACATAAACAATTTATAAAAGTATTTTAAAAATGACGCGAAAAAGTGCTAAAGAAAAAAATTGTTGAATTTTTAGAAAAAGAAGTTGGTGAAGAAATAATTGGAATGGGGGTCCAAATAATCTGAAACTATTTTTATTTCTTCAAGTGTCCACTATTTGCTTGGTTTTTTTCTTTTTATTTTCTTCTGTGGAATTGTTTGCTCCATTGTTTTAATTTTATTTATTTCATTAGTGTTTACACCTGTCAGCTGTTTAAATGTCAGACTTGCAAATGCAATACATGCAACGAAAAAACTATACCATTTTGGTATTTCGTGTACGCAATGCTTTGACAAATGCAATTGTGTGTATTTTGTTGTTGGATTGTAATAAAAAGCTACGATGTTTTGCATTTGCACTTTTACAATGCCATTTGCACTGAACACTGAACACCGCTATTGTATACACTTCCGCAGCCATGACTAATTCGGTTCAAACACAATGAAAGGAATTGATGTTAATTAATTGCTTTTTTTCCCAAAGTATGACGAGTGATAAGGGGCTCAGAGAAAACATTGGCCCATAATCATAGTCAAACACTAAAGTCGGTTCTTTTTAAAAACAACTTTAATATTTAAACCTGTTACTAACTGTTTCTTAACTATAGTGAAAATTAATAATAATTTTAAGTTGAATCAGCTTTAAGTGGGTGATTAGTATAATTTTTGAAATTTTGCATACAAACTGGTATAAATACTGTAGAAGTGGCATCTCTGCACAGCTGATGCAATAAAAGCGCAAAAAGATAAACAAAATATAAATTGTTATTTTGAAAAAAAACAATTGCATAAAATGAATCAGGGGAAATCATTTCTAATGTCCTCAATTGTACACATCTCTCCAATTATTTTTCAACACTTTTTCCACAATTTATGAAAAATTTAACACAATTCATACATTTTTTGTTTTGATTTTGTAAATTTGGATAAATGACAAACAGCTGATAGAGTTAAAGTGATGTTAACTTTGTTAAAAACAACTTCAGCTTGTTTTAAGTATAAAACTGACTTTAGCGGAAAAAGTAAGCTTTTTTTCGTCTATAGTAGCTGAAAAGTAGACTTTTTAATAAATGATTCTTAAAGTATACTTTTTTGATGACTATGATTATGGCCCATTATATTTTATAAATGAGTTTTGGCTTTTGGACAATTTGCAAATTATCGATAAATTGCATTATTAAACCGTATTATGTATTAATATTATTGAAGCATATTATATAATCGGTTGTGATAAATTTATAATTCACTCCAACTTAATAATAATACAGTAGAAAAAAGAATATCAATTTCATTCAAATAAAAAATTTTTTTAACCAACGGCAGCACCGGCAGCAGTAGAGTAAGTTCGGGTAACGTGGTATTGACAAGTGGTTTGGTACAGTTGATTATTTCATAAACTAAGAGCATAGCCAGAACAGTACAAAGCTTAAATGGATAAAGCTTTCCGCGAACTGCGAGTGCATGATTGCGTGGTTTGCATTCTTATACGGTGTTGAGATATGCACCTTTATTGCGAAATCGCAATTTTTTCCCTCTGTTTCCTCTATAAAATTATTGAGTGCAAGAAGTCACAAAAGCCTTTAAAAGATTGCAAGGAGAAAACGGCAGTGGTTGAAGCGTCCTTACCAGAAATGGCCGCTGATTACCCATTATAAAACCCTGAATTTATAGGATTGTAAATTCTTTTGATCTGGTGAAAACCCAAACTGAGTCGGAAGTATTATTTTATTATAGATAATAAACTTAGATAACTTCGCCTTAATAAACTTCTCCAAGATCTCACTGAAGCTACTAAGTAAGCTAATAGTACAATAATTTTAAACCGAGGTTAGAAGATTATTAAAAAAAATAATTGGTCATTACAACCCTTCAATCAGGATTGCGACCATGCTTCTCACAGCACTTAGGTTGTAGGAGTTATCTGTATACATGAGTGGCTGGACCTACAGTTTAAAGTCGTCTCCGAATAACAAATTTTCGAGAAACTTTTCATGGCAATTTTATTTACTCAGAGTTTTTGCCAGAAATCTGCTGAGAGGAAGTCGCCGAAGAAATATTTTATCATATTTCGTTTTGTTGGAACTGTCTGACCTGGGGTTTGAACCGTGATGTCACGTCTATCTACTAGGTTACGCCGACTTCTAGTAGATTATTAGGTTTCAATATTGGGATAACCTTAGCCATTTTCTAGACCTTTGGGAAGTGTTGTAATTTCAATCGGCAATTTATAATAAAACAGAGATATTTTATAGCAGACTAAGGTATATGTTTAAACATAATGTTTTTCACATTATTTAGCGCAAAAGCTTTTTTGAGTTTAAGTTTTTAATAATTGTTATTATTTGGTTAAAAATAAAATATTCGTTTGAGTCTGTATAAATAGACAACCGTCTAATTATACTGATATGTGTGACTCATTTCTAATGTTTTCAGCGACCCGATTATTATCTAAAAACTTACCGACGACTTTTCCAAAAGAGATGGTATAAAGTCTGCCTTTTTCTGATGCATTTGCCTATTGCCCAAAAAGGTATAGAGCCTTATCTAAATTTGAGATTTTATTATTTCAGGTTCTGTCCCAAAATTTTGAGATTTCGTTGTGAGTTTCTCTACCATACTAAGGGCCAGTTATTGCTGTTAACTGAAGGGAGACCTTTAGCACACAGATAAGTTGTTTTTCATTATTATGAGTACCCAATAAGGCAGAAGTGAGCGTTAAGCTAAAGGGAGGATCATCCTGCCGGTAACTTTTAAAGTTAAGTTTATGTTTGAACTTGCCATATTATATATTCTTTTCAATATGGCAACTTCAAATTTAAACAAAATGAGCACATACAACAACAAAAAAAAAACCCGTCATTGCCGCTGCGTTAAAAAACTTTCTTAATTGTGCTTTCACACACGAGACTATTTTTTAAGCCGCACAATTTTTGTTCTTTCAGTCACACACGAGACTATTTCATCTGGCATAAAATTGTATACATATACTCTGCTTTGTGTGTATTCGTTTTTTTTTACTCATTTGACGTTTACCATTCAACATACACACTTCAGCGCAAGATATTCATTTGTGTTTTTTATATTTATTTGTTGTGTGAAGCAAAAAATTAAAATTTATTGAAATATGGCAGAAATTAACAATCAATTGGCAGTTCTTTTAGGAGGAATTGCCTGCAATTTGGAAGCTGCAGCAATACTCCTAGAAGAAGAAGAACATGAAAAAATTAATAAACCTCGATCATGTTGGGTTAAGCCATGGAGGGAGTCACGCGATTCCGGTGGTAATATACAACTTCTCCTCAAAGAATACAATTTATTCGATGACGAAGAAGCATACACTTCGTTCTTACGAATGGATAAGGAATGTTTTTCGAAAATATTGGATTTTGTAAGGGCGGATATTGAGAGGTGTGATACGTCCATGAGAAAATGTATTCCTGTGGAGGAGAAACTGGCTGCAACATTAAGATTTTTAGCCACAGGGGAGACTTTTAAAGAAATTGCTGAGAATTCCAAACTTTCTGCATCTTATTTAAATTCTGCAGTTTTAGAAGTATGTTCTGCAATTTACAGGAACATGAAAAATGAATTTTTGCAGGTATGTATGAGTGACGATAAATATGCTATTTATTTTAATTTAAAGTTTCCAGATTCGAAGGAAAAATGGCTGCAAATCGCCAATGAGTTTGAAGAGCGATGGCAATTCCCCTTGTGCCTAGGTGCCCTTGATGGGAAACATATTGCGTTTAAGCCGAAAAAAAAGAATGCCAATTTGTTTTATAATTACAAAGGGTTTACTAGCATAGTGCTGTTGGCCTTGGCAGATGCACACTGCAAATTTTTATTCATTGATGTAGGCTGCAATGGCCGAATTTCTGATGGTGGCGTTTTAGATCGTTCAGATCTAATGTTTGTATTGGAAAATGATTCTAATTTTCCAGAACCCAAAATAATAGGCAACAATAGAAAATTGCCATATGTAATAGTGGCCGATAATGCTTTTCCAAATGGAAAACATATCATAACGCCTTACAATAAATCAAATTTTTCCAAAGAAAATATAATTTTTAATACCAGATTGAGCCGTGCAAGGCAAAATATAGAACGAGCGTTTGGTATTCTGTCAAATCGCTTTCGTGTACTTCAAAGTAAAATTCAACATGACGAAGTAAACACCACTATTATAGTGCAAGCTTGTTGTGTACTGCATAATTTTTTAATTAATAAAAGCAAAAGCTATATAAGCAATATAGATTTACGTAATGAGGAGAGAGATAGTAGATCGCAAAATGCAGAAACAAGTAATTATAACATGGACTATGACAAAATAAGAACAGAGTTCACTAGATATTTTTGTAATGAAGGAAAAATATAAGTTTTTGTAATAGTAATTTATTTTATTTTTTACTATTTTATACTTTAATATTCTTAAGTATTTATAAGAATTAATTAAATTTTAATTTTTTTAAGTTTAATTTCTCAATAAATCTTGAATTAAATGAAAACGTGTGTTATTTCAATATAATTTATTAAAAACCATGAAACAAAGTAAGTATATCGGTTTATATCTTCCGATTTTGAAGAGTAATCATAGGCAAGACACAGTTTGTCAAAAAAATCTTTGCACAGAAAAAAAAATATGTGAAATATGTTTATTGAAAAATTCCAAGAACAAAATCTTTACCTACTTTTTATTTTTGCACACATTACAATAATAACAACAACAAAAGAAGTTTACACAGTATAATGAGTGTCAAAAAAATCTTTGCACAGAAAAAAAATATGTAAAATGTGATCTTCATTAAGGAATTCCAAGAACAAAAGCTTTACCTACTTTTTATTTTTGCACACATTACAATAATAACAACAACAAAAGAAGTTTACACAGTATAATGAGTGTCAAAAAAAATCTTTGCATATTGGACGAAGATAATAAAAAAATAATAAAAAATTACGTTATTTCCCAAACATGTGCATTTTGGGTTTTTTACAAATGATATGGAATGTTTACAAGGTCTTGTAATAAAGTGATCATTCTTAATGCAACACGTGTCCTTATATTTGAATACAAAAAATGCCAGCAAGTTTCATAGAATATTATACAATTGGTCTATTTCAATTACTACAAAGGCAAATCTGCCAAGGAAATCGCCGATATGTTTTCCCTGAAAATCAGAACTGTATATAATATTATATCCCGTGCTGAAAAAGACGGACGACTAGACTTAAAAGGATCCACAGGCAGGCCAAAAAAGGTGACGCAGCAAGTTGAAAGAAAAATTTTTAGAACTGTTTATGATAGCCCCCAATCTAGTACGAGAGGATTAGCTCTTCAAGTGGATTTATATTAGAAATTAATGAATTTTTCGAAGTTTTTTTATATTTTCCTCTATGTGCAAAGATTTTTTTTGACAAACTGTATGTCTCTAATAAAAGGTCAGGTAAAGACCGGTCCTCAAAAACTTACTTAAAAATCAGTTTTCTTGTTCCCGGTCCTTAATGGACCAATGGATCTAAACTTTTGAGGTACCATATTAAAGGTTTTTGTAAAAATATTTTAACTCGTGTTTTTAAATTGAGTAAAGCAATTATGAGTTTATTAATCCTCAGGGTTATTTTATTTTTTCAAAAACAAAACACTAAAAAAACTGTATATGTATAAATATCACAGACTATATAATGAAAATGTCATTTCAGTTTTTAAATAATTAGAAGTTTCAACAACTTAAAATATATATAAAAAATTGTATATAAATATCACAAACTGGTTTTTAAAAAATTAGAAGTTTCAACAACTTAAAATGTATGTAAATAAAAAATGTGTAAAATAAAGAAACAAAAAAATAAAAAATAAACATGATATGTTTAAACAACAAATATAATAAAAATTAAAATAGTTCAACAACTTAGTATGTATATAAAAAAATGTATAAAATAACGCAAAAAAAAAAATAAAGGAAAAAATATTAATTCATAAAATAAAAATTTAAGTGTCAGTCTTCAAATATGCATTGGACAGCCTGTTGTGAAATATCAGTAGTATTCAAAATTTCCACAGATTCTATTACAACTTTTTCCTCATTGTCAGGGCAGTTATTTGTTTCATCCACCATCGTCATATTCACTGATTCAGTTGGCGAATACATATCATTAAACTCTGGCTCACCCACCAACGTTGAATTTCCTTCATACTCTAGATCATACTCTTCTAGTGAAGATAATGAGGAGCACACACTGGAAGATTGGTCGCTTGAAGTTGACGGCGTAGAATCGAAAACATAATTAGCCACTGGTTGCGGTGTCTGCCAAGATAATTTTTCCCGCTCTTGAACTTTCGCATTTCGGACTAGCTCCAGTATTTCTGTAGTTACACTATCATAAGACTCCATCAATTTTAGGTCATTCAGCTCATAGCTCAGCATTTTGCAAAAAGCCTCTGCTCTGCCTTCTTTTACTTGTGATTGTTTTTCTACCAAATTCGCTACCAAATCATACGATTTTTTTGCCGATTCGCGTAGAGCAGCAACCTCGTCCAATCTAGAACACTTACCCTTAAAAATTTTTCGTTTAGTTAAAAAAAAAAAATTTAATTAATATCGGGTTACCTTTTTCGAACTGGTACTGGCTTCATTTGAGCAATTCGTATCGTCCAACTGAAAATACAAAGAATTACAATATGAATTTTATTTTGAACGATAAGATAAAAAGAACAAAAAATTTTGCTTACCTTACTAATTCCTATATTGGACTGTCCCTTGATTTCATCGTTGGCGTTCATTAAAAATGCTAACTCATTAAAGCACCATAATTTGGATACGTATAGTTCATCAGCCGACATACCACTTCTCCTTGCTGCTCTAATTTTTTTTTTCTTGTGAAATTTGCTGCTGCAGTACTTTAATTTTTTTTTTCACGTCTGTTGCAGATATATTATTTTTATATATCTTAAGCGCTGTCGTAATCTCCTCTATTGCCTCCTTTTTTTTATATACATTTAAGTAATCTCTGTGATTTACTTTGTATAAAAGTTCGTGTTTTTTTAATTCACTAATTAATTTTAAGGTCTGCTGACGCGACCAGGGTCCTTCTTTTGAATTCATGTTCACTACTCAACGCACAACAAAAGAGTGAATCTGCTCTGTACAAGAAATTTTGCTGAACCTGCTGTTTTATAAATGTATGTGTATTGGTTTGTGTTGTTTATGTATTGGTTTGTGCGGGGTAGAAGCTGGTTGAAAAATTATGCCAGCAAAAATCCACTCTCCTCACCCCTCTTGCCTACAAGCTGCCATTTGTGCCTCATTGAGCAGTTTTATCCAGTGATGCCAACTTAGCCATTTTCGGGCTAGATTTAGCCCTTTTTGAAGCATCTTTAACGCGAAAAAAAATTTTTAGCCCTAAACTAAAAAACGCGCAATTTCAGCCCTTTTCAGTATTTTTGTTTAGCCCTTTTTGCCCGTTTTTCCTTTAACTCTGTATGGGAATATTATCTTATGTTTCTCTGGCAATGTCGAATTGTAAGCCAATTAACAAAAGTACCGAGAAACACAAGCTTTGCTGAAAGTTTAAAATTGTATTTACCTAATAATTAGGCATTGATAAAAAACATATTAAGTACATAAGTGTATAACTTTAAGTAAGTCATAATTTAATATTCTTGGACGTGTCTTTAATGTAAATGTTTATGTTTAGATGGAGCGCTACACGCAAAGATATCGTAAAATTTGGGAGACAGATCCCCTTTGTATTTACTGCAACACGCATATCGTCGCTAAACACTATGACCTGGTCAGACATTCAGAAACGAAAAAGTACCAAAAAGCGTCCGAACCTTTAAACAGCATTAATATGGTACAACCACAAATTTGTTTTACACCTGCAGTGGTACCCTATTGTGGTACTACATATTTTAATTTTAGCCCCCTTTTTGCGCTTTTTTGAAAAAAATGAAATTGTATTGTACTAAAAACGTAATTTTTTCAGTTTAGCCCGTTTTTCATTTTTGTTCACTCGTTTGGTGTCCTAAGAGTTGGCATCACTGGTTTTATCGACATTGCTCCGGCACTGCCATATTTTTGAAAACAGTTAACTTTATTTTATCTGTAAGTTGTAATAACGAAAATAAATTCAAGTTCTCTTTAACTAAAGGTACCTTTAACTAAACCCAAGTTTAACGGCAAGTTGTTATAATAGCCCTTAAAGATTTTGCCAGAGGAGGAGGAAGTCTTAAAATTTTACTTTAGTCGATAAGGGGTTATTTATGGCTTCGTGTAGTTTTGGGCTAAACTATATTTACATAATTTGTTACTTAGTTTTCGCTAATACCATGAGACAGCCACCATCAACATTTATTTAAGGGGAAATATTTTGTGTACATGGGTAGGTGGAAATTCAACTTCTTTCTTTACAGGAATACATACATAATTGGCCATTACAACCCTTCAGTCAGAATTACGGCCTAGCTTCTCAACACCACTGATGTTGTGTGCGTTAATTGTATACATGAGTGGCGGGACCTACAGTTTAAAGTCGACTCCGAACGACAGATTTTTTGAGAAGATTTTCATGGCAATTTTTTACTCTCAGAGTTTTTGCCAGAAATCTGCTGAGAGGAAGTCGCCAAAGAAATACTTTTTGTATTTTTGATGTCTGGCCTGGGATTCGAACTCGGGCCTTTCGTCTAATAAGCCAACACACTACCTACTAGACCACGGCGACAGGAATGCTTATATTATTACTTGATCTAATACCAAACAACTTCCATTTTTTTCTTATATTGCTGTTACATTTTCCAACTGGAGGTCTAAAAAGAATACACTCGTACACAGTGTATAAGGATTTGTTAAGATTCCACTGAATATTACAAACAGGCAATTAATTGCATGTATCGTTCAATGCTTGTACTTAAAACTGAATTGTCTATCGCTAACTAAATTCTTGTCCTCGGTTATCTTGAGGATGTTAACATTGATACAAATTTCAAATACCTTGCTGATGTTCGGAAGCAAGCTTATTGCCCTGAAATTTCTCAGATTGTTCTTATTCTTCTTCGGTAAAATATCGCTTTTGCTTGCTTCCAAGCACGAGGAAAGTAAGCAATATTCAGCATGTTATTGAAAAGTATTTCATATTTGCGTATTAAAACTTCAGGCAACCCCACGTTGGGTATATTATCAACGCCCTGAAGATATTTTTGGACTAAGCTTCCTAAAAATTTACAAAACCCTGTCCTTGGATATAAAGAAATTATCCAATTGCGATTCTCTTAATTCTCTGCCTTTTTCGAAATTGAAAATATCGTCATGGTTGTGTCACTATGTTCATATTGATTTTTCCTCACTAAAAATTCAGTGAAACAATGATCTACCTCCAGATGAACAGTATTATCGGGATCAATATCCTTAAAAGAGTGAGTCGAATTCAGAAATGAACCAAATATGTCAAATTCTTAAACTTCCTCATGAATCAAGTAATTAGCATTGTCATTTTCCTTTTCGAAAACTAACGGTCAATACCTGCGTTCCTTATCAATCTTTCATCTTCTATAGGAATTTTTATAATATCTAAATCAGAAGGTTGCAAATGCTAAAACCGTTTCCTTGGGACCCATTTCTTTAAACCTTTCCTGAAAATGTCTATTCATCGAAATTGTAAAATTATAGTTTAAGAGTTTTCTAATTAGTTTCAGTTTCGCTTTAAGTATTCTGAATTCAGATTGTGTTAAAAAAGTTTCTGATCTATTGAAACATTTTATCAAAGTAATAATCCTACTGTTCTCACCTTGCAGTTTTCTAATCGTTGAATTAGTATATCTCTTAATCGAATCATGTGATTTAAATTTTGGGATCGAAGCATCCATGGCCCTTGTAATATAATACTTCAGTTTACGCAAATGAAAGTCTATTTCGTTATTACTTAGATTCCTATCGGCTGGAATTATTATATTTTCATTCATCAAAAAATTTTCAAATTTCTTGCAATTAGCTTTCCTAAAATTTAATTTAGACCACGGTGAGTCACTGAAGAAAGAAAGTGGGTGATCATTCTCAACACCCAATAATCTAATTTTAACTGCTTCATGATCACTGTCATATTCAAGAGTCTCAAGGCAATTTATTGAATCATGTAGTGTACGGTTTAAAGAATTTTTAAAATTTAATCTTATGTTTCTGACACTCGCTTTAGTCATTGGACCACTGTAAAACCTTTTTCTTATATCTCAGTAAAAATTGTAGCTTACATGTAAGCAGCTTTGTAAGGGAGAGAAGCTATTTTCCCCCATGCAAACCTGCTTCCAGAAGGCATGATTTTTATATGGCGAATTCCCACTTGGAAGCATTACCTTTTGAAAAAATAAGCGCATTTTCATTCGTTACATTCAGGTGTGAGTAACAGCTACATGTCAGCGCTTCATTCATGTCTCTATGAAATTGCAACATTCATTGCTTACAAAAAGCTCTTCCATCATGTTTTTTCTGAAAACGTGAATTCATTCCTGATATGAAGCTATTACTTCATGCTTCTTAAGAATCTGTGAAATAATAACTTCCAATTGATTTTTTGTTTTATTTTTTATTCAATATTAACAAAATAAATTCAATGTTAGAAAATAAATTAATTCTAATAAGGAACGCTTATCTAAAACTTAAATAAATTTGATAAATTATTAAACTAAAATAATTATAATTCATTGATTTGAAAAAGGTATACTTTTTTCGACAATAACAAAAATTTAATTAATATTTTAAATTAAAATTATTTCAATAAAATTAGGGGCAAAATTCATTTTTTTAATAAAATTATAAAGTTCTAAAATAAAATTGAATGCAATTGGAAATGGTACATAACTTTTGATTCTTTTGCTGTTGATGTTTAGGGATTTTATTCTGCTATACCAGGATCAATATTTTCTGAATCCGAATCCTCTTCACTGTTTAAAAAGGTGTTATTAATTTTATTCTTTTTCTTCAATCACTTTTTCTTGTAGTAGCGGTTTTTGTTTAATCTAAATGCTATGCGTAGGTTTTGAAGGAATTTTGTTTTAGAGAGACCATCAACTTTTAGAGATTCTGTAATTAAAAGAATGCTTATTTTATAATACGAATTTCTTAGACATAATAAAATACTTACCATAAATAACATTTACAAATTTCGGGAAGTCTAATAGACGCTTTTTATCTTGCTTTCCATCCACATTAAAATCGAGCAACATCTTTATATCTAATAAATTTGAAAGATTTTTGTTTAATCCCCCCATGCTTAAAATACTTTTAATTGTTGCTACCTGTAAATACAAGTTAAAAATAATATTAATCGAAATTCCAAATTAATATATAACAAGCTTTCTTACCATTGCAAAATAAGTTTTATCGTCTATGACATCTTCAATTTCTTTCAATTCGACCTCTGATTGAACAGGAAATAAATTAGAATATTTTTTGGAAGAATGCCCTGGTGTTACGTAACATTTTAGCATTGTTTTAACCTCTGATACTAATCCAACTATTATCTTATTTTGATTTACAATAGTTTCTACGAAAAGTATATACAATACAATAAAATATGTAAAATTTATAAAATTATTACTTAAAATAATACCTTTTAAATCTTTAATTTGTGCTTTTGAAATATCTATTGATTTTTTCTGGTCTTCAACAATTTCTGAAATAAAAAGAAAATCATTCAAGTATTATGTAAAAATCATTTTATACTAAATATACCTTTTAGAGCATCAAACTTTCTATTCAATTCCGAAACATCCATTATATTAACTTGAGTAACAACTGCTTCTAAAAATTAATATATAAGTAAAGTATTAGTAATAAGTAAATAAGTTTTATATTTTTTTATTATTATTTATTTACCTTTTAAAGTATGTATTTTTTCAGCTAATTCTTCAATGGAATTTTGAACACTTGCATTTGATTTAGATCGAGGCATTTTTCTAAAAACTTTTATTTGAATTTATAATTATTTAAAGTGTATGTAACTTTTCTGGATGCGTATGCAAAATATTTAATAACATGTGTGTACTAATGGTATTAGCAATCTTTCTCTTTTATATGGAATATTTACTAGTTTTGCGTATATCTGATCTGTTCTAAAAATTTCTTCATAAAAGCATTCTGGATTTACGAGGTAAATTCCAAGGTCCTGTGATAGAATTGGTTCGAAAAAAAAATTTTTTGGATCTTTGTAAATTTTAACTACAATGCATCCATTATCAAGGAATTTTAATATTTCACCAGGACAATCGCTTCCAAGTAAACAACAATTATCAGGAGCTCTCGAACTAAAAAATCCAGCATCGGAAATGAACGAATTTATTTCACCTTTCGAATTTTCTTTATAGCCTTTAAATTGAACAGGTTTCAATATTGAGGCATTAGAAAATCTGTTAAATAGTTGCTGCTCAATTTGGTGTGGTTTTCTTATTGCTTTCTTTATATCCTTCATGCAGTTTTCAAAGGGGTATGCATTTATATTGGAAAGGTTGCCGTGCTCTTCTACAGTTTTGCTTAAATGGAGAAGGTTGTGTACATTGTAAGTTATGCTTGATGGTCCAAAAATATTCCCAAATTGCTGCACAAACATATTTAACATATTATGGGCACTAATATTTTTAGATTGAAATAAAAGGGGACAACTCATAATCCTGTAAGCGCACGATAACAATAAAAAGTGACTAAAGAATACGTCACTCGTACTTTCTTTCAAAACAACAAGTCCTGTATATAAAACAAACTGACGGAATTTCACTGCTTTCCATCTAGCAATTTCGTCAAAAGATCTGGGCTTTCTCATAAATTCTCTCGGTATAAAAGGACACAAGGAGGTTAGTAGGGAAGACATTATAATTTTAGAATTTATTATAAAACACTCTGTGGTTTTAGAATTCAGCAATAATAATAACATTTTTTTCATCACGCCTAAGTCGATAAGGTGCATAATATCCAGAGGGAACTGAGTTATCATCTTTATACCTATCGACTCTAAAGATATTTCCCTATCTAGAAAATATTTTTGATGATCATTTTGATCGATTCTTTGACTAAAATCTGCATCAGATCTCAACTTTCCAACTGTTGTGGAGAATGTAGTAACTTTCATAATACTTTTTCCCGTTTGATCGCACTTATTGCACCCATTAAAAGAATTATGGCCTTTCACTCCACATACAAATGACTGGGCAGGTGCATCACATAGAAATGCTCGAATTTTAATTCTTATATTGTGTATTTCGAACTCAAACCTATTTTCAATCAAATTTCTAATTTCTGTAACAAAATCGTGAAGGAATAAGTTTATGTCATGTGGTTTCTGTTTTCCAACGTAACTTCCTATAAGAAATACTTTTATCATTGGCATATTACCGATTCGAGCGAGTATTGGCCAGAGTCCGACGGAAGAGCTTTTGAATAAGGGTAAACCATCGATGCCTATATCCAAAAGAATTTCTTTTATATCAAGTTTTTTAATTACTTTAACAATTTTAAGAAGGTTTCGTTCTACACCAATGTGTACATAATTGCCTGGGGCAACAGCTCTTTTAACACACATCTCTTTTTCACCAACAAGGGACTCTACACTCAATGGTATATCAGAATGTACACCATTTAAATAATGTAATATGGCTGATGTACATGCCACAGGCGGGCGATATTTTAGATACCATTCCCTTATATTTTCTCTAAATGTAA
Source organism: Sarcophaga rosellei (assembly GCA_930367235.1). Lineage (NCBI taxonomy): Eukaryota > Metazoa > Arthropoda > Insecta > Diptera > Sarcophagidae > Sarcophaga > Sarcophaga rosellei. Next base: position 26,521,471 of record OV884020.1, on the reverse strand, counting down.
CATTCATAGCATCAGCTATTACTTCTTTATTTGAACTTTCAAAATTTGACACATTTTCATTATTTTGTACTTCTTCAGGACTACTTTCTGTTGCCCTCAAAAGTTTAAATAAATTTTCATTTATCTCTTTTCGTTTTAATTTATTAAATTGTCTCTTTCCAATCACTTTTGACATATTATTATGTATATACAAAAAACAAAACGCAACAACAACAGCAAAGAAGAGAAAAACACAAACACAAAAAGCCGTTAACTTTTCTACAAAAAAAAAGTAAACACATCAAACAGACATTATATGCACAAAAAGAATACCACGAATACGAAAAAAAGAAAATCCTTTTAAATTTTAAGGTTTAAAATATTGCGTAGAAAAATAATTGCTGTATACACACTTTAATAAACATTTAAAATTTAATTTCTTACATTTAATATGTACTAATTAATTTAATGTCACTTTTTTATAAAATTTTTATTTATTTTTTTTATTTCACCGAAATAATAACATATTCTTTGCGCTTATATTCACGTCTTGTCTGCCCAAATGCATGTCTATGACTGAGCATGTTTTATTACGTAATTTAATATATTTTTTTTTTCGGAAAAGACTCGGTAAATCTCCCGATTTCGAAGTCTTTGCAATACAACCTGCTTCCTCGTAAGGCACAGAGGTAAGCTCAACAATTATTGAAATGTTTCACTTACAACCTGCTTCTATGGAAGTGATAGTAGTAAGCTTTTAATTTTTTATCGCTTACATTATTACAAAAATCCTTTCAATGGTATTAGCTTATTACCTGATTCTCAGTAAGGCTTAATAGTAAGCGAATACAGCAGCAGTAAAGCCCCTTTTTAGCTTCCTAAAACCAAAATTTTTTTTACTGGGATGTTAAGGCTAGTACTCTGTTCAAAATTTCAAGTGGAATGCTGTCAAAATACATGAAAAAAAAAAATCACATGAAATTTTCATGAAAAAATGTTGCAGAAGTGGCACTTTGTTCATTTTGTGAAAAACATATGAAATGTTTCTGGCAACATTATTTTTTCACAGCGAAATAATTAAAGTGCCAATTGTTTCACGTGGAATTTTCAATAACAGCTGACTTTAAAATTTATGTGTATGTGCTAAAATTGTTTTCCTTTTGAAAAAAAAAAATATTTACTTAAAAATGGAAAGCAACCAAGAAAACAAAAAGATGAAATTTTGTGAGGCAGAAAAGCGGCAACTAAAGTGCCTCGGCCACGTTCAAATTCTGGTGTTCAAATTTTGCATATGTGTTGGTAATATTTGTTTGACTCAGCACAGCAACACATCAAATTTCAGCCTTCAAATTTCATTTTAAAAATGTCGTGGAGAAGACAACATCGCATGGTTTTCATCGGAAAAAATTCTTTTATGGTTTTCTTTTTTTTTGCACACATTTTTTTTAGGTTTTCTGAAAGAACATATGGGCTTTTGGTTGGGAGATTGTTTTGTTTTTGTTTGTTTTTTAGTTTTTTCTTTTAATATGACAAATGATTGTTTCATAGTCATTGCCCTGGCGCAGGCAATTAAAAAAATAAAAAAAGGAAACTGCGGAGGGTCTTTGGATGAAAGAGTGGTTGAAGAAAAGGGATGTATTTACGCACCAAAATGTTCTCAATGAACTCAAATTGAGTCCTCCAAATGCTTTTCAAAACTTTTTACGGATGGATGAAGGCACATATGAGGAACTTCCAAATTTGGTTGGCCCGAAAATTCAAAAACAAGATACTCAAATGTGTGACGCCATCTCTCCGAATCAACGTCTATCTATAACATTGCGTTTTCTTGCTACAGGCAATTTCTTTTCTGATTTAAAATTTGTCAGCGCTATTTCGGAACGAGCAATTGGTCGCATTGTTATAGAGACTTATGGAAAAATAAACAAGATTTTAAAATATAATATAAAAGCAATTAAAACAAATTATAAATGGACTTAATTTTATAAATAAAATAATTTTTATTATTTTTTTACAAAACAAAGTTAGTACAAATAAAGGAACGATCATAAATAAATACAAAAATACGTATACAAAAACAAAACATCCACTTCTTATTATTTTTACTATCATTTTCTGCTACACATTTTCAAAACATCCGCGAACCAGATGGTGATGTTTCTTCTACGAAATCTGCAGAAAAATGAAATTTGAAGTAATTGCCCGCACACACATCAAATTTGCTTCCAATTTCTGCGGAGCAGGTAGCGAAAATCAAAAGTATTTTGATATTCTTCAATCTCTTCTCAGCCTGTACGTGTGAGGAAAGTTTTCTGTACGTGTGAGTACAGTTTTACCAATACAATCACAAAAATGGCAGATTGATCAATCTAGTTTGATCGTGGCTGTGCTGCTTAATATCATCCAAAAGCTCTTCTGTCGCAACAACAATATCTATTACTTGTTGTGCTGCTCCACAAGCGGCCAGTAATATTTCTTTATTCATTTTTATTTCACGATTTTGATTCAACACATTTTTAAATAAAGATTTTAAAATAAAAAATCGTCAAATTATGTAAATTCGCGTGATAGGCAACATTGGCTACACGTCAAATTTTCCGTATGAAATAATTAATGTTGCTCAACATTTTTCACAAATTTGAACAGAGTACTAGTCTTTAGCAAGAACATAAACTGTTTGATCGCAACAAAAGCTTAGTACTCAATCATGTCAACATGTTGCTAGCATACAGACACATGTAGTCAATCAAATGTTTATAATGTAAAAGACAAATCAACATAAATATTTACTAGATTCTACGAGATTTTTCCGGAAATTAAATATGAAAAGGTTTTCATAATATTCATTGTTATTTTTTTTTTTTATAATGCGAATGTAAAATGTACTAACATCTTTCAGAGGAAATTTAATTATGTATGTTGGTTATAGTGGCAATCATGTTGTATATTTTTTTGATTGTCAAGAGCTTAAACAAGCCTTAAGGCCGTGTCAGATAAAACTTTGTTGCTTTGCGTGACGTTTATAACTTTGACAGAAAAGCGCAAAGCAGAAAGTGTATGTCACAATAAAAACTTTGACAACACTCGCGCATTGTTTGTTTATCAATAAAATAAACCCGGGCATTGTTTGTTTAAGAATAAAATATTGAAGCTGTTTTGTGATTAAATTATTTGGTTTAAAAATATAAGTTTAAAATGTTATTTGACGATTTATTGGAATTCGGTGTAATTTTGCTCTTAATGAATGAGGCATTGGGGCTGTTAGACCAAATTTCATCGCATAGGTTCTGCGTAAGAAGACTTTACCAAGACCGCGACTACACAGGCCTATTCGCTTCCAGCTTTGAAGAAATGCATCAAAGTTCCAAAAGAGTATCCGGATGACTCCCGCAGTTTTTGATATGTTGCTGGAACTTTTAAAGACACGCCTTACAAAAATGTCAAACAGACCATCGATATCTGCATCTTGCAGACGATTTTTAACACTACCGTGAGCCATAACAAACAATTCAGTTAAAAAAACCTAAATTCAATTTACATATGTATGCTTGTATGTACTAAATCTAGCTATCTGGCGCACGGAGATAGTAAGCAAACACTTGCTACTGCTTTTAAAATGGGACGCTCCACACCATTATAACTGAGGTATGTGAAGCTGTTTGGAAGGAATTAGGAGAAATTTATTTGTCACCTCCACAAAAATATGAGTGGAAACGCATTGCCGAAGATTTCAACACAATGTGGAACTTTCCAAATTGTGTTGGTGCTGTGGATGCAAATCATGTCCACCCAATTCAGGATCTCTTTATTACAATTATAAGGGAAATTACTCTATTGTGCTCTTAGCAACTTGCGACGCCAACTATACTTTCACGACCGTGGATATTGGGGCGTACGGTTCCCAAAGTGACGGTGGAGTTTTATGGAATTCTGGCTTTGGACAAAGGTTGTTGAATGGTAACCTTGATTTAACTGAAGATGCTGCATTCCCCCTTAAGAACTGTATTATGCGTCCATACCCGGGTTTGTACATTCACTTTACCTTCTTAGTTATATACTTAAAAATATTTATGTTCCTTAAACGACTTTTTTGTAACTAGGAACTCGTTTATCACTTGACAAAGAAATTTTCAATAAGAGATTATCACGTACCCGAAAAGTAATAGAGAATGCTTTTGGAATTTTGTGCGCTCGCTGGAGAGTTTTGTTGTCGCCTTTATTTATGCACCCAGAAAATGCAGAAAAATTGGTAAAAGCCACTGTTGTTCTGCACAATTTCATTAAATTTCACGACGGCAGTTATTGTTCACCTGATTATGTGGATCGCTTTCAAGGCGACGAAATTATAAATGGGCTGTGGCGGAGTGAAGTTGCGAAACCATGGCCGAATGACATGCAATAACGCAACAAGAAATGCGTTCGCCTTGAGAGACCAACTAAAAGACTACATTATGTCCCATACAATTAATAAATTTTTTTTTATTACTTTTAATTTATTTTCAAAATACATGTTTAACTAAATGCATTTCAAAGAAAAATTAAAAATATTCATAATTTTATTTAAATTCACATTTTATTTATTTAAATTAAAAAAAAAATAATAAAAATATTCAAAACATAACATAAAATAAAATACTAATACTAAATAAATAAATATATACAGTAGCGAGCATAAAAAATGCAACGCTAAGCCGATTGATCTTTATGTGCGCCTCTTTCAAAAAAAAAGTACGGAAATTAAAAACTTTTTTTTTATTTTTATGCTCCACAAACTTAGTTAACAAATGCAGGTTACAATATCAAAATTTTTCTATCCACTTATTTGTATTTTAACATTTAAGGAAAAAAGTGCCAAATTTCAGCGAGCAAAAAAAATGCAACGCTATGTTATTCATAACTTTATTTAAATTAAATGTAAATTCTTACAAAATGTTGGTTAAAAATATACTTAAAACTAATAATTGGTTGCGTAGCCTTTATTTTCTATTACCGCTTGCAGTCTGGAGGGCATAGAATCCACTAGGGGCACGATGGTGTGTAGGGGTATTTTTTCCCATTCTGACTTTAAAATTTTTTCTAATTCCGCCAAATTTGAAGGATTTTTCTTCTTAGCTTCCCGATCTAAAGTCTCCCATAGGTTTTCTAAGGGGAGATTGTGACGGCTAATCCAAAATTTGCACATCATGGTCGCTTAGGTAGTTACGAACCAAGCGACGAGGGTGCTTCAGGTCATTGTCTTGTTGGAATATGCTGTTTGGGGGCATTTTTTCCAGAAGATGTGGAAGCATATTTCCTTCTTGGATCTCCCAGTAATTAGTGGCATTCAAAATATCATCGATTTTCACCAACGGACCAACTCCGTCATGAGAAAACGAACCTACCAATAAATTCCTTAAAATAAAGAATTTCGGTGAAAAACAAAAGTAACTTACTCCACACCATTAGTAGTGAAAGTAAATTTAATCTTTCTGGATCTGATGGGATAAAATATATTAGAAGACCGCCTGAGCAGAGATATTCTTCCAGATATCAGCAACCAACAGTAAAACATGGCTAATGGTGTGGGGTAAGTTACTTTTGTTTTTCACCGAAATTCTGTATTTTAAGGAATTTATTGGTAGGTTCGTTTTCTCATGACGGAGTTGATCCGTTGGTGAAAATCGATGGTATTTTGAATGCCACTAAATAGTGTGAGATCCTAGAAGAAAATATGCTCCCACATCTTCTGGAAAAAATGCCCCCAAACAGCATATTCCAACAAGACAACGACCTGAAGCACTCTAGTCGCTTGGTTCGTAACTACATAAGCGACCATGATGTGCAAATTTTGGATTAGCCGTCACCATCTCCCCTTAGAAAACCTAGGGGAGACTTTAGATCGGGAAGCTAAGAAGAAAAATCCTTCAAATTTGGCGGAATTAGAAAAAATTTTGAACTCAGATTGGGGAAAAAATACCCCTACACACCATCGTGTGCCTAGTGTATTCTATGCCCTCCAGACTGTAAGCGGTAATAGAAAACAAAAGGCTACGCAACCAATTATTAGTTTTAAGTATATTTTTAACCAACATTTTGTAAGAATTTACATTTAATTTAAATAAAGTTATGAATAACATAGCGTTGCATTTTTTTGCTCGCTGAAATTTGGCACTTTTTTCCTTAAATGTTAAAATACAAATAAGTGGATAGAAAAATTTTGATATTGTAACCTGCATTTGTTAACTAAGTTTGTGGAGCATAAAAATAAAAAAAAAGTTTTTAATTTCCGTACTTTTTTTTTGAAAGAGGCGCACATAAAGATCAATCGGCTTAGCGTTGCATTTTTTATGCTCGCTACTGTACATAATATAAAATAAATTAATATAACAAAACAAAAAAATAATACACATTTTAAATTCATGTTTTCTAATACTAATACTAAATAAAAAAATATATACATAACATAAAATAAATTAATATAAAAAAAAAACAAAAAAATAATACTCATTTAATTTGACGAAGCTAATGAGGGTAAAGAATAATCAAAATTATATAACGATTATAACGATGTTGAACTTACCTTTTTCATTTAATACGATTATTAGTTGGCGTTGTGTACATACGTCAGCAGCTCAATTTTGAGGCGGTCTTGTACCTCTTCAGACTTCTTCAGGAGGCATTCGTCCAGCATTTTCAAGAAGTTGCTGTTTCTGGAGGGAACGTTAGAAGCAGCTTTTGCTGCAAAAGAAGCAGCTGCAAAAGATGCTTCTAACGTTCCACACAACCTATCGAATCGCTCATGTGATTCGTTCACAATGCGTTGCCGTTTACTGCTTCTGCCACTGCTGGTGTCTTCACTGCTGTTATTTAAATCTGTGTTATCCTCTTCGTTTTGAAACATGGGTGATGTCTGGCTGCAAGGTTGCGTTTGTGTGGTGTTCGTCCACTGAAAATTGGAGGAGGTTTTACAAAAAAAGGGAAAGCAGTCTATTATTTCATATTAATAAGTTTAACATACTTTCTTGGAGTCACATGCTTTGTTAGGAATCGCATTGATTCCATATAGTACCATTCCGGTTTGTCTTCAGCAGCGTCTCCAGGCTTCATTTTGTTTGAAATCTTCCGTACAAAACGGTCGCGCAGCGACTTCCGCCTTCCTTTGCAATGATCCTCTACGATATACAAATAGCAAAAACAACACGAGTCATACTAAAAGAAAAAAACTTACCTGAAACGCCTGTTGAACAAGCTACTGCCTGCCACGCTCGCTCTTTTAGGTATTTATTTCTAATCACCGTCGAGCTCTTGTCGAACAGACAAGGACGCATTTTAATTTATTCAATTAGTTTCTCCTCCATTTTTTTTTATCGAATATAAAATTTAAATAATGGGCCTGTTCGTAAATTAATCACTGCGCTGCATAATATGATTATTTTGCGCTCACACTGCTAATCACATGTTGCTGATGCCTCTTTTTGCTGATTTAGTTGTTTGCATTTACGAACGAACAAACACTGCAGAAATGGAAAAATTATTAATAAGTTTGATTTTTGAACTGGACGATAAAACAAATGACAAAATTTTGGTAAATGCACAAAAAAGTGTACTTTGTGCAAAAAAGAAGACATTTAAGGATGAAAAAAAGAAACTTATTGTTAAAACGCCCATTCTCTCTCTCACTCATTCAATGCATCAGCCATTTTTATGATTAGTGTTTTGGGTTTATTTGCGCATAACATTTGACAGCTGCAGTGCTGCCAAGATTTGCATTTATGAACATGATGCGCATAATATGCAGCGCAGTAATGCATTTACGAACAGGCCCAATATAATAAAATGTAATAGTTTGTTTGCTCTTGCTGCTAAGAAAAACGATAATGCAAATGAAAACAGCTGATTGTCAAAGCGCGCAGAAAGATGAGAGATGCCCAACTTTTCGCTTTGCGTTGCGTTAAAAGCAGTTTATATGACAAGTGCCATATAAACATGTACATTTATCTTAAATGTCAAAGCGTATATATAACGCAACGCGAAGCAAAAGTTTTATCAGACATGGCCTTTAAAGTTTATTTATACATGTTTTCTCATTCCACCCTATTTTGATTGAAGAGCTGAGCTTAATATATAGAAAGTGCGGCAGTAATAATTAATTATTAAAATAGAAAAAGTGAGTGGTGATAATTTTTTTATCTTTCTCTGTTGATCCTGCAAATATTGAAAAGGAGGTATAGTATAGTGGATTAAATAAAGTGACATAAATATTATTGTAAAATAACCTGAAGTTTTCTTGTGAAGGGTAGTGTACAAAATTTCAATTATTAGCCATAGGGCCCGGTCTTTCTTGGTGATTATTGGTGTGATTATTTCTTGGATTTCCCTGGTGGTTAGGTTATACTCGGGACATCGTAATGACGAGGTAAATTCCCAGAAAAAAAAAGAATTACTATAGGCATTAACACATTTTTTTAACAGGTTCCGGGAGTTCAAATTTTATTTAATTTTATTCTATGTTATTCAATTTTATTTTATAAAATTTTTCTTCAATTAAATTAAAACTTCACAAGCCAGAAATAAACTGTAATTCGGTGCTGTAAAACCGTTAGTGACAGTTATGTAACAGTTTTACCTCTCTACAAAGTGCTTACTTTATATTTAAACTTTTCATAATGTTGATGATATTTTTCTAAAATAAGATATGTTTCTATAATAATTTTATTAATAATATTCATATCAATCATCAATTGTTTCTATAATTCTATTTGTTTGAAATTTCTAATGAGTATTTCTGTTTTTCAATTTAAAATGTTAAAATTTATTTAAATTTGAAATGTTACTGCTACCTTAATTTTATTATTTATATTTGTCACAATAACTGACATGCTTACTGTATTGATCATAACAATTACGTTAATTATTCCATTTCCATAATCTCGTTTTTTTTAAGTGTACTTATTCTCTTCCCTAAAAACTGGTTGACTATATAGAAATGCATTGTGATAATTTGGTTGTAATGTAAAACAGTTGTAATGATCACACAACATGTCTGAATCAAACCTTTTTTCTAAAATGTATTACAATGACATGAATTTATATTTTTAGTTTTAAAAAACGTTTAAAATTCGTATCATTAAAAAACATTTATATCTATTCTATTGAAATATTGCAATATTTATAAGTGCAAGCATTATATACGACATAATTAGCTAGAGCAAATTAATCAAATTTTTTAGCCCAATTTACAGAAAATTTTACAACAGCAACAAACTCATGTACATCTAATCTTGAAGGCCTTCCAGAACTCGAAAACTCGCATGTTTGGTGAGTGCTAATTTTATGTTTTACCCTTATATTTAATATACTCATCAGTGATAATGACATCGAACATGTTTGATCGAACCTAATTAAGTTAATTAAGTTATTGTTACAGTTTGTCATCATTATCACTGATACAGTTTTAGAAATATTTGAGTCAGTTTAGTTTATGCTAGAAATGCTTTCACTACATTTTTTTTAGCATACATATTTTTCAATTTTATTAATTTTCTTTCTTTGCTCTATTTTATGAAAGTATGCGGTGTTTTCGTAGTTGGGTATTAGTTTTGGCGCAATAGATTATTTGGGGCCTTAATGAAATGACGTTCTTAGGGCCAAGGTTAGTGGCGGGTTTTGAGACAGGCGTATCAATAACACTAGATACCGCTCTTAAATGATTGTGCCAATAAGATATGCCTTTTTGTATTTAAATCCTTGGGGACGTAAGTAGATCATTTCGAGGCATCAAATCAAATTCAATTGGCTACGATGAGATACATCCGAGATTCCTGAAAATTATACTGGACTACATTATTGTGTATATAACACATTTATTTAATACCATTCTGACGACATCGGAATTTCCTTCAATGTGGAAGCACGCGAAAATTATCCCCTTACCCAAACCTGATGGAATGTACAGACCGATTGCGATACTACCTTACTTGTCTAAGGCTTTCGAACGTTTGGTTCAGTAGCAGATTAGCAAATATTTGTACGACAATTCTTTACTGACTAGCAGACAGTCTGGTTTCAGACCTAAACACAGCTGCATTACGGCCTTAGTGGATGTTGTAGAGGAGTTGAGGTCAAAAATGGATCAGAACATGGTGTCTATTCTGGTACTTCTAGATCACTCGAAAGCTTTTGATACTGTTGATCATGACATTCTTTGTCACAAGTTGATAAGAACCTTTAAATTTTCAACATCAGCAGTAAAACTATTACGTACATATCTGTATAAGAGAAGTCAGACAGTGCACTATGGCGATACAAAATCATTTAGCAGCCTGGTCCGTAGAGGTGTTCCTCAGGTTTAAATTCTCGGCCCACTGCTTTACATAATGTATTCAAACGACCTACCTTCTCGTATAACTCACTGTGGAATTCAAATGTACATATGCCGACGACGTCCAACTATATATTAGCTGTTTTAAGACTGACATCGACAATTGTATATTGAGACTGAACCAAGACCTTGATAATGTATCTGAATTGGCTACTGCAAATGGTCTTTGCTTGAATGCCAACAAATCAAAGGCTATCATGATTGGGAAAATTGGTGTTTTGCCGAACTTACTGCCACCATTAGTCGATGGGGACTCGCCCATAGAATTCGTACAATATGCTAAAAACTTGGGTATTACTTTTAATAGCCAACTCTCCTGGACAAACCATGTTAATTCGATTTGTGGTAAGACGTATGTTATGCTGAGAAATCTATGGAGGACTCAGTCCTTTACGCCTGTTAGTATACGTATGCTCTTGGCCAAGACATACCTAATTCCAACCCTCTTATATGGATGCGAGCTTTTTGCGGGTTTGGACTCTGTCAGCAGGAATAAACTTAGGATAACTTATAATAACATAGCAAGATATATTTTTGGACGCAGTAGATATAGTAGTATATCACATTTTGCCTACAGAATTTACAATATGACATTGGAAAGCCTCTTAAAATACCGTATGCTAATTTTCTTGCACAAGATTGTTTATTCAGGGGAACCTAATTATCTATTTACTAGACTACAATTTTCCAGGACAAACAGGGGCTATAGGATAAACTCCGTAAGATTCCTAAGACAGATGTCTAAGAGGCACTTTTATATTAATGCAATTCGTGCATGGAACCAACTTCCACCAGAAATTCAATTAAAAAGCAATGTAATGCAATTTAAAACTGCAATCTCAACACACTTCTCTCTTCTTTAGATTTCACGATTTAATTAATCCAAGTTGAGGCTAACTTAAATTTAATTCATATATCTGCTTTCTTTGTAACACATACCTATACAAATATAACTATTAACTTAATCATAACACTGTATAAACAGTACTATTAAATAAGATTAAATGCTTGTTGTACTGAAGTTAATCAATAAATAAATAAATAAAATAAATAAATAAATAAATTTATTTTGCTTTCATCACAAATGACTGTAATCGGGATTTGCTGGATAACATTACAGTCACTTATTCCATTTAGATTAAATAATACCTAAAAATAGGGAGTCTAAAATAAACAAAAACTTCTGTATATGGACAGGGTTTTGTTATTGGAAGGACCGAACCCACACGCCCGACTGTTTGCTAGCGAATCAATGGCCCCCGCAGTCCTTTCTTAACAATCTCTTTCATCACTATTTCTTTTTGATATAGTATAATTATGCGTTTAGTCGTCATATCCCTTTGGATAGTTTAAATGGCGATTAATTGTGTACATTACAATCATTAGCCGTATAAATGGCAAGTCTCGAATCAACTATACACACATCTAAATATGAATTCGAATAATCTGTAAGTTGTAATAACGAAAAAAATTAAAGGTGACTTTAAAGTTCACTTTAGCTAAGGTTACCTTTAACTAAACCCAACTTTAACGGCAAGTTGTAATAACGCTAACAACGACAGAAATAGTAGACCTTATGCTCTAAGAAGTGAATCAATGAAATACATTCAATTTTTTGAACACGATGCCTGATACCTTCGATGTGATTTAATCTTGTATTTGATTAAATTTTCTTCTCTCATTATTGTTCAATATTAAAAACAATAGCAACTTATTTGACTGCAAATTTATTAAAGTTATTATTCGATCTCCAAGAACTCATTAACTTCGTCCTTAATTAAAATATTGTGATATTTTGCGGTTTTTTGTTACTTTTAGTTAAACGAAATATTTAATGCAGATGATGTATGCATATTATTGGTTTCTACTTTTTTTAAATGAATATTTTGTAACTCTTTAACTCACGCGGTTAAAGCATAATTAAAATAATTGTGTAATTACTCCAAAGTAATTATTTATGGTACATATAAACAACGTAATATTTTAATGGGATTTCACAGTCTACGTATAATTTAATTCATTCGGTGTATTAACGTTGTATACATATTCCTACATACATACGTATTTTAATATTGAGGTCGTTATTAAGGTGGTATTCTATTTAACAGGCGTTTATTTCTTTAACAGGTATGGTAAATTTATTTTGACAATCCTAATAGAGTGTGTGCTCATTGCTAACGTTTTCGAGTCTGGATTTGTTATGTAGGTAACATGGCCATAGCCAATGTAAGCAATAATATTGAGGGCTGTCACGCAATCAGTAGCTAGAAACAGCCTGGTTCACAGCAGAGATCAGCAATGAATCGTTTTTCGTTACTCATAAGTACTCATGAAATTTTTGGGTATGAAGTGAACATATTGAAATTCAATTACTTTGATTCATTCGTACTCACTACAACATTGATTTATAAGTACAGATTAAAATAAGTATGAGTACAACGTTGACATCAAACTCATAGCATTCGAAATATGTTTGATTCATACGCCAACTCAATAAGATTCATAAATTTAGAAAAATACTTATAATACTGTTACGTTTTTACCTTTTTAAAAACGTTTAAAATATGAGTTCGTTGATTGCAACTAAATAAAAACAAATATGTGTTTTGTTTCAATTAAACTCTTTATTGTTCGTACTACTTTTGTATACCACCGTATACAATTTGACGGATTCAACAATAATTGCTTGTTCACTATTCTATTTCACACTTCTGTCAGCGCAAACACTAACAACTCTGTTGTATAGCGATAGCGATCTTCAAACCACGACTGTTTACTTCGCACGCAAAGTGTTTTCACACAAAACTGGCTGACTCGTTGTCTGCTTTGTCTTGCGTTTGTATATTCCCAAACAAACAGTCTGCTGAAGGTGCTGGAAGTAGAATGTTCTTGTCTTCGCCTTCTTGAGAGTTATATCGCTACTTCATTGTTGTATGTGTACTTTGCCTATGTTGTTTTTTGTTGCTTTCTTTCTTACTTGTCTGTCTCCTTTGCTTTCCTACTTGTTGTTGGTATATGCAAGCAAGTTCGTTGTATTTGTTAGTGTGGCTTTTGCTTATCCTTTTTATTGTTAAAAGATGGTACACCGTTTTCGTAACAATACTTATAAATGATTCGAATGATTCATCAAAATTTACAGTCTTAGTTGTTGTTGCATTTACAAAAAAATAAAAAGACAGCAAGAAAGCAAACACACAATCTTCTAGTGAGTATTGTAGTGTTCGTACGCGAATCATACTTATTTTGTGATTCTTGTAAATGTTGAGTAAAGGAGAGTCGAAATCAACAACATCATGCGTATTGTCACGTATGAGTGCGATGAGTACTTCAAACTTTGAATATGAGTATGATATTAACCCGTATATGCCCAACTTTTTGTTCCCGTAAAAACATGGATTTATTGGAATCTAATCTAATTGTATACCACACAGCTGATCAATATTTTATCGTTTTAAAAATGGGGCGATAAGCGCATATGGGTTAAAATAAGTATGGATGCGTATAAGTATCAGAAATTATGAGTACGATTCGAATCTACCCATCTTTTTGAATACTCTTTACCGATCTCTGGTTCACAGATAACTTGGTGGATAATTTTTAGTGAAATTTATTTTGGACTCGGGATGGTTTGTAATGGCAATGAATGTTATTACAACAATAATTGCAAATAATTTGGATTACAAGGCTCATCTATAAATTTCGAATTTGTGGACTTGATTACACATTTAATTTCCACTGCTTTGTTGACAACTGTAATTGATAATGTAAAAATGTATTACACACCAAAAAATCCGCACACATTTACATATATGTATGTACTTTTAAACACATGTTAACACACGTAAACATTAAACTTTAAAATGTTTTCGTTTTAAGTTTGTGTTTTTGTTAATGTTTACCGTTATTTTTTTTTTCTGTGACGTAAATATATGTATACACACACAAACGCCACTTCTGTGTACAATGGTGAAAGATGCAAAGGACACGTACACATGTTTGCGTGTGTATTCATTTGTATTCATAAAACGTTAAACACGTTGATAACACATCTGATACCATAAAAGCACTGCATTTTTTTACAATAACAGTTTAACAGTGTTGTTATTTTTAAAAACATTGGGGCAATTCACACAACTTTGTGTCGTGTATGTTGTATTGAGTACATTTGTTTCTTTGTGAACGCTCAATGCTATGCTGTATTGTGTATTTCGTGGCATTCAACCAATTTGATAGACCGAAACCAACACAACATATGAAAACATATACACATTTTTTTCATTCACACAATTTGATAGCACGAAACCTATACAACTTCCAAAAACATATGGAAAAAATGTGTATAAGTGTATCAGATTTTTATATGAAAATTATCAACAACAATCATACACTGTTGTATGTTCTTCCAACAATACAATAAATACAACGATACAACGGCTTGTGTGAATTGACCAATTGTGTTTAAACAGTGAACACAATGTTTTTTAAAATAAAAAGATTTCAAGGTGTTGCTGACAATCTTACAAACAGTATATGTATCACGCAAAAACTAAAGCACTAGTTTCTGTATTCGAGCAACATAAACTATAAAAACATGAAAATGGTTGCTCATGTCATATGTATTATTTTTATTTCAGAGAGAGTGCAAACTTTTATTTCTTTTTGAAACTATAGAGAACATACATTGCTGTTGCATTAAATTTTTGTTTTAAAGTAACAATAAGTGGAAAAATACGGCGACAAATTTTAAGCCCTTAACCCTAAATATATACTGTTTCAGTTTATTGTAAGAAATTATCCTGAAATACAATTAAGATCAATTTAAAAAAGTTTTATTAATGAGTTTTATACGGTATTCAGATATGCACCTTATTGAGCCATTATTGAGCTTAATATTTCATATGAAGTTTGAATTAATTATTGCGCAATAAATACGTAAATTGTTATAAGATTGAGTAAAACTTAAAGTACAGCA
Source organism: Sarcophaga rosellei (assembly GCA_930367235.1). Lineage (NCBI taxonomy): Eukaryota > Metazoa > Arthropoda > Insecta > Diptera > Sarcophagidae > Sarcophaga > Sarcophaga rosellei. Next base: position 26,506,160 of record OV884020.1, on the reverse strand, counting down.
CTGTCATAAGTATGCTCAGTGTGCATATTACAATTATACGAACACTTTCTGTTAATATTTGACAACTCAAATGTCAACGACGACAAACAAAAAACAATGTTATCGAAACAACAAGTTATTTTGTTTACCAGCTGTAAAATGAATATTGAATAAGCAGCTGAACTGCGTATATTGTTATGTCCGAACACTTAAAATATTTTACTCAATAAACCGAATATTGACTCAATAAAAGTACGTATCTGAATATAGTATTATGGCGTGTTCTCAATATTTTATTAATTTTTATTTAAAAGCAAAAATAGTGTTTATAGTTTATCAGTAACTCAAGTACCAAAAATAATTCGTGGAAACGTGGGATTTTAACTAAACTTTTCTATTGAACTTATTAAATTGGTTTGGATTCCAGTAATAACATAATGTGTGACCTTCTGAGAATTTAAATATGAATAGGCGCCTGATTTGATATCGTACAAACTTCTTTATTTCGGTTGGTAGGTGGCCAGAATATGCGATGGATAACCCGCAGACACTTATTGACAAATACTTGCAATGTGAATGTCAATGTCAAGTAGGAGTAGATGTTTATTTACGCTGACATTGAAAACACTAATTTTCTTTCCTAGTATTTCCTCATAAGGCCTAGCCTTGCAGTCTGTTGTCGACATCTTCGTTAGTTCCATCGCTTGATGTAATTATGATATTATTATGTTTTTACCTTTTTAAAAACATTTAAAATATGAGTTCGTTAATTGCAAACAAAAATAAGTTGGTTAGGTTCAACTAAACTCTTTATTGTTCGTAGTGCTTTTGTGTGCCACTGTTCACAACATGATACAACAACAATTGTCTTAGTTCGCTGTTCTTCTTTACACTTCTGTTCGCGTAAGCACTAACAACTGTTCGGTAGATCTTTACAACGCCGATCTTCAAACCACGACTGTTTTCTTAACACGCAACGCGTCTTCACACAAGATTGACTGTGTTCTTACTACTAGTTGCCTGCTTTGTCTTGCCTTTTTATATGCCCACGTTAACAGTCTGATGAAGGTTCTCGAAGTCGAACGTTCGTGGTTTCGCTTTTTCGACAACTCTATCGCGACTTCATTGTTGTTTGTGTATTTTGTTCACATTGCTTGCTGTTGCGTTCTCACTTACTTGTCTATCCCCTTTTCTTTCATACTGATGTTGTTGGTTCACTTGTAAAATGTTCGTTGTATTGGTTTATGTAGCTTTTGCTCATTTTAATGTTAAACGATGTTACACCGTTTCTATTTTCGTAACAATATCAAAATAGTCAAACAATTTTAAATATTTGATTGTATGGCCCTCGATCTTTATGTAGCCTGTGAATCTGGCTTTGTGGCCTGGATTTTTTCTAATATTTTTCTACAGGAATGCTTTTCTTCCCAAAATGGCCAGCTGGTTTGACTTACTTTACATATCGGTAAGTTTATGACGGACGAGACAGATATTATCCCCAAGTCTACACATTCAAGATGTGTGGCAGGCCCCAAATTAATCCTCTTTAAGGCTATTGTATTAATATCTCTTCAGGGAAAACAGCAGCAGGATAGTGCATAAACTTGTTTTATTTTAGAAGTTGTTATGACATACTTTGAGAATAGAATCGCCGTAGTCTAGTAGGTAGTGTGTTCGCTTATTAGACGTAAAAGCCCGGGTTCGAGCCCCAGGCCAGACATCAAAACCAAATATGAAAAAAAAAATATTTCTTCGGCGACTGCCTCTCAGCAGATTTCTGGCAAAAACTCTGAGAGTAAATAAAACTTGCTATGAATAAGTTTCTCAAAAATCTGTAGTTCGGAGTCGACGTTAAACTGTAGGTCCAGATAGATGTCCGTTTCAATAACATGTGAAGTGAAGTGCGACATTCATTGCACTGTTCAGTTATCATATGCAGTAGATGTGATTGATCAATACAACTACGACTTCAAAATCTTAGGCACTTGTCTACTTCACATAGCGTGAGACGACCAATTAAAGCTTGCAAATCGGGATCAAGTTATATTGTAAAAGGTCAAAGACGAGCTGTAAAAGATGGCATAAAATCCTACTGAAGGGCAAAAAAACTTATAAACCGGTCTTCCATTCAATGGATGCTTTGATTAATCCATACTTAATATGAAAGAGTCCAATGAAATAAAGTCAGTAAGAATACGAAGATAAATCAAAGGTATAGTAAAACACGCAGAAAGGACCAAGGGAATTTTTTTAGCACGGGGTATTGGATCCTTTAGTAGAATAAATGCCACAATGGACTGTTTTTATGTACAGAAGCATTGTAGAAAACATCAATGCCTATAAACTGTAGTGAAAGTAGATAAAATTTATTTACATTTATATTTATTTTATTTTATACAAAATTTTCGTTTATAATTTTTACCATATTTATTAAGGAAGAAAGTCTGCCAGCGGTTGTCCAAGAAAATCTACCCAGCGCACAGTGGCCCCAATGACGAATTAAGCGGGGAAAAAGTCATAACTCTTGTTTAAAAGCACTTAGAGGGATAAAAATTTCTACGAATAAGTGATTGATTGATATCAAAATTGGTTAAGTGAACAGTGGGCAAAAGTGCTGCGGGGTGATAAGAGTAAATTTAATTTTAATCGATTCTGATGGGATAAAATATATTCAAAGACCACCTAAGTAGAGATATTCTCCCAGATATCAGCTACCAACAGTAAAACATGGCGGAGGTTTACTAATGGTGTGGGGTGTTACTTTTATTTTTCACCGAAATTCTTTAAGTAATTTATTAGTAGGTGCTTTTTCTCGTGACGGAGTTGGTCCGATGCTGAAAATTGATGGTATTATGAATGTCACTAAATACTGTGAGATCCTAGAAGGAATATGCGCTGGAAAAAATGCCCCCAAACCGCATATTCCAACAAACGAAGCACTCTAGTCACTTGTCACATTGTAACCTGCATTTGTTGACTAACGGTACACAGTGAAAATTAACACTAATTCAGCAGTGACGTTACAATAATTTCCCGCTTATAAGTATGTACTGTTCTGTATGCATTTTGAAAAATGCTTATATACGAGGAATACTTCATTCGATTTAATGTAATTTTATACTTTGTTCAGACATGCACTTTTATTGAGTCAATATTCGGTTAATTCAGTACAATATTTTAAGTGCTCAGGCATACGTAAATCAGCTTATTCAGTAACCATTTGACAGCTGGAAAACAACAAACTTTTTTTTTTATTATTTCTTTATAACAATCCATAAATTTAACACTAAACCTACCGTGACGGGAAAAATTACTCATTTAAGATTTTTTTATCAGAATTTTTTGAAAATAACATTATAACACCGCTATTTGCCCTTACGACTTCTATTAACAAAGACATCGAATATATTTTTGAAGATCTACTCCTATCTATTTTAATGAGGAATGCTTGTATTCTGCCCTAACTTTTGCGGGAAGTTATTTGTCTTGAGCACAGGTTCTGCGTCTTGATTTGCATATTTATATTGTTTGTTTTCTAGCAGATGGATATTAACTCTTGTGAGAAGCTAAGCCGTAATCCTGACTGAAGGGTTGCAATGGCCAATTATGTGTGGATATTCACTCTTACCTTCCATCTCACTCGCCATTTTTATTTGACGTTGTTGATATTTGTATCTTCAACAAAATTTGTTAGCATAAGTTTTAACGTTCTCACTCTCACGTTTAAAGAAAACTTGTTTAATTAAGTAGTTTTATCAATATTGATCCGGAATTGCCATATTTTTAAAAATAGGTAACTTTATTTTACCTGTAAGTTGTAATAACGAAAATAAGTTAAATGTAACTATACAGTTCCCTTTACCTTTATACATATAAACCCAAGTTGTAATAATGGCCCTTAAACATTTACCGTAATATCTGCTGTTAATTTTTAATTATTGTTGAATATAATTTTGTTATGATTTTTGCATTACACATTTTGAAACACATACTTTCTGTTGTTCTTAGAGTAAAATCAGTAAAGTTAGTAAATCAGAAACACGTCATAATAAAGTGGTCTGTGTTTTAACGTAATTAATTATAACGATTACTTTTGTCAGGATTTTTATTACACATAATAAATTTTTTCTAGAGAATATTCACAACTGTGATGAATTGACTGTTTTTGGTGTTAAAAAAAAGTATTACGATTAAATTATTAAACAGCTTAACGTTTTATCTTTTATATAAAAATGAATGTGTGTTTGTTTGTATGTTTGTATGGTTGTATGTTTGAAGTTTATAGACGATTAAACGGCTGATCCGATTTTCTTGAAATTTTCACAGTATCTTCCTGTATGTCTGGAAGGAGTTATAGGCTACTTTTAATGTTGATATTCCAAATGAGCGAGGGGCCATGCCCACGTATGCTACATACTTAATATTTAATTGCATTTGAAATATATTACTCATACGCACAGTAGTTACCCCTACAGGTATGCTATCTATGATTCCTGATGTATAAAACCAAAGAAAATAAAGTATAAAGAATGTGAATTTTGGCATCTTTTGGAATATTTTTCAAAAATATTTCACGACGCGGGAGGAAAGATAGAAGGGAAGGATAAAGAAACCAAGAGCGTAACAATGTTCTCAATTGTTTTCATCGTGCGTTTTTGTTGTTTGACTAATTTTTAATTTATTCTTCTGAAACAGTGTTGCCACAAAAAAAAATTTTGTAAGCAACATTTGTGAAAAAAATCACCAAATAAGAAAAAATATAACCAAAATTAAATTCATAGACTTTTGTTTTATTTTTTTTTCAAGTTTAAATTATAATTAATAAAAAATTAAACAAAAAATAGGTTCTTTTAAAAGAAAAAACCAAAAAAATCTACACATCTGCACATTGATCAAAAAATAAGCAATTTTGGTTAGAAATAACCAAAAACGGGAACACTGTTCTCAAATCACTTATTCTCAGACGTCGGCACAAAGAGGACGTGAGAAAAATTATGACAGGCATGTTTAACCCAGAGGAAAATTGTTAGTAATATTTTCAAATCTACTTAATAACCCAATAATATGTATATGTGAGCGAAAAGTATAGAACAATTGTACTGCGCTAAAAACCTAAAAACACCGTATTTTACTTGGCAAGTATTCTTCCAAAAATCGAAATCATTTCTCATTGATATTAGTGAATCATACTGTAATATTTCTTTGGGTGTAAAATTGAAGTCTGAAAAAAGCTACGTGAACATTTTCCTTTAGAAGCTGACAAGCAACTGAATGCATTTTTACGCTCTCATGATGAGAGCAACACATTGTTACGCTCTTTGTTTGTGTTTATTTTTCTTCTGTCTTCCGCCCCCTTATCCAGAAATGATTTTTTAAAAAGATTTTGGTGAGAGCGGGTCGTAATGCTACCTCTACATAATGCGTATTCTTTATATCCATAATCTTTGATAAAACTTAATGGAATTGGATATCACTCATACGTCACATATGTAGTTATTTTAATGAATTTTACATCTATATAAACAAAAATGAATGTGTATTTATTTGTTTGTGGGTTTGTTTGTTTGAAGTCTATAGACGGCTAAACGGCTGGACCGATGTTCTTGAAGTTTTGACAGTACCTTCCTGTATATCTGGAAGGAATTATAGGCTACTTTTTATTTAAAAAATTTCAAGAAGGCGGGGTGCTACGCCCACATATTCAATAAGTATTTAATGTCGCATATCTCATAAACTGCGAATTTTGTATGGGCGACTTTGACGTATATGTAGAGTTGTTTATTCAAAGATTTAAATTTATTTTAATGTAAAAAAAAGTTAATAAGAGTACAATAAATGAGAGTTAAAATATAGAGTTCTTGCGTAAGCGACCGACTTCGTTGAGAGGTTGAAGATGACTGACTCGTTTTCGAATATGCACATGCGCACATCATTTTTTACATTCCTACAGATCGGCCTTCCTGCAATGGATTCGCCTCGAATCCGTCTTCTTGATCATCTGGCCAGGGCTTGATGAACTCGGCACAAGTTGACGTTTGCTTAGGACCTTCACCATCGCTCACTTTTATGACATCATAGGTGTTATGCGGCTTGACTTTCGCGATACGATAGGGACCAAAATACTTCGACTTCAACTTTAGGCCACCTCCTAGCTGTGTCCTTTTAATAGCAACCAGGTCGTTGATACGATATTGTGTAGCGGTCTTGCGTCTTAAGTTGTAGGTGTGTTTGTTCTCGTTCTGTAGTCTAATGATGCTTTCCTTAGCTTCACGTCTAGCTTCGGATCTTTGATGCTCGAAATTGGTAACGACTTCTTGCTCTAACAGCTCCTTAATACGGATGTCATCTTTACAATGCATTTTTACTCCAACTAATACTTCAAACGGTGTGGAATCGATGCTTCTGTTGTAGGTTGAGTTGAGAATCTGTTGTACTCGTCCGACAAATTTGTACCATTTAGTCGGGTCTTCTATACTTAACTTGGCTAATACTGGAACAATGATGCTGTTTATCCTCTCTATTTGACCATTGGCGCGTGGTAAACCTGTTGTAATCTTGGCGTGTTGAATACCTTCGCCTTCGCAATACTGTTGAAATTCTGCAGACGTAAATGCTGAACCACGATCTGATACAATCTGGACGGGATTTCCGAACGTAACACTTTGCTGTTCTAATTTGGATATAGCTAGAGATAGCTGTAGTGGACTTCGTCGGGTAAAGCCAGCAAAACTTAGTAAACGAATCAATGATGGCAAAAATGTGGTTATAGTTTTTGTTGGTAGACTCCAACGGACCGAGAAAATCAACATGGTAAGTCTTCAACGGCACTTCTTCTTTTGGTATCGGATTGAGTTGACCTTCTTGTTTACCTTTCTTTCTATTCGTCACGATACATGGAACACAATTGGCAATATGGTGTTTTATCTTCTCTTCGAGCTTTGGGATGAAGTAGTCACGACATATCAAATCTTTGGTCTTCTTTACAGCAAAATGACCTTTCGCGTGTACCTGCCTGATAACTTCGCGTTCAATGCCCTTCGGCACGACTAGCAACTCACGATCATCGACAACTTTATAGAGTATTTCACCTTTGAGGAAGTAGTCTTTATAATCTGTAGTAGTCCTTAGAATATCCCTTATCGTTGCGAGGTCTTCATCTTGTATTTGGGAACGTTTTATCTTTTCGATAATACTGTCCTCACTGGAGATTATCATAACTGGATGACGAGAAAAAGCGTCGACGTGTTTAATCTGCTTTCCAGGTCTGTGTTCGACTGTGTAATTATAATCTTGCAGAAATAGTATCCAACGTGCTACGCGAGTGCATAAATCTTTCTTGTCGAGCGTCTTCGTAAATGCGTTGCAATCGGTGACTAACTTAAACGGAATTCCAAGCAAGTATACTCTGAACTTCTTCAATGCCTCGATCACGGCTAGAATCTCCAACTCGTAGCTTGAATATTTTCTTTCTTGGTCTGTAGTTTTTCTGCTCATGTAATAAACTGGGTGTAGTTGATTATCGTCAGGTGATTTTTGCATTAATACTGCTCCGTATCCTTCCATAGACGCATCAGTATGGACTTCGGTCTCATAATTTTGATTATAGATCTGTAGAACAGGATTTTTACTCATTATAGATTTCAGTATGTTGACTGCTGAAAGCTGCTCATCGTCCATCTCAAATTTTCGATCTTTCTTCTTCAGGTCGGTTAATGGTTTTGCAATGATTGAAAAATTGGGAATAAACTTACGGAAATAACTTGCTAATCCGAGGAAGCTTTCAAGTTATTTCAAGTTCTTGGGGATAGGAAATTTCATAAGCGCGTCGATCTTCTCGGGTGATGGCGAAATCCTTTTATTCTCGATTACGTACCCAAGGAACTGAATTTTCCTCTTCAAAAAATCATATTTTCTCAGATTAATCTCCAAACCATATTCCTCACACCGCCTTAAAACAATTTTCAAATTTTTCATCGCCTCATCTTCGTCTTTAGCGGTTATTATCACGTCATCTATGTACGGTAAAGCTATACCCTGTCTAGTCAAATCACGGAACACTGCATTCACATGGCGCTGGAAAACTCCTGGAGAATTTGATAAACCAAACGGCACTTTTCGAAATTGGTATTGTCCACTGTGAGTGACAAAAGACGTATACTTTCGACTGGACTCTTCGACGGACACATGGAAGAAACCGTTTTTTAAATCTATGGTTGAAAATAAATTCGCGTCCTGTAACCGATCAAGTTGGTCTTCAATTAATGGTAATGGGAATCTATCCTTTACTATGACTTTGTTAATCTTCCGGAAATCGACACATAGTCTTGGTTCTCCATTTCGTTTTTTCACTAGTACCACTGGACTACTATACTCCGACTCGGACGGTTCTATTATTCCTTCTTGGAGCCATTTTTCAACTTGACTGTCGACAATATTTCTTTCCGTAATCGGTAAACGTCTGGGACTGCTGTGGATTGGTGTATCATCCTTAACAATAATTTTCATTTCGACATTTGTCGTCTTAGTTTTCATTGGTCGATAATTCTCTATCAAATTCTTTACCTCGAGCTTGGCGTTTTCACTTACACTGTCATCAATATTATTTGTACTTACGTCATTATCTTCATATGCATTTATAACCATCATCTTGTGGATTTCATCTGATGTCTCGTCCTTAAGCTTTCGTATTCTCAAACCATCTGAAGTAATGTTGATTTCACAAAAATTACAGAATTCGCTACCCAATATTACATCCACATCAATAGAATTGGTAGGTACCACATGAAAATTTAAATTATAGTCATCGCCGTCAATATTCACGCTCTGATAAAAATTTCCAATCGGTTTAATTTTATTACGACTATCCTGGTTTCCAAAACCAACGAGATAGAAATCCGATTTCACGAGCTTGGGTAAATTCAGCTTTTTATAAACGCTGTTAGTAACCACATTGAATTTACTACCTGTATCGAACAAGGTTTTTGCCTGAAATGGTTGGTCACACAAAAATTGTACCTCGAACTCCATGGCATTCTTTTTCACTGTTACCAGCTGGCGTACATTTGGCTTTTCCAGTTTTGTCGGACACTGTTTAGAAATATGACCATATTTGTTGCAACTAAAACATTTAACGCCTTTGTCTTTGTCCTTGCAGTTCTTGGATTCATGACCTTTGCCACCACAATTAAAACAATTTTTGTCCTTTCTATCGTTCTTGGGTTTGATTGTTGTTGTTCTTTCGGATTTCGATTTAGCTGCTTTATCCACCATAGTCTCATAACATTTTAATTTCAACTTAAAATCTTGCAAATTTGTCGCACCATACAAAATAGATTTATTCACCGTCAAATCATTAATACCATCAATTACATATTCCATGAGAGTGCTGTCATCGATATTTCGGCGAGAAGCCAACTCCTTCATACTAAAAAAGTATTGATGAACTGTTTCGTCTTTATTAATTTTGCGTTCAATCATCATTCTATGCAATTACGCACTGTTAATCGTTGTACCAAATTCACTTTTCAATGCATCCTTCAATACTTCGTATGATGTAATACCGCGTTCACTGGATACGTACAATTTAGCTAAACCTTTTAAAGATTTTTTTAGCAAAAATAAACTTCTGGAAATCGTCAAATCCCATAATAGAAGATGTTTCCTCAAACTCATTGATCCATACTTCAATTGGCATATTACCATCACCGTCAAACGAGGGAATAGAGTCTTCAATGTCACGATAATTCATTGCAAACCGTTGCATGTTCAAACAAGTTGCTCTTTCGACACTAACAATGTCCCGCTTTTCGTATTGCGTCTTTTGTTTATTATCAACACCATTTATATTCTTTGCAAATGTCTTATTTACCACCACATTGTGAACCTTGCCGCTGCTGCTGCCGTCGTTTTCGCCTTTCATTGCTCTAACATCATTTTTCCCAATAAATTTGTTTACTGCTTCGTTGTTGTTGTTTTTCCCGTCGTTGTATACAGTTGCATCATCATCATCGTTGTTAACATCATTATCGTCGTTAATGTTGTCATCTGCGTCGTTTTCCACAATTGTATCGTCGTCATCGTCGTAAACATCATCATCGTCGTAACCGTCGTTACTTTCAACATCATCGTTCTCTTGACAACACATCAATTGTCCCTTCTTCAAATTAGAAAATATGTGTTTAAACAAGTCGTTGTTTTTGTAACTTAAACACAACACACTGCATATAGCTACCAAATCAGCGTCACTGAGGTTCTCTTCAACGTATTCTTTCTTTGCTTCATAAAGATCATCGTTTTCGTCGAAATCAAAGCCAGTAAACATACGTATGCGCTTTCTGTTGCCTCGGTCACCTTCTTCCCCGAAAACAAATTTGTGTACAGCAACAATCGTCATTCTCTTCGCAGTCGCAATATTGTTTTTTATATCAATGAAGTCTCCTAACGCATTCATGTTCGTGCCTGTTCGCTTTTGTCCGTTTACAAAAAACACTTGTGTCGCTTGCGTATATAAAAACAATTCTTGTCTCTCTCGTCCACACACTCGCCACAAATTATCTGCAGTCAGCGTTAGCTTTGTCTACGTTCACTGTGTTAGTGAGTATTTTACTCTCACTGCTTTTGTTCTGTTTTATCTTTATACACACACACACACACACCGATTCACGTACTCTATACTCTCTGATTTTCAACAAAAAAGGGGTTGTTTTCATAAAACTTAAAGTTTTCTCTCTTTTCACTAATTATCGTCGTTAATTTATTGAGTTTACACTAAAATTCCAATCACTTTGATCCGGGTTGAGCCCCCAAAATTGTAGAGTTGTTTATTCAAAGATTTAAATTTATTTTAATGTAAAAAAAAGTTAATAAGAGTACAATAAATGAGAGTTAAAATATAGAGTTCTTGCGTAAGCGACCGACTTCGTTGAGAGGTTGAAGATGACTGACTCGTTTTCGAATATGCACATGCGCACATCATTTTTTACATTCCTACATATATATAAACAAAATGGGCGGATTGGCTATAGTGGGTGTGTCACCTCCAATATAAAAAATATTAAATTATTATATCTATGAAAATATCACAGTTAGAGCCCTAAAATTTTTTCGAATCCACTTTAGTATCAATATGAATATTTTAGACAAAAATGGGCTGACCAGGAAAAGGGTGTGGTACTTCCCATATGAATTAAATTTAAAACTTCTTCTATCTCGGACATCACCTATATATAAAAATTAATGTGCATTTGTTTGTATGTTTGAAGTTTATAGACGACTAAACGGCTGAACCGATTTTCCTACTTTTTATGTTGATATTTCAAATGAGAGAGGTGCCACTCCCACATATACTACATAACCTACTATTGTAAGATAATAACAAAATGGATATATTGGAAAAATTATATCAGCAAGATCCCTCAAATTTTGTACAATTAACTACGGTTTTAATATAAATATTTTGGACAAAAATAGGCAACCTATCATTAGAGGACAATACACCTTCCATATAAAGTAAATACTAAAATCTGTCTAACTGAAGAACTTTAACAGTTATAGTCCCCAATTTTGTATAAATAACTTTTGTTTAAATATAAATATTTTGGACAAAAATAGGGAGTTCAGCAAAAGCGGGAGTGGCACCTCCCATATGAAGTAAATACTAAAATCTGTATATCTAGAACACCAAAACAGTTAGACTGCTAAAATTTTGAACGAACATCTACATCAATATTTTTGTTAAAAATGGGCTATCAAGCATTAGGGCGTGGCAGACTCCATATGAACTAATTATTAAAATCTGTATAAAAAAACTATAAAAGCTAGAGTCCCCAATTTTGTATTCCAGCTATAGGAAGGTGGTGCCTCTCTGATTTGTGGGTGTAGAAATTATTATATCTTGAAATATGCAATAGTATTGAGTTTGAAATTTTCAACTCATATAGATAGTAAGTACTAAAGTTCATACTATTTAAATATTTATCTTGGAAAACATATACGTACATACATATGTAATAGTTATGTTATTGTTAACTTCTAAAAACGGGTAACTAATAAAACTATTATTTATTTGAAAAATACATTAGGTAAACTTTATAATAAGCATTTTAGTGGGCAATGAATTCATTACTTTTAATTAAATAAGTAATAAAATGTAAACTGTCAATATTTTTCCCAAATAAAATAAGAAGTTACAAAACTCATCAAAAAAAATTACCTGTGACCGACGCAAGCACAATTATTTGTTAAATTTTAATAACATTAATTTTCTTCAAAAGGTTTTTGACTTGAACCGATTTCATATTAGGTAAAATATAAAGAAATAAATATAACACGCATTCGGTTTTGAAATTCAGTTGAATCTTTGATTCTAAACAAGTTAAACGTTACCTGAGTGACATTTATTTTGCAACAATTTGTAAAAATGCCTCGAATAAAAGCATCCCTTTCCTAAGCGCTAAAAATGCATTGCGTTTGCAATTCCAGAGAGCAAATGAAAGTTCGGAAGACGTGAAAGTCGACTCAGGACTTAAAGGAGTCGAGTTTCAACCTTTAGAATCGAATTGAAACATCACGAGCCACAGAAACACCTTCAGAACGTGAAAGACGTCTGGAAAGCCTTCGACAATATGCGACAACCGCACGAGATACCGAGACACCTTTGGAACATGAAGGTACCACAACATCACGAGCTAATGAAACAGAAGTCCAACATAATCACGAGTAGAAAGTCAGTGGATTCGAACATCAACAAGAAGAGCAGCAAAGAACGAAATCATAATCGAATGGCGGTGAATCGACGTAATCTTTTTCATGGATACTCAGGTATTGCATTTAACTACAGATCTGATATAGATGGCCACATAATCGCAATTCATGCTGATAGAACTCCAGAACTCCAACAATGGCGTAACAATTTTAATGGTGGGCGATCCAGTTGCGTCACGAGATATGTATTTAATTCCGATGGGGGTAGCGAAGCACACCGGGTATTAGCTAGTATAAGATAAAACAAAATTTTTGATTTTTTGGTGCGCCTATTTTTGCATCAAACTTTATATAAATCTTTTAAATGTAGAAAGTGCCGACGCTTTGTTGACAATGTCAACAAATTGGACAACATAGTTTTCCTACAGGGCATGGATGCGTGTATTTATGTATGTGGTTGTGTATTCGTTCATATAATGCAGTTGTTTGTGTAGAATAACATTTTGTCTGATTTAATCATCAATTAAATTTTTTTCGCTTCTTTTGCCATAAAAGAATAAATCAATATTGTGTATAATCAATTATGGGCAAACATTTTAAATCATAAGTTACGTCAATAACTTCAATGACAACCAAAATAAAAATAACACTTTAATGAATAAAAGATGAAAGAATAAATGTATGTACACGTGTATGTATATGCCATACCATATATTATACATCCATTTTTATTGTGATTTAAGAAATAAAGGTTATAGCAAATTAATTGTATGTTATCGTATAAAAACAAATATAACTCGAACATAAGAACAATTATCGATTACTTAATTGTTAAATTGTTCTATGGTAAACCTAATCTAATAATCGACAAAGTAAATTACTTTTCTACATGTGTGTAATACAACATTACAATACATTTTGTATGGTCGAAAAGAATAAAACATTTTGTATTACAATCGGCCAATATTGTAATACTTTCTCATTTATTACTCTCAATAAGTGTTTCTAAACATCATGATAATTTCCGATATACTGATTAATATCCTGATTATTTTTTGATAAATACAATATTAAACTGAGCATTTAGAAGTCATATTACGTTTATGGGACAAAAGACGAACTCGTATATTACAGACCAAAATAATTTTATTGTCGAATCGTTTATGTCGTGATAAAAAGAAAAAGGGAAACATACGTTATTAATTTATGAAATGGTTGCCCTAAGGCCTTTTAATAAATATCTTCTGTCCATATTCGGACAAATTTATCATCAAGGAAAAATTTGTGACAACAACCAAAACAAACAATCGAAAATGCATTGTTCTGTAATACACAAACATGCCTTGGGTGGTGTTATTTAATGTGTCGTCAATTGTTTCTACATGTAGGTATCTTACCTAGTTTACACTTATAGGCATGTTAGCTGGTAATTTGTTATTGATGCTCCTCCTTACGTATTGCATTTCGATAAACTGTGTGAGTATTTATTAGCTCTAGCAGTTTTTAACTCTAATTGGTTTCCGCAGTGGGCTTTAATTGTTTATAAATAATTTAATGTACAAATTAAATATGCATAATTTTCTTATATGTAAATAGTTTACTTCTAAGAAAATGCCTACGTAAAGAACCAAATATAAACAGAAAATAAATAAGTTCTGGTGTTATTGTAAAATTAGTGCCCTTTATAAATAATTATTTGACATTTTGTGTAACAAATTAATATTTTTAAAAGAAATCTATCAAATGCGTATACAATTTTAATATTTCCCCTTAACAAACTTTGAAAAAACCAAACTCTAAAATTTGATTTTGTCTAACTTTTTTCTTTGTACATTTGATAGAATTTACACTTTCTAAATGAAACACGTGTGGTTTTAATCAAATACAAAAGAGAAGTAAGAAAAATTTTATTGCAATTATACATATATATATGTATTATATATATATTATATATAAAAACACAATTCATTTTATGCTTATAAAAAGTGTTGCTAATATGCCTGAATTAATTTTAGCATTTCAACAATATCATACGTACATGACATAACATACTTAACACAATTGGTCATTGCAACTCTTCAGTCAGGATCAGCAATGAATCGTTTTTTCGTTACTCATAAGTACTCATGAAATTTTGAGTATGAGTGAGTCAAAAGTATTGAAATTCAACTACTCTGATTCATTCGTACTCATTACAATATTGATTTATAAGTACAGGTTGCAATGAGTATGAGTATAACGTTGACATCAAACTCATAACATTCGAAATATGTTTAATTCATACTCAAAAACATGCTATTTGTGCTATGGTTTCATTCTCCAAAATACACAGTCTGCACTCGGTCTTATCCAGAAGACTTAGAAAGAAGACTATCTGATATCTACTATACTATAAGTAGGAATGCAGAATTTAAAACCAATACATGGAAGGTTTTACTCTTTGTTTAGCCTGACCTTGTTCTCAAGTGTCTTTCCAATTTGCAACTCTAACATGGTCCACCCTAGATCTAACCTCTGCCCACTTAGTCTTATTATTAGGTATGTTTAACAACTAAATAAAAATTAATAAAACCAAAAAAACTAACAACGAACTCTTTTAACTCCGTTACAGGTTTAATTTCAAATGTCAGTTATTTTGTGTTAATAATATGAACAAAAAAATATTTTGTAACAACTTAGAGGGGGAAAACAGGGTATAAATATCGCTATTCTATTACAGAATTGCAAACAATATGGATACAGATTTTATGTTCAATTTCTAAGTATCCATTACAACAAATAATTCTAATATTCATTATGATAAATGAGAAATTCTTCATGATGTTTCATTAAAACTTTAAGATTAAAAAAAATTTTAAAATTTCTTGGACTGTGACAACCTATAAACTTCCCTGTTTCACTCAATACTTTTATAAATGCTCAACATATAGTAAGATGTCGTTGTAAAAGTTATAATTAATAATGCAATGCTGTCAGTACATATTAAAAAAAAATAATTAAAAATCTACGAGAAGTATTTGATATTGTCGAACATTAAAAAAATTGACAAACTAATGTGAGAATAACCAGGAATTACAGTTATAAAAGGAACTGTAAGACCTTTGGAATTAAATTGAATTTTAATAATACAAAAACAACAAATAAACAAGTAGTCGAACACTTAGGCAATCAGTTCGAAGAATTTTTCAGGTAAATAAAGAGTATATTTATGTATAGAATATCAAACTAAGGTCACCGTAGTCTAGCAGATAGTATGTAGACTTTTAAAACCCCAGGTCAGACATCTCCAACAAAACGAAATATGAAAAAATATTTCTTAGGTGACTGCCTCTCAGCAGTCTTCTAAAAGTAAATTAAAACTGCCATGAAAAAGTTGCTCAAAAATCTCTCATTTGGAGTCGACGTTAAACTGTAGGTCCCGCCACTCAAGTATAAAATTAAGGCACACAACATGATTGGTGTGAGAAGCTCGGCCGTAATCCTGACTGAAGGGTTGTAATGGCCAATTGTGTATGTATGTATTGAGCTCAATAATGACGTTTATTACGATTTACGCAATTAAGGTGCATATATGAACACCTTATAAGTTTACTCATAAAATTCATTTGGTTTCTCAATAATACCTTCATTATCAGTATTTATATTCTCTTCTTCTTTCAAATGTATCTGAACTTAAAGTCGTTAAATTTTTTAATTTAAATTTTTGATATGCGCCACAAAATGTTGAGGATTATATATGTATATACACAGACTTGTATGTAAATTAAATACATTGTACTGTCAAATGTTTACTTATTTATTTCGACAATTCAATAGATTCCATAAATATAATTAAAATTTTAGATTAAAGTATAATTAAAAATGAAATGGTTATTCAATGAGAACAGAATGAGTATGACATTAAAGTGATAACGACACTCCAACAGGAACGCTTACAGCCGACAGCATTGTTAATGGCATTTGGTGGTGACAAACGATAACAAATCCATTCGTAAATTGCTTGCTTCATCATTTGCATTTGTAATGTGAAATAAATTTAAAAATCCTTTTGAAATCTATGTATTATGCATGAGTATTTCTATTCTCGAATTTGAGGAATTATGAGCCTTTAACTTGTTCTTACACTCCCTGTTATCTTGCTCTAAGGAATTTAGTGCATACATAATTTAAATATACTTATGTATACATAATAATATATAAATATAGTTGTGTGTAAAACGACTTATTTTTTTTGTTTATTTATTTTTATATACATACTTATTTTCATTCTTGTCAATATCCGGTTTCCTATTTTCATATTTTTTTTTCTGAAAGATGCAGTGACTTTTCGTTGCTTTATAGCCAAAGGACTTTTCCTGGAAATATTTACGTCTTTTCGTTCTGTAAGTACTTTAAACGACTCACTGTCCATGGACCCAACGTCCGCCATCAATGCCGGATAAAAACTAAATACAAAAATTTTGAATTACAGAAAGCTCTGTGGGTGATTGTGTGCATGTTTATGTGTGTTTTCCTGTTTTTACCCAACCAACATTTAGAACACCATTTAATTTAATATATAATCGAAAATAATTTTGGAGATTATAAATAGAATCACATTCTATATTTATACAGAAATGAAGTGATCCAGCATGGGGCCTAAAAATTAACATATGACGCATGATAGTTTGACATGTGTGTCATAGTACAACATATTTTCGGATGATCCATATTGAAATAGAATAATCTATCGATCATGCTAGTCAATATGAGTGTCGTAGGAGCAACAGTTTACAATACGGTTTTCAGATATGCACTTTTATTGCGTAAGTTGCAATAAAAGCCGTTATTGAGCACAATATTTCATATAAAGTTTCAATTAATAATTGCGCAATAAATACGCAAATTGTTATAATATTGAGTAAAACTTAAAATGCAGTACTGTGATGCGTATGTATGTTCAGGGAGAACGTTACAACTTATGCGAACAAATTTTGTTGATATTATGCTTTCACACACGAGACTATTTTTTAAGCCGAACAATTTTTGTTCTTTCAGTAACACACGAGACTATTTCATCTGGCATAAAATTGTATACATGTACTCTGCTTTGTTTTTGTTTACTTATTTTTCTGAACCTGCTGTTTTATAAATGTATGTGAATTGTTTTTGTGTTGTTTATATATTGGTTTGTGCGGGGTAGAAGCTGGTTGAAAAATTATGCCAGCAAAAAACCACTCTCCGCACCTCTCTTGCCAACAAGCTGCCACTTTGTGCCAGCATAATTGTTCTCGTGTGTGATTGCTCATTTGAAAATACAAATATCAACAACGTCAAATAAAAATGGCGCGTGAGCTAAATTTATTTATGTTAACACGAAATCTACCGATACTTCTTGTATTTCTATTCCTATTCCATTCTCTTTCTAAAATTTCTAATGATTTAAAATATTTTGCATGTTTCGAAATTTTGGGGATAAAGACTATAACAAAGCAATGAAATAAGAATTTTTGTTAACAAACTAGGACTAGAAATTTTTACTTAATAGTCGCTTGGAGTAGAGTGAATATCCATCTGCTAGAAAAAAAAACAATATACCTCAATACATCGAATCATACTAGGCAATGCCGAAAATGTCCAAAACAGTGGTTTTATATCACAAAATAAGCAAATCAAAATACAGAACCTGTGCTCAGGGCAAATTACTTCCCACACTAGTTAGGGCAGATTACATGCTTTCCTCAGTAAAAAACATACAAGATAGGAGTAAATCCTCATAAATATACTCGATGTATTTTTTAATAGAAGTCTAAAAGGCAAATAGCGGTGTTATGATCTTATATTCAAGAAATGCTGATAAAAAAATCTTATATGAGTAATTTTTTCCGTCACGGTAGGTTTAGTGTTAAATTTATGAATTGTTATAAAAAAATGTTGTTGTTTCCCAGCTGACAAATGAATATTGAATAAGGTAATTTGTGTATGCCTGAACACTTAAAATAATTTTGTCTACTAAACGAATATTGAATCAATTCAAATTCATGCCTGAACATAGTATAATGCTATGTTCACACGAGCCTTCAATTACTTCGCTCTCTGTTTTGAATTACTCATTTGAATTATCATGTTCATACGGCAACTTTGTAATTCTTTTTGACAGTTCTTCTTTTCTTCTTCTTTTTATTGCTAAATTGTTATTAATATTTTTAAATTATAAAGTTCATACAGCTTCTTCAATAGCTGCCAATACCTTTCTTGTAAATTCAACAGGTTTTCTGCACTTACAGTGGCTTCCTCCTCTTCGAGAATAACTTTCTTCTAAATAATACTTTTTTTTTAAATGTTATTTTTGGATTCCATTATTGTTTATTATTTACAATATTTTTGTTTATATTTTTTGTGCTTTGACAGTTGGTGATGGCAAAAAAGCGATAAAATTTAGAGATCACATTGGTTTTTAAGTGATTCAAAGGGTAATAAAAATTGAATTACGCACAATTTGGGCAATTCCCTCACAAAATTTTGTATGGCGAATTACGTAATTCAGCACATAATTGGATGTTGAGTTACGAATGAGAGAGCGAATTACGAAAAATTGCTGCCGTGCGAACATAGCATAAGACAATAATGTAATTTTATTAAACGTGTTCAAAGGTATCTTCTTAAAAATTCAACACAAATTTAAAGCAAGGAAAGGAAAATTTTCATTTTAGAATTTAATTTAAGCTCCCTTTGCTTTATGACCCCGAATATTTTCCAAAGGATATAACAACAGACATTGAAATTTCTTATTTAATTAATTTTATTTTCCTTCGGGTTAATTTAACAATATTGGCTCCATTTAATACCATATTTACAAATATTTGTTTTGTGTGCAGCCTCGTACCTTCCAAAAATATTAACAATAATTACAATACCATTGACCTCTGTCTAAATACAAAATTATAATAAATTTCTATGTAAAGTTCATTACATATTATTTCTAATTATTCCGCCGTTATCCTAAGAAAACTATGAAACATCTTTACATTACCTTCTGACCTATTTTAATGTATTGATATGTAGTTGACTTCCACCCAAATATAATAAACTGTTTACAATTTAGTTGACATACAAGGATATACTATGTATATAGTTATGAGTATTGTAAATGTAGTGCTTTTGTAATTTGTACTCTTAATTTTAATTCCCTTTGTTTTCCATCATGCGCAGTATTTGCTCAAATAAAAGTCGATAAAACAGTTCCTTCAAACTGCAAGCATATCTCTTACTCAGAATTTCTCTTAAGATGTTAAAATCATTTTAACATATGTAATCTAATGTTCAAAGCAAATTTATTAAACAGCTTTAAAGCAAAAAAGTCTCAGAAATTTATAAATTAAAATGTTTCCGAGAGTGTTGGACTATGAGTTTTCTCGCATCGGTTTCTTGTTTCTTTTAGCATAAAACGAGAAGTAACAGGTATTTGAGACAGTATATGAAAAATTATTGCATTATATTCCTGATTTGTAGTTTTCTTTCATTCGTTTGCAGTGAGGTTTTGATTGAAGGATTTAAATGAAATATTTTTTAAAAAGTCCTTTAAAAAATATATTTTTCTGGTTTAATGGTTCAATGTACATTTAAATGATTTGTTTTCATACAGATATTACTTATTAAATCTTTCCCTTCAGAATTTGCAATAAGTATTAAAATTTTAACCTAAAATAATACAAAAAAAAAGTTGTTATTGCCACTGCAACGTACAACTAAAAGTGCTCAACAAAAGTAAATTTATCTGATCAGATCGAATATAAGTAAGTCTTTTACAAGATGGTTGGGATGTTCTGTAATCCTAGTGACGTAGTTGACACTTGCTATTTTTATTTCCTCTCGAACTAGAGCCACCTTCAGATCTTTGTGGATGTTACTGTTTCTCATATACCAAGGAACACCTGTTATTATTCTAAGATGTCTAGATTGCCGCATTTGAAGCTTCTCTTCATTGGATGGTGAGGCTGTTCCCCACAGTTGGATACCATAAAGCCAAATAGGTTTCAATACTGACTTATACAAAAGCAGTTTTAGTTCTAAGTCAAGGGTAGACTTAGGTCCAATAAGCCAGTAAAACTGTGCTGTTCTGAGTTTGAGCTGAGTAATATAAGAAATGTTTGTGTAATCAATAAACTCCAAAAAAAAAAAATAACAATTTTTTGTCAAAACAAGTTCAAGAAATATAAAAAAAATATTTTTGAGGTTTTTATTTTCGATAGGGAAAAATGTATCATACCCGCCACAATGTGTTGTCAATATTAATTTTATTCACCTATATATTCCAGTCCAAAAACCATAATAATCTCTCGTATAGCCTCAAAAGGGCCATTATTTCAACCTGGCGTTAAAGTTGGGTTTAGTTGAAGGTAACTTTAGCTAAAGTGAACTTTAAAATCACTTTTAACTTATTTTCGTTATTACAACCTACAAATAATATAAAGTTAACTTTTTCAAAAATATGACAGTGCCAGAGCAAAGTCGATAACACTGTTTTAAACGCATTGATAATCACGCGGTTCTTATTTTTTGTTGTATTTGCTCGTTTTGTTTATATTTGAAGTTGCCATATTGAAAATAATATATAATATGACAAGTTCAAACATAAACTTAACTTGAAAAGTTACCGATGATCCTCCCTTTATCTTATCACTCACTTCAATCTTATTGTCCACTTATAGTAATGAAAAAAATTATATACCAGGTAAAATAGTCCCTTTAGTTAACTGCAAGTTGTAATAAGGGCCCTAAGAGTTTTGCATCGTAATTAATAAATTACTGCGACGATCTTTTTAAAGTAAATATTTCATTAAATATAAACATTTAAACATTCCAATATATGGAATATATATATATATATATATATGGAAATATTTTTCGTTAAACTTTATTCATAAAATATTATGATTAAAATTTAAAACTATTAAAGTTTTTTAATTCAACTTTGTTTTTACGTTCATTCTCATGTTCGTTGACAACTTATGATTCAATTATACCGAGACGCTCATCTTTGTTTCGTTGCTAGCGTACTTTTTGTTTCCTTAAACGAAGCACTCATTTTATGCAAAATTATTAAGTATGTTATAACGAACTATTGATCTCTCTCTTAAAAACAACTCCAACAATACATTCCAGTTGGATGCATTAACGATTTTAAAAAGAATAGAACTGATTTAAATTATGCTTAATTAAAAAGTTTTTTATTTTTTGTCATCATTTACTCTCATTTTGAATAGTTAATTATTAATTAAAAAGGTCCCAGAAAATTTAATAAAGTTGTTCATATACAGTGCTGTTCAAAAAAATAGATTCACCTGCTCTCCGAAAGGTTTACTAGACATCTCTTATGCAAAAGAGTATATGTAAATAAGTAACTGCAATTTGTTCACTGGATAAGAGGATATTCACTGGAATATAATTCCGATACGTTTCAAATATTTGAAGCGTAACTCTTCTTTAATTAATTGCAAGATGTCGATCGTGGTGAATCTATTTTATTGAACAGCAGTGTACATATGTATGTAATATAATGTATAATTTAATTTAGTAATATGTATTTCCATACATATGTATCAGAGATTAGCGATGAATCGTTTTTTCGTTACTCATAAGCACTCATGAAATATTGAGTATCAGTGAGTCAACAGTATTGAAATTCAACTACTCTGATTCATTCGTACTCATTACAACATAAAATTATGTGTATGATTCGAATCTACTCATCTTTTCAATGCTGATCTCTGGTACAAGTATGAGCAATACCATTTCTTCACTGGACTAAATGCTCAACTATTCTGCAGATACAACAACTAAAATCTTGAACACTCTGTGAGAAATTTGATATTTTGTTGCACATAGTATGTACACATGCCATGCCAAAAATTTCAAAGCTGGTATGAGTCAATTTACTGTCGTTTTGAATTCTGCGAAAAAAAAGGAAAACAAAAAAAAACGCAAAAGAACTCCACTTTATTATGTGAACTTTAATTAAATTTAATTAAGCTGTAGTAATGATAGAGAAGCGCATGAATCATACGTTTCTTTTTTATAATAATAACAATGACAGACTGAGTAAAGAAATATTTCTTTCGTGTTAGTTTATTTCTGTGGGTTACATAATACAAAACAATAAGAGAATATGGGTCCATGTCCTACGTTCAGGATTTGAAATCTGATTATGAATGTCATTAAAATATTTAGTAACTCAAATTTTTTATTTTCAGTTTGAAAGAAATTTAATCGACGCTTTTCTCTATATCATCCTACATTTGAGTAGAATGCATTAGATGAGTACACATTTTTTCATTTCAATTTAGTAGAAATGTTGTATACCTAAAACAAGTATGTACAAGAACAATAATGAAAATGTTTTTATATGATGAATTTTGTTATTGTCACACACTGAAATGTATAAAAATATATATGTACACAGTCGTAGTAAATGGGGGATATTAATGTGAATACCGTAGCATTCACATCATTTTGAAGCACTGTGAATATGAATGCTATGACCTTCACGTCCGCGAACGTATTGTTACGAAAATAGGAATGTTCTTACATCGTTTAACATTAAAATTATAAACAAAAGCTACAAAAACAGAAAAACAATGAACTTGTTTACATGATATACAAGTAAACAAATATATACCAACAACTCCAGTTGTTACATTGCAACAACAAACAATGTAAACATAATACACAAACAACAATGAAACAAATATGTTTACATTTAAGGAGAACTCAAGAACATTGGCATATAAAAAGTAAGACAAAGCAGGCAACGGAAGAGTAAAAATATTTCAAACGCTTTTAAAAATGTAAAAACGTAACAGTATTAAATGCTGAAATATTTGTCCATTCTTTAAATCAGACATAACAAGTATTTTGTCCAAAAGTACTCAGTCTTGTATTTTGGAAAATTTTATTAAATTTAACTTCCACCGAAAGAGAGAGAGTATTTATCCTTGAATTTTATTCTGACCTATCGGACTAAATCACGACTTATAGCAGAGTGTGGTCTGATATTTTAAAGGACAGTCACTGTGGAATAATGTTCTTGATAGTCTACAATAACATTTTTCTTTTTGCATTACCCCTTTAGGGAGCATATAACTTTCACAAAGCATTTCCATCTCAGTAAAAAAAAAATATATTTTTTAATAGAAGTCGTAAGGCAAATAGCGGTATTATAATGTTATACTCAAGGAATTTCGAATAAAAGAAATCTTAAATGATTTTTCCCGTCACGGTAAGTTTAGTGTTAAATTTATGAATTGTTATAAAAAAATGTATAATGTTATTGAATAAGCTGATTTGCGTATGCCTAACATTTAAAATAACTTTGTCAATTAAACGAATATTGACTTAATTAAAATTCATTCCTGAATATAATGTAAGGCAATCTCAAAGAGCCCATCAATTAAAAAGAAATGTAATTACTTCTGTCGTAGCAAAAATAATAAACCTATTGTCGGATGAAACAATAAATGCCTTAATTGTTTATAACAACCTTTTCTAAAAGAAAAATACGTATTGAATTCTTATTGTTTAATTTTATTTTCAAGTAGTTGTTCATTATATATGTAAGAATATACATGCATAAGTTTACTGAATAAGTGTTCAATTTTATTAAAAAATCTATCTGCATAGCAGATTTGCTCTTTCCCCGGAATGGAAAAATTCCGGGAAATAGAAACCCCTAATCAGAATTTATGTACCTACGCTAATACATCTGAGTACATATTTATACGTTACACTTGCATGATGTTGTTTTGCAAAAAGTTTAAAATGAAAAAAAAAAAATAAAAATAAATAAATAAAATGGAAGAGAAAAAGGACTTTGAATAATCAGCATTTGTGTGTTTAAAAAACTTTGCTGAAGAATGTTACAGAACGTGATTTTGTCATTAAAAATTTCAAATGTATCAGATCGAAGAACATTCAATTTTCATTTTCTACCAAAAGCAATTTAAAACGATGCATACATATATTGCCAAACTTGTGGCTGTAGCAGAGATGTATGTAAGTGTTGTTTCGCAATATTTAATAAATAAGTACAATAGACAATTAACCCATTCACGACCGCAGCGCCAATTCAAGAACACTTATTTATTTAGGGAATATAGTAAGAGTATTATTAACATTTATTAAAAATTGTAGGCGTTAATAATTACAAGGAAGACCTGAGGTTACAATATAATGTTGAAGTGGATGTTAGCTTTGGTAAACGATAATTAAATTCTCTATGTGAAGGTTTGTTTATTTCATCAAATTAGCGCCATAACGGAACACACTAAGGCCATTATTACAGCTTGCCGTTTAAGTTTGGTTTAGTTAAATATAACTTTAGCTAAAGTGGACTTTAAAGTCACCTTTAACTAATTTTCGTTACTGTAACCTAATGATAAAATAAAGTTAACATTTTCAAAAATGTAGCAGTGCCGGAGCACTGTCGATAACACTGCTCAACTAAACAAGTTTTTTAAATACAGTGGCAACGAAGGGCCTCTTTTTTGTTGTATTGTTGCCATACTGACTTAAATTTAAAAGTTAAAGGTAGGATGTTCCTGCCTTTAGCTTAACGCTCACTTCTACCTTATTGTCCACTTATAATAATGAAAAACAATTTATCTGCCCGTTAAAATCTTTCCTTTAGTTAACGGTAAGTTGTAATAATGGCTCTAAATGGTTTTTATTTTGATATTTTATACTTACTTGATTTTATAAAACTGTGCCAATTTGGATCAAAGATCAACAATGTGTATTCAAAAAGACGAGTAGATTCGAATCATGCTCATAATTTTTGATACTTATACGCGCTCATACTTATTTTAATATTATACTCATACTACTCAAGTTTGAAGTACTTATCATTCTCATACTTAACAATACGCATGATGTTGTTGATTTCGACTCTCCTTTACTCAACATATACACGAAGCACAAAGTAAGTATGATTCGCATACGAGCACTACACACTAGTGAGTATAGAAGGTCGTGTGGTTGCTTTGCTTGCTGTCTTTGTCTCTTTCTTTCTTCTTTTTCTGTAAATGCAACAACAACTAAGACTGTAAATTTTTACGAATTACTCAAATCATTTATGAGTATTATAAGTATTTTTCCAAATTTATTAATCTGAATGAGTAGGCGTATGAAT
Organism: Sarcophaga rosellei; assembly: GCA_930367235.1. NCBI lineage: Eukaryota > Metazoa > Arthropoda > Insecta > Diptera > Sarcophagidae > Sarcophaga > Sarcophaga rosellei. Next base: position 26,480,314 of record OV884020.1, on the reverse strand, counting down.
CAAACATATTTCGAATGGTATGAGTTTGATATCAACGTTGTACTCATACTCATTGCAACCTGTACTTATAAATCAATGTTGTAGTGAGTACGAATGAATCATATTATTATTTATAAATGGTTAATAAATAAATAAAAATATTTTTGTGCAATTTATAGTAAAAAATTAAAAATTTTTACATATTATTATATACGCATGTTTATTTCATTGTGTTTATGCTAGGGTACCTGTTTATGTCTGACGGTTCACCCTTCCCATTACTGGTGACATAAACGGGATTGTTGGAATGATGGGAAGTCACCAACAGAGGGCGCTATATATTACATTTAAGCTTTCTGTAATTGACATGAAATGTAATTTAATGTAATATTAGGGCTTTAGTCTATATAATTGTTTCTATTTTTTTCATTCGTTTGTTAACCAGCATAACCTAATATTGTTCAATCAAAAGAAAATCATCTAAAATTATGTTAAACAAAAAGTGAATATAATATAATAATAAAATATTTTAAATTTGTTTATGAAATATATCAAACAAGATCGTTTTTTTGTGCTATCGTTATTTGAAGTGAGTGGAAAGAAAAAGGAAATTGTTCGTGTACCAAAGGAACATAAGAAGGAAAGTGTTGTTTTTTTTTTGTTTTCTAAATATCGAAAGAATTTGTTTCTTCTGTCGCCTTTTTTTGTTGACAGAAATTTGAGCAGAAGTGTGCTCAGCAGGAGTCGCCACTACCACCAACAACATCTAGCCCATCAGTTTATAAATCGTTTCATCCTTTTTTTTGTTTTTGTTAAGCTACCACACAGTCCACGGATTAACAGTACCAGTGTGACGTAGGGGCGCAGAACGGAACTTTTTTGCTATTTCTAGAGTGAACATTTATTTTTTTTGTCTTTTTTGAATTGCACTTGCCTACAAAAATTATTGTAGGCACCAACAAAGTATCCTTATAATGTCTTCTCCAAAACATTGCCATGACAAACTTCAGGATGCGGATCGCACCTTATGTCCATATGTTCCTTTCTAGAATGTATTCATGCCTAACATTTCCTATAAAGTATTCTGCTGATTCGTACAAATCATCACAGAATCTGCACGTGCGGTTCAAGATGATCAACATTCTGCACAAATGTACTTAGAGTCCACGACGCCCCCTTTTAACACCGTTACCTAACCTCATGTTACCGCTAGATAATCGGATTCATGGCTCAGATCTCTTGTTATAATTTTCCAACAAAAATTTTAATTGTCTCAAACTCATTTCTTTTAAAAAGACCATTTACATCTTTGTATTTTTTCTTTTCGTTGAGTACATCTTTTCAAACATATGTATGTTCCCATTACAGAGAAAGATTCTCGAATTTTCAGCGGTATCGGCTTGAATTGTTTTATTCTGAGACCTACAAGATATGTATATGTAGTTATATTAATTGCTTAGCGCTTGCATGTACCCAGTAATGGAAACACCAATGAGTCAGTTATTATTTTGGCGAACAATAGCTATACAGTTACGTTTTTACCTTTTTAAAAGCGTTTAAAATATGAGTTCGTTGATTGCAAACAAAATAAAAATAAATTTGTGTTTAGTTTCAATTAAACACTTTATTGTTTGCACAATTTTGTCCACAACTTGATGTATACAACAATAATTTCTTTGCTTCTTGTTCTGCTTTAGAATCCTCTGCGTAAACAAAAACATTTGTTCGATAGATCTTCAAACCACGATCAATCTCTTCACACGGAACGCTTCTTCACACAAGGCTGGCTGAATTTTTACTACTCGTTGTTTACTTTGTCTTGCCTTTTTATATGCCCACGTAGATAGTCTGATGCATGTTCTTGAAGTCGAATGTTCGTGGCTCTGCCTTCTCGAGATCTGTATCGTTGTTTCATTGTTTGTTGTTGCCTTCTTTTTTACTTGTCTATACCGTTTTCTTTCCTACTAAACAAGTTTAACCAGACCTAAAGATTTTTTGTTATGCGTTCACACTGTAAATATTAGTTTTAAATAGAAGTATATTCCTCGATTGGTTTCAAAAAATGGTAATATAAATCGAATTTCTAATTGGTCACACGTACATCGAAGTAATATGTATATGTATATCTTTTTTTATTCCTCAATTCACTTATAATCTCATTGGATAAATCTTCTTTTCTAGAATAATTTTGAGTTCTAATTTTGCGATCTACAAGTTCACATAGATTTTCTATGGGATTGAGAACTGGAGATTGAGCAGGCAATTTCAAAACATTTACCTCATTAGATCCACTCAGTTACAACTCTAGAAGTATGTATGTATGTATGTTTGGGGTTGTTCTCGTGCTAGAATCTCCATATTAGCGGCATATGGGTATGGGTGATCTGTATCCAACACCAGTCAGATTATTGTTTATAACATAAATTGGGCCCATTTCCTGATCTGAAAACAAAACCTACCCATAATGTTGACGCCACCAAATTTGACTGTTCTATTCGTACACTTAGTGTCCAGCCTAACAAATGCTCTTCCATCATTGCCCCTTGGCTGTATTTGGATTCATCCAAACAATATTCCATTGCTGTATAGGCCAATCTCTGTGCTCTTTGGAAAATTTTAAAAGAGCAATTTTTGCAGACATAAGCAAGACCAACCTCTTTTCCTCTTCAGTTAACAGTTAGGGAACTTATTTCCAATCTCAATCTCTCGAGGACTTTAGCCAATTTTAGTAATTGTTTAAAGCATAGAATGTACAAAGAAAAAATTCAAAAAGAAATATTGAAAAAAGTAAAAAACAAAAAACATTAAATAACGGCAGTTTAGAGTACATGAGGATAACGGCAGTGTTGATGTATTAATTTTTTATCGCGTTATTTATTCTTAGTCCCTTTTCATGCACAATCATAAAAGGTTTCACTGTTTTGTCAAAACCGAAAAAATGAAGTCATAATTTTTCTTTTAAAATTTCTCAATTTACATACAGAAATGTTAATAACAACGTATATTAACATACTGCACAAGAATTTTGCCAATGTCTTAAGAAGATATTTAAATTTTGGTCTGATTAGATAGTCAGGTTAGGTTTGGTCGGAGTGGTAGCTCTGATATCACTTGAGCACGCATAGCGGCCCGTTGTGATGCCACGGGTGAACGCAGGCCCTGTACTAACCAAGTTCCACCAAAATCAGAGTAAAGGAGGAAATTGGTCAGCGCAAGGTCTGCACAACAGAAGCACGACTACCCCGCACTGGAAAACCAGCCAGAAAGTTTGATGAACGAAGCTATATCCTTGATGTCAATAGATGATAGCTCCGTTAAGCTAACAAGGAATGGGGAGCCAAATAACCTATATCTACACCTAGCAAGAGACGGGCACTGGCAGAGTAAGTGAACAACAGTCTCCTCTTCCTCAGTGGACCTGCACCCACGGCAAAAGTCGTTGAAAGGGAGCCTCATTCTTTCCGCGTATCTACCCATGACGCAATGGCCTTTAAGCACCGCCACTGTAGTCGAGATGACATCACGACCGAGACCAAGTAATCGGTTGGTACGCCTTCTATCCATCCTCGGCCAGGTGAGTCTAGCGGTGGAGCAGGACTCCTCATTGACCCAGGATAGGTTGGCGTCCCGAAAGAACCTCCGCGCAATGGTCAACTTGACCGAGGCAAGTGGCATACCCAATTCAACAGAAGAGGATTCCGGAAGGAGCTTAGCGAGAACCACAGTAGGAAGCCAGTTTAGCATTGCGAACAAGGCTTTCGTGGGGGTGGTGCGAAGAGCGCCAGTTATATAAATGGCAGCAGACCTTCTGACCTTGTCAAGAAGTCTGACGTTGTATTTCTTGTCCAGGGCAGTCCACCAGAAAGCAACACCGTATAAGAGGTTGGGTTCGATGACCGTGGAATATATCCAACGCATGATCCTTGGGCGAAGACCCCATCTGGTTCCGACCGCTCTACTGCAGCAGTAAGCAGCACATGCCGCCTTGCGTGCCCTAGCAGCCAGATTCGCCCTCCAGTCGAGTTTGGGATCTAGGATCAGGCCCAGATATTTAACCTCGCTACTCAGCGTGAGTCTGGTCCCACCTATGCTGGGAAGGGAGAAGGTCGGAATTTTATGTTTCCTCGTAAAAAGAATCGTATCGGTCTTAGAGGGGTTAATAGACTGTCCAAAATCCCTACACCAGTCCAGCACGATTGACAGCGCCAAGTTCAACTTATCCGACAGTGTCTGCGGACAAATTCCCGATGCAGCAATGGCAATGTCGTCAGCGTAAGCTATGGCCCCATTGTCAGAGTGTTCCAGCCCCCTCAAGAGTGAGTTGACTGCAAGATTCCAGAGAAGTGGTGATAGAACACCGCCTTGCGGTGTGCCTCTACGAACCATTCTCTGACAATTCGTGGCCCCCACTGTGGAGGTTACTATCCTCGATTTGAGGAGAAGCTCAATGAACCTGACCAGATTCAGTCCCAGGTTCAGAGAACCAAGAGCCGTAACTATGGCGTCCGGGTCGATGTTGTTAAATGCAGCTTCAATGTCCAGAAAAATGGCCAAAGTTTATTCCTTAACGTGCAAGGACTTTTCTACCCGAGAGACAAGAGAGTGAAGCGCAGTCTCCACTGATTTACCTCTCGTATACGCGTGTTGGGAAGCGGATAGAAGCGCTGGATCAATCGAGGTCGTGATATGAACATCAAGAACTCTTTCCAGCGTCTTCAGAAGAAAGGAACACAGACTTATGGGTCTATAATAGTTCGCCCCAGTGTGAGACGGTTTCCCAGCCTTGGGAATGAAGATAACCCTAGATATTCTCCAGCTCCAAGGGATGTAAAGGAGCCTGAGACTAGCGTTATAGATGGCAAGCAACCAAGGGAGGATTATCTCCTCCCCATGTTGAATGTCACCCGGGATAATACCATCCGGTCCTGGTGACTTGAATGGTTTGAAAGACCTAACAGCCCACTGCACTTGGCCAAGGGTAAGGGTCAGGGGGGAATAGTTCCCAGATGGTGGTTCGTTAACCTGATAAAAGGCCTGGCCACCAAGTGTGTCACTTCCTGGAAAGTGAGTGTCAAGGAGAAGCTCAAGCGTCTCCAAACTGGAAGTAGTCCAGCGTCCGTCAGGTCGTCGGATACAGTCAAGGGATTTGTGAGTGGAACTTAGAATTTTACGGAGATGGCCCGTTTCGGCGGAGGATTCTACGCTTGCGCAGTAGTTCCTCCACGATGCCCTCTTCGCTCGCCTTACAGCGTATTTAAGTTCTCTCTTTTTGTCCTTGTAGGCTGACCATTGGCCTGTCGTCTTCGCCCTGTTAAAGAGCCTGCCACAAGATCGGCGTAGATCATCGATCTCTTGGCTCCACCAGGGCGGTTTTCGCTTACCTCTATGGGCAGCGGGTTTGACGGAGGAAGTGGCTGCCGCCCTAAACGCAGTCGACAGTGTGTCCGCAGCCCAATCCACGTCGAAACGGGTCGTTATAGTCGGGGGGTAGAGGGAAGGCTGATACGCAGTCTCTCTCTAAAAATGGTCCAATTCGTGTTCCTCCTTTTGACCGGAGGGGTCGTGAAAGGAGTAGGCTCGTTCGTGTCAATAGTAAAGGTAATGTATCTATGGTCCGAAAAGGAGCATTCATGAGATACAAACCAGTCCTTAAGGTTAGTAGAGAAACCTGAACTGACCAGAGTGATGTCCAGCACCTCCCTTCTGTTCGAAGTGAGGAAGGTTGGTTCATCGCCCCGATTAGCTATAGCTAGGTTATTACTAATAATAAAATCAAAGAGGCACTCACCCCGCTCGTTGCTACCTGAACTGCCCCACATCGTGTGGTGGGAGTTGGCATCTGCTACGATTATGACCGGAACTCCGCGTTGTTTCGCATCCGCTACCAGTCGACCGATGGGCTCCTGAGGGGGACAGAGCCCGTAGTCATGCGCCAGATACGATGATGTGATCCAGAGGGTCATCAAGTTCATTTCGACGACCATGGTGACGGTTTCCTTGTCGCTGAACCTGTGGAGGAGAAGAGCGTTAATACTATTCTTAACCATGACACAAGCCCGAGGCTTACCTGAGTTCTGCATATACGCTAAGCGATATCCTTTGGTGTTTAGTCCGCAAACCCTGCCGTCTACAACCCAGGGTTCTTGGGACGGGATTTTCGGGGATGGGTTCTGTTGGGGGATGTGCGGCAGCACGGGAATCCGACTTATAGACCCTTAGCTCAATTGAACTAAAACCATATTTTATCACGCCCCACGGGCAGTAATAAGTGGAAGTGACTCCTCATTCAGGATGATCACCGCCTCGCGGTAATCACCCCACTGGTCAGCAACTTTAGCCACTCTCCAGTTATGAGTGGGCAGGTCGGTGTTGCTGGCCTTGAGGATCCTCAGCATGGTTTCCGGGTCTGATGGTCCGGTCGGAATTCTCGCCTTAGAACGGGGGTGGTTGGGAATCCGGTCTGGAGGGACGGTGGCAAGCCTAGCTCCTGGCCAGACTTCACCAATCCTACTGATAGCCTCCTTATAGAGCTCCATAGAACGGAGGTCAGAGCAAGCCACCAGCTTGATATGCCCCTGATACCACTTAACTTAATTGGAGTCCATTACACCTAGGAAGACGTCCAAGAGCGCATGTTCCACCAACTTCCACTTAGTGGGAGCAATGGAACCATCAGGGTGGCTCCGGTCAACGGCCTTAGAAGGTTTGCTGGGGTCAGGACGTCTAGGTTGTGTCGACGAACGGGGTCTTGTAGGGGGGGGATGTTAGGGTTGGTCACCTTAGAGCGTTTGGGAGGCTGGAGCGGAACGTTTAGCTCGATTGATCTTTGCCTCTTTGGGGCCGTCTCTGCCGTGATGGGAGAAGCGGGGGGGCGATCATTACGATGGGCCTTAGCCCAGGCAAGGCGACCCTTCTCGTCCTCTGAGAGGAGAGCCGGGTCGGTCGAGCCAAATTTCGCAATGATACGCATGGCTGATCTGCGAGTTCTATACGCCCTCACGCTAGCACTCACGGTATTCTTGACACCCGAAGATGGACTGGTGCCGGGGGCTTGCGCGCCAGACTTGTCTGCCAATGCCTTGGCGGCCGCCAAAGAGTGCGAGGGCATATTCGCAGCAGCCTTAGAGGTAGACGGAGCCTCGGTAGAAGGTGCCAGGGCAGGAGGTGTGGCGACACTAGGGACCGGTTTCGCAGCCGAAGCCTTGTGTGCCAAGCGGGGTTTTACCGAAGTCGAAACTTGGGCCGTAGCCCTAGCCTGGAGCCGTTCACACAGCGGGTTTCACCCCGGTGCTACCGTGCATACGCAACTAGGTCCAGAAAGCTACAGCCACCAGCTCAGGGCAATCAAATCAGAAAAGGGGGGAAAGAGTGGTCAGAAGAAAGAAAAGGGTCGTGCCAAAAAAGGGGGGGTCAGCCATAGTCACCCCGGCTGAGAGGAAGGTGTTTATTGACTCCCCAGTCTAGATCCGTAGTGTTCCGTTGAAGAGCAGGGCCACCTCTAGCAGGATGTGATCATGCGTATTGATAAGTATATTATGAATTCGTATAAGTATCAGAAATTTGAATCCTCTCATCTTTTTGAGTACTCATTGCTGATCTCTGGTGGTCACACAAAAAAAATTTTTGTTTATTTGTTTATTTTATTTTTATTTATTTAATATTAATCATAGCACAACAAGATGTTAATCTTATAAATGAGAATGCTATGGGAGTTCAGCAAAAAAGTAATAAAATGTCATAGATAAAATAAGTAACAGAATGTATGGAATAATGTAGAATTAGAAATGAATTAGAAAATGTTATGATATCAATAAATATAGCAATCAATGAAAAATTTAGGGTAAAAAAGATATGAATATAGTTAAAACAAATAGTAGGAAAAATACGAATAACAGTACATATATATAAATATCAAGAAATATACACAAATAAAGAAAAATATTTATGTACATAGAAAATCAATAAAATTTAAAGACTAAATTGGGGAAATTAAAATCGAAAAATTTGCTAATAAAAATATAAAGCAAAAATGTACAAAACAATCAAGATAGTTATAGACTACCTAAATAAATTGTATAACTCCTTCTTGAATATAATTGCATTGCCTATGTTTTAAATATAATTAGGTAAACTATTCCAAAGACAGTGTGTATAAAAAACTGGCGTTGTGACAAAAGAGTCCTATGTCTATGTTGGATAATTTTCATACCGCGGTTGGATCTAGCAAATGTAATCCTATTAAATAAGTATGTAGGCTGTTTCAGGGTAATAATCTTGTGGAGAAGAATAAGGCATTTAATATTCAATAGATTATCAAAATTAACTCCAAATATCCGGTAAGAAAATTCCGATATATGGTCTCGACGTCCCTTAATAAATACATATCTGGCTATATTATTATAAGCCAAGTTGAGTTTCCGCTTATCATCAGTATGACAGTTTGTGAAAATTTGATTTTTGTTTGATGGCAAAATAATTTTATTTGACCAAAATCAATGTTTTTTTTTTGTTTGCCACAAATTATTTTGTTTGCCACAAATTATTTTGTGGTCACACTATGGCAAAGAAATATTTTATGTTTTTGGTCAAACACTTGCCAGATGTGCCCATACCCTTAAAAAGTTGTATTAATAAAATCTTAAAATTTTCAATAAATTTTCAAATTTTAATTAACATAATTAGCGAATATAAATAACAGAAACTATTTTTATATGTATGGAGAAATGTTTTGAAAAGTTATATTAATTTGCAAGAAATTTTGAAAATGTTTGTATTTTTATCGCTTTACGTCATTAATAATGCCATATTAATTGGTATTCGAGCATAATTGGCACAATTTTTAATTGAAATTTCATTCCATAGAAACATAATGAATATTGCGACATTCACTCTTATCGAACAGTTGCCAAACAGGAACAAAATGCAAATGTTTAACAGGGGGTTGAAAGAATTGCACTTGAACATAGAAATCGATGCCTCCCTTCTCACAATAGTCTGAAAATCATTTGAAGTATTACACACTTACACCCATGAACTACCAACATGCCTGCATCATGGTGATATACATGTGGGTGTGCTTTGTGTAATCACATTCAGTTACTACTTACTCACTCATTTTCAGTTACATCAATCACATTCCATTGACAACTGTACGTACCATCACCAAGTTCTCTAACAATCGGAAGCGTGATATTCTTTCTAAGGCTTCTAAATTAAAGCTTTAAATAAAAGTTTAATTTGAAAGTCACTTTAAATACTACGCCACATTACAAAATACATTCATTGAATGCTCAAAATATAAGTATAATTATTATTAAATCATATTAATATCTCGTATTGAAGTTACGAAAGGTAAACCAATGAAAAGTTTTCAAATCTTTATTTTTGTCTTTATAGTTCTAATTTGCGACTGTTGTATGAATCGTCCATAAAAAATTTATATTTTGCTTACAAAATAAATACAAATTCAATTGATTGAAAAGAAAACTTATTCTTGTTCTGTTTATATAGTGAGCATCAAAAGAAACTATACACTAAAAAAAATATACCTTAAAAAATTCCCGTCATTTTTATTTTAAAATTGTTTCATTGCCAGTTTTCAAAATTGATACAAAAAAATTTTCGGAATATTGCCAAATTTTTTCGGGCACTTTCCTTAAATGTTAACAGTTGAGTTTGGTGTTGGGTAATTTTATCCATAATGTACAGTTTCTTTTGACGCTCACTGTATATATACTTATACTGTGTTCAGGCATGAATTTAAATTGAGTTAATATTCGTTTAATTGATAAAATTATTTTAAGTGTTCAGGCATACGCAAATCAGCTTATTCAATAATCATTTAAGATTTTTTTTTATCAGAATATCTTGAATATAACATTATAACAAAGCCATTTGCCTTTACGACTTCTATTAAAAAATACATCGAATGTATTTTTGAAGATTTACTGCTATCTTGTATTTTGTTTACTAAGGAATGCATGCAATCTGCCCTAACTACTGCGGGTTCTGTATCTTGATTTGCATATTTTGTTATATAAAATCACCGGTTTATATTTGTCTTTTCAAATATCAACAAAACTTGTTCGCATAAGTTGTAACGTTCTCACTGAACATACTTATGACAGTGTTGCATTTTAAGTTTTACTCAATATTATAACAATTTGCGAATTTATTGAGCAATTATTAATTGAAACTTTATATGAAATATTGAGCTCAATAATGAAGTTTATTGCAATTTATAAAATAAAGGTGCATATCTGAACAGCGTATTACATATGTATATTTCAGTATGTAAATAATAATAAAAACAAAAAAATATTTGACAATTTTGTTCCCACCTAAATTATATGAGCTTTTCCATAGTACTCTATACATTACTCTCTTAATATTACTGCTTGTTAACATACTCTTAATAATACTCTTAGTTAAAGATAACTTTAGCTAAAGTGAACTTTAAAGTCACCTTTAACTTCTTTTCGTTATTACAACCTACAGATAAAATAAAGTGAACTTTTTCAAAATTATGGCATTTCCGGAGCAATCTCGATAACACTGTCAATTAAAAAAGTACTTTAAAAACGACGTGCCTTTTTATTATATTTAATTTATATTTTTTATATTTTTTAATTAATTTAATTTATTATGTTATACTAATGGCCCTTAAAGGATTATTTATTTTGTTGCAAACCAAACCTTTGGTGAACCACGAGTCCAACTATTCGTAACAGTTTACTAAATTCCAACGAACTATTTTGCACTTGTATTTGTGGTGTTTTTAAATTATTAAATTATTTTCATATTCAATTATTTAATGGAGTCCAACATAGAAATCCCAACGAAACAAGATTTAAATAAAGTATGCCGTTCGTTGGAACAAATTCTATTCCACGAATGAAAGCAACCAGACAGTGAGTGAGTGCAACAATATTAAGTGTAAAATTCAATTTAAATTTTTTGATACAATTTAAATAAAGTAAGGGCACATGCTGGGAATAACTTGGTGGTTCAGTTAAAAATTTAACTTTGGGATACGTGAGAAATAACTACAATGATTCCCTAAAGATATTCAGGGAAAAGAAAACAAAACAGACGTCAACGAAACAACCACGGTAATCCACACATATACGAAATAACCACACTATTGGACAAACATCATTATGAACATTTCAACACAGAGCGACATCCTTATCAGCTTAACCGTAACGCATTATCTAGTTTGACAAAGACATTTCATGTCATGCAGCAAGAAATAAAAGTTTAAAAAAATTGTATTGAAAACAATTTAGATTATGGTAAGGGTTCGTACAATTTCAATTTAAATATTTGTTACAAGCTTATACTATGTTCAGACATGCACTTTTATTGCGTAAATCGCAATAAAGGCCCTTATTGAGCTTAATATTTCATATAAAGTGTCAATTAATTATTACGCAATAAATACGCAAATTGTTATAAGATTGAGTAAAACTTAAAATACAGCACTGTCATAAGTATGTTCAGTGCGCATATTACAATTATCCGAACACTTTCTGTTGATATTTGACAACTCAAAAGTCAACAACGACAAACAAAACAATGCTGTTGAAACAACCAGTTGTTTTGTTTACCAACTGTCAATTAAATATTAAATAAGCAGCTGAACTGCGTATATTATTATGTCTGAACACTTAAAATATTGTTCTCAAATAACCGAATATTTACTCAAAAAAGTGTATGTCTGCACATAGTATTAAGATGTTTCATATAACGACTCAATACATAATTTTATTGATAAAAATTACAAAAAAAACATCAAATCATTTACAATCGTGTTATCCACTCTCGATGGAGTGCAGAGGTTACAGAGCTTTCAGGATTAATTATTTGGGAGAGCTTATTACTTACTTATTAGTCAGTGGCCGATGGCCAGTAGCCAAGACGTACTTCAGTCATATACCAGAAATGGCATACCACCTGGTACTTTGCTGTAAGCTTCCGGTCATATATACTGTGTTGAGTATTTCCCTTGCGAAGTTGTTTTCTTCGAATAGAATGCAAAAGACTGGAGGCAGCCATCGATATTCTGATGCAAGAAAGTTTCACCAATAGGGTAGCTTCAGGTAGTCCGGCGTCGTTAAAAAGCAGCTTCTGCGTCAAGTTTCCACTTGAAAGACGTACAATTCCTGTTTTCAGTAATAAGCTCCTGTACTTTCATCGCATTTGGCAGGAATTTGCAGTATATGTTGAGCATCACTACGAATCGCTTAAGCTTTTAACATACCTTTAGATTAAGAAATTCTCTGATTGCCGCCAGAGATCAGCAATGAGTATTCAAAAAGATGGGTAGATTCGAATCATACTCGTAATTTCTGATACTTATACGCATTCATAGTTATTTTAATATCATGCTTATACTACTCATATTCAAAGTTTGAAGTACTTATCGTACTCATACTGAACAATACGCATGATGGTGTTGATTTCGACTCTCTTCTACTCAACATTTACAAGAATTACAAAATAAGTATAGTTCGCGTACGAATACTACATTACTCACTAGAAGGTTGTCTGTTTGCATTGCTTGCTGTCTTCTTTTTTTGTAAATGCAAGAACAACTAAGACTGTAAATTTTGATGAATGACTCGATTCATTTATGAGTATTATAAGTATGTATTTTTCTAAATTTATGAATCTGAATGAGTAGGCGTATGAATCAAACATATTTCGAATGTTATGAGTTTGATGTCAACGTTGCACTCATACTCATTGCAACCTGTACTTATAAATCAATGTTGTAGTGAGTACGAAAGAATCAGAGTAGTTGAATTTCACTACTGTTGACCCACTCATACTCGAAATTTCATGAGTATGTACTTATGAGTAGCGACAAAACGATTCATTGCTGATCTCTGATTGCCGCCACTTTATCCGGTAAAGTATGAATACCGTCAGCATTAACCAAATGACCAAGAAATCTGATTTCGTTCTTACCGAATTCGCGCTTCTCCAAATTGAAGGCCAGATGATTCTCGTGTAAGTGGTATCACGGCAGTGATATTCGATGGAAACAGATAAATCCGAATGTATAGTAACGGTTGGCCTCTCGTTTCGACTCTGTGAAATCGAGGATATGTTAACAGAGCCGTACGGAGAAAGTTGCGTTAAATCGACGAAATCTTCTAATAGGTTAACAAAGGGATCGGCAGGATTAAAAGTTATATTGGTGGCTGGCGTGGAGGTAGTTTGAGAGGTGATTTAAGAAATTACTCCAGTAATGTGGTCGACAAGGCGGTTACGCCAATATCACCTTTAATCCGCTTCTCGCCAATGATCCTGATCGGAGAACCGTTCTCGTCATATAGAATCATGGTTGTAGGACTAGCATCAAAAGATTTCGAAGTAAGTGCCAAAACCGAAATCCATCACAGAAAAATCTCGAGAAGGTAAAGACACGAACATTCGACTTCAAGAACATTCATCAGACTGCTTACGTGGGCATATAAAAAGGCAAGACAAAGCAGGCAACGAGTAGTAATAATTCAGTCAGTCTTGTGTGAAGACAGGTTGCGTGTGTGAGAAGAGACGTGGTTTGAAGATCGCCGTTGTAAAGATCTGCCGAACAATTGTTAGTCTTTGCGCAATAAGAGTGTAAAGAAGATTAGCGAACAAAGCAAATTGTTGTTGTTTACATCAAGTTGTGAACAGTGGTACACAGAATTGTGCGAACAATAAAGTGTTTATCTAAACTCTAACTCATATTTTAAACGTTTTTAAAAAGGTAACAATGTAACAATATGTATGTAGACTAAATTTAGTTTCAAAAGACCAAGGAAAAACCATTAAAATTGCAAACTATTGTTCAATTTCTTAAATAAAGTCTTTACTTTTGAAAATAGAGCTTTAAAACATAATGATGAAATCAACTTTAATATTCAATTAACAATTCCTTTAATTCTATGTGGCCAAAAAATCATTTGAAAGATACATATGTTTGTGTTCACGAGCTCAAAACAAAACAAAATTTTTTTAACTTTCATGAATAAAAACACGTTTGCTTCTTTACTTCTATCTCCGGCACCTTAGATTGAATTCAAACAGATTTTTTTAATAAAAAAAAACTCGAAATTGTATTCTTAGAATTGTTTTCTTTATATTTCAATTGTTATTAACGCATGGGGGAATGAAGTTGAATGAAAATTTTAATAACGAATGCTTTAACAAATTCATTCATTCAATTCTTTCATCAAGACACTATGAATTGAGCGGTGCTAGGTTACCATTTGTATACATTCACCTTAAGAGAACAATAATACCGATTTGCTGCTTTATTGACAGGATTCAAAGTATACTTAAATAACAAAATATTTGCATTCAAAATACAATTCTGTTGTTAAATCTCTTCTTTCTTCATTCAATAAGAATTTATTAAAAATGAAGCATTCAGTCATTGATCTTATGTTCAATGGTGCGACATTGTATAGTGAACGCTGTTATTGTTTAATAAATGTTATTGTTAATCCGTGGACTGTATTGATGGCGACACAAAAAAAGGAACCAAAATGTTGAACCAATCTGTTGATACACATCCATGAACACTAAAAAGAATAGGAACCAAATTAGCACTGTAATCCAACACACTGATTGGGGGAAAAAAAAACTACACTCTCCTTTTGTGTTCCACGAACAATTTCTTTTATTTTTAATTATTTGTCTCACAATTTTTGTATAAACAATGAAAGTTTCCCGGCTGTTTTCATTTTATAACATTTTATCTTTTATTTTTTTTTATTCTTTTCACAAAGTTTATAATCAAATACATTTACAAAATTATCACACAAAAAAAAAATTATTCAATAAAAAAAGTAAAAACAAGTCACAAATGATCGATCTTAATCCAAATTATATTATTAAAAGAATTATTGCACAAATATTGAAATTTTATTTAACAATTAGGTTGCATCCCTTCGGATGTTACAAAAGCGAATGAAAGAATGAATAATTAAAAGAACAAAACAAAAAAACTTTATGTCAAAAACACAATAATATTAAAATATAAAAAAAAGCTTTTATCTTCACTGCAACGCCCTCTGTTGCCAGTTTGCCATCGTTTAAACAATCCTGTTTATGTCGCCAAGGATGGGAAGATTGAACCGTCAGACATAAACATACCGGCGCCCTTGCAGTACTGCAACCAAAAAAGATGTCCTCGCAATAGTTTCCATCTATTTTTGCAATCACCCACACTTCTGCCGCACGCATCTGAAACTTCATTCCAAGCTTCCTCCTTTGCATTTCGGTTAAAATAAAAAACATCCTTTTTGTCATAGAGGCACTTATGCTTTTCTACATTTTCTATTAGAAGTTCTATGAACTCACGTTCGGTATCATCCATTCTAAACGGCTGGCTATTCATACTTTTCGATAAATTAATAGTACTGCTTCAAAATAACCTAAGATAGTGAGCAAGCGTTAATAAGGAAAAATTTAATAAATTTTAATAAAATTTGCAGAAATAATTTCATTAGAAAACTTTCAATATTCTCAGTTTCTAACTAAGTGTTTAGGCAAATACAAAGTATAACGGCAAATAGACGCGCACTAGATAAGCGTTCACAATCATTAGAAAATGTTCAAATTAAAAAATTGTCATGTCTTATTGTATAATAACGTCAAAACTAATTTATTATTAATAAAACAACAACAGAAACTACTAATAGAACAAAAACCATTTCACTTACGTCTTCAATCCACCGACGCTGTACAAAATGACGCACAGGCTGAAGCTGCGGCCACTAAGGAATGGGAACAGGCCAAACCCTTCGAAGAGATACCCAATACAGGCAAATTGAAATTTATAAGCAATTTCTTACCCGGTGGCGAATATGCAAACATGGATTCTACACAATTGTTGAAGGCTCTCAAAGAGGATTATGGTAACATTTACCGTCTGCCGGCCGTATTTGGTCGCAAAGAATTCGTAATCACTCATAACGTTGAGGATTTTGAGAAAGTCTTACGTAATGAAGGCATATGGCCTGTCAGACCTGGTTCTGAAGCTCTACATTATCATCGTCATGTTCATCGAGCGGAATTCTTTCGGGGTATCGAGGGTCTTTTAGCCACGCAAGGCGTAATCTGGGCTGCTTTCCGTTCAGCTGTTAACCCGGTTATGATGCAACCCAAAAATGTGCGTTTGTATCTGCACAAAATGTCAGAGGTCAATAAGGAATTTATCGAGAGAATTCGCCAAATACGTGATGCAGCAACACTTGAAGTACCAGATACTTTCGAAGAAGAAATTAATCGTTGGTCTCTGGAATCAGTTTCAGTGGTGGCTTTAGATAAACAATTGGGTCTCATCACCAAGAATCGTGATAATCCCAAAGCTAAGCAAATATTTCAGTCGTTGACTGATTTCTCTACCCTGTCAATTGCCCTAGAATTTAAGCCTTCCATCTGGAAATACTACAAGACACCCACTTTTAAAAAACTTATGAAAACTTTAGACGACATACTCGATATAACCAAAGAGGCCATTGAACGTATCGAACAGGAGCAGAAGGAAGGAAACCCCGAAAAGCCAGAAAGTGAGAAGAGTGTGTTGGAGAAATTGATTAAAATCGATAAGAAAATTGCCATGGTAATGGCCATGGATATGTTAATGGCGGGGGTAGATACGACCAGCAGTACCTTTACAGGCCTATTATTGTGCATGGCCCAAAATCCGGCTCGAAGGACCAAATGTTAATCCGTGGACTGTATTGATGGCGACACAAAAAAAGGAACCAAAATGTTGAACCAATCTGTTGATACACATCCATGAACACTAAAAAGAATAGGAACCAAATTAGCACTGTAATCCAACACACTGATTGGGGGAAAAAAAAACTACACTCTCCTTTTGTGTTCCACGAACAATTTCTTTTATTTTTAATTATTTGTCTCACAATTTTTGTATAAACAATGAAAGTTTCCCGGCTGTTTTCATTTTATAACATTTTATCTTTTATTTTTTTTTATTCTTTTCACAAAGTTTATAATCAAATACATTTACAAAATTATCACACAAAAAAAAAATTATTCAATAAAAAAAGTAAAAACAAGTCACAAATGATCGATCTTAATCCAAATTATATTATTAAAAGAATTATTGCACAAATATTGAAATTTTATTTAACAATTAGGTTGCATCCCTTCGGATGTTACAAAAGCGAATGAAAGAATGAATAATTAAAAGAACAAAACAAAAAAACTTTATGTCAAAAACACAATAATATTAAAATATAAAAAAAAGCTTTTATCTTCACTGCAACGCCCTCTGTTGCCAGTTTGCCATCGTTTAAACAATCCTGTTTATGTCGCCAAGGATGGGAAGATTGAACCGTCAGACATAAACAGTTATTGTTTTGCCTCTAACAAAGAAATATTAAAAAAAGTATTCTGGCCATAAAGAGTAGAAAAAAAGAACACAATTATTTTCCAGTATATTGTTACATTTTTACCCCTTGAAAAACGTTTAAAATATGAGTTCGTATAATGCAAATAAAATAGAAATAAATTTGTGTTTAGTTTTAGATAAATTCTTTATTGCTCGTACGGTTCTGTGTGCCACTGTTCCCAACTTGATGTTAACAACAACTATTTACTTTGTTATTCTTCTTTACACTCTTTTGCCTAAACACTAACAATTGTTCGGCAGATCCTTATGACGGAGATCTTCAAACCACGATTATTCTCTTCACACGCAACGCGTCTTCAGAAAAGACTGACTGAACTTTTACTGACTCCGTTGCCTGCTTTGTCTTGCCTTTTATATCGAAGGGTAAACAGTCTGATAAATACTCTTGAAGGAGAATGCCTTCGCCTCCTCGAAAGCTCTATAAATGTAAATATGTTGTTTGCGTTATTGTTGTTTGTGTATTTTGTTTACGTTTGTCCTTGCAGTGTTGTTGTTGCCTTTTTGCTTACTTGTTTATCCATTTTTTATACTGTTTTTTTTTTGTTGGTACATTTTTGTTTCTTCTTCAATTTGAAAAACATGTCCGAGACAGCGTAGCCGCCGGATGTTAAAGCGCTGCACAACGTTCATATCGTTGAGGTGCTCATTATTGTATAAATCATAGCCAATGGAAGTAATATCTTAGGTAGGACTTTTCTCTTGAATACTCTTGAGGCTTCTGCATCGTAGTCTAATTGTGCCCATGTTTCTCTTAATCTCTAGACTGACATCTTTTTTGCTTGTGACCGCGGAGCCAAGATAAACAAATTCACCTACAACATCGAAATTTAATACATCGCATGCCCCTACTTGTCGAGAACACATACTACCTCGTTTTGACCTCATTTACTGTATCAAAAGACTAGGAGATGTTCATTCCGACCTTGACGGAGCTGCAGTAGTTGCTCAATGTCATTCTGCTTCGCGGGAACACTGAGCTCAAACGTTGTGGACGAAAACACGATTCCTTATGAGAGAAGATCTGTGTTGACTTGTTTTTCATGGGCCATTTCCAGGATTTGACATACTGTCAAGATCTGTTCAATGGTGGCTGAATCCGCACTGTAGCTTTATTGCTCCTAAGTCGCAAAATTACGATTTTGAGCTCCTCATGTCTAGGCGGCGAAGTCTTCACGCCATCATCATCGATTGGGCCGGGTACATCACGATCACCAGAGGCGGAATTAGTGTCATCATAACCGCAGCTCCCCTTGCGGATCTGTAATCAAGTTACGTTTACATCTACTAATAAGCAGACCGCATTAGATCACACTGCTTGCATAAGTACAGCTTCATCGTTCTGTTAACCTAGTTGCCTTTAAATAACAATAATGTCCTCCACTCGATCTCAAACAGAGCAAAGGATATCAATTTATATTTTCTATATTTAATAACAATTACAAATCTGAAAGACTGTAAATTTTGATGAAGGATTCGGGTCACTCGAATTATTTATGAGTATTATAAGTATTTTTCTAAAGTTATGAATCTTATATTCAAAGTTTGAAGTACTCATCGTACTCATACTTAACAATGCGTATGATGTTGTTGATTTCGGCTCTCCTTTACTCAAAATTTACAAGAATCACAAAATAAGTATGATTCGCATACAAACACTAAAATACTTACTAGAAGGTTGTGTGTTTCCTTTGTTTGCTGTCTTTTTCTTTCTTCTTTGTTTGTAAATGCAATAATAACTAAGACTGTAAATTTTGATGAATGATTCGAATCACTCGAATCATTTATGAATATTATAAGCATTTTTATAAATTTATGGATCTGAATGAGTAGGCGTATGAATCAAACATATTGCGAATGGTATGAGTTTGGCGTCAACTTTGTACTCATTGCAACCTGTACTTACAAATCAATATTGTAGTGAGTGCGAATGAATCAGAGTAGTTGTATTTCAATACTATTGACTCACTCATACTTAAAATTTCATGAATACTTATGAGTAACAAAAAAAAAAAAAAAAGAATCCTTTGCAGATATGTGGACTGATATCACCAGCTTTTCAAAAAGTTTTGAAATTGTTGATTAGAAATATATTTTAACTATTCCAAGATTTAATTCTTATTATTCTCATTGATAAGTCCAGGATTAAGCACTAAGATTATTTTGTTCATGTTAAGATAGATTTGCCAAACGTTCGCTTCTAGCATATGAAAACAATGCAAATGATTATTGAAATTGAATGTCTCGTTGACGCAAGGAAACAATCTGTACAGAACAGAATTTCATATGGCTTTTACGTGACATTTGTATATTGATGGGACCCATTGTATGTTGAGTAACATTGCAGGTACTTTCATGTCATATATTGATCTTTTGAATTTTTACACGTTCATATTGATTATTCTTGAATTTTTAATGAATAAATACTTATTGTTATACCGTTCTACACAAAAGGATTTTGAAACGAAATAAATAAATAACACGTATGTATGTATTGTGAAAGGTGAAGTGGTATGATTGCCCTTCTTTGTATATTAATCGCATATATTTATCTTGTAGATTTTTAAATATATAAAATAATTGTATTTTTATTATTATGATTGTAATGTGTATAAAAAAACTTTGAAAATAAATAATACCAACAAACCAAATGTGTTGAGAATAATATTATATTAAGCTTACCAACACAACCATTAAGCTTGAAAAAGTCTTAAGAAAATCTTGAAAAAGGTTATAGTAACAATTGCAGAAAAATCAAAACGGAACCCTCGTGATAGTATTATATGTTGTGCTAAGATTTCGTACACTTTTCCTTAATTCGGTGCCTTTCCAGCATAACTGAAATAATACGTCAGTTATTATTTTTCTCCAGCAATTTGTAAAATTTAATTTAAAAACTATTGAGAATTCTAAGTTATTTTTTAATCGTCAGATTTCTTTAACCATACTTTAAAAACAGTTGTGTTTAACAATAGTTTCTCAAGCATAGTTGAAAACTGCTTGTGAATTCACATTTTAAAAACATTATTGTGATATTAATAAAAAAAATGTTGTCAAATTGTAAATATGCGTACTGAACATACTTATGACAGTGCTGCATTTTAAGTTTTACTCAATATTATACCAATTTGCGTATTTATTGCGCAAGAATTAATTGAACTTTTATATGAAATATTGAGCTCAATAATGGTGTTCAAACTAGTTTCGAACACATAACATCGCACAAGTGGATTTTAATTTGATACAATAACAACAACACACTTTCCATCAAACACAAAACTAACACAAGACAAACAACACAAAAGTAATGTCTTTCCAGTAATGTAAATTGTCATAGAAGTTTGGTGGAACATGAAATTGCTCCCCAACCGTCGTCAGCAACTCTCTGCTCTGTGAAATAAATAAATCTAAAACAAAAAATACTAAAAGTAAAAAATTAAAACTAAAATACATAATAATTTAAGTGAAATTTATAATTAATAAATAAATCTATTTCTCTATTCTTAAAAATATATTTCAAAATAAATATTTAAAGAAGAAAACAAATTGAAATAAAATTTAATTAATATATTATAAAATAAAAGAGAATCAATCAAAAATGCATTAAAAAATAAAATTCATACTTACCCCAAGTGTTGTTTTAAAATTAACATTTACCTCAATTGTTATTTTAATGTTAAAGTGAATTAAATCTTAAAAAATATATACTTACCTAAATCTATATAAATTGTACTTACCTAAATTACTTATATGAAATAATATTTACTTACCTAAATTGTGTACCTATTGTAGCATGATTATACGGTTGTCAATGCCAGCACAGCATTTAATGTGCATAAACAAAAGATTATCAAATTGCAGCGACCACTTGACTCAATGTTGCTGACCGTCGCTGCTGCGCATAACGCCACAATGGTATGCGCACACGCGAAGATCATTTGACACTTCGCTGAGTGGCCGCCGACAGTATTGATATGCATATAATCTACACAATGTGTGTTGTTGTTGTGTTGCTTTGCTAGTGATCATGTATGGCTCTTTACCGTGGGAATTATTATGTTTATATGGAGAACGGGCGCGTGTCATATTGCACCCACTTGTCCCATGGTTAACACACACACAAACCAGTGCAATATTATTTAATATAGAATATACTTAAGAATATAACAAACACACAAACCCATAGAATATACTTAAGAATATAACAAACACACAAACCCATAGAATATAATTAAGTACTTAACAACCACACAAACCTATAGAATATAGCTAAACATTTAACATACACACAAACCTATATATTTAGTATTAAGCCAATACAAATTGTATTAGAATTAAGGGATTGACTTGGAATTGTCAAGTCATCAAAATTATAGTATAAAAGAAGGGACATTTTCCCTCATATGATTATTCAATAAACATAAGCCAAACCGTGCGTATCTAAAGACGCACTTGGTAAACTTAAAGAACAGTCTTTTCTTTACACTATATTGATTAAAATTATACTTACCGAAACTAAATTTTGCACTTATTTTTGAATTCCCTAATAAATTCAAAATTGGAAAAAGAGAAAAAGATTTTATTTCATCGCAAAAAAAAGGTAAGATTTCTCATTCCAATCTCTCATTTCCAAGAAATTGAAATAATTCTATTTCTTTCCTTTTTCTTTCCCATATCACGCAACCCAACGATTGTAATTACTTACGAGTAATTACAATCCACATCTCCTAAAGATCTCTTTCTTTAAAGGGGATTTATAAACAAATTAAACAACCCCAATTTGTTTCAAATGGCGTTTATTGCGATTTACGCAATAAAGGTGCATATCTGAACACCGTGTAACGTAGAAGTGCTTTTAAACTTTGTATCGATAGAATGAAACAATATTGCAAAAGCAATTAATAAGAAAATGTAGTCAGGTATGTGATAGCCATGCGTTGTATATTTGCTGTTTCAAATGAGCGCAATGTAAAAATATATACTTTGTTATGTTCTTTATCTCATGTGGTACTTTTCGTTGACCCAACGGCTAAAGTTGGGAGTCAGAGTCAGAGAGTTTGTTTCACTTTTTTCCCCACATTTTGTTGTTAATGTTGTCCGTTAAAGCACTCATTATGTCGCGCATTCTATGTACGTATACGCCTGGCTTTAACGCATCTGAATGAATTCAGATGTTCTCTTATATTATGTTGAATATATTTGTTGTCGTATAATTGGCAATTAAATTTATTTCTTGGTATCATAATTTCATAAATCTTTCTCTTATGAAAAATTATTCTGAATAAGCAATGTACACTAGGCATAAAAAGTCTACGTACATCAGCTTAGCTTAGTAACTCCAAAATAAATACTAAAAATTCGTATTTTTAAATTCTAATAGATTTTATTTATTTTTTATCTATTCATACATATGTATATACACACCAGAGATCAGCAATGAATCGTTTTTTCGCTACTCATAAGTATTCATGAAATTTTGAGTGCTCGTAAGTGAGTCAACAGTATTGAAATTCAACTACTCTGATTCATTCTTACTACAACATTGATTTATAAGTATAGGTTGCAATGAGTATGAGTACAAGGTTGACATCAAACTCATATCATTCGAAATATGTTTCATTCATACGTCTACTCATTCAGATTTGGAAAAATACTTATAGTACTCATAAATGATTCGATTGAATAGAATGTATTAAAAAAGATAATTGTAGAAAATACACATTTAACTCTAGATTATTGTTACTTATTTATGAGTAAACCTAAGAAAGCACTTTTATTCTGTAAATTTTATGATTAATTACGACAAAGCATTGTTTAAAGGTTTGTACTTTTTGTACCCAGTGTACGTAAAAATATGTGCCAAATGTGAACATACATTTTAGAATAATGTCGTTGCAGATAAATATGTACATACATTAATTTGGCGCTTATTTTTTCCATCGTCTTTATTATTCGACTTCAAATGAGCAATTACTTTAACCCATCAGTGTGTAAAGTCTCTTAAAAGGAATGTGAACTTTATTATTTTTATTGCATACTTAATTAAAACCTTGAAAAATGACAACAAATATACAAAAATATAACAATAACATCAGTATAAAAATTGTGTAGATGTTGTATAAGTAGTTGTACATCTTGGATATGAGCGAGTAAATTAATTGTCAAAAATTTAAAGTTCGCTTTAAATTATTTTGTTACTGCTATTTCTGTAAAAGGCGATTTATAAAAAAAAAAAAAATAAAAAATTAACTCGTAATTATAAATTTGAGCATTTTAAAATAAATATTACTAAACACGTGTGGATTTACGAGTGACCAAGGTTCTAACAACAAAAACTGTTAAGGCTTATTGGGCGATTTAGAAAAAACAAAATACGAAACGCTTTCAATAAGAGCCATTTTAAAAATCCACTTGGAGAGCCTCGTTTGATATTATGAGAAACATTTTCTATCTTAAGTGTGAAAAAGCGACAAAAATGACAAAGTTAACAATTGTGCTCCAAACAATGTTTAAAAGATGTGTGTTGGTTAAGCTGTCTGCATGCTCAACAATTCAGTGGCCTGCTGCAGTTCCATCTATCAATGAAAATCACCACTTCACATGAAATCTCTAAGCAGTAGCGACTTCAACATGTACAGCTTGACTAATGCTTTGATGGTTTAAACATCATGCATTGCAACGGTATCAATCTTCTGAAGCGCGGCTTAAACTTAAATATCACAACTTGGCAGTCGATGCCGTAATTGTCAGTCGTATGGGCAAAAGAAGTTATATTGCAAGCTACCCGCTGTACGTCGTATGGTCTTCATGGCATAGATAAATTTAAAAGCAACACATCTTTCCAAAAAATACTCTCCACTTTGCTGCAAACACCCACCGATGAAGTGCCTGGAAATCACCTTCTGGAATAAGAACGTCATGTGCCAGTATAAAAATTAGTTCCCGCCTAAACACAAATTAACATAATGTTAGTATTCGACGATAAATAGAGCGGTGAATATGTCAGAATCAATGCTGGTATCAGAGATTTGCGGTATTCGTTATGCTAGAGGGTTTTGGTGGTGTTAATGTCAAATAGTGTCATTAGGTAAAGTTTTAAGGTTTAATTGAGATAAAAACGCACAATTTTTGAATTTACCAATAGAACTTACAACAATATAGAATAAAATCCTTATCGATCTTCAATATTTAAATCGATCTTCAGTCGGGGGTCTTTAATTAAAATGTGAGCCTCTCATACATACTTTCTATGCACTCATGTAAAAGCCCAATTACTGTTCTTTGGCAGAGAACACCATGGTGGTCATTTCTCTTTATTCCGATAGTATGCTCAACAGTACTGTTAACTTAGTTAGGTTATGTTAGTGTGGTAGCTTTCATACCAAAATCTCACTTGAGCACTCATAGCGGCCCGTTGTGACGCCACAGGTGAAAGCAGTCTCTGTATTGACCAAGTTCCTCCGAACCAAGGAGGGAGAAGTTGATCAGAGCAAGGGCTGCACATTTAAAACGCGACTACCCCACGCTGGAAAACCAGCCAGAAAGCTTGATAAACGAGGCTATATCCTTGACAAGGGTTGGAGAGCAAGAGATGGGCATTGACAAAGAAAGTGGATAACAGTCCCCTCTTCCTCAGCGGATCTGCACCCACGGTAGAAGTCGTTAAATGGGAGCCGCATTCTTTCCGCGTGTCTACCCATAACACAATGGCCTGTAAGCATAGCTACTGTGATCGAGATGATGTTACGACCAAGTCCAAGTAACTGGTTGGTGCGCCTTCTATCCATTGAGGCCCAAGTGAGCCTAGCGATGGAGCAGGACTCTTCATTGATCCAGGATAGGTTGGCGTCTCGGAAGACAACTCTTAATTTTTTGAAAATTTTATTTAAAATGGAATTATTATTCTAACGTATACAGCCCAATTATGAATAACAATTTTCCTTTTCCCAATTCTCCTATTATAAATAAAATCTCCCCGGGAAATTTTTCTCTTTTCTGTTTCCCCGTATTGTAAACAATGTTCGAAATTGGGAAATTCTTCCCCGGGAAAAAAGTAGGTATTACGAATGTAAATTAAAGGGAGATTGCAATGACAACTTCTGGGAATAATTCCGCCAAACAATTGAAAGTGAGTTGTGCTAAAAAATGTAAGTATATCAAGTTTTTTTAATAAAAAAAAGATTTAATCACATTTTACAACATAAATGTTAATGCATCAGGTCAAAAACAACAAATAAAAAACAGCTCGAGATTCTTTTGAAAGAAATGGAAGCCCACCCTGATATCGCTTGTGGGATGTTCAAAGGAAGTAAAGAGGAGTTGAACCGGATTTGGCGCAATTTGGAGGCGGAGTTAAATTCAGCGGGGCCACCAGCAAAAAGTGTTTCGGAGTGGAAGAAGGTATTATTGATAAAAATTTATCTATAATGGTGTATAGAAATATTAAAAGTGCAAACATTATACAGGTGTGGTCTGATCAAAAGAAGTATTTTCGACAGAAAGCTGCCCAAAACCTTAAATGTGCCAAAGGAACTGGTGGAGGACCAAATATGGAGCAAAAGTTTTCTGCATATGAAGAGGCCATATATAAAATGATTGGTATGCAGGAATCCATTGAAGGCGTCGGCAAAACATTTGGCTTAGCTTCTTCTTCTTCTACCACCAACAAACAAACAGAAGACGACATTGCTATTTCGGCTGAGATATTAATGGATGAAAATGCTGTCGGTTTGGATGACAGTTATAAAGATTGTTCATCTCAGCCACCAGCTAAAAAATTAAAAAAAACACCAGTTGAAGTGCACGCTCGTGTTTCATCCGTCGAAATACTGACAGAAGAAATCTCTATTCAGAGAAATATGTTAGAAGCCATGAAAGAACAGAATCAGATCACAAAAAAAATTTATCGCTCCATAGACAGGCTTTGTGATTTGAAAAAAGATGAATTAAAAGAGCAAAAACGCCATAATCATAATTGAACGTTCTTCTGCTGCTTCAACTACCAACCGAAATGCTGCACTAAACATTTTACTTTGTTCTAATATATTTTTTTCACTTTTTTCATGTTCTATGAACTTTTTTTGGTAAATTTAAAATTTTTTAATTTTTAATTTTAATTTGAAAGTTCTAAATTCCCTTTCCCGTAATACTATTCTCCCCGTTTGTTTAGAATATGGGAATTTAATTCCCGGGAGAAATGAACTCCCAGGGAGCATATTTCCCCGGGAAAATTCATAATCGGGCTGATAATTAATTATTTTTTAACTTACTTTTTATTAGGAAAATTAAATATATTTACTACCTTACAGCGCTTATTTCACGAATGGTGGCTGCTTCTTCATCTTTGGAAATGAATAAAACAGTGTTTTATTTATTTTTATTTTCACAAATTTAATTATTTAATAATACATTCTAAAATTTGTTAACTTTATGAAATATTTATTTTATACGACAGATCTTTAGCAGAATTATAATTTTGCGTATTCTTTACTTGTCAAAATGTTTACACGATAACAAAAAGTTGATGTTATAGGCAGCAAATACGACAACTGTCTTTTTCAACTACGATGAACACAATAAGTTCCCTGTGCATTCTAAACTCTTTTTAAATTTTTCTAAACCTTCACAATATTGTTTTTAGCTCTCTTTACAAAGTGAAGCTTTCCCTGCTACATCTCCACCAGAGATCAGCAATGAATAGTTTTTTCGCTAATCATAAGTACTAATGAAATTTTGAGTATGAGTGAGTCAACAGTATTGAAATTCAACTACTCTGATTCGTTCGTATTCACTACAACATTGATTTATGTATAAGTACAGGTTGCAATGAGTATGAGTACAACGTTGATATTAAACTCTTAACATTTGAAATATGTTCGATTTATAAATGATTCGAGTAATTCGAATTATCCATCAAAATTTACAGTCTTATGCTATGTTCGCACGAGCCTTCGAATTACTTTGCTCTCTGTTTGAATTACTTATTTGAATTATCATGTTCACACGGTAGTTTTGTAATTCTTTTTTACAGTTCTTCTTCTTTTTATTACTAAATTGTTATTAATATTTTTCATACAGCTTCTTCAAAAGCTGCAAATACTTTTCAAAAGGTTTTCTACACACATAGTGGCTTCCTCCGCTAATTCCGCGAATAACTTTTAAAACATATTTTAAAAAGTATTGTTTTTGGATTCCATTATTGTTTATTGTTTACAATATTTTTTGTTTATATTTTTTGTGCTTTGACAGCTGGTGATGGCAAAAATACGATAAAATTTAGAGATTACATTGATTTTTAAGTAATCCACAGGGTAATAGAAATTGGATTACACACAATTTGGGTAATTCGCTCACAAAATTTTGTATGGCGAATGACGTAATTTAGCACATAATTGGGTGTTGAATTGCGAATGAGAGAGCGAATTACGAAAAATTGCTGCCGTGCGAACATGGCATAAGCAATACCTGTAACTGTACCTGTAACTTTGCCTGAGGATCGATATCATCCAACCTTAAAAACTAATTTTTCCCTTCCAACGAATTTCAAAGCTAAGCCTTCGAAAATAAGTAAAGTTTACTGTTTTAATCGAACCAATTACCATTTATTTAATGACATGATGAAAAATACTTGTTGGAATGAAACCTTATCTATTCCTGTTAACAATGATTCTGATATTGACTTGATGATTTCTAACTTTTATAAGAAAGTGCATTCAATAATTGAAAATTGTGTTCCCTTAAAACCTTCATATACTCTGGTTGGTCCACCATGGAATTCGAAACAACTGTCACGACTGAAAAATCAAAAGAACAAGTATTACAAGAAATACAAAAGGTCTGGCTCGATTATTGATTATGGAAGATATTCTATTTGCCGGTCTGAATATAACATTCTAAATCACTTATTATATAAAACATATATGGACAAAATGAAAAATAATTTTATTAAGAATCCTAGATCTTTCTTTACGTTTGTAAATTCCAAGAGAAAATCAACTGGTTATCCATCCTTTATGAAATTTGCTGATAAAGAATCCGGAAGTGTTGATGTCATATGTGATATGTTTGCTGATTTCTTCGCCAGTACTTATTCTAACTCCGCTTACATGGATACAAATAATTACCCTTTCCCGCTGACATCGGCTCCAGTAATATCTATTCCAACTTTTAGTGACTGCGATATTTTAGTAAACCTGAAAAGGTTAAAGATGTCTTTTCGTCCTGGTCCTGATGGGGTTCCAAGTTGTATTTTAAATCGGTGTGCAGAATCATTCATCACACCATTAGTCATATTGTTTAATACCTCGATTAATTATGGATATTTTCCTATGTTTTGGAAGGACTCGTATATTATACCGCTTTTTAAATCTGGCAATAAGTCTGATGTTACAAATTATAGGGGCATTGCAAAACTGAGTGCTATTCCAAAAATGTTCGAGAAACTGGTTGCCGATTTTTTGATCCATCATACTTCATCGTTACTATCACCTCATCAACATGGTTTCCGAAAGGGCTGCTCAACAACGACTAATGTGCTTCAGTTAACATCCATGGTAAATGTGGCCTTTTCTCAACAGAAGCAAACTGATGTAATTTTTACGGATTTTAGCAAAGCGTTCGATAAAGTGAATCACAAACTACTGTTAACTAAATTGGATTTAATGGGTGTAAACCATAGGAGCTTAAGATGGCTAGAGTCGTATTTGACTGGTAGAAAGCAGACTGTATGTGTGAACAATAGCTTATCTAAATATATTTATGTGCTATCTGGTGTTCCTCAAGGCAGCCATCTTGGTCCACTTCTTTTTTCGCTGTTTATAAACGATCTTCCCAACATAATTAATTTTGCCAATATCTTAATGTATGCTGACGATGTAAAACTTTTTCTCTCCTTTAATAATTTCATTGAGCATATTTATCTTCAAAGTGATCTCAATAATTTCTATTTGTGGTGCGAGTACAACATGATGGAGCTGAATATTAAAAAATGCAAATGTATGCGGTTCTCAAGAAGTAATTTTGTCGCGGTTAATTACTTGCTTGGAGGTCATCAACTGGAAATAGTGGACTCTTTTATTGATCTTGGGATCCTATTAGACACAAAATTAAACTTTAATGATCATATCACTTTGACTGTAAATAAGGCAAGAAGCACTCTTGGCTTCATAAAACGTTGGGCAAAGGAATTTACTGATCCATATATTACTAAACAGCTATACATATCGCTTGTCAGACCTATTTTGGAGTATGGTTCTATCGTTTGGGATCCTCACTATAATGTTTACAGCGAACACATTGAATCTGTTCAGAAACAATTTCTACTCTTCTGCTTGCGTGGCCTTGGATGGAATTATTCGGACATGCCTTCATATACTAGCAGACTGGCTTTAATAAAACTGCCTACCCTTAAGAGTCGTCGAACGATGTTAAATATATCTTTTATGACTAACCTGATCAATGGTAATATTTGCTGTGAATTTCTGTTAAGATCTGTTAAATTCAATGTTCCTCGTCGTAACTTCCGCTGTTATAATCTTATTTATATTCAATTCTGCAGAACTAATTATGCTGTTGCTGATCCATTAACTAGAATTTGCCGTCAATTTAATTATTTGTCAGACTTTGTTGATTTTTCTTTAAATTCTTGCGTTATAAAACGGAATATTATTGTTTTTCTTAATTCTTAACTTTTCCTAATTTTTATTGTAATAGTTACGTTATTTTTGTAGAAACTGTTTGTAATTGTATTTAATTTTATTCGTACCAATTTTTGTTATTAGTCAGTAAGGAATTTGTCCATTGACTTGAATAAATAAATAAATAAATAAATAACAGAAGGCTATCATACAGCGATCATCTACTATGAAATGCAAAGCAATGATCAGAGCGCAGTCTTATCCATCGACTCCACTAAGCACGTATTTAATTTTTAAGCCCATCTGATTTATTTACTTATTTTCTAATTGGATATTGGTCTTAGTGCAGTCAAGTTTAATAATTTTTCTCACATCACAGACAACCACCTTACAAAAGTGAAAATAACTGCCAGATCAATGCACTATTTCATGATGCCGTGATCACATAAGAGGAAACAAAGCAACATTTTCATCACTTACTTTATATCTGAAATAGAGAAATTCCCAACCTTGGGCCATTAAAGAGGAACAGAACTTAAAATTATAATTCAAGACCGAAATATTGTTGTCATGAAATTTTTTATTACTATCTGTCAGATGATGAGGTTAAATATCTGTGGTAGGAATAAAATTGGATACTAAACTGACATGGAGGACTCAAATAGAAAGCATTTAAGGAAAGGTCGGACATGCTATAATGGTATGCAGATTGCATTTTAGAGTGGAAGCAAGAGTTTTTTGTCCCAGAATGACATATTCCGAGTGTCTGCGGAAACTCGAAAATCTATGCCATCGAGCGATGTGCTCACTTCAACTTGAATGGGATGTTATATCGAAAATAGTATGTGACTCACTAAAGAAGCTGCATCGGTTAGGTAGGAAAGAAGTCGTCGTGGTCTTGTAGGTAGTGTGCTGGCTTATTAGACGAAAGGCCCGAGTTCAAATCCCAGGTCAGACATCAAAACGAAATATGAAAAAAAAAAAAATATTTCTTCGGCGACTTCCTCTCAGCATATTTCTGACAAGAACTCTGAGAGTAAAAATTGCCATGAAAAGCTTCTCAAAAATCTGTCGTTCTGTGTAAGAAGCTAGGACGTTGTACAATGGGTCAATTTGACCTCCGGGTACTGTACTTGTCACAGTTAACAAGTACACGACCTCTAACCTAACCTAAGATAGGGAAAATAATATTACCCTCTGCTAGATCACTGGTGTGGAAATTACCGGCAGTGAGCATGTAGACGAGCATGTAATGAGTTAGCTTCAACGCTGCTGACGGAATCAGAAACCGTCTGTGGAGTGGCTGCAGATGTTTGGAAAGATATATTCAAAGAGAAGTTAATGAGTCTTCTCAGATCAAGTGAGCTTGAGACAATCGAAACTTTTGTTGGAAAATCAAGACAAGACTATAAAGGAATAACCTGAGGTTTGAATAGACAATGGAGACTTAGAGTCGTCCACTTTTTTAGAATGGGGGTTTACAATGATTTTTGAATTTCTTGAAGCAAAAATTCAGTGAGAATATCACGATATCAGTCGTTATTTATACTAGCTGCAGTTCTTTTTCCGTTTCGAAAAAATATTGGCTTTCAATATGTTGTTGATGTTTTCGTCGGGCTAAAAAATCATTGTAACAACAGGTTCTTTTTATTTGAAAAAAAAAGCAGGAACCAATGAGGCCACCAGCATATAAGCCCTACAATCAAACAGTCAATTTAATTGGATGTAATAGAGACTCAAGCGTTGGTCATTTGTTGTTTTACAACACCGATGTGTAAGCATTAAAAGGCGAACTCAATTGTAACAGAACTTTGTTCATCCATTGAATGGACCCTGCAAACGCATTTCAATCTATCACGGCGTGGATGTGACATGTTGTCAAAGATATTCCACACTCTAACCATTGACGAATGACAGGCGTAGTTCGAATGGAAAAAATCAATCATAATCGAGGTCAGAGAGCCCGAAAGTTGGTGAAAATATTTTCGGCTTTTATCACTAACAGCTCGCACTCTATTACTTTTATATCATGCAGATCTAAATTCGACATTACATATGAAAATTTACAGACTGTTTATGTCTAATGATCGATACTTCCCATCCCTGGTGACATAAACAGGATTGTTAAAATAATGACGATTATTTAAATGATAATGATGGTCAACAGAGGACGCTGTGGTATTAGAATAAGAGCTTTTGTATATAAACATTTCAATGTAATTTTAGGTCTTTAGTGTTCATAATTTTTACTTTTTTTTCGTTTTGTGACATCCTGAAGGATGCAATACATTTTCTTTTTAGCTGAAAATTCGTGATTTAGTGAATATTTGAATAATTTATATAAAAATTTTTGGAATAAATGTGTGTATTAAATAATTTATGAATAAATGAATTTTGATTATAAAATATTGATATAAATTTGATCGTGAAAATTACAAAATCGTGTAAAGCAAATAAAAGTGTGCAACAGAAACATAAAAAAAATGAAAGTGTTGCTTGTGTTTTTATTTTTTATTTGGAAGCATTTTTTTTCTTTTTTGATAATTTTCCCTTTGTTCGCCAGAAATCTGAGCCCAATTTTGGTTTCGAGGAGTCACCACAACTACCCACCCCTTTACATATAGTCCACAGTTCAACACAGACTATTACAGATAAAACAAATAAAATTAATTAATTTATGAATAAAAAAAATTCATTTGTTTACAATGTATAGGATGTGATTGATATTCTATTTTAAAATTTTTTTTTTAGCTGAAAAGAATAATCGAATGCTCTTCTGTTAGAGAAATAAAATTAAATTTTTTGTTTTTAATAAAAAATTATATTTAAAAAAATTCCATACATACATACATTAAAAAATTATACATACATATAAAGTGATATATATTAAAAGCTTAAAAAAAGTGAAATTAAAAAATACTTCTTATTTTGAAATTAATTTTTGTTTTTTAATTACTTAATCATGTAGTAAATTATTAAATACTTTTTAAAACACTTAACCTACACTTACATAACATAAAAAATGATTCTCTAATTAATCTATGAGATCGTTATTTAAATAAAAATAGTACAACCGTCTCATATATGTTCGGCTTTGTACCGTTTTCGGTAACATTCTGTGGGGCGGCCTTAATAATAGTCGGAGAAATGTGATGCCTCTCTCGTTAATATCCCAATTAAAATATGATCGATCGCGGTACTCATAAATCATGTCATGTTCCAGTAGTGTCTTCATTGCCTGAATGACTTCTATATTTGGAATGTCCTCGAGTTCATGATGAGGACCATCAAAATTTGCCATTGCTGATAATGTTCCCTCAATAAAGAAGTGATTGTACACTGCCAAGCGATTCACTTGTTCTACAACGGGTGTGCGCATTCTTAAATAGAAACAAAATTATTATTTAAAATGTTTTTTTCTCTTGTAAATTTTCTACTCACCTGAATAAGGTTTAAAAAGGTATTGCTGTTGATGGATATGAACGGCTAAAAACGTTTAATGAAAATGATGCTGGTTTTTGCTATGAAATTTTTCTTAACAAAGAAGACTTCTAGCAACACGAAATTAAAAAAAATTAAAAATTTTAATAATATTTCCAACGCTGCAAATAATACTGCTGACGCTAACAAAGTTTAGAACGTTGATATTATTTTAATTTGTATTTTTGAGGTGTTTTCGCCAAGGATTTGAAACCAGAACTAATAATTTTTCGCAATCTTTCTGTTGCTTTTATACTGTTTCTCGAGACCCGAAAATAACTGCGTTAATCGATTTCCTGAATATGATATTGCATTACAGGTAGAAGAATTATAATTTTACAATTTACCCTCATACATCATTTGATAACTTATTTATAATGTTCGAATAACACGAATATTAATTTCCTGGTAAAAGGGAAAATAATAAAACCCTTCTTTCGCTCGAAAATTTTCCCTTTTTCACTGTAATTCCGGATTAGTATGCAGTTGTTATCCAGTTTACATAATTTTTTCTAAATTCGTACTTCAATAGACAGCGTTTTTTATATAAAGTACATACGCGTTATTTGCTGACAGGTAGGGGCATTTACTTCACAAAATCTCAAGTATGTGAGGGAATAGGGAAGGAAGGAGGGTGAGTATACGCTTTATTTTACTAGCAAAGGTGCTTTGTTTATAGCTTACAAAATATTAAGAGTTTGTCAAAGTCATATTTGAACGTACAAACGCAAGCAAAAACAAACAAAATAAACGAACACATGCTACAGCAGTAAATCCTAACATTTCAATGACGAAATTATATGAATTCGTTCATTTGGACACTGTGCTAGTGTGTAAAATGTTACTACAAAGTTAATATAATGCGAGTGAGTGAAAAATTTCATAGAAAATCAGGTCACTTGACATTTTCCCATAATTACTAGTATTATCAATGAACCGTTTGAATGAGGTTATTAAAACCAAAGGATATCACACCCGTT
The DNA here is from genome assembly GCA_930367235.1 of Sarcophaga rosellei. Classification (NCBI taxonomy): domain Eukaryota; kingdom Metazoa; phylum Arthropoda; class Insecta; order Diptera; family Sarcophagidae; genus Sarcophaga; species Sarcophaga rosellei. Next base: position 26,445,803 of record OV884020.1, on the reverse strand, counting down.
ATTAAAACCACATTAATTAGTTTTAAGGTATAAATATTATACTGTACGGATAATTTTTTTAGTTTGGCTTCTGAAGTATTTTTTAAGTTTTGTTAGTTCAATAAAATTTGTGTCTGTTGCACTTTTTGAAAATCAACAACTCATTTTCATTGGATATATATTTTCCGAACTACATTAAATTATATTTTTAATAGTTTAGTGTACGGAGACTTATTTGAGCCAGTGTATATGATTAATTTACATTATTCACCACCACAACCTTTTAATTATTTAAGCGCGATCGCTTCGTTTAAGGCTTCGCTATAACGGCGATTGATCTGTTGTGAATTTCGCGCGCGGACATGTAATAAACATAAAAGAATGTAGTCATAGTCAGCGTTGCCAACTGTGCTGATTTATCTAAATTTTGCAGTTTTTGTAAGCATTGAGCAGTTTTGCAGTTTTCTCGTTTTAATACAGAGAAATTTTTGAATCCATAGCATTTGTTTTACAAAATTGAAAAATATTGATATTGAATATTCCACATTTCTCAAAGATACGAGCGATATTTATTTAGGTGCCGAAGTTCTCTTAGCACTTAAAATCCTTCCTTTAGTTAACGGCAACGGTTGTAATAATGGCCCTTAATGTGAAAAAACTTACACTGAAATAATGTAAACGATTTCAATTCTAAAATAAGTACGTTTTGAGCCCACAATGTAAGATCAGTTAACCGGTTACTATCCCCAGACTGCTTGTGAACGACTCCAATTTCTTATCAGTGGCTTTAAATAAAACAGAACATTCAGCATCGTTATAAAATAAATTCTCATTGCCACGATTATACCAAAGTAATCTGTGCTTGTGTGCTATGTGTTTACAAAACGAGTTATTATTGTTTATGGATTGATTATGTAGGGCATATTGTATTTCGATATTTTTTTTTAAATCAACACTAAGGGTATGCACCTATTTGTACAGTACATTAAAATTATGCAAATAGATTATGGGAGGCAGGAAAGAAGGAGATGTAAATAGTAGATTTGAATCTATTTCTATTATAAGTGATAGGAAGGACATCTGCAGAAAGAGTGTTCTACCTAAAGATAGTGCAGCTAAAATACGAATTCTGTCGGTAATGATTTATTTAATTCTTTAACCAATCGACCACGATTTTCGGAAACAAGTTCCTTTTATTTCCCGATAGCGTTTTAATTAATCAATTGAGTTGGATGCCTTACAGTAATTAATAAGCATCTTCGCCCTTTAATAGACTTTGTGGCACCGGCCCATACACGTGAGTTGTATTCCATTTTCGAAAGGATATAAGTGGTGTAAATAGCAAGGAGATCAATTGGGGTGAAATATTTCTTGCACCGTCTTAAGAAATCGAGTTAGTGATGATTTCAATAATTGAAAGACATCAGAGATCAGCAATGGGTATTCAAAAAGATGGGTAGATTCGAATCATATTCATAATTTCTGATACCTCTACGCACTCATACTTATTTTAATATCATTATCAAGGTATAAACACATAGACGACAGACAACAGTTTGGCAGCTCGACAGAAAATTTTGATAACTGTTTTTTCTGCCATATGCCGACTGCTTAAATTTTTTGAAAACAGAGCAGAAACTTCAATAATTTTCAAATTTGAATTTAAATATATTTTCAGTGTTGTCACTATCAGCTTTTTTGTACGCAAAAATAAACTCACTTATGAAAAAACCACACACAAAAAACATTTATCAAATGAATTCAGATACAAAATTGAATCTATAATTCTATTTTATATTATGAATACATTGATTGCTTTTGATTTCTTAATTTTAGAATTGTTCTTTCTCTTCAATAATACAAGTATTTTTAGCTGTTTTTTATTATGATTTTATGTTGTATTGGCATCACTAATTTGCTTTTAGCTGCTCACAAAACTAGAAAATATTTTAATTTGGGCAGGAGCTGCTTAGGTTGTTGTCTTGGCTTTTTCTGTTCTGCCTTCAATATAATCGTTTTCATATAAACGTGTGTATTCTATACTTGGCAGCTTTCTGTTGTCTGTCGTCTATGTGTTTATACCTTCATACTACTCATATTCAAAGTTTGAAGTACTCTTCGTATTCCTACTTAACAATACGCATGATATTGTCTATTTCGACTCTCCTTTACTCAACATTTACACAACTCACAAAATAAGGAGGATTCGCGTACGAACGCTATAATACTCACTAGAAGGTTTTGTGTTTGTTTTGCTTCCTGTCTTTGTCTTTCTTCTTTTTTTGTAAATGCAACAACAACTAAAACTGTACATTTTGATGACTTATTCGAATCACTCGAATCATTTATGAGTATTATAAGTACTTTTCTAAATTCATGAATCTGAATGAACAGGCTTATGAAACAAACATATTTCGAAAGTCATGAGTTTGATGTCAACGTTGTACTCATACTCATTGCAACCTGTACTTATAAATCAATGTTGTAGTGAGTCCGAATGAATCAGAGTAGTTGAATTTCAATACTGTTGACTCACTCATACTCAAAATTTCATGAGTACTTATAAGTAGCGAAAAAGCCATCCATTGCTGATCTCTAAAAGGTTCCAGCGAACACAGTGAATTTTCAGACACAGACCAAGAAATAGTTAGAGATGACATAATAATTTAGAGGTTGACTTTAATACTATGTTCGCACGAGCCTTCGAATTACTTCGCTCTCTGTTTGAATTACTTATTTGAATTATCATGTTCACACGGTAGTTTTGTAATTCTTTTTTACAGTTCTTCTTCTTTTTATTACTAAATTATTATTAATATTTTTCATACAGCTTCTTCAAAAGCTGCAAATACTTTTCAAAAGGTTTTCTACACACATAGTGGCTTCCTCCGCTAATTCCGCGAATAACTTTTAAAACATATTTTAAAAAGTATTGTTTTTGGATTCCATTATTGTTTATTGTTTACAATATTTTTTGTTTATATTGTTTGTGCTTTGACAGCTGGTGATGGCAAAAATACGATAAAATTTAGAGATTACATTGATTTTTAAGTAATCCACAGGGTAATAGAAATTGGATTACACACAATTTGGGTAATTCGCTCACAAAATTTTGTATGGCGAATGACGTAATTTAGCACATAATTGGGTGTTGAATTGCGAATGAGAGAGCGAATTACGAAAAATTGCTGCCGTGCGAACATGGCATAAGCAATAACAGAAGGCTATCATACAGCGATCATCTACTATGAAATGCAAAGCAATGATCAGAGCGCAGTCTTATCCATCGACTCCACTAAGCACGTATTTAGGCCCCGATTATGGTTCACAACACATAAATGTTGTGTTGTAACAGAGACAACACAACATTTGTTACTTTCTTGATTATGGTTTACAACATCTAGATGTTGTGTATGTCACAGCGTTGCTCTTCAATGTTAGTATACTTTTCCTTCAAAATACAACCCTGAGTGTATAAAACTGCCAATTGAAAACAAAAATTATTACGTTAAAAAAACAAAAAGCCTATATAAAACACAAACTTTAACTCTTGTTAAAACATGACAATTAAAAATAAAGGCTAGTTTTATTAGCGTTTATATTTTATGTATGTATTGCAATAAATTCATTTCAAAAGTACTTCAAATTAAAATATATAAATATAAAAAAACCCTCTTATCACATTAAAATTTATTTAGATCACATAGTTACTTAAAGCTAAAATACAAATTCATAAATAGTTTACATTTCAAGTTTTTTTTTGGTTAAAAGGAGTTTGGCTTTTAATAATTCATTTTGTAATTCAGCCTTTTCCCTATTTATTTCTAGCATTTTTTATTTATTTGATAATTTTTATATGAGCCCTTCTCAAGATGTTTTAATGTAAGCAATATCTCCTGTTGGTTATTTTCTTGCCTTCTTAAGGTTTTTTAGACGCTCATCTTCCATCTTATTTTTTGTATTTTGTAGCTTTTCGACAACTGCTGTTTCCACTGGTTAGTGCTAGTTGAAGGCCCTTCAATTTCGTGTGACGATTCGTCTTGAATTTGTAATCCCATTGCAGATCCATTTGGATTTACTTTCCATTGCATAAACACCAACTCTACGGTGCTCTGCTCCAATTTCCTGCTAATTTCCGTCGACGGACTACCACCTTGAACGTTTTTTTCTATTGGCAGAGAGTTTTCTTTTCAAATTGGCTTTATAATGAGTCCATGCCTTAAAAATGCTACAATTCATCTACTAACCCTTTGACATTCTTTTGAAACTCTAACGGGTGGGCCCAAGTCATTTAGCTCCAATGAAAATTTCTCCCACGTCCCTTTGTGCTGATTCTTATTTGCTCCAAATCATAACTTGCCAATGTCAGGATTTGCTGTCATGAACTCGATCAGCTTTTCCTTCTGCTTGTTAGTGATTATTTTTCTATAAAATATTTTCAGTTATTTATAATTTTTAAAATTTCCAAAAAAAAATTATATGCACTGTTTTATACATATACTTATAAATTTTTATACATTTTCTTTTTTAAACTGAATGCGGCAACAAGACAACACCTAATGAGCTGTTGTAAGTTTTTGACAGTTCTGACAACACTTAAAAACAACTGTTGTAAATCATAATCGGGCTATGTGAACACACACAACATAAAGTACAACACTAGCGATAGATGTTGTGAATCATAATCGCAATTTTAAAACTACAACACTAAATTTACAACTGTTGTGAACCATAATCGGGGCCTTAATTTTTAAGCCCATCTGATTTATTTACTTATTTTCTAATTGGATATTGGTCTTAGTGCAGTCAAGTTTAATAATTTTTCTCACATCACAGACAACCACCTTACAAAAGTGAAAATAACTGCCAGATCAATGCACTATTTCATGATGCCGTGATCACATAAGAGGAAACAAAGCAACATTTTCATCACTTACTTTACATCTGAAATAGAGAAATTCCCAACCTTGTGCCATTAAAGAGGAACAGAACTTAAAATTATAATTCAAGACCGAAATATTGTTGTCATGAAATTTTTTATTACTATCTGTCAGATGATGAGGTTAAATATCTGTGGTAGGAATAAAATTGGATACTAAACTGACATGGAGGACTCAAATAGAAAGCATTTAAGGAAAGGTCGGACATGCTATAATGGTATGCAGATTGCATTTTAGAGTGGAAGCAAGAGTTTTTTGTCCCAGAATGACATATTCCGAGTGTCTGCGGAAACTCGAAAATCTATGCCATCGAGCGATGTGCTCACTTCAACTTGAATGGGATGTTATATCGAAAATAGTATGTGACTCACTAAAGAAGCTGCATCGGTTAGGTAGGAAAGAAGTCGTCGTGGTCTTGTAGGTAGTGTGCTGGCTTATTAGACGAAAGGCCCGAGTTCAAATCCCAGGTCAGACATCAAAACGAAATATGAAAAAAAAAAATATTTCTTCGGCGACTTCCTCTCAGCATATTTCTGACAAGAACTCTGAGAGTAAAAATTTGCCATGAAAAGATTCTCAAAAATCTGTCGTTCTGTGTAAGAAGCTAGGACGTTGTACAATGGGTCAATTTGACCTCCGGGTACTGTACTTGTCACAGTTAACAAGTACACGACCTCTAACCTAACCTAAGATAGGGAAAATAATATTACCCTCTGCTAGATCACTGGTGTGGAAATTACCGGCAGTGAGCATGTACACGAGCATGTAATGAGTTAGCTTCAACGCTGCTGACGGAATCAGAAACCGTCTGTGGAGTAGCTGCAGATGTTTGGAAAGATATATTCAAAGAGAAGTTAATGAGTCTTCTCAGATCAAGTGAGCTTGAGACAATCGAAACTTTTGTTGCAAAATCAAGACAAGACTATAAAGGAATAACCTGAGGTTTGAATAGACAATGGAGACTTAGAGTCGTCCACTTTTTTAGAATGGGGGTTTACAATAATTTTTGAATTTCTTGAAGCAAAAATTCAGTGAGAATATCACGATATCAGTCGTTATTTATACTAGCTGCAGTTCTTTTTCCGTTTCGAAAAAATATTGGCTTTCAATATGTTGTTGATGTTTTCGTCGGGCTAAAAAATCATTGTAACAACAGGTTCTTTTTATTTGAAAAAAAAGCAGGAACCAATGAGGCCACCAGCATATAAACCCTACAATCAAACAGTCAATTTAATTGGATGTAATAGAGACTCAAGCGTTGGTCATTTGTTGTTTTACAACACCGATGTGTAAGCATTAAAAGGCGAACTCAATTTTAACAGAACTTTGTTCATCCATTGAATGGACCATGCAAACGCATTTCAATCTATCACGGCGTGGATGTGACATGTTGTCAAAGATATTCCACACTCTAACCATTGACGAATGACAGGCGTAGTTCGAATGGAAAAAATCAATCATAATCGAGGTCAGAGAGCCCGAAAGTTGGTGAAAATATTTTCGGCTTTTATCACTAACAGCTCGCACTCTATTACTTTTATATCATGCAGATCTAAATTCAACATTACATATGAAAATTTACAGACTGTTTATGTCTAACGATCGATACTTCCCATCCCTGGTGACATAAACAGGATTGTTAAAATAATGACGATTATTTAAATGATAATGATGGCCAACAGAGGACGCTGTGGTATTAGAATAAAAGCTTTTGTATATAAACATTTCAATGTAATTTTAGGTCTTTAGTGTTCATAATTTTTACTTTTTTTTCGTTTTGTGACATCCTGAAGGATGCAATACATTTTCTTTTTAGCTGAAAATTCGTGATTTAGTGAATATTTGAATAATTTATATAAAAATTTTTGGAATAAATGTGTGTATTAAATAATGTATGAATAAATGAATTTTGATTATAAAATATTGATATAAATTTGATTGTGAAAATTACAAAATCGTGTAAAGCAAATAAAAGTGTGCAACAGAAACATAAAGAAAATGAAAGTGTTGCTTGTGTTTTTATTTTTTATTTGGAAGCATTTTTTTTTCTTTTTTGATAATTTTCCCTTTGTTCGCCAGAAATCTGAGCCCAATTTTGGTTTCGAGGAGTCACCACAACTACCCACCCCTTTACATACAGTCCACAGTTCAACACAGACTATTACAGATAAAACAAATAAAATTAATTAATTTATGAATAAAAAAAATTCATTTGTTTACAATGTATAGGATGTGATTGATATTCTATTTTAAAATTTTTTTTTTAGCTGAAAAGAATAATCGAATGCTCTTCTGTTAGAGAAATAAAATTAAATTTTTTGTTTTTAATAAAAAATTATATTTAAAAAAATTCCATACATACATACATTAAAAAATTATACATACATATAAAGTGATATATATTAAAAGCTTAAAAAAAGTGAAATTAAAAAATACTTCTTATTTTGAAATTAATTTTTGTTTTTTAATTACTTAATCATGTAGTAAATTATTAAATACTTACTTAACCTGCACTTACATACCATAAAAAATGATTCTCTAATTAATCTATGAGATCGTTATTTAAATAAAAATAGTACAACCGTCTCATATATGTTCGGCTTTGTACCGTTTTCGGTAACATTCTGTGGGGCGGCCTTAATAATAGTCGGAGAAATGTGATGCCTCTCTCGTTAATATCCCAATTAAAATATGATCGATCGCGGTACTCATAAATCATGTCATGTTCCAGTAGTGTCTTCATTGCCTGAATGACTTCTATATTTGGAATGTCCTCGAGTTCATGATGAGGACCATCAAAATTTGCCATTGCTGATAATGTTCCCTCAATAAAGAAGTGATTGTACACTGCCAAGCGATTCACTTGTTCTACAACGGGTGTGCGCATTCTTAAATAGAAACAAAATTATTATTTAAAATGTTTTTTTCTCTTGTAAATTTTCTACTCACCTGAATAAGGTTTAAAAAGGTATTGCTGTTGATGGATATGAACGGCTAAAAACGTTTAATGAAAATGATGCTGGTTTTTGCTATGAAATTTTTCTTAACAAAGAAGACTTCTAGCAACACGAAATTAAAAAAAATTAAAAATTTTAATAATATTTCCAACGCTGCAAATAATACTGCTGACGCTAACAAAGTTTAGAACGTTGATATTATTTTAATTTGTATTTTTGAGGTGTTTTCGCCAAGGATTTGAAACCAGAACTAATAATTTTTCGCAATCTTTCTGTTGCTTTTATACTGTTTCTCGAGACCCGAAAATAACTGCGTTAATCGATTTCCTGAATATGATATTGCATTACAGGTAGAAGAATTATAATTTTATAATTCACCCTCATACATCATTTGATAATTTATTTATAATGTTCGAATAACACGAATATTAATTTCCTGGTAAAAGGGAAAATAATAAAACCCTTCTTTCGCTCGAAAATTTTCCCTTTTTCACTGTAATTCCGGATTAGTATGCAGTTGTTATCCAGTTTACATAATTTTCTCTAAATTCGTACTTCAATAGACAGCGTTTTTTATATAAAGTACATACGCGTTATTTGCTGACAGGTAGGGGCATTTACTTCACAAAATCTCAAGTATGTGAGGGAATAGGGAAGGAAGGAGGGTGAGTATACGCTTTATTTTACTAGCAAAGGTGCTTTGTTTATAGCTTACAAAATATTAAGAGTTTGTCAAAGTCATATTTGAACGTACAAACGCAAGCAAAAACAAACAAAATAAACGAACACATGCTACAGCAGTAAATCCTAACATTTGAATGACGAAATTATATGAATTCGTTAATTTGGACACTGTGCTAGTGTGTAAAATGTTACTACAAAGTTAATATAATGCGAGTGAGTGAAAAATTTCATAGAAAATCAGGTCACTTGACATTTTCCCTTCAAAAGAAATTTCAAGAAAAGTTTTTAGTAGACATCTGCAAATGAGTAAATGCTACAAGTGGTTGAAACACACAAACAGAATTAATTGATTCTTTTCTAATGCTATGTTCGCACGAGCCTTCGAATTACTTCGCTCTCTGTTTGAATTACTTATTTGAATTATCATGTTCACACGGTAGTTTTGTAATTCTTTTTTACAGTTCTTCTTCTTTTTATTACTAAATTATTATTAATATTTTTCATACAGCTTCTTCAAAAGCTGCAAATACTTTTCAAAAGGTTTTCTACACACATAGTGGCTTCCTCCGCTAATTTCGCGAATAACTTTCTTATAAATACTTACTTACTTACTTAATTGGCCATAACAACCCGTTTAACGGATTTCGGCCTGCCGCAACACATCCTTCCAGGCGCCTCTGCTTCTTGCACGCCTACGCCAGTTGGTCACACCAATCGATGACAGGGCTTCCTCGATTTGGTCCTTCCAACGGATACAAGGTCGTCCTCTTCGCCGACTTCCGCAGATACCCGCATCAAATACTCGTCTCGCCGGAGCATCCTCATCCATTCGAACGACATGGCCGAGCCAGCGCAGCCGCTGGATGTTAATACGCTGTACAACGTCAATGTCGTTGAGGAGCTCATACAGCTCACTGTTGAATCGGATACGGAAATCATCGCCAACACGCACTGGACCGAAGATCTTACGTAGGACTTTTCTCTCGAACACTCTCAAGGCCGCTGCATCAGTACTTAATAGGGTCCATGCCTCAGCGCCATAAAGAAGCACGGGTAGGATGAGTGTCTTGTAGAGTGTTAGTTTTGTCGCACGAGAGAGGTCTCTGCTACTCAATTGCCTATTGAGACCATAGTAGCACCTGTTGGCAAGAGTGATCCTACGCTTGATCTCCAGACTGACATCATTTCTGGTGGTAACGGCGGAGCCAAGATAAATAAATTCCTTGACTGTTTCAAAAGTATAGTTATCGGCCGTAATCTGAGAATCAATACGCCGCACGTCTCTACTTGTCGATAACATATACTTTGTTTTGCCCTCATTTACTGCCATACCCATCTTGGTAGACTCCCGTTCAATAGCACTAAAGGCAGCAGTAACATCTCGCTTGGTACGCCCTATGATGTCAATGTCGTCAGCGTACGCAAGCAGCTGGACACTCTTTTGAAAAATAGTGCCATTGCGATGCACTCCCGGCTTTCGCAGAACACTCTCCATGACGAAGTTGAAGAGGTCGCATGCTAAGGGGTCGCCTTGTCTGAAACCTCGCACGGTATCAAAAGGTTCGGAGAGGTCCATTCCTACCTTGACGGAGCTGCAGGAATTGCTCAACGTCATTCTGCATAGCCTTATCAGCTTCGCAGGTATACCGAGCTCAGACATTGCGGCAAAAACACGATCCCTTATGGGGCTATCAAAGGCTGCCTTATAGTCGACAAAAAGATGGTGTGTGTCGACTTGTTGTTCATGGGTCTTTTCCAGGATTTGGCGTAGTGTGAAGATCTGGTCGATGGTGGACTTGCCAGGTCTGAAGCCGCACTGATAAGGTCCAATCAGTGTTTTGACGAGTGGCTTCAGTCGTTCACACAATACGCCTGTAAGAACCTTATATGCGATAGGGAGAAGGCTTATACCCCTGTAGTTGGCGCATATCGTAGGGTCTCCCTTTTTCAGGACAGGACAGAGGACACTGAGGTTCCAATCGTTGGGCATACTTTCCTCTAGCCATATTTTGTAAATAAGCTGGTGCATGCGCCCTACCAACTCATTACATCCGGTCTTAAACAATTCAGCAGGGAGGCCATCAGGACCCGCCGCTTTATTGTTTTTAAGACGCATTATCGTTCGGAACATCATCTCTAAATGCGGAATTGGTGTCGTCATCGCCTTGTAGCAGAGAAGAGAAGTGCTTCCTCCATAACCTCAGCACCCCTTGCGGATCTGTTACCAAGTTTCCGTTTTCGTCTTTGCAGGAAGACGCTCCGGGCTTATAACCCTCGGTTAGACGCTTAACCTTTTGATAGAATTTTCGAGCGTCATTCCTGCATTTATACACCTCGATTTCCTCACGCTCACGCCTTTCCTGCTCCCTCTTCTTGCGTCTGAAAAGGCGTCTCCCTTCCCTTCTCCTCACTCTATAGTCCTCGACAATGGCTCGCGTAGCGGCAGACTGCAGAGTTTTTCTGTATGCGGCGTTTTTCGCTGCAGCTGCCTCGCGACACTCCTCATCGTACCATTGATTTCGTTGGGGTGGGCGCTCGAAACCAAGGACTGTTTCCGCAGTAGTGCGCAAGGAGTGGGAGATGTTGGCCCACAGTCCTCCAATGTCGTTGAGATTAGAGAGGGAATGACGGAGCTTGTCGGAGAGTTGAGCGGAGAACGCCTCAGCTGTCCTTTGTGATCGCAGCTTCTTGACGTCCAGCTTTCGCAATGTACTAGAGCGCGCAGACCTCGATGCGCTAATGCGCAATCGAAACTTGGCTGCGACAAGGTAGTGGTCAGAGTCGATGTTTGGACCTCTGAACGTACGCACATCTAGTACACTGGATACGTGCCTTCCGTCAATCACAATATGATCGATTTGGTTGGACGTAGATCGATCAGGGGACATCCAAGTGGCCTTGTGGATATCGAGGTGTTGAAACCTGGTGCTACATACTACCATGTTACGTGCCGCGGCGAAATCGATCAGCCTCATACCATTGGGGGTAGTGTTCTCGTGGAGGCTGAACTGTCCGACAGTGGGACCAAAGATACCTTCCCGCCCGACCCTCGCATTAAAATCCCCGAGGACGATTTTGGCGTCATGGGCCGGGCACTTATCGTATACGTCCTCGAGTTTAGCATAGAAGGCATCTTTAGTCACATCGTCCTTTTCTTCCGTCGGGGCATGAGCACAAATAAGGCTGATGTTGTAAAATTTTGCCTTGATGCGGATTGTGGCTATCCTTTCGTTCACAGGCGTGAACCCAGAGACAAGGTGGCGAAGTCTCTTATTAACCACAAATCCGCATCCGAATTCGTGCTTATCAACCTGGCAGCTGTAATACACATCACAAGATGCTAGCCTTTTGCATCCTTGCCCTATCCATCGCATTTCCTGGATGGCAGGGATGTCCGTCCTACATTTCATGAGGGCATCCGCCAGCTGGGCGGAAGCGCCTGCCCTGTAAAGGGTTCGGACTTTCTTATAAATAATACTTTTTAAAATATTATTTTTGGATTCCATTATTGTTTATTGTTTACAATATTTTTTGTTTATATTTTTTGTGCTTTGACAGCTGGTGATGGCAAAAATACGATAAAATTTAGAGATTACATTGATTTTTAAGTAATCCACAGGGTAATAGAAATTGGATTACACACAATTTGGGTAATTCGCTCACAAAATTTTGTATGGCGAATGACGTAATTTAGCACATAATTGGGTGTTGAATTGCGAATGAGAGAGCGAATTACGAAAAATTGCTGCCGTGCGAACATGGCATAAGCAATAACAGAAGGCTATCATACAGCGATCATCTACTATGAAATGCAAAGCAATGATCAGAGCGCAGTCTTATCCATCGACTCCACTAAGCACGTATTTAATTTTTAAGCCCATCTGATTTATTTACTTATTTTCTAATTGGATATTGGTCTTAGTGCAGTCAAGTTTAATAATTTTTCTCACATCACAGACAACCACCTTACAAAAGTGAAAATAACTGCCAGATCAATGCACTATTTCATGATGCCGTGATCACATAAGAGGAAACAAAGCAACATTTTCATCACTTACTTTATATCTGAAATAGAGAAATTCCCAACCTTGTGCCATTAAAGAGGAACAGAACTTAAAATTATAATTCAAGACCGAAATATTGTTGTCATGAAATTTTTTATTACTATCTGTCAGATGATGAGGTTAAATATCTGTGGTAGGAATAAAATTGGATACTAAACTGACATGGAGGACTCAAATAGAAAGCATTTAAGGAAAGGTCGGACATGCTATAATGGTATGCAGAATGCATTTTAGAGTGGAAGCAAGAGTTTTTTGTCCCAGAATGACATATTCCGAGTGTCTGCGGAAACTCGAAAATCTATGCCATCGAGCGATGTGCTCACTTCAACTTGAATGGGATGTTATATCGAAAATAGTATGTGACTCACTAAAGAAGCTGCATCGGTTAGGTAGGGAAAGAAGTCGTCGTGGTCTTGTAGGTAGTGTGCTGGCTTATTAGACGAAAGGCCCGAGTTCAAATCCCAGGTCAGACATCAAAACGAAATATGAAAAAAAAATATTTCTTCGGCGACTTCCTGTCAGCATATTTCTGACAAGAACTCTCAGAGTAAAAATTGCCATGAAAAGCTTCTCAAAAATCTGTCGTTCTGTGTAAGAAGCTAGGACGTTAACAATGGGTCAATTTGACCTCCGGGTACTGTACTTGTCACAGTTAACAAGTACACGACCTCTAACCTAACCTAAGATAGGGAAAATAATATTACCCTCTGCTAGATCACTGGTGTGGAAATTACCGGCAGTGAGCATGTAGACGAGCATGTAATGAGTTAGCTTCAACGCTGCTGACGGAATCAGAAACCGTCTGTGGAGTGGCTGCAGATGTTTGGAAAGATATATTCAAAGAGAAGTTAATGAGTCTTCTCAGATCAAGTGAGCTTGAGACAATCCAAACTTTTGTTGGAAAATCAAGACAAGACTATAAAGGAATAACCTGAGGTTTGAATAGACAATGGAGACTTAGAGTCGTCCACTTTTTTAGAATGGGGGTTTACAATGATTTTTGAATTTCTTGAAGCAAAAATTCAGTGAGAATATCACGATATCAGTCGTTATTTATACTAGCTGCAGTTCTTTTTCCGTTTCGAAAAAATATTGGCTTTCAATATATTGTTGATGTTTTCGTCGGGCTAAAAAAACATTGTAACAACAGGTTCTTTTTATTTGAAAAAAAAGCAGGAACCAATGAGGCCACCAGCATATAAACCCTACAATCAAACAGTCAATTTAATTGGATGTAATAGAGACTCAAGCGTTGGTCATTTGTTGTTTTACAACACCGATGTGTAAGCATTAAAAGGCGAACTCAATTGTAACAGAACTTTGTTCATCCATTGAATGGACCCTGCAAACGCATTTCAATCTATCACGGCGTGGATGTGACATGTTGTCAAAGATATTCCACACTCTAACCATTGACGAATGACAGGCGTAGTTCGAATGGAAAAAATCAATCATAATCAAGGTCAGAGGGCCCGAAAGTTGGTGAAAATATTTTCGGCTTTTATCACTAACAGCTCGCACTCTATTACTTTTATATCATGCAGATCTAAATTCGACATTACATATGAAAATTTACAGACTGTTTATGTCTAACGATCGATACTTCCCATCCCTGGTGACATAAACAGGATTGTTAAAATAATGACGATTATTTAAATGATAATGATGGTCAACAGAGGACGCTGTGGTATTAGAATAAGAGCTTTTGTATATAAACATTTCAATGTAATTTTAGGTCTTTAGTGTTCATAATTTTTACTTTTTTTTCGTTTTGTGACATCCTGAAGGATGCAATACATTTTCTTTTTAGCTGAAAATTCGTGATTTAGTGAATATTTGAATAATTTATATAAAAATTTTTGGAATAAATGTGTGTATTATATAAATTTGATTGTGAAAATTACAAAATCGTGTAAAGCAAATAAAAGTGTGCAACAGAAACATAAAAAAAATGAAAGTGTTGCTTGTGTTTTTATTTTTTATTTGGAAGCATTTTTTTTTCTTTTTTGATAATTTTCCCTTTGTTCGCCAGAAATCTGAGCCCAATTTTGGTTTCGAGGAGTCACCACAACTACCCACCCCTTTACATACAGTCCACAGTTCAACACAGACTATTACAGATAAAACAAATAAAATTAATTAATTTATGAATAAAAAAAATTCATTTGTTTACAATGTATAGGATGTGATTGATATTCTATTTTAAAATTTTTTTTTTAGCTGAAAAGAATAATCGAATGCTGTTCTCTTAGAGAAATAAAATTAAATTTTTTGTTTTTAATAAAAAATTATATTTAAAAAAATTCCATACATACATACATTAAAAAATTATACATACATATAAAGTGATATATATTAAAAGCTTAAAAAAAAGTGAAATTAAAAAATACTTCTTATTTTGAAATTAATTTTTGTTTTTTAATTACTTAATCATGTAGTAAATTATTAAATACTTGTTAAAACACTTAACCTACACTTACATAACATAAAAAATGATTCTCTAATTAATCTATGAGATCGTTATTTAAATAAAAATAGTACAACCGTCTCATATATGTTCGGCTTTGTACCGTTTTCGGTAACATTCTGTGGGGCGGCCTTAATAATAGTCGGAGAAATGTGATGCCTCTCTCGTTAATATCCCAATTAAAATATGATCGATCGCGGTACTCATAAATCATGTCATGTTCAAGTAGTGTCTTCATTGCCTGAATGACTTCTATATTTGGAATGTCCTCGAGTTCATGATGAGGACCATCAAAGTTTGCCATTGCTGATAATGTTCCCTCAATAAAGAAGTGATTGTACACTGCCAAGCGATTCACTTGTTCTACAACGGGTGTGCGCATTCTTAAATAGAAACAAAATTATTATTTAAAATGTTTTTTTCTCTTGTAAATTTTCTACTCACCTGAATAAGGTTTAAAAAGGTATTGCTGTTGATGGATATGAACGGCTAAAAACGTTTAATGAAAATGATGCTGGTTTTTGCTATGAAATTTTTCTTAACAAAGAAGACTTCTAGCAACACGAAATTAAAAAAAATTAAAAATTTTAATAATATTTCCAACGCTGCAAATAATACTGCTGACGCTAACAAAGTTTAGAACGTTGATATTATTTTAATTTGTATTTTTGAGGTGTTTTCGCCAAGGATTTGAAACCAGAACTAATAATTTTTCGCAATCTTTCTGTTGCTTTTATACTGTTTCTCGAGACCCGAAAATAACTGCGTTAATCGATTTCCTGAATATGATATTGCATTACAGGTAGAAGAATTATAATTTTACAATTCACCCTCATACATCATTTGATAACTTATTTATAATGTTCGAATAACACGAATATGCGTGCATATTAATTTCCTGGTAAAAGGGAAAATAATAAAACCCTTCTTTCGCTCGAAAATTTTCCCTTTTTCACTGTAATTCCGGATTAGTATGCAGTTGTTATCCAGTTTACATAATTTTCTCTAAATTCGTACTTCAATAGACAGCGTTTTTTATATAAAGTACATACGCGTTATTTGCTGACAGGTAGGGGCATTTACTTCACAAAATCTCAAGTATGTGAGGGAATAGGGAAGGAAGGAGGGTGAGTATACGCTTTATTTTACTAGCAAAGGTGCTTTGTTTATAGCTTACAAAATATTAAGAGTTTGTCAAAGTCATATTTGAACGTACAAACGCAAGCAAAAACAAACAAAATAAACGAACACATGCTACAGCAGTAAATCCTAACATTTGAATGACGAAATTATATGAATTCGTTAATTTGGACACTGTGCTAGTGTGTAAAATGTTACTACAAAGTTAATATAATGCGAGTGAGTGAAAAATTTCATAGAAAATCAGGTCACTTGACATTTTCCCTTCAAAAGAAATTTCAAGAAAAGCTTTTAGTAGACATCTGCAAATGAGTAAATGCTACAAGTGGTTGAAACACACAAACAGAATTAATTGATTCTTTTCTAATGCTATGTTCGCACGAGCCTTCGAATTACTTCGCTCTCTGTTTGAATTACTTATTTGAATTATCATGTTCACACGGTAGTTTTGTAATTCTTTTTTACAGTTCTTCTTCTTTTTATTACTAAATTATTATTAATATTTTTCATACAGCTTCTTCAAAAGCTGCAAATACTTTTCAAAAGGTTTTCTACACACATAGTGGCTTCCTCCGCTAATTTCGCGAATAACTTTCTTATAAATAATACTTTTTAAAATATTATTTTTGGATTCCATTATTGTTTATTGTTTACAATATTTTTTGTTTATATTTTTTTTTTGCTTTGACAGCTGGTGATGGCAAAAATACGATAAAATTTAGAGATTACATTGATTTTTAAGTAATCCACAGGGTAATAGAAATTGGATTACACACAATTTGGGTAATTCGCTCACAAAATTTTGTATGGCGAATGACGTAATTTAGCACATAATTGGGTGTTGAATTGCGAATGAGAGAGCGAATTACGAAAAATTGCTGCCGTGTGAACATGGCATAAGCAATAACAGAAGGCTATCATACAGCGATCATCTACTATGAAATGCAAAGCAATGATCAGAGCGCAGTCTTATCCATCGACACCACTAAGCACGTATTTAATTTTTAAGCCCATCTGATTTATTTACTTATTTTCTAATTGGATATTGGTCTTAGTGCAGTCAAGTTTAATAATTTTTCTCACATCACAGACAACCACCTTACAAAAGTGAAAATAACTGCCAGATCAATGCACTATTTCATGATGCCGTGATCACATAAGAGGAAACAAAGCAACATTTTCATCACTTACTTTATATCTGAAATAGAGAAATTCCCAACCTTGTGCCATTAAAGAGGAACAGAACTTAAAATTATAATTCAAGACCGAAATATTGTTGTCATGAAATTTTTTATTACTATCTGTCAGATGATGAGGTTAAATATCTGTGGTAGGAATAAAATTGGATACTAAACTGACATGGATGACTCAAATAGAAAGCATTTAAGGAAAGGTCGGACATGCTATAATGGTATGCAGAATGCATTTTAGAGTGGAAGCAAGAGTTTTTTGTCCCAGAATGACATATTCCGAGTGTCTGCGGAAACTCGAAAATCTATGCCATCGAGCGATGTGCTCACTTCAACTTGAATGGTCAGACATCAAAACGAAATATGAAAAAAAATATTTCTTCGGCGACTTCCTCTCAGCATATTTCTGACAAGAACTCTGAGAGTAAAAATTGCCATGAAAAGCTTCTCAAAAATCTGTCGTTCTGTGTAAGAAGCTAGGACGTTGTACAATGGGTCAATTTGACCTCCGGGTACTGTACTTGTCACAGTTAACAAGTACACGACCTCTAACCTAACCTAAGATAGGGAAAATAATATTACCCTCTGCTAGATCACTGGTGTGGAAATTACCGGCAGTGAGCATGTAGACGAGCATGTAATGAGTTAGCTTCAACGCTGCTGACGGAATCAGAAACCGTCTGTGGAGTGGCTGCAGATGTTTGGAAAGATATATTCAAAGAGAAGTTAATGAGTCTTCTCAGATCAAGTGAGCTTGAGACAATCGAAACTTTTGTTGGAAAATCAAGACAAGACTATAAAGGAATAACCTGAGGTTTGAATAGACAATGGAGACTTAGAGTCGTCCACTTTTTTAGAATGGGGGTTTACAATGATTTTTGAATTTCTTGAAGCAAAAATTCAGTGAGAATATCACGATATCAGTCGTTATTTATACTAGCTGCAGTTCTTTTTCCGTTTCGAAAAAATATTGGCTTTCAATATGTTGTTGATGTTTTCGTCGGGCTAAAAAATCATTGTAACAACAGGTTCTTTTTATTTGAAAAAAAAGCAGGAACCAATGAGGCCACCAGCATATAAACCCTACAATCAAACAGTCAATTTAATTGGATGTAATAGAGACTCAAGCGTTGGTCATTTGTTGTTTTACAACACCGATGTGTAAGCATTAAAAGGCGAACTCAATTTTAACAGAACTTTGTTCATCCATTGAATGGACCATGCAAACGCATTTCAATCTATCACGGCGTGGATGTGACATGTTGTCAAAGATATTCCACACTCTAACCATTGACGAATGACAGGCGTAGTTCGAATGGAAAAAATCAATCATAATCGAGGTCAGAGAGCCCGAAAGTTGGTGAAAATATTTTCGGCTTTTATCACTAACAGCTCGCACTCTATTACTTTTATATCATGCAGATCTAAATTCAACATTACATATGAAAATTTACAGACTGTTTATGTCTAACGATCGATACTTCCCATCCCTGGTGACATAAACAGGATTGTTAAAATAATGACGATTATTTAAATGATAATGATGGTCAACAGAGGACGCTGTGGTATTAGAATAAGAGCTTTTGTATATAAACATTTCAATGTAATTTTAGGTCTTTAGTGTTCATAATTTTTACTTTTTTTTCGTTTTGTGACATCCTGAAGGATGCAATACATTTTCTTTTTAGCTGAAAATTCGTGATTTAGTGAATATTTGAATAATTTATATAAAAATTTTTGGAATAAATGTGTGTATTAAATAATTTATGAATAAATGAATTTTGATTATAAAATATTGATATAAATTTGATTGTGAAAATTACAAAATCGTGTAAAGCAAATAAAAGTGTGTGTTTTTATTTTTTATTTGGAAGCATTTTTTTTCTTTTTTGATAATTTTCCCTTTGTTCGCCAGAAATCTGAGCCCAATTTTGGTTTCGAGGAGTCACCACAACTACCCACCCCTTTACATACAGTCCACAGTTCAACACAGACTATTACAAATAAAACAAATAAAATTAATTAATTTATGAATAAAAAAAATTCATTTGTTTACAATGTATAGGATGTGATTGATATTCTATTTTAAAATTTTTTTTTAGCTGAAAAGAATAATCGAATGCTGTTCTCTTAGAGAAATAAAATTAAATTTTTTGTTTTTAATAAAAAATTATATTTCAAAAAATTCCATACATACATACATTAAAAAATTATACATACATATAAAGTGATATATATTAAAAGCTTAAAAAAAGTGAAATTAAAAAATACTTCTTATTTTGAAATTAATTTTTGTTTTTTAATTACTTAACCATGTAGTAAATTATTAAATACTTGTTAAAACACTTAACCTACACTTACATAACAAAAAATGATTCTCTAATTAATCTATGAGATCGTTATTTAAATAAAAATAGTACAACCGTCTCATATATGTTCGGCTTTGTACCGTTTTCGGTAACATTCTGTGGGGCGGCCTTAATAATAGTCGGAGAAATGTGATGCCTCTCTCGTTAATATCCCAATTAAAATATGATCGATCGCGGTACTCATAAATCATGTCATGTTCCAGTAGTGTCTTCATTGCCTGAATGACTTCTATATTTGGAATGTCCTCGAGTTCATGATGAGGACCATCAAAATTTGCCATTGCTGATAATGTTCCCTCAATAAAGAAGTGATTGTACACTGCCAAGCGATTCACTTGTTCTACAACGGGTGTGCGCATTCTTAAATAGAAACAAAATTATTATTTAAAATGTTTTTTTCTCTTGTAAATTTTCTACTCACCTGAATAAGGTTTAAAAAGGTATTGCTGTTGATGGATATGAACGGCTAAAAACGTTTAATGAAAATGATGCTGGTTTTTGCTATGAAATTTTTCTTAACAAAGAAGACTTCTAGCAACACGAAATTAAAAAAAATTAAAAATTTTAATAATATTTCCAACGCTGCAAATAATACTGCTGACGCTAACAAAGTTTAGAACGTTGATATTATTTTAATTTGTATTTTTGAGGTGTTTTCGCCAAGGATTTGAAACCAGAACTAATAATTTTTCGCAATCTTTCTGTTGCTTTTATACTGTTTCTCGAGACCCGAAAATAACTGCGTTAATCGATTTCCTGAATATGATATTGCATTACAGGTAGAAGAATTATAATTTTACAATTCACCCTCATACATCATTTGATAACTTATTTATAATGTTCGAATAACACGAATATTAATTTCCTGGTAAAAGGGAAAATAATAAAACCCTTCTTTCGCTCGAAAATTTTCCCTTTTTCACTGTAATTCCGGATTAGTATGCAGTTGTTATCCAGTTTACATAATTTTCTCTAAATTCGTACTTCAATAGACAGCGTTTTTTATATAAAGTACATACGCGTTATTTGCTGACAGGTAGGGGCATTTACTTCACAAAATCTCAAGTATGTGAGGGAATAGGGAAGGAAGGAGGGTGAGTATACGCTTTATTTTACTAGCAAAGGTGCTTTGTTTATAGCTTACAAAATATTAAGAGTTTGTCAAAGTCATATTTGAACGTACAAACGCAAGCAAAAACAAACAAAATAAACGAACACATGCTACAGCAGTAAATCCTAACATTTCAATGACGAAATTATATGAATTCGTTCATTTGGACACTGTGCTAGTGTGTAAAATGTTACTACAAAGTTAATATAATGCGAGTGAGTGAAAAATTTCATAGAAAATCAGGTCACTTGACATTTTCCCTTCAAAAGAAATTTCAAGAAAAGCTTTTAGTAGACATCTGCAAATGAGTAAATGCTACAAGTGGTTGAAACACACAAACAGAATTAATTGATTCTTTTCTAATGCTATGTTCGCACGAGCCTTCGAATTACTTCGCTCTCTGTTTGAATTACTTATTTGAATTATCATGTTCACACGGTAGTTTTGTAATTCTTTTTTACAGTTCTTCTTCTTTTTATTACTAAATTATTATTAATATTTTTCATACAGCTTCTTCAAAAGCTGCAAATACTTTTCAAAAGGTTTTCTACACACATAGTGGCTTCCTCCGATAATTCCGCGAATAACTTTTAAAACATATTTTAAAAAGTATTGTTTTTGGATTCCATTATTGTTTATTGTTTACAATATTTTTTGTTTATATTTTTTGTGCTTTGACAGCTGGTGATGGCAAAAATACGATAAAATTTAGAGATTACATTGATTTTTAAGTAATCCACAGGATAATAGAAATTGGATTACACACAATATGGGTAATTCGCTCACAAAATTTTGTATGGCGAATGACGTAATTTAGCACATAATTGGGTGTTGAATTGCGAATGAGAGAGCGAATTACGAAAAATTGCTGCCGTGCGAACATGGCATTAGTTGTTGTTGCATTTACAAAAAAAAAAAAAAGAAGAAAGAAAAAGACAAAGATACCAAACACACAACCTTCTAGTGAGTATTGTAGTGTTCGTACTAGTGTTTTTCATTTCCCGGACTTATTCATTTCCCGGGAAACCGGGATTGATTTTGAAATTTCCCGGGATCCCGGGAATTCCCGCCTAGAACATAAAATCATATATTTACTTTGTTAAGTATGTATTTTTTATTTTAAATTCATATTAATGAGATCAAAAACATAAAACAAAATAACAATAGAAACATATAAAAGGTACAGTTCTTTAAAAAATAAATAATTCAATGTATTTTAAAAACTAGTTAAAAGTATATAAGTACATAAAACATAAAAAAAAACTATATATCTATTAACATATTTATTTAATACTTTTAAAATAAGTTTTTAAACCCCAAATTCGTTTATTGATGTATCTAAAAGTCGGTTTCTAATTTTAGTAACATATTGACCCTCGAGAGAGAAAACTCTCTCGCTTTCAACAGATGTTGGCTTATAGTTAACAAGGCCTCTAAAAGATTTTTTATATTTTCCTTTTGCTTACTAGATTCTCCAAAAAATTTTAAGTCTTTTATTTATCGAACCGGTAGGTACATTAGTGTTTGATGTAGATATTTCACTAATGTTATTTATTGCATCGTTTAAATGTCTTCAAAATTTTTATCTTCTAAAATATCATTATCGTTGCTTTCTATTTCTTCTAATTCTATATTTTTTTCAGTAAAAAGGCGGTTCTGCATATAAAATAATTGAATGTTTTGAAGCATTCGGATTTTTTATTAAAAATTTCAGGATCTTTCAAGTATTTTGTGAAGGTATACAATTTTATATCTCTTCTTTCTCTAATTCGGTATATAAGAGATTCAAACATTGTCCTTCCTAGTGAAGTTTGTGTAAATGTTGCTAAATAGTCAAAAATTTTCATGCACAATAATTCCCGGGAATTCCCGAGCAAATTTCCCGGGATTTCGGGATTGAAAAATTTGCGGAATTCCCGGGAATTCCCGTCCCGGGATTTCCCGTGAAAAACACTAGTTCGTACGCGAATCATACTTATTTTGTGATTCTTGTAAATGTTGAGTAAAGGAGAGTCGAAATCAACAACATCATGCGTATTGTTAAACATGAGCACGTTGAGTACTTCAAACTTTGAATGTGAGTAGTATGAGTATGATATTAAAATAAGTATGAATGCGTATAAGTACAAGATATTTTTGAATACTCATTGCTGATCTCCGATCTCCACATCATTCTATAAAATCAAAACAATTTTTGTTAAGTTCGCCTGACACTACCTGATGGCAGCCAATGAAGCTCGAGTGTTAGGGCAAATTTAGTCTGTGCCAACTTGACCTGATGAATTTCATAATTTTATTTATTGCTATCAGGTCATCATACTCAAGTAAAAGCAATTCTGTCAAATACTATGTAAATTTAATTTTTACTTTTTGTAAATAAATGTACATGGCTAGAGGGCATGCTTTTCAATGAGTTTATTGAAATGTATGAAAGTTTGCCGAAATTATGGCAAATAAAAAGTAAAATTTATCATAATAACAATTTCAAACAAAAGGCTTACGAAAGATTTTGAAATATTTCAAAGAAAACGAAGCCCAAGGCAACAATTGAAATGTATAAATAAAAATAAATGAAATATATAAGAGAAATGTAGTCTTGTACGTAGTGTGTTGACTTATTAAATGTGATCCCAGTTCAAACATCTCCAACAAAATTAAATATGAAACATATATTTCTTCGACGACTTCCTCTCAGCAGATTTCTGGCAAAAAATCTGAGAATAAATAAAATTGCCCTGAAAAGTTTCTCAATACATTTGTCGTTCGGAATCGTCCTTAAACTGTAGGTCCCGCCACGCATGTATAAATTCACACATACAACATGAGTGGTGTGAGAAACTAGACCGTAATCCTGACTGAAGGGTTGTAATGACGAATTATTTCATGTATGTAAACAAACTGAGCAGCTCCGACAAACACGAATTAAAAAATAAGGCTGAGTGTGAGGTCAACAAGATATGGTGTCGATTATGTTTACGTGAGGCCTTTGTCATTTTGATGAATTAATAAATTTTAATATCTCAAGAGAGACAAATTATCGTAGTTTTCATCTCATAGCACAAATGAGTAATACGGTGTTCAGATATGCACCTTTATTGCATAAACGCCATTATTGAGCTCAATATTTCATATACAATCTCAATTAATTATTGCGCAATAAATACGCAAATTGTTGTTGTTGTTCAGTGAGCATATTATAATTAACCGAACACTTTCTGTTGATATTTGACAACTCAAAACAACAAAAAATAAAAACAATGTTGTTGAAACAACCAGTTGTCAAATGAATATTGAATGAGCCGCTGAACTGCGTATATTATAATGTCTGAACTCTAAAAATATTGTACTCAATAAACCGAATATTGACTCAATAAAAATGCATATCCGAACATAGTATAAGTTTGTAATTAAAATTAAACAAGATGAATAATTTTTTTTAATATCAAATTATTTAGTCGTTCACAATACATACTTAAGTTTCAATCATTATAGAAGTTTTTCTTCTGTGTTAAAAGGGTCACAGAAATTAGTTGAAGTATTTATTGTGGCAATAGTCGTGGTGTTGGTTTTAGTTAGTTGCAAATTTTTAAAAACATTTTAAAACAGGTCCATTATATTTACATTTATGTGTTGTCAGCCACAAAAGCATAAAGCAATCCTTTGTCAAAGTTATTGCACTTTCTAAGTGGTGGCATACGAGTATCTAGTTTATTTTCTTCAAGTAAACCACTTTGTATTATAAAATGAATGATATGTGGAATACTCTAATAGGAATTGAAAATAACAACCCTTGTTTTATTCACTTACTGATTATATACAGCCATGGACATTAAATTAGCACAAAATCCATATATACTTTGATTGTGATTTTTTTCTCATTTGTATCGTAATTAGGCCAATTGTTTTGGTCTGCAATGTTGCACGATGACATCTAGCTGTTGTTTAACAAAAAATATTACCATTATCGTATATATTTTTTGTTTTGACTGCTAATTTGTATAGGTACCTAAATTCGAGCCGGACAGTAAATTAGCACAACGTGCCTAAAAGTATTTTAGGTACAAGTTTTGTTCGAGTATGTTTATTCTTACGAAGAATATACTTTTAATTTTGTGGCATTTAAAGTAATTTTTGGAAAAAAAATGGTACGTGGAAAAGATTACTCTCCAGAGGAGAAGCGCATTATCGTTAACTTGTGGCATGATGGGAAAAGCTGGCTGAAATTCCCGAAATTTCGAATTGTTAGCGAAAAATGATTTATAACGTCATCATTTCCTTCAAACCAAATAAAATAATGTCGCAGAAAACAAAAATTGAAGGCCACGTGTCAAGAAAACAAACCGAAATCGTTGACCGTGCTATTGTCCGGAAGTCAAAGAAGGAGCTTTTCATGTCGTCACGCGATATTTTGAACGAAATTAACTCCCAATTCAGATTAAATTTATCGGATAGGCTCCTATAAGGACGTGTTAATCACAAAAAGCTCTTTGGACGCTCTTGCCGAAAGAAGCCACTTATGCCAAAAGAAAAATATACTCAAGCGTTTAACGTTTGCTCGCACCTACAATTCTAAGGACCTCCCATTCTGGAAAAAGATATTTTGGAGTGATGAAACAAAGGTAAATCGTATGGGACCGGATGGTAGAGTGGTTGTTCATTGGCCAAAATGTCAGACATTTAATCCACGCTATGCTCAAAGGACCATAACTCATGTTCAAGGAAACTCAATGGTGCGGGAAGCGTTTTCAAGGCACGGTGTACGTCCCATTGTAAAAATTAATGAAAAAATGGACTGTTATCAGTATTTGGGCAATATAAAGAACAAAATGAAACCATAAACTTTTAAATACATGCCAGTTTTATTCATATTTATGCGAGATAGTGACCTAAAACACACATCTAAGCAGGCAAAGGATTAATTTTATGAAGAGCACATTCCCGTTTTAGACTGGCCGTCGCAAAGTTCTGACTTAAACTCGATTGAAAACCCCCTGGAACGATGTGAAATGTACAATTGCTCAACAAAAGTACAAAAATTTGGACGATTTGTGCATTGGAATACGGGACGCTTGGTACTCGATTCCCAAAGAACTTTCCCGCAGAACATTGTCCCGTAGATGCCACGCGGCGCTTGAAAATAGGAGCTACTCTACTAAATATTAATCAAATAAGCTGAAAACATTAATATTTTTACTATTTATTAAAGCACATCATTTTTATTCCCGAAATTTTAATTTGAGCTATTTTACTGTCCAGCTAAAATCTGGCGTTTGATATGTTGAAGGTCTTAATGAGCAGACGACTGGCAATATCGTCAAAATTTTTGTTTCTTTTTAAAGAAGAATATGTATTTTAAGTTCCTATGTTTACATTTTTTTATGAGTAGACCTAAAATACTATAAAAAATATGATTGTTTTTATGCCGAAGTTTTGTGCTAATTTAATGTCCATAGCTGTAGTTTCACATTTTAGTCGTGTGTGATGGCTTAAGATAATTTTCATTTGTTTTTGAAGAAGAAAAAATAACAAGCAATAATGATAATGAATAAATGGCAAAGAGAAAAGACAACGCTACCTAAAAACTTTTCCTAACAAACACAAATTATTTCATTTCATAGTATGAAAGAAAAAAAATCTGATGTAATTTACTCTTATAATCCATTTACACTACAGCGAAATCTAATAGATTAGATTTCAAATCTAGCTCAAAATCTAGATCGTTTACACTGGATTTATTTGACAGTAGCAAGATTTCATTTTAATAACAAAAACAGCTGACTGAAATTTAAAAGAAAATAATATTTTCAAATTTATTTTAATACCAAACAAAAATGAAAAATATAGGACATTTAGTATCGTTTCCATCAAGACCAAATAAGATCCAATCGGAAATAATGTTTTAGAATGACCCACCAAACTTTTCAGTTGTTATGCTGGTGTGAAAACATTATAAAGCTAACATCCATAAACAAAACTGATAAAGGGTCCGCCAAAAAACTTTTTTTTTTTGTTTGAAAATGCTTTAAAAAAACTACTGAATATTTTCTCAAATTCATTTTTTACTTGAAAGTAAATAAAATAATTTCATTCAAATCGCTGCCTGGGCTGGCCATGCAGTAGCCAACACGATCGGTCCAATTTTTAAGCACATTATCGATTGTGTGCAGCTGTATTTCACCAATGGCTTCACGAATATTGTCCTTTAAAGCGTAAATTGTCTCTGGCTTGTCGGCGTAACACTTATCTTTGACGGCACCTCACAAATAATAGTCCACTGGTGTCAAATCGCAGCTCCGAGGTGGCCAAACGACATCAGCTCTGCGGCTGATAATGCGATCTTCAAAAGCAGGGCACAAAACATCGAGTGTAGCTTCGGCTATGTGGCACGTAGCGCCGTCCTGTTGAAACCAAATATTGCCAATATCCTCCTCTTCAATTTTTGTGAACAAAAATTCGTTCAACATGGCCCGATAACGATCGTCATTGACTGTAACGGCCACTCCTTGCTCATTTTCGAATTATGCCTCTGGACCAAAATCCTTACCAAACAGTGACTCGTTTGGGTGCGTCGTCTTTTCAATGTATGCGTGCGGGTTTTCTGTGCCCCAAATGCGACAATTTTGCTTGTCTACATACCCGCCAAGTTCAAAATGAGCTTCATCTGAAAAGATGATTGATGATGCCAAAATCGGCATCTTCTGTAGGCTACTCGTGTAGGCTACTGCATGGCCAGCCGAGGCAGCCATTTGAATGAAATTATTTTCCATTATTAACCGGAAGGATTGTACTTTCAAAGAAAAAAAGAAATTTGAGAAAATATTCAGTAGTTTTTTTTACAGCATTTTTAAAAAAAAAAGTTATTTGGCGGACCCTTTACAACATTTAGAAAATGTATTTTCAAATTGAAATGTCACTTTATTCCTGTGCAGCGTTATATATTTAAGTACTATTTGGCAAAACACATAGTTGCATTTCTATTTTTACTAGATTTTGAGTAGATTTTGCCGAAATCTACTAAATAAGTAGATTTTGTTTTGTATGGGAAATCTAGTTAAAATCAACTAGATTTGGCTCGAAATCTCATAAGTACTAGATTTCGCTGTAGTGTAAATGGGCTATTAGCAATATTAGATTTAAAAATGTGAATATAGAATAAATTCCATTAAGAATTTTTGAAAGATAGTTATGTATGCTTGCACTGATTGCTTTAAGGTAAAACTTTAGTCATTATATCAAGCAAGCTAAGTAAACAAAATTTCTTTATAAAATTTCGAAATGATTGCTCAGTGCTAATGGGACTCTTTATTATAATGTCGTTTTATTTTTATCAAATTTAAAAGTTTTAAATGTATTAACTGAAATATTTTACTGAAAATTAAAAAACAACTGCAGTTACTAGCCTGTTGTTAAGTTAAGATTTTATCTGAGAATATTTAATTAAATTTTAAGGATATATAGATTCTAATAAATCATTAAAAATCTGGGCTTCGTATGCGTATGTATTGCCGATCAGAATATTGTAACACTAATTCTAAAAATTCAGTTCGAAAATTTTCAACCATAGGGACATTTATTCATGTTAACTACAAGGACAATAGAACCAGGGACCGAAAATAACTGTTATTTTTGAATTTTTGATTAAAAAAAGCAACCACAAGGAAATGTCGGAGAGCAAAACCAAGTATACCATTTTGATTGTCTTGGACCAAATTTTTATAAAAGGCGATGCTTTTTAAAAACATGATTTTTATTTTTTAATCAAAAAATAACAGTTATTTTTTGAGTTTTATTTTTTCGAGCAAAATTAACACTTATTTTTGACTTTTATTTTTTCGAGCAGAAATAAAAGTTATTTTTTGACTTTTATTTTTTCGAGCAAAAATAAAAGTTATTTTTTGACTTTTATTTTTTCGAGCAAAAATAACAGTTATTTTTGACTTTTATTTTTTCGAGCAGAAATAAAAGTTATTTTTTAACTTTTATTTTTTCGAGCAGAAATAAAAGTTATTTTTCAACTTTTATTTTTTCGAGCAGAAATAAAAGTTATTTTTGTTTCAATTCATGATGAATTCATAATATTTATTAAAAAATTCTTTAAAAAATTATTGTTATTTATGTCAGAAAATTGTTAGAATTAAGTTTTGGGTATATTAAACACTAATCTTTGGTTTGAAGTACCCAAAATAACTTTTATTTTTGCTCGAAAAAATAAAAGTCAAAAAATAACTTTTATTTCTGCTCGAAAAAATAAAAGTTGAAAAATAACTTTTATTTCTGCTCGAAAAAATAAAAGTCAAAAATAACTTTTTTTTTTGCTCGAAAAAATAAAAGTCAAAAAATAACTTTTATTTCTGCTTTTAAAAATAAAAGTCAAAAATAACTTTTATTACTGCTCTTAAAAATAAAAGTTAAAAATAACTGGTATTTCTGCTCGAAAAAATAAAAGGCAAAACAAAACTTTTATTTCTGCTCGAAAAATAAAAGTCAAAAAATAACTTTTATTTCCTGACTTTTACGATAAAAGTTATAACAGTTACGGTCCCTGAATAGAACAGATTATTTGGGAATTAAGGCTGGATCTAATTAGCCCTTCAAACAATATATTGTCATTAAATTTTTAATATTCTTCTATATTGGTTGGAAATTAAAAATCATCTGTATTTCAAACTTCTTAACTCAGATTCTTACAAAAAAAAAAAAAAAATAAAACGTGTTACTTCTATTAAAAACCAATCAAGTCGTTAAGGATTAAGTCGATTTGTGCTGATATATGTAAGTAGGCTAAACGTGCTGACATCTGATAACTTTCGACAATTTTTAAATTTTCTTGTTCTCAAAACATATCGTTAAATCTTATTACTTATCCTCATTATGTACATAAATCATTGCGATTTGATCGTTATTCGATTATTCATTTAAATAATAAAGTATTTAACCGATAACACTGAGCTATCCATTCTGTAAACAATCCTTTTTAAAAAAGATCAAACTTCTCGGTATTCAATACCACTGTGCTTAACACGCACTTTTTATACGACTCTGAGTTACAGACTCACGTGTCAACACTGACTCACATACATACATAACATAATTGGCCGTTACAACCCTTCAGTCAGTATTACGGCCTAGCTTCTCAACACCACTCATGTTGTGTGCGTTAATTTTATACATGAGTGGCGGGACCTACAGTTTAAAGACGATTCCGCACGACAGATTTTTTGAGAAGCTTTTCATGGCAATTTTTACTCTCAGAGTTTTTGCCAGAAATCTGCTGAGAGGAAGTCGCCGAAGAAATATTTTCATATTTTCGTTTTGATGTCTGACCTGGGATTCGAACTCGGGCCTTTCGTCTAGTAAGCCAACACACTACCTACTAGACCACGGCGACTTGCTCACTATTCACAATACTGTGGCAGCATCATCCTTAATTCTATTTATTTATCTTTTTTATTTCTACGTTTGGTAACTGTGCGATATTTCTTTAAGGGCCACTATTACAACTTGCCGTTAAAGTTGGATTTAGTAAAAGGTAATTTTCGCTAAAGTGAACTTGTTATTACAACCCAATGATGAAATAAAGTTCACTTTTTTAAAAATATCGCAGTGCGGAATATCGATAACTTCTGGCAAATTACACAAGTCTTTTTAAAACGTAGTGGTAACGATGAGCTTCTTTTTTGTTATGTTTGCACATTTTGTTTATATTTGAAGTTGCCATTTTGAAAATAATATATAATATGCCAAGTTCAAAAACAAACATAAGTTTAAAAGTTACTGGTAGGATGATCCTCCCTTTAGCTTAACGTTCACTTCTACCTTATTGTCCACTTATAAATAAGGGAAAACATTTTATCTGCCCGTTGAAAACCTCCCTTTAATAAACGGCAAGTTGTAATAATGGCCGCAGATGTAGTTGCATTTTTGATATTTTCTAAAATGCATATTTGTTCGTGAAATATCGGTTTACTTTAATACATGTAAACATCGTTGTTGTCTGTCTATCTTGTTTTCATATTCTTAGGAAAATGGAAGCATCGTTTAACATTAACATGATTAGCAAAAGTTACACTAACAAATACAACGAACTTGTTACAAGTAAACCAACAACATTGGTATGAAAGAAACGGGGATAGACAAGTAAGCGAGAACGCAGCAGCAAGCAATGTGAACAAAATACACAAACAATAATCAAATCGCGATAGAGTTCTCGAGAAGGCAAAACCCCGAACGTTATACTTTAAGAACCTTCAGATTGATTAGGTGGGCATATAAGAAGGCAAAACAAAACAGGCAACGAGTAGTAAGAATTCAGTCAGTATTGTGTGAAGAACACAGTCTTGGTTTGAAGATCGCCGTTGAAAAGATCTGCGAACAATAGCGAACAAGCAATTATTGTTGTATTCGTCAAGTTGTATACGGTGGTACACAAAAGTAGTGCGGACAATAAAAAGTTTAATTAAAACTAAACACATATTTGTTGTTACTCTGTTTGCAATCAACGAACTCATATTGCATTCAAATAATTTTCATCAATATTTTAAGTTTTTAATTATCCATGTGGAGAACTTTATGTAACACTAAGTATGTATGTGTGTGCTTATATTTTTTACATTGATGTTTTTGTACATTCTTACACACACAGTCAATTTTAATTTTTGAAAACTAATGCAACAGTAAAGAAGTAAAGTAACAAGTTGAAAGCACAATACAATCTCATGCACATTGTATTGTAGTTGTCAGAATATCTTAATGGGAATTTAAAAATCCTTAAGAATTGATATCATCAAGGTATTGGTGAGAGTTTTTGTATAATTTCACAATTTCTGAACATATTTTTGCAAGTCGAAGACACAACGTTGTTTGGAGTATTTTCGAACACAGACATACATAACTTTATTATTAGTTTCTTGCACCAGAGCGAACTAAGTAACACTCTAAAAACAATTCCCAACAAAGTTTCGGGCATAACACACGTTCTCAAATAGATACACTATGATAAAACACATGCAGCGTTAAAGCAAGATTGTAGACTGAGTTGTTTGATTTATTAAAAGCACAACGAAAAGTGTCAACTGGGGTGTAAGTTTCCTACACATATGTATTCTTGTATAAAAATAGCAGTAGCATGTTCGTTCATACATTCATACGAAACATATATTCACTTATACATAGACCATACGTACATATGTATGTACATACATACTTTGTAGTTTAGAGTCTTAAAAATTGTGATTGCATTTCAGAACCTTCACCCTGAAGTGAAAATAATAGTAATAATATTGCATTTTTTTTAAGCCAGTAATGTAGGTAAAATTCGTAACGAATATTACACTTACTGTTGCAGACAACATCTGAACAATGCTATAAATCATATGCAGGCATTTAAAAACTGTCAAACTGTATACTGTTGTATATATGTAGCTGCTGAGTAGAATGTGTGTAATAGTTTAACAAGTTTTCAACTTATGGTACCAAGTAATGTAACAAATTGAAAATTAATAGATGAACGATGACAAATTATTATTGCAATTAATAGATGAAAATGCTTAAAATTTAAATTCCAATTTATTAAAATTGAAACTAAACGAATAGGGGAAACGGAAATAGAGCCAGAAAATCAACTCAAAATTTTACTAATTTATGGCTGTATTGCCTTCTTACTACTATTTACGTAGGAATTATAAATTAAACACATCATTCAGGTATAATATAAACTGAAGACATATATGTATATTGTTACGATTTTACTTTTTTGAAAACAAAAAAATTTATAATATGAGTTCGTTGATTGCTAACAAAATAGAAATAAATTTGTGTTTAGTTTCAATTAAACTCTTTATTATTTGCACTATTATTGTGTGCCACTATTTACAACTTGATATATTCAACAATAATTTACTTGTTCGTTACTCTTCTATTCGCGTGAGCACTAGCAACTGCGATCTTTAAACCACAACTGTTTTCTTCACACGCAAAGCGTCTTCACACAAGACTGACTGAATTCTTACTACCCGTTCCCTGCTTTGTATTGCCCTATTATATGCCCATGTAATCAGTCTGATGAAGGATCTTGAAGTAGAGGGTTTGGGGTTTTGCCTTCTTGAGGATTCTGTCGCGACTTCATTGTTGTTTATGTATTTTGTTCGCATTGCTTGTTTCTGCTTTCTCGCTTACTTGTCTATCGCCTTTTCTTTCATACTGATGTTGTTGGTTTACTTGTAACAAGTTCGTTGTATTTATTAGTATAGCTTTTGTTAATCATGTTAATGTTAAACGATGTTTCCATTTTCGTAACAATATGTATAAAGGCTTTGCATAAGAGTCTACATTTGTCAAGGGTAATCACTTAAATTACAACATCTTAAACCTGAGCTTATTGACATGAGCCTGTGAGTCTAATTTTGAGGCATCTAACATACCGCAACCAAATTTCATGACTTTTATTTTACATAGCCTGGGGGAAAATTCAGTAAAAAAATTAGTACACCAATACCTCGCTTGGCGTCGTTTCGTTTTGCATTTTTTCGCTGCTGAATTTGTACTAATTTGTACTGTGAGTCGTTAGATTTCCGAAGTAGGGTTGTTTTGGGTTCGAGTCTATAGTTATTTTTTCAAATTTTCATTTTTTTTCTAAAAGACGACACGAATTTTATTTTCACTTTGTTTTTCTAAGAGCCATTATTACAACTTGCCGTTAACTAGAGGTAGGATTTTGAAGGGTAGATAACTTGATTGTCATTATTATGAGTACACAATAAGATAAAAGTGAGCGTTTCACTAAAGGGAAAATCATCCTACCTTTAACATTTAAAGTTCACTTTATCTTTGAACTTGCCATATTATTTATATTATTTTCAATATGGCAACTTCAAATATAAACATGAAAAATAAACGTTAATAGTTTTTTCAAATCAAAATGAATATTGGCCTATTCATTATATTTATTTTAAAACAAAAAAAATTAAAACCTCAACACCCAAATTTTGTAAACAAATAAAAAGGCACGTCGTTGCCACTGCGTTTTTAAAGCACTTGTTTAATTGACAGTGGGGCAATTCACACAACTTTGTATCGTGTATGTTGTATTGAATACATTTGTTTCTTTGTGAACGCTCAATGCTATGCTGTATTGTGTACATCGTGGCATTCAAACAATTTGATAGCCCGAAACCAACACAACATAAGAAAACATATACACATTGTTTTCATTCACACAATTTGATAGCACGAAACCAATACAACTTTTAAAAATATATGGAAAAAATGTGTATAAGTGTATCGGATTTTTATATTAAAATTATCAACAACAATCATACACTGTTGTATGTTCTGCCAACAATACAATGAATACAACGATACAACGGCTTGTGTGAATTGACCAAGTGTTATCGACGTTGCTCGGCACTGACATATTTTTGAAAAAGTTAACTTTATTTTATCTGTAGGTTGTTATAATGAAAAAAGGTTAAAGGTGATTTTAAAGTTCACTTTAGCTAAAGTTATCTTTAACTAAACCCAACTTTAACGGCAAGAGTTCAGTTTCAATTAGTGTGTTATAAATTAAATGAATATTTTATTTCGTTTTAAATTAATTTGTTTATTGCATGTATGTAATAAAATTTTATATTATTTTTGTTTTTAAAATGTTTACTTTGGTCAATTTTCTTTTTAAAAAATAGTATTTTCGTAACCCTGAAACCTATTTTCGATATTTACATGGTTTGCTATAGAAAATCATAATTCACGAAGTTTCAATTTACACAACGCAAATTGAGGTATTGGTGTATTATTAGATATTTCCATCTGTTAGAGACCGAAATATAAAATAGTAACATTAACTACTGACGCGATCCTCAGAGGCTCATATAAAGTAGTTCATGTTTTTTTTAGTTTTTACTTCATATTATTGCAAGGCATTTTCAATTTATAAAAATGTTTATCTTTCATACATAAAGTAACCTTTCATAAGCTAATTTGTTTGTTCCGTTTACTTTGACGTTGGAAAATCTCTGTCTATTTAGATTAAAAATTAAATGAAAACAACTGTTAACAACATTAATTGCGATTAAGTTTTGTAAGGAGTGGGAGGAGTTTGTTATAAAAAAATGTGTTTTCGCAGTTTATACAGACATACAAGCCTTAGAGGCTCTTGTCAGCCTCTGTTACATTTTTATGTCATTAAGATTAGGGTTAAAATATTCTGTAAATTTTCGTAAGAGTTATGCCAAATAGTTGTAAATTTTAATTATTTCTGGATGAATGAATATGAAAATTTTTTGGTAAAAAAGGATTTATTATTTTGTTCGTGAGCAAATATAAATATAATGCTGTTACGATAAATTATTTACATTCACTTGAACAGTATTATGCTATGTTCGCACGGCAGCAATTTTTCGTAATTCGCTCTCTCATTCGTAATTCAACACCCAATTATGTGCTAAATTACATAATTCGTCATACAAAATTTTGTGAGCGAATTACCCAAATTGTGTGTAATTCAATTTCTATTACCCTGTGAATTACTTAAAAACCAATGTAATCTCTAAATTTTGTCGTATTTTTGCCATCACCAGCTGTCAAAGCACAAAAAATGTAGACAAAAATATTGTAAACAATAAACAATAATGGAATCCACTTTAAAAAAGTATTATTTATAAGGAAGTTATTCGCGAAATTAGCGGAGGAAGCCACTATGTGTGTAGAAAACCTTTTGAAAAGTATTTGCAGCTTTTGAAGAAGCTGTATGAAAAATATTAATAATAATTTAGTAATAAAAAGAAAAAGAACTGTAAAAAAGAATTACAAACCTACCGTGTGAACATGATAATTCAAATAAGTAATTCAAACAGCGAGCGAAGTAATTCGAAGGCTCGTGCGAACATAGCATTATTAGATTATAATCGAATGAAGTAGTGCACATTCCTGGTGCCAAGTTAGTTACAAGATTTTACAGTATCGTTATAAATAATAAGTATATGTATGTGGGTGCCCTGGTAGTCTAGTGGGTAGTGTGCTAGACTATTAGCGTGAGGGTCGTGGGTTGGATTCCCACCAGAGACTCTGGTCTGTGACACTACACCGAGCATATGGTCAAGTTACTCCGCTCGTATAAAATTAGAATATAATTTGTAATTGTATTGTAACTAATAAATAAATAAATATATGTATGTACCGATTGTCCAAAATTAATTTTTTAAGGGCCAGTATTACAACTTGCCGTTAACTAAAGGGGCGATTTTAACGTACGGATAAATTGTTTTTCATTATTATAAGTGGACAATATGGTAGAAGTGAACGTTAAGCTAAAAGGAGAATTATCCTACCGGTAACTTTTAAAGTTAAGTTTATGTCTGAACTTGCCATATTATATATTATTTTCAATATGGCAACTTCAAATATAAACAAAATGAGCATATACAATAAAATAACGTCTAAAAAAACTTGTTTAATTGAGCAGTGTTATCGACATTGTTCCGGCACTGCCATATTTTTGAAAAATTTAATTTTATTTTGTCTGTAGGTTGTAATGACGAAAATAAGTTAGAGGTGACTTTAAAGTTCATTTTAGCTAAACTTACCTTTAACTAAACCCAATGACCCCCTTAAGGTTTAAAGGTTAGGTATGATCTGTTAGAAATTACTTAAAATAATATCAAAAAACAGAAGAACATCATCAAGAACGTTAAAACCTTATCAGTTTATTTATTATCTTTTCTATAATATAAGAAAGGGGTTTGTAAGATATAAGCTAGGGAACCTCTCATCTTAAAGTCCTTTCTGTAAATTTTTATGCAAGTGGAAACCTTATCAGGTCAGCAATGAGCATTCAAGAAGATGAGTAGATTTGAATCATACTCATAATTTCTAATACTTATACGCATTCGTACTTATTTTAATATCATACTCATATAAAAGTTTGAAGTACACATGGTACAATACGCGTGATTTAGATTCTCCTTTACTCAACATTTAAAAGAATCACAAAATAAGTATGATTCGCGTACGAACATTACAATACTCACTAGAAGGTTGTGTGTTTGCTTTGCTTGCAATCATCGTCTTTTTCTTTCTTCTTTTTTTTTTTTTTTTTTGTAAATTCAACAACAACTAAGACTGTAAATTTTGATGAATAATTCGAATCACTCGAATCATTTATGGGCATTAGAAGTATTTCTATAAATTTATGAATGTGAATCAGTAGGCGTATGAATCAAACATATTTCGAATGTTATGAGTTTGATGTCAATGTTGTACTCAAACTCATTGCAATCTGTACTTATAAATCAGTACGAATAAAACAGAGTAGTTGACTTTCAATACTTTTGACACACTCCTACTGAAAATTTCATGAGTACTTATGAGTTGCGAAAAAACGATTCATTGCTGATCTCTGGTCCACATGATATTCTGACTGTTCGCGCATTTAGGTCGTAGCAAATATTTGTTCTTTGTTCCAAAATGTTATTTAAAATATATTTGCAAAATATATATGTATACATTAGGGTGGTCCATGCTTACATAGAAAAAAAAAACTTCCAAGAATAAGTTACGCCACCCCCTAGTTTTGTTACGCGTACCATTCTTATTATGTATTCAAAATTTCAGTAACATATCTTATGTACAAGGGAGTGCTCATCGACCTTAAAATATTTGGATTTTATGAAAAATTCCTGATTAAGTAAAAAATTTAAAAAATGTGTCAAAAATATTTTTTTTTATTCAGCAATAGTATTAAAACACACACAAAATGATATAAATAAAGAAATACTTAAAAATAATATTAATTCATTTTTTTTTTTCAACTTAAAACTAAGTTTTTTAACATCGTTTTGGAAGTATCAGTAGAAATGATCTTTCTGTTCTGTTCAACGACATGAAGCAAAAATTGTTTTTCTCTTCATTGTTAGTAAGTATCGTATTGTAATTTTAAACAGTTTTACACCCCTCTCCGCAGTGTCGTTAACCACACGCAAATTTCTTATGCAACTTTTGCATTGAAGGTAATCAACATTGTCATCCCAAAACACAGGAGGTAATTCCAAGAAAGAGTCCTTGATTTCTAGAACTGAGAGCGTTTTCAGCGTTCCTTGCGATGCATAGACTTCTAATGTGGCTTCCGTGGATAATTTGGCAGAGTCCCCTCTTACTAAACGAGAACCGCCGTCAACATCCATTCTTTGAACAATGGCCATTTTCTCGTCATAAGACAGCTTATCGGAAAACAAGGCAAAGGCAACAGCTCATCAGATAAGTACCACAAGTGGCGCTCTAAGACAGCCTTTGCTGCTGCACTGATTTCGGGATCTCAATGACTTCGTATGCTTTTAATCTCTTCCAAAGTTGGAGGTCATTAATCGCTGCATCTGTTCCAAAGGCACTTCGATCCAAATCTTCGTATATATGAATGCACCAAAATTAACAAATCGAACAATTTGTTTTTCTTCTTTTTTGGTAAGCTTAAATGCTTGAGAATTTTTTCGAAAGAGAAAAATCTTCATAGCATATAGCAGTTTAGCCATCCACTTAGCATGATGTATTGGTCCCGGAGTACGCCAACTAATCCTTGTAGGTGGCTTGTTCAGAGCAATCATTGTGAGCACTATTAGCTCTTTGTAATCACCACGAACATGTTTTTTCTAGCTACATCAGTCGTAAGACCCTCAAGAGTATTTTCGGCAAACTGTTTCTCGATAGTGTTAAAGTCAAGACATCGCTGAATCGTTTGAATAGTGGAATCTTAGGAGAGTTTGATGGCCCAAAGCACAATGTAAATATTTTTGAAAGCATTATTTCAAATACGTGATGACGACAAGCAAGCCATAAAAGATTACGCCCTGTCTTTGCTTCGAGGAGAGTGCACGGTCCTACTTTGGCACCTGTGTTAGAGGCAGTAGTATCAAAGCTCATACCTCGGACATTCTTTGTGACATTCCACTGTTCCATTGTGTCAAAAACAGCTTCAGACGGGTTTTTCCCCGTTTTAGCAGTAAGTTTGGGTACGCCTAACGGTTTTTCGCAATCATTACCAGGGACAATAACGGGAAGGCGTTCTACTTTCTTCTTACCTATTATATATATATATATATATAAGTGCAGCAGACAATGGAATAATCAGTGGAACTGCTTCTCTTTCGGTTATTTTGTTACGACCCAGAGCGCTGAACTTGCCGAAGAGTTGGAGGTTGGTTAAACCTTACCAATGACTCAAGATCCCTACATCCAAGAAGAAAAATATGGCATTTTTTTCTAGTTGATGAACTCATTTATTGCTCTGATTCACTGAATTTGACTTGTAATAAAAGAAGAATATCGAATAATTTTTGAAAATATGCTTTTACGTTAACCGCTATAT
The DNA here is from genome assembly GCA_930367235.1 of Sarcophaga rosellei. NCBI lineage: Eukaryota > Metazoa > Arthropoda > Insecta > Diptera > Sarcophagidae > Sarcophaga > Sarcophaga rosellei. The sequence goes on along the minus strand of OV884020.1, from coordinate 26,406,550 downwards.
CAAATCGTGTAAAAAATTATTGAATAATGCATTGTCATTGTCTAGCTAGTCGGGAAGGTAGTGAAAATTCGATCAAAAGAATCAGGTAAAAGCATAAAAACGAAGAGATAACGAGAGTTCAATGAAAGCATTTAAAAATAAAAATCAAACATTTTTCTCAAAAATTTCAAAAACAGCACTCGATTGAGCACCCTCTTCCGGTAAAGTTAGCCAACTGAAATTTTACAATGTTATTGCTATGGATACATGTTACAAATTTACGGGGTGGCCAATCTGAAAAACAAAAAAAAAATTTTTTGGACCACTCTAGTATACATGTACATATATGGTATGTATGTACATACATATATACGTCATTCATTAAAATAATTAAAATTAATACTCACACAAGAGAATTGTAGATAGCAAATAAATGGATGTGAGAAATTCATTGTTAATACAACATTTAATATTTGGCAACATAAGAATGTTGCCATCAGTTTTACAAAGTACATATACAAATCTCAATTTAAACTTAAAGTTAAAGAAATATATGTATGTGTGTATATACAAGCTGTACGTATTTTTTTTTTTTTTTTTGTTTTTTAAACTGGTAATGATTCGTGTAACCATACGCTATTGCCACCTTCAGCAAAATCAGCGGCTGTGTGATTTTCTCCTCTCAATATCCATTTTGTGGTTAGAAGGCCTTCTACACCGACGGGTCCTCTAGCGTGTATTCGTGCAGTAGATATGCCAACTTCAGCACCCAAACCAAAACGAAAACCATCAGCGAAACGTGAACTGGCATTATGGAAGACACAGGCACTATCGACAGAATTTAAAAAGTGTTGCGCAGCGGATTCTGTTGGGAAACACATCATTAAACAAAACTCATTATTGTACTGCATTGTTGCGACAAAATAACACAAAGTCAAGTAATAAATCAATGTAACTAAATAAACTTTTATCCAAGAAAACAAAATGAATATATTCGGTATTAGAATTCCAGTGTTCTATTTTAATTTCGACATCTTTAAAGTGGTTTTTTATATGTCTTAGGAATGTTGAGTACATAAAAGTTATTTAAATAATTAATTTTTAAATTAATTCAAATTATTGCAAATCATAATATGATTACAAAAAATTTATTGAATTGTTATACTATGTTCAGATATGCACTTTTATTAAGTCAAGATTCGGTTTATTGAGTACAATATTTTAAGTGTTCAGGCATAATAATATACGCAGTTCAGCTGACATTTCAACAGAAATATCAACAGAAAGTGTTCGGTTAATTGTAATATGCTCATTGAACTTACTTATGACAGTGTTGCATTTTAAGTTTTACTCAATATTATAATAATTTGCTTATTTATTGCGCAATAATTAATTGACTTTATATGAAATATTGAGCTCAATAATGGCTTTTACTACGATTTACGTAATAAAGGTGCATATCTGTACACCGTATTACGTCATACGTCAACCTTACGTAAATGTAAAAAGAACCAATAGAGCTCATGTTCTGTACATTGTCTACTTACCATTCTCAGTTACGATAACATCTGTATGACCGCTACCAAATGTGTGTATGTGGTTAATGGCGTCCTCGAGGTCTTTAACAATTTCTATGCAACATTCTAAGGAGCCATATTCGTGTCTCAGACTCTTGGCAGCTGGTGGACCGAATGTTAGTTTCTGATTAAGTTTTGGTCCCGAATAAATCTTAACCCCTTCGCGCTTAAGCATATTGCATATGTCGTTGAAAATTTCGCCGCTCATTAAATCCTCATGAATAAGCAGAGTTTCCATAGCATTACAGGCTAAAAGACAATAAGAATTATCAATTCAAATAACGTAAATCGTAAAAGTAAAGTTTAGAAAAATAACCACAATTATAGATTATGAGCAACATACATGTATGTACACTAACTCAAACGGTTGTCCGCACACCATGCTATTAAAGATGTATCATATTGTATTTCAATAAAATATAAAGTACAAAAAAATACACGTACAAAACTAAATAGAACCAAATAAAAACAAAAAAATAATAATAATGATTAACCACAAACAATTGTCCGCATAGCTTAGATAGAGTCAAATGTACTAGTCTCTAGCATAACCATTTTTTGTTGCAGTTTGTATTGTTTTCGCAAAATCAAAGAATTCCACGTTATTAATAATTATTGGGTTTGATGGAACATAAAATTTGACATCAATTTTTTTTATATTTAAATTTCCATTTATTATTACAACTAACATGTTATTTCATTTAAAACAGTTAAATTAACTTTTCGCCGTAGTCTAGTAGGACTTATTAGACAAACCATACATCTCGAAAAAAAATATAAAAATTTCGGCTATAATATATATTATCAGCAATTAAAATATTATATAGAACTTCAGGATTGCATTTCAGTAAATAATTATAAAAGTTTTGAAACCTCATTTCAAAATACGACACGACGTCAACTACACGAATCAACATTTAAGTAGACATGATCATGATCACCATAAAGTTGCGGTGTACGTAGAGAAGTCCTTTAAAATATATGTATGCCAAAAAATCAATATTCTTCGATGTTGCCAAAAAAAAAGTAGGACTTTTCCGGACACTGTTGTTTTTCCGAAGACAGATACCCAAAAAAGAGAACGGTTTCCCTGAAAAAGAACTGATAACAATTCCATACCTACATATAGACTAGCCCAGACCACAGATTTAAACACAATAAAGCATTTATGGGGTGTATTAGAAAATATAAATTTGACAGCACACTGTAACTAATAAGCAAATGTCCAAAGATATATGTACTATAGTTACAGAACTCTGGAATATTGGGACAGACACCACACCACCTTTTCTATGAAGACGTTTCACACTTCGAAAAATTCTTGTAAAACATAATTTTCAAATTGATTTAAATGTAGATTGCTGTATGTAAAATTGAGTTATTTTTTTAATTTGTTGTTTAAGTTTTTTTTTTATATAAAAAATATATAAAACTTAAAAAAAAAAATGTTTGCATCTAATTATTATGAGCACGAATTGAACATTTTAAATAATTTTAAACCGTGTAAGTATTGTAGTTTTTCAAATATTGTGTTTACACCAGTGTACTAAAATTAAAATATGTATTCATATTATTATTATCAAATTCCTTGAAAATATAAAAGCACAAGTTATTATTAAGTTACGATATTGCTTTTGATGCCAATTTATATATACATACATGTTTATACGATAAATGTATATATACATGTCATTGTTATAGCACATACAATGGTTCAATCGTATAATTTAACACTTGGGTTGGGAAATAATTTAAATGCTAATTTTTTTACGCCATTGAAAGTAATTCCAAAAATTGAAAAACCTTTAAAGTGGTATGTATGTATGTACATATATACATACATAAGACATAGCATGCTTTCTTAAACCGATTTTTAAAAATACGAAAGAAATTTGCATGTGAAGTGCAACAGTATGAGTAACAGGTGTATGAGTAATATTACATACATACATATACATAATTGGCCATTACAACCCTTCAGTCAGGATTACGGCCTAGCTTCTCACACAACTCATGTGTGAGTGGCGGGACCTACAGTTTAACGTCGACTTCGAACGACAGATTTTGAAAAACTTTTTCATGGCAGGTTTATTTACTCTCAGAGTTTTTGCCAGAAATCTGCTGAGAAGAATTCGCCGAAGAAATAATTTTTTTTCCATATTTCGTTTTTGATGTCTGGCCTGGGGCTCGAGCCCGGGCTTTCCGTCTAATAAGCAAACACACTACCTACTACACTACGGAATGGAAACATTACACACTGAGAGTAATATTACATTTATTTATTTATTATAATTAACATAACACAACACGATATTAATCTTATAAGTGATAGTGTTATGCTTAGGAGCAATAAGATATAAATCATAAAAAACTGATATTAATTAAATATTGGAAATTAATTAAGAATAAAAAATTAAAAAGCCAATACATATAAATATTAAATTTAAATATAAATAAAAATATATGCAGAGGTAAATAGAAAAGTTAAAAGATAACGAATTATAAAAATGTTTAAAAAAAGACATATTTACAAAAATCGGTGTAAAAAAGTAATAATAAATATTTAACCCATATAATAACCTAGCTAATAATGTAAAAACTTTTTATTAAGAGAATAATTTAAATAATTCCTTTTTGAACGCTTTTGCATTGCCTAACTTTTGGATGTAGTTTGGTAGGGAATTCCAAAGACTTGTGATGTGTATAAAAAACTGTCACTGTGAGAGAAGAGTCTTGTACCGTTTTAATAATAACCTTCACACCCCGGAGAGATCTAGCAAACATAATACGGCTTTATAAATATTTCGGCTGTTTCGTGTTAATAATTTTATGGAATAGAATGAGGCATTTAATTTTCAAAAGATTATCAAATTTTTGCACTAAATATAATGTTGCGTGAAATGAGAAATATGACCTTTAAGAAAGTCATATCTTGCTAAGTTGTTATAGGCCAAGTTGGGTTTCCGGTTGTCATTACAATCGCAGTTTGCGAAGATTTCACACCCATCAAAAACACAGGAATTAAATAAGTTTTAGCAAGTTGCATACGAATGGCAAAAGGAGTTGAATCTGTGACAGCCCATAAATTTCGAAGCATGCTGTAAGTTCTGCCAACAACAACACTTATATGGCTAGACCACTATAATCTGTCATTAAAGACAATGCCCTTATTGGTTGCAGACTTGTCAAAGTCAATTATATTTCCCTTGAAACTCAATTCAGGTATGACAAACGATCCATTGCTTTTTGAAAGCATAATACATTTGGACCTTGAGAGATTGATGCATAGTCCATTTGCCGAGGATCAGTTGTCAATTCTCTCCAAACCACGGTTAATAGAGTGCAAACAAGTATCAATATTCTCCTTACAAGTACTGGTATGAAGCTGCACATCATCAGCGTACAGCATAGTATGACAGTCAACCAAAACATCTGGGAACACTTCTACTAATATTAAGCGGATCCGATATATTTCCATTTAAATGAACCTGTTGACATCTGTCCAACAGATAAGAAAAAATTAGACTACCGACAAAATTAGAAAAATTAAACAGTTTCCGGAGCCTATTCAATAAAATTAAAAAAAACAGTTAATACTCGTATAGATAGTCAGTTATTGGACTGTAACTTTTTTTGCTAAGTGAGTTCATATTTATTCGAATGCAAGTAATGAATCATTATGCAAACCTAGTGTTAACAGTAAAAAAAATTCGGAAACTAAGCATTTAGTTATAAGGTTACATGCAGAGGTACGAAAAAAATTTGAAGTGTAAGATAAAATTCATATTGACCGAGGTTAGAAATTTGTAGTTAAAGCGAAAAAAATTTCATGTAAGTCAAAAAAAAATTATAAAATCGTATGGCTAAAATGATTTACTTTGAAATAAAATGTGAAGCAAAGTGCATCTAAATTAAATTTATTGAACACATTTGCTTTCTATGGGAAACTCGGCGCATTCCCCACATCTTAACATTATTGGGCATACATATTACTTTTCCGTTACCCGCTACAGTCCGGACTGTAGTGTGTTCGTGTCCCTACGTAATGGGGACGAGCCCACCGCGAGGGTGGGTTAGTGTGTGGCCGGGGACGTCCGATTAAAAAAAAAAAAAGACTTGCCCGTAAGCAATTTGATGCAACAATTATGATGTGAGGAGAAAAACTTAATTACAAAATTTTGTTTCAATTTCGTTGCATTAACATTTAGAAGCAGTGATAAAATAGGTTTAATTTCCAAATATAAAAACGGTATTATTTGTTTGACATGAAATATGCTGGTTTGGTTTTCTTTCCTCATATTAAATATCGTTTTAAATAGAATTAATGCTAATTATATATATTACATTTCTAAAAGTTTTCCAATGTTTTAATCTGCAACTCTGCATTAAAAATTTTTAAAATCATTTTGTCACACATTGTTGATTGTTATTGTGTCCAATTGTACGTTTTGGTCACTGTGTAGTTCTACATCTATGATATACAATAATTTTCCTCCTTGCATATTACAAATGCAGATATATGCTACACCATATAAATACAACAGTAAATGGCAAATAAAAGTGATAGTATTAGTTATCCTCTCAACAAAAGTTTTTTTTTAGAAAGAATTTTTGTAGTGCAATTTCTATTGATAAAATTGTTGATTGTAATATGTGTCGATTTTAAGCATTTGCTGTCTCTAATTTTAAATAAACATGTTAACATACACTCCCCGAAATATTTATAAGACCAAACGTATTTCTCGAAAAACTTAAAATCTTTTAGACCAATTCGTACCATTTTTGGGTTAAATATAACTAACTATAATATAAATCTTTTTATGTAAAAACTATATTTTTTTCTTTGTTTAATAAAAGGATAGCACAAAATGAATTTCATTTTCAAACGAAAAAATTATAAGACCAAAATTAAATAATATTCACCTAAAGCTAAAATAACAATGATAAAAAACAACTATTGAATAATTTTTGTATTTATTAGTAATTAGTGTGTCCACCGTGATTAATAAGGACTTCCTGAAGTCGACGGGGCATAGAATTTATTAAATTTTCAATGCAATTTTGACCAATCCTACTCCATTCTCTTATGATAGCACATTTTAAGCATTTTACGTCCTTATACTGAGTGTTATTATTGAAAACTTGGTCCGATAGTATTGCCCATAAATTTTTTATCGGATTTAGATCTGGACTACCTGCCGGCCAATTCAAAACTGGTATGTTTCTGGAGGACAGAAATGATTTTGTTGCTTTTGATTTATGGATTGCGGCGTTATCCTGCTGAAATATCCAATTGTTGCCTAACGAATCATCCCTAAAATTAATTAAAACGTCATCTAATAATGCAATATACTTCTCGCTATTCATTTTAGTTGATATAAAACAAATAGCAGTCCTTCCCATAGTCGAAATCCCAGCCCAAACCATTACGGTGCATCCACCGAAATTTCGCAACATTCGTTAATTTTTTTTTTACGTGAATCCATCCAATATTTTTGGGAACCATCTGGACCATCTAAATCAACTTTTTTTCACCAGGAAAAATAACTGATAACGTTGAATAACTTCAACGAATGTCGCGAAATTTCAGTGGAGGCACCGTAATGGTTTGGGCTGGGATTTCGACTACGGGAAGGCCTCCTATTGGTTTTATATCAACTAAAATGAATAGCGAGAAGTATATTGAATTATTAGATGACGTTCTAATTCATTTTGGGGATGATTCGTTAGGCAACAATTGAATATTTCAGCAGGATAACGCCGCAATCCATAAATCAAAAGCAACAAAATCATTTCTGTCCTCCAGAAACATACCAGTTTTGAATTGGCCGGCATGTAGTCCAGATCTAAATCCGATAAAAAATGTATGGGCAATACTATCGGACCAAGTTTTCAATAATAACACTCAGTATAAGGATGTAAATGCTTAAAAAGTGCCATCATAGGAGAATGGAGTAGGATTGGTCAAAATTGCATTGAAAATTTAATAAATTCTATGCCCCGTCGACTTCAGGAAGTCATTATTAATCACGGTGGACACACTAATTACTAATAAATACAAAAATTACTCAGTAGTTGTTTTTTTTAGCATTGTTATTTTAGCTTAAGGTGAATATTATTTAATTTTGCTCTTATAATTTTTTCGTTTGAAAATGAAATTCATTTTCTGCTATCCTTTTATTAAACAAAGAAAAAAATATAGTTTTTACATAAAAAGATTTATATTATAGTTAGTTATATTTAACCCAAAAATGGTACGAATTGGTCTAAAAGATTTTAAGTTTTTCGAGAAATACGTTTGGTCTTATAAATATTTCGGGGAGTGTATATGTACAACAATTTTTCTATTTTCGTTATTGAAAAAAATAAAAGATACACTTCAATACAATGCACTATGGGTAATTTTACCCATTTGTGGCAAAAAATCCTTTTTTTTTTGATAGGGAACATATCAAAGATAATAATACCATATATACCGTGTCATTTGGTCGATTAAAAAAACAATAAATAAAAACAAATATAAATTGAAATTAAATATGAAAAACTAAAGTGATAGAAAGTGCTTAATAGTTTAAGGGCCATTATTAATTAGAACTTGCCGTTAACTAATGGGGGGATTTTGACGGGCAGTTAAATTGTTTTTCATTATTATGAGTACCCAATAAGATAGAAGTGAGCGTAAAACTAAAGGGATGATCATCCTACCGGTAACTTTTAAAATTAAGTTTATGTTTGAACTTGCCATATTATATATAATTTTCAATATGGCAACTTCAAATATAAACAGAATGAGTAAATAGTAGAACGAATTTGGTCGCGTCAAAATAATTTAAAACTTAGTAAATAAAGATTTGTGAGTTAATTTTTCTCAATTTCATGTTGCGATTTTTTGGGTTTTTTTTCTGGAATATACAGTAGCGAGGAAAAAATTCAACGCTAAGCCGATTGATCGTTATGTACGTCTCTTTCAAAAAAAAAAAAGTACGGAAATTAAAAACTTTTGTTTTATTTTTATGCTCCACAAACTTAGTTAACAAATGCGGGTTAAAATATTAAAATTTTTCTATCCACTTATTTTTATTTTAACATTTAGGAAAAAAAGTGCAAAATTTCAGCGAGCAAAAAAAAAATTCAACGCTATTCAAATTAAATGTAAATTCTTACAAAATGTTGGTTAAAAATATACTTAAAACTAATAATTGGTTGCGTAGCCTTTATTTTCTATTACCGCTTGCACTCTGGAGGGCATAGAATACACTAGGCACACGATGGTGTGTAGGGGTATTTTTTCCCCATTCTGACTTTAAAATTTTTTCTAATTCTGCAAAATTTGAAGGATGTTTCTTCTTAGATTCCCGATCTAAAATCTCCCATAGGTTTTCTAATGGGAGATTGTGACGGCTAATCCAAAACTTCCACATCATGGTCGCTTAAGTAGTTACGAACCAAGCGACTAGAGTGCTTCAGCTCATTGTCTTGTTAGAATATGCCGTTTGGGAGCATTTTTTCCAGAAGATGTGGGAGCATATTTTTTTCTAGAATCTCACAGTATTTAGTGGCATTCAAAATACCATCGCTTTTCACCAACGGACCAACTCCGTTACGACAAAACGAACCTAGCAATAAATTCCTTAAAATAAAGAATTTCGGTGAAAAACAAAAGTAACACACCGTTAGTAGCGAAAGTAAATTTAAAATTAAAAGTTGACATCAAATTCATAACCAGACGTCGGAACAAAGAAAACATGATAAAAATGTAACTGTATTTGTAAAAGGCATGTGCTAACCCAGAGGAAAATTGTTAGCAATATTTTCAAGTCTACTTATTAACCCAGTAATATGTATATTTCAGCGAAGAATATAGAAAAATTGTACTGCGTTAAATCCTTAAGGACACCGTATTTAACTTGGCAAGTATTCTTCCAAAAAAGCGAAATCATTGATATTAGTGAATTCTACTGAAATATTTCTTTGGGTGTAAAATTTAATTCTGAGACATTGAATCTAAAAAGCAACTGAATGAATTTTTACTCTCTTTTTAACGAACATTGCTTCCCCTGAGGGACATTGGTACCGACATCTGCTCATAACATTCGAAATGCGTTTGATTCATATGCCTCCTCATTCAGATTCATAAATTAAGAAAAATTCTTATAATATGTACTCATAAATGATTAGAGTGATTCGAATCATTTATCGAAATTTACAGTCTTAGTTGTTGCTGCACTTACAAAAAAAGAAGAAGCAAAGCAAACACACAACCTTCTAGTGAGTATTGTAGTGTTCGTACACGAATCATACTTCTTTTGTGATTCTTGTAAATGTTGAGTAGAGTCGATATCAACATCATGCGTATTGTTATTGTTAAATATGAGCACGACGAGTACTTCAAACTTTGAATATGAGTAGTATGAATATATTATTAAAGTAAGTATGAATGCATAAAAGTATCAGAAACTATGAGTATGATTTGATTCTACTAATCTTTTCGAATACTCATTGCTGAGTCTGCACCAAATACATATGTACTGATTTTCATGCAAATCTGAAGAAATTTAGGTTCGCCATATTGGATCCGAAATTTTGATTTTTGAAAAACTTGAGATTCGAAATCAGCATCTTCAAAAACGCCTCTATACTGATTTTCATATAATTCTGTAGACATTTTTAAATTTAGGTAGCCATATTGGATCCGCCATTTTGATTTTTGAAAAATTTTACTTTAGATATGAAATCAGCGTCTTCTAAAACCCCGCTACACTGGTTGTCATGTAGTTCTGTAGAAATTTTTAAATTTAGGTAGCCATAATGGATCCGCCATTTTGATTTTTGAAAATGTTTACTTCAAATTCGAAATCAGCATCTTCACAAACCTCTCTACAGTTCGAAATTATCAAATTCAAAGACCCCTCTACACTGATTTTCATGTAATTCTGTAGAAATTTTAAAATTTAAGTCGCCAAATCACCATTTTGGTTTTTGAAAAATTTTACTTCAGATTGGAAAGCAGATTTTCGTCCTTATTCCTTATAATTTTGGAAAGCAAATGTAGTCATTTTAGCTATAGTGTAATGTTGTAATAAAAATAAGTATGCATAATCAGTATAATTACCAATTGAAACAAAAGTTCCAATTGTACCATACATATGTTATGTATTCAAATCAACTAAAAAGTTTCCCAACTTTTACATTTTTGAGTGGTGATGAAAATTGTTTGAAGTGTTTTTTAGATTAAATAGAAAGTTATAATAAATTAATGAAATTTAACTTTATGAATGTTGCAAATAAATTCAACGCCAAAATGAAACCGAAAATGAAATACGTTTGATACACGATAAGGGCCGTCAATAAAGTATGAAACTTAAATTTTTATTTTCAATTTTATTTTGTTAAAATTGTTACGAATGTTACATACCTGCAGGATAATCACATTTCGCATCACGAGCTATTTTTAAGGCTTTTTGTATATCGGCATCCTTATCGATGAAAACATGACAGACACCCTCTGCATGACCCAAAACAGGAATGTGTACTGACTGCTGTTGGATGTGGCGAACTAAATCAGATGAGCCACGCGGTATGATTAGATCAATATGATCTTCCATTGACAATAAATCGCTAATTTCCTCACGTGTTGATACCTGTAGCATATTTTAGTTTATTTAATTGATTTTCTTATGAAAGTCTAATTTAAACGCATACCAGAGATACTGCCTTTTCAGCGCCAACAGTTGAAAGTGCTTCCTTTACTAATTCCATAAGAGCCTTATTACTATAGGCTGCCTCTTTGCCACCCTTTAATAGCAAACCGTTGGCAGAAGCCATAGCGAGTGCGGCTACTTGTGGCAATGAATCTGGTCGCGATTCAAAAATAACAAGCAAAACTCCAATGGGGACGGTGACTTGGGTTAAATCTAAATTTTGAGCCAAACGTGTACGTCTTAATACACGGCCAACATTCTGAAATTATTGGAAACGATTTTAAGAATGCATGATTTCAGACTTAAATCTTGTGTATTTAAACTAAACTATAAAGTTAAATTAATTAATAATTATACCAATAAGTTAAAGGTATTCTGTTCTATTTATAAAAAAAAAGGATTTAATTTTCTAATTATCATTCATTATTCTTGTAGGTACAATAGGTAAATACACATACATACATACATAATTGGCCATTACAACCCTTCAGTCAGGATTACGGCCTAGCTTCTCAACACCACTCATGTTGTGTGCGTTAATTTTATACATGAATGGCGGGACCTACAGTTCAAAGTCGACTCCGAACGACAGATTTTTTTGAGAAGCTTTTTCATGGCAATTTTTACTCTCAGAGGTTTTGCCAGAAATCTGCTGAGAGGAAGTCGCCGAAGAAATATTTTTCATATTTCATTTTGATGTCTGACCTGGGATTCGAACTCGGGTCTTTCGTCTAATAAGTCAACACACTACCTACTAGACCACGGCGACTTCAGGTAAATATTATCAAATATTAAGACAGAAGATTAATGAATCACCGTAGTCTGGTAGGTAGTGTGTTCGCTTAGCCCCAGGCCAGACATCAAAACGAAATATGATAAAAAATATTTCTTCGACGACTTCCTCTCAGCAGATTTTTGGCAAAAACTTTGAGAGTAAATAAGCCTGCCATGAAAAAGTTTCTCAAAATCTGTCGTTCGGAGTCGACGTTAAACTGTAGGTCCTGCCACTCACGTATAAAATTAACGTACACAACATGAGTGGTGTAAGAAGCTATGCCGTACTCCTAACCGAAGGGTTGTAATGGCCAATTATGTAAAGGGTCCGTTTTTTTCAACTAGTGCTTATTTCATGAATGGTAACACATAGCTCATGTCTGATTTGACAGATAATTAGTTTTATCCTTCCGCTGAACGAATATGATTGTGTATACGCTTGAACAACGCTGGGAAATATTGCGACATCATGGTAATGTTGCAGAATGTGTGCGAAAATTGCGTACGGATTTTGGAAGAAAAGAAGCACCGTCAGCTCCGTATGTTCGTTATCTTGTGAAAAAAGTGACAGAAACTGCGTACACTCGAAAATATTGCTGCTGTGGCAGAAAGTGTGAGTGAAGCGCCATCAACATCAATTCACCGTCGTTCTCAACAATTGAACATTTCGGAGACATCATTGAGACGAATTTTGCATAAAGACCTTGGTATGACGCCATACAAAGTCCAATTGGTTCAGAAGTTGAAGCCAATTGACCATCCAGTGCGTTTTCGCTTCGCTAAGTGGGCCTGCGATCGACTTACAGAAGATACCGATTTTGGCAAAAAAATCATCTTTTCAGATGAAGCTCTTTTTGATCTTGGCGGGTATGTAAACAAGCAAAATTGACGCATTTGGGGCACAGAAAACCCGCACGCTTACATTGAAAAGCCGACGCACCCAAAACGAGTCACTGTTTGGTACGGATTTTGGTTCAGAAGCATAATTGGGCCATTTTTCTTCGAAAATGAGCAAGGAGTGGCCGTTACAGTCAATGGACCATGTTGAACGAATTTTTGTTCACAAAAATTAAAGAGGAGGATATTGGCAACATTTGGTTTAAACAGGACGACGCTACTTGCCACACAGCCGGAGCTACAGTCGATTTTTTGCGCCCTGTTTTTGAAGATCGCATTATCTGCCGCAGAGCTGATGTCGTTTGGGTGCCGTCAAAGATAAGTGTTACGCCGACAAGCCGGTGACAATTGATGCTTTAAAGAACAATATTCGTGAAGCCATTGGTGAAATACAGCTGCACACAATCGATAATGTGCTTAAAAATTGGACCGATCGTGTAGGCTACTGCGTGGTCAGCCGAGGCAGCCATTTGAATGAAATTATTTTCCATTATGAACCGGAAGGATTGTACTTTCAAATAAAAAAAGAAATTTGAGAAAATATTCAGTAGTTTTTTTTAAAGCATTTAAAAAAAAAGCCGTTATTTTTCGGACCCTTTAGAAGTGAGCGTTAAGCTAAAGGGAGGATCATCCTACCTTTAACTTTTAAAGTTAAATTTATATATGAACTTGTCATACCTTTATGTATATTATTTTCAATATGGCAACTTCAAATATAAACAAAATTAGGAAACACAACAACAAACAAGAGGCCCTTTGTTGCCACTGCGTTTAGAAAAACTTGTATAATTGAACAGTTTTAACGACATTGGTCCGGTAATGTAACTTTACAGTTCCCTTTAGCTAAAGGTACCTTTAACTAAACCCAAGTTTTATGGCAAGTTGTTATAATGGCCCTAATCTTATTTATAAAAATGAATGTGTGTTTGATTGTATGTTTGTATGTTTGAAGTTTATAGACGATTAAACGGCTGAACCGATTTTCTTGAAATTTTCACAGTATCTTCCTGTATGTCTGGAAGGAGTTATAGGCTACTATTTATGTTGATATTCCAAATGAGCGAGGGGCCATGCCCACGTATGCTACATACTACATACTTAATATTTAATTGCATTTGAAATATATTACTCATACGCATAGTAGTTACCCCTACAAGTATGCTATCTGTGATTCTTGATGTATAAAACCAAAGAAAATAAAGTGTAAAGAACGACGCGGGGGGAAAGATAGAAGGGAAAGAAAAAAATTTTGTAACCAACATTTGTGAAAAAATTCACCAAATAAGAAAAAATATAACCAAAATTAAATTCGTAGACTTTTGTTGTATTTTTTTTTTTTTCAAGTTTAAATTATCTATATAAAAACGAATGTACTTTATGGAATCGTAAACTATGCATTTAATCTTTAGCAAAGTTGTTGCGCATGAGCCGACGAAGGTTTCTAAGTTGGTATAACCAATTTCTGACAGGTGGCGCCACTGAAAATTCTTCGAAATTAATTAAATCGTAAACTGTGCATTTGATCCTGTGTTGAAAAGAAAAGAAAAGAAAAGAGCATTACTAGCCTCAGAATCAGCATTGAGACTGAAAAATCTTCGAGTACATGCCGCACAGATCCGTTCGCATGAATCACTTGAACAATGAATCACTTGATCGAATGCGTACTACTCAGGCCCATTCGTCTGAATCATCTGGACAACGGGAAACAAAATCAATAAAATGATTCAAACTTAATTGGATATTTGTCTAATATCTTTCCTTCAAATTTATTTTCGTTTGTAGTGCAGCAAAGCGCGCAGGGTACAGCTAGTTCACATATAAAGTGTTCCTTGTGTAATTTAATTTGTTTCTCAACGTTAGTTATTAGCTGACCATCAATATGTTTGACAGAAACAGTATTTCTTCTTGTTGTACATTGAATTTTTCTTTTTGCCGTTGACGTTATGTACGACAGAGCAATTTACATCTTCTATTTTCCAGTTTTTCTTTGTCTATACTTCTTAGTTCGATATTTTTGTTGTTGTTGTTTTTTGAAGAAGCACAACAATTTTTTGATGGTGTTGGTTGGTTAGTTTTATTTTACCAGTGTTATATGTACATATCAGAGATCAGCAATGAATCGTTTTTTCACTACTCATAAGTACTCATGAAATTTTGAGTATGAGTGAGTCAACAATATTGAAATTTAACTACTCTGATTCATTCGTACTCACTACAACGTTGATTTATAAGTATGAGTACAATGACTATGAGTACAACGTTGACATCGAACTTATACCATTCGAAATATGTTTGGTTCATACGCCTACTCATTCAGATTCGTAAATTTAGAAAAATACTTATATATGAGATTCGAATCATTTATCAAAATTTGCCGTCTTAGTTGTTGTTGCCTTTACAAAAAAAGAAGAAAGAAACAGAGAAAGACAGCAATCAAAGCAAACACACAACCTTCTAGTGAGTATTGTAGTGTTCGTACGCGAATCATACTTATTTTGTGATTCTTTTAAATGTTGAGTCATGAAGAGTCGAAATCAACAACATCATGCGTATTGTTAAGTATGAGTATTATGACTACTTCAAACATTGAATATGAGAAGCATGAGTTTGATATTAAAATAAGTATGAATGCGTTTAAGTATCAGAAATTATGAGTATGATTCGAATCTACTCATCTTTTTGAATACTGATTGCTAATCTCTGGTACATATTTAATTCAGGCATACTTTTTATTGTTAGAGAATAATGTTTACTTCGTTTTTTATGTTGTTCCATCAAATTGCAAAATATGCCTCATTACAGAAGCAGTAACTTTTTTATCGTAAAATAGACATATTGAGGTTTCGTATCAGAATAAAATAGAATATCAATTTTCTTTAGAATTTAGAATTAATTTGTAACATTTTATTGGCTTCCATGAAATGCGTTGTCATACAATTTTATGTCCATAAAAAAGATGAATGTTTTCTTCCATTTACTCGTACACGTTTTCAACTAAAATATCCTTCAATAAAGTAAAAAATTTCAAACTAAAATCGCTACGCTTTGCATAAGAATTTTTTTGTTTGTAAACTTTTGTTTTACTTACATTATGACTTGAATCGGCAATCTGTTTTAAGCCAACTGACAAATTTCTCAATTTGCCTGTGTTTAGGGACAAACGTGACAACAATGGTTTGGCCAAGCCATTGCGTTGTGCTTCTGCCAAATCCTTTGCATTTGCCTCCAATATAAATTCCTCTCGGCTTATCAATAAATCAGCTAATGCGTTAACAGCACTGGCTCTTTGCTCTGGTGATAACCCTTGCAACTGACGGCTTCCAACGCGTGCTATAAAACAAACAAACAAAAAAAGTTAATAGAACACAAGACTGAAATATAAAAATGAACCATATAAAAAACTAAATTCTAATAAAACTTCACGTTGCTATAAATATAAAATTCAAGTAGGATGCGAAATACGTCGTTCAAATAAATAAAAACCACATACAAACATTTATGCGTTATAACGGCCAACCCTTTTATACTGTTTTCAAACATGCACTGTTATTGCGTAAATCGCAATAAATGCCATTATTGAGCTCAATATTTCATATAAAGTTTCAATTGATTATTGCGCAATAAGTACGCAAATTGTTATAATATTGAGTAAAACTTAAAATTCAGCACTGTCATAAGTGTGTTCAGTGAGCAAAACGTCAACAAAGACAAAATAAAAACAAAATTGTTGAAACCACCAGCTGCATATATTATTATGTCTGAACACTTAAAACCGAATATTGACTAAATAGAAGTGCATATCTGAACATAGTATTATTCTGGATTACGGCCTTGTTTCTCACACAACCATAAGTAGCAGGACTTGCACTTTAAAATTAAATCCAAATGACAGATTTGAAAAGGTTTTTCGTGGCAGTTAATATATTCATAACGGGTTTGCCAAAAAGACTTCTCTCTCTCTGTTATAAAGACGTCAAAGCTGAGGTTCGAACTCGGTAGCTTTTGTTTGATAAGCCAACGCTCTGCTCGCTAAACTACCGACAAGTTATACATAAATATTAATTCAAAAAAGTGGCTGCCGAACCAGGAGATAACTCGTAGATTGGGTTTATTGTTCTCTTCTTTTCAGTTCTTTTTCACATTATCGAATATAAAATATAGACCAATACAATGGCGATATGACGACTATGTAATGATAATCGCTTCTTAACAAAATGCGAAATTATGCTTGGACTTTCAAACTGATTACTCACCCCAAGCTATTTATTTGATGCTCTTGGTAAGTGGATGTTTTTCGGAACAAAGAGAAATATGGCATCTCATATATAATATATATATATATAAATATAAAGGGTAATTTTTTTAGCTATTATCTTTTTGGCAACACTGGTTTAAAGAGCTCACGCACGTTTCGTGTTTTTCGTGTCAAACATCTTCAGTTTGGTCTATAATTTAACCATAAATCGTCTTACAAACGAACAACGCTTGCAAATCAATGAATTTTATTATCAAAATGCGTGCTCCGAAGATCCACTTCTTTATCGAAAAATTATGTTCAGCGACGAAGCTCATTTCTGGCTCAATGGATACGTAAATAAGCAGAAGATCAGCCAGAAGCATGGCCAAAGCTACCAATGAATCCAGAAAAAGTCACAGTTTGGTGCGGTTTATGGGCTGGTGGCATCATTGGATCGTACTTCTTCAAAGATGCTGCGAATCCTAACGTAACTGTGAATGGTGAGCGCTACCGTGAGATGATATCCAACTTTTTTTTGCCCAAAATGCAAGAGCTTGACTTGCACGACATGTGGTTTCAACAAGATGGTGCCACATGCCAAACAGCACGCGTAATAATGGACTTATTGAGAGGCGAGTTAGGTGAACATTTTATTTCACGTTCGGGACCGGTCAATTGGCCGCCTAGATCGTGCGATTTAACGCCTTTAGACTATTTTTTGTGGGACAATGTTAAACTTCATGTCAATACAGACAAGCCCGCTTCAATTGACGCATTGGAAGACAACATTGAAGCATTTATTCGTGGGACTAAGCGGATAGACCATTTGAGGCGCAGTCGCGGTCAACATTTGCATGAAATAATCTTCACACATTAAATTATACGGACCGTACTATCGATTCAAATAAAGATTTCATGCATTTTTCTGAATTTTATGTGTTTCTTTTTAATTTTCCTATAGCTCTTAAAAAATCACCCCTTATATACATATATATAGGGCTTTGAGGCACGGTAAATGAGAAAGGAGGTCTAGCAGCCACTTCGATATTCACTGATAATGAAACGGTAATTTTGCAAACAAAACATCCCATCTACATGTACATATATACAAACGAAGTCACATGGATATTTAAACTCTGGCTGAAGACTATATTCTAAGCCAAACATCAGAGATCAGCAATGAGTATTCAAAAAGATGAGTAGAATCGAATCATACTCATAATTTCTACTACTTATACTAATTCATATTTATTTTAATATCATATTCATACTCAAATTCGAAGTTTAAGTACTCGTCATACTCATACTTAACAATACAACATCATGTTTATGAGTATTATAAGTATTTTTCTAAAGTTATGAATCTGAATGAGGAATCAAACATATTTCGAATGTTATGAGTTTGATGTCAACGTTGAACTCATACTCATTGCAACTTCGTACTTATAAATTAGTGTTGTAGTGAGAATGAATGAATCAGAGTAGTTGAATTTCAATGCTGTTGACTCACTCATACTCAAAATTTCATGAGTACTTATGAGTAGCGATTCATTGGTGATCTACGATGTACATACAAATTACGTCGAAGTCAAATTCAGACAATATTTTTAAATTAAAAAATAAAGTAATACTTTAGATTAATTATTTACATTGTTAATACATATCTTTAATGACTATTAAGCTTTAGTGGCAAAAAAAAAATACAAAGCAAACTAGTGGTCAAGTGTTTTTTTTGCACATTTTCTATTACGTACGTACGTACACACACAAAAGTTATAAAAGTTTATTCTCTTCTTCATTCGGTATTGTATTCATGCATCTGACTTTCATCTCGACAACAACAACACATCATTCATTTTAAAAACAACAATTTAAAGCGTAAAATGTGCACTTACCATTTTCAGCAAGTTCTTCGACAGGTGTGGTGAAGCCCTCAGTTGATTCTGTGAAAAATGTTCCAACTTTTCTACCTCCAATTATAGTTTTAATAGCTTTTTCTTGCATGCCATTACAAATTACTACACTGACACCACGATCCAGAGCCCATGTAGCTGCTTTGACTTTTGAGTCCATACCACCAGTGCCAACCTATACAACAAAGTTAAAACAAAAATAATAAATGGATGAACGCAACCATGAAACAGGTCAATTGAAAATTTATTTTATTATGAAAAGAAAAGAAAAAAAGGAGGAAGGAAATTAAATTCATTAATTTTTAAACGAATTTTAAGGCTAAATTTTTACGTTCTTTTAAAATAAACAAAAAAATATTCTTCGAACCTATTATACGTACTAGAGATCAGAAAAGAATCGTTTTTTCGCTACTCATAAGTACTCATGAAATTTTGAGTATGAATGAGTCAACAGTATTGAAATTCGACTATTCTGATTCATTTGTACTCACTACAACATTGATTTATAAGTACGGGTTGCAATGAGCATGAGTACAACGTTGACATCAAACTCATAACAGCACAAGCAAAGCAAACGCACAACTTTCTAGTGAGTATTGTAGTGTTCGTACGTGAATCATACTTATTTTGTGATTCTTATAAATGTTGAGTAAAGAAGAGTCGAAATCAACAACATCATGCCTATTGTTAAGTATGAGTACTATAAGTACTTCAAACTTTGAATATGAGTAGGATATTAAAATAAGTAAGAATGCGTATAAGTATCAGAAATTATGAGTATGATTCGAATCTCCTCATCTATTTGAATACTCATAGCTGATTTCTGCAGGGAATACCCAGCTAAGACTACTACCACTATTGAATTTACAGGTGCTGGAGAATGCAAATGTCGTTTCTATTTCATCATTTCTTTACACATATTAGGGCTTGATGGTAAATTGTAATTGTATTGCAATTCACTTTCTTTAAATTCAATGATATCTTTTTATAATTAAGTATGAGTATTCAAAAGGATGAGTAGATTCGAATCATGCTCATAATTTCTCATACTCATACGCATTCATACTTATTTTATTATCATACTCATACTACTCGTATTCAAAGTTTGAAGTGCTCATCGTACTCATAATTAACAATACGCATGATGTTGTTGATTTCGACTTTCCTTTACTCAACATTTAAAAGAATCACAAAATAAGTATGATTCACGTACAAACACTACAATACTCACTAGAATGTTGTGTGTTTACTTTGCTTGCTGTCTGTGTCCTTTTCTATCTTTTGTTTATGAATCTGAATGAGTAGACGTATGAATCAAACATATTTCGAATGTTATGATTTGATTTGATGTCAACATTGCACTCATACTCATTGCAACATGTACTTATAAATCAATGTTATAGTGAGTACCAGGAAATCAGAGTAGTTGAGGCTAAATCATACTCAAATTTGCAGGAGAACTTATGACTAGCTAAAAAACGATTCATTGCTGATCTCTGATCTGCGGATGTGGAAAGAACTTTTCCTTTATATAAAAACCTTTTAAGAAAACGACATAAAAGCCTTATGTTTGAAAATATAAATTTTCACCTGATAGTGTACATATTGCAATAATTTTAATCATAGCGAAAAAACTACATTAAAATGATTTTTATGCTTTTATTTCAATTCTTTAGTGCCTTTATTTGCCATAAATTCAAGGAACGATGCTTCTGTTGGTCTTCTGTGATTATTACATAATGCAAGTATTATATGTATGTAGGTACATACATATATTACTGCATAAAGCAAACGTCATTAATCTCTCCGAAAGAGAATTATATGCACTTTCCACAGCTGTAAATTTGCAAAGAACAGTAACAGAATATTAATTTAATCCCGCTATTGGTTTGAAAATTTAAAATAAAAATTTATGGCCACTTTCGAAACGTGCCACATACCTGCACATTGGAAAAGAAACGATTGAATAATGCATATTGTAAAAAACTTTCAGCTTTTTTTCACATCGTCTAAATTTGTATGGATAAAGTAAGCTATACATCAAGTGAACTTTTAAATAAACCATGAATATGATGGTGCTGTGTATCTTGGAAAATGAAATTTATCTGAAAAGGCAAAAAGAACGAATATTTATATAAAATGTATCTTTTTAAATAGCTAGTACATCATATGTTTTTCATTTTGGTACGAAAATGGATACATCGTTTTACATTATCATGATTAACAAAAGCTACACTAACAAGTACAACGAACTTGTTACAAGTAAACCAAGAACATCGGTATGAAAGAAACGGGTATAGACAAGTAAGCGAGAACGCAATAACACGCAATGTGAACAAACATCAGACTGATTACGTGGGCATATAAAAAGGCAAGACAAAGCAGGCAACAAGTAATAAAAATTCAGTCAGTTGTGTGAAGACGCGTTGCGTATGAAGAGAAAGGTCTATCAAACAAATTGACTTGTAATTGTTATTGTTTACGCAAAAGAGTGCAAAGAATATTAATTAAAACTGAACACAAATTTATTTTTTTTTTCATTTGCAATCTATTAGTGTTTTCACACCAAAAGTTAAAACCTGATTTTAGCATTAAAATTAAAAAAAAATTAAAAAATTAAAATTAAAATTAAATTAAAATTTTCTTAAATCAGGTTTTAACTTTCATACATTCATGACGGAACAGAAATGTTTTTGTTTAAGAAAAAACAAAAAATATGAAAAATTAAGAAATAATATTAATATTATTAATATTATTGTTAAAATATTGTTATTTATTATTGTTGTAGCATTCATTATTTGAAATTTTACATTTTTATACAACCGGCTTCTATATTTTTACATTTGTTTTGTTTTTATTTAATTTTTATCAGCTGTTTTTACCATTTCAGAGCTGGTAGCTCTGATTTAGTACATAAAACAAGGTTGTATTTCATAAAATCAACTTAAAACCAATTCAAAAAAGGTTTTAAGTTGATTTTAACACAATAATTTTGTATGGTAAAAGTAGGTTTTATTTTTGATTTTAACGTTAAAACCAACTTTTGCGTTAAAACCACTCGGTGTGAAAACACTATATGACCTCATATTTTAAACGTTTTTAAACGGTGAAAACGTAACAATATGAAAAAAATACATTTCTGAAGTGAAAAGTACTAGTGGCAGACATTTAATAGTCCACTAATACTGTCGTATCGAAAATATGGCAAATAACTGCGTTCATTAGAAGAAAGCCTCGACTATGAAACGCTGTTAGTACCGCAGATTGTTTAATAAGTGCTCATACGAAAGAGAATCCTTGCACAATCTCATCAGCAATACGGAAACTTGCTATGGCGGAACACAACATATTAATTTTAACAAAAATCATCTGTTGCAGACTTAAAGACAGCTACTTAATTTGACATGTTGCGGAAAATAAACTTATGGTTTCAAAAGATAACCTTACGGCTCGTCTCTCTTTTGCTACAATATAAAGAAATCAATTAAAATTATTCAAAAACGATTTTTTTACACACGCAAGCAAAATCTAAGTCATCGGTACACCTTGAAGGCAACTAAGCATAGGGAAGTTGTGTAGTGGAAGGACCAGCTGGCAAACAGGTACCGGTTTATATATCATACCAATACCGTATTGGATAGCTGGGGAGTTATGGGGAAAGTGGCTTTAGTTGTTACTGATAATGACAGTATCATGATAAAAGCATACGAATTGCTGCAAAAAAGGCATCTCCCCTGTTTTACACACACCATTAATCTTGTAGTTCAAGATAGCTTGTCACAAGATAATATAAAAATTATTTTGGTGAAATGTAAAAGAATTGTTGCATACTTCAAAAGCAGCACTGTTGCCTACGAAAAATTTAAAGCTGATCGAGGGAGAGAAAAGCCATATAGCTTGTTGCAGGAGGTACCCACCCGATTGAATAGCGCTTTAAGAAAGATAGAGAGAATATTGGTAACAAATACTTCGATATCAAATGTACTATTGGCTACTCCAAAAGCTCCGCTACCTTTAACGGCAGATGATATTGAAGTACTTAAAGACCTGAAAGAGCTATTAACTCCATTTGATTCAGCTACAATTCAAACATCGTCCAGCACTTCTGTTACCATCTCGTTAATTATACCAATAATTTGTGGTCTTTATCAATCCCTTAATGAAATGAAAACTAAATTGACAACGTTGGAAGGTCAACAGACATGTAGTTTTCTAATTGAACGAATTAAAAAACGTTTATTTCCGTACGAGGAACGAACAATAACGAGAATTGGAACATTGTTAGACCCTCGTTTTAAAAAGGAAGGTTTTTAATTTCAAACAATGCTGACAAGGGAGCACTTGCATTGCAAAATGAATTGAGTACCATGAATAAGGCAAATCCACCTTCATATGATGCTGAACCGTCAACTTCAAGAAATATTCAGCAAGAAGCACCAGAGCTTTTAAAATTTGTAGGGAGCAAAGTTGCCAGCAAGATAAGGACAAAACAGGTGGATGCAATAATATGCCTTAGGCAATATTTAGAAAATGAAAATTCTCCAATTGAAAGTGATCCACTACAATATTGGAAGGTAATATAATAGTACTTAAATATTTTAATTAGTAATTTTCAAGTTTATATTATTACAGTGTAATGGAAACGAAATGTTGCTGACAAAATTGTGTGCCTTACCGTATTTATGTGTACCAG
Source organism: Sarcophaga rosellei (assembly GCA_930367235.1). Lineage (NCBI taxonomy): Eukaryota > Metazoa > Arthropoda > Insecta > Diptera > Sarcophagidae > Sarcophaga > Sarcophaga rosellei. The sequence continues at coordinate 26,382,779 of OV884020.1, read as the reverse complement.
CAACTTCTACGGAATCAGAAAGGATGTTCAGCAAAGCTTGATCTATACTTTCTGACCGTAGAAGTTGTTTAAAAGCAAAAAATCTCGATATGTTGTTATTTATTAACAAAAATTATTGGGTATCTCAATAACTACAATTTTAATGTCGATCTTACATTCAAATTTGTTTTTGTTTTTATTATTATAACCATATATATTTTGATTATTTATAAGTATGTTATTTTGTATCTCAATAACTATGAAATAACTTTACTGTTTTTACAGCCGATCTCAGAATTAGAATTTTTGTTTTTTGTCCTTAGAATTATTAAAACATTGTACTAACGTGTTTCCTATTATTATGTTTTGTTGTTTTTGTTTTTTTTATTAAATAAAATAAATGAAATAAAATTTAAATAAAAAGAATTTTGTTAGGGAATGACCCTACAAGAACATAACCGGTTACTATACATCTATTTATATACATACGTACTCCTATATAATTTTTAATTAAAAGTGGGAAATTGATCACTCTTCTAAAAATTCGATACTATCGATAGTTTTATACCGGACTATCGAAACTATCGATAGTTTTGCAGCTCTAGCATTTAGTCAAACGTCTTGGGAACGTAATGTAATACTCATATGTAGAGCAATGCAAATGCTTACCGAAATAACATTACTGCTCGGCAAGTGTATTCATTGCTTTTCGTATTCTAAAAACGAACCTATGTTCCGTGGACGTTTGGCTAATCGGGACTAAAGCCTAATTCTACCTTTAGCATTGGTTGAACATGTTTACTAATGCATTAATAGCTGAAAAGCGCAAGACATAAAATATGTAAGAATAAAAAAGTACATACTGAAAGCGTCGCGGGGGTATTGCGTTATTTTTGAAATCAAAAAGTGCTGAAAAAAGTACTGAATTTTTCAACAATGTCCTTCAATAATGAATTGAGCAGTCGACTACGAACGGATGTGCTCTACGTCACAAATGCATATTACGTAAAAATATCCGATTTCCGGGAACAACTCCCTTAATTTTCCTAGTAAAGATTCCCTTTAAGTGGCGATAAAACAGCGAACCACAAACCGCATTATGATGGTGCTCTAATGAATGTATAGATTTGCATATCCTGCTATCACTAATGAGATTTTTTTTAATTTAATTGGAATTCTTTCTAGATGCATGTTTGGTTTTTATTGGATATAATTTTTTACGTGTTGGATTCCAAGCCCTACTCACAACCCGAATTTAACGTCCAGGCGATTAGAATTCGCTGCACGCATTAGTCAACATCTACCGGGTGCTAGTATGCCAAACAGGAGGGACCACGAAGGGGTTGTGTGGCAACAGCAGTCTACTAAGACTTGTCCGGCAGTAAATGAGGGCAAAACGAACTACATATATGTTATCGACAAGTAAAAACGTGTGGCGTATTAGATCTCAGATTACGGCCGATAACTATACTTTTGATACAGTCAAGGAATTTATTTATCTTAGCTCCGCCGTTACCACCAAAAATGATGTCAGTCTGGAGATCAAGCATAGGATCACTCTTGCCAACAGGTGGTACTACGGTCTCAATAGGCAATTGAGTAGCAGAGACCTTTCTCTTATGACAAAACTAATACTTTACAAAACGCTCATCCTCCCGATGCTTTTTTATGGCGCAGAGGAATGGACTCTATTAAGCACTGATGCAGCAGCCTTGAGACTATTCCAGAGAAAAGTCTTACGTAAGATGATTTCTGCATCCGATCCAATAGTGAGTTGTGCAGCGTATTAATATCCAGCGGCTGCGCTGGCTCGGCCATGTCGTTCGAATGGAGGAGGATGCTCCAGCGAGACGGGTATTTGATGCGGTCATCTGCTGAAGTCGGCAAAGAGGACAACCTTGTCTGCATTGGAAGGACCAAACCGAGGAAGCCCTGTCATCACCTATTGTGACCAACTGGCGTAGGCGCGCAAGAAGCAGAGGCGCCTGGAAGAATTTGTTTCGGCAGGCCGAAATCCATTAATCGGGTTGTTAATGGCCAATTAAGTAAGTAAGTTAATCGGAATTCTGATTTATTAACTGAAAATGGAACGTCTTCTTTATTTAATTGTGTCACTAGTATAAGTTGATTTTACCTTGATGATTAAATCAAATTCTTAAATTCTTTGTGATTTTTTAAATTAAGAAATGTTTCAGAGCACCTATTTTTTATGATTATAGAGAAACTAAATGTGGTTTTATTTCCAATACTTTTAAACTGGAAACTCAATTTACCGAATTTGATACTTTAAAAATTATGTTGGTTTTACAAACTTAAATTGTGATAAGAAGGATAAGAGAGCTTAAGGAAAAAAAAAAAAAATTTTTCAAGGATGTTCTTGCAATGCTTAATGGCAACCATTCAACAGTTAAAGTTTTATGATTATGTGTACGTGTGCTTACCTTAGATTTCTTTCCGAACTCGATGAGGCGGCTGTCATTGGATGTATAAGTGTGCATTAATTTTGCACCATCTTCCCATGGTGGTTTGTTGTAAATACCATCAACATCCGACATCAAGATGAGCAAATCTGCTTGCACTTCTGCTGCCAACATAGCAGACAAACTGTCATTATCTTTTATCGCAATTCCCTTAAAGTAACAAACAAAAATACTTATTAAAGGACACTCAACAAATTTAGAAGGATGGTACATAAGTTAAGTAAACTATACTTGAAATGTACAAATTCTACTGCAATTTTACTCATTATACTTAGGCATTGTAATGAAAAACTGATGCTTGTTTACGTTATATTTGGGGAACTATAATAAGTACTATGTTCAGACATGCACTTTTATTGCGTAAATCACAATAAATGCCATTATTGAGCTCAATATTTCATATAAAGTTTCAATTAATTATTACGCAATAAATACGAAAATTGTTATAATATTGAGTAAAACTTAAAATGCACCACTGTCATAAGTACGTTCAGTGAGCATATTACTATTTTCCGAACACTTCTGTGTTTATGAATATTGCTTATATTATGTCTGAACACTTAAAATATTGTCCTCAAATAACCGAATATTGACTCAATAAAAGTGCATATCTGATCATAGTGTAAAGTTATTACTATAATTTTTCATAACGTTGTTAATCATTTATGAACCACCTTATTTCGTTTCTAATTACAGATTTTTTAAAGTTAACATAACATAACCAGAACTTTATAAACATGCTGTTTGTCATTAATGCTGAGTACTTTCTCTTTAATTAACATGTTGGAAAATATTACTTTTTTCGAACCCGCTGGAAGATCATCATCAACAATGAACATGGGTGGGGAGACTGCATCGTTAGTGTTTATAATTGGTACAATGTTAAGGCTAATTAATTCAGATAGAGTACAAAACAAATTATTGCGTGTCTCTTCATTGTAAAAGTCCGGTTTCGTAACCAGAACCTAGAATATAAAAAAGAGAAAAAAAAAACAAAATTTCATCAAAAATAAAAAAACACCATAATTGGAATACAACCGTCAATAACAAGACAACAACACTTTTTATTTTTATTATTGTTCGTTAGTGTTTTACAAAATATTTCATTACCTGTGCTATCTTCACACCATACTGTGCGAACATGGCATCATAAAGTGACATAAGACCAGATTGTCCGACAGCAGCTGCTGCTCTTGGATCCAACACAAATCCATCTTCCTATGAATATTGAAATTGATTTATTTGTCTATCTATCAACAATATATTAGTATGTATGTATGTTTGTAAACAAGGTGTCATGATACGTATGTAAGCACATGCATGTAAGTGAAAAAAGAAAAATGTAAGCGTCATTAATTTGTTTACAAGATTTCCATTACCGCTTTTGAATGGTCCTTAGGTGAGAGCGTCTCCCTCATCGATAACGACATCAGCAGCTCCTGTGCCAGCTTCTGTTTACCGAAAGCCACTGCACCACTGGTAACCATCATTACTTCACGCCCTTCTAAATGACATTCTGCCACCTGTAAAAATAATTTTTTTTACCATGATTAAAAACAATATTTACTCACACACATAGTGAATATAGATATTATGATGAGTACATACATATATACTCGATTAAAGTAACTAAAACTTAAATTATAATTATAACAACAACATGATTTTAACGTCATTATATGTTGTACGTTCTAGAACATTGATGCCCATTTCATAGTGCTTTTGCGCAAACTAAAAACACACATATACTTATTCTCTTTGGTTAGTCGTCACTCAGCCAGCACATGCGTAGCGGGTGTACGATTTTTTTTGCTTAAAGCACTGAAAAAAATTTACTTACGAAACATATTTTATGATAAAAAAATGCGTTTGGTGATGCTCAATGCAGTTTATGATAAAAAAATGCGTTTGGTGATGCTCAATGCAGTTTATGATATAAAATATTGAAGGAATGTAGAGAATATGTTTTAGAAGGCACTATTATTCTTATCATAGTGATATGGACGATTTTAATGATGGGGAAAAAAAAGATTTATTTTGTAAAAATAAAAAAATTTATTTGGAAAAATTGAAAGAGTGGTTACTTGAAGAATAAAACAATGAAAAAACCTCAGAAAATAAAATGTTAAAAATGGAGTTATCCAGGGGGGTTACTGTGTAATTCGATTCGAAAATTTAAATCGTTCGAATGGCATATTCGATACGAAAATGAAATTGTACTCTCTAACGCTTTCGAATTACTTGCAGCGAAGTGTTAATTCGTATGTGGGTAAAAACAACATGTACTTGGGAGCACTTCAACTTAAATGTCAACTCTTGAGCCATGGATTTTAACCCCTTACAGAAATGTTTCCGAAAATTCAGCCGAGTCGGTATTTAACGAACAGCATTCAAAAGGGAGATCAATCATTGAAAGAACTTTCGGTTTTTAAAAGGAAGATTTCGTTGTTTATTGTCAGCGAGAGAATTACATTATACACCAAGAAAAGCTACTCAAGTTCTTAATGGATGTTGCGCATTGCATAATATATGTTTGGATTTTAAAGTGGAAACTCCAAGTATTGAAAGGGACAATGAAAATGAAAGCTCTCAACCATGCAACATAAATAATAATGAAGAAAATCTTAGTTATTCCAATTTAGCTAAAAATATTAGAAATACAATTAGAAACAATTTGCAACGAAATCAATAAAAACAAAAGATATGTTTATTTATATGTAGAGGTATTTTATTTGAAAAAAATTATGAATTCATTAAGGTAAGTTAAAAGTAAATTTTAAATTCATTTTGTAAGGGAAATTCAACTCAAAATAAAAATATGATGTAAAACAAAACATAATAATACACATATACATTAATAATAAGGTATATGTATATTATTAATAAAAAATGATTAATTAAAAATAGATAAATATAACAATTAAAAACAAGCTTATTTTCATATTATTTTTTTTGAATATTCCAAGTCAAAAATTTTTTGTTTTAATTCAAGTTGAGCCATCTTTCTCTTACTTTTTTCCAATTCTATTTTCTTTTTAAATTCAAACTTTTCTTTTGCAAGTTTTAGTTTGCGTTCTTCAATTTCACATTTTCGCTTTGAATATCTTTTTAGGTCGCCTATGTCTTGCCTGATTTCTTCCATATACTTGTTATTATTTTGCTGGTTCTCGCATATTGTCCTCAAAACTTTCAGTGAGTTTTCTTGGAAAGCAACTTGATTTTCAACTTGTTTTTTTAACAAACAGTCTTTACTTATTAAATTTTCATGTTGCCCTGGCCTATGGGAAGCATTTACGTTTCTCTTTTCCACATTATGTACCGGGGAGAATAAAACTGACTCATCCATTACTTCAAAAATTTCTTCCACATGATCATTTTTATCAGTAATTGCGGCTTGGCTTGTTGATGGGCCAGTACTTGTAGGTGCACCGAATTCTTTTGTTCCACTTATACCATGGACGGATACATTAATAGCAAGGAGATCACACACTTGCTGTTCTAGCGGTGTAAGCGCGCAATAATTACTAGGTCCTCCGCCAGTTCCTGAAAAACCGATTTTGTTGCGCTTGCACTTGACCTTTATATGGTTTTTATAGTCCGCCCACACTTTTTTCCATCCATTTGTATCTCGTGTAGGAAAACATGCAGAATTCAGTGTCTGCGTTAATCTTTCCCACAAATGTCTCGATTTACTCTTTGCTTCTGGTGAGTTAATGTGTCCTTTAGCCAATTCGGGATGTTCTACCATAAACTCAACCATTAGTTCAAACTGTTTACTTTTGGTATGGGACTTTGTTTTTTGAACATTCCTTAGAAAAGTAAAAAAAATTAATAAGGTACACTTCAAAATACACAATGCTTTTCTTTTGCTTAAAAAAAAATTTTTATTGTTACAAAAAAAATACTTACATTTTCTATTTTCTTACACTTCCACTACCAAAATGTCTTTCGAATGAAATACGAAGAAATGTAACGTTTTTGTTATTCGTTTTCGTATTACACAGTTGCATTTTGGACAGAGATATTCACGAATACGAAAAGGGGAAAAAATTTTAGTACGTTCGGAAATCAATTTGCGATAATAGTATTACACAGTTCCTTTTATTCGAATTCGTATAATTTTTCATTCGAATCGAATTACACAGTAACCCCCCAGCTTAATAAGCTTGGACATTGTTAGGCATGGTAGGCCATTTCCTGATGGGGAGTTAATTAAAAAAATTTTAAATAAATATTTTCAAAAACTTAATTTTAAGCTTATCGAAAATATTGAAGATTTTATTAAAATATAAATGAAAGAAATAACCCTGTATCTATTTTTGTTTTGTTTTTCTAGTCTTTTTCCAAAGTTACTGATTGAACAAAATTTTGTAAACACGTAAATGAAGTTCCACGAGAGAGAGATCTCACTTTTTTCACTTAAATTTTGAAAAATGTATCAACCATATAGCCTTAAAAGTGCTTTGGATTTTTTCCGTACATTTTATTTCAGTTTACATAACTTTTCTTTGAGTGCAGTTCTCTCTCGCTCACCAATACTACTACAGTTTTAGCTTTGGGCATCCCTGTTCTAGAACATGTATGTGTATGTACAATTTATTTACTATTTAAAATACTACATAAAACCCGGTGTGTTTCGCTATCCCATGTTAATTACAACCTATATACTTATTTAAAAATGAATGAAAATTACTCAAAATGAATTTAGTCGTAAACTGTGCATTTGATCATGCTATGATCTTTAAAAAACTTGTTGCGCATGAGTCGACTGGGGTTTCTAAGTAGGTGCGAACAATTTCCGATAGATGGCGCCACTGAAAATTATTCAAAATGAATTGAATCGTAAACTATGCATTTGATCATTTTAGGATTCATCATTTATGATGTATAACTCATTCCCGTCAAATGTCAATCACAAATTTGAAATCTTTTAATTCTGGAAAATTTTTAAAAATGCTCTTGTTTGTATCTCAGACATTTAGGGCCATTTTTGAATGCAAGTTTAAACTCAAAATTAAGTTAATCTCCAGTTAATCTTCGTTTTCAGTTTTTGAATTTACTTCATCTTACGTTTAACCTTACGGCTAATCAACCAACGTTGGTGATTTAAACTTAAGATTAGCTATGAAAAGTAGATGACAAATTTTATTAAAAAAAAGTGAGAGATAGCCAAATAGTAGGTAGTGTGTTCGCTTATTAGACGTAAAGCCCGGGTTCGAGACCCAGGCCAGACATAAAAACGAAATATGAAAACAATATTTCTTCGATGACTTCCTCTCAGCAGATTTCAGGCAGAAACTCTGAGAGTAAATAAAATTGCCATGAAAAAGCTTTTCAAATATCTGTCGTTCAGAGTCGACTTTAAATTGTAGGTCCCGCAACATACATATGTATAAAATTAACACACACAACATGAGTGGTGTTGAGAAGCTATATCACAAGATATAGACTTCCTACGGAGAGTAAGAGGGTATTCAATTCGCATGAGAGCCTTGAATGAGACCCTTGCAAATTAACATACTGTTAAGAAAATGGTGTTACATCGTTTAAAATTAAAGTGAAAAACAAAAGCTACGAAAAGAAAAACAACTGATGTTCAGTATAAAATTTCATTTTATTTAATTTTTATAAATTTTACTAATTAATTTTAAATTGACCTACGGAATTGAATTCTATGTTTTGTTTTTGTTAATTTCTATTTTTAAATTTGTTATTTACTTCAATTTTGTACTTTTCTATTTACTGCATATTAAAAGTAACGGTATAATCATTCGATGTCTTTTTATGCATATTTTGTTTTTGTAAATAATAATTCAACATTCTCATAGCTGTAAGAACTTTCTTCTTTTAATAAATAATTTAGTGCATTATTGAACACGAAGGAGTAAAGTTGTTCTTTACCGGACATTTTTTGGTGACCCCGACGTGATGCATTACTGTATTAATTTTGTTTTTGTTTGTGTAAGCATGGCAGGCTCACCTTTTAATAGTCCCTTCAGGTATTGAAACTTTTGAGATACAGTTAAAGAGCAGTTTTTGTGCACGGAGCTGTTAAACAAATCAAAAAATGATCGAAATTCGGAATAATTACCGTCAAATACAGGAATATTCAGCTTAGGCAGTCGTACGTCAGCAGACTGGAGGTCGATAGAGATAGTCTTAAATCTTGGGTTGAACATTGCAATAAGACTACATTTCCTACTCTGGAAAGTTTTTTAAAATTTATGAACGACCGCTGCGACGCATTGGAACGTGTGCCCACCCCTGATGACAAGAATCGAATGGTTAAGTCAGTTCGATCTTACACTAGCTTTGTGAAAAGATCTTGTTCAGCGTGCTCACAGAGTCATCACCTTGCTTATTGTCCAACATTTAACAGAATGACTGTGCCAAATCGGATTGAGTTTGTGAAAGAAAAGAAATTATGTTTTAATTGTTTAAAACCGGGACATATGGTGCAGAAATGTCCATCTAAGCACGTTTGTGAGTCCTGCAAAGCCCATCATCACCCTTGTATTCATTTAGAACGGAATTCTAAGTCTTTGTCTGCAAATGCTGTTAAAAGCACGACATCTAAAGAAGTTAACGACTGCAGTGAAGTGCCTTTTAGACCTAAAACTGTTATAGAATCTGCCAGTTCATCTGATACATCTGTCGCATCTAACTCATCGACTGATACTTCTATAAATCTTGCTGCAACAAAAGGTGTAGTAGAAGTACAATTAAAATCACTTTATAATTCTAATAACATCACCTTGCAAGCTCATGTGTTTAAGTGTCTTGCATCAGAGTTACCTCCTTCCCCTCTTGCTATAAATTACTGGGATGAAGTGAAAAATCTCTCCCTTGCCGATCCGGATTTCGATACTCCTAAGAATATTGATATCCTTGTAGGATACGATTACTTCTTTACCCTATTAAGAGAGGGACAAGTTTGTAAAGATGGTATTCTTCTGGCTCAAAATACGATATTTGGGTATGTTTTGTGTGGAGGAAGCGCCAACGCAAATTCTATTAATTCGTGCTTTATGGCAGCTCAAGACACATCTGATGTTGATTTAAATCATACACTAAAATTATTTTGGAAAATAGAAAGTGTTCCCCAAGTTACAACTACTATGCTTCTCGAGGACCAACAAGCTGAAGATTTTTACCAATCAACAACTATAAGGACTGATCGATATTCTGTAAGACTCCCATTTATCCATAATGCAAGTCTTGGAAATTCATATTTTACAGCATTGAATAGACTTAAATCAATGGAACGAAAATTTAAATCAAATCCTGAATTGAAAAAAGCGTACACAGAATTTATTAATGAATATATTTCACTAGGACATATGAAACTTGTTTCTAGCAACAAATTAAATCTCCCTGCTGAGAGAGTGTGTTATTTGCCGCATCACGCTGTGCTCAAAGACAATAGTTTAACTACAAAATTGAGAGTGGTCTTTGACGGATCTGCCAAAACCTCTAACGGTAAGTCGCTCAATGATAATTTACTAAAGGGACCCACATTGCAGCAGGATTTACTTGGGGTAATTTTAAGATATCGGTGCAAAAAGTATTGTTTTTCAGCCGATATTAAGCAGAATGATCAACGTGCAAGAGTGTGATCAAGACTATCAAAGAATCCTATGGAGAGAATCCTCAATTGGTGAAATCCAACATTATCAACTTACCACTGTAACTTACGGCACCCGCCCAGCACCGTACTTATCAATACGCACACTTCTCCAGCTAAGTAATGATGAAAGAAGCAATTACCCTTTGGCTAGTGAAGCTGTTCAAAGTCCATTCTATGTCGACGACTGCATGGCAGGCTCCAATACACTAGAAGGGGCTAAAGAGCTAGCAGAGCAATTAAACAACTTCCTTATGGCTGGCGGATTTATTTTAAGAAAATGGGCAGCAAATGATAGCAGAGTTCTTCTACAAATTCCCGATAGTGACAAATTGAAAGTATAGTAGACATTCCTAGTGAATTGACAGTGTGTCGTTTGGGTATTATATGGAACCCTATGAACGACTCCTTTGCGTATAAGGTTAAAACAAGTGAATATCATCTAGACACCAAGAGACATCTGCTCTCTGAGATATCACAAATATTTGACCCCCTTGGCTGGATATCTCCAGCAATTGTAGCTGCAAAAAAGCTGAATGAAATTCATAGTATCCAGTGGCACTTTATTCCACCAAGTGCCCCACATTTTGGTGGAATATGGGAATCTGCTGTCAAATCCATGAAGTACCATTTGCGTAGAACTGTTGGTCAAGCTACCCTTAATTTTGAAGAACTGTCAACCTTGCTGAGTAGAATCGAGGCCATTTTAAATTCTAGGCCATTAGTTCAAGCTGACGCAGATGACATCCCTTACCTTACACCAGGACACTTTTTGGTCGGAAGACCACTAAATGCATTACCTGAGGCTGATGTTACTCATCGTAATAGTTCAACCTTATCTAAATGGAGACTTGTTCAACAGCTAATCCAGTATTTTTGGTCCCGATGGTCAACTGACTATTTACTTTCATTACAACCTAGATCAAAATGGTTAACTGAGACGGAAAATCTAAAAATTGATGACCTCGTTTTACTACGTGAGGACAACCTACCACCCTCTTGCTGGAAGACTGGTCGAGTTATTGAAACCCATGCTGGAAGTGATGGCCTTGTGAGAGTTGCTACTGTTAAAACCAATAACTCGATTTTCAAACGCCCAGTGACTAAATTATACCCTCTGCCCAAAGATAGTTGAACTTCGTTCAAGGCTGGCGGAAATGTTCAGTATAAAATTTCATTTTATTTAATTTTTATAAATTTTACTAATTAATTTTAAATTGACCTACGGAATTGAATTCTATGTTTTGTTTTTGTTAATTTCTATTTTTAAATTTGTTATTTACTTCAATTTTGTACTTTTCTATTTACTGCATATTAAAAGTAACGGTATAATCATTCGATGTCTTTTTATGGATATTTTGTTTTTGTAAATAATAATTCAACATTCTCATAGCTGTAAGAACTTTCTTCTTTTAATAAATAATTTAGTGCATTATTGAACACGAAGGAGTAAAGTTGTTCTTTACCGGACAACTGACTTGTTTACATGATCAACGAATAAACAGAAATATAGCAACATCAGTATAAAAAATGGGATAAACAAGTAAACAAGAAGCAACAACAAACATTAGCAGAATAAATGAAACCAAATACACAAACAATAATAAAACAACTATGTTTACATTTACATAGATTTCGAGAACGCGAAGTCGTTCTCTTTCAAGAGCATCCATCAGACTGTGTACCCTGCGATATAAAAGGCAAGACAAAACAGGCAACGGAGTCAGTAAAATTTCAGTCAGTCTAGTGTAAAGACGCGTTGCGTGTGAAGAGATTAATTTGAAGATCTCCGCAATAAAGATCGGTCGAACAATTGATATTGTTTACGCAAACGAGTGTAAAGCAGAATAAGAATTGTCGTTGTTTGCATCAAGTTGTGAACAGTGGCACACAGAACTGTACGAACAATAATGAAATTAATTAAAACTAAACACCAATTTATTTTTATTTTTTATTTGAAATCTACGTGTTCATATTTGAAACATTTATAAAAGGTAAAATGTTACGTTTTTAAAAGGTAAAAGGTTACGTTTTTAAAAGGTAAAACCGTAAAACGTAACCTTTTTTAAAAGGTAAAAGGTTACGTTTTTAAAAGGTTACGTTTTACGGTTTTACCTTTTAAAAACGTAACCTTTTACCTTTTAAAAACGTAACAAGCCAAACATTATATATTTTTACGAATTTTTGCTTACAATTCATAAAATTGTTTACTTAAATTAACGTACTGTACATACATAGTTATTTACTTATAAAATTTCAACGTTATTCTTTTTAATCTGTTAAACAAATAATTATATGAAGCGGTAAACTTAGAGCGCAAAAGCGATAACTGGCACTTACCTGCTCAACAATGGATGCCAGACGACCAAGGGCAAGGCCATGATTATCTTCCCGAGTGATGACAGCACTACCCAACTTTACAACGAGACGCCGAGCATATTTCAGTTGACTTCTCTCACTGAATGTGGGTTGTTTTCGTTCAAGACTTAAACGTTTTTCAGGTGGTGTAATCTAAAAAGTATAAAAACAATGTTAAGTAATAAAAAAAGCAAAAAATTTTACTAAATTCGATAAAAAGTTCATGGTAACAATTCCAAGAATTGTACTACATAAAATGGATTCTTTGTGTTTCCATAAGAAATTTAATACAAGGTTTCTCAAGGACACATTTTTCTAAATTTATGAATCTAAATGAGTAGCCGTATGAATGAAACATATTTCGAATGTTATGAGTTTGATGTCAACGTTGTAGTGAGTACAAATGAATCAGAGTAGTTGAATTTCAATACTGTTGACTCACTCATACTCAAAATTTCATGAGTACTTATGAGTAGTGAAAAAACGATTCATTGCTGATCTGTTAAACACCCTGTATAATATTTCAATCGAAAACTTCAACAATGAAGCCTACTTCTGGCTCATAGAGTACGTCAACAAACAACATTGCCTAGATTGGTGTGATCTGCCAGCGGCTGTGAGATCTGCCAGTGGCTGTTCAAGAGCTACCAATGCAACGATGAAATGTTTACAGCTATATGTGGGTCAGCGGTATCAACAATAATGGAAAGCGCATCGTAACAGCTAATAGAGAGAGTTATTATTTTGTACAAAATGAAAGAATTGCATTTGGTTCCACATATTCAGAGGGAATTTATTGAGCAACTAAGTTCACATTTTGCCAAGGTGAACAATCTACCGCATAGGAGATACGTGAAGTCTTTCGTTATAGAGACAAACCAGCCTAGTAAGACAACATTATACTTGGCATTGGGGGGATACAAATGCTGAAAAATGTATGTGGAAATACGTGCTCACGAGTAGACCAGTAGTTAGAACAGATTACATGCATTCCTCAGTAAAAAAAAAATACAAGATAGGAGCAAATCTTCAAAAATATATTCGATGTGTTTTTTAATAGAAGTTATGTTGAAGAAATTCTGTGAAATAAAAAACTGAAATGAGTAATTTTTCCCGTCACGGTAGAGTTTAGTGTTAAATTTATGAATTGTTATAAAAAAATAAAAGAAAATTTTTGTTGTTTTCCAGCTGTGAAATGATTATTGAATAATCTGATTTGCGTATACCTGAACACTTAAAATAAATTTGTCAATAAATTTTTTTATTTCACCACCATATGACTCTTCTTCACTTGATAGGATCTTAGATGGTTTTTATGAGGTATTATTTAAATGTTTTAGGGAGTGTGTTCCGTTTGTAAATAGTCGTTTGGAGCGTTCTGGTCCCCCGTGGAATTCGGCTAGACTGTCAAAATTGAGGAACAGAAAATCGAGGTTATTTAAAAAGTGTGTTAGATCGGGTACTGATATTGATTATGCTCTTTACTCTAGGCCGCGTGCGGATTATCGTAAAATGAATCATTACTGTTATGAGGAATATTTGATTAGAATCAGGTCGAACTTCGCTAGTGATCCTAAGTCGTTTTACGACTTCGTTCGAGCTAAACGTAAATCATCTTTGTTTCCCTCTGAGATGTTTTACGGTGGCGTATCATCCTCTAGTTACCTTGATATTTCGAATATGTTTGCTGACTTTTTTCAGTCTACTTATAGGCAGTTGGACTTGGGCCATGATCAGGGCAGCAGCTTATCGTATCCTTATTCAGTGGGAAGTGTCTCTATTTCTAATATATATTCAATTGATGAGGAGTCTGTTCTTGAGTCTTTGTCTGGACTGAAACTTACACACTTGCCTGGCCGGTACCCACCGGCCTGTATTTTGAGAAAGTGCGCTGTTGTCTTGAGTGGTGTTTTGACCTTTATATTCAATGGGCTTCTGAGGGCTGGTCATTTTCCATCTATTTGGAAGAGTTTGTTTATAATTCCTTTGCATAAGTCGGGTAATAAATCCAATATTTCCAATTACAGGGGTATCGCCAAACTCAGTGCTATTCCCAAGTTGATGGAGAAACTCGTGACGGATTATCTCTTTTTTAATACGAAATCTTTAATATCCCCTTTCCATCATGGTTTTTTAAAAGGTTGGTCGACTGTCACTAATCTTCTTGAATTTACTACACGTGTTTTCAGGGGTTTTCTTGCAGGCGCTCGGACTGATGTGATTTGTACTGATTTCAGTAAGGCTTTTGATACTGTTGACCATAGTATTTTGATTCTTAAACTGTCATTAATCGGTATTCCCGATATTATTCATCGTTGGCTAGACTCCTACCTCTCCCTTAGGACTCAGAGGGTATTGTTTAGGAATGTATTGTCTAAGACTGTCTATGTTACTTCTGGTGTTCCGCAGGGTAGCCATTTGGGTCCTTTACTGTTTTTATTGTTTCTTAATGATCTTCCTTGTGCTATTTCTGATTGTAATATTCTAATGTATGCTGATGACGTTAAATTATTTTATACTTTTGATGATGATCATGGTCGGGTTGTTCTTCAGCGGAATATTAATTTGTTTGTAACTTGGTGCAGAGTTAATTTAATGGATCTTAACTTAAAAAAATGCAAATGCATGGTTTTCTCTCGGGGTGGTGTGATTTCGCCCACTTATGTGATAAATTCTTGCCCTTTGGAGACTGTGGCTACATTTCTTGATTTGGGAGTATTATTGGATATGAAACTCTCTTTTGTTGATCATATTAGTATGATGATTGGCAAGGCTCGGGCTGTTCTTGGTTTGGTGAAAAGATGGGCTAGGGAATTCATTGATCCTTATATAACTAGACTGCTATACATTTCACTTGTTAGACCTATTTTGGAGTATGCGTCTATTGTTTGGAATCCATACTATCGTTGTCATAGTGATTCAATAGAGTCTGTACAGAGGCAGTTTTTATTATTCTGTTTACGTGGCTTAGGATGGGATTATGCCAATGGGTTTCCGTCATATGAGGATAGATTAGGTTTGATAAAACTTCCAACTTTGGAACGTAGAAGAACTGTTTTAGGTGTTTGTTTTGTTTTTAATCTGCTTAAAGGTGATATCGATTCTGAGTTTTTGCTTTGTAAACTGAATTTCAGTATTCCTGCAAGATTTTCACGGCACTATCGCCCTCTTTCTTTAGATTTCTATAGAACGAACTATGGATGTAATTTTCCTTTTCGTATGTAATGATTTTAACGTATATTACGATTTGATTGATTTTAATTGTAGTGTTTGTAATATAAAACGTAGCTTATATGCTGGCATTAATTTGTAAATTATTATATAAAAATGTATTTTCGTTCTTGTCATAGATAGTTCCTGTGGATTGTTAGTTTATTCAGCTTGTGATTAAGTTCTGTAGCTGATTTATGTTCTTGTTGCCATTACTTTTCCCTTACCCGCTATAGTCCGGACTGTAGTGTGTACGTGTCCCTTCGTAATGGGGACGAGCCCTCCGCGGTCGGGTGAGGGTGGGTTATTGTGTGGCCGGGGACGTTCGAATTAAACGAATATTGGCCCTAAAATTCATGCCTGAACATACTATTGGTCTCTCTTTGAATTTAGTCTCTATAATAATCATGTTTCCACATCATCTTTCTCATTGGTTTTGATGGTTTTGATTTTTTTCCACCTTCCAATTATGTAACCGCTGTTTAATTGAAATTAAATTAAGAATGGAGTGAAAAAGTATGCACAAAAAGTATTACATTGAAATATATTGAATAAAATAACACTTTGATTCACTTTACACAATATAAATGAGCTAATAGTTGGGAGTTCAATCAGAGATCAATATCTGATTCCATTTTTTAGGGGTTAAATTTACTTTTTTGCTTGTTTTAAATTCCAGTGTTTTTCTTTTTTTTTATTCTTGACAGATGACTATAACAAAAATCATAGGAATTAGACATCAGATTGATCTCAGGGTAATTAGAATTGAATTACATACAGTTCGGGTGATTCCCAATCAAAGTTTTGTATGGCGAGTTATGTGATTTATCTCATAGTTTATATTTTCAAGGAGCTCGAGAGTGACGAAATAATTGCTTTTCGCCTCAAATAGATATTTCAAATAAAATTAAAAGACCGAATTTTATTACCACTCATAAAACTACATTTTAATTATAAAGTCTAGAACAGTTTTTAGTTCTATCATCAACCCTGTCAAATAAAATTATGGTATATCGCCTTTATTTACATTTATGTATACATATACCTAAATATTCGTGTCTTCTTATCAGAAAGCTTCTAGACAGCATAACACCGTGAACTTTTAATAAAAATAAATACTCGCTTATGCTTCTGATTTGTAAACAAATTATTTAAAATCTTTTTTTTAACACACATTATCAGGGTTACCAGTTCTATACGTCGAAAATGCGAGGGAAACATTCAAAAACTGTGGGACTTTAAAGAATTTCTCGAGAGAAATAAAACACGATATATTTTTTAATCAGTCGAATGTAATAAGAGAAAATAGACGACCACGCACACAAATTTATATATTTATTACAAAAAGTTAGTTACCAGAAGAACATGAAAAGTGTCCTGTTCTCAAAATTATGCTTAATTTCACGAATATTAGTAAGTGTTAAGGTTTCGTTAAAACTTTTGTGTAGTGATAAAAAATATTTATAGTTTTAGAGCCGTTATTACCTAACTAAACGTTAACTAAAGGGAGGATTTTAACGGGCAGATAAATTGTTTTTCATTATACACATAAATGGACAATAAGGTAGAAAGAAGTGAGCGAAAAGCTAAAGAGAAGATCGTCCTACCCGTAACTTTTAACGTTAAGTTTATGTTTAAAGAAAAGAAAGAAAGAAGTGAGCGTAAAGCTAAAGGGAAGATCGTCCTACCCGTAACTTTTAACGTTAAGTTTATGTTTGGACTTGCCATAAATATATATTATTTTCAATATGGCAACTTCAAATATAAGCAAAATTAGCAAATACAACAACAAAAAAAAGCTCATCGTTGCCACTGCGCATTGTTAAACTTGTTTAATTGAGCAGTGTTATCGACATTGCTCCGGCACTGCTGTATATTTCTGTTTCAGCGTTTTCTATAAGTTGGTGTTCAGTATAATTTTCTATTTATACTGCGAAAGTAAGTCTTTTGCAGTGATCAGCAATGAGTATTCAAAAAGATGAGTAGATTCGAATCATACTCATATTTTCTAATACTTATACGCATTCATACTTATTTTAATATCATGCTCATACTACTCATATTCAAAGTTTGAAGTACTCATCGTACTCATACTTAACAATACACATGATGTTGTTGATTTCAACTCTCCTTTACTCAACATTTCAAGAATCACAAAATAAGTATGATTCGCGTACGAACAATACAATACTCACTAGAAGGTTGTGTGTTTGATTTTCTTGCTATCTTTGTCGTCTTCTTTCTTCTTTTTTTGTAAATGCAACAACAATTAAGACTACAAATTTTGATAAATGATTCGAATCGCTCGAATTATTTATGAGTATTGGAAGTATTTTTTTAAATGTATGAATCTGAATGAGTAGGCGTATGAATCAAACATATTTCGAATAATATGAGTTTGATGTCAACGTTGTAGTGAGTACGAATGAATCAGAGTGACTCACTCATTCTACTCATGTGTTTGAATACTCATTACTGATCTCTGATATGTCTGAATGCAGAAACAAAACTGTTGCATTAAAAGTCAGATTTTTATAGAAGTCTTTTTAGACATTTTGTAACGTAAAGATTTTTATTATTAATTAAATTAAATTAAATTCGATTATTTATCTAATTTAAAATTTCTAATTTCTAAATCGTTAAAAGGATTTATTTCGAATTCTAAAAAAAAAAAAATTGAAAATAATAATGTTCTAATGTGCTAAAAGGGACATTAAAATTGTTTTCAAAATTATATTCCAAGAGTCACAAAAATTAAATTCTTTTAAGGTGTCAAATAACAAGAGAAAAGTAAATTAAAAAAATATATCGCACATTATTCGTGCAGCAAAGAATTTTCATAAAAATCACTTTCGAAAAACTTGTCTTAAGCAAGAAATTAAAGTTATTGTTTTCCCAGATTCGCAAAAGAAAAAGAAAACATTAAAGTTCTGTCAGAAACCAACAGCAACATAAAAATTAATTTACTTTAAGGTGTCAAGAAACAAGAGAAAATAAACAAAATTTAAACCATTTACCTTAAAATATGTTTCTCTCTAAAAATTAATTTCACTTTTCAAAAGAAAAAGTTTAAAAAGTATGACAATTTTTAAGAGTATTATTCTTCTTGAACGGACAAAGTGTGCGTTTCATTTTCTATTATTTATATTTCTGGAGAATAAAAGGAAATGAAAAAATTAGTTAATTTAACTTTCGCATTATTTTCGAAATCATATAACTCTGTAGGACATCAAAATTCAATAAGCAATTGCCTTGAAAATTTAATATATCATAATCTGTAAAGTATTGGTTAATTGCACGGTGCGACAGAGAAAATACATCCGATAACTACATACATGTAGTTATGTTTATACATGATTGATCATTTCAACCCTTCAGTCAGGATTACGACCTAGCTTCACACACCACTAATATTGTGTGTGTTAATTTTATACATGAACGGCGGGACCTACAGTTTAGAGTCGATTTCAAACGACAGATGTTTGAGAAACTTTTCATGGCACTTTTATTTACTCTCAGAATTTTTGACCAGAAACCTGCTGAGAGAAAGTCGGCGAAGAAATATTTTTTCATATTTTCGCTTTGATCCCTGAACTGGGGTTTGAACCCTGGTCTTACTTCTAATAAGTCAACACACTACCTACTAGACTACGGCGGCATCCGAGTAACTAAGGGGTGATTTTTAAGAGCTATAGAAAAATTAAAATAAAACACATAAAATTCAGAAAAATGCATGAAATTAAATGTTTAAAGATTATTTCATGCAAATGTTGAACGCGACTGCGCCTCAAATGGTCCATCCGCTTAGTCCAATTTCGGCATACTCTTTCCAACATTTCGGCCGGTATCGCACGAATAAATGCTTCAATGTTGTCTTCTAATGCGTCAATTGAAGCGGGCTTGTCTGTATAGACATGAGCTTTAACATAGCCCCACAAAAAATAGTCTAAAGGCGTTAAATCACACGTTCTAGGCGGCCAATTGACCGGTCCCGAACGTGAAATAAAATGTTCACCGAACTCTCCTCTCAATAAGTCCATTGTTACCCGTGCTGTGAGGCATGTGACACCGTCTTGTTGAAACCACATGTCATGTGTCAAAATGCAAGTCAAGCTCTTGCATTTTGGGAAAAAAAAAGTTGGATATCATCTCACGGTAGCGCTCACCAAGAAGAAGTACGGTCCAATGATGCCACCAGCCCATAAACCGCACCAAACTGTGACTTTTTCTGGATGCATTGGTAGCTCTTCACTCCAAAATCGACAATTCTGCTTATTTACGTATCCATTGAGCCAAAAATGAACTGACCATAAAATGGTAGAAGCGCGCGATGAACTTTCTTAACAGAGCACGCATTTTGATAATAAAAATCATGGTTAAATAATAGACCAAACTGAAGATGTTTGACAGTGAAACAAAACACGAAATGTGCGTGAGCTGTTTTAACCAGTATTGCCAAAAAGATAATAGCAAAAAAATCACCCGTTACATAGTCTAAGTTATTCACTAAGTTGAGTGGAACTTAATAATACTTTTTTTATTTTTCTTGAACTCTCCAAACTTGTTTTATTTGACAAAAACGGTTTTTTGATCTTTTCGCATAAAATTATTGATTACCCAAATATGTATGAACCTAATTTAGAAATCCAAAGTTTTTTGGAAAAGGGAGAGATTGTCCTTTAAAACGGTATACATAAACATTTTGTTCAAACTTATATATTATGAGTTTTGATGGAGTAAACCTGGAAAATATTTTTTTTAGATTTTTTTCAAGTTTGGCTATGCTTAATTGCAAAATTTAATTAAAAAATATTAAATAAGTGATGACATTCTGAAAGTAGATTATCTTGTGAAGAGGTTGACACTTCGTTTGATCAAATCGGACAAAAATTACCGTTGTTCTTATTTAAATAGTATAGCAGTCGTGTTATATTTGCTCATTTGATGAGATGAAATGAACTATCAGTTCAAAAATGTTCAAAAGTTTTAATGGATCCTGATTGTTTATCACAAAGTGTGTCAATTTCACGTTTGCATGACTACCAGATGTCGGCTAATATTTATGTTTTTTTTTAAATATTATTATTTCTCTTGCAGACGTGAAATTGACACATTTTGCGACAAAAAATCAATATCCGTCAAAAATTCTCAAAATTTTTGAACTAAAAGTTCATTTGAAAAAATATATAAATGAAAAATATAACTCGACTGTTAGAGTCCTTATATAATAACTATGGTAATTTTTGTCCGATTTGATCAAACAAAGTGTCAACCTCTTCACAAGATAATGAACTTTGAGAATGTCATCACTTATTTCATATTTTTTTAATTAAAGTTTGCTACTATGAACGGACAAACAGGTTTACCTCATCAAACCCCATAGCATATTAAGTCAAATAATATGTAAATGTATTTCGTTTTAACGGCCCATCTCTCTGCTTTCTAATAAGGTTTAAATTTTGAACATCGCTTCAACAATGTTTGTGTAATCAATAAATTTGTGAGTAAAGTCCAAAAAAAAACAGTTTTTGTCAAATAAAACAAGTTTGGAGTGTTCTAGAAATATAAAAGAAAATAGTTTTGAGATCTACGCAACAAAACTCACAACCTACACTATATCATTAGCTGGGTGTATTTAAATTTTTTTATTTTGTCGCATAGTTTTATTAAACAAACAATAAAAGTTACTTTCAAATAAAATAAACTCTTGAATACAAATTACATACATACATATAATTGGCCATTACAACCCTGCAGTCAGGATTACAACTTAACTTCTCACACCACTTATATTGTGAGTGTATGGTAATTATACACATGTTTACGGTTTAAAGTCGACTCTGAACGACTGATTTTTTTCAGAAACTTTTCATGGTAATTTTTCTTTTTCTTTTGTTTACGCTCAGAGTTTTTGAAGGAAACCTTCTGAGAGGAAGGCGGCAATGAAATATTTTTTCATATTTCGTTTTGGTCTAGATCTCTGATCTGGGGGTCTGAACCATGGCCTCACGCCAAATAAGTCAACACACTACCTACTAGACAAATTAAATTATATAAATTCAAGTAATTTTCTTTTCTCACTCTATGTGTATTTGCTTTTAACTATTAATCCTTCGAGACAATACATTTTGTACGACACTATTGAAATTTTGAACAAATTAAATTTGAACATATTTGAAAATAGAAAGTAAATATTTTATTCTCTGGAAAGGAATTTATATATGTATATTTGAAAAAATTAACTATTAGTGAAATTTTTTAACAAGACATTCTTATGTTCCGATAAATAAATGAACAGCGCGAAATACAAAATGATTCAGTATTTCACCTTATAATGGTTAATAATTGTATAATTTAATTTTTTTAAGTTGTTTTTGCGCTTAGAATACAGTAGAAGTATCTCGTTAAGTGCAAGCTCTATATAATATAAACGAATTATAAAATTTATTATTATAATAGTATCCAACAATCAATTATAGATATGGTGTCCAATATTATTTTTTTGTTAATGTTTTGAATCGTTGTTTACAAATAAAAATTATTTATTGTTTATTTGATTTATTATTATTTTTTATTTTTTCCTATCTACCTTGAGTATTTATTTTTTAGAAGCGCTTATCAAAAAAAAAAAAAAAAATTAAATATGAAAATTCAATATATAGCACAATATAAAAATATTCTACCACAGAAAAGCAAATACATACGTTTAATCTGTGGTCCGAAGTTCAACAGATGAATTCAATTTCATGCCTATCTTGCAGTAACGACAATTGCATTAAAAGAGCAATTAATAAATGAATTAAATCAACAATTCAAAAATTTATAAAAATATAACAAAAAATATCAAAATATTAGCAGTAAATGCTTTACTGCACCAAGATCTCCCTATTTTAATCACAATTTTGAAGCAATTTTCACACAAAAAAATTCACTTGAAGAAAAATTTTCAAATATAGAATGTATCAAATTTAAACCTATAAAAACCTAAGTTTACAGAATAGTTATAAATAAATTCAGGGCCATTATTACAACTTGCCGTTAACTAAAGGCAAAATTTTATCAGGCAGATAAATTGTTTTTCATTATAAGTGAACAATAAGGTAGAAGTGAGCTTGAAGCTAAATGGAGGATCATCCTACTGGTAACTTTTAAAGTTAAGTTTATGTTAGAACTTGCTATATTATATGTATATTATTTTCAATATGGCAACTTCAAATATAAACAAAATGAGCAAATACAACAAAAAAAGAGCCCCTTCGTTGTCATTGCGTTTAAAAAAAATCTTTTTTAATTGAGCAGTTTTACAGACATTGCTCCGGCACTGCTATATTTTAGAAAAAGTTAACTTTAATTTATCATTAGGTTATAATAACGAAAATAAGTTAAAGGTTACTTTAAAGTTCACTTTAGCTAAAGTAACTAAACCCAACTTTAACGGCAAGTTGTAATAATGACCCTTAAAAGCTAAGTTTTTAAAAAATTTTAAAACGACCGACAATTGGCTTTCGATAAATTTCAAGCAATAAAGAAGATGAATGAAAAGCGTAATAATTTTAGTAACTACTTATATTTATATAAATACTTATATTTTATATATTATTTATATACATACATTTATCGAATAATATTATATAAATAAAATAAAAAGTTATTAAATTCTATAGCGAAGGACAATAGAGCTTGTATAGACAGACTAGGAGGAAAAACACAGAACAAGAAAAGTGAAGCACAAGAAGGGAATCGAAAGAGCAGTAGAAACATTTATACGAGCGAAGAAAATTAACCCAGATATGCCCAATGACCTATATATAGTACACCAGTACATTCTTGTTTAATGATACATCACTTTTATCAAAGTACAGTTTTTTTTGTTGACATACTCAGTACTCATAATTACCTCGTGGGAGATTATGTGATCGCATTATTTTTTGCTACTATTTTTCAGTTATTGAATTATTAATTAGTGATATTTTCATAATGGCTGAATATGGAGCCACGTTGGTCCGGTAAGTAAAATTTTGTACACTTGCAAGTGACTAAATACTATATCATGTTTGAATTTATATTTATGGAGAGTACTTTGATTGTTATATGTATAAAAGTTTAATTATTGAGTTTAAGTTTTGTTGTTGTGACACCTTAAAGTTTGGTGACCTATATGTAGGGCATTGGGGATATAATATGCTATGTATTTTCCATAGAGGATTTTCTCTTCTTGAAGCCTTGGCGTTGATAGACGATGAGGACCTCGATGTGGGTATTATAACCATATTCCCACCCAATAATGCTTGTGGAGACGTCACAGACGAAGATTCTGATGAAGACATCGCGCTGCTATAAGAGGAAAAAATGGTATTTTCCCATCATAGCACACTGCGTGGATATGGCGGTACATAATGCTTGGCAGATTCACAAGCATAATGGAGGAACTATGGGCCAAATGTCTTTTAGAAGAGTATCGCCAATACTCTACTTGTTCAAAATAAAAAAGTTCCGGTTCACCAAAGGGGTCATCCATCGCTTAGCCTAAATAATGAATTGCGTTATGATCTATTGGACCATTGGGTAATTTCACAGGAAAAACAAACAAGATGTGGATCCTGCCATCAAAAAACCTTAACTAGATGCCGAAAATCTTACATAGGATTACACGTAATATGTTTTGTGTCGTATCACACCCAATATGTCATGTGCCCAATGTCCTATATATAGGACGGCTTCAAAAACCACTTTTTTTCAATAAATCTTTAAAAACCTATAAATGAATTGTTTTTATTTCTCATTTGCTTCCAAAATAATATAAAAATACTTTTAAAATGATCATGATCAGGCAATGGGCATATCTGGGTTAAACAGAAAGTGCTAAGGGCTGAAGATATGTAGGCGGACACACATGCCCGCAGCATTGTACTACCACTACCATGTTTAACTATTTCATGCAATTTCTTTGGATTGAGATCTTTACTTTTTTTTACTTACATATAATACTATGTTCCGATATGCACTTTTATTGAGTCATTCGGTTTATTGAGTACAATATTTTAAGTGTTCAGACATAATAGTATACGCAGTTCAGCTGTTTATTCATTTGAGTTGTCAAATATCAACAGAAAGTGTTCGGGTAATTGTAATATGCTCACTTAATACACTTATTATAACAATTCGCGTATTTATTGCGCAATAATTAATTGAAACTTTATATGAAATATTGCGATTTACGCAATAATGGTGCATATCTGAACACCGTATAAGTTTTGAAATAATGTGTTTTCTGCAGACGAGTCAAAATATATTATTTTTAAGTCTAAACTATTGTACGTTGCTGTGGAATTTGGTATATAAAATTATATCTAAATCCAACGAGTTTCTAATGAAATGTATAACTATTTTAATAAATAGAAAATAACGTTGAATAGTAGCAAAGCTCATGCAATATACTACAGTGGTCAGCAAAAGTCTTAGTACCCCAATTTCCTAATATTTTCTCATGATATTGACCGCCATTCACTTATGAGTTTCAGTTGACTTTGTTTTAGGCTAAGCGGCTACGTAACCGTTCTTTCATATGATCTCCTAAATACTCTCATTGGGTCATATCGGGCCTTTGTGGAAGAGTATAAGGTCGTGAGAACTTTAGTAAGTAAATTACATCAGTGATTAGATATGGATAGATTGGGTTCATTCACTTGTTAAAAGTAATAATCATTACGAATTCTTAATTATAGTTAAGGTGAATTCGGCTTTTAGGATTTTTAAATATTCTCTCTTATTGATTATTTCCTCATAAATTATAAATTTGTTTTAATAAACCCCACATAAATTATTATTAATTATTTCAATAATGTTTTTTTTAATGAATGAACTTAAATGACATTTATTCTTTAATACGTAGATTTTATTATCAATATCAAGTATTTTTCAAACACAATTAAATAAGATTGTCAAATACGTCATTGACTAGAAATGCGCTTTTTTAATAGCATTTATATTTCATTATTACATATTAATTTAAAGCGTAACTGATTTCTGCACTTTAATGAATTGTGAAGTGAGTTTATCAACTTAAATTAGCTTAGCCCATGCTTACAATGCAAGTTAGTGAATTCGTATCACATAAATTTAGTTATGGTTTAAAAAAACAGATCTTAGACACTATACTGATTCATCTTAGAAAGTGGAACATTGTTAACCTTATCTCCATATGACATTCAAAAATAATAATAATAAAATTTAATTCTAGTGTTAATCGAACATACATTAATATATAAATATGTGTTTCTAAGATTTAAAACGTTAGTACTTATTATTTAGCATAATATAAATAATGAAGAGACAAAATATCATCTGTTTTAATATTGTTACGAAAATGGAAACATCGTTTAACATTAACATGATTAACAAAAGCAACACTAACAAGTACAACGAACTTGTTACGAGTAAACCAACAACATCGGTGTGAAAGAAACGGAGATAGACAAGTAAACGAGAACGCAACAACAAGCAATGTGAACCAAATACACAACCAACAATGAAGTCGCTATAGAATTCTCGAGAAGACAAAACCACGAACGTTTGACTTCAAGAACCTTCATCAGACTGTTTACGTGGGCATATAAAAAGGCAAGAAAAAGCAGGCAACGAGTAGTAAGAATTCAGTCAGTCTTGTGTGAAAACGCGTTGCGTGTGAAGAGAACAGTCGTGGTTTGAAGATCTCCGCTATACAGATCTAACGTACAAGTGTTGTTGCTTACGCAAAGGGTGTGAGCAGAGAATAATAACGAACAAATTCAACATAAAACAAATTATTGTTGGATTCATCAAGTTGTAAATAGTGGTCAACAATATTGTGTGAACAATATTTGCAATCAAAGAACTCATATTTTAAACGTTTATAAAAAGGTAAAAACCTAACAATATTTATGTAAGGTAACGTGATAGAATGGGAATCATATGAATTTTGAAAATAATAATAACTGATTGCGGAATAGCTGCAAAGCTAAATGAAACTTCCGATGTAGTGATTCCCTTCTTCTATGCCTGTCTCATATACGCACAAGTACCTGGCCAGTGGAAAGGGGCGTAGGTCGGTTTTATCTCTAAAGCTGGGAGACCATCGACAACCACTGCAAATGATCTCAGAATGGTCTAACCTCATTCGTTCTCAAAACACTGGAAATATAGGCAGTAGTGGTCAACATGCGTAAACTAAGGGCAGATCCTTCAAGACTGGACTAAGCTCTTTGGTAGAAACATTGAGAAAGCTCTGGCGTAAAAACTTTACTCACTGGCAGCTTTAATTGACCTGAGGGGGCTTCTGCAACAATGTGTATTCGGAAGCCGTTATTAGAGCCTTAAATAAGAGCAATGTTGTTAAAGAGCCTGTTGCGAAATTCGTTACAGAACTTTTAACAAAAAAAAAAAAAAAAGAATCACTACTGCCTCTCTAGCTGAGTCCCATCATCTCTAGGCGTTGTTTTATTGTCCTTGATAAACTCTGATAACTGTAGTGAAAATAATGTCAAGAAAAGTATTTCTAAAAAAAATAAAAAATTTACAGAAAATCTTGCTTAAGTTACAATGATCATCATATTTTTTTATGTATGCCATTTTAAAATTTCTTCGAAGTTTGAAAAATTCAAGTTTCTCTAAACGTACATTCTGTTGTTACAATTTATTTTTGATTAAAAAAATTTGATTGAAAAAAAAGGAGAAAAAATATTTTCAAAGAACAATAGAACTGTTTTGTAAGTAAAAAGGAAAACCTTGAGAGGAAAGCTTAAAAATGTGCAAAGGAAATTGATTTTCTTTACAAAGCCATAAAATGCAAACAGAACTATTTCTTAGTTCCGAATAGAAAATAAATTTTAATTGAAGCACGCATAAGAAATTGCGTTGAAATGTAAAATCGTTTTTATATATGTATGTATGTACATACTCTATTTTATATGCCGAAGTATGTACATGATGTTGTAAAATTCATTTGAAAATTATCGACACACATATGACCTTAAATGTTTTTCGTTATTACAACTTACAGATAAAATAAAGTTAACTTTTTCGAAAATTTGACAGTACCTGAGCAATGTCGATAACACTTCTCACTTAAACAAGTTTTTTTTTAATGCAGTGGCAACGAAAGTCTTTTTTTTTTTTTTGTTGTATTTGCTCATTTTGTTTATATTTGAAGTGGTGATATTGAAAATAATATTTCTGCCTTATTGTCCACTTATAATAATGAAAAGCAACTTATCTGCCCGTTAAAATCCACCATTTAGTTAACAGCAAGTTGTAATAATGGCCTTAAATCATGAAATCGAAGTTGTCCCTTTATCCACAATCCAATACAATCCATGCAAATTTTGGGTGATGATAAACATATGGACGTCGTGAAGATGTGTGTCAGTGTCATGCTCTTGGCCTAAAGAAACCACTTATTTTCTGACATCTTTGACCGAGCTCTCTTGCTATTGCAGCAATTTTTATGTTAGATTGATTGTGGCACTACAATAGGCCTAAATGCTGGATTAAGTAACCTTACCTAATCTAACCCAAAGGTCTGTTTGGACAAGAGATCAGCAATGAATTGTTTTTTCGCTACTCGTAAGTACTCATGAAATTTTGAGTATGAGTGAGTCAACAGTATTGAAATTCAACTACTCTGATTCATTCATACTCACTACAACATTGATTTATAAGTACAAGTTGCAATGAGTATGAGTACAACGTTGACATCAAACTCATACCATTCATTCAGATTCATAAATTTAGAAAAATAATTATAATACTCATATAATACTGTAGTCGCCGTAGTCTAACGGGTTCGAGCCCCAGGCCAGACATCCTCTCAGCAGATTTCTGTCAAAAACTCTAAGGGTAAATAAAATTGCCATGAAAAAGTTTCTCAAAATCTGTCGTTCGGAGTCGACGTTAAGCTGAAGGTCCCGCCACTCAAGTATAAATTTAAGGCACACAACATGAGTGGTGTGAGAAGCTACGCCGTAATCCTGACTAAAGGGTTGTAATGGTCAATTATGTATGTACCCATAAATGATTCGAGTGAATTTACAGTCTTAGTTGTTGTTGCATTTACAACAAAAGAAGAACGAAAAAGACAAAGACAGCAAGCAAAGCAAACGCACAACCTTCTAGTGAGTATTGTAGCGTTCGTACGGCAATCATACCTATTTTGTGATTCTTATAAACGTTGAGTAAAAGTAAAAAAAGAAGAAAGACAAAGACAGCAAGCAAAGCAAAGACATAACCTTCTAGTTAGTATTGTAGTGTTCGTACGCGAATCATACTTATTATGTCATTCTTTTAAATGCTGAGTAAAGGAGAGTCGAAATCAGTAACATCACACGCATAGTTAAGTATGAGTACGATGAGTACTTCAAACTTAGAATATGAGTAGTATGAGTATGATATTAAAATAAGTATAAATGCGTTTAAGCATCAGAAATTATGAGTATGATTCGATTCTACTCATCTTTTTGAATACTGATTGCTAATCTCTGGTACATATTTAATTCAGGCATACTTTTTTAAAAAACAAGCGATGCAAAAATAGAAGTACACGAATATTCAGAAGATTATCAAAGGTTACACCGTAGAGACTCTTAGCTACCACAGAGATATGTTCATATCTTCTCAAATTATAAACATATCTAGCACATATTATTGAATAGAACGTTCAGTTTATGTTTTATGCTAGAATCGCAATTACCAAACAGCTCGCATACATTCATAATAAAACTGTAGAAAGAGTGAATTTGAACACCAATTTCGATTATTATAGGTTATTATATTATTATTGTATAGTTATTTCAGCGATAGAATTTAAGTCTTGAAATATAACATTCGACTTTTAATTTTAGATAGAAAGCCACAATTGATCAGAAATGGGATCACGCTAAAAATAGAAATCTTTAGTCTTCCTTCTGGCTTACGTAGCGTAGCAAACACAGCAATTTTACTTGTTGTCGCATTACCTTTAAAATAAATATTTCCATATATTCTCTTGTATTAAATTTTTGAGCGATTGCTGTATATACTCAAGTTTTAGTCAATATTATAACAAATTGCGTATTTATTGTACAATAATTGATTGGAGCCTTATATGAAATATTGACCGCAATAATGGCGTCTATTGCGATTTACGCAATAAAAGTGCATGTCTGAACGTAGTATTATGCATTGTATTAACACATATAATGAATTTTTTTTAAATTTTGTAAAATTATATACATACGTAATAATATTAAACTGGAGAACAGAATAGTCGCTGTCGCTCAACCTAAGCGCTGCAAACTGTCAAAAGTTAAGTCGGGAGCAGAATAAAGTTGTTGTAGAAGAAGCTGAAGCTTACAACATAATGAGTAACGTAACAAAAAACACGCGAACTAAATGATGAAGCTCTCTTATAATATTGCCACGCAACTATTTCAAAAACTTTCAGCATAGTGCAAGAATTATATGTGAATTGTCTAAGGAAATGCATTTTATAATATGAAATAATAAATTCATATTTCTCTTTAGTAACATTAAATTGTATGTTTCGCATACATATTTAATGTTGAATATAAAGCATTGAAATCCTCTTTACAATTTATATTTGTCGCGCGACAAATTTTAAAAATGTGAATTTTGCGCTTGAGCTTCTGCTACAGTATTCTGCTAATACCGATTTGAATAGCCTTTTTTAATTTTTTACAGCTTGCAGTGCTACTCGTCAGGTTGTACCATAGCGACAATTCTGTTCTGCACTTTAAAAAATTAATGTCAACAGGTTACGTAGATGTAGTAGACGCTACATTAGAAACTAAAGTGTAAAATTCGAATTACTAAACTTTGTCAGCATTATCAGATGAATGTGTGTGCCTTAATTTTATACATGAGTGGCGGGACCTACAGTTTTAAAGTCGACTCCGAACGGCAGATTTTTGAGAAACTTTTCATGGCAATTTTATTTACTCTCAGAGCTTTTGCCAGAAATCTGCTGAGAGGAAGTCACCAAAAAAATATTTTTTCATATTTCGTTATGATGTCTGACCGGGGATAAACATGCATACATTTATTATATTGGGTTGTTCGGAAAGTAATTTCATTTTTTCCCGACAGCATTTAATTGTATTTTTCTGCACCCAACTTCACACTTAAGCCGTATAATTTATATATGCTTTGAGAGCTCATATAGCAAGGCTTGTGTGTGAAAAATTCCAATTAATTCTACACAGTAGTTTTTGGTTGGTGCCCTTTTAAATATGGAGAACGATAAACAGCATTTTCGACATATCTTACTGTTTTACTACAGAAAGGGTAAAAATGCTCTTCAAGACAGAAAGAAATTGGCCGATGTGTATGGAGAAGGTGTGTTGGCAGTGCCAGAACTGGTTCGCTAAATTTCGATCCGGCAACGTTGATGTCGAGGATGCACCACGTTCGGGAAGGCCGTTTGAAGCTGATAAAGAGGCGATAATTAGTTTATGCGAACCGGCGAATAACAACACGTGAAATCGGATTGAGGTTAAATTTATTAAATTCAGTATAATTTAGTAAAGTATTTCTTTATTATGCCCGGGTTCGAGCGCCAGGCCAGACATCAAAACGAAATATGGAAAAATTTCTTCGGCGACTTCTTCTCAGCAGATTTCGGGCAAAAACGCTGAGAGTAAATAAACCTGCCATGAAAAAGTTTCTCAAAATCTGTCGTTCGGAGTTGACGTTAAGCTTGTAGGTCCCGCCACTCAAGTATAAAGTTAAGGCACACAACATGAGTGGTGTGAGAAGCTAGGCCGTAATCCTGACTGAAGGGTTGTAATGGCCAATTATGTATGTATGTATTTGTTTATTATACGAACACTGTCTTTCATTTTCAAAAAAAAAAAAAAAAAAAAAGGAAATTGCTTTGCGATCAACCCAATACAATTTTTATTTATTTATATTGCTAGAAAATTCACATGCGTTTTGAAAAGGTTATTTAGCAACATTATAAGAGAGCGTCACTATTCTGTTCACAATTTTTCTTGCTACGCTAATCATTACGTCGTTTGCTTCAGCTTCCACAACAACTGCTTTATTCTCTTCCAGTCCTAAAGTAACGTTCTTGATAAGTGTTTCCCTTAAATTTTATAATTGTAGACTGCAGATTATCGCAATATTTCATGTTAAAAATTATTTTAAATATTTCTTGAAGTCATTCAATTCGTTCACTATCATCACTATTGATGCATATACATAAATATAAGAGAATGAATGACTCTGTCAACTGCATTTGTAGCATCAATCTGTTCAATGGCTCACAGATGATGTAGTCCCTAAATGGCATAAAATCGTTCTATGAATACCAACAAGAGACACATTTCTTTGGTAGTAAACAACATTCAAATGGAGACATGTATGGAGACATGTTATTCTTGTATATATTGTACGTATATACATACATATTGATGGCTTATTATAAAAGGTCGTATCTCGTTTTTTTTTCAAAATCGGAGTTTTTATATATTCTGGTAGACAAAAAGACGTCTAAAAAATGCATACTTTATATTTTTGGCTTATATAAAAACAAATAGCTTTTCTTAATTTATTATTATTTTTTTGTTGTATACATAGTTCGACATGTTAACAAATTTTGTATTTTTCATAAGAGAAAAATCCAATGAAAACCCAAAGCCAGGTTATAAGGTCTGCGCCACTCTACAACAAAACCGCCCTCCGACTTGGATTATTAAAAACACTCCATAATCGTAGAAAAAGCCAATCAGCTGAATGCTTAAAAAGCTTTAAAGCTAACCAGCCCTTCGCGAAGTAATACCTTACGGCAGTCCCGCGGGGGGAGAGTAGTTGAAGAATATAGGGCATGGGTTTAATACGTAGGCACCAGTGGTAGTGAATTGTGCACTCTTTTCTTGGAATAAAACTGTCTTTCTAAGATTCCGACCTCCGGCTCTAGACAAAAAAAATCTGTACAAGTACTCTCAGTACCCTCTTAATTTCTTTAAATTACCATCCACTTAACTTCTTTACTTTAGGTGACTTCAGAGCTTGTCAATGATACAAATTAGGTTTCACAGTTCATGTTAATACCACAAAAGGGTGCTCTGGATTAACATTATCTTTTAAGGGACTGTTATCTCCCTAGTCCGTCTGTAATTCCATTGCCTCACAATCATCAAAACCAAACTTTATTAGCCGCACTGAGTTGTTCAATATGTTCAAAAGAACTCAAGGAAGCGCTTGCAACATTACGCCGCAAGCTGATAGAACCAAGATGAACTGTGTTGGACCGAGAACTTTCTCTGTCGACTGTAATTATAGTCACCAATACTGTCTCCCCGTCCGGCTCTAGAGTCTTTTGTATCTACATTTGCGTGGCAGTCATCCATTAGCTCAAACCACGTGCGCCTAGCTCTCAGTTGATAGGAAATAATATGAATTAATTAAGCATATCTTCCCTCTTGTCTAGGACGATTTATGTTTGCATTTCTGGACATCGTAATTTCTATGGGAACATACTGGCCTTAGTATCGTCTTAGTGGCCTTAGTGGCGTCTCTGTTGGGTTTAATTAAAATTGCAATCAATATTCGTATTTCAAAGATAAATCCCTCAACGACCTCCCGTAGAATCTTATCTCAAATACGTTTCAAATATGGTTGCAGACTTACTAAGTCATTTATTGCCTATATTTTTATGATAATTTGCCACATAAAGATTAATTTTAATTGAAACTCACACTAATGCAATTATCTTATGTTTAACGTTTATTATTATATTTGTTTCTTCTCACTTTAAATCAATAAAAAAAAGCCTTATCTCTACATTCATTTGCAACTATTTGAATACCAAAATGCTCTAAGTTAAATTACTCCTTAAAATCAACCGAAATTCAAAATAATTATTTTATGATTGAATTTCTCATTTATTTTTAATAAAAACTGCATTTCAACTTTTTTTTTTGTAACATTTTTGTCTTAGATTTTATTAAGTTTTTTCGTTCTCCGGTAAAGTACTGAAAATTTAAGATACGACCTTTCTATCTTAAGCCATCGATATATGTGTGTATAGGGTGTTTTTTATAGAGGTATAGAACTTTAAGTTGCAATAAAACAACGATGGATTATTCGATTGACATGAATTTCATTTATCCGAAAGATAATCTTATGGCATTATATTTTAAATATGATTTCTGGCATATGACCGCCACGGCTCGCGCGGATGTAGTCCAATCTGGACGTCCAATTTTCGATGACTTTTTCCAACATTTGTGGCCGTATATCGGCAATAACACGGCGAATGTGTCTTCCAAATGGTCAAGCGTTTGTGGCTTTACCGCATAGACCAATGAGCTTACATAGCCCCACAGAAAGTAGTCCAGCGGTGTTAAATCACAAGATCTTAGAGGCCAATTCACAGGTCCAAAACGTGAAATTAGGCGGTCACCAAACGTGTCTTTCAATAAATCGAAATAAAATTGCACTATTTGCAAGCGTTGTTCAGGTGTGAGTCTATTCATGATGAATTGCCAAACCAAACTGAGAATAAATCACTTGACAGCTGTTAAATCGGTCGCCATCTTGAGAAGTAATGCCAACTTAAAGTTCTATACCTCTATAAAAAACACCCTTTATATGCATGTTATCTGAGTATACAAATTTATTACAACTTTAGTAGAATAAAACTTTAATGTGACAGTCATTAAAAATGTTTAAAATTTTGCGAAAATAAAAAATCATTTAATACTCGAAGATTAAACGAATTGCAATCAATATTCTATCGTTTGAATTCTTTTTTTAATAGCATTTAAAGTACAGTACCAAACTCGCACCAGAAAATAGACAAAACCAAACCCTCGAACCAACACTATTTAATGTCAAACAAAAAAATAATGAAAAAAAAAGAAAACATTTTATATTCCATTTTCCATTCCGTCTTATTGGTTTTGTGTGTGTGTCAATATAAAGTCATACGATTGATTTTTAATAAAACAAATTACAAAAAAAAAAATAGAATTCAGTTGTCAGAATTTTTTCTCCTTCGTACTCGTATTGGAAAGGAAACTTGATTTAAAATGCTGGTTTCGGCACAACGACCAATACAATTTCTCGTTCAACATTTACATAATAAACAATTTAAGAGATTCTTTAATCAGTACCACTACAGTCTGCGATATGCCTTTAAATCCAACTGTCAAAGGAGTAAGAAGGAGGAGGGCAAAAAAGTTGATGTGTGGAAGAACTATCCCATGATTGATTATAGTTTTGATGCTCTAGTCGTGGGTGCTGGAGGTGCAGGCCTAAGAGCAGCACTGGGTTTAGCGCAACATGGCTTTAAGACTGCTCTCATATCAAAACTATTTCCAACGCGTTCGCATACGGTAGCTGCTCAGGGTGGCATAAATGCCGCTTTAGGTAATATGGAGGAGGATGATTGGCGTGATCATTTCTATGATACGGTTAAAGGATCCGATTGGCTGGGAGATCAAGATGCTATTCATTACATGTGTCGAGAGGCTCCTCGAACGATTAACGAGCTGGAAAATTGGGGAATGCCTTTTTCCCGCACAGCCGATGGTAAGATTTATCAAAGAGCCTTTGGTGGCCAGACGCTTAAACGTGGCAAGGGTGGTTTGGCGCACAGAGCTTGCGCTGTTAGTGACAGAACTGGCCACGCCATGATACATACTCTCTATGGAAAATTACTGTCGTTTGATTGCCAATGTTTCATTGAATGTTTTGTATTGGATTTGTTGTTTGAAGACTGCAAATGTTGTGGTGTCATTGCATGGAATTTGGAAAATGGTCTTATATACCGTTTTCGGGCACCCAATACAGTTTTGGCTACGGGTGGCAGTGGCCGTACATATTTTTCAACTACAGACGGTCATACGAGTACGGGCGACGGAACAGCAATGATAGCACGGAGAGGCCTACCCCTCCAAGATATGGAGTTTGTGCAATTTCATCCCACAGGTATATATGGCGCCGGTTGCCTTATTACCGAGGGTGTGCGTGGTGAAGGCGGATTTTTCCTCAATTGCAAGGGTGAACGTTTCATGGAACGATATGCTCCTAAAGCAAAGGATCTTGCATCACGTGATGTAGTTGCACGTGCCATGACAGTGGAGATTCTTAATGGCAATGGTTGTGGACCTGAGAAGGATCATGTTCACTTACAGTTACATCATTTGCCCAAAGATGTCGTACTTAAACGTTTGCCAGGCATTGTTGCTACAGCAAAAATATTTGCTAATATAGATGTTTTTAAAGATCCAGTGCCAGTATTACCAACCGTCCACTATAATATGGGTGGTATTCCCACGAATGTTAAAGGCCAAGTAATTACCGTAGATAACAAAGGTAAGGATTTTATTGTACCCGGCCTGTATGCATGTGGAGAGTGTTCCTGTTCCTCTGTGCATGGAGCTAATCGACTAGGTGCCAATTCACTGTTGGATTTATTAGTTTTCGGTAAAGCATGCGCCGACGCTATTGCAGAGACTAGCAGGCCTGGACAACCCTTACCACCTCTAAAGCAATCAACGGGCGAAGATACTATTGCCAACTTGGACAAGCTACGCCATGGTAAGGGCAATGTAACGCCAAACACAATTCGTACTAGAATGCAAAAAACTATGACCAAACATGCTGCCGTATTTCGGGAAGGCAAACTTCTTCAAGAAGGCTGCAAAATTATACAGGAGCTATATAAGGATTTTCAAAATGTTAAAATTGTCGACGAGAACATGATCTGGAATACAGATTTAATGGAAACACTAGAATTGCAAAATCTTTTGACAAACGCCGTAGCTACTGTAAATTCAATGGAACACCGAAAAGAATCTAGAGGAGCCCATTCCCGAGAGGATTTCAAGGAACGCATTGATGAATATGACTACAGCAAAGATCTTAAGGGTCAAAAGAAGAAACCCTTAGATCAACATTGGCGAAAACATTTGCTTGTATGGATTGATGAAAGTGGAAAGATAACCATTAAATATAGACCCGTCACCGATACCGTATTAGACGATTCAGTCGAAGCAATACCGCCTGCCCCTAGAAAATATTAACAGCGAATGAAGGTAGGCGCAGGAAATTCAGTGATGAAATGAAATGATTTTATTGACAGTTGTGTGAAGAATTTAAACAAGCCTAAGAACTATTTGCAAGTCAATATTTATGCAAAAATAATACGAATACACATTGTAAACGTCATTGCATAAGTAAGCACATCAAACCATCTTTATTTGAAAGCTATTTATTTACTAGGTCATCATCATGCTTTCGCGTTTCCCGGAAGATTATAATCTATCTCTATTTACAATTTATATTCTCCTTATTGATTGTTGTTTTTATTATTTCTGTATTTATGTATGTATTTGGTTGGTAAAATAATTTTCTTTCTTTCTGTAAATGATTAAAGAATTCCAGAAAAAAATATAAACGCACCACAATTTTTATTCGTTTCGATATCGTTTTCCCTCACATTCCCCTTTATCCATAATCTATCACTTTTACAATTTATTTTCTCCATTTGCTGATGTCTTATTTTAT
The DNA here is from genome assembly GCA_930367235.1 of Sarcophaga rosellei. Classification (NCBI taxonomy): domain Eukaryota; kingdom Metazoa; phylum Arthropoda; class Insecta; order Diptera; family Sarcophagidae; genus Sarcophaga; species Sarcophaga rosellei. Next base: position 26,345,579 of record OV884020.1, on the reverse strand, counting down.
TCTTAGTATTTTTCTTTTCTGGTGAAATGTATTTCCTAATGTAAATGATTAAAAGATTTCTTGAAAAACGAAAACGATAATAGTTTCTTTTTTAAATGATTGCAGATTTGCTATAAATGAACTAAAAGAAAATTGAAAAAAAGCTAAGGAATAATGCATACACATAACGGCTAACTGTATTTCTAAAAATTTTAAGCACTAAGGGCCATTATTACAACTTGCCGTTAAAGTTGGGTTTAGTTAAAGGTAACTTTAGCTAAAGTGAACTTTAAAGTCACTTAACTTATTTTTGTTATTACAACCTACAGATAAAATAAAGCTAACTCGTGCAAAAATATGGCAGTGCCCAAGCAATGCTGGTAACATTGCTCAATTGAACAAGTTTTTTTTTTAACACAGTGGCAACGAAGAGCCTCTTTTTTTGTTGTTGTATTTGCTTAACTTTAAAAGTTATCGGTAGGATGATCCTCCCTTTACCTTATTGTTCACTTATAACAATGAAAAAGAATTTATCTGCCCGTTAAAATCCTCCTTTTCGTTAACGACAAGTTGTTATAATATATACATACATACATAATTGGCCATTACAACCCTTCAGTCAGGATTGCGGACTAGCTTCTCACACCACTCACGTTGTGCATGTTAATTTTATACACGAGTAGCGGGACCTACAGTTTAACGTCGACTCCGAACGACAGATTTTTGAGAAACTATTCATGACAATTTTATTTACTCTCAGAGTTTTTGCCAGAAATCTGCTGAGAAGAAGTCGCCGAAGAAATATTTTTTTTTTCATATTTCGTTTTGATGTCTGACCTGGGGTTTGAACTCGGGCCTTACGTCTAATAAGCCAACATACTACCTACCAGACTACGGCGACTTCAAAGTTGTTATAATAGCCCTTAAAATTTAAAGTTAGAGGTAGGATGATCCTCCCTTTAGCTTAAAGCTCACTTCTACCTTATTGTCCACTTATAATAATGAAAAACAATTTATCTGCCAGTTAAAATCTTCCCTTTAGTTAATGGCAAGTTGTAACAATGGCCCTAAATATTTGTTCAGTTTGTAAATTTTATAAAATAACGCTAAATGTGAGTATATTTTGTCAGGTTTAAAAAAATCGTAGACAATTATAATGAGTTTATGTAAATATGAAACCTATGGAAATATTTTATTGGAGTCAGTTAATTAACTCGTGAAAAACTCAGAGCACAATTTAAAAAGACTACTTTCATGAAACTTCTTGAAGCAAAACAAGTTAGCATTTTAACGATTTCGTACAATATTGTAAATAGCTCTAGCTCTATTGCGGTTAGGCAGAGGCATTTAAATATTAAATTATATTTTCAAAGTATTAAAAAGTTACTATTTATGCGAATATATTTTGTACAATTTTAAATATAATTTTATTAATTCAGTTATTGTAATCACCTTGAGATTATAATTATATTTTTTATGAATAGAATTACACTATGCGACGAAATATATTAATTAAATACACCCAGCTAATGCCATACTGTAAGTTGTGAGTAGAACTCAAAAATATTTATTTTAATATTTCTTGAACCCTCCAAACTTGTTTTATTTGGCAAAACACTGTTTTTTTGGACTTTACGCACAAATTTATTGATTACACAAACATTTCTAAACCGATGTCCAAAATTTAAACCTTATAAGAAAGGAGAGGAATGGGCATTAACAACGTTATACATATGTGTATTATTTGACTTAATATGCTATGGGATTTGATGAGGTAAACTTGATAAATGCTAATTTTTTTCAAGTTTGTCCGTTCATAGTAGCAAACTTTAATTTAAAAATATAAAATAAGTAGTCGTGCAAACGTGAAATTGACACATTTTGCGACAAGCAATTAAGATCCGTCAAAACTTGTGAAAATTTTTGAACTGAAAGTTCATTTGATAAGATGACATACATATATAAAAACATAACATGACTGTTATAATATTTAAATAATAACTAGGGTAATTTTTTCCGATTTGATCAAACGAAGTGTCAATCTCTACACAAGTTTAGCCGACCAAACCTCATAACATGTAAGTTTGAACAATATGTTTATGTATAACATTTTAAAGGCTCATCCCCTGTTCAAAAAATTTGAAAATACGTCAAAAAATTTTTGGATTTTGGTGTTATTACAGAATAAAATTCATTCACATAATGAGATATATGCGTTAACATGAACACTTTTTTGTTACTTTGACTGTTCTAAACCGTGAACAGCTCTGAAACGTAAATTTAAATTTTAAATTACTTTTTTTCAGAGATCAACAATTAATCGGTTTTTCTCTACTCATACTTATGAAATTTTGAGTATGAGTGAATCAACAGGATTGAAATTCAATTACTCTGATTAATTTGTATTCACTACAACATTAATTTATAAGTACAGGTTGCAATGAGTATGAGTACAACGTTGACTTTAAACTCATAACATTTGAAATATGTTTGATTCATACGCCTATTCATGCAGATTCATAAATTTAGAAAAATACTTATAATTCTCATAAATGATTAGAGTGATTCGAATCATTCATAAAAATTTACAAAGCAAACACACAACCATCTAGTGAGTATTGTAGTGTTCGTACGCGAATCATACTTATTTTGTGATTCTTGTAAATGTTGAGTAATGGAGTACTTCAAACTTTGAATATGAGTAGTATGACGATGATTCGAATATACTCATCTTTTTGAATACTCATTGCTGATCTCTGCTTTTTTTATTTATATTCACTTCTATGATGTTTTCAACGATATGGATGATTAAGTTTTTAAATTTTGGAAATCACCCGCATAAAACTTATCACCTCTTTGTTTTGCTTTGCTTATCAGACACCAATCGGAAACGTGAACAAAATTGGAATGAACAGCCTTCGCAGAAATTAGTTCACGTCTCTGTGAGTTTACTGTAATAAAATCTACAGGGTGCCTCAAAGGAATGTTGAAACATGTTTAACCCTCACCGGCAATGTATTAAAATTGAGTTCAATGCTACAGTAGATAAACCTTGCTTTTTCAACGTCTATGAAACTCTTGCTTCAGTTTAATGGACTTAAAAATTAACAGGGGACTGGCGCTGCTGGACTATATTCAAATTCAAAACTCAGGTTTCAGAAGGTCCTCTCGGTATTTGTAAACCATTTTGAAACATTTTTCAAAAAACTAAATTTCTTTTACATCAATATGATACGAAATGAAACAAATCTGTGTGATAGTGTATACAGTGGACAGCAAAAGTCTTAGTACAGTAATATATTTTTTGACAGGCTTGATACTTTTGCACAAAGTCCCGATATGACTTCAAGAAAGTATTTAGGAAATCATTTGAAAGAACGGTTACGTAATCGCTAAACCTCAAACAAAAGTCAACCGAAAAACTTGCTCATGGTGCCACCAGAAAACACTAAACAAAACTTGTAAATGGAGTGCTTGAGCTTAAGGGATATTCTACTTAATATAAGGGATAACATTTTCATATATTAGGCCCTTGAATTTTAAATTTACTCAGGGTTCTCCTTGGGGGTACCTATGGAATCATTAGAATCTTTTCCTTATTTTTCCCTTGTTTTATGAAAAACATTAAAAAATTGTTTGTTTTATAGTAAAGCAAAAATAAATTAATAAAATAAATATACAGTGAGCGCCATAAGTGAATCAACACCGACTATAATTTTAAATTTTCTATTATGTTCTTAAGTATAAAAAAGTTCATATATCATTGTTGTTTTTGTTTTAAGTTTTTATAACTAACTAGCTGACCCGGCGAACTTCGTCGCGCCCAAAACTGATTTTTTTTATTGCCCAAAACAGATCACATTATATATTTATTGTAATAGCGCTGACGAAGTTGTAGTTGTTGTACTCACTCTAAAACAAAAACTAACAGACATACATGTTATATATGTACATATGTAGTTATAAACCATCGAATTAGCCGACTTATAGGTATCTCTTAAAGGGGGGGGGTTGCCACGCCCATTTTTGGTGAGTTTATCGATATCGACTCTACGAACTTACCCACCAAATTGCATTCGTCTACGATTACTATGTTCCTAAATATTCAATTTTAAAGGTTTGCCACGCCTACTTTTTGCTATATCGAATTTTTTTTAAACCATCTAAACCTGATAGGCTTTCGAATAAAAGAAGAATGGTTAAAATAGGTTGAGTAGTTTAAGATTCCCTATTTTTGGGATTGTCGATATCGACTCTACTTACCCATCAAATTTTATTCGTCTACGATCAATATGTACCTAAATATTCAATTTTAGCGATTTGCCACACCCTCTTAACATTTAGGGGTATGAAAAATATATGTTGTCCGATTCGCAGACCTACCCGATATGCACACAAAATTTCATTTTGTTTCTAACACCGTGACACGAGAATTTTATATATTAGATAAATACAGGTTTTTATTTTTGGAAATTTATTCGACTGTTCTCATTTACTTTTCTTGCTATCCTAACAAAATGAATTATCTCAGTGGTGTTTACTCACTTTTGGCGCTCACTGTACATATAAACTATAAATTTTTATACAAACTTTTGATTAAAATTCATGAAATTGCTAAAATATATTGCCGTACTAAGACTTTTGCTGTCCACTTTATATTGTGGTCGTTTTATAAAACCTAATGCAGTGCAAGTAAGTATGTAAGTAAGTTTTTTTTTTATTTTATTGTAAATACATATAAAGAAGCTTTTCTTACAGGCTGTCTTGGTGGATGTATACTGGCTGCCCTCCAAATATTTGTGGCGTAAGTCGTTTTTATCGCATTCGATATTTGTAAACTTTTTCTCAATATTACATTCATTTTGTCAAACGTAATTTAATATCTGTTTTCTTTTCTTTTTTTTTCTTTTTCTTCTTTGTTATGAAGTTGATACGAATGAATGAACTTAAAAAAAATCAATTTCGTATTGCAGACAAGCACTTAAGAGACAATTACAACTAAACTGCACTTTTGGAAGGGATTTTATATGTATGTTTTATTTTCTTAAGAATATTTTTCTTTCACATCACTTTACAACGATTTGAACTGAGCGGTTTAATACATCGCTTCAAACTGATGTGCTATTTCAGTCAATACGACAAACTGTATGGAGAGCTCATCATTCAGCTGATAACGAATTTTTCAAAGTTCATAAGAATGTAACATGCTATGTACATGCATACGTATTTGTTTACATGTATTTGTGTTTTTAAGACATTTATTGTTTTCCGTAATAAATAAATATAAACACTGATTGTATACGTACATACATACATATGTACATGTGAAATGCAAGTGATTATTATTTCGTTGTTTCTATTTTCTTGTGTTGCCGGTAATCTCTTATTTTTTTTCAACTATTGTTTTTGTCCATTTTATATGACAAACAATCTTGACAGGCAGACAGACGAAGGGCTGTTTTTGTCCATATTATATGGCAAACAAACTTGACAGGCAGACAGACGAAGGGCTTATTATCAATTAATAATATATGTTCAGTTGTTGTAATATACTTAAAAAAAAATTCATACTTCAACAGTATTTTCTTTAAATTTCTTTTACAACAGGTACATAATATATATTATTAATCGAGTAAATAATATCAAGTCTACAAAATTACTAAGGGCCATTATTACAACTTGCCGTTAACTAAAGGGAGAATTTTGACGGGCAGATAAATTGTTTTTCATTATTATAAGTGGACAAACCTGGTCACCGTGGTCTAGTAGGTGGTGTGTTGGCTTATTAGACGAAAGACCCGGGTTCGAATCTCAGGTCAGACATCAAAATGAAATATGAAAAAATATTTCTTAGGCGACCTCTTTCTGTCAAAAACTCTGAGAGTAAATAAAATTGCTATGAAAAAATTTCTCAAAAATCTGTCGTTCGGAGTCGACTTTAAACTGTAGGTCCCGCCACTCATGTATAAAATTAACGCACACAACATGAGTTGTGTGAGAAGATAGGCCGTAATCCAGACTGAAGGGTTGTAATGGCCAATTATGTATGTAAGTGGACAATAAGGTAGAAGTGACCGATAAGCTAAAGGGAAGATCATCCTACCAGTAACACTTAAAGTTAAGTTTATGTCTGGTTATTTTATTACAAACAACCCCGAAGAAAAAATTCAAAAACCGTTCTTTTTAACAGAATATCCTTAAAAAAAAGGACATGGATGATCGTCCTTCGACAAATTGTATACACAGTTCGCGCCTTGAAAACCCCTTTCTTATGACACCCAAACTGTATATGTTGGTTAGGAAACAAATTCTCAAATTGACCAAACATGGAAAATAGACCCTTTTTCAAAATGGTCCAGCTCACGATAGGTCAAAGCTGTAGCCGAAATATTTTAAATGTCATCATAAAATATACCAATGCTCATTTTGAGGGGGGTACATCTTGCACGAATTTCGCTTCCATACAACTTGAGTCGCTCTAATATACATACCTTAAATAAGAAGGGAGGCTTAAAAATATATACGTTTGGAAAAAATATTTTTTCAAGATTTATCCTAACAAACTACATATGTATTTATACTAACGTTTTTATACTTATCTAAACTTTGCAAAATAATTCGATTACAAAACATGAATTATTTACAAATAAACAAAACCAAAAAAAATTAATTTTCAATGCTTTAAATGTATGTACGTCTGTATGTTTATTATTCTATTATTAATATAACGTCATTCTTATCAATCAAGGCAAATAACCTTTAATCTTACAAGTCTAAGCAATAAAAAATAAAAAAATTAAATAATTAAATAATATTCTCTTTAAAAAAAGAGAAGTTGATTTATTTATATAATAAATCAATACATATATACGTATGTATGTATATGGCATGTATGTATTGATGGATACAAACTTATTTGATCTGTGATCTGATTGAATAGCTTTTCTAGAGGTTTTTTGAAGGGTACGATGAATTACAGAAAGCGATAAGAGATAAGAAAATATATGACTTACAAACTTGTTTGTGTGATGGTATCTTATTCCGAATGCGATAAACCTAGATTTGCTTCGTGTATATTTTTATCTCTATAGATTATGTAAAGTCTAGTGGCAAATATTCTACTGTTTTAACAAACTTGCTGTGATAAGAGATGTAGAGAGACGTCTCTTATTTTGGCTGTCCAATCTTTTAATTCAATATATAAAATTAATTATAATTATATTCGTTGCATTGAAAAAGTGTTCATATAATTGTCTTGGTTTCTCTGGCTTTTTTTTAAGAAACAGTTATCAGTTCATAGGAACTTGAATAAAAAGTAGTCCAAATAATAAAAAAATAATTTATACCAACACGATAATGAGTCACATATCTTGAGTCTTTCCCAACAAAAATTAAAATTTTTTATATATGTATGTAAATATGTAGGTCATCACACTCCATTAATCTTTTAGATTTAATTTTTAAATCGTCAGTACACATCGTAAGAACATATAATTACTGTAAAGGGCTATCCATTTCGTGGTTTCAAAAGTATGGGACTGGAATTCGACATCTGTCAAACTAAGTTGTGAAACCAATTTTTTTCTTTTCAGTTAAAAGTCTGACATTGACGAAAATGGATCGCTTAACTATCACACAACGCATAAAAATTATCAAAATCTACTACAAAAATGGTGATTGTGCCACAGCCACGTATCGTGCTTTAAGAGGAGATTATGGTTTACATAATCGTCCAATTACACAAGCAATTGGAAAAATTGTGAAGAAATTTGAAGAGACTGGAGTGGTTACAAATATTGAAAGGCCTGTGCATCATCGTTTCGCTCGTTCCGCTGAAAATATCGCTATTGTAAGTGAAAGTGTTGCCGAAGACCCGAATGTGTCGATTCCTCGCCGTTCTCAGGAATAAGGACTGTCTTACGGCACATTAGGGCGTATTTTGCATTTAGATCTACACCAACATCCATATAAAGTACAGCTCACGCAACAACTGAAGCCAGCTGACCATTCACAACGTCGTAGATACGTGGAATGGGTGCTTGAACAACAGGCTGTGGACGGCCATTTTTCGAACAAAATTTTCTTCAGCGATGAAGCATATTTCACACTCGCTGGGTATGTTAATAAACCAAATTGTCGTATTTGGGATTCTGAGAATCCTCAAGTAATTGAAGAGAGGTCATTACATCCAGAAAAAGTCACTGTTTGGTGCCCTCTTTGGTCCGAAGGTGTGATTGGGCCTTACTTCTTCGAAAACGACGATGGAACGACTGTCACCGTCAGACGGTGCCACATGCCACACAACTCGAGCGAATATGGCTTTATTGCAAGAGACATTTCCTGGCCGCGTAATTTCTCGTCGTGGCGATATCAATTGGTCACCAAGATCATGCGATTTGACACCATTCGACTTTTTTATGTGGGGCTACGCGAAAGACCGTGTTTGTGCAGATAAACCTTCAACTCTTGAGCACTTAAAAACCAACATTCGTCAAGTTATGGCTGAGATACCGCCCAATATGTGTCAAAAAGTGCTCAAAAATTACCTCAAAAGAATCAATGCTTGCAACACTTCGCGTGGAGGTCATTTAAATGATGTAGTGTTTCACGCATAATGTCAATGTTCAAACTTTACAATACAAAAGAAATATCATGAAAAAAATATTTAGGTTAGAGGACGTGTACTTGTCAACAGTATCCGGAGGTACTGTACTTGTTTTATTTACGTTTACTTTTGAAACCACGAAATGGATAACCCGATATAATAAAGCCATAAACAGGCTAATTTTATAGAAACTATAATTTGAATTTAGTAAACCTGCATATACATACATATAAGAATTTGCCGCATACTTCAATATAAAACATGCATAATTGATCATTACAACCCTTCAGTCAAGATTACGATCTAGTTTCTCACACCACTTATGTTGTGTGCGTTAATTTAAGACATGAGTGCCGGCACCTACAGATTCTTGGGAAACTCTCCACGGCAATTCTATTTGCTCTTAAAGTTTTTGCCAGAAATCTGTTGAGAGGAAGTCGCCAAAGAAATATTTTCGATCTGTTGTCTGACCTGGGGCTTGAACCCTGGCCTTACGTCTAATAAGCCAACACACTACCTAAAGTTAAAACACCAGTTTGATGTCAATAACAATATAATATAACAATACTTACATATTGTTACACAAATGGAAACGACCTTATATCGTTTAACATAAACAATAAGTAAAAGCTACAAAAATAAAGGCCATGAATAGGAGTATGTGTACACAATACACACAACACAGATACGCACTAACAAATGCATCGAACACACAGTAAACAAACAGCAACAAACATGAGAGAGGATCAACAACGTAGACAAAATACACAAACAAACAATGTAGTAGCGTTTGAACTCTCAAGAACATTCTACTTCCAACACCTTCTTCAGACTGAAATGTGAGCATATAAAAAGGCCAGACAAAGCGGGCAGGAGTCGGTAATAACTCAGTCAGGCTTGTGTGAAGTTGCGTGTGAAGAAAACTGTCGTGGTTTGAAGATCTCTGCTATAGATCTCTACACTAGTATAAGTGTTGTTGCTTACAAAAAGGTTGTAAGCAGAGAAATAGAATAGTGAACAAGCAATTTGTTATTGTATAGTGAAGTTGTATGCGGTGGTACACAAAATTAGTGTGAATAATAAAGAGTTTAATTGAAAGTAAACACCAGCGATGCCAACTTAGCACTTTTTACGCTATTTTTAGCTCTTTTTGAATGCACGCTGCGCGTTTTTTTTCTATTTAGCCCTTTTTTTAAAAAAAGAGCTGGAATGGCCGTTTTTGGTTTAGTTTTTAGCACTTTTGGCACTTTTTGCAAAAAAAAAGCATTTTTTAATGACCTGCCATCGTTTTAGAAGTACAATACAAAATATACCTTTTTGTGCAACTGCTAGTTTAAAGACATTAACATATTAGCTTGAATTGCTGGAATTCCCTCTACTTACTTGCCTTTAAATACACTGTCGAACCAGAAGCTTGTTTAACACATTTATTACAGTGAATTAAATTCATACTAAATGAAAAAAACCTGAAATATTTTATGAAAAAATTTTGAGTTCCTGGCAAACACCAGGCGAAGTAGACCCAAAAGTAGACGAAAACTGTTAATTTGTTTATAGCTTTGAGTCTAATATATCTGACATACATACATAAAAAATTAATCAAGAAAAGCTTAATGAAATAAGGGCAAAATTACCATCAAGCTTTCAAATTTTAGAAAAAATTTCTGCATTTAGTGTAACAAATATTTTCTCTAATAATATAGATAATTTAGATAAACAACTATAAAGAAATTGAGGAACTTGAAAATAGTATACAAAATTTAAAACTATATAAATCGAAAAATCTGGATAGTACTGATAATTTTTGGATCGAAGTCGACCAATTTAAAATCTCAACGAACGAAAATTAATTTGGGAAACTTTCTTCCTTTGTGACACTGCCCTACTCAAATGCAGAAGTAGAACGCACATTTAGCGTTATGCATTGCTATGAAAAATAAAATAAGGTACAGCATCTCATTAAATACGTCTAATTGCTTAATTCATATAAAGTATGGATTAAAACGAAAAAAATGCATCAATTCTAATGAAAGCTACAAAAAGTCAAAATACTTTATCAAAACTGTTTTGTGGGCCGATGAGGAAGAAGACAATACAATTTTAATGATATTTTTTATATTTATGAACACTATTTAATATACTATTATTTTAGAATTAATTTAAATCCAAAGGACAAATAAAATTAATTTAAAAAACGTTACATTTTAATCTAGCCCTTTTTAGCTCTTTTTACTTGTTGCCCTGGCGCTTTTTGCATCTACAAAGTTGGCATCGCTGGTAAACACATATTTGTTTTTTACGAACCCATATTCCAAACGTTTTTAATAAAGTAAAAACATAACAATATAATAAGATCATTATTTCCCTCATTTCTTCAATACAATACCACATATCCATCTGTATGGAAACATTTAGCATGTACCGATTTTAAAACAAGATAAAAGTTTTCGGCTTATTGATATATTGTCAATCGAAGGTCTTTGAAAAATTAGTTTATTAGGAAATTAGTAGCTATCTATATACTAACTCGTTATTCACGAAAAGGCAATACGGATTTAGACCATAACACAACTCTCTTAGTGCGTTGGTTGATGTAAGCGAGGATAATAGATTGCCAGATTGATTAACATCCCAATATGTCATTTATTGTGCTACATGGTCATTCTAAGGCATTTGACACAGTCCATCATTCTATCTTGAAACTTAAACTGACCTCCTCGTACCTAAGCGACAGAAGTCAAAGTGTTAGCCATAATTCGGTTATATCCAGAAGCTGTTTAATGGCAAGAGGTGTGCCACAAAGCTCTATACTTGGCCCACTGTTTTATGCTAATGACCTACCATTTCAAGTAAAACATTGCCAAATACACATGTATGCTGATGACGTGCAGCATACATAAGTTGTAGTGCTAGTGATGCCCCCAACTGCATCCGTTTGATGCAGTTGGGGGCATCAAATTTATCATGGGCATCTGCAAATGGGCTAAGTATAAACGCCAACTAATTAATGGCATTACTGATAGGACAAAATGTGAAAATTTGATCACGTATCTACCACCAATTCAAATTAATTGACCAATTATAGGTTTTGTTAGAACAGCTAAAAATCTTGGCGTAACTATAATTAAAGAACTAGATTGTTCGGTCCACGTTAAAATGAACTGTGGAAAAACTTTTTCGATGCTTCGAAATCTATGGATGCCACAGTATTTTACACCAACTATTATTTGAATACTATTAGCGAAGACATATAGTATTTACTACTGACTCTTATGTACGGATGTTTACTAGCTAGCTAGCTGCGATGCATTTAGTAGACGAAGACTGAACGTAACTTACAATGCTATAGCACGATATATTTTCGGCATTAGAAGAAATAGGAGCATATCGCATTTCACCCGACTAATTTATAATTCCACATTTGACAATTTAATGAATTGCTGGACTCTGCTGTCTCTACACAAATTAATGTATAATCGACAGCCACCTTATTTATATGAGAGATTAATTTTTTCCAGATCAAAAAGAGGACAGCAGATAAATTCTATAAAATATAACAAGGCCATCTTTCAACAACACTTTTTCATTCACTCCATTCGTCTCTGGAGCCAACTTCCCCCTCAAATACAAATGATCAACAATTCAAACAATTTCAAAACTGCAATTTTCAACCACTTTACATATTTAATCTTCTCTAATTTTGTAAATGTTTTCCCCCTATAGTTTTATAATTGTGATATTCTTTTTTTAATATTGTTGTGATAATAATGTTTCTTTTTGATCTTTTCTTTTCAAATTATTTTTTTTTTTTTTTTGTTAAATTTGATAACTTAGTTAAAATTAATGTTACTAACAATTTCTGAGCAATACTAGGTCGAAGTGTTAGTTCTGGTGGCCCGTTGTGACGCCTCTGGTGAACGCAGTCCTTGTACCTGTAACAATGGCCACTGTGATCGAGATGATGTTACGACCAAGTACAAGTAGCTGGATGGTGCGCCTTCTATCTACTGAGGACCAACTGAGCCTAGCGGTGGAGAGGGACTCCTCATTGATCTAGAAGAGGTTGGCGTCTCGGAGGAATTTCCACGCAATGGGCAGTTTGAAAGATATTAGTTGATTTAAGAGGATTTCGGAAATAGTGCACCAGCTCTGGCGAGCTCATCGGCTCTGCAGTTTCACGGAATGTCACATTGTCCTGGGACCCAGATAAGTGTGACACTGAAGCGCCTAGAAGGAAGGTTGAGACAGCGGCTACGATCCCTGACGATCCTGGAATTATTTGCAACGTTCCACAGAGATTTTATAGCAGCCTCCTGACTATCAGAAAAGATCGAGATGCGGCTGAAAGGAACACCGTAGGCGAGGATCCATTGAGCGGTCCTGTACACCATATAATATTACAATACTTACATATAAGACGACCATAATAAACACCCCTAAGATATATAAATATGATTGTAATTAATTTATTTGTTAATTACAATACAATATATAATTACTTATGGGCTTAAACCATATGCTCAGTGTAGTGTTACAGACCAAAGTCTCTGGTGGAAACCGAACCCACAACACTCACGCTAATAGTCTAGCACATTTAAGATAAATAAATTGATTATACTGTGACAAAATTTGATTGCTCATAATTTCTGGAAAATTTATTAATTTGAATATTATTTTTCCAACGACTTGTGTATATAACGAATGTTGAATATCTAGTATCTAAATATATGCGGCCGCCGTAGTCTTGGAGACAGTGTCTTAAATTTCTAGACGGCAGTTTTTGAGTTGAAATCTCATCTGTAATAACCTGAAAAAAGAAATATGACAGAATCATTTCTCTTGGCGACCTTCTCTTAGCAGTCTTCAAGCTAAGTTTTAGGCAAATTAATAGTTACCATGAACAATTGAGAAAATATTTCCGTCGTTTGAAGTTGACATTAAATTGTATTTCCCGCCGTTAATTGATAAAGTTAAAGCACACAAAATAGGTGGTGTAAAAAGCTACGCCGAAAGTGTTGTAATATCCATTAAAGTAGGTATGTAAATAAAGATAGCGTTATACGGTAAACGCATACATATGCTATTTTTACTACTATGGTAACTAATTGAGAGTATCGGACGAAATTTTTAATTTGTATTTCAAACTTTGCTTTTTAGATATATTATCAGTCAAAAATTATACTCTTTTTAATATAGAAAGAGAAAGTTAAAATTAAGTTAAAAGAAATGCGCATTTATTCCACTTGATTTATTACAATTTATTTCAGACCATATATTGAATGCATTTGGCAAAATATTGTCACCACTTTAGGTTTATTTTGCAACGCTGAAAATTCAACTCGTATTTGTTTAAAGATTCTAACATCAATTACACTAGATTTGGTGCAGACCTTGCGCTGACCAACTTCCTCCTTTTCCCTGATTTTGGTGGAACTTGGTTAGTACAGGGACTGCTCTCACCCGTGGCATCACAACGGGCCGCTATGCGTGCTCAAGTGAGCTTTGTGACATCAGAGCTACCACTCCGACCTAACCTAACCTAACCTACACTAGATTTGAAACATTAGTTAGCTCACTTACCTGTAGATACGTTTATTAGATTGATAAGAAAATACAAATTTTATAATTATAATAAAATTCATTTACCGAAAATGTTTTACCATTTTAAAAGCCATGACCTATTTATGTAAGAATCAGAGATCAGCGATGAATAATCAAAAAAATGAGTAGATTCGAATCATACTCATAATTTCTGATATTTATACGCAATCATATTTATTTTAATATCATACTCATACTACTCATATTCAAAGTTTGAAGTACTCATCATACTAATACTTCAAAATAAGTATGATTCGCGTACGAACGCTATAATACTCACTAAAAGGTTGTGTGTTTGCTTTGCTTGCTGCCTTTGTCTTTCTTCTTTTTTGTTAATGCAACAACAACTAAGACTGTAAATTTTGATGAATAATTCGAATCACTCGAATCATTTAAAAGTATTATAAGTATTTTTTTAAATCTATGAATCTGAATGAGTAGGTGTATGAATCAAACATAACTTAGTTCCTGGACAAAAAACTTTCCAGTGATTTTAACATTAATATTATCTTATTTTAAATATTTATCCACAAATACCGCCTATCAAAGTGTTCAGCACCAGTGTTATGTGAACGAGAGCTCTATTTTAATCCGATACTCTGATTATTTTTCATTTCATCTGTATAACAACGGAAAACCTAAAACTTGAATGTCATTCCAACTCTGCTTTTTTCTTTAATCCTTTACACTTTATTGCAACCACCCGAATTCAATAATAGCTACCAAAAAAATGCAACATTCATTGTTCCTTGCCATTTCCAACTTTGTTTACACTCCCGCAGCTATGACTAATTCGGTTCAAACACAATGAAAACAATTAATGGTAATTAATTGCTTTTTATCCCAAAGTATGGCGTGTGATAATGGGTTTAGAGCGAACATTATATTTTATAAATGAGTTTTGGCGTTATTAAAGGGTATTATTAATATTACTGAAGCATATTACATATATAGGGTTATCCATTTCGTGGTTTCAAAAGTAAACGTAAATAAAACACATATAAAATATTTTTTTCATGATATTTCTTTTTCTGTTTTGTAGTGTTTAAACGTTGACATTATGTGTGAAACACTACATCATTTAAATGACCTCCACGCGAAGTGTTGCAAGCATTGATTCTTTTGAGGTAATTTTCGACCACTTTTTGACACATATTGGGCGGTATCTCAGCCATAACTTGACAAATGTTGGTTTTTAAGTGCTCAAGAGTTGAAGGTTTATCTGCATAAACACGGTCTTTCGCGTAGCCCCACAAAGAAAAAGTCTAATGGTGTCAAATCACATTATCTTGGTGGCCAGTTGATATCGCCACGACGAGAAATTACGCGGCCAGGAAATGTCTCTTGCAATAAAGCCATATTCGCTCGAGTTGTGTGGCATATGGCACCGTCTTGTTGAAACCACATATTCTCCAAGTTGTATTCTTCAATAGCAGGCAAAAAAAGTCGGTTATCATATGACCATAACTCTCCGAATTGACGGTGACAGTCCGACCACACCCTCGGACCAAAGAGCGCACCAAACAGTGACTTTTTCTGGATGTAATGGCCTCTCTTCAATTACTTGAGGTTTCTCAGAACCCCAAATACGACAATTTTGCTTATTAACATACGCACCGAGTGTGAAATGTGCTTCATCGCTGAAGAAAATTTTGTTCGAAAAATTGCCGTCCACAGCCTGTTGTTCAAGCACCCATTCCACGTAGCTACGACGTTGTGAATGGTCAGCTGGCTTCAGTTATTGCGTGAGCTGGACTTTATATGGATGTAGGTGTAGATCTAAATGCAAAATACGCCATAATGTGCCGTAAGACAGACCTAATTCCTGATAACGACGGGGAATCGATACATTCGGCTCTTCGCAACACTTTCACTTACAATAGCGATATTTTCAGCGGAACGAGCGAAACGACTCCAGTCTCTTCAAATTTCTTCACAATTTTGCCAATTGCTTGCGCAGTTGGACGATTATGTAAAACATAATCTCCTCCTAAAGCACGATACGTGGCTGTGGCATGTTGTGGCGTTGTGTGATAGTTAAACGATCCATTTTCGTCAATGTCAGACTTTCGACTGAAAAGAAAAAAATTGGTTTCACAGATGTCGAATTCGCATACTTTTGAAACCACGAAATGGATAGCCGTTTATTTCGAATGTTATGAGTTTGATGTCAACGTTATACTTACATATATTCATTGCAACCTGTACTTATAAATCAACGTCGTAATGAGTACGAATGAAGCAGAGTAGTTAAATTTCAATACTGTTGACTCACTCATACTCAAAATTTTATGAGTACTTATGAGTGGAGAAAAACGATTCATTGCTGATCTATGAAAGAATTTAAAAAATCAGCAACTGTAATAAAATATTCAAGAATTTTGGTAGAATTTTATTAGAAATCTGAAATTTCTCTCACTGTTGGAATAGATATCACGGCATAGTAAAGGGTATTTTTATAGAGGTATAGAACTTTAAGTTGGCATTACTTTTCAAGATGGCGACCGATTTGACAGCTGTCAAGTGATTTATTCTCAGTTTGGTTTGGCAATTCATCATGAATAGACTCACGCCTGAACAACGCTTGCAAATAGTGCAATTTTATTTCGAAAATAATGGTTCTGTGCGGAAAACGTATCGCGCACTACGTCCATTTTATCATCGACAAAATCGTCCATCAGAGCAGTTAATTCGATTAACCATGGAACGTTTCGCACCACGTTTACTCTTATTGATAACTCGCATCCCCAGAGACGCTGTACGGTGCGTACAGAAGAAGCTATTGCTGCTGTAGAGCGTAGCATTGAGGAAGACCCGAATGAGTCCATCCGCGGTATAGAGCCATGATTACTAACTTTTTCATTCCTGAATTGAATAACCATGATGTCCAGGAGATGTGGTTTCAACAAGACGGCACAGCTCGTGCCACAATAGATTTATTGAAAGACACGTTTTGGACCCGTGAATTGGCCTCCAAGATCTTTTTATTTAACACCGCTAGACTACTTTCTGTGGGGCTATGTAAAGTCATTGGTCTATGCGGTAAAGCAACAAACGCTTGACCATTTGGAAGACAACATTAGCCGTGTTATTGACGATATACGGTCACAAATGTTGGAAAAAGTCATCGAAAATTGGACGTCCAAATTGGACTACATCCGCGCCAGCCGTGGCGGTCATATGCCAGAAATCATATTTAAAATGTAATGCCACAAGATTATCTTTCGGATAAATAAAATTAATGTCAATCGAATAATCCATCGTTGTTTTATTGCAACTTAAAGTTCTATACCTCTATAAAAAAACACCCTATATTACTTATGATTGTTGTTCAGTTTCAAATAATAATAAGTTTCATTTATATTTTAAATAGACTTCAATATAAAATTTATAGTTCGTATAGACTCTATATATTATATTATATAATATATAGAGATATTATAGAGTATACCGTAAAGAACATATTTGGATAACTTTCGAAATTTATCTCGTACCACTATTAAAACGCAATAAATTACTTTGAATCGCCGTAGATGGGTTTCTCATCTAAAATATTTTTTTTTTTAATTTTTTTGCTTTATCTCATATATGTTGTATTGACTGAGAGACAATTATTTTTTATCTTACAATTTTATTGTCTGATAAATATCATGCTGTCAATAACATTCGAATGTCTTTTATCATTATCAATCGTTTTCAGTGTTTTATTAATCATCAGTGCGAACACTTCTTAATGAATATAAAAGACAATAAATTTACAACATTTTTTTTATATATAATAACCACAATCTGAATAATCGAAACAATTATGAATTCCGAATGTGATGCAGATGATGACAACTTTAATGTAAAACGGTAATTTCTTTGACTTCTTTTAATATTCAAAGTGAATACGCATTTAATGTCTCTCAAATTCCTTTACTTCTAGTAAAACTAAAGAGAAACCACCATTATGGGATTCTTTTCAAGATCCACCCTCAAAACGAGCAACTGGTTCAGCTGCTAACTGGACCAAGTTGAGTGTAATTTTGAAACTCTTCAAAGTCTTTACATACTTGTTTGTATTTACTGTTATGTTGATTGCCGCAATTTTATCTAAAGTTTCATATACTTTCATGGTTGCCCATGTTAAATCAAATACCAGCGTAAAATTTTGCAATATTATTGGTATGTAATGAAAATAAATACACAATGCATACACAACATCAATTTTGCTTGAAATATTTTTTTTCAATTCTTCAAAATAGATAAGAAATCTGACAACTATTACGCAGAGTTGCCGACCAATGAACAAATTGCATGGATTTGGGCCTTAATATTTGCCTTTGCTGCGCCGGAAGCTTTCACATTTTTTCGTTCTTTACGTATTTGTATATTCAAGGATGTCAAATCGCCTACATGGCCAGAAGTATTATTGGTATGTGAACAAAAATTCTTGGTAAAAATTCATAACATACGTACGTACCATATGCATTTCACATTCATATACACGAGATTTATTCTTTTGCAATAAATTATTGTATTTAATACGGTGTTCAGATATGCACGATTATTGAGCTTTATATTTGATATAAAGTTTCAAATAATTATTGTGCAATATATACACAAATTGATAGAATATTGAGTAAAGCTTAAAATACAGCACTGTCATGAGTAGGTTCAGTGAGCATATTACAAACAAACAAAATAATAAACAATGTTGTTGAAACAACCAGCTGTTTTGTTTACCATCTGTCAAATGAATATTGAATAAGCAGCTGAACTGCGTATATTAATATGTGTGAACACTTAAAATATTGTACTCAATAAACCGAATATTGATTCAATAAAAGTGCATATCTGAACATAGTATAAGTGTTGCAAAAAATTTTAAAAGTATATTCACACACTCATGTAAATAACAGATTACAAACAAGTTATATTTACATACATACATACATAATTGGCCATTACAACCCTTCGTCAGGATTACGGCCTAGCTTCTCAACACCACTCATGTTGTGTGCGTTAATTTTATACATGAGTGGCGGGACCTACAGTTTAAAGTCGACTCCGAACGACAGATTTTTTGAGAAGCTTTTCATGGCAATTTTTACTCTCAGAGTTTTTGCCAGCAATCTGCTGAGAGGAGGTCGCCGAAGAAATACTTTTTGTATTTTGTTTTTGATGCCTGGCCTGGGATTCGAACTCGGGCCTTTCGTCTAATAAGCTAACACACTACCTACTAGACCACGGCGAAGTTATATGTATCTATCTTTAATACCAGCCAAGAAAAGTTTTTTCACCCGTTTGTGATGTTGCCATATATGTAGTATGCTTATCAAAATTGAGCCTAGATTGATAAAGATAGTAAATGTAACTTTAACGAACCATAGATAACATTTATGAATATTGCATTAGGTCGGTTACCTATTACATACGTACAGTGAGCATCAAATGAATATAAACACTTCATTTTATTTGATAAAAATTAACATTTTATTTATTAATAACACGGTGCGACAGTCAAAATACACCCGGCTAATGACATAGCGTAGGTTGTGAGTTTTGTTGAGTAGAACCCAAAAATATTTTTTTATATTTCTCGAACCCTCCAAACTTGTTTTATTTGACAAAAACTGTTTTTTTGTTCTTTTCATAAAAAATTATTGATTCTCAACCTATTTTCTAAATCCATATTTTTTTAAAAGGGAACAGATGAGCCTTTAAAATGGTATACAGTAAACCCTCCTATAACGCGGTACTCCCAGAACGCGGTTTCCATATAACGCGCCGCTGAAATTGCGACAGCCCTCCTATAACGCGGTACTCTCAGAACGCGGTTGCCATATAACGCGGTTTTCACATAACGCGGTACTCGTACAGAGCGGTTTATGTTCAACAACATGCCGTAAGTTCCTTCCGCACAGCAACTGAATGAATCTAGTAACTAGATATTGTAAGAGGGTTTAATATCAGTTTTATTTTCGACGGAAAAGCACAGCGTAGATATACAAACACATTTTTATATAAAAAGGCCAGCTTATCTCACAGCCGTCTACGACATTCTAAAAATTTATCTAGAACTTATGTATATCTGACAGTGAGAATGAATGTTGAAAAATTGTATAATTTTACAAGTCTTTCTTGTTTTTGTTAGAAAACAGTATTATAACGCGGTACGAACGAAGTGATTTGTACTAATTCCGAGTTTCTTATAGCGCGGTTTCCATACAACGCGGTAGACGGTTTCCATAGAACGCGCGACGAATTTGCCTGGCTAGTACTGTTAAATCCGAGTTTCTTATAGCGCGGTTTCAATACAACGCGGTACGCACTCACCGCGTTATAGGAGGGTTGACTGTACATAAATATTTTGTTCAAATTTATATGTTATGCGTTTTGATGGGGTAAACTTGGAAAATGTTATTTTTTTTTCCTTATTTTTTCAAGTTTGGCCATTTAATTTTAATTTTTTAATTGCAAAATTTAATTTAAAAAATATATAAGAAGTGATGACATTCTGAAAGTGCATTATCTTGTGAAGAAATTAATATTTCGTTTGATAAAAGTGGACAAAAATTATTTTAGTTATTATTTAAACAGTATAACAGTCGTGTTATATTTTTTATATATATCTTCTCATCAGATGAACTGTTAGTTCAAAAATTTTCAAAAGTTTTTAAGGATCTTGATCGTCTATCGCAAAATGTATATATGTATGTATATATAAAAAATAATTATAATTATAGTAACATATAAAAAACAATGTTACAATGTTATGTATATAATCCAAACGTTTTTCAAATAATGTGAGGTTTTTGCTTTGATTCGACACTCACTATGAGTTTCATGTCAACGTTGTACTCATACTCATAGCAACCTGTACTTATAAATCAATGTTGTAATGAGTACGAATGAGACAGAGTAGTTGAATTTCAATACTGTTGACTTACATACTCAAAACTTACAAAACTCAAAGTTTTATGAGTACTAATGAGTAGCGAAAAAACGATTCATAGCTGATCTCTGATGTACATGACTTTAAGTCATTAAACATGATCAGTACAATTCCTTTCATAATGTAAAGGCTTTGCGAATGTCAACAGAAATCATATACGAGTACATATTCATATTGCATTCGCTTTCGATTTCTTTCATATAAATGTAAAAAGTTTTATTTTTTTTAAACACATGCCAAATGGTATTAAATGAATGTATCTTTAAATTTCCAGGTGGTAACATTTGAATTGCTTCATGTAGTTGGTTTAGGAATTTTGACGTTTTATATTTTTCCCCAAATGGATTCGATACGAGTGTTGCTTTTGTGCAGCAGTGTTTGCTTTGTACCTGCTTTACTCAGTAAGTATTTTATTACTACTAATAATGCAGAATATTATTATGAACTAATTAAAACGGACACAGTTCATTTGTACGAATTGTTTGCAGTTTGAAATACAGAAATCGCCAATTACACTATGCGACAAAATTAAAAAAAATTAAATACACCCAGCTAATGATATACTGTAGATTGTGAGTTTTGCTGAGTAAAACTCAAAAATATTTTTTTTATATTTCGTGAACTCCCCAAGCTTGTTTTATTTGACAAAAACTATGTTTTTCGAATTTACGCACTAATTTATTGATTACACAAACATTTCTGAACCGATCTCCAAAATTTAAACTTTATTAGAAAGAAGAGGGATGGGCCTTTAAAAGGATATACATGTATATAATATTTGACTTAATATGCTATGAAGTTTGATAAGGCAAACTTGACAATTGCGAATTTTTTTTTTGCAGGATTGTCCGTTCATAGTAGCATACTTTAATTAAAAAAATATAAATCTTGTGAAGAGATTGAGACTTCGTGTGATCAAATCGGACAAAAATTACCGTAGTTATTATATAAAGAGTCTTACAGTCGAGTTATATTTTCTATATACATATATATTTTTTCAAATGAACTTTTAGTTAAAAAATATTCCGAATTTTTGATGGATCTTGATTGTTTATCGGAAAATGTATCAATTTTACGTTTGAGCGACCGCCAGAAGTTGGCAAATGTTTGCGCAAAGAGAAATAATAATATTTGCAAAAAACACGAACACATTTTGAGATCAACAATGAAGATCCATTAAAATTTTTGAAGTAAAAGTTCATTTGATGAGATGACATATATAAAAAATATAACATTATTATTTAAATAGTAACCACGGAAATTTTTGTCCGATTTGATTAAACGAAATGTCAATCTCTTCACAAGATAATGCACTTTCAGATTGTAGTCACTTATTTTATATTTTTTAATTAAATTTTGCAATAAGAATGGCCAAACTTGAAAAAATAAGAAAAAAATATTTTCTAAGTTCACCCGATCAAAACTCATAACATGTAAGTTTGAACCATGTGTTTATGTATACCATTTTAAAGGCTCATCTGGCCCCTTTTCAAAAAACTTTGAATTTTGAAAATAGGTTAAAAAATATTTGGGTAATCAATAATTCTGTATGCAAAGAGCTAAAATACCGTTTTTGTCAAATAAAACAAGTTTGGAAGGTTCGAGAAATATAAAAAAATATTTTTGAGTTCAACTCAACAAAACTCACAACCTATCATTAGCTGAGTGTATTTTGAGTGTCGCACCGTGTTATTGATGGGAATGTAGAAAGTTCTTCCGACGCAAGTCGGCTTCGGAAGATTTCAATCAAAATCATGTCAAAAAGTCCCAAAAACAGCGTCTTATATTAGGAAATCTGATGGATCTTGAACTACCGATAGTTCAGAACATAGCTTATATAGTCTTTAGTCTTATAGATAGTCTTTATTAATAAGCGATGTAAAGCATCTCACACAAATGCCAAAGATTTTAGTCCTATCAGACTTTCCTTTTTTGTATTTAAGACGTTTAAGAGAACCACCGACATCTGTATTCGATTACTCCACAGTCCAGAAACTAATACCGGGTCTCAACATGCCTACATGAAGGACTAGATTATCGAAACCGTACTACGGTAATTAGTTGGTCAAATATAAAACATCCTATACTATAAGGAATGCAATCTGGCTGCTTTCCTAGATATAGAGAGTGCTTTCAATAATGCCATGAGACGACATGAAATTGATCCTGCTGTCACCTCTTTTATAGAAAGACTACTAATATACAGGCGTATTGAATCTACTTTGGGAGCCTCAAATGCTTCAAAGGACATCACAAAGAGGTGTATTTTGTCTCTTTCTACGGAACATCAACCTTGACATTCTACTGAACACCATACAAGGAACATACTGCATGACAATCGCCTTTGGAGATGACTTGGCAGTAGTGGCTACAGGCAATGATCCGAAATTAATGTCAGAAATTCTAAAAATCTGCGCTCAGGTTATTACATAAATGGTCCAACGAATGTGAACTGGGACCTGCTATCAAGGGAGTAGCTCCCACTCTATCCAATAGTGCCAAATAATTTGGGATCATAGTGGACAACAAACTTATATAGAACTTGAATACACAATCCAGAATCACTTAAGCGGCTACAGCTCTTTTTTGTTTCAAGAGATTAATAGGTTTCAAGCGGAATATTAACCTTAAAAATTTATACTGGCTGTACAACTTTGTAATGAAACCAACTCTATATACGGGGCCGCTGTTTGGTGGCTGTCATGATAACAGGCGCCCTTGATACTATATAATCCAAGGCAGTGTTTGCTATCTTTAACTGGTTACCACCACACATATTGCCGAAATAAGTTGCTGCGAACATGGCAATGAGACTCAGCGCCATAAGAACCTGAAAGGCTAAGGTCATAACAAAAATTTGGGTATGTTTGGTCTGTGTATACCAGTCGATCTCTGGAACTGCGACCCTAGTTGTTCAACGCAGATAGCGAATAGGTCCTTTTATGATAATGGTTTGAACCCCCTAGATCTCTCAGGAAAGTCGGGTGTGGATCTTCCCTTGCACCAGAATATTCTGTTCTTTTCAGGCTGAAATAATGGATTTTAAAATTGGTGCCATGCAAATTCGGTATTAGAGTATATCGTATGGTTATATATTTACCAGCAGCAAAGCGGCCACTAGAGAATGTTTACATTGCATCTATAATCGTCCACGAATGCCGGGTATCTCTGGAGGAGATAGCGAGACATTCGACGGATATCCTCATCTGGGTTCCTGGACACCGAAGGTAACAACAAGGCCGATGCACTTGCTAAAGCAGACACCACTATAGATGCAATTGAGTTCCTACATAAGATTTGTGCCCCTCTGCAAAGAGGCGAACCAATGGTCTCACAAGAACACAAAGGTGAGATAGGTTATGAACGAAGAAGGAGAGGAGACCACAGAACATATTATCTGGCGCTTGGGAGCTTAACAAGAAAAATTATTGAAAACCACAATTTAATGACAGAACGTGTCTAGCCAAAGGTGATGAAAAAATCCACACCTTCATAAAACTGTAGGATTAGTTGAGAGATACTTATCAGAAGCTACATATAATTACATGACGAAATATGTAATATTGTTGTTACTATGTTCAGGCATGAATTTGAATTGAGTCAATATTCGTTTAATAGACAAAATTATTTTAAGTGTTCAGGCATACGCAAATCAGCTTATTCAATAATCATTTGACAGCTGGAAAACAACAACATTGTTTTTATTACAATTCATAAATTTAACACTAAACCTACCGTGACGGGAAAAATTACTCATTTAAGACTTTTTAATCAAAATTTCTTGAATATAACATTATAATACGGCTATTTGCCTTTACGACTTCTATTAAAAAATGCATCGAATATATTTTTGAAGATATACTCCTATTTTGTATTTTTTTTTTACTGAGGAATGCATGTAATCTGACCTAACTACTGTGGGAAGTTGGTTGCCCTGAGCACAGGTTCTGTATCTTGATTTGCATATATTGTGATATAAAACCACTATTTTGGACATTTTCGGCGTTGCCTGGTATGATTTGGTATATTGAGGTATACGTTTAGAATATGAGTTCGTTGATTGCAATTAAAATAAATTTGTGTTTAGATTTAGATAAATTCTTTATTATTCGGACAACTTTCGTGTGCCACTGTTCCAACTTAAAGATACAAAAACAATTTGTTTGTTGTTTTCTTCCTTACATTTCTGTTCGCGTAAGCACTAAAAACTGTTCTGTATATCTTTACAACGGCGATCTTCAAACCACGACTGTTTTCTTCACACGCAACGCGTCTTCACGCAAAACTGACTGAATTCTTACTACCCGTTGCCTGCTTTATCTTGCCTTTTTATATGCCCACGTAATAAGTTTTATGAAGATTCTTGAGGTCGAACGTTCGGGTTTCGTCTTCTAGAGAACTCTATTGCGACTTCAATGTTGTTTGTGTATTTTGTTCACATTGCTTGTTGTTGCGTTCTCGCTTACTTGTCTATCCCCTTTTCTTTCATACTGATGTTGTTCGTTTACTTCTAACAAGTTCGTTATATTTGTGTGTGTATCTTTTGCACATTTTAATGTTAAACAATGTACACCGTTTTCATTTTCGTAACAATATACTTAGCTTCCGGTATCAACACCAGAGGAGAATACATAGTTTATTCGAATAAAAACTTACAAAATAAACTTTAATCAGTATATTATGATTGACCGTCACACAATCTCAATTCTTTAATTTCGTCACAAACGAGTTTTCAAGTTCGTTTAACGGATAAAGCTAATCTATAGGTACATATTTTCCGAAAACGCAAACTTCATCTTCATCTTCTAGAGCAGTCAATGGAACAAAAGAATGTTCAGATTCGGAGATGGTACTCACCAGAGATCAGCAGTGAATCGTTTTTCGGCTACCCATAAGTAGTCATGAAATGAAATGCTAAATTGTATATACGATATTTCAAGAAGTGTAATTAGATCTTATGTTTTTGCATAAAAGTTTATATAAATTTCATGTAAATAGGGTTTTGATCAGCTTTAAGTTGCTTTTTTTATTTTTTTTCTAATAATTCTATATACCCATACCTTACTTTTCTGTTATTTTCTATAGCAAACCATGTAAAGATCGAAAATAGGTCTTGGGGTTATGAAAATACTACTTTTTAAAAAGAAAATTGAACAAAGTAAACATTTTAAAAATAATATACATTTTTATTAAATAAAGGGTGTTTTTATAGAGGTATAGAACTTTAAGTTGGCATTACTTTTCAAGATGGCGACCGATTTAACAGCTGGCAAGTGATTTATTCTCAGTTTGGTTTGGCAATTCATTATGAATAGACTCACGCCTGAACAACGCTTGCAAATAGTGCAATAGTGCGCACTACGTCCATTTTATCATCGACAAAATCGTCCATCAGAGCAGTTAATTCGATTAACCATGGAACGTTTCGCACCACGTTTACTCTTATTGATAACTCGCATCCCCAGAGACGCTGTACGGTGCGTACAGAGGAAGCTATTGCTGCTGTAGAGCGTAGCATTGAAGAAGAACGTTATAGTCAATGGTGATCGGTATAGAGCCATGATTACTAACTTTTTCATTCCTGAATTGAATAACCACGATGTCCAGGATATGTGGTTTCAACAAGACGGCGCAACATGTCACACAGCTCGTGCCACAATAGATTTATTGAAAGACACGTTTGGTGACCGCCTAATTTCACGTTTTGGACCTGTGAATTGGCCTCCAAGATCTTGTGATTTAACACCGCTAGACTACTTTCTGTGGGGCTATGTAAAGTCATTGGTCTATGCGGTAAAGCCACAAACGCTTGACCATTTGGACGACAACATTCGCCGTGTTATTGCCGATATACGGCCACAAATGTTGGAAAAAGTCATCGAAAATTGGACGTCCAGATTGGACGCGCCAGCCGTGGCGGTCATATGCCAGAAATCATATTTAAAATGTATTGCCACAAGATTATCTTTCGGATAAATAAAATTCATGTCAATCGAATAATCCATCGTTGTTTTATTGCAACTTAAAGTTCTATACCTCTATACAAAACACCCTATACATACAAAAAACAAAAAAAAATTAAATAAAAGCAAACTAAAAAATTCACTTAATTTACAGTAACGTGCAAAATAGTTGCAGTGAAGAGTTTTAAGTTAGACATTGCCTATTATTATAGAAATTATTAAAGAATTGTTTTAAACTATTTTGTAAACTCATTATTTATGTGTTGTGTTATGTTCATTGAGGTTACTATTTTTTTGTGCAATATTATTATGTGAAAATGGAAAATTTAAAACTTATAGGAAAATATGATTTCAAAAATAGCAGTTTTTTAGAATTTCAAATATTTTAGAAAAAAAATAAAAACTGTTGTTTAAAATTAGTATTTTGTGGAATATCCTCTATTCTAAATTACTGCATTGCATCGACGACCCATGGAGTTAACCAATTTTTGACATCTTTCTACCGGAATAGCCCGCCTCGATGATTTCGCCATTTTCCATAATTCCTGCTCGTTTTTCGGTTTTGCTGTAAAAACTTTGACGACCTTTTATTCCAATACATAGTAATGCATAGTTCGGCATATTTGCAATAAAAGATCGTCAAATGGAAAGCCAGAACTGCACTCAATAACCAAAATCTAGCTAGCCCAATAAAACACGGTGGTGGTGGAATTATGGTATGGTGATGCATGGCGGCTTCGGGGGTAGGGCAACTTGAATTTATTGAGTCCACCATGGATAAATATTGACACCTAAACACATTAAGAAATAATTAAAAAGAAAGTGCGGCAAAATTCAACCTAACATCTACGTTATGGTTCCAACAGGATAACGGCCCAAAGTACACTGCGGTGGTCGTTCGACATTGGTTCCTGTATAATGCTCCAAAACAGCTCAAAACACCTCCTTATCTCCAGATCTCAATCCTATTGAGCATCTGTGGGATTTATAAGAGAAAAAAAATTCGCCAGCATGTAATTAGAAGTAAAGAGAACTTGCGAAATGTTATACGGGAAGAGTGGGAGAAATTAAGTGCTGAGGAAACAGAAAAGTTGGTGAATTCCGTGCCAAACAGATTGAATGAAGTTATAAAACAGCGTGGATGTCCAACAAATTATTAAATTTAAGGTTTAAGCATATTCATCAAAGTTTTCTTTATTTATTTTAACACTGAATGCAGACTTTTTGTGATATTTATGATACTTAAATTTAAAAATGAATGAATTTTTTGGTTTGTTTTTAAGTAATTTTTAGAAAATGGTGTAAATAAAAAATTTTAGAAGAAATTTTTATTTAAATTTAATACTTAATGTGGGTTTTTATATATTTTCTAAAAATACATTAGGTGACTTTATTGAGTAAGTGTATATACATAAAATATTATTATTATTAAATAAATCTCCATATATATCTGTGACAATAAATGATAATGGCTTAAGTTGACATAAGTGCTTTTGCATTTTATTACATATCCTTATTCTCTTCTTCAAGATCTATCACTCAGCTAAATTTCATGTATAAAATGTCATTATTAAGCTTGACTTGCATGACATGTGGTTTCAACAAGACGGTGCCACATGCCACACAGCACGCGTAACAATGGACTTATTGAGAGGAGAGTTCCGTGAACATTTTATTTCACGTTCGGGGCCGGTCAATTGACCGCCTAGATCGTGCGATTTAACGCCTTCAGACTTTTTTTTTGGGACTATGTTAAAGCTCATGTCTATACAGACAAGCCCGCTTCAATTGACGCATTGGAAGACAACATTGAAGCATTTATTCGTGAGATACCGGCCGAAATGTTGGAAAGAGTATGCCAAAATTGGACTAAGCGGATGGATCATTTGAGGCGCAGTCGCGATCAACATTTGCATGAAATAATCTTCAAACATTAAATTATATGGACCGTACTATCGATTCAAATAAAGATTTCATGCATTTTTCTGAAATTTATGTGTTTTTTTTTTAATTTTTCCTATACATACATACATAATTGGCCATTTTTTTCTATATCTCTTCCTATAGCTCTTAAAAAATCACCCCTTAGAAGGGTCTTTCGATTGCCTTTTACCAAGACATTAAGCGATCTTGAAACTTAACTTTGAACGTCTAATTTCATATTCCATTTTTAGCACATTTGGTTAGCGAGCTGAGGAGTGATAACTTTTAGCGCATCTATATCTATACATACATACATACATAATTGGCCATTACAACCCTTCAGTCAGGATTACGGCATAGCTTCTCAACACCACTCATGTTGTGTGCGTTAATTTTATACATGAGTGGCGGGACCTACAGTTTAAAGTCGACTCCGAACGACAGATTTTTTGAGAAGCTTTTCATGGCAATTTTTACTCTCAGAGTTTTTGCCAGAAATCTGCTGAGAGGAAGTCGCCGAAGAAATACTTTTTGTATTTTGTTTTTGATGTCTGGCCTGGGATTCGAACTCGGGCCTTTCGTCTAATAAGCCAACACACTACCTACTAGACCACGGCGACTTCTATATCTATATCTATACATTCACCTTTAATACGTTGACTGCCACGTCACCCATATTCGGGTGACAGCAAAGTTTCTGATCGGGCTGCGTCCCAGTGGGGTAGATATGAAACTAACATTCTGAGAATAATTTTTTCAACCCCCAAATTAGTTTTTTTTTTAATTTCATAAGTAAATGAGTTGAATTAAAGAACATTCTTCAATTTTACTATAATGAAAGAGTTAAATTTCTTTAATTTTACATTCCCATAGTAAATTTAACGAATTTTCTTCAATCCTACTAAATTTTATTAAAATTAAAAAATAACTAATTTTTTTGTTATTTTTATTATAGCAGATTTTTTTAATTTTAGGTGGATTTTAGTTAATTTTTCAAAATTTTAGTTAAATTAACAAAACATTAATTATTTTTCAAAAAATTGTATTCAAATCATCAGGTTCTACTTAAATAACTTGTAAATGTAAAACGTATAAAACGTATTTCGTTAATTTAAAGAAAAATCTTTACTTGTAATAAAATTTTTGTAGATTTGAAGAAAACTTGTATAGGCTTGAGCAAAAAATCTATAGGTTTATATATATATATATGTATATATATATATTTTGTTGAAGGTTTACTAATTTTTCTATTTAACATTATTTCGTTTAAATTTTTTTTTTTTGCTTTTCCTTTAAAGACATTAAATGTATTCATCATTCTAATTAAACAGTTTTTTTCTATACCGCAATTTCAGATATTTTATTGGGAACTCGCAAACATTGGAAATCTATTGCTGTCTATACCATAAGCATTTTAGCATTAATTGCACAAACAACTGCATTCGTATTGTGGCCAGCCATCGATGATTCATTGCATGTACAAATATTGATAATTCCATTGATGCTGATATCGTTCCGTTGGTGGGAGAATTATATCAATTCGTATTCGAGTATTGGTTTGTATTAACACAAAATACATTAAGGGCCATTATTACAACTTGCCGTTAACTAAAGGGAGGTAGATTAAGGGGCAGATAAATTGTTTTTCATTATTATGAGTGGACAATCAGAATTTTACCGGGCAGATAAATTGTTTTTTATTATTATTACTACCCAATGAGATGGAAGTGACCTTTAAGCTAAAGGGAGGATCATCCTAACTTTAACTTTTAATGTTAAGTTTATGTGTGAACTTGCCATATTATATATCGACGCCTCCGTTCTATAACGTTCTAAGTGTACTTAGAACGTTTTTAATGTTCTTGCATTTTTAAATTCTACGTTCTCTAACTGAAATGCTGTCAAAATTTGGTTAAGATGCGCCGATCCGTTCCCAAGTTATAGGGAAAAATCTACTTAGAATACACATATAGTCGAATGGCATGTGAAAACTTTGAGAGCTCATAACTCAAAACACACTTTTTCGACTTAGAGTGTTATAGAACGGAGGCGTCGATATTATTTTCAATATGGCAACTGAAAATATAAACAAAATGTGGAAACACAACAACAAAAAAGAGGTCCTTCTTTGCCACAGCATTAAAGAAAAACATGTTTAATTGAGCAGTTTTATCGACACTGCTTCGACACTGCCATATTTTTGAGAAAGTTAACTTTATTTTATCTGTAAGTTGTAATAACGAAAATAAGTTAAAGATAACTTTACAGTTCCCTTTAGCTAAAAGTACCTTTAACTAAACCCATCTTTAACGACAAGTTGTTATAAGGGCCCTAAATGACTTCAAAAAATCCATGATCCACAAACTTATGCTAGGAAACAATATTCTACACTAGTCTAAAACAGTGGTGTTGTGCTAATCTTTTTTTTACCGGAACGCGATCCGGACTCTGGTTCACAGTTCGGAAAAACAAGCCGGTTCGTTCCGGTTTTTATTCCGGTTCAGGTTCGGTTCAAACCCTTGTTTATAAAAATACATATAAAAATTCGTTTAAAATTAGAAAAAAAAATCAGCAATTCTTTTTAATTCTTTTTTTCAAAACGTCAGCCAATTCTCGTTATCAGAAATCATTTTTAGTTCCGGAACGCGTTCCTGTCCAAAAAGGAAGTACCGGAACGACGTTCCGGAGCGTTCCGGCTCGACAACACCACTGGTCTAAAACGATAAACGCATTATCAAGCATCCCTTTTCAACTGCAGTATTGACATTTAATTTAATTAATTCATTTTCTTTTTAATTTAGCTCTAAATTATCTCAATTATAAATATGTATTAAATTTTACAGAAGTTGAAATTAAACTAATTCCACAAAAAAATTAAAATTAAAAAAAAAAAAAATTCGACCACACCCTAACTTGCATTAACTTTTGTTCAATCAGGATTTTCAATTAAATTTCTCCACCAATTTCTCACTTCATGTGTTTACTTTATTCTTACATTTGTTTGAATTTCTACTCAATTGGAATCTTTTTATTTTTATTTTCAGCCAACTTGATAAAAATGGTACGACGAACAAAGTCTCGATACCATACGTATTTGTATTTATCGCCAATAAAAACGGTCGTATTTGCTTTAATTGCATTCAGCTTTCATGGTGAGCCCCTAAATGATTATTTTTTAATGTTTACTCAAGCATGGAATCCACATGAAATTTTTGTTAAAAGGGTAAGTAAGATACAAAACCACTAAAAAATTCACAGAGA
Organism: Sarcophaga rosellei; assembly: GCA_930367235.1. NCBI lineage: Eukaryota > Metazoa > Arthropoda > Insecta > Diptera > Sarcophagidae > Sarcophaga > Sarcophaga rosellei. The sequence continues at coordinate 26,313,307 of OV884020.1, read as the reverse complement.
ATCACAGAATCGTGCATACATTCATTCATTTAATATTATTATTTCGTACAAAGAGGGTAAATAAAGTTGAATCAATATGTACAACAAACCGTGAATCGTACAAATGGAATAAATAAAAAGAATCAATATGAACGAGAAACCACCGAAAGAAAAATGGAAAAAATACGTTAAGAGATGATTTTAGTAAATTGAACAAAAAAAAAGTTATCTGGCTTCAGTGCATCCTTGTTTTTGACGAAAACTGTTGCAAAAAAAAAAAAAGACTAATGATGTAAACATTTTTTAGAATGGCATAATTTAAAAAAGAATTAATTAAACTTTAGTTTTTATGGTATCCGAATATTTTATTTTTAAATATTTAATACCAAATAAATATATTTCTGGTCAGTGACAAGTTAAACGTCTCTAAGATAGTGCTGTAAAAATATCATGATTGGGAGTTCACCTATCCCCCGTTTTACACGGTATTCGTTTTACACGTTTTCGATCTTACACGGTTTTTGAAAATAAAACTTTTTTTTAACGAAATTTATTAATTTTGCATTTACACGACATTATAAACACTAAACTATAATTTGCTTATATCTACAATAACATTTTCATTGTTTTACTGTCAAAATACTTTACTGTCAGAAGCCAACACTACAAAATGTATGTTACAGTTACGAATTCTTAGTAGTCTATGATGGAAATAGATAAGATAGGAACTCCCCGTTTTATGATCAAAACTAAATTTTATGTGTGTATAAGCTAGTTTGTTTTAAAAACCAAAACAAAGTGCATCATTGTTTTGTTATTCATCAACTGACAAAAAGGGCTTTTTTATAGTTATTTTCCTTTAGCACGGTTTTTAGATATAAAAGTGAATTTTTCGAGTTACACGGTTTTTTATGGAACCTATCTTCCGTGTAAAGCGGGGGATAGGTGTATAGCTAAACTTGAAAAAAAATCATATTTTCCAAGTTTACCCGCTCAAAACTCATAACATGTAAGTTTGAACAATATGTTTATGTATATCATTTTAAAGGCTTATCTGTTCCCCTTTCAAAAAGACTTGGATTTTGAAAATAGGTTAAAAAATATTTGGGTGATCAATAACTTTGTGGGAAAAGATTAAAAATATCGTTTTTGTCAAATAATACAAGTTTGGAGGGTTTGGAGAAATATAAAAATTTGAGTTCTGCTCAGCAGAACTCACAACCTACTCTATGTCATTAGTTGGGTGTATTTTGACTGTCGCACCGTGTTATTTGAGTATTTAAAGGGTGCGCCAAATAATTTTTTTTTTGAAAATGCTGTAAAAAAAACTACTGAATATTTTCTCAAATTTCTTTTTTTATTTGGAAGTACAATCCTTCCGGTTAATAATGGAAAATAATTTCATTCAAATGACTGCCTCGGCTGGCCATGCAGTAGCCTACAGAAGATGCCGATTTTGTCAAAAAAATCATCTTTTCAGATGAAGCTCATTTTGATCTTGGCGGGTATGTAAACAAGCAAAAAAAATTTGGGGCACAGAAAACCCGCACGCATACATTGAAAAGCCGACGCACCTAAAACGAGTCACTGCTTGGTGCGTATTTTGGTCCAGAGGCATAATTGGGCCATTTTTCTTCGAAAATGAGCAAGGAGTGGCCGTTACAGTCAATGGCGATCGTTATTGGGCCATGTTGAACGAATTTTTGTTCACAAAAATTCAAGAGGAGGATATTGGCGCTACGTGCCACACAGCCGAAGCTACACTCGATGTTTTCCGCCCTGCTTTCGAAGATCGCATTATCAGCCGCAGAGCTGATGCCGTTTGGCCAGCTCGGAGCTGTGATTTGACACCGTTGGACTATTATTTGTGGGGTGCCGTCAAAGTGTTACGCCGACAAGCCAGAGACAATGGACGCTTTAAAGGACAATATTCGTGAAGCCATTGGTGAAATACAGCTGCACACAATCGATAATGTGCTTAAAAATTGGACCGATCGTGTAGACTACTGCATGGCCAGCCGAGGCAGCCATTTGAATGAAATTATTTTCCATTATTAACCGGAAGGATTGTACTTTCAAATAAAAAAAGAAATTTGAGAAAACATTCAGTAGTTTTTTTTAAAGCATTTTCAAAAAAAAAGCTATTTGGCGGATCCTTTAGAAACCAAACAATGCTGGCTCCAATTAAAATTAGAGAAAATGAATAAATTACGAAACAAAAACTGCCTATTTACAGAACGCGCGTATACTGAGTCATGATATGAAGTATTATCACGTTGACTGACGGGGGGACTCCGGTGGCTGACATTCGACTTGGTACAGTCGAATATGAATTAACTAGATAACATACAAAAATAATTTTATTAGTTCATGAAATATATTATCAGTGCATTTTGCGATGAGTCAGATTAAAGCACTTTATGCAAAGAAATTGGGAATGAAAGCTGTCGGAACAATGTGTCCCCACTTTTTAGTGAAATTCTTTGCTCCAGTTTTTCCTAGTTCGTATGAATTTTTTTATAGCTCGTAGTACAAAATCGCCAAAAATCAAACATTTCACTAAGCCTTTTAACAGAATTTTTTTTTCTTCAAGCAACCCTGGTTAAAATATTCACGACAGAATAAACAAATACCCGAAAAAAATAAATAAATTCCCGAAAAACTTCGTTACCTGGGTAACAGAGTGCGGCGGAGGTAACCGGTGACGTCCGGCGCAAAAATGATCCAATGATGATTTTATAACTCCTTTATTTGCTTCAAATCAGTGTTGCAAAATTGAAATTCTAAAATTGTACTGAACTATAACTGAAAGAGTACATTTTCGAATCAAATGGTACTTTTGTAACAAACAAAAAACACATACATGCCTAAATGGTCAATGGATCCAGATTATGGCCCAGCTTCTCAGATTTAATCTTATGTTGTGGGTGTCAATTTCATATATGAGTGGCGGGACCTTCAGTTTAAAATCGAATTCGAACGCTAGATTTTTGAGAAACTTTTTCATGGCAGGTTTATTTACTCTCAGGGTTTTTAACAGTACGAACTTGCCTAAGGAATAGTTTCTTCATTTTTCGTTTTGTTGGAAATGTCTGACATGGGGTTTGAATCGTTGGCTCACATCTAGTAAGCCAGCACACTATATACTAGACTATTTATTTATTTATATTTTATACACGTACAGTACGGAACAAAAAAACTAACGACTTATACCTGTTCGTCAAATGTAAAACAAAAACTGTTGATTCTGAACGTAACATTTAGTCAAACTTCGACGTTTGTTTGTAGCATATGAAGGTTCGGCAAGCTTTTCATATTCTAAAAATGGACATATGTTTCGTGTACGTTTGGCTAATCAGGGCTAAAGACTTATTCTACTTTTAGAAATACGTTGCTAATGCATAGTTTTCCATAGTTTAGGAACGAACTGGTTTTCAATGAAAATATATCGTGGTTTCATATATGTGTATCAGAGATCAGCAATGAGTATTCAAAAAGATGAGTAGAATCGAATCATACTCACAATTTCTGATACTTATACGCCTTCATACTTATTTTAATATCCTACTCATACTAGTCTTATTCAAAGTTTGAAGTACTCATCGTACTCATACCTAACAATACGCATGATGTTGTTGATTTCGAATCGCCTTTACTCAACATTTACAAGAATCACAAAATAAGTATGATTCGCGTACGAACACTACACTAGAACACTTCAGTAGAAGGTTGTGTGTTTGTTTTGCTTGCTGTCTTTGTCTTTTTCTTTCTTCTTGTTTTATAAATGCAACAACAACTATTTTGATGAATGATTCAAATCACTCGAATCATTTATGAATATTATGTATAAGTATTTTTCTAAATTTATGAATGTGAATGAGTAGGCGTATGAATCGAACATATTTCGAATGTTATGAGTTGATGACAACGTTGTAGTCATACTAATTGCAACCTGTACTTATAAATTAATGCTGTAGTGAGTACGAATGAATCAGAGTAGTTGAATTTCAATACTGTTGACTTACATACTCAAAATTTCATGACTACTTATGAGTAGCGAAAAAACGATTCATTGCTGGTCTTTAACCTGAACACCCACATTGAAAAGTGAATCGTATTTTAAAAAAAAAATAGAAATCTTTTATGTGTCCATTTTCCACAATCAAATCGAGCAACACATAGATAAGTTTAATTTTTTTAATTGTCATTTATGTTATTATTTCATCAATAAAATTGAATGTACACAAGTGCTTAGTAAACATTGTTACGTTTTTATCTTTTTAAAAACGTTTAAAATATGGGTTCATTGATTGCAAACAAAATAAAAATAAATATACGTTTCGTTTTAGATAAATTCTCTATTGTTCGCACTACTTTTGTGCCAGTGTTCACACTTGTTGAATACAACAATAATTGCTTGTTCGCTGTTCTGCTTTGCTTACAACGCAGATCTTTTCAATGGCGATCTTCAAACCACGAATGTTCTCTTCACACACAACGCATATTCACACAATACTGGCTGAAATCTTTCTGATCTCGTTGCTAGCTTTGTCTTGCCTTTTTATGTGCCCACTTAATCAGTCTGCTGAAGGTTCTTGAAGTCGAACGTTGAGGTTTTTGCCTTTTCGAGAACTCTAACGCGACTTCATTGTTGTTTGTGTATTTTGTTCACATTGCTTGTTGTTGTGTTCTCGATTTCTTGTCTATCCCCATTTTTTCATACCGATGTTGTTGGTTTACTTGTAACAAGTTTGTAGTATTTGTTAGTGTAGCTTTATATATTATATTAAATATTAAAAAGATACCATAATTTATACATTTCATTTTGTTTCACAAATACTTGGTATTTATTTGGTATTTGAAAACAATAATATATAAGTATATCTTATATATAAACATGAATGTGTGTTTGATTGTATGTTTGTATGTTTGAAGTTTATAGACGACTAAACGGCTGAACCGATTTTCTTGAAATTTTCACAGTATCTTCCTGTATGTCTGGAAGGAGTTATAGGCTACTTTTTATGTTGATATTCCAAATGAGCGAGGGGCCATGCCCATGTATACTACATACTACATACTTAATATTTAATTGCATTTGAAATATATTACTCATACTCATAGTTACCCCTAAAGTATGCTATCTATGATTCCTGATGTATAAAACCAAAGAAAATAAAGTGTAAAGAACGACGCGGGGGGAAAGATAGAAGGGAAAGAAAAAAATTTTGTAAACAACATTTGTGAAAAAAATCACCAAATAAGAAAAAATATAACCAAAATTAAATTCATAGACTTTTGTTTTATTTTTTTTTTTCAAGTTTAAATTATAATTAATAAAAAAAAGAAACAAAAAATAGCTTTTCTTATAAGAAAGAAAAATAACCAAAACCAAAAAAACCTACACATCTACACATTGATCAAAAAAATAACCAATTTTGGTTAGAAATAACCAAAAAAAGGCAACACGAGCAATGAGCATTGAAACTGGAACATCTTCGAGTACATGCCGCTGAGACCCGTTCGCATGAATTACTTGAACAACGAGAAGTGAGATTAGAAACTGATCGAATGCGTACTACTCAGGCCCGTTCGTCTGAATCATCTAGGCAACGGAAAACGAAATCAATAAAATGATTCAAAATTAATTGGATATTTGTGTAATGTCTTTCCTTCAAAAATTATTTTAGTTGTTGGCGCAACAACGCGCGCAGGGTACAGCTAGTATATATATATAGTATATATATTTATTATTCTATTTCGTATGATTTTAATCCGCATTTATCTCGTGACTGTATTCAAATCTCTTAAAAAAATATTTTTCTTGCTCAGTCTTCCTTAAATTATGGAGCTTTCACATTTCCTTTTATTTTATGTTATGGAATTTAGTGAGCTCCTCAAAGAATTATTGTTAACAAATTTAACCGTTCCTTAAAATGAAGATGCAATGGATCAAAGCGGAACTTTTATCTCATCCCATAAATATTCCAGTTTAACCTTCCTAATTACAATTCAGTTTTAATTTTCCGTTTAAACATTTTGTTATTAGGAAACTTTATACAAAAAAACCTTTAAGGAAATTTTATATTTTCATACACTTTTCTAAAATTTTTATTTAATTTTTATAATTTAATTTTTCATTAGGGTGCCCTGGTAGTCTAGTGGGTAGTGTGCTAGACTATTAGCGTGAGGGTCGTGGGTTCGATTCCCACCAGAGACTCTGGTCTGTGACACTACACCGAGCATATGGTCATGTTACTCCGCTCGTATGTAATTAGAATATAATTTGTAATTGTATTGTAATTAATTAATAAATAAAAAATAAATAAAATTTTTCATTAGATAGAAATTTTTCTTACATCTACATATATTTACGTGCTTATCTGATTACCTTACAAGATACAATAACTTTTGTAAAATTGAAGCAACATAGCATATTGTTACGAAAATGGAAATGGTGTAACATCGTTTAACATTAAAGTGATAAGCAAAAGCTATAGAAGCAAGAACTATGGATTTGTTTCCGTGATCAACAAATAAACAAAAATATAGCAACAACATCAGTATAAAAAAGGGATAAACAAGTAAACAAACAGGTAACAACATTGCCATGACAAATGTAAACAAAATACCCAAACAACAATACCGTAAACAACATATTTACATTTATAGAGATTTCGCGAAGGCAAAGTCATTCTCCTTCAAGAGCATTCATCACACTGTTTACGTTGCCATATAAAAGGCAAGGCAAAGTAGGCGTGGGAGTTAGTGAAGTTCAGCCAGTCTTGTGTGAAGACGCGGTGTGTTTGAAGAGAGTAATCGTAGTTTGAAGATCTCCGTTAGAAAGGTCTGCCGAATAATTGTCTAGTAATTGTTATTGTTACCCTTTGCATACAGATCCCACGGCCACTTAAGACAAAGGTTCTGTTGCTTGCAGTTCATATTCGTTGTAATTTTGTAGAAGCAGTTTTATTTATTTACGTGTCCATTAAAATGAATGCAAAATCAAAATATTTTAAAACGCTAAGAGCTTAGAACAAGGATATGCATGTTCATATGTCGGAATGTATGTTATTTTTAAAGAAAGTTAAAATTTCGGAAGGAATTCAATGCTTTTAAAACAATACCTTTTTTTTATTTTCCCAATTATTCTTTTACTTCAGAATCAGAAAAACAAATACTTAGAATTTAAATTTATAATACAGAAAATTCCTACACAAACAATTGTTCAAAAGTTAAGATATGTGTGATACAAAACACATACATAGCTCTACACTTAAAGTCAAACAATTTTCCTTCAGTTCATTTCTTAATTATTTCTTTGACTTCAGGAAATGAAATATTCAAATGCCTGTATTATTGCTTTTAATCGTTAGCAAAAAATGTTCTGTGTGTGTGTGTATGTTTTTTTTTTTTTTAATTAAAAAAAAAACAACTGATTTCATAGTTTTACAATCTATAGGAAACAAAAAGGTCTAGGTAAAATTTGATGAAAAGAAAAAAAATTCTCTCATGTACACTTTGTGGCACAAATGGGAGTCCCTGGTCAGAACAAAGTTATTAACTTTCATGTGAATACGATGTTTTCTTTTGGAAATTTATTAAAATAACATAGATTCGATTACATAATGTCTTTCTATAACGATTTAGGTTGCGTAATATTAAAAAATCGTTCTTTTATTTTGTCAATATTTTATTATTGTTTATTTTCGAAAATCGCTTAAAACCGTGTTTTACTCTAGCAATCAGTTTTTAGGTTTCTAAATTCATATTTCGAAACATTCATGTGAATTTTTTAATACTCATATGTACGCTATGGACATTAAATTAGCACAAAACTTCGTCATAAAAACAATCATATTTTTATAGTATTTTAGGTCTATTCATAAAAAATTTAAACATAGAAACTTAAAATACATACTCTTCTTTATAAAAAAAACAATCATTTTGACGAAATTGCCAGTCGTTTGCTCATTAAGACCTGCAACATATCAAACGCCAGATTTTAGCTGGACAGTAAAATAGCACAAATTAAAATTTCTGGAATAAAAATGATGTGCTTTAATAAATAGTAAAAATATTAATATTTTCAGCTTATTTGATTAATATTTAGTAGAGTAGCCAATATTTTCAAGCGCCGCGTGGGATCTACGGAACAATGTTCTTCGGAAAAGTTCATTGGGAATCGAGTACCAAGCGTCCCGTATTCCAATGCACAAATCGTCCAAATTTTTGTACTTTTGTTGAGCAATTGTACATTTCACTTCGTTCCAGGAGGTTTTCAATCGAGTTTAAGTCAGAACTTTGCGCCGGCCAGTCAAAAGCGGGAATGTGCTCTTCATAAAACCAATCTTTTGCCTGCTTCGATGTGTGTTTGGGGTCACTATCTTGCATAAATATGAATAAAACTGGTATGTATTTAAAAGCTTATGGTTCCATTTTGTTCTTTATATTATCCAAATACTGATAACAGTCCATTTTTTCATTAATTTTTACAATGGGACTTACACCGTGCCTTGAAAGCACTCCCCGCACCATTGTGTTTCTCCGAACATGCGTTACGGTCCTTTGAGCATAACGTGGATTGAATGTCTGACATTTTGGCCAATGAACAACCACTCTACCATCCGGTCCCATGCGATTTACCTCTGTTTCATCACTCCAAAGTATTTTTTTCCAGATTGGGAGGTCTTTATCCTTTTGGGTGCGAGCAAACGTTAAACGCTTGAAGAAATTTTTCTTTTGGTAGAAGTGGCTTCTCTCTGCACAGGAACTTTAATTGATTAAGACATCGTCGTATGAGCCTATCCGATAAATTTAACCTAAATTGGGAGTTAATTTCCTTCAAAATATCGCGCGACGACATGAAAGGTTTCTTCTTTGACTTTCGGACAATAGCACGGTCCACGAATTGGGTTGTTTTCTTGACACTTGGCTTTCGTTTTTTGTTTTCTGCGACATTATTATGTTTGGTTTGAAGGAAATGATGACGTTATAAATCATTTTTTGCTAGCAATTCGAAATTTCGGGAATTTAAGCCAGCTTTTTCAGATCATGCCACATGATAACGATAATGCGCTTCTACTCTGGAGAGCAATCTTTTCCACGTACCATTTTTTTTTAAAAATTACTTTAAATGCCACAAAATTAAAATAATATACCGTAAGAATAAAAATACTAGAACAAAACTTGTACCTAAAGCATTTTTGGGCACGTTGTGCTAATTTACTGTCCGGCTCGAATTTAGGTACCGATACAAATTAGCAATCAAAACAAAAAATATTTACGATAATGGTAATATTTTTGGTTAAACAACAGCTAGATGTCATCGTGCAACATTGCGGACCAAAACAATTGGCTTAATTACGATATAAATGAGAAAAAAATCTCAATCAAACTATATATGGATTTTGTGCTAATTTAATGTCCATGGCTGTATATCGATGGCTTAGTGTAGTTAGGTCGTATCTTTTTAAAAATTTTTTTTTAAATTTTTTTTTTTTTTTAAAATTGGGATTTTACATATTCTGGTAAACAAAACCCCCATACACATTGTCTGAAAAATTCAGGTTACTATATTGGCGAATAGCTGATTTACAGTAATTAAATGAAAAAGCCCTAAACTCATTTCAAAAAAAGTTTGAAAGAAAAAGCCCTAACTCATATAAAGTTGAATAAATATTTTTGACTCGTTGTAGCGAGTAAAGAGTTCAACTATAGTATACACTTCCGTTACGCTTTTGGAACATGCATTATTAAACACCATGCTCCATCGCCCGAAATTTACTATATAATCATTTATTCGGATGGTTGCTTTTACCAATCAATCAAAATGTCATTTTATCTAATGCATTGCTCGTTTTTTCAGGACAAACCGATATATCGATTGAACAAAAGTATTTAATAAGCGTACTCATATGGAACGTGACACAACACATTCCCTTATAGAGATAAAAATTAATAAGAGGAAAATAAACTTGCCGTCTCAATTTGTTCTATTTATAACTGAAGCACGTAAAGTTCCAGCACCCTCAGATGCGCACCATTTAAGTTATGATTATTTTTTGAAAGTATTTCTCAGATATACTCATACATACATAATTGGCCATTACAACCCTTCAGCCAGGATTAAGGCCTAGCTTCTCACACCACTCATGTTGTGTGCTTTAATTTTATACGTGAGTGGCTGGACCTACAGTTTAACGTCGACACCGAACGACAGATTTTTGAGAAACTTTTTCATGGCAGGTCTATTTATTCTCAGAGTTTTTGCCATAAATCTGCTGAGAGGAAATATATATGTGTTTAACACAAGCCAAACTACAGTTGTCGCAAAAAAGAGATGTCGTTCATCATCACTCCTTTTGACAATGAATTCAGGAACTTCATCACCTTCTCCATCGACTCTGTTGTCACCAGCTCCATCATCACAAACTCCTTCTCCGGGTTCTGAATTAAACCCCTATAAAAGAGCATATCTTGCAGAGCCTGCAAAATCGCTACTATTTGATGGTTATAGCCATTGGCCGGAATGGGGAACAAGGGGCAGATGTAAACTATATAACACTGGGTTTTCAAGCTGTAAATGCAGCAAATGTGGCTCAATAAGCCAAACGTAAGACTGGTATCTTCGAAGTCGCCGTAGCCTAGTAGGTAGTGTGTTCGCTTATTAGACGTAAAGCCCGATTCAAACCCCAGGTCAGACATCAATATGAAAAAAATATTTCTTCGTCGACTTTCTCTCTGCAAATTTATGGAAAAAACTCTGAGAGTAAATAAACCTGCCATGAAAAAGTTTCTCAAAAACCTGTCGTTCGGAGTCGACCTTAAACTAGGTCCTGCCACTCATGTATAAAATTAAGGCACACAACATGAGTGGTGTGAAAAGCTAGGCCGTAATCCTGATTGAAGCGTTATAATGGCCAATTATGTAAGATTCAAAAAAAAATATTTAAAATAGCGGTACTTAGACGCTCATAAACACAATGCTGCATATACGCAACATCGGGCATGAGAGGGTTAATTAGAACTCACACTTTTATCTTATGTTTAACGTTTATTATTATCATTGTTTCTTCGCACTTTAAGTCAAATAAAAAGCCCTATCTCTACATTAATTTTCAGCAATTTGAATACCAAAAAGCCCTAAGTTAAATTACTTCTTAAAATCTACCGAAATTCAAAAAATTATTTTATGATTGAAAACTTCATTTATTTTTAATAAAAACTGCATTTAAAATTTTTTTTTTTTTTATAACATTTTTGTTTTAGATTTTATTAAGTTTTTTTCGTTCTCCTGTAAAGTACTGAAAATTTAAGATAAGACCTTTCTATATTAAGCAATCGATATACATATATGCATATATGTATACGTAAACATACATACAATAAATACTCCTTAATAGCAGTATTATAACTTATGTATATATATTTTTTATAAATTTGAAACTATTTTATTATTTTATAGCTCTTTTCTCTCTCAATTGGTCATTTTTCAACCGATTTTCAAAATTTGTTTTTTGATCGAAAGGTATTCAAATTATCTGTCTAATTGCTGAATATAGGTATTACAAATTATTGCCGCTAGATGGCGAAAAATTCGTTTTTATTGACAAATGTATCGAAACACCCTGTATTTGCAAATATTATGAGTTCATATATTCAGCAAATATACTCGTCAAAGGGTTTTGTACAAAGTTGCAAACATCAATTGTTCGAATTTTGGAAATTTATGGGTCAAAATTTTTATTTTCTTAAACAACATAAAAATAACGGTAATTTTGTAAATAACGGAATTATGAAAAAGTCCCAGAACAAAAGTTGCTACTGAAGCCCTAAAGAATCATTATCAACAATAAAAAAAGTTCTTTTTCGCAAAAAGCCGTTTTTGGCATATTGCTAATTATAAGGTTTCAAAATTCGTCTATTTTATTCTACTTTCCGCAAATTTTTGAAATATTGTGTAAAGAACAACTTTAAAGCTCTTCATAAACTACAAAAGAGCTAAAGTTTTAGAAAATCGATTTCATTCAAACATTTAAATGGTTATTCATAAATTTTTAAATTTTCTTTTATTCATCTCGTTCTGTTATTATTTCAGACTATGCCATCATCAGAACCATTAGCAACAACAAAAGCCGAACAGTTTGTGATCAAATCAAACCCAAATGCGGTCATTTATATTATGCTCGTACAAGTGGTTTCATCGTATTTGTGTTACATTTTTGGCAAATTTGCATGCAAAATAAAAATTCAAGAATTCAGTTTCGCTTTACCACTTACTTTGGCTACGCCATTAACTGTAGCCACCACAGTGACTTTAATATGGTTACGTGAAGCAGATGTGTGTTCTTTTAATGGTTATATACCAAACTACCTGGGTTTTAAAGCTTCAACATTGTTTGGCAGCAATGCATGGAGCTTTTTAAATGTGGTTGCAAAAGACCACCTTTGGATCTGGCTGCTGTGGTGGCTCTCGCAAATATGGATTACGAATCATATATGGTTTCCAAAGAATGACAAGAATTTACCCACTGAGAAGTTATTCGTTTGTCCGTGGTATTGTGGCTTCTTGGTTGAACAGTGCATTACATTAAATAGGCGCATTGTAGACTGGAATGAGGAGTACTTGTCTATTAAGGTAACAATTTTCATAAATTATAAAAATTTTACACAAAAAAGGACAATCTTAAACAAGGAAAAGTTTTTGATAACATTTTAAATCTAAATTGAATTGTAATGCTGTAGTTGTAGTTCTCATAGGAAAATGAAATTATTTCAGAACTGTAAGCAAAATTATTTAATTAGATTAAACATACTGCATCTTTCTTATTTGTTTAATTATGTAAGAATGTTATGTTTAAAAAGCTAACTACACTACGCGACAAAATAAAAAAAATTAAATACACCCAGCTAATGACATAGTGTAAGTTGTGAGTTCTGTTGAGCAGAACTCAAAAATATTTTTTTTTATATTTTTTGGACTTTACGCACAGATTTATTGATTACACAAACATTTCTAAACCGATGTCCATAATTTAAATCTTATTAGAGAGGAGAGGTATGGGCCTTTAAAACGAAGTACATACATATGTATATTATTTGACTTAATATGCTATGAGGTTTGATGAGTTAAACTTGACAAATGCGAATTTTTTTCATATTTTTTCAAGTTTGTCCATTCCTAGTAGCAAACTTTTATTAAAAAATATGAAATAAGTGATGACATTCTGAAAGTGCATTATTTTGTGAAGATATTGACAATCTGTTTGATCAAATCGGATAAAAGTTACCATAGTTATTATTTAAAGAGTCTAACAGTCGAGTTATATTTTTTCATATACTCTTACATATTCTTTCAAATGAACTTTCAGTGCAAAAATTTGCAAACTTTTTAATGGATCTTGATTGTTTAATGGAAATTGTGTCAATTTCGCATTTGAGCGACCAGTTGGACAATGTTTGCGTAAAGAGAAATAATTATATTTGCAAAAAACACAAGTATTAGCCGACTTCTGGCAGTCGTACAAACGTGAATTGACACATTTTGCGATATAAAGGGTGTTTTTTATAGAGGTATAGAACTTTACTTTTCAAGATGGCGACCGATTTAACAGCTGTCAAGTGATTTATTCTCAGTTTGGTTTGGCAATTCATCATGAATAGACTCACGCCTGAACAACGCTTTCAAATAGTGCAATTTTATTTAGATTTATTGAAAGACACGTTTGGTGACCGCCTAATTTCACGTTTTGGACCTGTGAATTGGCCTCTAAGATCTTGTGATTTAACACCGCTAGACTACTTTCTGTGGGGCTATGTAAATTCATTGGTCTATGCGGTAAAGCCACAAACGCTTGATCATTTGGAAGACAACATTCGCCGTGTTATTGCCGATAGACGGCCAAAAATGTTGGAAAAAGTCATCGAAAATTGGACGTCCAGATTGGACTACATCCGCGCCAGCCGTGGCGATCATATACCAGAAATCATATTTAAAATGTAATGCCACAAGATTATCTTTCGGATAAATAAAATTCATGTCAATCGAATAATCCATCGTTGTTTTATTGCAACTTAAAGTTCTATACCTCTATAAAAAACACCCTATACAATCAAGATCCATCAAAACGTTTCAATATTTTTGAACTGAAAGTTCATTTGATAAGATGGCATATAAAAAAATATAACACGACTGTTATACTATTTAAACTACAACTACGCTAATTCTTGTCCGATTTGATCAAACGAAGTGCCAATCTCTTCACAAGATAATGCACTTTCAGAATGTCATCATATATTTTACATCTTTTAATTAAATTTTGCAATTAAGAATGGCCAAACTTGAAAAAATAAAAAAAATTTTATTTTTTAAGTTTACCCCATCAAAACTCATAACGTATATGTTTGAACAAAATATTTATGTATACCGTTTGAAAGGCTAATCTCTCCCCTTTCAAGAATACTTTGGATTTTGAAAATAGGTTAAAGAATATTTGGATAATCAATAATATTTTGTGAAAATATCAAAAAAAAAAATACCAGTTTTGTCAAATAAAACAAATGAAGGGTACGAGAAATATAAAAAAAAACTATAGTAAACAACTTATACTATGTAGTTAATCGGGTTTATTTTCACTGCCGCACCGTATAATTTTTCTAAAAACCAAAAATCATTTTAAAAATCCTCAAATACGTGTTTCTTTAAATATTTTAAGTCAGTTTATAACTTAAACTTTCCTTAATTAAAATACAATGCAAATGCATTAATTTTGCACATATCTATGTATACTGTTCATACCTATGCATTCGTTCAATATCCGCCCAAGAAAATGTTTCTCATGGCAGGTTTGCTTTATACCTGGATCCTGGGCAATTTTTGTACACTTTTGTTAAAATGTATACATACAGGAAGAAGAAAAGCATTTCAGTTTTTATGATAATTTAAGTCAAAAAAATCCGATGTGTATGCCCAATAAATATGCAGCAATAAAAAGAATACTGGCACATATTCAATTTAATGCATTCTACACTGTTACAGAAAGGAACGAAAGACATGGACAAGGGAGATGCTGTCATCACTGATATATTGGATACAGATAAAATTCCTCAGCTTATTATATGTGCGACAATGTGGCATGAAACTCAAGAGGAAATGATGGAATTTTTAAAATCAATTGTACGCCTCGATGAAGATCAATGCGCAAGGCGAATGGCTAAAATACATATAAACGGTGGAAAGCCAGACGACGAATACTATGAACTGGAAAGTAAGTGCCATTAAGTTTAATTTTTATTTTTGTTTTTTATCAATGTATACATACAGTGTTTGAAAAAATTATAGAAACTCATCAAATTTTTATTATTTCCTTAAATTTTTATATGTTTTTAAGTAAATAAAAAAAGGTATATACATAAATTTAAAGGTATCTGAATTGTCTATTAAACACATACAAAAATTAGGTTAATTATAGTTTCTTCTAGAAGTTGCCGCGGTCTAGTAGGTAGTGTGTCGGCTTATTAGACGAAAGGCCTAAGTTCGAATCCTAGGTCAGACATCAAAACGAAAATATGAAAATATTTCTTCGGCGACTTCCTCTCAGCAGATTTCTGGCAAAAACTCTGAGAGTAAAAATTGCCATGAAAAGCTTCTCAAAAATCTGTCGTTCGGAGTCGACTTTAAATGTAGGTCCCGCTACTCATGTATAAAATTAACACACGCAACACGAGTGGTGTGAGAAGCTAGGACACGTCCTCTAACCTAACCTAACCTATAGTTTCTTCTTCTTGAAAAATTTTATATTTTTAATATATGTATGCCTGGAAAAACTAATAGAAACGTTTTTTTTTTTTTTTTTGGGAAAAAAGTTTTTGTTGAATTTTGCCATCAAATCCTAACAATATTTTAATATTTGGTTGAGGCTCCTTTCATTTCGCCTATTCATTGAACCAACAAGGTTAGTACAAATGTCTGGAGAAATGGAATATCAAGCATCCTGAATTTTACTCCACATGTGTTGATTATTTTTAGTTTTAAACAGACCAATCTTATTCTTAAGGACTCCCCATAGATGTTCAATGGGATTTACTTACTTAATTGGCCACAACATCCCGTTTAACGGATTTTGGCCTGCCGCAACACATCCTTCCAGGCGCCTCTGCTTCATGCGCGCCTACGCCAGTTGGTCACACCAATCGATGACAGCGCTTCCTCGATTTGGTCCTTCGAACGGGTACAAGGTCGTCCATCGCCGACTTCCGCAGATTCCCGCATCATGTACCCGTCTCGCCGGAGCATCCTCCTCCATTCGAACGACATGGCCGAGCCAGCGCAAGCGCTGGATATTAATACGCTGTACAACGTCAATGTCGTTGAGGAGCTCATACAGCTCGCTGTTGAATCGTATACGGAAATCATCGCCAACTCGAACTGGACCGAAGATCTTACGTAGGACTTTTCTCTCGAACACTCTGAAGGCCATTGCATCAGTACTTAATAGGTTCCATGCCTTTGCGCCATAAAGAATCACAGGTCGAATGACTGTCTTGTAGAGTGATGCATGCAAACAAGGTAAAGTATCTGACTGTGACCAACGTGGCGACCACCAGGACGATCCTTGTCTTGCTGTATTCAAGTTGACACACAGCCTCCTCGTGGCCTCTCCTGAATGGCATTCTAGCACCCGCTAGATGTTAACTAATGCGTGCAGCGAAGTCCAATCCCCTGGACGTTAAATGTGTGTTGTGCGTAGGGCTTGAAACCCACCACGTAAAAATTATATCCAATGAAAACCATCAATAGAATTTAAGTCAGGTAATTGTGATGGCTATTGCATTACGGGAACTTAATTTTACTGAAACCAAGATTTTACACTTCTTGCAGAGTGTTTGAGATCATTGTCCTGCATAAACTCCCACTTCAATGGCATTTCCTCCTCTGCAAATGGGAGCATTTGGCTCTGGAGTATATCTAAGTAATCTACCGCTGTCATTTTCCCCTGTACCCAGAAAATTGAACCAACACCGGACGCTGAAAAAACATCCCATATCGTTAAGGACCCGCCATCATGTTTGAATGTCTTTTTTGTGTATTTTAGATCAAATTCTTTATTGGCTGGGCGCCGTACAAAACATTTTCCATCTGATCCAAACAAATTTCTCTTTGTCTCATCAGACCACAGTACGTTGTTCCAATTTTTGCGACTTTTGCGGTGTTGTCTGGCAAATTGTAAACATTTTTGTGTAATTTTTTTAATTAAAAGGGGAGCAGACCTTGGACTTCGAGCCGTAAGTCCAGCCTCTTGGAGCCTATTTCTTATAGTACGGCTTGCTACTGGAGCATGTAGAAGGTTTTTTGGAACGACTTACTAAAATTTGATCAAAACGCGTGGACGGTTTCCTCTTTCTTCCTCTAGTTTTGATATTTTTTGTATAGAAAATCACGTTAAATACTTTATGGTTAAAACTCTTCTTGATTTGGGTTTTTTTCCAAGTGATAAGCCATCAGATTTAAACCTAAGAAGCTTTCAGCATTAGTGATATGAACACCTCAACCAATTTTTTAAAAGATTTAAAACCTACACTCAACACGAACATTTTGCAAATGTTCTAATGGGTCCGCCATTTAACGTTTGTTTTCAACTAGAGCTTATTTCGTGAATGGTAACACTTAGCTCATGTCTGATTTGACAGATAATTAGTTTTATCATTCCGCTGAACGAATATGGTTGTGTATACGCTTGAACAACGCTGGGGAATATTGCGACATTACTTTGAAAATCATGGTAATGTTGCAGAATGTGCCGGTGCCGATTTTGGCAAAAAAAATCACATTTTCAGATGAAGCTTATTTTGATCTTGGCGGGTATGTAAACAAGCAAAATTGTCGCATTTGGGGCACAGAAAACCCGCACGCATACATTGAAAAGCCGACGTACCCAAAACGAGTCACTGTTTGGTTCGGATTTTGGTTCGAAAATGAGTAAGGAGTGGCCGTTACAGTCAATGGCGATCGTTATCGGGCCATGTTGAACGAATTTTTGTTTACAAAAATTGAGAGGAGGATATTGGCAACATTTGGTTTCAACAGAACGGCGCTACGTGTCACACAGCCGAAGGTACACTCGATGTTTTGCACCCTGTTTTTGAAGATCGCATTATTAGCCGCAGAGCTGATGTCGTTTGGCCACCTCGGAGCTGCGATTTGACACCGTTGGACTATTATTTGTGGGGTGCCGCCAAAAATAAGTGTTACGCCGACAAGCCAGAGACAATTGACGCTTTAAAGGACAATATTCGTGAAGCCATTGATGAAATACAGCTGCACACAGTCGATAATGTGCTTAAAAATTGGACCGATCGTGTAGGCTACTGCATGGCCAGCCGAGGCAGCCATTTGAATGAAATTATTTTCCATTATGAACCGGAAGGATTGTACTTTAAAAAAAAAAAAAAAATTTGAGAAAGTATTCAGTAGTTTTTTTTAAAGCATTTTCAAAAAAAAAGCTATTTGGCGGACCCTTTAAAAGGAATTATTTTAACTTAATTTTTACCACTTCTAAATATTTCATGTAAAAAGTTTATTTATTTTAAATTTAAACACGGTTTTAGAAAAACGTTTCCATTAATTGTTCCAGCTGACTTACGTATTTTCTTACGTTTTCCTGAAAACTAATAAATTAAAAGAAAACAATAAAGTTAGCAAATAATAAAATCCCGTTATATAGGGTGTTTTTTATAGAGGTATAGAACTTTAAGTTGGCATTCCTTTTCAAGATGGCGAACGATTTAATAGCTGTCAAGTGATTTATTCTCAGTTTGGTTTGGCAATTCATCATGAATAGACTCACACCTGAACAACGCTTGCAAATAGTGCAATTTTATTTCGAAAATAATGGTTGTAAATTTTGTTTAGCGATGAAGCGCACTTCTGGTTGAATGGCTACGTCAACAAACAAAACTGCCGCTTTTGGAGTGAAGGTAATCCTCAAGTGTATGTGGAAACACCGTTACATCCAGAAAAACTGACTGTTTGGTGCGCTTTATGGGCTGGTGGAATCATTGGTCCGTACTTTTTCAAAAACGATGGTGGCCAGAACGTTACAGTCAATGGTGATCGGTATAGAGCCATGATTACATTCCTGAATTGAATAACCATGATGCCCAGGAGATGTGGTTTCAACAAGACGGCGCAACATGTCACACAGCTCGTGCCACAATAGATTTATTGAAAAACACGTTTCGTGACCGCCTTATTTCACGTTTTGGACCTGTGAATTGGCCTCCAAGATCTTGTGATTTAACACCGCTAGACTACTTTCTGTGGGGCTATGTAAATTCATTGGTCTATGCGGTAAAGCCACAAACGCTTGACCATTTGGAAGACAACATTCGCCGTGTTATTGCCGATATACGGCCACAAATGTTGGAAAAAGTCATCGAAAATTGGACGTCCAGATTGGCCTACATCGGCGCAGCCGTGGCGGTCATATGCCAGAAATCATATTTAAAATGTAATGCCACAAGATTATCTTTCGGATAAATAAAATTCATGTCAATCGAATAATCCATCGTTGTTTTATTGCAACTTAAAGTTCTATACCTCTATAAAAAACACCCTTTATTATCAAGAATTTGACAGTTGTTTACAACAACAAATGTTTATTACGAAAAAGTATACAATATTTTTATGATGAACTATTAGTAATCGTTTCTATTATTTTTTCCAACACTGTACATATACAGCTAAGGAAAGGAAAGGTAACGAAATAAACTTATTGTAATAAAATTAGAAGGGAAATAATGTAAAATATTGAGAAAAGTTATTGAACGAACACAGTCTCTTTAAAAATCAATAGAATTTGTAATAGAGTTTAAAAATGTTCATTTTTTTCAACTTTCATTCTGTAAATTTTGCTCATTTCGTTCATCATATAAAATTCCAGCAATGTGCAATAAATTATTTAAGCTTATGGGATAAAAGTTTTAAATCTTGAGTTAAACTCAGTATACTATCTGTCCACAGTAGCTGAAGAAACATAAGGAGGGTTTTTTTGTAAACATTACTCATTGACTATCCTTGCAACAATTCAACTGTATACCCACTTTTTACATCCACCTAAAGTTCGTATGCATTAACAGTTACAATTGAAAATGTATTATCCTTGAGATACAGATATTTTTGTCATTGTAAATAATCGAAAAGTTTCATTGTCTGTAGCTTGTGTTTCTTTGGTTTCTTTGGAATACCAAATTTCTGTGTGTATATGCGGATGTATGTATGTATCTGTGGTTCAAAGAATGGAATGTTATTTTATAGCGATTTTATTTTTTTTCTTTTTTTTTAACTACAAATCGGATTTTATTTCAAAGAATTTTATTCATTTATTTTGTTTTAAATTCCACTCTTGTTTTTGCTTTCACATTTAATCTGAACAAAAAGACTCATGATATATATGAATACCAGTTAAATGTTTGCAGTATGTACGAACGAGATCAGTGAACAATTTCTTTCGAATTTCCTGATGTCAGATAATTATCAAAAGTTATCTGATACTTACTTTAAATATCGCACGATGTCATCGATGTTAAAAAAATATTGACGTGTAATTGTTATTAAATGATTAGTCTGATTGAAGTTGTCATAATCTAGTAGGTAGTGTGTTGGCTTATTAGACGTAAAGCCACGGTTCAAACCAGCAACTTCTTCTCAGCAAATTTCTGGCAAAAACTCTGAAAGTAAATAATATTGCCGTGAAAAGTTTTTCAAAAATCTGTCGTTCGAAGTCGACTTTAAACTGTAGGTCCCGCTACTCATGTATAAAATTAACGCACACAACATAAGTGGTGTGAGAAGCTAGATCGTAATGCTAACTGTAGGGTTGTAATAACCAATTATGTATGATTAGTCTGATAATTTTAGGAAGAAGTTTTTGTTTTACTAAACACATCATATTTATTCTAGCATTTTTTTTAAATTTGTAAACCCATTGCGTATCCTTTTTCAGCTGCGACACCAGCTAACATAAAATTTGAAGGAAAGGCATTACACAAATATCCAATTAATTTTGAATCATTTTATTGATTTTATTTCCTGTTGTCCAGATGATTCAGACGAATGGGCTTAAGTAGTACGCACTCGATCAGTTTCTAATTTCACTTCTCGTTGCTTAAGTGATTCATGGGAACTGGTCTCAGCGGCATGTATTCGAAGATTTTCCAGTGCTCCAATGCTCGTTGCTCGTCTGATTCTGAGGCTCGTAATGCTCTTTTCTTCCGTGCTTGAGGTGTAGGTCGACCAAAATTTTTGTCGCTTTGGAGGAATGATTGCAAGGGAACATGGAAAATGCGGTTAAATTTATTAGTACATCACAATGTACCCAATCCAATTGAACCGGATGTTTAGACATGGATAGAAATGTTAATATTGACGGTGATCGCCAATTCTTTGAGGGAAATAAGAAATGGCAAAAAGTAGACACAATTCCAGAATTGTTAAAATCGATGTTAAAAATTTTGTAGAAGAAATTTAAGAATATATTTTTGTGGTATCTATTTACCTTATATCACTTCCATACAACGTAAACTTATATCTATGTATGTATATTAAAAGAGAGAAAATCAAAACGATGTCTTGTCTTTTGAAATCTTTTGATTTAATTTTAGACCGTAAATATTTATACTATATATCATGGTATAAGAAATTTAGAAGGTAGTTTCAATCAAAATTTTTTTTTAAAAATAAGGTTTTTTGAAGTTTTATTTTCTCATAAATACAAAAAAAACGTTGCCACATTTATAATTTTGTTGTATATTCCCAATAAATTATTTATGACAAATGTGTAATTTATAATTAAGTATATTTAAGTATGATATTTGCCGTATTATGTTGTGCTAAAAATGGCAAATTGAATAACTAAATTTCCGGTCATAATTAAACACACATTACAACATTGACTAGTTTTTAAGGTTAATTAAGTAATAATTTTTTTCATTTTTTTATTAGTATACAAATATTTAGTTTCTTTTATATGACGATTTAGAAAGCGAATTCGAAAAAATGTTCGTCCAAGATAAAACCTTTTAGCAATTTTTATATCTAAATTTATATTAGTTAGGTCCAACAAGTTTAACATGTAATTTGGGCTAGTATTTAAAGAATTACCATTAATTTAAAAAAAAATTGAGTTTACATGTTCCAAAAGTTGTAAAAAATTGGTATTAGGCTTATGTAAACCTCCCTCGGACAATAAATTTATAGAAGTATAATTTTCATCCTTTTGTGCGGAAGTTTTAAAGCCAAATTCTGTAAGACCCATTTTGAAAATTATATAACCCGCAAAATTTTCCAAACCATCGAATTCTATATCATTTAAATTTTTAACATCATCCAAAAACTGCTCTGTTTCTTGTTACCTTGTATTAATTGGAACAGCATCTCCATCCAATCTCACGCGTTTCGCTTTAACTGAAATATCACTTTCAATAAAGTGTTTCGAGCACACCATCGGCTCCTTTGGCAATTCAGACTCACAAATTTTACACACTTCCAGCCATTGCTGGCGTTTTTTGGGAAATGTGGGGACTTTAAAAACCGTATGTTTGAATTTTTGCAAAAATATTTCGTATTTTCGCATTGGGGAAAATACAACTCATGCTTTTTAAATCTTGAAATAATATTTTCAAATTAGCTTCGTAAGTATTGATGTATCACAAGTCTTACCTTTGATTCCAATTTAAACACAAATATTTTAATATAAATTTTTACCAAAATATTTTTCAATTGAATTGAATTTATTATTTTCATATGACTTTAAAGAAAATGTGGGGAATTTAAAATTAATATGGTAGCATTATTTTAACGAAAACGTCAGAATCCTTAAGCATGTCAGATAGTGAATTTTAAAAAATAAAGAGAGAATGAAACTACCTTCTTTTCTTATACCATGAATTAGTCAAACAACAAAAACGCACGATGAGAACAACGTATTGTTACGCTCTTGGTTTCTTTATCCTTCACTTCTTCTATCTTTCCCCCTGCGTCGTGAAATATTTTTGAAAAATATTCCAAAATGCACATTCTTTATACTTTATTTTCTTTGGTATAACTCATTCCCGTAAAATGTCAATCACAAATTTGAAATATTTCAATTTTGGAAAAATTTTAAAATGCTGTTGTTTACATATCAGACATTTAATTTCTAAAAATATATAGCATGGTATAAGAAAAGAAGGTAGTTTCATTCTCTCTTTATTTTTTAAAATTCACTATCTGACATGCTTAAGGATTCTGACGTTTTCGTTAAAATAATGCTACCATATTAATTTTAAATTCCCCACATTTTCTTTAAAGTCATATGAAAATAATAAATTCAATTCAATTGAAAAATATTTTGGTAAAAATTTATATTAAAATATTTGTGTTTAAATTGGAATCAAAGGTAAGACTTGTGATACATCAATACTTACGAAGCTAATTTGAAAATATTATTTCAAGATTTAAAAAGCATGAGTTGTATTTTCCCCAATGCGAAAATACGAAATATTTTTGCAAAAATTCAAACATACGGTTTTTAAAGTCCCCACATTTCCCAAAAAACGCCAGCAATGGCTGGAAGTGTGTAAAATTTGTGAGTCTGAATTGCCAAAGGAGCCGATGGTGTGCTCGAAACACTTTATTGAAAGTGATATTTCAGTTAAAGCGAAACGCGTGAGATTGGATGGAGATGCTGTTCCAATTAATACAAGGTAACAAGAAACAGAGCAGTTTTTGGATGATGTTAAAAATTTAAATGATATAGAATTCGATGGTTTGGAAAATTTTGCGGGTTATATAATTTTCAAAATGGGTCTTACAGAATTTGGCTTTAAAACTTCCGCACAAAAGGATGAAAATTATACTTCTATAAATTTATTGTCCGAGGGAGGTTTACATAAGCCTAATACCAATTTTTTACAACTTTTGGAACATGTAAACTCAATTTTTTTTTAAATTAATGGTAATTCTTTAAATACTAGCCCAAATTACATGTTAAACTTGTTGGACCTAACTAATATAAATTTAGATATAAAAATTGCTAAAAGGTTTTATCTTGGACGAACATTTTTTCGAATTCGCTTTCTAAATCGTCAT
The DNA here is from genome assembly GCA_930367235.1 of Sarcophaga rosellei. Classification (NCBI taxonomy): domain Eukaryota; kingdom Metazoa; phylum Arthropoda; class Insecta; order Diptera; family Sarcophagidae; genus Sarcophaga; species Sarcophaga rosellei. The sequence goes on along the minus strand of OV884020.1, from coordinate 26,289,198 downwards.
ATAAAAGAAACTAAATATTTGTATACTAATAAAAAAATGAAAAAAATTATTACTTAATTAACCTTAAAAACTAGTCAATGTTGTAATGTGTGTTTAATTATGACCGGAAATTTAGTTATTCAATTTGCCATTTTTAGCACAACATAATACGGCAAATATCATACTTAAATATACTTAATTATAAATTACACATTTGTCATAAATAATTTATTGGGAATATACAACAAAATTATAAATGTGGCAACGTTTTTTTTGTATTTATGAGAAAATAAAACTTCAAAAAACCTTATTTTTAAAAAAAAATTTTGATTGAAACTACCTTCTAAATTTCTTATACCATGGACTAATTTTTTATTTATTCTTCTAAAACAGTGTTGCCAACATTTGTGAAAAAAATCACCAAATAAGAAAAAATATAACCAAAATTAAATTCGTAGACTTTTGTTTTACTTTTTTTTCAAGTTTAAATTATAATTAATAAAAAAGAAACAAAAAATAGCTTTTTTTATAAGAAAAAAAATTACCAAAACCAAAAAAATCTACACATTGATCAAAAATAACCAATTTTGGTTAGCAATAACCAAAAACGGCAACACTGTTCTCAAATCACTTATTCTCAGACGTCGACACAAAGAGAATATGATAAAAATTATGAGAGGCATGTGTTAACCCAGAGGAAAATTGTTAGTAATATTTTCAAGTCTAATATATATATATATATATATATATATATGTATATGTGAGCGAAAAATATAGAAAAATTGTACTGCGCTAAAAACCTAAAAACACCGTATTTAACGTGGCAAGTATTCTTCCAAAAATCGAAATCATTTCTCATTGATATTAGTGAATCATACTATAATATTTCTTTAGGTGTAAATTTGAAGTTTGAAAAAAGTGACATGAACATTCTTCTTTAGAAGCTGACAAGCAAAGCAACTGAATGCATTTTTACGCTCTCATGATGAGAGCAACACATTGTTACGCTCTTTGTTTGTGTTTATTTTCCTTCTGTCTTCCACCCACCTCATCAAGAAATGATTTTAGTGAGACCGGGTCGTAATGTTTGGCGAGAGCGGGTCATGATGTTACAACCCGCCATAAGAAATTTTACTTCTACATAATGCGCATTCTTTATATCCATATTCTTTGGTAATTTTCAGTGGCGTAACCTGTCGTAAATTGGTCATACCAACTTAGAAACCTTCGTAGGTTCATGCGCAACAACTTTGGTAGAAATTATAAAAGATCAAATGCATAGTTTACGTTTCTATAAAGGACATGCAGACAAGCATATCTGTACATATGTATATAGATAGATAATTCGAATAATTTTGGACTCAGATATTTATACTCTGGCCTGCGCGAATTCACACTGGTTTAAAAAGAAAATGTTCGCTGGGGATTATAGATTAAATGGGGCGATTACATGTACTTTCGTAGCTGTACCACAAATAAAAAAAGCCAGGAATGGGACTGTCGTATCGTAAACAGTCGTATAAAAATCAATTTAACAGTTATATTTTAAATTAAACATCTTTTAATCTTTTCCGTGGTAAACATTTCATTAAATTTAAGATTGTTGTACCAAGTCTTCCCATTTCTTTAATCTAACATTGTAGATATTCCTTCAAATTAAACAAATTTTTATTTAACTACTAGATTTATAAAGTAAAAGTAATTCAAATAAATATCAAATGTTCCATCCCTGACTTATTTAAAATAGCGGTATTATTTGTTTTCAATTCTTGGCAATTAATACGTTGTGTTGAAAAATGTATATCATAAATTTTAACGTAATAAAAGAAGCGAATTCCATCGTGCTTACGTACACCATCGTAGTTAAAGCAAACGTCATCTCTAGTGCTCGTATTTATCAAAAAAAAAAAAAAAAAATAACAAGGAACTGCTATAAATACCGTATGTCCGGGTTTACCCACGTCAGGTTTGAGTTCTCAAATCTTAAGTTTTTATTCATACTATTCTCTACGAAGTTGAAAGAAGCAGTGAACGTGATGAATCGATTTTCCCATGAGCAACGTTGGGATTTATTGAAAATTTATTTTAAAAACAAAGGCAATTGGTCGGAAATTGCACGTAAATGTCGTACAAAATTTGATCGCAGAGGAGGACCAGCAGTACCCGATATACACAAGTTTATTGCTGAAGTGAAGCTGGTTTCATTGTTGATGCGACAGGACATGAGCGTGCTTGGTTAGTGCGTACACCCGAAAATATCTAAGCTATGGCCGAGAGTGTGCGTGAGAATACATCAACATCATCTCAAGATCATTGAATTTTGCGAAAAGATCTCGGTATGGCGCCTAACAAAGCCGCATGATCATCCACCTAGGTTTCTCTTCGATAGATAGGCCAACGAACTGCACGATGATAACGCGTATACCAACAAAAATCATCTTTTCGGATGAAGCTCGTTTTCGAGACTCTTTGGTGCGGCTTGTGGAGCGGGATCAACATTGGCTCATATTTCTTTGAAAATGAGGACGGCGAAACCATTACGGTCAATGGAGACACCTATCGCACCATGATAACCGATTTTTTTGTATCCGCTCTTCATGGTATTGACATGAACGATGTTTGGGGTTAACAGGATGGCGCAACTTGCCACACATCTTATGCCACAACCGTTTTGTAGCTTCAAATGTTTACATATTATATAATTGGCCATTACAACCCTTCAGTCAGGTCTAGCTTCTCAACACCACTAATGTTCTGTGCCTTAATTTTATACCTATAGTTTAGAGTGGACTCCGAACGACAGATTTTCTTTTTTTGAGAAACTTTTCTTGGCAATTTTATTTACTCTCAGAGTTTTTGCCGGAAATCTACTGAGAGGAAGTAGCCGAAGAAATATTTTTTCGTATTGATGTCTGACCGTAGTCTACTAGACTATGGCGATTTCATTCAAACGTTTAATGGCCGTTTAATTAGTCGAAATGGTGATGCCAATTGGCGGCCAGGAAGATGCGATTTAACACCGTGGAACCTTTTTTGTGTGCTGTGCCGGTAAAGAAAAGTGTTATGCCGACAAACCAGAGACATTTGAAGGCCAACAATCGTGCTGCCATTGCCGAGATACGACCCCACACACTAAAAAAAATGTACCCTTTAGCCAGGATTACGACCTAGTTCCACACATCACTTATGTTGTGTGCGTTAATTTGTATACATGAGTGGTGGGACCTACACTTTAAAGTCGACTCCGAACGACAGATTTTTGAGAAACTTTTCATGGCAATTTTATTTACTCTCAGAGTTTTTGTCATATTTCGCTTAGTTGGGAATGCCTGACCTGGGGGTTGAACCAAGACCTCACACTACCATCTGGACCACTGCGGCTTCTCAGTAAATTGTGTAATTTGTTTAACTTGTATAAATTGAAAACATCTCGCCTTAATGGTGCCTCAAGTATCACATTGATCTTGATTGATTGATTTAATGCATTACAATGAATGAATTGAAATGAGTTCTTGTGATATATTTTCTTTATCATATGTATATACAACTCTTCAAACAATACTTATCACACATATTTCTTACATACTGAAGATAGCCGTTACTTTTTTGAATGGTTTGCATCAGAGATCAGCAATGAGTATTCATACTCATAATTTCTGATACTTATACGCATTCATACTTATCATAGCCATAGTTAGAAGTACTCATACGTAACAATACACATGATGTTGTTGATTTCGACTCTCCTTTACTCAACATTTACAAGAATCACAAAATAAGCACGATTTGCGTACGAACACTACAATACTCACTAGAAGATTGTGTGTTTGCTTTCTTTCTTCTTCTTTTGTAAGTGCAACAACAACTAAGACTGTAAATTTTTATGAATGATTTGAATCACTCGAATCATTTATGAGTACTCTAAGTATTTTTCTAAATTTATGAATCTGAATGAGTAGGCGTATGAATCAAACATAATTCGTTATGAGTTTCATGTCAACTTTGTACTCATACTCATTACAACCTGTACTTACATATAAATCAATGTTGTAGTGAGTACGAATGAATCAGAGTAGTTAAATTTCAATACTGTTGACTTACTCATACTCAAAATTTCATGAGTACGTATAAGTAGCGAAAAAACGATTCATTGCTGATCTCTGGTACACAAGTAGCGATTCAAATTCGAATATTTGATAGCCAAATTTAAAACGGGTAATCCAATTAGGTTCGGTTCACATGCTTAAATTTTTGAAAATAAACCCTTTTATTTGTGTTGACTGTCTTTTAAAGTAACATTTGCAACGACACGCAAAAACTTTTATTTCACGACTCTCATGTTGTATGCAAGTGTGACAAACTCACATCCACCCAAACATAAGTTAAACACTAAAACTGAAGGGTGTGTGCGTTGATTTGAGAAGTTTTTTTATGTGAACGAATACTTTACAGTTATCTTTTTACAATTCTGCATAGAAGAATAATTTTTTTGTTGTTTTTTAGCCAACATTTTCTTTGATGACGCTTTTATATTGGATGGCAAATACGTTGAGAATCCAAAGAATCCTCCTTTGAATGAATATGTGAAAATATTAATTACCAGCATTGAGAAGGCTGCATTTGAGGTGTATGGTGTGAATATAAAAATCAAGTCACCCGTAAAAATTGAAACGCCATATGGCGGTCGCCTTGTTTGGACCTTGCCTGGTCGCTCAAAGATGATTGCTCATCTCAAAAACAAAGATAAAATTCGTCACAAGAAACGCTGGTCACAAGTTATGTACATGTATTATTTGTTGGGCTTTCGTATAATGGAATTAGATTCAGTGTCGGCCAAGCGTAAAGCAGTAATAGCAGAGAACACATTCCTATTAGCTCTTGATGGTGATATTGACTTTCAGCCACAGGCCGTTCAGCTGTTAATCGATAGAATGAAAGCCATCGATGAGTTGGGGGCTGCTTGTGGTCGTATTCATCCCGTTGGTAGGGGGCCAATGGTATGGTATCAAATATTCGAATATGCCATTGGTCATTGGCTGCAAAAAGCAACTGAACACGTTATTGGTTGTGTGCTATGTAGTCCTGGCTGTTTTAGTTTGTTTCGCGGTAGTGCCTTAATGGAGAACAGTGTGATGAAAAAGTATACTACGGTCTCTCAGGAACCTATGCATTATGTGCAGTACGATCAGGGAGAGGACCGATGGCTTTGTACTCTTATACTTAAACAGGGATTGCGAGTTGAGTATTCGGCAGCTTCAGATGCATACACACATTCCCCGGAGATATTTAATGAATTCTACAATCAACGTCGTCGTTGGGTCCCATCCACCATTGCCAATATTTTTGATTTGCTTTCTGATGCCGATATGGTAGTGAAGAACAATAGTTCCATATCAATGCCTTACATTATCTACCAGGCAATGCTGATGGTTGGCACTATCCTCGGTCCTGGAACTATTTTCCTAATGATGGTTGGCGCCTTAGTGACCGTTTTCAGCATTAACATTTGGACAGCCTTTCTATGGAATTTTATTCCTTTATTGGCTTTCATACTCTCGTGCATATATTTGAAACAAAATTTTCAGGTAATAAGCAAAATTGAAACAATAAATTAGTTACTTCTGCTAATTATTCTAGGTATTGCGAAATTTTTAATATTTTTTTAGTTACTTTTGGCTTTCGTGATCAGTTCCCTGTACTGTTTAGTTATGATGGCAGTTCTAATTGGCATTATAATTCAAATGATTGATGATGGACCCTTGGCACCGGCATCATTATTTTTTCTACTGGTTTTTATGCAAATCTTTATAGCAGGTATGTATGGAACTTATCTAGAACTTAGAAAAACTTATATTATAATACATATAAAAAATAATTGCAAATTATTATCGCAATAACTTTATTGCATGTAATACTATGTTCAAGTATACACTTTTATTGCGTAAATCGCAATAAACGCCATTATTGAGCTCAATATTTCATATAAAGTTTCAATTAATAATTGCGCCATAAATACGCATATTGTTATAATATTGAGTGAAACTTAAAATGCAGTACTGTTATAAGTATGTTCAGTGAGAACGTTACAACTTATACGAACAAACTTTGTTGATATTTAAAAACACAAATCCATGAAAGTTGGATGGACACACTTAGGCCGCATTGGGCCCATAATGTTACCACAGTTATCCGCTATTCCTTAATCTCGAAACCCCACTCGGAGCTCCTGATGAAGCGATTTAGGCTGCCAATGTCGATCCCTGACAGTTCCTCCAGATCATCCTTGTAGTAAGTGCCCAAGTACTTCTTTCTCCTCTGGCAAAGAGCCGAGCATGTACCCAGCAGGTGAGGGACAGTCTCCTCTTCTTCCTCATCTCTGCAGCTTCTGCAGAATTCGTTAGCAAGGTATCAGAGATCAATGCGCCTCGCATGCGTACCCATAATGCAATGCCCCGTAATGACACCGTTAACCACACTGAGCGCGCCTCTTTGGAGCTTAAGTAGACTTATTATGCGTCCCTCATGAAGCTTTGGTCAGATTTTACGAGCCGTTCTACCCGTGTTCGAGGCCTTATCGCATTATCAATTATGAGCCTGCAGGTTCTCATAGGGATGCCCAGATTCGAAAATTCATTGGGGAGTTAGATGGTCGTGCACCGCCTGGCAAGTTCATCAGCTCTGCAGTTACCCGGAATACCACTGTGCCCCGGTACTATCGTATGAGTGTATGGATATAATATCGTTCCGCTATCTCGTCGAGATATCTGCGACAGCCATACACGGCCTGGCTTTCAGAAAGTATAGTGACATTCCGCTTGGAGACCCTTCCGTCCCCAATAATTCTCGCCGCAGCCTGTATTGCCACCACTTCCGCCTGGAAGACGCTGCAGTGGTCTGGCACTATTCCAACCGATTCCGAAAAAATGCCACTGCCAACACCTCCGTTAAGCTTTGAACCGTCGCGGCGGTGTAGATTTGTACGGAGTTCCTTACCGAGTGGGTCACACCACCTTGCCAGACCTTGTTGTCCGGCAATTATGTCTGGAATCTCCTCGCGAAGTGGTACCGCGGTGTCATGTAGTCACTGCTCCCGACAGCTCCAACTTCCCTCATTATCTTTGCGTGGCCGGTAATCGAGTCATGTCACACATTTAAGGCACAACGACCTGTTTTAGAATCTGTATGAAATATCCAATGTATCATAATCCACTTTGTCCAATTATATACAAATACAAGTCTCTTATTAAGAAACATTTTTAATTACGGGAAGGTCTTACTTCCCACTATAATTTTTAAGTGTCATTTTAGACAGTTATAGAAATATTATGCTAATTTTATCAGCTCAATCTTACCTATTTGTACAAAACACCTGAGCCATAGTGCTACAGTGCAGTTGCAGTTGGATCATCGGCTAAAGGTTTTCGGCTGAGGTATGAGGCGATAACGCCAACATTCCCTCTACCATTGGAGTGCATGTGGAGCAAGGAGCAACAATGGCGACCGGCTAATTAAACTGTGCCAGACATTTCAACTCGTCATAGGTGGCTCTATCTTCCCGCACAAGGAGATTCACATATATGTGTGGACATCACCAAGCGATGGACAATGCTCGCAATCAAATCGATCACATATGCTTTAGTTGAAGATGGAGAAGCTCTTTATCCGATGTCAGGAATAGGAGAGGAGCTGACATTGGAAGTGATCATGAGCTCATCACAGGCAACATGAAGATAAAGCTGAAATGTCAAAAAAGTAAACACCTCAAGCAGGAACGCGTTAGCAATGGCAATTCGCGAAAAGCTGCCAATAAACGAACAACACTCATGGGAAGATATCGTTTCAGTATACAATTAAGCTGTTGAAGAATCATTGGGTATAGTGCGGCCACAGCGGCGAGCATGGATATCAGACCACACTTGGCACCTGATTTCTCAGAGAAGGGAGCTCAAACTGCAGCTTATAAACAAAACACAGGATCTTTTAATGAGGAATACTAACAGCTGGCAAATCGGGTAAAGAAAGCTGCAAGAAAAGATAAAAGAAAGTTCCTGGAACGGCTAGCAAGCACAGCAGAAGAAGTAGCTAGTCAAAATGATGTGAGGAAACTGCATCAGACGATTGACTGCCTGACCAATCGGAAATATAATAGTAGTCAAGCAGTTGCTGATCATAGTGGCTAACTACTATCAAACAATGCAGCACAGGCGAAAAGGTGGAGAAAACATTTCGAAGAGATCAGTAACGTCGTCATAGACAATACTGAAGATATCGAAACAAACGACATCGGCCATGCAGTAGAAAACAACCTAAGAATAGCATGCAACCCTTCCAGTCTAAACGAGATACAACAGGCCATCAAACAATTCAGAAGAAACAAAGCAGCATGCGAAGATGGAATACCCTCAGAAATTCTGCAGGTTGACATCGGAACCACAGCAAGACTTCTATGGCCCCATATCGCCTGGGAGGAAGAAAGGCTGCCTCGAACCTGGAAGAAAGGCATCATTGTAAAGTTACCGGAAAGCGGCGACTTGATAGACTGCAACAACTGGATAGGAATAACTCTGCTTAACACCATATACAAAATTTTAGCAATAATAATACAGGGAAGGGGCAGGTTTCCGGCTGCGTAGATCAAGCAAACACCTTACGCATTATTATTGAACAATCTTTGGAATGGTGAAAGCCTTCGACACCATCAAACGAACTGGTATATAGAAAGCATTGAGTAATAAAGGAGTACCCCAGAAAATAGTCAAAATAATTAGAGCTATGTACGAGAACGCAGACCACTCAGTTCTTCACAACGGCAACATCAGTCAACCGTTTCAAACATCGCTGAAGTCAATCAAGGATGCCCACTATCACCTCTGTTATTCACAATCGGATGAAATCATGAGCTAAGTCTGTTTAAAGAAGAGAGGAATAACATGGAGTCTCTCACGCCAACTCGAGGATTTGGATTATGCAGATGATATATTTCTTCTCTCGCGCAAGGTCTCCAATATGCAGTCAAAACTCAAACACCTAGAAAGATTGGCCCGCAACGTAGGACTTGAGATAAATATCAAGAAAACCAAAGTCATGAGAATTAACAACACTAGCACAGAAAACATCATGCTACAGGGGCCAAATACTCGAGTACGTCGATAGCTTCTGCTACCTAGGCAGTACTATGACAACAAACTGTGGCGCAGAAACAGACTAAATAGAGCGAGAGCAGCATTCGGGCGACTGCACTCCGTATGGAGAAGCTCATATATATCTAGGCATACCAAGTTAAGAATATTCAACGCTTGTGTAAAGTCAACCGTACTATATAGTAGCGAAACTTGGCTTATATTTAACACCATCACGCAAAAATTTCAAGTATTCATCAATAAATACCAAAGAATCATATGTAGAATATTCTGGTCCAACACCATCAGCAACGCAGATTTCTGGACTCTCACAGAGGAAGAACCCATACAGAAGCAGATCAAAAAGAAAAAATGGGGGTGGATCTGCCACATATTGAGAAAGAAGCCCAACAGTATTACCAGAATGGCGCTAGAGTGGAATCCCCAGAGCTCAAGAAACCATGGCAGACCAAAAAACACTTAGAGACGCACGGTCCTACAAGAACTAAGGCTTAATGACCTGACATGGGAAATCGCAAAAACATCAGCGGAGAATCGTGTCAGATATATATGCTTTGTGGAAGCCATATGCTCCCTAGAGGAATAATGGAAAAAACCGTACTCATATATACCATACCTTGGAACAAATACCATTTAGAACATAAATTCTTCTTTAATATTCCACTTAAATAGGGAATATTTAAAAAAATAATATCTCGATATGTTGAACTTATTTGACGCACTGTACTTGAATATTTTGTTTATAGGCATTGTACACCCTCAAGAAGTTGGTGCTCTCATATGTGGCTTCATTTACTACATCACCATACCCTCAATGTATATGTTGTTGTTAATCTACTCAGTTTTCAATATGAATGACGTATCCTGGGGAACGCGGGAAGTTGCACCAAAGAAGGTAATTAGAAAAATACTCACATAAGGCTAAATTATAATGTAATCAACACCCATTGTAAGTTCATTCATTCACATGGCTTTAGTAGGAGTAAAATCTTTTTCGTTCGTTCACATTGAAATTTAATCACATAAACATCCACATGCAAAAATATGTACATACTTACAAGGATTTATTTTTTTATTCTCTTATAGGATGATGAAGGGATTGTTAGTGATGAGGATGCGAACATAGAACAGCATTACATACCGGGTTGGATTAATGATCCCTTACTTGTTGATTCTGAGTTGGGTGAGATATCGTTGAGAGAAAAACGTTTCTGGAAGGACTTAATTAAATTGTATTTGAAGCCAATGTTTCACACAAAAGAGAAGAAGGCTGAAATAGCCGACAGTCTAAGGGAATTACGCAACATGTTTGCATTTGCTTTTGTAATGATAAATGCAATTTTCGTCCTTATTGTTTTTCTGCTACAATTGAAGAAGGATTATTTACACTTGGAGTGGCCTATTGACCCCGTTGACTTTATAACATACGACGACATAAACTCACAAATATATATTTACCGTCGCTACAAGGAGCTTGACCCAATCGGTTTTTGCTTTGTTCTCTTCTTTGGTCTAATTCTCATAATCCAGTTCATTGCAATGTTCTTTCATCGTTTTGCAACCATTTCACAGTTGTTAGCTACAACTAAATTGGATTGGTTCAGAGCATCAAGTACGGTAAGAAAATCTTTAGAAATAATTTCCTTATTTTCTTACAAACAAAAAAAAAAGTTAAATTGGTTTAAGATGCAGGTATACGCAACCTTATGTGCACAATCACAAACGATGTTTTTATGTTCGATTTTAATGGGTTAAAATACAGATTTTTCCAAACAATTATCTGAAGATTACAACTTTTGTAATTAAACTTCAAAAACAGTTACAATATTAATTTTTAATTATTTTCCATCCCTCAAGAAAACTTCGTTTTAAAATCATAAATTTTAATTTTCTTTTTCCAAAGTTTTTTTTCAATATTAATATGAACTGTTGTGTCTCCTTTCAAATATGGAAACTTGGAAAACAGACAGACTAAGTTTGTGGAGGTGGGGACATACATACAGTGGACAGCAAAAGTCTTAGTACGGCAATATATTTTGACAAAAATAAAAGTCCTCACAAGCCTAATACTCTTGCACAAAGTCCCGATATGACTTCAAGAGAGTATTTAGGAGATCATTTGAAAGGACGCGCAAACAAAAGCCAACCGAAAACTTGCTCATGGTGCCACCAGAAAACACTAAACAAAACTCGTGCTTTCAATTCCAAATGGGTTAAATGAAGTGCTTGACCTTAAGGGATATTCTACTAAATACAAGGGATAACATTTTCATATATTAGGCCTTTGAATTTTAAATTTACTAAGAGTTCTTCTTGGGGCTACCTATGGAATCATTTGGATCTTCTCCTTATTTTTCTCTTGTTTTATGAAAAACATTAAAAAATTTTTTGTTTTATAATAAAGCAGAAATAAATTAATAAAATATATATAAAAACTAAAAATTTTTATACAAACTTTTGGCTAAAATTCATGAAATTGCTAAAATATATTGGCGAACTAAGACTTTTGCTGTCCACTGTATATTACTGCAGTGAATACAATTTTTGTTGGAAAGCAAACAAGTGAAAAAAAAAATTCCCGTAAAAACATAATTTATATTATAAGAAGTCGCCGTGGTCTAGTAGGTAGTGTGTCGGCTTATTAGACGAAAGGCCCGAGTTCGAATCCCAGGTCAGACACCAAAACGAAAATATGAAAATATTTCTTCGGCGACTTCCTCTCAGCAGATTTCTGGCAAAAACTCTGAGAGTAAAAATTGCCATGAAAAGCTTCTCAAAAATCTGTCGTTAAACTGTAGGTCCCGCTACTCATGTATAAAATTAACACACACAAAACGAGTGGTGTGAGAAGCTAGGACGTTGTACAATGGGTCAATTCGACCTCCGGGTACTGTACTTGTCACAGTTGGCAAGTACACGTCCTCTAACCTAACCTAACCTATAATTTATAAACCTTTTTAAATTTTAAATATTTTTATGATTTTTTTATTCCAGTCACGATAGAAAAGAGTGGTGCTGACTTTTATTAACCAATTACTGGTTGATAGATTTGAGTGAAAGTTAGCCAAAATCCGAAAGTCGATAGTTTCTGATGCGCAAAATTAATAACACTATGCGACAAAATAAAAAAAGTTATATACAACCAGCTAATGATATAGTGTCAGTTGTAAGTTTTGTTGCGTAGAACTCAGAAATATTTTTTTTTATATTTCTCGAACCCTCCAAGCTTGTTTTATTTGACAAGAACTGTTTTTTTTCACTTTACACACAAACTTATTGATTACACAAACATTTCTGAGCCGATGTCCAAAATGTAAACCTTACTAAAAAGAGAGAGTTGGGGCTTTAAAACTATATAACATAACATAATTGGCCATTACAACCCTTCAGTCACGATTACGGCCTAGCTTCTCAACACCTCTCATGTTGTGTGCGTTAATTTTATACATGAGTGGCGGGACCTACAGTTTAAAGTCGACTCCGAACGACAGATTTTTTGAGAAGCTTTTCATGGCTATTTTTACTCTCAGAGTTTTTGCCAGAAATCTGCTGAGAGGAAGTCGCCGAAGAAATACTTTTTGTATTTTGTTTTTGATGTCTGGCCTGGGATTCGAACTCGGGCCTTTCGTTTAATAAGCCAACACACTACCTACTAGACCACGGCGACTATATACGTCTATATATCATTTGACTTAATATTCTATGAAATTTGAAGAGGTAAACTTAGCAAGCGCACTTTTTTCATATTGTTTTTCAAGTATGTCCGCTCATAGTAGCCAACTTTAATTAAAAAATATTAAATAAGTGATGACATTCTGAAAGTATATTATCTTGTGAAAAGATTGAGATCGTTTGATCAAATTGGATAAAAATTACCGTAGTTATTATTAATAAAATTAATTTTGGGTAAAAGGATCAAAAATACCGTTTTTGTCAAATAAAATAAGTTCGAGAAATATTAAAAAAAATATTTTTGAGTTCTACTCAACAAAACTCACAATCTACACAATGCCATTAGCTGGGTGTATTTTGACTGTCGCACTGTGTAATCTTTGATATAATCTCCTATATATTCTTCTGCTTTTTCAAAAATTCTTTGATGCTCATGTCCTGCATTTCTTCCATAAGACATGGAAAGATAATTCTTTTGTACTGTATATATCTAAATAATATTTCCAATTTTTGAACTTGAATCTGATTGTTAAAAATTTTGAACACACAAATATAATGAAATTGAATTTCAAAGAATTGGTATTCGTAGAACAGATTCTTCTTACAATAAAATTTAAAAACAGAAATTTTTAAAAATTTGCACAATTCCTTAAAAATTTGGGAATAGAAAAGGTCGAAAATTTGCTGCACGAATAAACCATGTAAGTCGAGTGGTTCTTATTTCTTTAATTCTTTATTATAATACAATTACAAATTATATTTAATTATTACGCGCTAAGTAACATAGTCCATATACTCGCTGTAGTGTAACAGACCAGAGTCTATGGTCGAAATCGAACCACGTCCCTTACGCTTTATAAAGTATAGCACTGTATTTTTTACATGTGCTATTTATGTATGTATGCATATGAAGTCGCCGTAGTGTGTTGGCTTATCGAACGGTTCAAACCCCCGCTCAAACATCTCCAATAAAATGAAATATGAAAAAAAATTTCTTCGGCGACTTCATCTCAGCAGATTTCTGGCAAAACCAAAATCTGTCTATAGTTCAGAGTCGACTTTAAACTGTAGGTCCCGCCACTTATGTATGTATAAAGTTAACATACGCAGCATAAATGGTTTGATAATACATAGTTCATAATCCTGACTAAAGGGTTGAAATAACTAATTATGTATGTATGTACATATTTATAATATTGGAGGACCAAATCCATTTAAGAGGAGAATAATATCGTGGGTTGTAACGTCGATAATGCTATATGCTAGCCCATTATAGTCGGAGGCACTCTCCGAGAGGACGACAAAAAGGAAACTTTCCTCAGTGTATCGTCTAAGCGCGATTAGACGGATGAGTGGCTTTAGGAGAGTGTCTGATGAAGCGGTACTGGTATTGGCAAAAAAACAATACCGATAGACATATTGGCATATGAGAAGAGGCGAGTATACTTTCGCCATCTCGAGTATTAACGACTATAAAAGCGTAGTAACGAAGGACTTCCGTGCACAAATGCCAGTCAGGATTTGAGAACAGTTTAAAGGGAAGATGGACATTTTATCTTGTGCCTGATATAATCCCTGGAATGGAAAACAAACATTGCGAGCTGAACTACTACGTGACGCAGTTCCTAACTGGTCATGGATGCTTCAGAAAGTACAGATTTGGACATGATACTTCCATTATATAATGCCCAAACTTTGTAGCATATTCTGACATGCTGCCCCAGATTTAGATAGCCCGGGGAAACGAGTTTACAATCAAACCGACTTATGGAAGAGGTGTTAAATTCTAGGATGCTATGGAGCCAATACAGCAAGAGAATGGCAGAAGTTATGCTGGAACTCCAAAGGTTGGAAGAAAGAAGGCGAAATTTGATTCAGTGTGATAGAGCTTTAAAGCTAACCAGCCTTCCGCGAAGTATACCTTACAGCAGCCCCTCGGGGGGGGAATGGTTTAAAATTGCAGGGAGTGGGTTTAGTACGTAAGCAATAGTGCTGATGAATCGTGTACTCTTTTGCTGGAACAAAAGTGTGTTTCAAAAAATTCCACCTCCGTCTCTATACAAAAAAAAAAGACTAAAAATTTACCCAATTTAGTGATTATAACAGTATTGTTATAGCCTTAAGCACAAGCATAATTTCTTTCTTCTTCAAATGCATTAGTTTTGCAGCAAGTTCCAAATACTAGAAATTATGGCCCATTTGTTGGAACTTTCTTAATACTTAAGCTGAAAACATAAAAACGAAACAAATTATTATTTCTGCTATCCTAAGACAAACAGATTTCAAATGCTGTATTTCTATGTGGCCCGTGCAACAAACAAATTGGAAGAGCTCTGATATGCTGCACTGTCTTATGATATTGTGTGCAGATTGTGTACAAAGAAGAAAGTATTATAAGTTTGGGGCAACATCTCAAATTAAATTAAAAGCTTTTTTTTTGTTTTTTATTTTATATGCCTGAAGTAAAGTTTATTTCCATCATCACCTGCTATAACATAAAAATGCACTTTTTATTTTCTTTACTCTTTTTCTTTTAAGAACACAGTAGAGATTTGACTACTATAGAACCAGTGAACGAGGAAATTCCCATTATATTTGCTTTTCAAATAGTGTGAACTTTTTATTAAAGCTAACGCCACTACGTACTGTTTATTAGGGAAGCAACTTTTTAGAAAATTTTTTTCCAAATTTTAAAGCTTCTGCATAAGCCATATACAACTTGTAAACGTTCATAATATGTGTACATGCATAAATCCAATCAAGTTAAAATTTTAAATAAGACATTTTTTAATATAAATCAGTGGGACTATCTCGTTGTTACAGGGGATACCTCTAATGTATGTATTTATATGCAAAAAAAAATATTTAAAGTAGCAAAACTCTATTAACACAAATACAATGCGCGGCAAAAGTCTGACTTTGCAGAAAAATGTTTTGTGCAATCAGTCAAGCGATTATCGAAGGCCGTGACTGACTATCAGATTTATTCCATCGACCTGTAAAAAATTACATGTCTGTTAAAAAAGTGTGATAGTTATTACTAAAAAGTAAAAGTGTGTGACAGTTTTTTTGGCAGTCTGATTTCAAAATTTTTTGCAAATATTATATTCATATACATAAATATTATAATAAAGGGTCCGCCATCTAACGTTTTTTTTCAATTAGTGCTTATTTCGTGAATGGTAACACTTAGCTCATGTCTGATTTGACAGATAATTAGTTTTATCTTTCCGCTGAACTAATATGGTTGTGTATTCGCTTGAACAACGCTGGGAAATATTGCGAAATTACTTTGAAAATTTTGACAAAAAAATCATCTTTTCAGATGAATCTCATTTTGATCTTGGCGGGTATATAAACAAGCAAAATTGCCGCATTTGGGGCACAGAAAACCTGCACGCATACATTGAACAGGCGACGCACCCAAAAGGAGTCACTGTTTGGTGCGGATTTTAGTCCAGAGGCATAATAGGGCCATTTTTCTTCGAAAATGAGCAAGGAGTGGCCGTTACAGTCAATAGCGATCGTTATCGGGCCATGTTGAACGAATTTTTGTTCACAAAAATTGAAGAGGAGGATAATTGCAACATTTGGTTTCAACAGTACGGCGCTACGTGCCACACAGTCGAAGCTACACTCGATGTTTTGCGCCCTGTTTTTGAAGATCGCATTATCAGCCACAGAGCTGATGTCGTTTGGCCACCTCGGAGCTGCGATTTGACACCGTTGGACTATTATTTGTGGGGTGCCGTCAACGATAAGTGTTACGCCGACAAGCCAGAGACAATTGACGCTTTAAAGGACAATATTCGTGAAGCCATTGGTGAAATACAGCTGCACACAATCGATAATGTGCTTAATATTGGACCGATCGTGTAGGCTACTGCATGGCCAGCCGAGGCGGCCATTTGAATGAAATTATTTTCCATTACATTCCATCCGGAAGGATTGTACTTTCAAATAAAAAGAAGAAATTTGAGAAAATATTCAGTAGTTTTTTTTAAAGCATTTTCAAAAAAAAAATTATTTGGCGGACCCTTTATTTTCTAATATTGCTAATCATTTGTTTATCGTATTGTATTGTATCTGTTTAGCGTACAATTTTGCTGAACTTTAATAAAATTAATTTCAATTTACACTAAAAAAGTTTTTTGCGTCTAAGGGTTTTTAACACAGTCGATCGCAAAGTTCTATTGAAAAAGGTACAGAAACTGTTTATTTATCTAACTCTGCCTGCAATATAATTTACTTTTATTTAACGAACAGATTTCAAAAAGTTCGTTTTAATAGCAATATTTCAGATCAACTTAATATTAGTAGAGGTGTTCCCCAAGGGCTAAATACTTGGGCCTCTGTTGTTTTTTATGTGTATAAATGATCTACAAGGTGTTTTGGTTAACTGTGCAGCTTTATACTAATACTCCTAAGGAGAATATTAATTCTTGTTTGGATTCTATTAATAGTGATTTAGTAAAGATTGACAGCTGGGCCACAGGCAATGGACTATACATCAATACTTCTAAGTCTAAATGTATCATACTTTCGAGGACCAACAGATAATTACCTGAATTGAGTATCAGGTGAAATAGAATAGACTTTGTCACGTCTGCAACAAATCTGGGTATTGTCTTTAATAGCAGTTTATCGTGGTCTAACCATATATGTAAGTGTCGTTGTCAGAAGAATTTATAGTATGCTTAGGAACATGTGGACTGTCATTGATTCAACTCCCTTTGGCATACGTATGCAACTAGCTAAAACGTACTTAATTTCGGTACTTTTATCTGGTTGTGAAATCTTCGCAAGCTGCAATTGTGATGACAACCGAAAACTTAACTTAGCATTTAATAACATAGCTAGATATGTCTTCCTTAAAGGGCGTCGTGATCACATTTCTCATCTAGCTTACCAGATTCTTAGTATAAAATTTGATAATCCCTTGAAAATAAAATGTCTTATTCTACTTCATAAAATAATTTACACGAAACAGCCGAAATATTTATTTTATCGAATTAAGTTTGCTAGATCCTACCGGGGTATGAAGACTATTCAGGAAAGATTCAGGATTCTTCTGTCTCAGCGACAGTGTTTTATACATTTTATTTTTAAGTTTATATCTGTAGGTTTACGTTTATATCTATATTATTTATATTTAATTTATTTCTATATTATTGTTAGTTTTTTAAATTCCTATCTATCTATATATAGGGTTATCCATTTCGTGGTTTCAAAAGTAAACGTAAGTAAAACACATATAAAATATTTTTTTCATGATATTTCTTTTTTATTGTAAAGTTAGAACGTTGACATTATGTGTGAAACACTAAATCATTTAAATGACATCCACGCGAAGTGTTGCAAGCATTGATTCTTTTGACGGTGACAGTCGTTCCATTGTCGTTTTCGAAGAAGTAAGGACCAATCACTCCTTCGTACCAAAGAGCGCACCAATCAGTGACTTTTTCTGGATGTAATGACCTCTCTTCAATTACTTGAGGATTCTCAGAACCCCAAATACGACAATGTTGTTTATTAACATACCCACTGAGTGTGAAATATGCTTCATCGCTGAAGAAAATTTTGTTCGAAAAATTGCCGTCCACCGCCAATCACCATTTTTGTAGTAGGTTTTGATCATTTTTATGCGTTGTGTGATAGTTAAGCGATCCATTTTCGTCAATGTCAGACTTTCAACTGAAAAGAAAAAAATTGATTTCACAACTTAGTTTGACAGATGTCGAATTGCAATCCCATACTTTTGAAACCACGAAATTTATATAAAAATTAATGTTTGTTTGTATGTAACTTATAGAAGCGTAAACTATGCATTTGATCATGTTATGATCTTCATCAAAGTTGTTGCGCATGAGCCGGGAAGGGTTTCTAAGTTGGTGCGATTATTTTCCGATAGATGGCGCCACTGAGAATTATTCAAAATGAATTGAATAGTAAACTGTGCATTTTATCATAAGTTGATCGGACAAATACCAGACATTTTAGGATTCATCATTTAAGATTTTAATAACATTTGGTATAACTCATTCCCGTAAAATGTCAATCACAAATTTGAAAACTTTTAAAACTGGAACATTTTTAAAAATAATAATTTACTTATTTATTTATTTACTTATTAATGAAATTTTGTCCACATCCTGTATAAGGGATATTGTTGTATACAACAAGATGAAAATCTTATATTTAAAGTACAGGAACGTATTATGTACATAATAATTAACTTAATTTACATACATACATAATTGGCCATTAATTACAACCCTTCAGTCAGGATTACGGCCTAGCTTCTCAACACCACTCATGTTGTGTGCGTTAATTTTATACGTGAGTGGCGGGACCTACAGTTTAAAGTCGACTCCGAACGACAGATTTTTTGAGAAGCTTTTCATGGCAATTTTTACTTTCAGAGTTTTTGCCAGAAATCTTCTGAGAGGAAGTCGCCGAAAAAATATTTTCATATTTTCGTTTTGATGTCTGACCTGGGATTCGAACTCGGGCCTTTCGTCTAATAAGCCAACACACTACCTCCTAGACCCCGGCGACTTTAGAAGAAATTTATTTAGTTTAAAAACAGAATTTGTGTGATTTAATTTTATTACACACTGTTAGTAAACCTGATGCTTTTTTCGCTCTGCTTAATTTCGTTACAGATAACGGAAGAGGATGCAGCTCAAGAAATACGTGGTAATGCGGTGCATATTGCGCGCCAACTCCAAAGACCAAAAAGACTTGACGATGATGACGAAGATGACAACGCAAATGATGGCAACCTAAACGAACAAAACGATGAGTTGGAACAGCATATGGTGCGACGTCAAACAATTTTTAAACTGCACGAAAATCGTAATAAAAGCCATTACGACTACAGTGATTTGCCGCGTAATTTCGAAAGACGATTTTTGGGTGACGGTAAGTTTTGCCTTCAAATAACTTTTAACAAAAGAGCAACTAATGTCTTTTGAATTTTGTGTGTGTGTGTGTTTTTTTTTAGATGAAATAAATATGAAACATATTTCCATGAGCAGGAAATCTCTTATGATGTTAAATGAAACACGTTTTGTTGCAAAACGTCGTCTCACCAAACAAACTACTCGCAATACTGACTTTAATAGAAATCCAATTCAAGGCTACAGTAATCAGGCCTTTCAAAACAGCGAATTATAAGCGACTCTTTTGAATGAATTTTCTTTTTTTACTATATATTAACCATAACCAATATTAAATAAACATAAATTATATCTTATCACAAAATCATCATCAAAATAATTTACTTACGCGTTTTGAGCACATTTTCAAATTGGAAAGAACGTTATATCGTTAAGCGTTTAAGTTGGGTTAGCAGGTGGACCTTCCGTGGGGGGCAGTCGCTCATCGGCCAGAGCTGAGGTCCATTCTGTTATCACAACTAATATCCATCCCGCGGATTTTCATATTAGAGGGTTCCGTGAAGGATGACTGTATATGCAAGGTTAAGAATTTCCGCCTCTTCTCTATGAGACTTCTAAGAAAATTTTTAATTATTACTGAAAAGATCTAAACTTGGCAAGTGCGAAATATTTATTAGTCATTTGGGTACATCAATAAAATACAGTCACCTTCATACAGTGGGAGATTCCAGTGTTGTTTAAAACTGGTACGCAATTATTCTACGCAGCCTGAAATAATTCCCACAGCTTAATCTCTGGTTGTCGTTTTATTATATTCTGTAACGAATTTGTACTCGATTGTAGTGCGGGGTACATTGTTTTCATATTGTGTTTTTCGGACCATATGTTAGTGCACTTTGCAGTTATCGAGCCATAACCGCAAAAATATCTCAAGCGACAAAAACAAAATTTTACTTTTTTTCTGTTATAAATTCATAACGGTACACAGTGTGATCCTGAAATTTTTATAGATGATGCAAATGATGTCAATGAATTTATTTATTACAATAAACGATATTTGAAAAATGTGTCGCTTGAGATATTTTTGCGGTTACGGCTCGATATTAAGAGTTATTATCCTGCTAAAACACGCATAATAGTGGTATATTTTTGTTCAACATAATGGTCCTTGAACAAACCTAATGTGTTGAAATTGGTGAATATGTATGCGCCGGAGTTATGTTTATATCAGAGATCAGCAATGAGTATTCAAAAAGATGAGTAGATTCGAATCATACTCATAATTTCTGATACTTATACGCATTCATACTTATTTTAATATCACACACATACTACTCATATTCAAAGTTCACTGAACCAAAAATTTCCGTAAATACTGCAAAAAGGGGTGTAGAACTGAAGAAATTTCGTTATATATCAGCTAACAAAAATGTGTATTCATATCTACGTCTTTTTTTTGTACAAATTTAGAAATTTAGTAAATTATTCATATTGAAAAAATTTCTTCATATTGAAGAAATTTCTTCATTTATTCATATTAAAGAAATTTCTTCAATATGAATAAAATGCTTTCGTTATTTTGAGGGATGTAAATATGACGAAATTTAATTGAATTTAATAAAAAACTTTATTCATATTGAAGAAATTTTATTTGAATTTACTAATAATTTTTATTTCATTGTATTAATATTTTTCGTTAATAAATTTTGTTAATTTTAAAATAAATACATATTATTAATCAGTGTTTTTGTATACTGTATATATTATATGTATTAATATATACATATACATACAATATTATTATTACAAAATGTAAATTAAACGATAAATGTAATAAAACGATATTCAGTTAAAAAAGTTTTATAATTATTATGTATACATACATGTATAATACATATGTGCTTTTAGTAAAAAAAAGTCTTGTGAACAGTTAAAAAGAAACTTAAAGATATTTTCGAAAAAGAACATGTAAATTCAATAACATTAAAACATATAATAAAAAACCTAGGTTTACAATTAACAAACTTTTAAACTTAAAATTAACGTGTTAATCTGTCTGTATTTATGGTAATATTATAAACATATTTTTGAATAAAGGACTAAAGCAGTATATATTCCTTTGGATACTCTAAATTAAATACAAAAAACAGTTCAAAACATATATCTCAAGCGGTTAATGCTGAGTGCATACAATATTTTATGCCTTCGAAGGAAACAACTATTTTTTTTTGGTTCTAAAATTTTGTTTGCTACTAATACTAAGGGCTGTATTTGTATTTCAGTTTCGTATTTCTTCTTCACAGGCAGCGAAAATTAGCTGGAAGTCGCGAATAAAATATCTCGTATAACTTCTTTCCATCAATAACATAACATCATCTGAAAAAAATTAAAATACACATCAAATGCATGTCTACACCCATGCGCAGAGTATAAAATTTATAGTAAACTTACTTTCACTTATAATTGTCATTTCTTTCATAGTATTAAATAAAATTGTATTTGTCTTGTCTTTAATTCGATCCTCCAACACTGGGCAAATTTTTAAGGAAAACGTTTTAAAGTATTTACTTATGGGCTCTGATTTTGGATACATGTGCATGAAATCCATATCGATCATGTCATGCATCATATCAACGGCCTAGTTATCAACCACGTGGAATGGTACTATTTGATTGCATACAGAATTTTCTAGAACACGAGATTCTATAAAACATTGTCTTTTTCGAAGTATTTTTTGAATTAATAGGCAACAAAATCACTTCAGTGTTAACATCGTCATAAACAGCATCACCAAGATGTATTATATGTCTTAATTTTTTACACTTATAACACTTCATATTTTTGTTAAATTAATAAAAAAAACACTTTTTGTAATTAAAAACACAATTTTTTAATATAGACACTTTCGTAGCACATGTGAAACTAATATTCTGACAATAATTCTTCCAGCGCCTACTTGGTTTTTAAGATTTCAAAAATAAATAACGTTCTCAGAATAATTTTTCCAACGCCTACTTCGTTCTTTTTTTAATTTCAAAAATAAAAGAGTTAAATTGAAGAAATTTCCTTAATTTTACAGTACCATTGTACATTTAACAAATTTTCTTCAATTCTACAAAATTATATCTAAATTAACAAAAAATAATTATTCAATATGACTAAAAAATAACTAAATTTTTTTGTTATTTTTATTATAAAGGTTTATTTAATTTTGGGTAAATTTTAGTTAAATTTACACAACATTTATTATCTTTAACAAAATGTTATTCAAATCAACAGGTCCGACTTAATTAAATTTTAAAAATAAAACTAATTTCGTTAATTTGAAGAAAAGTCTTTGTGTTTAATAAGATGTATGTAGATTTGAAGAACACTTGTGTAGACTTGAATAAAAAATCTATAGATTTGAATATATTTTTCGTTGAAGGTTTACTAAATTTTGTAGTTAATATTACCTACGATATTTTTTTCAGTGTATTTGAATTTCAACACTGTTGACTCACTCATATTCGAAATTTCATGAGTACTTATCTGTAGCGATAAAACGATTCATTGCTGATCGCGCAAAAGTTCATTATTCTTGCAAATTTCCAGTAGTACAGCCAACACTTCTTTTGATAATTCCATAGAAGGTTGAATGGAGCTAAGATCAGTATACTGCAACAGGCGGTCAAGAATTTTCTGGCGGTTGTCATAGAGCCATTTTTAAGTTTATCAGTACGATTAGGGTAATTATCATGTTCGGAAACAATATTCGCTCTCTGCAATCCGGATTTTTCTGCAGTGGCAGGTTTGTTAATGTTTAAAAAGTTTACATGGGATTGAGCAGCCATCAACTCCCTTAGCCGTTGTACAACCCCATACATTATATTTTTTGGATTCTCAATCGATTTGGCAGCTACTGATAGTGTAAGTATAATAGGTTCCATATCATTTTATATTGAACTAAAAAGTTTACGTTTTATTACTTCCACAAATAATTATCGATTAGAGGATTAGAGATAAAAATAAAAAAATTTCTTGATAATGTTAAAATAAAAGTAAGAAAATATTGGAAATAAAAATAATTACACGGTGCAACAGTCAAAATAAACCCAGCTAATGGCATAATGTATGTTATGAGTTTTGTTGAGTAGAACTCAAAAATACTTTTTTTATTTCTCAAACCCTTCAAACTTGTTTTATTTGACAAAATGAGATTTTTGATATTTTCACACAAAATTATTGATTACCCAAATATTTTTTTAACCTATTTTCAAAATCCAAAATTTTATGAAAAGGGCACAGATGGGCCCTTAAAATGCTATACGTAAACATATGGTTCAAACTTACATGTTATGAGTTTTGATCGGACAAACTTGTAAAATATTATTTTATTCGTATTTTTTCAAGTTTTGGCATTCTTATTTGCAAAATTTAATTGAAATATATGAAATAAGTGAAAATATTCGGAAAGTGCATTATATTGTGAATAGATTGACGTTCCGTTTGATAAAATCGGACAAAAATTACAGTATTTATTATTTAAATAGTATAACAGTCGTGTTATATTTTTTTTATATATGTCATTTGATCAAATGTCTTTTCAGTTCAAAAGTTTTGATGGATCTTCGTTGTTTACGACAAAATATGCCAATTTCACGTCTGTACGACTACCAGAAATTGGCTTATATTTGTGTTTTTTGCAAATATTATTATTTCCCTTTCCTTTCCCGCAAACATTGGCCAACTTCTTGTGGTCGCGCAAACGTGAAATTTGCACATTTTGCGATAAACAAATAAGATACATCCAAACTTTTAAAAAATTTTGAACTAAGAGTTCATTTGATAAGATGACATATATAGAATGTCCTTACTTATTTCATATCTTAAAATTAAATTTTGCCACTATGAACGGACAAACTTGAAAAAAAATATGAAGAAAATTCGCATTTGCCAAGTTTACCTCATCAAACCTCATAGAATATTAAGTCAAATAACATATACATGTATATCTATACCGTTTTAAAGGCCCATCCCTCCCCTTTCTAAAAAAAAAATTTGTGAGATTGGTTCAGAAATGTTTGTGTAATCAGTAAATTTGTGCGCAAAGTCCAAAAAAAAAACTGGGTTTGTAAAATAAGTTTGGGGGGTCAAGAAATAAAAAAAAAATATTTTTGAGTTCTACTCAAAAAAACTCACAACCTATACTATGTCCTTAGCAGGTAGTGTAATTAATGGTCTTATTCTTATTGTACCTCAATAGCAACCGTATATTCTGCATCACGAAATTTAAATCCATTGTTGCATTGCTGTACTTTATATCGATTAAAATTTTCTTCAATATATTCAGACGATGATCATTTGAAAAAATATTGTATATATGAAAAATATAACTCGACTGTTAGACTCTTTATATAATAACTCTGGTAATTTTTGTCAGATTTGATCAAACGAAGTGTCAATCTCTTCACAAGATAATGCACTTTCAGAATGTCATCACTAATTTCATATTTTTTAATTAAAGTTTGCTACTATGAACGGACAAAATTCAAAAAATATGACAAAAATTAGCATTTGTCAAGTTTACCTCATCAAACCCCATAGCATATTAAGTCGAATTATCTATATATGTATATCTGCTTTCTATTAAGGTTTAAATTTTGAACATCGGCTCAGAAATGTTTGTGTAATCAATAAATTTGTGCGTAAAGTAAAAAAAAATAGTTTTTGTCAAATAAAACAAGTTTGGAATGTTCAAGAAATATAAAAAAATATTTTTGAGTTCTACTCAACAAAACTCACAATTTACACTATGTCATTAGCTGGATGTATTTAATTTTTTTTTTCTTGTTTGCCGCATAGTGTAATTATCGAATAGAGGATTGGAGATTAAAATAACACAACTTCTTAACAATGTTGGAAAATTTTGAAAATAAAAATAATTATTATTCATTTTTAAATCAGTTAAGTAATTAAAACAACGACAACAATCAATTTTTATATCAAAAATGTATTTTTATTTACATAAGGTATGAGGTATTTTCCAAAATGTCATTTGATTGCTTTTCTTTATTCGTGAGTAGAAGTAAGTACGTGTGCCCTTATTGATGATCATTTATTAATTGTGATTTTATTATACATTCAATTTGAGTTCTCTTAATGACGATCAGTACTATTTTGCTTATTATTAGTATCATTATTTAAATTACAAGCATCCTCCATTGTGGTTGGTAATGATTTGTTAGCAGTTTCCGGAAATAACAACGTCAAGCATCCACTTACCAAAGCAAATCCAGCAAAAAGTATTTGAGGAGCATATTCATAATAATTTGCCTGAAAGATTTTTTCATTATAGTATAGAGGTATCTACATAATAGGGTGTTCAGATATGCACCTTTATTGCGTAAATCGCAATAAACGCCATTATTGAGCTCAATATTTCATATTAAGCTTCAATTAATTATTGCGCAATAAATACGCAAATTGTTATAATATTGCGTAAAACTTAAAATGCAGCACTGTCATAAGTATGTTCAGTGCGCATATTAAAATTCTCCGAACACTTTCTGTTAATATTTGACAACTCAAATGTCAACAACGACAAACAAAAATAATAAAAACAATGTTGTTGAAACAAGCAGCGGTTTTGTTTACCAGCTGTCAAATGAATATTGAATAAGCAGCTGAACTGCGTACATTGTTATGTCTGAACACTTAAAATATTGTACTCAATAAACCGAATATTGACTTAATAAAAGTGCATATCTGAACATAGATAGCATAAGGATATGCATTCAATTTACCAACAATGGAGTCTGTGGGGCTAACATTGAACCAATTCGTCCAACCATTGAACACAGTGATAAAAGGCTGTTTCGTACATTTGTTGGAAATATTTCGGAAGTAAAAAAATACAAAATTTGAAAACTACAGGTTATTGCAAATTTTCCAATTAAAAATAATACAAGTTCTACTGTATGACCATCTAAAAATAGATATAATAATTAATTAATTGGTAAATTTATTTATTTATTTATTTAATACGTTTTACCTTTTCCAAAAAATATTGTTGCTGTCATACAGAGGCCACACACTAGCATTGAACCACACAAAGAGTAACGGCGTCCAATTGAATTCATTATAAAAAGTGGAAGTATAAGACCAGGCACTTGAACCAAACCGTTCCACATGAAGTTATTGTACTTATTACCACCTAAATTAACAGAATTTAAACTCAAGCCCAACGCTATCAGGGTATGTGTGAACCAACACAGTGAACAGTTGGAAATTCGTAAAAAAAATGTTTTCATGGCTAACCAAATCGGGTAATTACTTTCATTTGCAGCTTCAAAATTTATTTTGTTTGATTCCAGCAAATTTTCTAGGACACTCTCGGGCAAAACTTTATGATTAACCTTAGCCGCCTTTTTAAGTATAGCGATTGCTTGCGCCTCTTTACGTTGACTCAAAAGCCAGCGTACACTTTCGGGTAAAAGCACTAATAAAAGTATATGCAATGCAGCTGGTATATACAATACTCTAAGGAGTACCCTCCAGTTTTGAAATTGTTCTGCCAAAATACCCAATAATGCCTCTCCCAAAGAATAGAATATTGTTATAATAGTAGCGGCAGCAACTCGTCGTTTTGGTCCAACCAATTCTATGGCTAACAGAAAAGCTGTTGGAAACAATGTACTGCCAACAACCATATCGAGAAGCTCAAATGTCAGAAACATGTAATAATTTGTAGAAAAAGATCGAATAATGCCCATTATTGAACTTAAGAGTCCAGCAACTGCAAGCATTGTGCGCCTACCAAATCTAAAAATAAATGAAATTTATTAAGACATTCATCAGTAGATCACAAATACTACTAAAATATTTACCGATCGGCAAGTAGGCCACCTAATGGAATACCAATGAACTGTCCAACATTATTAATTGTACCTGCCATGCTAAGCTTCCATTCGTCGGAACAGACAAATTCAAACTAAGAGAGTAAATACATTTAATTTAAATATTTCAAATACACACAACGTACAACTTACAAGTTATTAATGGTCTTAGAGCCATTATTACAACTTGCCGTTAAACTTGGGTTTAGTTAAAGGTACCTTTAGCTAAAGGGAACTGTAAAGTTAACTGTTTTCAAAAATATAGCAGTGCTGGAGCAAATTTAGATGAAACTGCTCAATTAAACAAGTTTTTTTAAACTTTTTGTTGTTGTGTTTCCTCATTTTGTTTATATTTGAAGTTGCCATATTGAATATAATATATAATGTGGCAAGTTCAAACATAAACTTAACTTTAAAAGTTACCGGCAGGATGATCCTCCCTTTAGCTTAACGCTCACTTCTATCTTATTGTCCACTTATAATAATGAAAAACATTTTATCTGCTCGTTAAAATTCTCCCTCTAGTTAACGGTAAGTTGTAATAATGGCCCTTATTCTTATTATACCTCATTAGCAACCGTATATTCTGCATCACGAAATTTAAACCCATTGTTGCATTTCTGTACTTTATATCGATTAAAGTTTTCTTCAATACATTCAGACGATGATGGCAACGAAGAATAATAGTCCTCATGTTGATTTTCAAAAGCATACTGATTACATTTTTCATAGTTCCTATCCTTATACGGAATAGTAAAATTAATCCAATTTTCCCAATACAGACTAGTTGAACTGTCACATTGTGTAATATTGCACCTAAAATGATAACAATAATATTCAATGCATAATTTATTTGATTAAATTAATTCAGAATTATTTTAAAATATAGAATTTTTAAAATCATTTACTTTTGAGTCATAAAAAGGCGCATTCGTGCACTTTTTCGAGTGTATGGGGTCGTATCTCGGCAATGGCCTTCAAATGCTTAATTGTCTCTGGTTTGTCGGCATAACACTTTCCTTTACCGACATCCCACAGAAAATAATCCAACAATTGGCGGCCAATTGACATCAACATTTTGTCTAATTAAACGCAATAAATCGATTGTGGCATGAGATGTGAGGCAAGTTGCACCATCCTATTGAAACCAAGCATCATCCACATCAATACCATGAAGAGCGGATGCAAAAAATCGGTTATCATGGTGTGATAGCTGTCTCTATTGACCGTAATGTTTGCGCCGTCTTCATGTTCAAAAAAAAAAAATCGTCCAATGATCTCTCCGCTCAGTAGTCGCCGTAGTCTAGTAGGTAGTGTGTTGGCTTATTAGACGTAAGGATCGAGTTCCAACCCCAGGTCAGACATCAAAACGGAATATGAAAACAAAAAAATATTTCTTCGGCGACTTCCTGTCAGCAGATTTCTGGCAGAAACTTTGAGAGTTAATAAACCTGCCATGAAAAAGTTTCTCAAAAATCTGTCGTTCGGAGTCGATTTTAAACTGTAGGTCTCGCCACTCACGTATAAAATTAACGCACACAATATGAGTGGTGTTGAGAAGCTAGGCCGTAATCCTGACTGAAGGGTCGTAAAGGCCAATTATTATGATGTTTCCGCTCCACAAGCCGCACGGAACAATCACTCGTAAACAGTTTATTACCTTCACTCAGACCACATGTGAGTTTTCTGAGCCCCAATACGGCAATTTTCTTCTTAACTTATCCATCAGAATGAAAATAAACTTGATCCGAAAAGACGATTTTTTTTTTGAGAAATCTACAGTCCAGTTTCTCGTTGGCCCAATAAATCCCAACGGTTTTCAATTGTAAATCGATTCATTACGTGCGATGGAGATAATATACTGAATTTTGTGACAGAATAAAATGACATAAGTTTTGCCAGATCCGAGATGACCCATGGTTCAAATTTAAACCGATAGCTGGCCCACTCGATATTATAATTTTTGTAAATTTAGGTAACATGTAGTATAAGCTTAATAAAGTTTAATTTAATCATTTGACTCTAATGATATAAGTAACTATAATTAACGCATTTACTTTTGCCCTTTGATGATCTGAAATTAACATATGAATAGAATGAATTGATTTTTATTTCATAAACAGACATCAAACTATTCCTCTGTGATGTGATTGAAAAATTGTTGCTTCGTGTGGTGTATCTGGCGGCGGAAGAAATTGTTGATCCGCTTAAAAACAAAAACAATTCTTGGGTGTTAGTGGGACTTGACGCGGAAAGTAATGTAGATGTGTATCAGAGATCAGCAATGAATCGTTTTTTTGCTACTCATAAGACCTCATGAAATTTCGAGTATGAGTGAGTTAACAGTATTAAAATTCAACTTATCTGATTCATTCGTACTCACTACAACATTTATTTTATAAAACAACAGGTTGCAATGAGTACGTTGACATCAAACTCATAACATTCGAAATAGGTTTGATTCATACCTCTACTCATTCAGATTCATAAATTTACAAAATACTTATATTACTCACAAAAGATTCGAGTGATTCGAATCATTCATCAAAAGTTACAGTCGTAGTTGTTATTGCATTTACAAAAAAAGAAGAAAGACAAAGACAGCAAGCAAAGCAAACACACAACCTTCTATACTCACTAGAGTGTAGTGTTCGTAAGCGAATCATATTTATTTTGTGACCCTTGTAAATGTTGAGTAAAGGAGAGTCGAAATAAACAACATCATACGTATTGTTAAGTATGAGTACGATGAATACTTCAAACTTTGAATATGAGTAGTATGAGTATGATTCGAATCTACTCACCTTTTTGGAATACTCGTTGCTGATCTTTGATTTATATATAGCTTTAGTCCCAAGCCATAATAGACTAAGTCGACTTAAGTCAATTTAAATATACGTGAAATTCAAATCTTTCCAAAAATGTTTTTTAAGAAGTTACATACATACATACATAATTGACCATTACAACCCTTTAGTCAGGATTACGGCCTAGCTTCTCACACCACTCATGTTGAGTGCCTTAATTTTATACTTGAGTGGCGGGAGCAAATCGAGTTAATCAAAATAAATATTAGAATTAAAGAAATATTAAATAAATACAGTTAGCTGAAGTTTTGTTCTCGCGTTTAGTAGTAGTAGTTTTAGTTAGTAGTTTAAATTATAAATTCCTGAAAAATATTAGGAAGTCACACCACGTTCAGCGTCGTCAAGTTTGCAAATTTTTTTTGTTTTTTTTTGAAATGCAAAAAAGTTTTCATTAAATTTTATTTTCTAATTTAAATTTTTTTCAATAAATTCAATAATAATAACATGATGTATTTAAATTTTCATAAAAAATTAGTATTTTGTTACTTACTTACTTACTTAATTGGCCATAACAGCCCTTTTAACGGATTTCGGCCTGCCGTAACACATCCTTCCAGGCGCCTCTGCTTCTTGCGCGCCTACGCCAGTTGGTTACACCAATCGATGACAGGGCTTCCTCGATTTGGTCCTTCCAACGGATACAAGGTCGTCCTCTTCGCCGACTTCCGCAGATTCCCGCATCAAATACCCGTCTTGCCGGAGCATCCTCATCCATTCGAACGACATGGCCGAGCCAGCGCAGCCGTTGGGCGTTAATACGCTGTACAACGTCAATGTCGTTGAGGAGCTCATACAGCTCACTGTTGGATCGGATACAGAAATCATCGCCAACTCGCACTGGACCGAAGATCTTGCGTAGGACTTTTCTCTCGAACACTCTCAAGGCTGCTGCATCTGTTCTTAATAGGGTCCATGCCTCTGCGCCATAAAGAAGCACGTGGAGGATGAGCGTCTTGTAGAGTGTTAGTTTTGTCGCACGAGAGAGGTCTCTGCTACTCAATTGCCTACTGAGACCATAATAACACCTGTTGGCAAGAGTGACCCTACGCTTGATCTCCAGACTGACATCATTTCTGATGTTAACGGCGGAGCCAAGATAGATGAATTCCTTGACCGTATCAAAAGTATAGTTATCGGCCGTAATCTGAGAATCAATACGCCGCGCGTCTCTACTTGTCGATAACATATACTTTGTTTTGCCCTCATTTGCTGCCAGACCCATCTTCCTAGACTCTCTTTTGAAAAATAGTGCCATTGCGATGCACTCCCGCCTTTCACAGAACACTCTCCATGACGAAGTTGAAGAGGTCGCATGATAAGGGGTCGCCTTGTCTGAAACCTCACACGGTATCAAAAGGTTCGGAGAGGTCCTTTCCTACCTTGACGGAGCTACAGGAATTGCTCAACGTCATTCTGCATAGCCTTATCAGCTTCGCAGGTATACCGAGCTCAGACATAGCGGCAAAAACACGATCCCTTATGGGGCTATCGAAGGCTGCCTTATAGTCGACAAAAAGATGGTGTGTGTCGACTTGTTTCTCGTGGGTCTTTTCCAGGATTTGGCGTAGTGTGAAGATCTGGTCGATGGTCGATCAAAGAAACACTAAGGGACATTGTTACAACTTGCCATTAAATTTGAGTTTAGTAAATATACGTTTAGCTAAAGGGAACTGTAAATTTAATTGTTTTCAAAAATATGGCAATGCCGGAGCAATGTCGATAAAAATGCTCAATTAAACAAGTTTTTTTAAACGCAGTGGCAACGAAGGGACACTGTTTTTGTTTTTTTATTTATTTTTTTATTTCAAGTCTATGGAAAATCCTTACAGACTAATTACATTTTATATTACAAAATTTATATACAAAATTGTTTTTTTAATATGAATGCATTTATTTATTGTCTTAAACTAATTTACATTGGGCCTCAGCGTAATAGTGACATTATTAAGGCAAGTTGGCAAAACAAGTTAATAAAGTAAATTACAAATTAATTTCTTATAATATTAAAAAATCAAAAATTTTATTGTTAATATACATTAAGAAGATTTTTATACCAGAAGCATTTCAATATTTTGCGATATATATTTTTTTAAATTTGTTTTAAACTACGAAATTCTCTGAATACTTTTTAAATCATTCGGTAATTTATTAAATTCAAAACCACCAATATATTCAATTTTCTGTTTTGTGGTTTCCAATCTACACCTTGAGATACGTAAATTCGAGCTATTTCTTGTATTAAATGTGTTTTGATTCCTGGGGAAAGTAATGGTATTGTGACCAATATTGTTTAGAGACTTAAACACAAATATAAGTAGTTGATATATATACATACCCCTTGGTGTAGGGACAATGTTGAATACAGCAATGGCAAATTAAACACAACTTTCAATGCTTTATTCTGAATTCGTTGTAAAGATTTTAGTGATACAGTACTTTTACAGCCGTAAATCAGAGCTAAGTAATTTAGCTGGCTTTGAATCAACGCTTGATAGAGCATAATTTTTGTTTTGACGTTAAATTTATTTTTAAATTTGTAAAGAAAACCAATTACATGAGATATTTTCGATTTTAATGATTCAATGTGTAAATCCCACGAAAAATTGCATTGTAAATTGATCCCTAAATATCTTATTGACTGGCTTTCGAAAATTTCATCCTCACCAACAAAAATACTGAATTCCCCGTAATCTCTAGTCAAATGAGGACGGAACCTGAGAAGTTTTGTTTTCCTTGAGTTTATAACTAATTTGTTAAGTCTTGCAAATTCAAAAATTAGTACTGCATCCCTTTCCATATAAGCCTTGAGTGCAATTTCATGTTTATATGGATACAGTACACAAATATCATATGCTTACATGTATATTTTCCCATAGAGATCAAGCTTAACAATGTCATTTACATAAATAGTAAACAGTAGAGGACCCAGAACACTACCTTGCGGCATACCATGCTCCACAGATCCAAGTGTACTTTTGCAGCCATTCAATTCAACATATTGTTTTCTGTTACTCAAGTAGTTTTTAAAAAGATTAAGTTCACTACCCCTTATCCCATAGTACTGAAGCTTCTGAAACAATATTTTGTGATCCACTAGATCAAAGGCTTCGGAAAAGTCAGAGAAAATTCCTGCTACACCTCCATATCCTTGATCTAAACCGTTACAGATATAATTCACAACATTCGTAACTGCGTTCTCTGTCCCACTACCCTTTCTAAAACCATAACGGCACTCATATATTAGTTTATTATCTTCCAAGTACGTTAATAGTTGCCTATGTATTATTTTTTCTTATACTTTATCAACAATTGATAGTAAATTTAAATGCAATTTTCTTCTACATTAGCACCAGATTCCTTCGGAATTGGAATAATTTTTGAAATTTTTAAAATATCAGGGTATTCCGAAATCTGTACCATACTATTAAATACATTAGCTAATCATGGCGATATTTCTCTATTGCATTCAAAGAGAGTTTTTGTGGATAAGTTGCCATGACCACAACTCTCATTAATTGCGAGATCAGAAATAATTTGCGAGATTTCATCAACAGTTGAACTTTTAAGACGAAAGTAGTTTATATTATAACTAAGTGTCTTAAGACTATTAAATGTATACCCATGATAAGTTGTGATCTGTTGCTTTAAAACCTTGGGTACCCGCAAAAAATACTGGTTAAAAAGTTCACATTTTACAGAATCCTCTGAAATCAAATCACCATTTAAATTTTTCAAACAAACTTTCATTTTCACACTTCGGCCCAACGTTTCATTAAGAAACCTCCAGCATTTTTTTGGATGGTATTTAAACTATTATGATAATAGTTATTTAGAGAGTCATTATACGCATTCTTTATGACTCTGCTAAGTCTCTTTAGTCTATTCTGCACATCAATATTATTAGGTCTTCTGCGTCTTAGTTTCAACAAACGTTATTTTACTGACATCAAATTGGTGCAATTGCATTCTTAAATAGCTTTGATTTATTCCTGATAGATACAGATTTATCATACGCTTCTGACAAATAGTTTATTAAATTGGAAGTATCGACTGATGGATTATTAACAGTAGATACATTCTGTAAATTGTTTCGAAAACTTTCTCTTAACCTATCACAACATTTGACTTTATAATCAAAATGTTCAAAACTCTGGACACAATCTTCCAGTTTACAACAAATTATATTATGATCAGATTGATCACACTCGACCGAGTCTATATATGAAATATTTGAAAGGTTACTAAACACATTATCAATAGATTTACCAGAAGATAGACGTGTCACTAATGTATGACAATTTTTAAAATCATAATGCAAAAGAAAATTTGAAAAATCATCTGATATACTGTCAAGAAAGTTAATGTTTGAATCGCCAATGGCAATGAAAGGGCTTCGACCGTTTAGAGTAATAAAATTCTCAATAATATCTAAAAATTTACTAATATCACATTTCTGAGACCTATAAAAGGACATCACCCTAAGTGGAGCACCTTGAATTCTATAATTTTGCAGAGATATTACAATTGAATCACAAAAATTTTTGGTTTCACAAATTTCAACAATGTATTGAAAATCGTTCCGTATGTAAAAAGAAGTACCACCATAGCCATCACCCCTACAGCAATGAATACAATTTTACCCAGGAATGTCATATATTTGAACAATCTTCGAATTGAACCAAGTTTCCTGAATAGCAATAATACAAGGCAGATTAGGAAAGCTAGGAATTAGTGATTTAAATTTATTAAATTTGTTGACTGATGAAATGCTTCTAATATTGACAGAAACAATGTTGAAAAATGAATAACTTTTTAAATAATGACAAAAATTATTAAAGTTAGGAAAATATTTATTATTGATCATAAAAGAAATATAAAGAAATTTGTGTAAAACACATTTATAGAAAAAGAAATAGTAATAGTGGTGAGTATTTACGCTGGAGACAAAAATTCCGAATGATTACCATAAGATTCATCATTGGCAGCCCGAGGTTTATTTGATGATTTGCGTTTGGTACCGTAAGTTGCAGCTTCTGATAAAATTTGGTCAACTTCTTCTTCAGTTTTTATATATCTAGGCTTCGATATTTCATTCCTCTTAACATATACTCTGCCACCAGATGTGTACACAAAACTAAATCCAATACTTTTTAAAGTCTTAGCATAATTAAAAAGTTGGAGAGCTTCTTTACTCAAAAAATCATTAATATAAACAGACTTAGTGCAATCGATCTCTTTAAGTTTAAGTTTAGACTTCATAAGTTTGTCTTTTGAACTCTTATTGCTAAACTTAACAATCATTGTTTTTTTTATCATCATCATTTCTACCTTTCTTGAGAAAATAAGCTTCATCAATATTCTCTTCTTTTATTTCAATTCCCACTTTTTTTGATATATCCAATACCGTATCAATAGCACTTGCATCATTTTTAACTTCAACACCTCGAACTAAACAATCATTTTTTACTCTTTGGGTATTCAGAATTTTAACTGATGTTTTCAAGGAAGCAATTTCGCTTTTCAAAGCACGATTTTCTTTTTGAACTAAGTCATTTCATTACTATTTTCCGCAATGCCTTTTAATAACTCGTCGTGCTGTCGGGACATAAATTCTATAGAATCTTTTAAAGCTGTCACCTGATCGAGCATATTTTATTTTGTTTTTATTTCTTTTAGTTCTTCTTTCAGCGCTTGATCACTTCCATCACAAAAGTAACAAAAAAATTCTTCATTCTCATTGTCTAAAAGGTGTTTGAACTTACGTTTGTCAAGCTTTATACATATTGTATGGAATAATTTTTTACATTTATCACATTGTATGTTTTCTTCTCTTTCTTCATCAATTTGCATTGTGCACAAATTATTTTTGCTATTATTTTGTTATTATTATTATTATTACGATTTCATTACAAAAAAATAATTTATAAACAATTGTGTTTCCTCATATTGTTTATATTTAAAGTTGCCGTATTGAAAATCATATATACATATGTATGACAAGTTCAAAAATAAACTTAACTTTAAAAGTTACCGATAGGATGATCCTCCCTTTAGCTTAACGCTCACTTCTACCTTATTGTACACTTATAATAATGAAAAACAATTTATCTATCCGTTAAAGTCCTGCCTTTAGTTAACGGCAAGTTGTAATAATGGCCCTTAGAGTTGTTTTTTGTTGATATGCGTTATTAAATTTAATAATTACAAAATTGTTATTGTACTTTGTAGAATTATTTTATTTTATGTAATTATTTGTTGTAGAAAGTTTAAAGATAGAAATTCATATTAGCGGATATTTAAATTTAAGCGCACTTCACAAAACCTATTTACTTTCCCTTATTTTATTGGTAATGTTTAAAGAAAATGTAAGCAACAATCACACCTTTGCATGAGCTCACAAATAAACACGCCTAATCATTTCAAATTTCATTTCATTTCTATGCGTCTCAATCTTTTTTTAGAAAAAAGTGATTTTTCTCGAGGCATCATTTTTGACTTAGTCTGTTATTGTGTGAGAACACAGATCTACACTGGCTCAAATAAGTCTCCGTACACTAAGCTATTGAAAATATTATTAAATACAGTTCGGAAAACATGTATCCAATGAAAATGAGTTGTTGATTTTTAAAAAGTGCAACAGGCATATTACACAAATATGCCGTCTGATCCAAAAATATTAAACTTACTTTCGTCCGTAAATATCACAGTATTCCAGAAGTCTTCTGATTTATTAACATAGTTTTTGGCATACTCAAAACGAGATTTGTGTGGCGTAGAGAAAATACAGCTCTTGAGTTGAAAAATCTAAAGTCAACTTTAAAACATGGTGGTGGTAACGTGATGGTTTGGGATGCCATGTCAGCAGGAGGAGTCGGAAATCTCGTTTTTGTTGAAACTACAATGGACAAACACCATTATTTGAATATTTCAAAAGAAAATTTGGAAGCTAGTGCAACGAAATTAGGAATGCTAGGGAATTTTCCACTCGTTCACGATAATGACCCAAAACTTAAGGCCAAAATTGTAAGTGAATAGTTAAGTGAAAACGTAAAAGAACTGCATTCTCATCCTCCTCAGAGTCCAGACCTTAACCCCGCAGAACATCTATGGGGAGTTTTTGGAGAAAAAAATCCGTCAGCATACAATCACTGGAAAGGAAGTGCTCAAAAACGTTATTATCGAAGAATGGCAGAATATTGGGCAAGAAATTACTAGTATTATCAATGAACCGTTTAAATGAGGTTATTAAAACCAAAGGATATCACACCCGTTATTAAAACCACATTAATTAGTTTTAAGGTATAAATATTATACTGTACGGATAATTTTTTGAGTTTGGTTTCTGAAGTATTTTTTAAGTTTTGTTAGTTCAATAAAATTGATGTCTGTTGCACTTTTTGAAAATCAACAACTCATTTTCATTGGATATATATTTTCCGAACTACATTAAATTATATTTTCTTTAGTTTAGTGTACGGAGACTTATTTGAGCCAGTGTATATGATAAATTTACATTATTCACCACCACAACCTTTTAATTATTTAAGCGCGATCGCTTCGTTTAAGGCTTCGCTATAACGGCGATGGATTGTTGTGAATTTGTCGCGCGGACATGTAATAAACATAAAAGAATGTAGTCATAGTCAGCGTTGCCAACTGTGCTGATTTATCTAAATTTTGCAGTTTTTGTAAGCATTGAGCAGTTTTGCAGTTTTCTCGTTTTAATACAGAGACATTTTTGAATCCATAGCATTTGTTTTACAAAATTGAAAAGTATTGATATTAAATATTCCACATTTTTCAAAGATCCGAGCGATATGTATTTAGGTGCCGAAGTTCTCTTAGCACTTAAAATCCTTCCTTTAGTTAACGGCAAGTTGTAATAATGGCCCTTAATGTGAAAAAACTTACACTGAAATACTGTAAACGATTTCTATTCTAAAATAAGTGCGTTTTGAGCCCACAATGTAAGATGAGATAACCGGTTACTATCCCCAGACTGCTAGTGAATGAACGACTCCAATTTCTTATCAGTTTCTTTAAATAAAACAGAACATTCAGCATCGTTATAAAATAAATTCTCATTGCCACGATTATACCAAAGAAATCTGTGCTTGTGTGCTATGTGTTTACAAAACGAGTTATTATTGTTTATGGATTGATTATGTAGGGCATATTGTATTTCGATATTTTTTTTTAAATCAACACTGAGGGTATGCACCTATTTGTACAGTACATTAAAATTATGCAAATAGATTATGGGAGGCAGGAAAGAAGGAGATGTAAATAGTAGATTTGAATCTATTTCTATTATAAGTGATAGGAAGGACATCTGCAGAAAGAGTGTTCTACCTAAAGATAGTGCAGCTAAAATACGAATTCTGTCGGTAATGATTTATTTAATTCTTTGACCAATCCAAACCACGATTTTCGGAAACAAGTTCCTTTTATTTCCCGATAGCATTTTAATTAATCAATTGAGTTGGATGCCTTACAGTAATTAATAATCATCTTCGCCCTTTAATAGACTTTGTGGCACCGGCCCATACACGTGAGTTGTATACCATTTCGAAAGGATATAAGTGGTGTAAATAGCAAGGAGATCAATTGGGGTGAAATATTTCTTGCACCGTCTTAAGAAATCGAGTTAGTGATGGGCTTTTTTCAATAATTGAAAGACATCAGAGATCAGCAATGGGTATTCAAAAAGATGAGTAGATTCGAATCATATTCATAATTTCTGATACCTCTACGCATTCATACTTATTTTAATATCATTCTCAAGGTATAAACACATAGACAACAGTTTGGCAGCTCGATAGAAAATTTTGGCAACTGTTTTTTCTGCCATATGCCGACTGTTAAAATTTTTTGAAAGCAGAGCAGAAACTTCAATAATTTTCAAATTTGAATTTAAATATATTTTCAGTGTTGTCACTATCAGCTTTTTTGTACGCAAAAATAAACTCACTTATGAAAAAACCGCACACAAAAAACATTTATCAAATGAATTCAGATACAAAATTGAATCTATAATTCTATTTTATATTATGAATACATTGATTGCTTTTGATTTCTTAATTTTAGAATTGTTCTTTCTCTTCAATAATACAAGTATTTTTAGCTGTTTTTTATTATGATTTTATGTTGTATTGGCATCACTAATTTGCTTTTAGCTGCTCACAAAAATAGAAAATATTTTAATTTGGGCAAGAGCTGCTTAGGTTGTTGTCTTGGCTTTTTCTGTTCTGCCTTCAATATAATCGTATTCATATAAACGTGTGTATTCTATACTTGGCAGCTTTCTGTTGTCTGTCGTCTATGTGTTTATACCTTCATACTACTCATATTCAAAGTTTGAAGTACTCATCGTACTCATACTTAACAACACGCATGATGTTGTTGATTTCGACGCTCCTTTACTCAACATTTACACAACTCACAAAATAAGTAGGATTCGCGTACGAACGCTATAATACTCACTAGAAGGTTTTGTGTTTGTTTTGCTTCCTGTCTTTGTTTTTCTTCTTTTTTTGTAAATGCAACAACAACTAAAACTGTACATATTGATGACTTATTCGAATCACTCGAATCATTTATGAGTATTATAAGTATTTTTCTAAATTTATGAATCTGAATGAGCAGGCGTATGAAACAAACATATTTCGTACATACATCGTTGTACTCATACTCATTGCAACCTGTACTTATAAATCAATGTTGTAGTGAGTCCGAATGAATCAGAGTAGTTGAATTTCAATATTGTTGACTCACTCATACTCAAAATTTCATGAGTGCTTATAAGTAGCGAAAAAGCCATCCATTGCTGATCTCTAAAAGGTTCCAGCGAACACAGTGAATTTTCAGACACAGACCAAGAAATAGCTAGAGATGACATAATAATTTAGAGGTTGACTTTAAGCAGGATGTAAGTATGTATTACGTTTTTAACTGTATGATGATGTATCGATAATAATAACAAAAACTTCGACGAATATTGTCCACCACTATGTTTCGTTGTCTTTGAACACTTTTGTTTTTGTAAAAATGGCAACACTAAAAACCACCAAGAGAATACAATTTCTTTTTTTCTTTTTAATTTAAAAAATTTTTCCACTTCTTTCTTAGGAAAATTTTAATTCTTTGTTATTTCATTTTTAACGTAAATAGGCGAACGTATTTTTACTGCGCACAGAAACACTTAAGTATTAAAGCACGATTAGCTTTGCTATTCGTTTAAAACAATTACACTGAACGAAAACTTTGTCAAAAACATTTGAGTTATATATGTACATTAAGACTTGCGCAGATTATAATTAGTGTTTGAAGATTCTTAACATACCTGTAAATAACGGGACTGGCGGTAAAAACATATGATATGGACTGAAACGCATTAAATATCATTGGTATACAAAGTAGAATGTAATTAAAAATTTGATATCGCCCGAATTCACCGATTCGCACTAATATTACATCCAAATAATTATCTCGCCCTCGATCATGATATTCATCAAATATTTCTCTAGTACTTGATTTTAATATACCCGAAACTGTGCTGTCATCGCTCATGTTTGCTTGGATTCTCAAGATTAACTAAACGAATCAACTTAACAACGTGTTGTATTATTGTATATATGTATCAGTGTTGCAAACTGAAATTTTGAAATGGTACTGAACTATAACTGAAATAGTACTTTTTCGCATCAAATAGTACTTTTGTAAAAAAAATATGTACATACCCTTCAGTCAGGATTACGGCCTAGCTTCTCACACCACTTATTTTGTGTGTGTTAATTTTATACATGAGTGACAAGACCTACAGTTTAAAGTCGACTACGAATGATAGATTTATGAGAAATTTTTTTCATGGCAATTTTATTTACTCTCAGAGCTTTTGACAGAATGAGGTCGCCGAAGATATTTTCTTCATTTTTCGTTTAGTTGGAGATGTCTGCCCCATGTCACATCCATGAACCGTGGGCTCACATCTAGTAAGCTAACACCCTACCTACTAAACTATTTATTTATTTATGTATATTCAATGGACGTACGGAACGGAACAGAAAAACTAACTACTTATACGTGTTCCTCACATACAAAACAAAAATAACTGATTCTGAACGCAACAAAACGTAAGAGCATCGTTTAGTCAAACAGAGGAACGTCGACGAAACGTAATATAACATACGTTCGTTTTTAGCGTATGAAAAGCAATGCAAATGCTTACCGAAATTACATTACGGTTCGGCAAGCGTTTTCATTGCTAATAGAATTCTAAAAATAAATGTACGTTCCCTGGACGTTTGGCTAACCGGGGCTAAAGCCTACTTCTACCTTTAGCATTACGTTGAACATGTTGCTAATGCATCTTAATAGTTGAAAAGCGCAAGACATAAAATATGTAATAATAAAAAAGTATATACTGAAAGCGTCGCGGGGGTATTGCGGTATTTTTGAAATGGAAAAGTACTGAAAAAAGTACTAAAGTACTGTATTTTTCAACACTGTTGTATATATTAGGTTGAAAACATTGCATTTTACAGCGAGAGAATTTAATACGACTGAGCAGCAAACAAAGAGAGAGAGAGATTAATTATTTATTTGGTCGTTGTTCTCAAAAAATGTTTTTGTTTTTATAATTTTTGTGTTTTCTTTTATT
This sequence comes from Sarcophaga rosellei, assembly GCA_930367235.1. Taxonomy (NCBI): domain Eukaryota; kingdom Metazoa; phylum Arthropoda; class Insecta; order Diptera; family Sarcophagidae; genus Sarcophaga; species Sarcophaga rosellei. The sequence continues at coordinate 26,247,102 of OV884020.1, read as the reverse complement.
ATTTCATTTCACAGTTTCGTAAACAAACCTGCTAGCGATTACAGTATTTACTTTATTTTGTTATTTTAATCGATAATTTCTACAGTACTTAATACACGGTTTATTGTTGCCCTGATAAAGTTATATTTATATATAATTTTATTTGATTTAAAATAGAAATATTTTTATAATTTCTGAGTAGTACAAATGATTTTGTTTCTCCCATTTAAATTGTACTTCAACCGCACGCGAGCAGCAAAGTAAAAAATTATCAAAACTAAACTTCTCAATCTAAATTAATCTCCAGTTTCTTATCGGAGTTAAGAACTTTTAAAAATTTAATTTTATATGTACATAAGAATTTTCGGATGTATCTGATGATGTTGACTTTTCTTTGCTTTTGTATGATTTTAAAACTCTCATTGTAAATATAAATAAAATATAATTAAATTAACTTTAACTATCATACCATCATCATCATGTTTATACATATTTACATAAATACAGTGTCAAACAAAATTAAGTCTGCGTATCTGAATGTCAGCAAAGTATATTGCAACATGAAAATAGTTGCTCACTCCATAACTCGTTCTTTTACTTTAGTGATAATACACACCAGAGATCAGCAATGAGTCATTTTTTCGCTACTCATAACATTTTGAATATAAGTGAGTCAACAACATTGAAATTTAAATACATTCATACATACAGACATAATTCGTCATTACAACCCTTTATTCAGGATTACGGCCTAGCTTCTCACACCACTCATGCAGTGAGCCTTAATTTTATACTTGAGTGGTGGGACCTACTGTTTAACGTCGACTCCGAACGACAGATTTTGAGAAACTTTTTCATGGCAATTTTATTTACTCTCAAAGTTTTTGCCAGAAATATGCTGAGAGGAAATCGCCGAAGAAATATTTTTTTTTCATATTTCGAGTTTATGTCTGGCCTGGGGCTCGAACCCGGGCTTTCCGTCTACTAAGCCAACACACTGCCTACTAGACTACGGCGACTTCTATTTAAATACTCTGATTAATTCGCACTCACTACAACATTGATTTATAAGTACGAGTACAACGTTGACATCAAACTCATACCATTCGAAATATGTTTGATTCATACGCCTACTCATTTAGATTCATAACTTTAGAAAAATACTTATAATATGTACACACAACCTTCTAGTGAGTATTGTGGTGTTCATACTAATTTTGTGATTCGTGTAAATGGTGAGTAATGGAGAGTCGAAATCAACAACATCATACGTGTTGTTAAGTATGAGTATGATGAGTACTTCAAACTTTGAATATGTATGAGTATGATATTAAAATAAGTTTGAATACGTATAAAGTGCCTCGGCCACGTTCAAATTCTGGTGTTCAAATTTTGCATATGTGTTGGTAATATTTGTTTGACTCAGCACAGCAACACATCAAATTTCAGCCTTCAAATTTCATTTTAAAAATGTTGTGGAGAAGACAACATCACATGGTTTTCATCGGAAAAAATTCTTTTATGGTTTTCTTTTTTTTTGCAAACATTTTTCTTTAGGTTTTCTGAAAGAACATATGGGCTTTTGGTTGGGAGATTGTTTTGTTTTTGTTTGTTTTTTAGTTTTTTCTTTTAATATGACAAATGATTGTTTCATAGTCATTGCCCTGGCGCAGGCAATTAAAAAAACCAAAAAAGGAAACTGCGAAGGGTCTTTGGATGAAAGAGTGGTTGAAGAAAAGGGATGCATTTACGCACCAAAATGTTCTCAATGAACTCAAATTGAGTCCTCCAAATGATTTTCAAAACTTTTTACGGATGGATGAAGGCACATATGAGGAACTTCCAAATTTGGTTGGCCCGAAAATTCAAAAACAAGATACTCAAATGTGTGACGCCATCTCTCCGAATCAACGTCTATCTATAACATTGCGTTTTCTGGCTACAGGCAATTTCTTTTCTGATTTAAAATTTGCCAGCGCTATTTCGGAACGAGCAATTGGTCCCATTGTTATAGAAACTTATGGAAAAATAAACAAGATTTTAAAATATAATATAAAAGCAATTAAAACAAATTATTAATGGACTTAATTTTATAAATAAAATAATTTTTATTATTTTTTTACAAAACAAAGTTAGTAAAAATAAAGGAACGATCATAAATAAATGCAAAAATACATATACAAAAACAAAACATCCGCGAACCAGATGGTGATGTTTCTCCTACGAAATCTGCAGAAAAATGAAATTTGAAGTAATTGCCCGCACACACATCAAATTTGCTTCCAATTTCTGCGGAGCAGGTAGCGAAAATCAAAAGTATTTTGATATTCTTCAATCTCTTCTCAGCCTGTACGTGTGAGGACAGTTTTCTGTACGTGTGAGTACAGTTTTACCAATACAATCGCAAAAATGGCAGATTGATCAATCTAGTTTGATCGTGGCTGTGCTGCTTAAGTATCAGAAAATATGAGTGATTCAATTCTACTCATCGAATACACACATCTGATACACACCATATTTGGAAAAAGTAAAGAAAACGTGCGTACTGTTGCCAAATTTAAAGCTTTTACGGTCACACAAAAATTTTTTGTTCATCAACTTCGTGTATCAAATTGGAGAAGAGAATAAACTTATCGGTACTGTCAATCCGGTCTCACTTCCCATATTCTTTCTCCCGCGTCCAAAAAGACTTGGCGAGACATTGAGCTTCGCGGAAGGATATAGTTGAACACATAAGGCTTAAGGTAAGTGAAAGAATTTTTATTGACGAATTGGTTTATAAAGAGGAAAAGCAACCAAAAAAAGAGCATGTAATTAAAAATTTGGTAATTGTATTATATGTATTATTTTATATTATATAGGTATATAGCATTTATATTATGTTATGATGTCGTCAAAAGAAATACTCAAGGTATCAGAGGTGAGATTTGAATTCAATGACTCTCGCCTAAACCAATATTAATGCAATATCAAACTATTTTGATTCTTTTGAACCTCAAATGAAACGAAATTGCCTCGTTGTATTCACTCCACTCACACTATCTTTATATTCGAGGGCTCGGACAAGGATGACTGATACATGTGGTGAAAGACAGTCTCTGACATCTCCTCCGCATGCCTACCAAAAGAACAGTGACCCGTTAGAATCGTCATTGTGCGATGGATGGCTATGCGATTTAAGGCCAGAAATAAATCGGTCCTTTGCTGTCCATCCGTGTCCAACGGAGGCTATAACATGTCGCAGGCTGACACTTCCGTACGGGTCCTGCCCAGCTCATCAGCAATGCAATTTTCAACGATATTCCCCTGCCCCGGTGCCCATATAAGAATTACCTTGAATGATCCAAAATTTCTCTGAGAAATCCTCGACATTCACAGACAAGGACGGACGTTGAAACTACGTTCGTTATGGACTTAATCGCAGTCTGAATATCCGAATAAAACAAGGGATTTTCAGTAAAAATCCTGACACTCAATAAGCATTGCGCTGCTTTCAAAATTGCCATGATCTCTGCTTGGAAACCCCTGAAGTGGTCAAGCAGCCTATAAGAAAGTTTAATATTAGAACTCTTAATAAAAATACAGCCCAACCTGCTACTCATCTTTGAACCATCAGTAAAAGTTTTCGGAAAGTTTTCTTTATTCTTCATTTGTTGTGTTGAGTGCATAAATAATTTGTTTGTTTTATTATAAAATACAAGTAAATCAAAAAAATTAACATAATAAACATAAATTTTTTTACAAATATGTAGTAAGGTACGTACAGTTATGCTGTGCACTGTATGTATATTCAAAAATGTACACATTAACCCAGCCAGCATTTTTTGAAATGTTTAATAAAATTCGCCATGGTCTAGTAGGTAGTGTGTTGGCTTATTAGACGAAAGGCCCGAGTTCGAATCCCAGGCCAGACATCAAAAACAAAAATACAAAAAGTATTTCTTCGGCGACTTCCTCTCAGCAGATTTCTGGCAAAAACTCTGAGAGTAAAAATTGCCATGAAAAGCTTCTCAAAAAATCTGTCGTTCGGAGTCGACTTTAAACTGTAGGTCCCGCCACTCATGTATAAAATTAACGCACACAACATGAGTGGTGTTGAGAAGCTAGGCCGTAATCCTGACGAAGGGTTGTAATGGCCAATTATGTATGTTAATAAAATTCGAGTTTTTTTTCATTTTCTGATCATAAAAGACTACCCGCGACTGTTCTTAAAAAGTCATTTATGAGTCATTTTCTATATTAGTTTAGAGTAATTTTCGACCCTTTTTCTAGTAGTTTTATGATCATTTTCGAATCGCTTTCTGTTCATTTATTAGTCTTATTTACCTTCGTTTATGATCCTTTTTCGAAGCGTCTTTCAGTCATCGTTTAATTGCAAATTAGTCTTGTGAGTAATTTAACAGTATGTTTAGGAGTCCTTTTATTGTCATTTATCAGTCGTGTTTGTATTAATTTGGACTCCTTTTTACGTCATTTGTGATTACAATTTGAGTCATTTATTAGTCGTATTTCTAATTAGCCCAGTTCACAATCTTGGGCATTTAGATGGTAAATTTATACCATTGTAAATATTTGCCGTTAACTGTGAACGGTTTTTTTTTTGTTTAACTTTGCAACACTTATTGGGAACTTCTCAACACACAGCTGACTATCATATAATTTATTATTTTATATTTATAATTTTATTTATTTCGTCCTCTGTCCATTTTTTAATCGGCTCTTCTCTTTTAATTCGTTTTTTTATGTTGTACGTTTCCATTTTTTTGTGACTTTATTTTCAATGCCAAACCATGGCAAGGGTATTTCAGTGTATTTTTTTTGTGTATGGCAGAGAACTTCACTTATTGATTAAAAAACCGTTCAACAATCACAAAGGCACAAAAAACTTGTCTTTTATTTGCAAATGACCAAACTTGCCAACACAGTCTCTTTTGTTGTTAATTTTAAAGTAAGCGAACATATGCCTCTTTATTGGTTCTGATGGTTTACACATCGGCTGACTCATGAAAATAATGGGCCTGTTCGTAAATTAATCACTGCGCTGCATAATATGATTATTTTGCGCTCACACTGCTAATCACATGTTGTTGATGCTTCTTTTTGCTGATTTATTTGTTTGCATTTACGAACGAACAAACACTGCAGAAATGGAAAAATTATTAATAAATTTGATTTTTGAACTGGACGATAAAACAAATGACAAAATGTTGTTAAATGTACAAAAAAGTGTACTTTGTGCAAAAAAGAAGACATTTAGGAAAGAAAAAAATAAACTTATTGTTAAAACTCTCATTCTCTCTCTCCCACACATTTAATGCATCAGCCATTTTTGTGATTAGTGTTTTGGGTTTATTTGCGCATAATATGATTTAATGTTGCATTTACGAACATGTTGCAGCTGCAGTGCTGCCAAGGTTTGCATTTATGAACACGATGCTCATAATATGCGGCGCAATGATGCATTTACGAACAGGCCCATGGTTCCTTAAACTGAGAATGAGTGAATTACTCAAACTTGTTTGAACTTTCATAAACTTTGTTCACTTTAAGGCAATCGAACCACTTGTAGGTTGAACACTGCCTTTTTTATCATTGGTCGAATCAAACTTGTCAACTCGTATACTTGTCTTTTCCATTCAACACACAAACATTAAAGTACAAAAAGCAAGAAATCATTATGTATGAATTTGTTCATTCCTATCAACAAGTGCAAGATTTTTTTTATTGTATTTTAATTTACAGTAGCTTTGATGTCTATTCATCTTGTTTATGACAAAATAGGAAATAATAATAATAAATTTGCAGTTTGAAATTGCAAATAACAGAACTAAAAAAGTGCCAAATTCGGAAACACCGTAATCAGTGCATTATGATACAAAAACAGTACAGTTAATTAAAAAAAAAAACAAAACGGGACATTTATTTTTAAGTAAAAACTCAACAACAATTTATTCAAATGATTACAAAAGGGTATATATAAAAAATAAAAATGTGAGATCATATCAATAATATAAATATAAAATTTTATCCTTTTAATTAATGATAAGGCAATTTGATATTTACTGAGCTTCAAAATTTTTAAAATATGAATGAAGGAATAGTAAGCTATTTATAGATTTTGGTCCTAGACGGCTCCTTTTTTCTGTGATAACATTTCCAGCCAATGAAAATGCTCTTGCTGCTGCCGCACTGCTAGCAGGAATGACATTAATTCGCGATTTTTGAAAGGTTTGGAAAAGACTTTTCATTTGATTTCCACCACCTAATTATATCAAACTCTTCACTCAGTATAACGATTTAAAACAAAATTTTTACCGTCTGCCATATTTGCACGTGTAATTTGGCATATGCTATTCAACTGAATTTTATCTATTATTCGGACACATGTTTAACAATAAAAAAGAAACAAAAGACAAGCCTGTTTTTGCAAATAATCAAACTTGTCCACACACTCGCTTTCGTTTGAAATGAAAAAAAGTTACCGAACTAATAAAAAAAAAAGTCGTATAAAACAGCGTGCATTTTCCCACGTGTTTTTCCTAACTTTGTTTTTGATGATCAAATTCAAATACAAACTAAACCTGTAGCTGCACTCATTTATCAATGTTGAATTGGTTATGTCGTTTGCATTGTTGGTGTATCATATCACACAGGCGATTGGTTCAAATATGTTGTATAGTTAAAGAGAATAAGAGTGTTTGGACACGATAAATTTACTACAAACCCTTCTCGTGCGTATGCGAACTTGTTCAAAAAATGCTTTTCTTAATTCTACTCATAATCAGAATTTGAAATGTACAGCAAAATTAATATGATTTTTAATCATCATTGAATTTTTCTTTATTCTTTAAAATGAACAAAAGTTTTTGTGCTGAACAAAATCAAGAAAAACCGTGATTTTGAAGTTCGCTGGTGTATGGTAAAAGAAATACCCAACATTTGCAAATGCCATGATGTCAGACCATTTGCCCAAGATTGTGAACTGCGCTATTGTATTTTACTCTCTTCAAGTGTTTTTAGAGGGTTTTCTGAGTACTACGTTTACATTGCCGCGATTTCAAAAATCACGTTCGTATGAACGTTAAGTAACAAAGAAAGAAAATTAAGTTTATATTCATGATGTATATATGTACATCAGACATCAAAGTATATTTAAAAAAAATATATTTTTCCGTTAGAAATAGTTTTAAAATTAGAAGTTCAAGAAAAAAACGTTTATGGAAATAAATTATTGGCACACTTAGAGATCCAATTTTATACGTGTTTTATAAACTTGTAAATTACATGAGTATTTTAGCATATAACCAAAAAAAAATAATTCATTTGCACTTTTTAGTTTTTAATACAAAAAAATAAATTCATTACTAAGAAGTGCATCGAAAAAGCTTTTTGACAACGAACTCTAATCTTTACGTTTTCTTTTTCTCAGTCTATCTTTAGCATGCACAAAATGCTTTTGCAGGATACCATTCATGTCTTTATCTGTGCTTTTAAATTTAAGATGACAAATATCTGAAACAAAATATTTTCTTTTTTTTTCTTTTTAAATATTTATATTAAAAAATATGGACTTACTTTTAATTGTTGTTATTAGAAAGCATTTTTCGGCACTAGGCTTAGAGCTGGTCCCCTTCCAGCTGAACAATGTGGCTAATTCATCCGAATAAACTTTTCGAACAGCAGCTCTAAGAAATTGTGGCGGTCCCTCGCCGCCGGTTTTTGCAATAAATTCTTTCTGTTAAATGTAATAAGTTATAAAGAAATGTATGTACTTAGTTAATAAGACAGTTAGTTAGTTAGTTAGCAATTAGCTTGTTTGTTACTTTGTTTTGACATTTTCTATACTCACAAATTGTTTGAGTTTTTCCTCATTTTCCTGTACTAAGTAATCAAAGTTACTTAAATCATTTATATTATTAAACGGAAGTTTTTCGGTGTCAATAAGTTCGTCTATTGTTAAGCTTTCACCATGGTGCTTTCGCGATTCCAGTTTTACTGCAACAACTTCTTCTGTTATTTTTAAAAAATTCCGGTTATTTCCTTCCTTCATCTCCTTTACTTCTTTTTTTAAATCCATAACTTCATTTTTTAAAGAAACTATTTCATTACGCAAATCCACATTTAAATTCACAACGCTTTCCGATTGGGGAACGTACACATTTTGCACTGTAAATAAGATCTTCTGAGTAAAGATCAAAACTAATATTGATCAATGTTTAATACATACTATGTTCAGACATGCACTTTTATTGCGTAAATCTAAATAAACGCCATTATTGAGCTCAATATTTTATATAAAGTTTCAATTAATTATTGCGCAATAAATAAGCAAATTTTTATAATATTGAGTAAAACTTAAAATACAGCACTGTCATAAGTACATATGCTCAGTGCACATATTAGAATTATCCGAACACTTTCTGTTGAGATTTGACAACTCAAATGTCAACAACGACAAACAAAAAATAAAAACGATATTGTTGAAACAACCAGCTGTTTTGTTTATCAGCTGTCAAATGAATATTGAATAAACAGCTGAACACTTAAAATATTGTTCTCAAATAACGGAATATTGACTCAATAAAAGTGCATGTCTGAACATAGTATTACTTACATGTTGTAATATTGTTTGACGCGTATTGAAAGTGCTCTGAGTCTTCTTTAATATGATTCTCTGTACTTTTTTCAGACTTATTTTTTTTGGCCGAAAATATATTTTCAGCCTCTTTTCCTGCTAATCTTTTTATTTGCTTAGCTGACATTGCCTTTTTCATTTAAATTTATTAATAATAACTTACTTTATTTATTTTTAAGTGTTTAATTTATTCACACGTTTTAATTTCTTTTGTTTCACAACTATACGATCTTTACACTTCAATGTAACTCTTTAAATTAAAAACAAAAACTGAACTTGTCCCGCTCTACTTGAAAAAAATACATAACAAGCAGTCTTTAATCATCTATCTGTGCAAAATATGATCATAAAATACGTAATTACAATTACTTTTCAAGCACCTGCATGATCTGTTTTTGACTAAAAGCGTTTTTCAATCTTCAGTATAAGTAGAATATAATAATAAATAACGGAAATAATAGTCACATTTTAAATGTCTGGATGATTAATTTCCGATTGCTATTTTTTATTGTATTGTAAATCGAACTCATTTTACTCATTGGCGCGAATCATTTTTGAGTCTTTTTTTTTAGGGACTCAGCTGGGAATTCCCAGCTAGCATTTAGAAGATTATTTTTAGAAAAATCACCTTGCTGAGTCTTTTTAGAGTACTTTTAGTGCTCAAAAACTTATTAGTCAGTTACACGATTAAAAAAGGACTCAAAAATGATTCGCACGAATGAGTAAAATGAGTTCGATTTACAATACATTAAAAAATTGTATAGCAATCGAAAATTAATCATCCAGACATTTAAAATGTTACTATTATTTCCGTTATTTCTTTACGTCTAATAAGCGAACACACTATCTACTAGACTACGGCCACTACAGCATCACGGATGTAAAAAGTTAATGGGCGGCATTCAACAGATTACTGCATTGTGCTTCGGCTTAAGGTTCAATACCAGATTTTAATTATTCTGACGGCCAGAAGTTTACATACATATGTACGTACATATGTATGTATGTACATTAAAATATTCTTAAAATAAGAATTTGTTTTTAAATACAGCTGGTTGTTGTGGTAAAAGGATTTATTTTAATAATACACATTGTGGTTAGAAGAGTAACTTTACTGTACACAAATGACCATCTAGGTTTAAAAAAAATAGGTGGTCAGTCTACTGACTGCAAGCTTTCGTTATCAACTAAAGTTTTTGATAGAAAGAGCAAAATTTGGTCAAACATAAAAGAGTTACGTATATGATAAAGAGTAAATGAGCTTCGTCGATTCGACGAACAGTAACCATCCAGGATTAAATTGTTCGTCGATTCAACGAAGAGTAATCTAAATGTACAAAAATGAGGAGTAACCATCTAGGGTTAAATTAAATTTTAACAATTTTTATATATCCACTAGCTGTACCCGGCGCCTGTTGCTGCGCCACCATCTAAAATAAATTTGAAGGAAAGACGTTACACAAATTAATCCAATTAGTTTTGAATGATTTTGTTTCCCGTTGTCCAGATGATTCTGACAAACGGACCTGAGTAGTACGCATTCGATCAGTTTCTAACCTCACTTCTCGTTGTTCCAGTAATTCATACCAACGGGTCTCAGCGGCATGTACTCGAAGATTTTCCAGTCACAATGCTCGTTGCCCGTAATGCTCTATTCTTTCGTGCTTGAGGTGTACATACAAACTAACATTCATTTTTGTATATCGTTGGTCTCATGTAGAAAGGCTCTAACTCACATTTTTTTCGAAATTGATTTTTTTTGTGATTTCAATGCATTTAATACAAATTTTTCTTATTTGGTGAATTTTTTCACAAATGTTGGTTAAAAAATTTTTTTCTTTCCCTTCTATCTTTCCCCCCGCGTCGTTCTTTACACTTTATTTTCTTTGGTTTAATACATCAAGAATCACAGATAGCATACTTGTAGGGGTAACTACTATGCGTATGAGTAATATATTTCAAATGCAATTAAATATTAAGTATGTAGTATGTAGCATACGTGGGCATGGCCCCTCGCTCATTTGGAATATCAACATAAAAAGTAGCCTATAACTCCTTCCAGACATACAGGAAGATACTGTGAAAATTTCAAGAAAATCGGTTCAGCCGTTTAATCGTCTATAAACTTCAAACATACAATCAAACACACATTCATTTTTATATATAAGATATGCTATACCAAACGATGTATATGAATGTTGGTGAACGTTCTTCATAAGGCATTACTTACTTAATTGGCCATTAACAACCAGATTAATGGATTTCGGCCTGACGCAACGCATCATTCCAGGCACCTCTGCTTTTTGCGCAATCTATGACAGGGCTTCTTCGATTTGGTCCTTCCAACACATACAAGGTCGTCTTCTTCGCCGACTTCCGCAGATCTCCGCATTAAATACCAGTTTCGCCGGTGCATCATCTTCCATTCGAACGACATGGCCGCTGGATATTAATACGCTGCACAAAGTCTATGGCATATTAATTTTTTTCATATTTTAAAAATAAATATAAAACTGACTAACCGATCTGACTAATTATGCATACATATGGAATACTATTTAATAATATACAATTTAATAATGCGTATGCCTTAAATAAACTTTGTGGCGAGTGATACATCTTATAAATTACAGGTCTAATCGAAATCGTTTAGTTGCATTGGAGAAACTGTAGAAACAAGATCATAACTGCGGAAAATGTTCGTGAAGTACTTATTCTTACTCCCATTAATTTGCCTTGTGTTGCATTATGATAAAGTTACGGCCGATGAAGAACCAAGTAAGTTTAATATGAAACAATACAAGGTATAGTTTAAATAATTGGATATTTAGCGTGATGATCTTAACTCTCGTTAGAATAAGATAAGCAGTGATTTTTGAACCAAGTGTTTCAAATAATCGTCTCGACATAATCCACAAGGATAATCTAAGCTTTCATCACACTATAATCTAATCTATTCTAGCTATTGTCAGAATGAATAGTTTTATTTCGTCCAGAACTGATTTAAATATGTTTCATTAGTTGATGAACGAAATTATAAATCTTAATTTATTAACTAAGAAATGTCAAGATATTGACACGGCCGTTGTAAAATTCGCTTAAAACATCAAACGATAACAGCGCTTTCTCGATTTTGTCCTTCCAATGCAGACAAGATCGTCCTCTATTCTGCATTCCGCTAATCTCCGCATGAAATTCCCGTCTCCACGGAGCATCCTCTTCTATTATTCTTATTAGAAGGACACGACTGAGCCGCTAGATGTTAATGCACTGCGCAACATTCATGTCGTTGAGGAGCCCAACTCACTCTGGATCGAATACAACACATGGCTGAGTCAAAATCATCGTCGGGAAGAATTTAAAAAAGAAAACTGAACATTTTTAAAATTAATTTTCTTTCTATTTGTAATACTTTACATACATTGTATTTATTAGTAATAAATCATATTTAAATCCATTTGTTGTAGAAAAAATCGTTTGCCATTATCTCAGCTGGTCACCAGAGGAACCAAAATTTAGTCTTGACACTGATATGGATCCCTCACTATGCACTCATTTGGTCTACGAATATTGTGGCGCGCAAACAAATGGAGAACTTAATGTAAAAGACTATCATTTGGACTTGGACGACAACAAAGGCCTTGGAAATTATAAGAAATTTAATAATTTAAAACAAAAAAATCCTTCACTGAAAACATTGATTTCGGTACGAGACTGGGAAAACATCTCTTCTAATTTTTCTGTAGTAGCAGCAGATCCAAAGACGAGAGCTACATTTTTGCAGTCGTCGATAGAATTTTTTCAAAAATATAACTTTAATGGACTCGTTATTGATTGGCAATATCCAAAGAATAGTGATTGGGAAAACCTTGCCGTTTGGTTAAAGGAATTAAGAGACGGGTATAGCTTTAAACTTTACATAATATAAACTCAAAAATATCTGTTAATATTTGTTTTTACATACTTTAAGATTCAAACCACATGGCTTTTTATTAGTTATTACAGCCGTGAAACCTATAAACACGTACAACATAAGCGAATTGGAAAAACAATTAGATTTTCTAATTATCAAGTTTCCTGCAGGATATCTGTCAAGTAAATTTGTGGGCTTTCATTCACCGTTATATGCTGGACCTGCAGACCAAGATGAAGAAGCAAAACAACGGAATTTTAATGCTACAGCACAATTCTGGATCCGGGAGGGTAAGAAATTGAAATCTAAATTGCCTTCCAAATAAATGTTGTGTTCTAGGTATCCCACGTCATAAAATCCTTATGGACATCTCAATCAATGGTCATTCTTTTACCCTGGCGAACTCTCAAAATCATAGTGTTGGTGCTGCACATAACGGTTTCGGTATAAGAAGTTACTATTTTATGGATCCTGGCGTAGTTTTCTACAATGATTTGTGCGAAATGTTAAAATCTAATGACTCTCCTTGGCACTTGGAATGGGAATCGAAACAAATGGTACCCTATGCTTATCGTGATAATCAATGGATCGGTTACGAAAATGAAAGAAGTGTGGCTCTCAAAGCGGGTTACGTGAAAAAGCACAATTTAGGTGGTGTTGCGATATGGTCTGTAGATGTGGATGATTTTCGAGGAGTATGCGGTGGAAAACCGTATCCATTACTGAAAGTAATCAATGATGGCTTGCGGGAAGTAACAACAAAGAGCGCTAAGAATAATGTCCAGCGAAGTTTTAGGATATATCCGGTATATGCCTTAATTTTAGCAATTTTGTATCACTTTTTGCATTAAAAATGAGAACTTTGAAATTCATTGTAATATGTACGTACATACTTATATAAAAAGGATATACACTATACATGCAGAAGTATGTACAGATTTCTATTGAATGAATAAAAATATTTCGTAAAAAGGTTTCTTTTTATACCTCTTAGTTACTTTAAGGAGCATATCATCTTCCCTATGAATCATTTTCCTCATCTTTTTATCATTTCTTTGTTTTTCTTTCGGTTTAAACAATCAAGTTATTCTAGTCAACTTGATGATTGGCTTAATTTTCTGTTGTCAAGACATTGCCTATGTCATCAATTACAGGGTCTTCAGATGGACAGCTTAATTGCTATCAGAGAAAAGACGCTCAAAGACATGCTCTATATCATCCAATAGGTATACAATAAATGGTATGCAGTCTGCATAGTCGATATCGTAGAGGACCTGATACTTGTGCCAGCGATTATTGAGTAGTAGTGGTTGGGTTGTGGTTTATTTGTAGAATACAGTAGCATTACTTTCCCTAGCTTTATATTACAATTTACATATGGCATCTGTGCCTTGTTACTCTTCGTATCACAGGTCCTTATACTTTGCTGAAAGCGCGTTATAAATCTAAATCTACAAATAGCTGATAACGGCTACAATGCACTATAGGAAATTTAACCCCTTTTATTGGCCAACATTAATTATAGCCAAACGGCTGGACCGATTTTAATAATTTTTTGGTATTTGATTTTAGGAAGTCTCTTAAGGGGGAGGAAGGAACCATTAAATTTTTCATACGCTCAGAAAAGAAATTAGAAAATATAAAAATAAATTAAACTAATAATCAGTTGCAATAGGTTCCCGGACCCAATCCCGATCTAGATATATCTTATATGGTTCCATTAACCGTTTTTATTTATTTCTTTTTTGAGTGTACACTAACTTTTAAAAATAGAAATTAATTTTAAAAATTAAGCAAAATAAGTTGTGTTTTATATTATTTTATTCAAAAATTCGATTTTCCAGTTCCAAATTGTCAACTATATTTAAAAAATATTGGTTCAGAACAGCAGTTGTTTCCATTTCTTCGACTTCGCTCTCCGAATTTTCTTCATTTTATTTAGAGATTTTCGCTGCAATTCGTCTTTTTGCTCTCTCAGATTTTTGGCTAAATATTAATTGAGGTCGTCCAGGTTTTGAATTAATTTGGGCAGGGTTTGTTCAGGTTTGTTTCACATATTTTTAATAAGTAATTGCCTTTAAGCAAACCAGCATGCTGTACTTTAAGAACTTTCAAACTCCTATCGCTTTTACGCCATTTCCTAATCATATTTGAGCAAAGTATTCTAGACTGCTCCTTTAAATATTGTTCTATATTTTCGGAACAACCATTTTCATTAATATATGACAAGAAGTGGGCATATACAGCTACTCTTTTATTAACTTCGAAATGTTTCTCTTGCCATACATTAGATAACTCACAGTTTTTCACACTGTATTTAACTGAAAAAATGAATTTTTTGAAAAAGTTTGCAAATATCCGCAGCTGAAATATACTAAATTCGTTAGATAACTGATTGTTTAAAAGATCTCTTATAGTGGTGTAACTATCATTTGTTATCATTTTTTTGTAAGTCCAAGTAAAGTTCCAATTCATATTTATATTATTTTTTTGTAAGGTCACCTTAATTATTCCAATTAAATTGGTGTAACACAGGTGTTCACAAATATTACACTATATATTAATAAAGTACTCGCCTTCGACATTATTTTCCATTTTTTAATATTTAAATACTATATATTTTTATTATGAAAACTTTTGTTAGAAATTTCCACAAAATTCACTACACTCAATCGTTATTTAATAACTTATTTATAAATACAACATAAAACAACTAATAAAGTTACAGTTAGTCAATATAAATGCAAAATTCAAAAATATATGCCTACTTTGTTATATTTTTAATTTTAATAAAGCAAAAAAAACTTCTTTTGCAAAAATTTAAATTTTGAATTTTGGCCAAAAAAGGGTTAAAATTTCCTATAGTGCAATGGTATGAAATGTAATAGACTTGTTCGCTGATAGTATGATCTAAAACCTGCCTGTTTTGTTGCGTATAGTGGTATACAGAGCTGTTAATACTTGCTATAGGATCACTGTACTGCATTGTGGATATGTGGATATGGCAGTTCGAACCGGTCTGGTCTTCGCGAATGAGGGGAGCGTAGCTACCTTCAGACGACCAGGCTGCGAGGGGACCATCCCTGATATAACTATGGTCTCGGAGAGCATGTATTACAGAGTGAGGGACTGGAAGGTCTTGGAAATATATACGGGCAGTGATCACCAGTACATATCGTACACCTTTACTTCAAGGAATAGAGTAGAGGAGGACAATTACACCACGAATAGTCGAAGATGGGATGTACGGAAATTGAATGCGAATCGGCTAATTTTAGAAGTGGACAGATTGTGTAGCAGAGTTGAATTATCGGACGATGCGAGGACGAGAGTAGAACAAACCATGGAGGTAATAAGACGCGGATGTAAGAAGGCAATGCCCTTATTCAGACCCCCAAATATCAGGAAGAAGGCAGTGTATTGGTGGGACGACAACATCGCAGCACTCAGGCGTGAGTGCCTACGACTACGGCGGAGATACACTAGAGCTAGACCCGACGGACCAGCTGAAGAGGAAATGCGGGCATACAAAGAGGCAAAAAAGTCACTGAAGAAGGAGATAACGCTCAAGAAAAATCAGGCATTCCAAGAACTACGAGATGACGTGAACGTAAACCCTTACGGACTTGGATACAAAATTGTAATGGACAAACTGAACAGGAGGAAACCAATGGAAATTATGGACGAGCGAATAATGAGAAATATAGTGGATACACTATTCCCTACTCATGAACCAGTGAACGAAGGACGACAGAATATTCTCAATACGGAATTTTTACCATTCACCGGAGCTAAAAGTAGCCGCAGCAGGACTAAAACCCGGTAAGGCACCAGGGCCCGACGGCATCTCGCCTGAGGTAATGCGGGAAATTGCCAATCAAAGACCGGAACTCCTACTAGGAATGTACAACGCGTGCCTAAAAGAGTGTATTTTCCCCGAAATATGGAGGAAACAACTACTAGTCTTAATAAGCAAGGGAAAGGGCGACCCAGAGGACCCATCCGCCTACAGGCCACTGTGCATGCTGGATACTTCAGGGAAGCTGCTCGAGAGGCTTTTTAAGCCAAGGCTTACAGCTGCTATAGAGAATAGTGGCGGACTGTCGGATAGACAATATGGTTTTCGACCTGGTCGGTCTACAATTGGCGCCCTGAGAGAGGTGACTGAAGCGGCCATGGTCGCACAGCGAGGAAATAACTTTTCGAGGCCTGTGCTACTGCTTGCGACTTTGGACGTTAAAAACGCGTTCAATAGTCTTAGATGGAGCGATGTATTAAATACTCTGGAGTACAAATTCTCGGTGCCACACTACATCTTGGCCATGATAAGTAGTTATCTGAGTAACAGACAGCTGGTGTATAACACAAGCTCGGGACCAAAGGTGAAGCTCATAACATCAGGTGCGGCACAAGGATCTATCCTAGGTCCCGACCTATGGAACGTTAACTACGATGGAATTCTGAGAGAGGATATGCCAGAGGGAACTTTTTTGGTTGTATACGCGGATGATATTGCAGCTGTTATTACGGCCAGGAATACGGAAGAGGCACAGCGAAAACTTAGAGGTGTCATATTAAGAACAAAAACATGGTTGGATTCCCACGGCCTAGACCTGGCCATGCATAAAACGGAATTACTACTGATCACTGGTCGCCGTATCCCTTTGCACGTAGACATGAGTATTGGAAACGAGGTAATCAGGACCAAGAGCTCGGTAAAATACCTGGGAATAAGGCTGGATCCCAGACTGACATTTTCGTACCAGATTCAGTACTCTGCTAACAAAGCCCAGAAGATCGTTGGACAGCTCAGCAGATTAATGGCGAATATTGGAGGACCGCTACCGACGAGAAGGAGACTCCTGATGGAGGTCGGAAACAGTATTATGCTCTATGGGAGCGAGATTTGGGCCGAAACGCTAGATGTCAAAAAGCGGGCAAGCTCACTTGTATCGGTACAGAGAACGGCTGCATTGCGTATTACGTCGGCATATCGCACAGTGTCCGCCCCAGCCGTACTTGTGATAGCAGGTACAATCCCTGTGGATCTGCTGGCGGCAGAGCGGATGGAGATATATAGAGCGAAATCGGCTGGAGATCACATAACCGGCCACTTCAGGGAAACACCGTATCAAGATGGCAACGACGATGGAACGATGAAGATAGAGGAAGGTGGACGGCGAGACTTATCCCGGACATAAGGCCATGGATTGATCGGAAATTTGGAGAGGTAAATTATTACGTTACGCAGATGCTATCGGGTCACGGATATTTTAGGAAATATCTGCACAGGATAGGCAAGACCGCTGCCCCTTACTGTCTTTACGAAGAAGGGGAAGTTATTGATGATGCAGAGCACACGGTTTTCGAATGTGCACGCTGGCAGAGCTATCGCTCTGTACTGACGTCGGAAATTGGAATGATCACGGCCGCTAACATTGTCGGTGTTATGACTTCGAGCAGAGAAAATTGGGCCTCAGTGGCGAATTACGTGGAGCGCATTCTAAGAAGAAGAGAGACCTTGAGGCTGCAGAACAGGCAGGCACGCCGGCATAATTTATACGGACACATGTGTCACGACACGGGATCCTGATCTAAAGGAATAGTGGAGACACGTGAATGTCTCCTCAACTTACGACACGCAATCCGGACGCGGATATGAACACGCAGGGGCCAAAAGGACTCCACTCCGAAGTAATACCACCGTAGTTCCGGAGTGGGCACAAGTCCACGAGACGAGGGGGGGAGTTTAGTGGGTGAGGGCCCCACACACGGAGGATGTGACGACTTCCTCTATGGTGCGGTTAGGAACATTCACCCCTCCTCGGCGTGAAAAAAAAAAAAAAAAACTGTACGGCATTGTGCTTCGGCCTAAGGTTCAGTACCAGATTTCAATTATTCTGACGGCCAGATGTATATCCATTCAAATATTCTTAAAATAACAATTTTTTTTTTTAAATACTGATGGTTGTTGTTGTAAAAGGATTTATTTTAATAATACATATTGTGGTTGTATTTTTTTTTTAGTTTTTCAGCAGAATGAAAGGCCTTGGAAAAATTTAGTCTTGAAACTAAAATGGATCCCTATGCACTATGCACTCATTTGATCTATGCAGTCTGTGGTGTGCAACAAACTGGAGACCATATATTAAAACATCCATCATATTTGAAATTGGACGATAATAAAGGCTTTGGAAATTATTAGAAATTTTGTTTGGTTTTTGGTGGATGGTGGACATGCTTGGCTTTACTTATTTTATCTTGTGCGTTTAATTAAATTACATATATTTAACAAATTTTTATATATCCATATGCTATACTAAACTATGTGTATAAATGTTGTCGAACATTCTTCATAATGTATTATTATTTTTAAAAATAAATATAAAACTGATTAATCGATATAATTATGCATACATATGGAATACTATTTAATAATATAAAAATAGTTAGAAATACTTTTCCTTTTCCGTATGCCTCAAATAAACTTTGTGGCGAGTAATGCATATTATAAATTTCAGGTCTAATCGAAATCGTTTAGTTGCATTGGAAAAACTGTAGAAACAAGATCATAACTGCGGAAAATGTTCGTGAAGTACTTATTCTTACTCCCATTAATTTGCCTTGTGATACATTGTGATAAAGTTACGGCCGATGAGGAACCAAGTAAGTTTAATATTATACAATACATACAAGGAATAGTTTAAATAATTACGTGTTCAGCGTAATTAGCAGTGATTTTTGAACCAAGTGTTTCAAATAAACTTCTTGACATAATCCACAAGGATAATCTAAGTTTTTATCACACTCTAATCTAATCTATTCTAGCTATTGTCAGAATTAATAATTTTATTTCGTCCAAAACTGATTTTAATATGTTTCATTAGTTGATGAAAGAAATTATAAATCTTAATTTATTAACTAAGAAATGTCAAGATATTGACACGGCCGTTGTAAAATTCGCTTAAAACATCAAACGATAACAGGGCTTTCTCGATTTTGTCCTTCCAATGCAGACAAGATCGTCCTCTATTCTGAATTCAGCTAATCTCCGCATGAAATTCCCGTCTCCACGTAACATCCTCTTCTATTATTCTTATTAGAAGGACACGACTGAGCCGCTAGATGTTAATGCACTGCGCAACATTCATGTCGTTGAGGAGCCCAACTCACTCTGGATCGAATACAATACGTGGCTGAGTTAAAATCATCGTTGGGAAGAATTTAAAACAGAAAACTGAACATTTTTAAAATTAATTTTCTTTCTATTTGCAATACTTTACATACTTTGTATTTATTAGTAATAAATCATGTTAACGAGAACTTAACTCAGACCAATTTTAAAATAAATTCGCCTCAAAAAGAAAAAGGCGCTATGTTCGGCGTTTACTATGAGGGGTTGTGTATACATAAAAAAAGATGTGAATGATGACCTTATTCAAATAGATGAAATGGACAGCCTATATAAGTTATTTCCTAGCCACGTTGGTTAAACATCGGAGATATTTGCTGATTTTTACAAACCTCACCATCTTTATCATCAATTTAAACGATATGTACTCATACTATAGCTTATTAACACGTATGTATAACTCCATTTTATTAGAACGCTTAATTATTATAATCTCTGATTTACACCTAATTCTTGAAAGCATTGCCAAAAATATCTTACGATTTGATGACTTCTAGTGGTTGTAATTCCAGGGACAGTGTGTATAACATGATAAGAATTCTTGCTAGGCAAAGAGTAGGTCTCAATATTGTCCACATAAATGCTCAGAGCTTGAATAATAAGATTGACGAATTCAGGTATTTATTTATGTCCGCGGGTATTGATGTTATTTGCGTTTCCGAGACTTGGTTTCCCGTAGACGTTCAGGATTCAGTTTTTAATTTACGGGGTTTTAAGCTTTTTCGGTCGGATAGAAATATCATAATGAACGGAATTGAAACCAGGGCTAGAGGAGGTGGAGTTGCGATTTATGTTCGTAACGGTGTACAATGTAGGGAAAAATTATCAACCCACATTGGGAGTGAAATTGAATATTTATTTCTAGATATTTCAACTGGCGATAGGCAGAAGCTTCTTCTAGATAGTGTTTATAGACCGAATTGTAGTTTGAATCTTGAACCTTTTATTTCCATTCTTGAGGATATTACCATTCAATACGACGACATAGTTATCGTAGGTGACTTCAATAATAATCTTCTATTTGATAATCCGCTAATTGGGCCAATGCTATCACTTCATCTCAATCCTGTGAATGTTTCGACACCTACACACTTCCATTCAACGTCCAGTAGCCTTATTGACCTGGTATTTGTATATCACATTGAAAGGGTACTATTATATGACCAACTTTCTGCTTCCGGTTTCTGTAACCATGATGTTCTCTTCCTGAATTATAACCTGTCTGTAACTTGTACCGAGGACAAACAAATCACCTACCGTGATTTCAGGAATATAGATTATGTGACTTTGGATACTGAATTGAGTAACATATATAGGGACCAGGTTTATACACTGGGTGATGTTGACGACCAATTATCGTTTATTCAGGAAAATGTGCGTTGGCTTTATGACAGATGCGTTCCTGTCAAAACCAGGCTCGTTAAATCTAAACAACAACCGTGGTTTACTACTGAGATAAAAGCACTAATTGAGAAGAGAGATAGTGCCTACAAGCGGTGGAAGAGGTTCAGGACTGATGACTTGAAAGCTCTTCATAAATCCGCACGGTCGGAGGTTACCCGGAACATTAGGATTGCTATGTTGGACTATGGTAGGAAATTTTCCAACGCAATGGACAATAAATCTAAATGGAATGTGATTCGTGAAATAGGAATTGGTGGAAAATGTCCTAAAACAGACTCTGGCGTAGACGTGAATGAACTTCATGAACAGTTTGTACACCTTAGGGTTCCCACGTCTATCGGTAATCTGTATGATGACCTTTGTTATGTCCCTCCACAATACTCATTTAGTTTTCGTTGCGTAGATCAGTTCGAAGTTTTGAAATGTATTTCAGCAGTAGGATCGAATGCAATTGGTTCTGATGATTTAGATCCTCTGTTTTTAAAAGTTTTGACACCTAGACTTTTGCCATATTATTTCGGATCCGCTTAATATTAGTAGAGGTGTCCCCCAGGGATCAATACTGAGGCCTCTGTTGCTCTGTATGTATATCAATGATCTACCAGATGTTTTGGTTGATTGTCATGTTCATATGTATGCCGATGATGTGCAGCTTTATACCAGGGGGGTTACTCTGTATTACGATGCGAAAAGGAAAATGTGCGTAATCGAACAATTGGTACTCTTTATTGCGCTTTCGTATTTTCCTTACGCATCTCATTTTTTCCCTTGCCCAAATGTGGCATCACCGCACTCTGTAATACGAAACCACATGTCAAAAATTTTCGTTAAGCGCAAATATCTTGCGCTAACAAAATATCAAACGCAAAGGAATCGAATCATGCAAGTAACACAAATAAATGTTTATATTTATATCTAAATTGTTATTTTTTTAGGGAAAAGCCAAAGGAGAAGGACTAAAACAAAAAGAACCGATGTCTGTTGACAAGCAGTAATGAAACTCACGTCATTAATGGTCTCTATGGGTCTTTGATATACTAGTTATGCAGCCTATAACTTTATATAGGGTCCTTGTAGGGTATGATGAGACGTGGCCATCCAAGGATATCAGATAGTCGAAATCGATTGTAATTTGTTGTTCATAGGTTTCAGCTCTAATGAACCCATATGGTACTTTTATCTCTTATTAACTACTGAATAGTCTTAAAATAGACTTGGTGGAAGCGCAATTGTTAACTTTAATTCTTGTCTAGGACGTAAAGATTCTCAAAATATTTTTTATTCTTTTCTTCTTATAATTTTTGTTGTTGTTTTATTTCCTTTAGGCATGTTATTTAGTCACAATACAACAACAAATAATTTGTTTAAAATGTTTTTGTTTACAAGTTTTGACATTTCGTTTTGTTATTCTTCGCTATTGTGAATTTTGTGGTGCCAGTGTTGCTTCTTTTTCAACTAATTTTGCGAAAGCATTTGCGTAAGCGATACAGAGTACCAAATTGTACTCTTAACGCATTTAACTTACGCATCGAACTTGCTTTCGCATCGCAATACAGAGTAACCCCCCAGTACTCGTAAGGAGAATATTGATTCCTGTTTACACTCCATTAACTGTGATTTGGAGAGAATTGCCAGTTGGGCCTCGGCAAATGGACTATGTATCAATCCCTCAAAGTCCAAATGTATTATGCTTTCAAAAACCAATAGGTCACTTGTCATACCGGAATTGAGTATCAGGGGTAATAGAATTGACTTTGTCAGGTCTGCGACCAATCTGGGCATTGTCTTTAATGACAGACTATCGTGGTCTAGCCATATAAGTGTTGTTGTTGGCAGAATTTACAGCATGCTTCGAAATCTATGGGCTGTTATAGATTCAACTCCTTTTGCCATTCGTATGCAACTTGCTAAAACATATTTAATTCCTGTGCTTTTGTATGGGTGTGAAATCTTTTCAAACTGCGATAGTAATGACAAGCGGAAACTCAACTTGGCATACAACAATATAGCGAGATATGTATTCCTTAAAGGTCGCCGGGATTATATTTCCCATCTGGCCTACCAGATATTTAGTGTGAAATTTGATGATCTTTTGAAAATTAAATGCCTCATTCTATTCCATAGAATTATTAACACGAAGCAGCCGATATATTTGTTAAGCCGGATTAAGTTTGCAAGATCTTTCCGAGGCTTGAAGGTTATTCAACAACGGTATAGGACCCTTCTGTCACAGCGACAGTTTTTTATACACACCACAAGTCTTTGGAATTCTCTACCACACCACATTCAAAAGTTAGGCAATGCAAATGCGTTCAAAAAGGAGTTATATAAATTACTCTCTTAATAAAAGGTTTATATGATATTAGGTTGGTTATTATATCGGTTAAATTATATATAATTACTTTCTTGGACCGATTTTTAAAATATGTATTTTTGTATATTTCTATAATTCTTAATCTTTTATTTTTTATATACTTCTGCAGTATTGTTAGTTTTTTAATTTGCTTCCTGTTATATTTTCATTTATATTTAATATTTTTTTATATTTTAAATTTAACTTTTTACTTCTTTATTCGAATTAATTTCCAATATTTAATTAATATGAGTTTTATAACACTATGGCCCGTTTTCTCAATGTGTCGACAAACTGCCAGTTACTAAATGTCGACATAAATTTATTAGACTAATAAACTGTCCGTTAACAATTTTGGTTTTCTCAATATACCGACAAAAACATTATTTTCATTTGGCAATACCTCTTAAAATTGTTCTGAAAGTTGGGAACCCTGTCTTCAATTGACAACTTATTAACATAAATCAGCTGTTTTCCAATAGTGAAAAAAATAACACAAAATAAAATCAAGAAAACAAATATTTTAAAAATGCATTATCATCCATGTCATGATAAACTCTTTCAACATTTACTTGGAACTCATGTTCTTCGAGTTCATCCTGCATCAAATTAAT
The DNA here is from genome assembly GCA_930367235.1 of Sarcophaga rosellei. Classification (NCBI taxonomy): domain Eukaryota; kingdom Metazoa; phylum Arthropoda; class Insecta; order Diptera; family Sarcophagidae; genus Sarcophaga; species Sarcophaga rosellei. The sequence continues at coordinate 26,223,012 of OV884020.1, read as the reverse complement.
GTTTATTCCTCTATTAAACATTTTTTCTAAAATCTATTTTATTTTTTTCAAAAACTCAAGGTATTGCCACATAAAAAATATGAACAGCAGTCAGCTGATTGAATTTATCTGTACGACAAATAAATAACCGGCAGATAAGTGCTGGTTAGTTTTGCGACAAAATAGAAGCAAATGAGACATTGAGAAAACCAAATTTCTTTAATCTGCAGTTTTTCGTTGGGAAAAAAGATAATCGCCTAATGAGAAAACAGCCCTATCTTATATATAAAAATGAGTGTGTGTTTGATTGTATGTTTGTATGTTTGAAGTTTATAGACGACTAAACGGCTGAACCGATTTTCTTGAAATTTTCACAGTATCTTCCTGTATGTCTGGAAGGAGTTATAGGCTACTTTTTATGTTGATATTCCAAATGAGCGAGGGGCCATGCCCATGTATACTACATACTTAATATTTAATTGCATTTGAAATATATTACTCATACGCATAGTTACCCCTAAAGTATGCTATCTATGATTCCTGATGTATAAAACCAAAGAAAATAAAGTATAAACAATGTGAATTTTGGTATATTTTTCAAAAATATTTCACGACGCGGGAGGAAAGATAGAAGGGAAAGATAAAGAAACCAAGAGCGTAACAATGTTCTCAATTGTTCTCATCGTGCGTTTTTGTTGTTTGACTAATTTTTTATTTATTCTTCTGAAACAGTGTTGCCACGAAAAAAATTTTGTAACCAACATTTGTGAAAAAATCACCAAATAAGAAAAAATATAACCAAAATTAAACTCATAGACTTTTGTTTTATCCTAAATAAAGCATATTTTCATTGTCTAGAACGCTTTCGATTATAAGTACATTCACACACACTTATAGTAAGTTAGCTTTTTAATAACTGTTTTATGCAGTGTATTACAATAAATACATAATGCGACCTGTTTTGAGCAATAAAAAAAAATCAATTTTGGGCGGGACGAAGTTCGCTGGGTCAGCTAGTAACTTATAAGATTAACATCTTGTTGTGTTATGTTAATTATATAAATAAATAAATAAAGTAAATAAATCATATTTAAATCCATTTGTTGTAGAAAAAATCGTTTGCCATTATCTCAGCTGGTCAGCAGAGCAACCAAACTTGGGAAAATTTAGTCTTGACACTGATATGGATCCCTCACTATGCACTCATTTGATCTACGAATATTGTGGCGTACAACAAAATGGAGAACTTAATGTAAAAGACTATCATTTGGACTTGGACGACTATAAAGGCCTTGGAAATTATAAGAAATTTAATAATTTAAAACAAAAAAATCATTCACTGAAAACTTTGATTTCCGTACGAGGCTGGCATGAAGGATCTTTTAAGTTTTCTGTAGTAGCAGCAGATCCAAAGACGAGAGCTACATTTTTGCAGTCGTCCATAGAATTATTGCATAAATATAACTTTAATGGACTTGTTATCGATTGGCAATTTCCAAATTTCCAAAATAGTGATTGGCAGAACCTTGCCATTTGGTTACAGGAACTAAGAGACGGGTATAGCTTTTAACTTTACATAATATAAACTCAAAAATATCTGTTAATATTTGTTTTTACATACTTTAAGATTCAAACCACATGGCTTTTTATTAGTTATCACAGCCGCGGAACCTATAAACACGTACAATGTAAGCAAATTGGAAATGCAAGTTGATTTTGTAATTATGAAAACAGAATGGTATCGGTCAAGTAAAGTTGTGAGTATGTATTCAGCGCTATATGCTGGACCTGCAGACCAAGATGAAGAAGCAAAACAACGGAATTTTAATGCTACAGCACAATTCTGGATCCGGCAGGGTAAGAAATTGAAATCTAAATTGCCTTCCTAATGAAAGTTGTGTTCTAGGTGTCCCACGTCACAAAATCCTTATGGATATATCATTCTATGGTCATTATTTTACCCTGATGAACTCTCAAAATCATAGTGTTGGTGCTGCTCATAACGGTTCCGGTATGGGAGGCCCCTATACTAAGGAACCTGGCGTAGTTCTCTACAATGAATTGTGCGAAATGTTTAAATCCAATGACTCTTCTTGGCACTTGGAATGGGAATCGAAACAAATGGTACCCTATGCTTATCGTGATAATCAATGGATCGGTTACGAAAATGAAAGCAGTGTGGCTCTCAAAGCGGATTACGTAAAAAAGTACAATTTAGGTGGTGTTGCGATATGGTGTGTAGATATGAATGATTTTCGAGGTGTATGTAGCGCACAGGGAGGGAGGAATGCATGCAAACAAGGCAAAGTTTCTGATTGTGGTCAACGTGGCGACCTCCAGGACGATCCTTGTCTTGCTGTATTCAAGTTGACACGCAGCCTCCTCGTGGCCCCTCCTGGATGGCATTCTAGCACCCGCTAGATGTTAACTAATGCGTGCAGCGAAGTCCAATCCTCTGGACGTTAAATTTTGGTTTGTGCGTAGGGCTTGGAACCCACCACGTCAAAATCCCCCTCCAATGAAAACCAGAAATACAAAATCCTCCGATAAGATCCCCTTGAACGTTGACGACCACGGCAAACGTATAAAAGACTACGATTTACGTATTGGCATTTGGAACGTCCGCACCCTTTACAGGGTAGGTGCTTCCGCCCAGCTGGCGGATGCCCTCATTAAATGTAGGACTGACATCACTGCCATACAGGAAATGCGGTGGACAGGACAAGGATGCAAAAGGCTTGCATCTTCTGATGTTTACTACAGCTGCCATGAAGATAAGCTCGAATTTGGATGCGGCTTTGTGGTTAATAAGAGACTTCGTCACCTTGTCTCTGGGTTCACACCTGTGAACGAAAGAATAGCCACAATCCGCATCAAGGCAAAATTCCACAACATAAGCCTAATTTGTGCCCACGCCCCGACGGAAGAAAAGGACGATGCGGTTAAGGATGCCTTCTATGCTAAACTCGAGGACGTATGTGATAAGTGCCCGGCCCATGACGCCAAAATCGTCCTCGGAGATTTTAATGCGAAGGTCGGGCGGGAAGGTATCTTTGGCCCCACTGTCGGACAGTTCAGCCTCCACGCGGACACTACCTCCAATGGTATGAGGCTGATCGATTTCGCCGCGGCGCGCAACATGGTAGTATGTAGCACCAGGTTTCAGCATCTCGACATTCATAAGGCCACCTGGATGTCCCCCGATCGATCAACATCCAACCAGATCGATCATATTGTGATTGACGGAAGGAACGTTTCCAGTGTACTAGATGTGCGTACATTCAGAGGTCCAAACATCGACTCGGACCACTACCTTGTCGCAGCCAAGTTCCGATTGCGCATTAGCGCCTCGAGGTCTGCGCGCTCTAGTACATTGCGAAAGCTGGACGTCAAGAAGCTGCGATCACAAAGGACAACTGAGGCGTTCTCCGCTCAACTCTCGGATAAGCTCCGTCGCTCCCCATCCAATCTCAGCGACATTGGTGGACTGTGGGCCAACATATCCCACTCTTTGCGCACTACTGCGGAAACAGTCCTTGGTTTCGAGCGCCCCCCCAACGAAATCAATGGTACGACGAGGAGTGTCGCGAGGCTGCTGCAGCGAAAAACACCGCATACAAGAAAACGCTGCAGTCAGCCGCAACGCGAGCCATTGTCGAGAACTATAGAGAGAGGAGAAGGGATGAGAGACGCCTTTTCAGACGCAAGAAGAGGGAGCAGGCGCGAGGAAGTCGAGATGTATAGGTGTAGGAATGATGCTCGAAAATTTTATCAAAAGGTTAAGCGTCTAACCGAAGGTTTTAAGCCCGGAGCGTCTTCCTGCAAAGACGAAAACGGAAACCTGATAACAGACTCGCAAGGGGTGCTGAGGTTATGGAGGAAACACTTCTCTACTCTGCTGCAAGGTGATGACGACAACAATTCCGCCTTTAGAGATGATGTTCCGAACCCGATCGACGATGACGGCGTGGAGATTCCGCCGCCTAGCCATGAAGAGGTCAAAGACGCGATTATGCGTCTTAAAAACAATAAAGCGGCGGGTCCTGATGGCCTCCCCGCTGAATTGTTTAAGACCGGATGTAATGAGTTGGTAGGGCGCATGCACCAACTTATTTACAAAATATGGCTAGAGGAAAGTATGCCCAACGATTGGAACCTCAGTGTCCTCTGTCCTGTCCTGAAAAAGGGAGACCCTACGATATGCGCCAACTACAGGGGTATAAGTCTTCTCCCTATCGCATATAAGGTTCTTACAGGCGTATTGTGTGAACGATTGAAGCCACTCGTAAAAACACTGATTGGACCTTATCAGTGCGGCTTCAGACCTGGCAAGTCCACCATCGACCAGATCTTCACACTAGACGTTGTACAGCGTATTCATATCCAGCGGCTGCGCTGGCTCGGCCATGTCGTTCGAATGGAGGAGGATGCTATGATGTATTTGTATGCGGGAATCTGCGGAAGTCGGCGAAGAGGACGACCTTTTATCCGTTGGAAGGACCTAATCGAGGAAGCCCTGTCATCGATTGGTGTGACCAACTGGCGTAGGCGCGCAAGAAGCAAAGGCGCCTGGAAGGATGTGTTACGGCAGGCCGAAATCCGTTAAACGGGTTGTTATGGCCAATTAAGTAAGTATGTAGTGCAAAACCGTATCCATTACTGAGAGTAATCAATGATCGATTACGAGAAGTAAGCGTACGTGAAGTAACAACAAAGAGCGCTAAGAATAATGTCCAGCTAAGTTTCAGGATATATCCGATAAATGTATTTAGTATTAATAAAATGTGTATCCTCCTTTAGCGGCAATAACTTTCCGGGGTCTTTTAGGAACTGAATCGATCAAGTTTTGAATGTATTTTGTTGGAATGTCCTCCCACATATTAAACCATATTTAACCTCGGAAATTGTTCCTTCCCTGGTTCTTGTCATATCTGCGGTTCTTTGGCGCTTTATATATTCTCAACCACATTCAAATCCGGACTTTGAGGTGACCAATCCAAAGTTTCAATGCAATTTTCTGTCAAAAATGTCTTAATCATTTTACTCTTGTGACAAGGCTCATTGTCCTGTTGGAAAATTAATGACGGTCCAATCAACCTATCTTCAGAAGGAAATGCGTGTTCATTTAAAATTGTCAAATATTGGTTTTGGTTCATCCAACCGTCGACGGGAACCAAGTCTCCCAAGCCTTTATATGCTATACAGCCCCAGAACATGACTAACTTCGCCGACAACAGGTGCGGTTTTTTCGAGTTTTTTGGTCCAGTCTAACAAAAAGTTTTTTCTTTGACGAGTGATACTCGAAAGTACTTTCGTCGGTCCATAAGATGCTTTGCCAGAGTGATATGGGCTTGTCCACTTATCTGTTTGTGAATTCTAACCTTTTAATTTGGTTCTTTGGGGCTATACATGGAATTGATCTTGCTATATACATATGTATTAATGTTAGCTTCTTTTAAACGTCGTCGAACTGTTCTCTCGCTTAAATGACTATCAGAGTGCGAATCCCATTCCATTCCAGCGGATTTGGGTATCAAACCTGGATTTGATTTAAATTTTCTGATAATTTGTCGACCTTCCGCTGCCGTTGTTTTACGTTTTCTTCCTGTTCGACGCAAATTAATGACAGATTCTGTTTTTTTACATTTATTTATTTGATAATAAACGGTTTGTCTAGGTATATTGAACTCATTGGCAATATTTGTTACAAATATTCCAAGATTATACTTGGTTATAATTTCACTCCTGACCGTGTTAGTTAATTCCGATATTTTTTCCATATTTACACAATAGTAATAGAATTTTTTATTTATCTTTCATCGAATGTTAATATTTAATACTCAACAACGTCCGCTTTGTATTAAAGCTTAACACAAAAAACAAATGAGATGAAGTTATAGAATGTCAAAATAATTATGCCGTGACAAATTCTTGTACCAAACTGCATTTCTCTCTTCAGAACGAGAATGGGTAAAGATTTTAACAAAATATTTTGCATACGTATATTTAAGAATTAGTGCAAAGAAAATATTCTGATAACTATGCCGTTATAGGAATTTCAATATTAAAAAACAATAAAACAATTCTTCACTATACTTTGCCAAAATAAATATGCCGACCACTGTAGTTTCGCATATGCTGCGGTCTGTTGAAGTTTAGCATTATGTCAAAATGCTGTCTGCAAATGTGAAGCAGGAATTGAGAAGGATAGAGAGAATTCGTAGGATTAAAAGGGATAGAAATCAATAGTAGTAGTCAATAGGCTAGAACCCACCCTGTGATGACGTACTTAACGGTAGTACCATAGGACAAACAGGTTCGAATCGTAGAGATGGTTTTTTAGTAGGTTCAAATCTCATATTACTGTAGCAGAGGCAAAACAGTCTTTCGATGATTTTTTCACCTCCTACAGCGTTAATTTTTTTAAAAAAAACTTCATTCCTGAAAAAAAAACTTGTTTTCTCCAAAAGTAAAGGAAATTTTTAAAGGAAACACCGGAGCGCGGTGCCCTCTGTTGGTGTTTCTTTGCTACTTTTGCCCCGGCCTAATAAAATACACAATATTTTATTTAAAAATGTAAATATTTCATGTTATTATTGAATTTATTTAAAAAAAATTTAAATTGGATTTTGTTGAAAAAACTTGTTTTGTTAGAAAACAAATTTAATGAAAACTTTTTTGCCTCTCAAAAAAACTTGGAAAAAAGGTAAAACATTCGCCTTTCATACGTATGTATGTAATCTTCTGTTAAAATAAAAAAGTGAGAATTGGCAACAAAACCTTTTTTTTATTGGAATGAAACTTCTACATTCAAGTTTAATCCTTGTTTGATAACATAGTCGTCCTTGAACCTATAAATTTTCAACTGCGTTTTTCCAAACTTTGGTATCACTTCCCAAAAATAAGATTTGCCAAGGTCATTAAAATATGATGACGTTGTTTGTGAGATGTTTTCATCGTAAGAGCTAAATTTCTTTCAGCCAAGATATTTCTTCAGATTTGGAAATAAAAAATAGTCACCAGTAGTAAAATCCGAATAATTAGAGCATGTGAGAGAGTAATTCGTAGCATAATTCATGTATTGTTATATCAAATTCAAAATTTTCCTCAACAATGGAACGCTGGCACATCTTCTTGGATATCAACAATGTGGAGCTAAGCGCTAAATATTGTTACGAAAATGGACAAGGTGTGACATCGTTTAATATTAAAATGATAAGCAAAAGCTACATAAGCAAATACATTGAACAACATCAGTATTAGTGTTTTTCACGGGATTTCCCGTGACCAAATTTTTCAATCCCGGGAAATTTGTTCGGGATTTCCCGGGAATTATTGCGAATGAAAATTTTTTTTTGGAATCTATGGATAGAACCTTTGGACTTTTTAAAACCAATGAAATTAGCTGTGGAAGCTTTATGTCGGCTAGAATTTAATATAATAACAGCTGATGTGATAGTGAATAGTTTATGCCAACAAATTTCTTCAATTAATACTTTACTAGGAAAGACAATGTTTGGATCTCTTATATACTGATTTGGAGAAAGAAGAGATATAAAATTGTGAAATTGTAATTGAAAGATCCTGAAATTTTTAATAAAAATTATAAATTTTTTCCTAATGATTCAAACCACTCAATTATTTTATATACAGAACAAATTTATAACCGCCTTTTTGCTGAAAAAAAATATTGAATTAGAGGAAATAGAAAGCAACGTAAATGATATTTTAGAAGATACACATTTTGAGGACATTTTAAACGATGCAATAAATAACGTTATTCAAATATCTACATCAAAGACTTATGTATCCACCGGTTCCATAAAAAAAAGACTTACAATTTTTTTGGGAATCTGGTAAGCAAACGGAAAACACAAAAATCTTTAAGAGGCCTTGTTAACTATTAAGTCAACATCTGTTGAAAGCGAGAGAATTCTCTCTCATGGGACAATGTTATCCGACTTTCAGATGAATCAATAAACGCATTGTCGGTTTTAAAAACTCATTTTAAAAGTATTAAATAAATATGTTAATAGATATATAGTTTTTTTATGTTTTATGTATATATATTTAAATAGTTTTTAAAATACATTGAATTATTAATTTTTTTAAAGAACTCTACCTTTTATATGGTCGCCGTAGTCTAGTAGGTAGTGTGTTCGCTTATTAGACGTAAAAGCCCGGTTTCGAGCCCCAGGCCAGACATCATAACGAAATATGAAAAAAAGTAATATTTCTTCGGCGACTTCCTCTCAGCAGATTTCTGGCAAAAACTCTGAGAGTAAATAAACCTGCCATGAAAAAGTTTCTCCAAAATCTGTCGTTCGGAGTCGACGTTAAACTGTAGGTCCCGCCACTGAATTATAAAATTAAAGCACACAACATGACTGAAGGGTTGTAATGGCCGATTATGTATGTACCTTTTATATGTTTCCATTGTTACTTTGTTTTTGGATTTTGATCTCATTAATATGAATTTTAAATAAAAAAAATACATACTTAACAAAGTAAATATATGATTTTATGTTCTAGGCGGGAATTCCCGGGATCCCGGGAAATTTCAAAATCAATCCCGGTTTCCCGGGAAATGAATAAGTCCGGGAAATGAAAAACACTAATCAGTATAAAAGAAAAGGGGATAAGCAAGTAAGAAAGAAGGAAACAACAATGAAACTACGAACATTCGACTTCAAGAACATTCATCAGACTGTTTACACGGGCATATACCTAAAAAGGCAAGACAAAGCAGACAACGAGTAGTAAGAATTCAGTCAAACTATGACTGTTTTCTTCACACGCAATGCGTCTTCATACAAGACTAACTGAGTTCTTGAAGTAGAACGTTCGGGGTTTCGCCTTCTCGAGACCTCTCCATCGCGACTTCATTGTTGTTTGTGTATTTTGTTCACATTGCTTGTTGTTGCGTTCTCCCTTACTTGTCTATCCCTTTTTCTTTCATACCGATGTTGTTGGTTTACTTGTAACAATTTTGTTGTATTTGTTAGTGTAGCTTTTGTTAATCATGTTAATGTTAAATGATGTTTCCATTTTCGTAACAATATAATGAAACAAAAAAATTGTATAGTCTTTCACAAAACAAGAGAGAAAAATAAGGAAAAATTTGTGATGACTTCTTATTTTGGCACCGCAAAAGTGTTGGTACCCAAGAAGAAATATATATATCAAATGCTTAATAAATGAAAATGTTATCCCTTAAGCTTAGTAGGATAGATAACATGCCAGTTAAACCATTTGGCATTGAATGTACCAGTTTTGTTAAGTGTTTTCTGGTGATATTTTTCAGTTTTGTTTGAGGTTTAGCAACTACGTAACCGTTCTTGCAAATGGTATTCTAAATACTCTCTTGGAGTCATATCGGAACTTTGTGCAAGAGTATTAAGTCTGTGGAGACTTTGGTAGACAAACCACATCTTCACATTCACATCAACAGTATGATTGGGTTCATTGACTTTTTGAAAGAAATAACCATAAGGAATTCTTAATTCTTCTGAACTTTAGGTGAATTTGTTTCTTAGAATGTTTAAATACTCTCGCTTATTCATTGTTTCTTTAATAAATTCCAAAGTTGTTCCTAGTGCCGATGCACATTATAATACCACAACCATGTTTAACCAGTTCTTGAGATCGATCTCTTCATTTCGTTTTTCTCCATATGTAGTAAAGTACATCCATACGAGTTAAAATTATATATTTTGACTCGTCTAAAGAATACACAATATTCCAAATCTCATTTCATATGCTTCAGTATGGAGGAAGAAAAATAAGGGTCTCAATCCAAAGAACTTGAGTGAAACATTAAGCATGGCCTCGGCTGTACAATACTGTAGGGATCCAGCTTTGACCAAAGGTCCTCAACTACATTCACTAATGCATTAGTGCAGGCCCTAACTCTCATAAATCCCGGCTAACTATCACATAAGAACTTATTACTTTCCAAATAATAATTCACTTCCCTGACTATCGAGTTTCCCATTACTTTACAGGAATGGAAGAATGATAATTGGCCTGAACTCGTTGTTAGATTTAGAAATGAGAATGATTTCGACTATTTCCATTCATCAGGGAAAGAGGGCTTTGTCCGAACTGTATTGAATAATTGAGTAAAATAAGGCTGGTCTAGGTGTCAAAGCTTTTAAAACCATAGGAATTAAATCGTATTAGATTTAACCGAAGATAAGCATTCCAAAACTTCGAGCTGATTTACTCAACGAAAACTAAAGGGATTTTATAGTGGAATAAAACAAAGATCATCATACTATATGTTACCATTAGTGGTTGGAACATTAATATTAACGAACTTGTCATTGAGGATACTTACATCAGCATCAAGAGAAGTATTGCAAGATTTTTGCCAGATACGAATTTCGCTGATTACCTTCCATTTAGCTTTAATTCTATTATGGAAGAGAACTTCCTGCCGTAAAACAATATTTTGAGACTTTTAGTGCGTTTGGTAACGTTGCTACGTGTGCAATTTATGAATGACTTTCAGGTCGTCAGTTCTGAATCTCTTTCATCGACATTGAAATACGATTACTGTTTGGTCTTAACAAATTTATTTCTGACAGGAACACACATATCATATAGCAGACGAACATATTAAGGCCAATTGATCATTTACATTATGAAGTGAGTAGATCTGATCCCAATAGATATTGTTACGAAAATGGAAACGGAGTACCATCGTTTAAAATTAAAAAGTTAAACAAAAGCCACACAAACACATACAACGAACTTGTTACAAGTAAACCAACAACATCAGTATGAAAGAAATGGGGATAGGCAAGTAAGCGAACGCAACAACAAGCAATGAGAACAAAATACACATACAACAATGAGGTCGCGATCGAACCCTAGAATAGAACACTAAAAAAGGCAAGCCAAAGCAGACAACGAGCAGTAATAATTCAGTCTGTCTTGTGTGAAGACGCATTGTGTGTTAAGAGAATAGTCGTGGTTTGAAGATCTCCGCTATACAGATCTAGCGTACAAGTGTTGTTGCATACACAAAGGGTGTGAGCAGAGAAGAATAACGGACAAGCGAGTTATTGTTGGATACATCAAGTTGTAAATAGTGACACACAAAAATTGTGCCAACAATAAAGAGTTTAATTGAATCTAAACATATATTTATTTTTATTTTGTTTGCAATCAACGAACTCATATTTTAAACGTTTTTAAAAAGTTAAAAACGTAACAATATTATCAACATTACTATTTAAAATTGTAAAATCAATCTTTGAAAATCGCGGTATACAACATGTTTGTTATTGGGATTCGTCAAAACAAATTATGAGTATAAGAAGAGAAAATAATGATTGGGACAGCATGAGGCAGTACGTACAACAGTACCTTTGTCACATGATTAACGAATATGAGTTCGATAAAACTACAGGAAAGTGAATCCTTTTTTCATAACTTCTGAAATTTTGCGTAATAAAAAGTATAAAATTAAATTTTTTTAACAATTGAGACTTAATGCCCTGTCTCGTTGGCACATTATACCTACTGGTCACTCCTTTATTTTGGAGGTTGATCCTGTGACCCCATCGAACATCGATTATCTCCCTGTGGAATACTGTCTTGACAGAGGTTTGCAATTTCTGGTTCAGAGTAGGGACGACAGGTACCTCAACACCGTCCCCCGGAACTTCTGGCTCTAAACTCGACAATGGGTCGGGAGCGAAATCTATTCTGGGAAACTGGACCAAAGCATCTCTTTCCGACTGCCGGATTACTGTAGCGTATTTCAGGAGGAAGTGATTGCATTTTACCGGGCCGCTCAATGGATCCTCGTTAACGGTGGTCCTTTTACTCGCGTCTCGGTCTTCTCTGACAGTCAGGCCGCTATAAGATCCCTGTCGGGTGTTGTGAATAACTCCAGGATCGTCAGAGAATGCCGTCACTGTCTCGACCTTCTTTCTGGGCGCCTTAGTGTCTCACTGGTCTGGGTCCTCGCGCACAGTAACATTCCAGGGAGCTCGCCAGAGCTGGTGCACTCCTTCCGGAATCCTCTTAAGTAGACTTGAATATGCCACGGTCAAGTTGGCCATTGCGCGAAAATTCTTTCTAGACTCCAACCTACCGTGCTCTACCGCTAGACTCACCTGACCCCTGATGGATAGAAGGCGTACCAACCAGTTACTTGGACTTAGTCGTGGCATCATCTCACTCACAGTGGCTTTGCTTACAGGTCACTGAAGACACGCGAAAAGTATGCGGCTCCCATTTACCGACTTCTGCCGTGGATGCAGATCCGCTGAGGAAGAGTAGACTGTTATCCACTTTCTTCGTCAGTGCACATCTCTTGTGAGGTGCAGATATGGGTTGTTTGGCTCTCCATTTCTTGTCCGCTTGACGGAGCTATCATCTACTGATGTTAAGGATATAGGTTCGTTTATCAAACTTTCTGGCTGATTTTCCAGTTCGGGGTATATTTCTTTCTCTTCCCTGATTTTGGTGGAACTTGGTCAGTACACAGACTGCGTTTACCCGTGGCGTCACAACGGGCCGCTATGCGTGATCAATTGAACTCTTTGATATCAGAGCTACCACTTCGACCTAACCTAACCTAACAATTGAAATACATATGTATGTGTAACTTGTTAAATGTTTAATTGAAATATCACTTTATTAAAAAAAATTAATTATTGATGTGAATTAATAAATTATTGAAATTTCTTATGTATTAAATAATCATATGAAGTAAATTTGTGAATTAAAAATGAGTATCGATAAATATCCCTCTTTGAAATAATAATAAATATTTATAAATAAAAATGTATATAATAAATAAATGACTGATAAAAAAAGGGAATGACATATTACAATAATTGCATACATTATTAACTTAATTAAATAATTTTTTTAAATTTGTGCATTAGCGATTGTTAAAAATACTACATAGAGTTTGAAAAAATTACACACTATTATGAAATACATATTGATAAATAGATAAACAACGTTAATAATTCTCCACAAGATATAACTAACAAATATATGCTCTGTGTACTTCAAAATTTTGTTACGATCGGAAATGGCTACTAAAACGTTTTCTAACTAATTCAAATATTTATTATAAGTGATTAAGGGCCATTATTACAACTTGCCGTTCACTAAAGAGAGGATTTTAACGGGCAGATAAATGGTTTTTCATTATTATGAGTACCCAATAAGATAGAAGTGAGCGTTAAGCTAAAGGGAGGATCATCCTGCCGGTAACATTTAAAGTTAAGTTTATGTTTTAGTTAAACGGAGCCCGTCGTTGCCACTGCATTTAAAAAATGAAAAACTTTTTTAATTGAGCAGTTTTATCGACATTGCGCCGGCACTGCCATATTTTTGAAAAAGTTAACTTTGTTTTATCTATAAGCCGTAATAACGAAAATGAGTTAAAGGTAACTTTACAATTCTCTTTAGCTAAAGGTACCTTTACTAAACCCAAGTTTAACGACAGGTTGTAATAATGGCCCTAAATATATTAATGTGGAATCCAACTTTTTAAAGATTATACATAGGATTATTAGTGGCATCAAATAGTTGCTTGCCAGTTGATTCAATCATTGCGCGTAGTGCAATGCTACGTTGCTTTGACACGGCTTTACGTAATATTACTTCAAATATATTATCTTCATCAACATTGTCCATTGGTATGTGATCGCGTCTAATATCCTGTGTTAGTTGACTTTTATTTTCAATCTGCTCCTGTTCGAATATTAAACCACCAATATTTGCATCAATTGCTGTTATACACTCTGTATTAAATTCATTAGCAAAAAGCTCTATCTTGTGTTTATGAAGAACATCATTAGGGAAGCATTTCAATAGTTGTTCAAAGTTCAAGTCTGCTACTAGGTTATTAAGGATATCTATAAAAAAAAAAAAAAGTTTATCAATAAAAAATTCAATTTTAAAATTACTCTGCAATGTAATTACCTGTAACATACGTTTTCCACTTTGGTATAAGTTCTTTCCTGGTAATAAGTTTATTTAGTAGAGGTTCCCATTGTTTTGATGTAAAGTTATTGGACTTCCAAGATAACAAAATAAATTAATTTTGTTTTAACAAAATTTCGCAATTTTTTAAACTTACCTTACCAAACTGCCATAAATGATCAGGAGAAAAGTTTAGCATATAATTTAAAGACAATTGCTTGGGTAATACAATTACTATAAAACTATCGATACCTATGAGATCCGGTGTCTTTTGCACAAATGCAATAAACTCTTCGATAAATTCTTGATAGATTTTAGGTGAAGCTAGTAAAGACTATAATTAAAATGTAAAATTTATACGTACATATGAGTATGTTTGTTGTATACATATTTAATTTAATTTAATGATTCTACCTGAATTTTTAAAGTTAAAGTTAAAAGTTCGTTATGCCAACCAACGAAATGCACTTCATTTTCGCCCTCTTCTTTATTTGGATAACTAAAGTCGCTGCGTTTAAATGGCGATAAACGATTTAAATATTGCGGACGATCTAAGAGACAGGGTATAGGTCGTATATATAATTTTAAATGCTGCTCAAATTTTTCGCCATTTAACTTATAATCAGGAATTAATGGAATAAATATTGTCTTTTGTCCATCATTTTTCACATCTACTGCTTCAATTTTTCCATGATAGGGCTCATTATTGAAATTTTCTTGCGTGCGCAACTCTTGCAAGTAACGAATCATATATGATATACATTCCACTCGTAAGCTATGAAATTCTTTTTTTAAAGCTTTTTGTTCAACATCTGCCGGTCGAAGGTCAGCCTTTAAATCAGTTAAGGCTTTTAAACGCCCCATATACATACGAAGTAATATTTTTAAGCCTTTATTATTGATTTCATTCTCATTTGTAATGCGTTGTTCATCATTATTTAAAAGTGATGTGTTTGAACTGCGTTTAAACGGAGACTGTTGTTCTTGTAACTGATCGTAAACAATACGATTGCAATGACCAGATGCTTTTCTCTCATCAACTGACGAGCTAGCTGCTGAATTTGTTTCACCAATAGAATTAGCAATGGATTCACTGTCTCTTTCACTGTTCTCTTTAGACAAACCCTCATCGAATTCTTCATCGATTTGTGGGGGAGTATTAGTTGTAGGAACATCCTGATTACTATTCAATGCATTAACATCAAATAATTCATAGTAGTATACCTAAAATAATAAAAGTTAAAAAATTATTGATGAGTTTTTCCATTTTAATACGACTAAAAAACTTTCCATTATATGACATTCGCAAGGGAGAAGTCGACAATTTTTGTCGTTTGCAATAACGATTGTATGGTGATTCACTAAGAATATCCATATACATACATAATTGGCCATTACAACCCTTCAGTCAAGATTACGGCCTAGCTTCTCACACCATTCATGTTGTGTGCGTTAATTTTATACGTGAGTGGCGGGACCTACAGTTTTGCGCCGACTCCGAACGACAGATTTTTGAGAAACTTTTTAATGGCAATTTTATATACTCTCAGAGTTTTTGCCAGAAATCTGCTGAGAGGAAGTCGCCGAAGAAATAATTTTTTTTTTCATATTTCGTTTTTGATACCTAGCCTGGGGCTCTCTCTCTAATAAGAGAACACACTACCTACTAGACTACTGTGGAAACACATTTAGTGTTAGACAAATAAAAAATGCTTGAGTTAGCTAAATTCGAGGATAGGAAAAGCGCATTACTTTCACCTGTTATATTTACTTCAGGCTCGCACTGCGAGTTTGAACAACATGTCAAATGCTTTTGCGTAGTTAGTGATGCAGTGCTCATGCGATGTTATGAAAGTTATGAACTTTCCTGAAGACGTGTTAATCAAATTCCTTAAGATGCAAAAGGAACAAAACGTAGCAGACAACATGACCGACAAGACTTCTTAGAGAAAGCCATTCCAAATATAGCTGACATAATTCCGAGTGTCAAAAACCATATTCAATGTTTAACACTACTTCAAGGTCTGTGCCATATAATCTTCTATATATATATATATATATATATATAAAAATTAATGTTTGATTGCATGTCCTTTATAGAATAGTAAACTATGCATTTGATCATGTTATGATCTTTAGCAAAGTTGTTGCGCATGAGCCGACAAAGTTATGACCAATTTCCGACAGGTATCGCCACAGAAAATTACTCAAAATGAATTAAATCGTAAACTGTGCATTTGATCATGCTATGATCTTTAGCAAAGTTGTTGAGCATGAGTCGATGGAGGTTTCTAAGTTGGTGCAATTAATTTCCGATAGATGGCGCCACTGAAAATTATTCAAAATGAATTAAATCGTAAACTATGCATTTGACCATGTTCTGATCGGACAAATACCAGACATTAATAAACATACATAGATATAAGTTTACGCTGTGTGGAAGAGATATAAGGTAAATAGGTACCACAAAAATATATTCTTAAATTTCTTCTACAAAATTTTCAACATCGATTTTAACAATTCTGGAATTGTGACTACTTTTTGCCACTTCTTATTTCCCTCAACGAATTGGTGATCACCGTCAATATTAACATTTCTATACATGTCTGAACATTCGGTTAAATTGGATTGGGTACATTGTGAGATTCTAATAAATTTAAAAGTATTTTTCACGTCGTTCCCGTTCAATCATGGTTCCAAAGCTACAAGCAATTGTTCGACCGACACCTCAAGCACGGAAGAAAAGAGCATTACGAGCCTCAGAATCAGACGAGCAACGAGCATTGAGACTGGAAAATCTTCGAATCGAATCTGAGACTCGTTCGTATGAAGCACTTGAACAAAGAGCAGTGAGATTAGAAACTGATCGAATGCGTACTACTCAGGCCCGTTCGTCTAAATCATCTGGACGACGGGAAACAAAATCAATAAAATGTTTCAAAATTAATTAGATATTTGTGTAATGTCTTTCCTTCAAATTTATTTTAGTTGGTGGCGCAGCAACGCACGCTGGATAGCTGTACCCAATATAGCAGTTTTTCAGATATGTAAGATATACAATATGTAATATAGAGCCATTTTTCCCAATACATGTTTTTTATATATTGTATAATACTTTCATTATGTAGTCGCCGTAGTCTAGTAGGTACTGTGTTCGCTTATTAGACGTAAAGCCCGAGTTCGGTCCCTAGGCCAGACATCAAAACGAAATATGAAAAAAAAATATTTCTTCGGCGATTTCCTCTCAGCATATTTCTCGCAAAAACTCTGAGAGTAAATAAACCTGCCATGAAAAAGTTTCTCAAAATCTGTCGTTCGAAGTCGACGTTAAACTCTAGGTCCCGCCACTCAAGTATAAAATTAAGGCACACAACATGAATGGTGTGAGAAGCTAGGCCGTAATCCTGACTGAAGGGTTGTAATGACCAATTATGTTTGTATGTATTTTGTGAAACAAAATATTAACATTTGAAGTAATTCCAATAAGTAGTTATTGGTTGGTATTGAAAGAGATACCTAGTAGTATTATTTTACTCACCTGCAAAATATTAACAAATACTTTTTGGGAAGTTTGGTAACCCTTTTGTCCAATATGAGATGCAATATAGTTTAAAAATAACTGTAAAATCGTGTCCAAAGTAATACTGTGTTCAATACATAGTGCATGTATGAAAACATCACTTATTGCCTCTATTAATTCCGTTTTCTCTGTTGCTAATAGAATCGTTTCTGTGAAATCCGAAAATGAAACCACTTCCTGACCTGCAGCTTGCACGTTACTAACTACAGGACCTTGGTGATTATGTTGCATTGATTTACGTTTGTTTTGTTTAGCACGAGGTGTTGGAGTAGTTTTGGATGAACTAGTTGGATATTCGTTCGTTTTTATACGCTTTTGTTTTTGATATAAAACCGTTGTATCATCGAACAGAACATTTTTATATTTTATTAGTGCAACCGCCAAATTGTGACGATTAGTGCGAGATACAACTTCTTGAGATAGAATGTAATTTGACATTCTACAGGCGGTAACAGCAAGCAAGAGATTATCATCAGGTTTTCTATGGTACGAATAGGAAATAAAAGATTCGTTAATTTTTATACTCAATAATAAATTAAAATAATTATTACTTACAAATTGTCCAAAAATTTTAAGTAATTTATAATTTCACCACTTATAGTATCAGCAACAACAGGAGATTCTAACATAACTTGTGGAATATGTTCTGGCGAATATTTAATAAACAAATTAAGAAATTCTAATGAAAGTGAAACTTGGGTAAAACCTTGTTTTATTACACGGCTTGGCGTGAAGAATGGTTTTACCAACTGATTTAAGAAGGAAGCCTTTAAGCGATCCATTCCTAAATTCATTAAATACAATTTCACTGTATAAATTAAACCCTGAAGATTATCTGCAATGGTTGAACTGTCATTGTCAGGTGTTGGAAGCTTTTGCAAATCCGGACTTTTTTCTTCGTCTACATAGGGAAAATTATTTACGTAGTTTTCATAAATTTCCGGTAATTGCAGATTACACATTTTATAAAATCCTGATGCCTGCATATATATTTCTTTCTTTTTAGATCTTATTGAAAAATCAGCCAATTTTCTACAGTTAGCCATGAATTTTAAACGTAAATTCGCTTCTCTTTCTGCACTTAATTTGTTAAATTGCAGAGATGTACTCATTCTTAACATTACATGAGCTTCCTCCATTAGATCATAAAAATTGCTACTGCTAGCGGAGCGATAAGTCTCAGCCATTGTTTCCAAATCATCCACTACTTGTTCTACTAATGGAATCTCAAGATTGTACAGAGTCCATTCATTATTAACAGATTGTTGATTAGAATAACTGCTGCGCAACATACTATGCTTAGCTTTAGCTTCAGCAATCAAACGGGCTGCAATATTACGCTTTCCTTCACCGGTACTACGCCTTTTTAAAGCCGTATTATTACAATCATTTGAAACTGCGGCACTTAAAGAACCACTACTTATCAGGACAACATTATGTCGATTGACACAAACATACTGCACGTGTATAAATGTGCAAAGGCCGATCACTGCAATCGGAGCATTTACATCAGGACTCGACTCTTCAGGGAAAAGTTGCGCTATTGACGGATATTCAAATCGATTATTGAATAGCTTATGACCAATTCTCGAGGTATGAGTTTCAACTGAATCAGTAGTTACGGCATAAATAACATAATCATTAATGTAAACTTGCAGAACAGGAGCAGTGAACGAATAGATAGCAATTGGCTTTTCATTTTCATTATACCACTTTCCTTTATAAAGAGAAACAATGTAATGTAATAATTGCCAAGCATATACACAATATTATTTACCTTGAGCACAAAACTGATATAAATAACCATCAACACTGCTTGCAACTAATAAAGCAAAACCAATACAACTTTGATGTTTATTTGATTTTAAAGTTCGTCGGTTGGCATGTTTCGATGTTGTTATCGCGCCTGGGACTTGCTGGTTTCCCATATCATATTCAGGATCATCAATATCATCGCTGTCGCTCTCGTTACGCTGATAAATAGCTTTCAAGTCCATGCAACGTAAAATATCTACAACACGACCACCACCAGCTTCAGAGGATTTCATACAGATTTGTAATAATCTACGAATATCGTATTGCACCATATTTTCTTCATTGTACGCTGATATTATTTTACCATTTGATGATATGCGCTATGAAAAAATGAACAAAGCTCGATGAAGTCTTCAAACATATAACAAATTGGGTGTTTATTTACCTGAACATTCATTGCTTTTGCTTCATTGACTAATTTAATTTTGATTTCATTTGCTTTGGCCGGCATAACAATAATTTCTTGAGTGTCACACGTTATATTACATTTACCGGTTGCCGCATTTATACCAGCATCAGAATCACTTTGATCCCATTGGGACTTTAATTCTACTTCAAAATCGCGACCGCAGGCTGAGTTTACCATGCGAGCGACATTAAAATCAATTGGAGTTCTACCTGGAAAGCCATTTAAAGCGTGTTCGCTCGCTGTGCTTTGTAAGGAATCTGTTTCAAAACTATTATGGCTATGAGTTGTAGGCCCAGCACTTGTCTTACTTGCCACACTCGATTCCGAATTTGATAAGGCATCTTCTACTTCAACGTCTACATTTTCTTCACCGCTGCAGCCATGTATCATTGAGTTTGGAAAGCCTACTTCGCCAGTTGTACATACGTTGCTCGCTAATACATCCACAACCCGAAATGCTACACAGTAACGATTATTCATACACGCAATTACATTTTCAGCCAAATTTAGTTTCAGCGGCACAAAGTTTAGATTAACAAAAAACTTGAACGGTAGAAAATCTATGTATTTAAATCTGGGTTGAGTACTCTCATGAACGCATTGGGTATATTCATATAAATAAATGCGTTCTTTACTGCTAACGATGATATTCCCAGACGTCTGAAATAGATAAATATAATCAACTCAGAATGATATTGTATTTCCCAAGACAATATTAATAAAATTTTTTATTTTTTCAATTTTTTTTGTTTTTCGAAAACCATGATAACAAATGGAACACTGACAAAATCGAGTACTATTTGCAAATATACATCTGATAGTGTAACATGGCGTTGTCGATCGAACCTAAGATTCAGTTGATAATAGAAAAACTTGGGTAAGAGACATAAAAGTAAAAGATTATGTTTCCATTATACAAAAAAAAGCATGTTGGAGGTAATAGTATAGTTTGGTGCTCCTCATGGCAAGGTGTGGAATCAATAGACTGAAATAAATGAAGGAAATGCCTTGTAATTCAAATTTCGCCAGGACTATGATTCGAAACACACTTCGGATCTAGTCAAAAACTGGTTTCTTGATGTTGACATGAACGTAAGTATTAGAATCTCCGTATTTAATTCGATAGAAAACCTATATAAAATCATAAAAGATAGTATTAGATCACCAAAAAAAACTAAATTAAGAGGAGTTGAAGGAGTAAATTCAAAGTATGTGTTCAAGGCGAATTCATATAAGGTGGTGTTGTCAACCCAGGTGATAACTTTTTTTATGTACAAGTGATTGCCAAAGTTTTTGTTTACGTACAGTAGGGATTACCAAAAATTTTTTGGTTATGTATTAGTGAATAAGAGAGCGAAAATAAGCTGAGAATTTACAGTCATAGAAAAGTGTTAGTAATATACGATATTTTTATTTCCATTTCATCAACATGCACAAAGTTATACATCTTTGACTTAATAATTAAAACTTAAAATATCTATAGTCTTTTTAGATATTTCTTGGGATCTAATTTTGGTCCATAAATTTGCTCTCCTACCAATAACCAACCTTTAAATTTTTCCTAAATATTGTATTATGTCTGTAAAAAATATTTCTCTATTCATAACATCTAAATTATTTACTTCACTATTAAAACAATCAAAATGTGTTTTAAGAACATATAAGACATTGGCTTTTTAATAAAAGCATTTTTTAACATAAAATATTTTTTGAGTGTAATCCTCAAAAAAAATGTCATAGCATCCGCTGACATGTGCACTCGCCGCAGTCTGAGCGACGACTAAATAAAAGAGCATAAGCAATGTGTGTGAATTCGCTCAGCACAACTGTGCTATGAAATGATAATCTATGACGTACAGTGAGCTAGTACTTGTACACTTACTACCTCGAAATACATTTCCGAACAAACAATTATCTATAAAAGGAAATTTATTGTCCTTAAGACTAATTAGAAGCTTAAAAACTATATTCTCATTATAAACATTCTCTATTGGTTACGTAAAAAGGAAATAATTGTGGAAACTAAGAAATTTCAACATGTTTAGGCAAAAAAGTGGTGATTCTTTGACTACGGCGACTGGATTCTCTAGAACAAAATCCTGTGGATATATGGATTCGCCTTTGTCATTTCTGTCATACGGCGAATTTCATTTGACAATCTAGATTACCGAAAAAAGCAAAAAAATCCATGTTGTTTTTGTTAAAAAAAACACTGTGGATTGAGTTGTAATTTTTCACCTTATTGAATTCGCCCTGTATGTGTTATTCTACTCCAAAAAACTTTTCGAGATTGCCAAGGTAATGGGGATGTGTATTTAGAAATAAAGAAATGATATTAATACTTTTTATTTAATTGTAAAGCAAGTTTAATTTTTTTAAATCATTTTGGCTAAGCATCCATACAGAATTCCATCATTTTAATGTTTTTAACTTCGTAAGTTAACATTTCGACGCCTCCATTCTATAACGTTCTAAGTGTACTTAGAACGTTTTTAATGTTCTTGCATTTTTAAATTCTACGTTCTCTAACTTAAATACTGTCAAAATTTGGTTAAGATGCGCCGATCCGTTCCGAAGTTATAGGGAAAAATCTACTTAGAATACACAAATAGTCGTATGGCGCATGAAAACTTTGGGAGATCATAACGCAAAACACACTTTTTCGACTTAGAATGTTATAGAACGGAGGCGTCGATTAGTTGTCTGAAAATGTATACAGAACATATTTATGAATCCATTTGTCCTAACCATATACATTCACACCAGAGATCAGCAATCAGTCGTTTTTGCGCTACTCATAAGTACTCATAAAATTTCGAGTATGAGTGAGTCAACAGTATTGAAATTCTCCTACATACTGTTATTCATTCAGACTCACTACGACATTGATTTATAAGAACAGTTTGCAATGAGTATGACTACAACGTTGACATCTAACTCATAACATTCGAAATATGTTAGATTCATAAATTTAGAAAAATACTTATAATATTCATAAATGATTCGAGTGATTCGAATTATTCATCAAAATTTACAGTCTTAGTTGTTGTTGCATTTACAAACAAAGAAGAAAGAAAAAGACAGCAAGCATAGCAAACATACGACCTTCTAGTGAGTATTGTGGCGTTTATACGCGAATCATACTTATTTTGTGATTTTTGTAAATGTTGAGTAAAAGAGAATCGAAATCAACATCATGAGTATTCTTAAGTACGAGTACAAACTTTGAATATGAATGTGAGTATGATATTGAAATAAGCATGAATGCGTATAAGTATTAGAAATTTTGGATCATCTCTTTGAATACTCATTGCTGATCTCTGATTCACATATTATTTCATCTTTTTCGGAGAGTAGACTGTGAAAATTTAAATTATTTGTAAAACGATTATTTCCACAATATCGAATTAAATGTCCACACGATACTATTGAACTAATTAAAATATTTAAAAGATTTTTAAGCCTATAATTTACTTATGAAATTAGAATATCAACAAGTAAATTGTGAAATTAAAATAACAAATTTAGAGTTGGTTAAATGCTATACATAGTTTCAAAGTAACAAAGAAAAAAATTTGTTTGTTATGTGAAGCGTTATGTTTGTTAAGAATTACAGTAATGTTCAAATGATATCGAACACAGAAAAAACAACAAATTCGACGACTAGACATATGGCCATTATTATAACTTGCCGTTAAAGTTGGGTTTAGTTAAAGGTAACTTTAGTAAACACAAACTTATTTTTATTTTGTTTGCAATTAACGTACTCACATTTTAAACTTTTTTAAAAAGGTAAAAACGTTACAATATTATTATTTATTTATAACTATTTAGAAGAGAAAGTGGAATATTCTGATTTTTTCACGGGGTATATTTCTATTTTAATTAATTCAATGAAAAAATTTTAATTTAAAAAATTGCATAAAACTGCAATGAAATCGATTCTTGTGATATATAAGCTGAGAATATGTAGAGTTACTTATCAATAATTTTCTGATTTTAATTAGTTTCCTATCAAATCTCAAAGTAGCACATTGATGATCTTATTATTTTTCACATTGCTATATATGTATGAATTAAAAAAATAAATTTCTTACCTGACAGCACTGTATTAAATCTGGAGGACTACGTAAAGGCAATTCAATTACGTCAATACTTTTAATTAGTTGTGCCTTTGGTGTTGTCATCGAAGCAATGCGTATAGTAATTGGTATATCGGCTAATTTTAATTCTGGAAATTTTAAGAAATTCGCATATATACGGACAAACATTTTCGTATCATCCTCTGAATAAACGATAATGTTATTACTACTACTAGTGCAACTAATGCTAGAGGAATTCGTGTTCACTGGACTGCCAACAGGCTCCTTCTCCAAGGTAACCAAATATTTACCTAAAAATAGAATTTTTCAATTATAATTCTCATAAAAATCAAATAAAATAAAATAGCATACCGGCTTCACAATATATTAAATTGACCACTTCACCAACGGTAGGGAGGGTATATTTATTTGGAATTTTCTCATCATTATTAATGATGGCTGATGTACTTGTTGCAGCAACATCTGATGAAGTAGCAGTAGCACCATCATTTAATCCACCGCAATCGTTTTGCTTATTATCTTCTGCAAATCGGCTTCTGTCGACAATATCATGAATTTCAATAAATTGTTCAGCGCTGCTGATTGCAATGCGATTGGAATCTATTAGTGTTGCTGCTAATATTTCGCCATTCAATGCAAAAGTATTTTGCTTAGCGAAATTGTAAGCCTCCAGTATTTTAACCATTTTTATTTATAATTTCTGTAAAAGAAAGCAAAAACTGAATTAAATAATTTTAAATAATATGTATGTTTATTCTGCTTAATGCACCATTAAACAACGCCCTTTAAAGTAAAGTTAACGTCATTCTGTATTTTATTTTTTCCATTCATTAATTAAAGCGTTAATTTACTAGTTCTATCTATGTTGACCATTATAATAAGACTAAAAATTCAAAATTAACCATGTATGTATGTATATGCGTTTGCTGCTAAACAAGCAGTTAATATTAAATGTTTCGCTTTCCATATTTTTACAGTGTATGGATATTTGTTTATTGCTTAAACTTTTTCCAACGCCTTTTTATAATTAGAATGAATTATTTAGTAAACTTTAGTATATTATTATGGATACACATATATATACATATTTATATACTAGTATATACGTACATATAGTACTAATTTTTCTGTTTTTATAATGTCAGTACACATTCTTTAATTGATTTAATGTCTGTCAAACAATCTGTTAACAACCCGAAATTTAAGTAGGACTATCAACAGTAATGGTTGTCATATTCAACAAGATGATTTCTGATTCAGTCTATCCATATGTATTGAAAGTCCACAAAAAAGTCCCAAAAGAGGCCAATTCAACTACTGTCGATAAATGTCGCCCTATTTCTGTACTATCTGTAATAGATAAAATCTGTGAAAAGCTGCTGTATGATAGACTTTTACTTTATTTGGAAGAAAACGATCTTTTATATAATCACCAATTTGGTTTTCGAAGGGATTGCGGTACAAAAGATGCTGTCTGAAATGTCGTTAAATTTATTTGTAACGGATTAGATGATAGTTTAGTAGGAGTAGCTGGAATGTTATTCTATTCGATTTTACAAAGGCCATTGATCTAGTCGATCATAAAATTTTAATGGAAAAATTAAGATGTTATGGTGTTCAAAGCCGTGACTTATTACTTTTTGAAAGCTATATTTGCAATAGGAAGCAGTATGTTCAAATAAATAATTATAGAAGTTCCATTGGCTCTGTAAAGTTTGGAGTACCTGGATTGGATCCGCTTTTATTTTGAATATATTTAAGCGATTTGAAAAATCTTGGCTTGACGGGGAAACTCTATATGTTTGCTGTTGACATGCCTGTTATATCCGTTCAAATACGATTTCGTATTAAGAAGCAATATTGAAAGAGACACTGCTTTTCTTTTTGAATATTAAACAGGTTGATATTAAACCATGGAAAAACAAAACTTGTCCGCTTTAAATCGCAGTCACCGTAACATTATGGCGAGTTTTTTGTACATGTAAATGGAGAATGTGTTTTTGAAACGTATTCAACAACATATTTAGGTAAATATTACTTTGTAAAGTAATTTGTGCTGGGATTTACATATAAATCACGTAAAAATTAAAATATCACCAGCAGTTGGTATTTTGTATATATTAAAATACAAACTATGTAAATGAAAAAGCGGTATTGATGATTTATCATTCGTTAATACATTCACATTTGAATTATTTGGCAGTTAATTTAATCCCCTCAATGTTTGCAAAACAAGGCATTGAAGATAGTATACAACCTACCGATTACATATTCAATTACATATTCAATTACAATTCATTATACAAGGACGTTTGCAAAACGATCTTGCCAGTTTATGGATTACACGAGTATCTAACTTTAATAGTTGCTTTTAAAAATCTTCATAATATCGCTCAATGTATCATTCCTGTTTCAACCAATCAAACTTATTTCAACACGCGAAATCGAACAAATTTAAGAACTCCGAGATGCAGATAAGAAAAAACGAAATAACGTACGAGTATAGATTTAAAAGGTGCTAATAAGTACAACGCTCTAGCGAATGAGTTAAAATCTATTTAAAGAATTACGTCTCTTAAAAGAATATTTATGCTTTTTAATGTAAATTTTTTAATATAATACGCTATATTACTTGCACATAATTATGTATATATATTTCTCCCAACTTTGCCTCAATAACGCCTTAAAGGCGCTGAGGCCAATTTGAATTGAATTAAAATTTTGTGCAAATAAATAAACTAATAAAAAAAATAACTGGAGAATCCAATTTTATAATACGGATTATGTTTCTATAGTAAAAAAATCAGCCATGAGTCGAAAAAGTCGTTGTTCTTGACTAAGAGAAAGTGGCCAAAGTCTTCGTTCTATAGCAGAAACTATGAATCGGTCGCTATTTTCTGTACAAATGCTTTAAAGTATAAAAAGCCCGTCGAAACTCGCGGAAGACCCAAAAAAAACTGAAAAAACAACAAAGAAGCAACCGTTTGTGTCTTCAAGATCGATTTCAGCAGAAATTGGAAATGTAATTTTATCGCGGACGATTCGACGTAGATTAGAAGAAGCACATTTACCAGGACGGATAGCAAGAAGAGTTCCTTTGCTTAGACGAAAAAATTCATTACAATTGGTACGGAGCAGACGGTAAAAAAATGGTGAAACATTTTCTGAAGCGATGATGCAAAAATTAATTTATTTGAAAACGACTGTGCCCGGAATGTTCACTTTACAAAGAAGACGGTCAAGCACAGGGGCGGCAATATTTTGGCCTGGGGTTGTTCCACGTAGTATGGTGTCGATCCGATACGTTGTTAATAACTGATGAATCAAAAAAATCTCGGGACATGTAATTAGCACACCATGTATTTTGTTCTTATTTTCTCAGTGAGATGAAAACGGGTAAACTATATTACAGAATTTCGTATTAATTCCATTACATTTAGGAGTCGTCGTTGTCTAGTAGGTAGTGTGCGCTTATTAGAAAGCCCGGGTTCGTACCCCAGGCCAGACATTAAAACGAAATATTAAAAAAATAATTTCTTAGGCGATTTCCTCTCAGATTTCTGGCAAAAACTCTGAGAGTAAATAAACCTGCCATGAAAAAGTTTCCCAAAATCTGTCGTTCGGAGTCGACGTTAAACTGTCGGTATACCGCAACTCAAGTATAAAATTAAGGCACACAACATGAGTAGTGTGAGAAGATATTCCGTAATTATGACTGAAGGGTTGTAATGGGCAAGTATGTATATAGGTATGTCTATTACAGTTACGAGTAGTCTATTACAGTTACGTGTAGTCCTAGAAAAAACATATATTTTATGTTAAACCGGATAAAAAAATCTTTCTTTTTACCTAAGTATTGCAAAAGACATCTAGAAATTGTACAATAATAATCACAAAACAACTGCGGCAGCTCTGAGCAACACAAAATATTAATTTTAACAAAAATCATCCGTCGCCAAAAAAGGCAAACCAACTTAATTGGATATATAGTGCAAGACAAAGCTATCATATCAAAAATCAATTAAATTGGTAGCTTTTGTAACGGATGATTTTTGTTAAAATTAATATTTTGTGTTGCTCGGGGCATTCTTCTAATGGCCACAGTTGTTTCGTGATGTTTTTGATACAACAGTGTTACTGTAAAATTTTAGGTGTCGACCGATACAATTATAATTTTGATATATTAATTGTTGACTAAAGTTACATAGAAAATATTTTATATTTTTATTTTTCTTCTTGACTACTGGCATTTACATAAACTGATAGCACGAAACCAATACAACTAAACATATGAAAAAATGTGTATAAGTATATCGGATTTTTATATGAAAATTATCAACAACAAGCATACACTGTTGTATATTCGTCCAACAATACAATGAATACAAGGGCTTGTGTGAATTGCCCAAATACTAAACTATGTAATATAGTTTACCTGTTCACATCTCTCTGAGAAAATATTAACAAAATACATGTTGTGCCTTTTGAGAATAAAATATTCAACACAAATTATTTGGATGACGGATGTGCTAATTATAAGAGCACCACTGTACGGGTTACTTCTTTTATCAGAATTTATAAAAATTTCTCACGAACAAAGTGAATGTTTCAGATGATTAAATTAATACATATTATTAAGTATTAAGGCATATTTTTTATTATTTCAATATACACTTTTTTTATTTCAAACACAATTCAAAAATCTTCTTATATTTTAGTTAAACTTTTTTTGTTACGAAAATTAGTTCTGTGTTGAATGCTTACCGCCTTACTATTTTAAAGCATGCCATGCACTTGAAAATAATATTTTCGACTCCTTCGCCGGTTTGAAACTAAACTTTATCGTTTTTCTGATTCTTATTTTTTTTAGAAATGAGCCATTTTAGTTATGAACCAAGTAAAAAGGAAGAAGAAAAAACATATGCAAACTAATGTCTGTTTAACAGAAATGAACTGTGTCAAATCAATGTTGCCACTAGCCTCTTTTTTTCTCACTCCTACCTTTTGACTGTGACCTGTATAAATGTAAATAATTAATAACTGTTAAACATGCTCTTTTAGTCGAAAACAACCTTATAATATGTTTACATTTACAAAGTGTTCACACAGTCGAATGCTTAATTCTAAGTGACATATTTACGTGCATACATACATATGTTAGGTATACAATACATATATACATAATATAATATATATATAATATATATATATATATATATATGTTTATATATAGAATAGAATAGGATCTTGCCAAAATTTAAGTATAGAAATATGAATATGAATATATATATATATATATATATATTTATATATATATGAGTATATGATATATATATATATGAATATATATATGTATATATATATATATATATATATATTCATATTTCTATACTTAAATTTTGGCAAGAGTTAAATGTGCAAATACTGGAGTTAATATGTACAGTGAATCTGATTAATTTTCGGTTTTTATGTACCTTTTCCAATTAGACTTGATATATTCCTTTTACAATTGTTTTCCAATTAGAATTTAAGCAATTCGAAATAAAAAGCCGAATATTAAGGGGTGTTATTGTATATTAACAAAAGCCGGAAAAGAATGATAGCAAAACGACAACTACTGAATTATGATATTTATAATTGTTTTTGGTAATGGGCAACCAATGATGCAATATGGGTGCGTCCCTCTAAATATAGCTTAGTGTAGTTCAAATATACATACACACTATATGTATTAAATTTTTGAAGAATTTAAGTTTTAACTATTAACTTATAACTACAGAAACTCTTTTTAATAAAAATTTATATTTATATTTTCGATTACAATAAGAAAAACATTTGTTTCTTCAATATGAACTTGCACTGCATAACACTGAAAAAATCAATAGTTCCACCAACGGAATGATTGCGCTCTTATTTCATTAATTTAAACAATACCGTCAAATGTTTTTTGTGAATTTTTTTTATTTTTCATAATTCTATACTTAAATTAAACTTTACCTTTTAAACTATTATTTATAATTTTCTAAAGTATTTAACACTTTTTTAATTTATGCACCGAAATTTTTGCAAAAAAATTATTTTCTCTTATGTAGTTCATAATTTTCTATTAATTATTAGCATTAAAGAATTTATTAAACATTTTAATAATTTCTTTTAAAAACATATTTCTTGAATTTAAATTTACGGCTGCACTTATGTTCTTATTAAATACTTTCCGAAAATAATATGTATCTTCTATTTTGTTTTGTTTAGTGGTTCTTTATTGTTGATAACTCCAGTTATTCTTTAAGTCAACGTTCGTACCTCACAACATATCTAATTCCCTTCCCTAGTTATTGTGAATGATAAAAAAAAGTGTTGTTAACTTTGGTAAAAATGAGTGCTTGGGAATAATGTTAGTAAATAATAAATGTAGTGCGACCCCTGAACGTTGCAACTGATTGTACAATTTGATCGAGTTCAGGTGAACGATAAATGTTTTCATTGAGGCACATAGAAAATGCCGGAATTATAAATAAAAATATTAGATCATTAATGCAAACGTTTTAGAAGGAAACCATCAACTAGTTTATTCAATTGTGTTGTATAACAAATGTCAATGTATATGGGCTGCACAAATTGATGACTGAATGTTCGCATCGAATTGCATGCATAATTGGCCATTACAACCCTTCGTCAGGATTACGGTCTAGCTTCTCAATTAATGCTTGATATTATACATACTGATAATATGTAAAGTTATTAACATATTATTTTAATTAAATTTATTTAAAGAAACATTGTTTAAGCAAGAAAATGCAGAAGAAACCCACGCAAAATAAAGATTACTTAATTCTATTTCTTTTTTCTCTAATTTGCAAAAACCCATTTTTGTTTTGGAAACTAAACAAGTTTATCTTGTGATTCGCATTCTACTTCATACAGTATTAAAGCGTGGCCCACCGTACATGGCCTTAACTTATCTAAAAACCTAAGCCTCAGTTCAGTGCTAGCCACAGAATACACACAGAATCGATACCTTTGACGTTTAATAAAGCTCAAAGCAGTAGCTTAACCTGCCAATTAGAGGGAGAAACAAAATATTAAAATGTATTACGAAACAAATGTGTTAGAAGCAATAGATATACAGAGTGAAAACTGGCGGTTAAAGTAGAAAAACTAAATGTAAACAAACATTTATTTTGTGTTAAAAAAGGGAAAATTTGGAATATTTTATAATTTCTTCAATGAAAATTTTAAAGATTCTTAAATATTTAAATATTAATCGAAATGTGGGTAATTTTCGGTCATAATGAATATAGTTTCTTGTGCAAGAGGTAATTAAGAAGCTAAATATTACAAAATCAAAATAAGACGTACTGCTCATAAAAAATGTTTCTTGCTTAAAGATGTCAATATTTTTTAATTTCTTGAAAGGAAAAGTTAAAAAGGTTATTGTTATTAGTTGTTTTTATTATTTATTGATAGTTTTAGACAAAAATTACGTTTTTTATTAACTCTCGTCAATATAAAAAACCCACCCCGAAAACTAAAAAAACGTAAATAAATAAAAAAAAGAGTTGTATTTAGAGAGGGACAGAAATACTTTTTGGTAATATTTTCTGTCCCTTTCACAATGCTAGGTTAAACGTCAAAATCTCGATTCGATTCTGTGTGTATTCTGTGGTGCTAGCAGCCACGTTTCGGAGGAGGATGCCGACGGGTTGCAGAGCCTCAGAGCACCCGTGATGCCCAAGCCTACCAATCCCGTTCAGGGTAGAGAGATTGCTCCTCTTTCGTTTAGCCTCCCACCATACTAATGCTCCGTAGGAGATTTTCATCTCCGCCAGGATTTGATTTTGTGATATTATCCCCAACCCCCAGTTGTGTGCCCTAGTTACTCGTTGCCTGATGGAGGATAATCCCAATTGTATTTTAAGCCATATTTCTAAGTTCGGTTCTTCCGGGAAATTTTCCAAATAAGTGTTATTGTAAAAGGTGAGTTCGTATTAAACGTGTGTAATTTATGATACTACTCCGGTGGAATTATCGATAACCCAATTACGCCATAGGTCTATTAGCAAATCGTGGTATGAAAGTAGCGGTATAAGCCGAGATACAATATTGTTCGCTTTTCTCTAATAACTTTTTTAGGAGATTTGTTAGCGTTAAATAAACTAATAGCAGTTGAACCGACATGTAGCGGCTTAGCGAGCGATTGCAATCAGTCGCTGATTTACGCGAGTGTATATGTAAGTGTATTAAGGATTTTTCAAATCCCCAAATCCAATGGTAATCAAGGTAATGAAATCGACAATATTTAAATTCGAATGCTGTACCAGTCTAAGCAGCAACTATTTGTTGAGCAAATTCAGGCTGACCACAAGCCCTTTAATGGTGTATCTCTCAGCGTATTTTTAGCCACCCACTTCATTTCAAAATACAAATTTGAAAGCTTTTTTTGCCCAACGGAAAATCTGAAAGAAAGCGATTAAGGCAACGTTGCTAGCTGCCGGTAAGTGCGCCGTGGTTTCCGATATTGGTGGGTGGCATGAAGACGATCAATATGGTTACCGCTTTCTGGTTTTTAGCCACTATGCTGTAAGCGGTAAATAAAATTTCCTCTCTGTGTAGCCGTACAAAATATTATCAACATAATTGACGGCTCCTCGACTGGACAAGAGGTTATTGAGAGTGATTGAAAATTATTGTGAATGGTTGAAACAAAAATAAAAGTTTTGCGCCTTCGTTTGTTTTGTTTTGGTAAAGTTATGAAATATATACAATGGCTAGCAACGGCTCCTCGACTAGGAACTTTATTCCAATGGCAAATAAATATGATCGAGTTATACTTTTAGTGGATATGGACTGTTTCTATTGTCAAGTAGAAGGTGGATTGTAAGAACCTGCTTTAATATTTCCTAGAATTTATTATTTTTTTTATAGAAAAGTTGGACCCATCTTTAAGAGGAAAACCTCTTGCAGTTGTTCAATACAACGCATGGAAAGGTGGCGGGTAAATATAGTTTAAATATGTCGCAATAACAGAATAATTTCATTTGCGCCTTGTACGTAATCAGCATCATTGCAGTCAATTATGCCGCACGGGCAAAAGGAGTTACGCGCCATATGAGAGGTGACGAGGCGAAGGAACAATGTCCAGATATTCAGTTGGTTAAAGTCCCCAATGTTCGCGAGAAAGCCGATTTGACAAAATATCGAGAAGCTGGTAAGGAGGTTGCAACTGTTTTGAAGCGTTTTACTCCACTTTTGGAAAGGGCATCGGTTGATGAGGCATATCTCGATATAACAGATGCGGTCAATAAACGTCTACAAAAAATGAATGAAGTGAGTCTGAAATTTAAATTAGAAAATTGAGTTTAAAATATATTCTATTTTATGCCTCTGTATTTATATTCAAGGGTACATTTATTTTACAACCCAAAGAACTGGGGAATACCTACGCTGTTGGCTTTCCAACCATTGGAGAGTTTGTAACAAAAATAACTTCCACTTTTATTAGTAATCCCGGTACAGATAATGATGAATTGCATCGTATTTTTCATGAAAACGATATTCCAGCAGTGCGTCAAAGTAATATTCGCCTACTAATAGGAGCTTCAATTGCTAGCGAAATACGTAATGCAGTAAAATTGGAAACTTCGTATGAGTGTTCAGCCGGTATTGCCCATAATAAAATATTGGCTAAATTAGCATGTGGCATAAATAAACCGAATAAACAAACAATTTTGCCTCTTCTTGAAATAGCAGCTTTATTTGAAACATTGCCGTTAGGTAAAATCAAGGGCCTTGGCGCAAAATTCGGCGAAGAAGTATGTGAGCGTTTGAATATTCGCTACATAGGCGAATTATTGAAATTTACTGAAGCGGAGTTGCAAAGAAAATTCGATGATAAAAATGGGTAAGTATACTTATATAATTTATTATTTTCAGTTGCAGTCTGTAAGAGCTATCTTAATAAATTAACCTAATTCGCAAAAATTAAATCTGATAAAACCGACAAAACAAAAACATGCAATGCTAAATAACAGTGTTGAAAAATTCAGTACTTAAGTACTTTTGTTTAGTACTTTTTTACATTAAAAATACCGCAGTACCCCCGCAACGCTTTCAGTACTTTTTTTATTGTTACATATTTTATGTCTTGTACTTTTCAACTGTTAACGTATTAGCAACGTAATGCTAAAGGTAGAATTAGTTTTCAGTCCCAGTTAGCCAAACTCCCACGGGACGTACGCTCGTTTTTAGAATACGAAAAGCAATGCAATGTAATGTGCCGTACCGTAATGTAATTTCCAGTTGACATTTGGCTAAACGATGCTCTTACGTTTTGTTGCGTTCCGAATCAGTTATTTTTGTTTTAACCATGTATAAGTAGTTAGTTTTTCCGTTCCGTTTCGTATGAGTATTAATATTTTAGTAGGTGGTGTGCTGGTTTACTAGACATGAGCCCACGGTTCAAACCCCATGTCAGACATCTCCAACAAAACGAAAAACGAAGAAAATATCTTCGGCGACCTCATTCTGTCAAAAACTCTGAGAGTAAATAAAATTGTTATGAAAAAATTTCTCAAAAATCTGTCGTTTCGAGTCGACTTTAAACTGTAGGTCCCGCCACTTATGTACAAAATTAACACACAAAATAAGTGGTGTGAGAAGCTAAGACATAATCCTAATTGAGCAATTATGTATGTATGTATTTTTTCAAAAAAGTACTATTTGATGCTAAAAAGTACTCTTTCAGTTACAGTTCAGTACCATTTTAAAATTTCATTCTTGCGACACTGGTAAATAACGAAAGAAAAACAACAAGTATAATATGTATCTGAATATAAAAAACCTTTCCGGAATGCAATAGTTAATTAACGATGTTATATCATGTATAGTTAGCTCTTTTCATTCCTTGGGGCAAGAAAAATTAGCGAAAAAACGTTCAGACAGGTCCCTGATTTATAAAAAATTATATCAATGAGGTCTACTATAGGACAAGTTCAAATTAAATGCGTAAATTTTAATAATCCAAAAAACTAAAGGGAAAAGTCATTTCATATTTCTCTGAAGAAGCGTGGGTTAACATAAACATTTCTTATGGATTTAGAATAGCACCAGATCTGCTGTATAAAGTCATCACCCACAGTATACTAAAGACAAATTATTTAAAAAAGCAAAAGAGTGCAATTTTATGAAATTTAATATAGTCAATGCATCACACGCATGTAAATTTTGTAAAGTAAAGTTTTAAAAAATAATTGGTTCCCAACTTAAGATTATTATCAATTGCTTATACGCCAAATCGTGGAAGTATAATGCGAAATTAATATTAGTTACATCAATATACAGTGGTGGCCACGAATTTAAGACACGACATATGATGGACTTATTTGTGATAATTGAGAAATCTCAAGAAACCCATGATATTTTGGAAAAATATACTTTGGAGTTTTGCCGCTTCGGCTCTGATGCAAAGCAGTACGTCTGGCGCCCTCCAAACCTAGAGCATCATCCAAAGTACACCCTAAAAACAACCTGGTGGTGGAAATGTGACGGTGTGGGCAGCATTTTCCTGGCATGGTGTAGGTCCCATTTACAATATAAATTCTAAAATGGACCACCATGTTTACAAAAATATTATAACAGACACAATGATACCATTCGCTGAAGACAACATGCCTCCAATATAGAAATTTATGCATGATAATGACCCTTAGCACACTTCACGTCTAGTGAAGAGTTGCTTAGAGGAAAAGGATTTCGTTGTTCTTAAGTGGCCAGCTCAATCCTCGGACCTCAATCCAATTGAGAACTTGTGGAATGATGTTGAGGAATATTTACGAACAGTTAAACCAAAACATTCAAGCGATTTGTGGGAAGAAATCCAAAGGGGTTGGTATGCAATTCCAAAGCAACGTTATGTGGCATTAGTCGAAAGTTTACCCAAGAGATGTGCTGCTGTGATCAAAAATAAAGGATTTCCCACTAAATACTATGATTTTTTTATGAAGCTGAGCTTAATTTAGAGAATAGTGTTATATTATGCCTATGTCTTAAATTCGTGACCAGGTAATATTTGTGTTTATGTATATAATATGTAAATAAAAATTCTTAACCGAATATAGGTAAGAAAATATTATTAATTTTTCTTCATAACATTATTAAAATCCTAAAAAATATCATGGACCCATAATTTTTTCGATAAAATGTAAAAATTATCTCAAATAACTCAGTCATATGTCGTGTCTTAAATTCGTGGCCACCACTATATTTCTCGAACGAACTCGAAATATGCATGACTTATTGTATTTGAGGAACTACGTTAAAAATTTACCGCAACTGTTTTCAGATGACCGAAAATTTATATGTAAACCGCCTTAATCAAATATTTATGTCATTTTCATAAAAAAAATTTCAACACAAGAAGTCGCTAAAAGAAATTATATGAAAAGTATTCAATTACTAAAATATTTTAAAGTTATTTTCATACACATTTTCGATCACCCGAAATCACTAGTCAAACATGGACAAGGATTAAAATTTATTTATAGCCTGTTTCTGTAAGAGGAATTATTTCACCGTCTGATTTTTTGAAAAAAGACTTCATTTTGTTTATGTTTTCCATTCAACCATACATTCGTCTGAATGCGTTCGTCTTACTGAAACAGTGTAGCGTGTTCATGATGTCAGCATTGCCGATGCATGTTTGGAACAATTCCTTTGTTATAAAAATATAAACTATCAATAATCTATGTACATACACACACATTGTTGCTAGCACTTCTGTTTGATAAATTCAAGCAACGATCAATTTGCTTGCGTTTGCAATTTGATAGTCAATGCTATCAACACTGTTAGTGTTGGACATGTTCATATTTACATATTCTTAGTAATTGATCGAAATTCTTGCTATACCTTCTACTGTATATACTGTCGTTTTAGGGATAAGAGGCAATTAATAAACTATAGCCAAACTGTACGCTTCAGGCGCACTTGGCATTAAACAACTTAAAAATTGTTTTCCTATTTTACATGGCGATCCTGCCAGTCCTGGAGTGTTAGTTCATTAAGCACCCACAAA
This sequence comes from Sarcophaga rosellei, assembly GCA_930367235.1. Classification (NCBI taxonomy): domain Eukaryota; kingdom Metazoa; phylum Arthropoda; class Insecta; order Diptera; family Sarcophagidae; genus Sarcophaga; species Sarcophaga rosellei. Next base: position 26,186,098 of record OV884020.1, on the reverse strand, counting down.
AAACAAAAAAAAAAAACAGCAAGTCAATCCTGCCAAGGCCTTGATGTGCTAAATTTAAAAGCATCCAAGGAACCAATAACAGCTGGCGTGCTCAAAAAGCACCCAAAATAAATTTTTATATTATATCCTGATGGATAGCCAAAAATCCGTCAGTTGCGTGAGGGAAGATCGATCCGCCTAGCAAAAAAGCATGAAGGTATTTCCACCAGAACAGGGTTCTCAAGCAATAACCTTGGAGGAATACAGAAGGCGCACACAGAGGAATACACAAAACCCAGAAGTTCCGAATACACCCAAAAGATAAGTAAACCGAAAAGAAGGAGTGGTCGCACCCAAAAGCTAGAAGGCCATTCTGTTGCGAATAGTCTACTACAAACCACCACTGCCTTATATCGAATTCATGATTGCGTAACATGTAAAAGGGAATGGTAAGTAGATATATAAATATTAGTTTATAAAAGACGTGCGTTCTATCCGCACTCTTAGAGCCTATAAGCGAAATAATCGCTCGAGGCAAAGCATTTATTTTTTTAAATTTTAAAAGACTTAATGAATAGTATAATTTAATTAAAATTAAAGATTTGTGAAATAATTTATATGATTTCAGTGGTTTTCATATACAATTGCTTTCGTTTGATCCAGATATAGTTTAGAACCCAGACCCTCTGCAAGTCGAAAGATAAAAATCAACGAAGAAGAGAAATATTTCGCTTGATATTTCCCGAATATTTACCGCTGCTGTTGTTATCCATTCAACAATGAATCTCTGGGGTGAAATCTGTACTCACCACAAGAGTCCTATACTGTTTTGACCTATTTTTGGAAGTGCAGTCCTTAATAGAAGAGGTGATATTATTAAAAGCCCATCGATATCCTGGAACGATGACAATATTTAATCATAAAATTCATAACCATCACACCCTTGAATGAAAGCAAAAAATCTGGGGATCTTGTACAAAATCTTTCAGAGACAGCCGCATTTTGTGTTATTATTAATTTTAATTCTTATAGAAACTTATCCGGGTAGTTCTGTTTGCCCACTCTCCATTCAGCAATCTCAATGACCAAACTTTTAGCCTATTAATTATGGAATGAGTTTTAGTGTTTAATACTATTTATTACGGGCAATCTCCAGTGATTCATTTCTTATTTATTCAAATTATATTACATATGTACATAATTGACCATTACAACCCCTCAGTCAGGATTACGGCCCAACTTTTCACACCACTCATGTTGTGTGCGTTAATTTTATACATGAGTGGCGAGACCTGCAGTTTAAAGTCGACTCCGAACGACAGATTTTTTAAGACACTTTTCATGGCAATTTGATTTGCTCTCTGAATTTTTGCCAGAAATCTGCTGAGAGGAAGTCACTAAATAAATATTTTTTTCATATTTCGTTTTGATGTCTGATTTGAACCTGGGATTTGGACCCTGGCCTTGCGTTTAATAAGCCAACATTCTACCTACTAGACTGCGGCGACTATACTATATTTTGATATAAAAATCAGAGGCTAAAAGTAGAGTAACATAGAATTCGTCACGCGTCGTACTTTAACTTTTTCAACTGATAATAAAATATCACTGGAAAAGTTGGCACAATGGGTACTTTGACGTACGATGAATTTGCCTTGAACCGAACCTCGACCAGAATTTTTTATTTTGATTAATCCGAAATAGAACTTGAACGCATTTTTATAAGGCTCCAATCCCTGTTAAAAATGAATGCCTCCTTGGACAAAAAACTATATTTATTGTTTAAAATAGACTATTATATGAGGGGTGTGGAAACAAAGGCAGCAATCTCCACTTTTTTGAAACAAACTCAATCTCCAAATTTCAGTTCGCATTTTCCCAAAAACTTCAGTGATTATATGGATCAAACTTGGTCGGCATATTTATATTTTTCTTCTATACTAATTAACAAAAAAAATTAATTATAAAATACAATTGTCTTTAAAAATACAAGTTTTTCTTATTAATTTCGAAAACTACAAAAGTGGAGATTGCTGCCTTTGTTTCCACACCCCTCATATGTAACTTACATACATACATACATAATTGGCCATTACAATCCTTCAGTCAGGATTACGGCCTAGCTTCTCAACACCACTCATGTTGTGTGCGTTAATTTTATACATTAGTGGCGGGACCTACAGCTTAAAGTCGATTCCGAACGACAGATTTTTTGAGAAGCTTTTTCATGGCAATTTTTACTCTCAGAGTTTTTGCCAGAAATCTGCTGAGAGGAAGTCGCCGAAGAAATATTTTTTCATATTTCATTTTGATGTCTGACCTGGGATTCGAACTCGGGCCTTTCGTCTAATAAGCCAACACACTACCTACTAGACCACGGCGACTTCATATGTAACTTAAAAAAAAAAAAACTTCATATGTAACTTAAATTCATATGTAACTTAAAAATTAAAAATTACAAAATTCTATATGCAGTTTATATTTACCTCTAAGCTTATTATAATAAAATGCTATAAATTTTTAGTGAGCAATTGCCAATGTTAATATTTGACTTATAGTTTCCATTATATGCACTAGATTTTAGTCAGTTTGACATTTAATTGTTTACATAACTGTTACATTTTGTAACTGTGCTTCATTTAATATCAACATCTTTATTCGTTTCATTTATTTTAATTCCAGCACGTGGCTTTATAATATATGTCGTGGCATTGATCTCGAAGCTGTTACACCTCGTTTTTATTCAAAAAGTATTGGCTGCTGCAAAAAGTTCCCCGGTCGAAATAACATAACAGGATTGAGAACCCTTAAGCACTGGCTGAAAGAATTGGCGAATGAAATAAATGAAAGATTGGAAAAAGATATGATTGAAAATAATAGACGAGCTAAGCAAATGGTTGTCAATTATGTTCAAGAATTTGATAAGGAAGAAATATCCAGCTCACGATCTGCACCTTTGCAAAATTATGACGTTGAAGCCCTAGCCGATATAAGTTTAGAAATTATAAAAACTAATACCAAACAATTCTTTCGTGCAGGCAGCGAAAGTGTTCTTAATAATCCAATAAAGTTTTTAGGAATCAGTGTTGGTAAATTTGAAACTATTTCGAATTCACAAAATAACATACAAGAAATGTTTGCGCAGCAAGCATCTAAAATGCAAAAGTCTAAGAACAATACTGAAAAACAACAATCACATAACATAGTTTCAATCACAGATGAAATAAATAATATAGAATATGAGCGGGACTCTAAAAAAGCAACACTTCCAAATACTTTAAATCATATATCAAAAGAAAAAAATATTCCAAGTGTAAAAAGTTTCTTTTTTAATGTTCTGAACAAAGAAACACAAAATAACAAAACATCTGAATGTTTAGATGACAATAGAAATAACTATCATACAGAAAACACTTCGAAAGTTAATATAGACTTCAAAGATTGTTTAAATTATAAAGATGATGATCAAGCGCAGCTTTGGAACAGCGATAATTCCAACCAACAGAAGAAAGTCTTTATTGAGCACGACTTAGTAAATTTTGAAAATGATCTTCAACATTCTAGCAATACAATTGAATTGAGTACAAAAGCCCATGTTATTAACAATGATGCTCTCTCGGAAACTTCTAAAGTTGACGTTCCTAATAGTTCGGATGATAAATTATATTTAGAAGCTAATGTCGGAGATTGTGATGAACTATCTGATTTAATATGTGATCTAAAAAGCAATCAAATTGAACTTGTTGAATATAACTCGCATAGCGGAGAAATTGTAAACAATACACCGAAGAAACTCGTAAACGATATTTCATCTAAAAGTCAGAATACAACAATCGACACTAGCAAAGCATCAACATCATATACATTTTTGAAATCAAATAATAAAGTTGTAAATCCAAAGCGTAAATTTTCGGAAATTGGAAGTAATGATGTACAAACAGATTATCGACACCAGTATGCAGAGTTTGCAACGCCGGAACTTCGTCCAGAGTATCTACAATTTACAAATTGTCCTAAATGCGGAATTAAAGTTTTTAATGAACCAAATTCAATACAAACACATATGGATCTCCATTTAGCACAAGAACTTAGTCAGCAACAACGTAACGAATTTAGGAATGAAATTCGAACAAAAATGAATTCAGCGAAATCGCCACCCCAAAGTAGTCAAAATAATAAGAAATCAAAAAAAGGTTCATATACAGCTGTAAAAAAATCATTCAATGCTAATATTACAAAATTTCTAAAACCTAAAGTTCAAGCTTCTACAGAGTCAGCATTTACTACGAATATCAGTCAAGATATTGAAAGTAATAATACATCTATGAAAATATGTGATTTGTGTAAAATTCCTATAAAAATTGAAGAAATTTTGGAACACAACGACTTTCACGTAGCCAAAGATTTACAAAGGCAACTGAATCAATTAGAAGTACATACAGTAAGTGTGGTGAAAAAACAAACATCAGAGTCGTCACGAAAAAGTTTAAATTCTTCAGTGAATACAACATCTCGTCAAAGTAACTCAAAAATTAAACCGATAACAGAGTTTTTTACTCAACATAGTTCATGAGCGTAAAAGAAAAATAGATATTTGCTACAAGTACAAACTTCAAATCAAAATTTTTTATGTTTTTTTTTTATTGATATTATGTATGTATATATTTAAAATTGATATCAAATGACAATAAATACATATTTTAAGTCATCCTAAATAAATATCTGTAACATTTTGCAAAATTGCAGATTTATAATTTTAATTTTTTAGAATTCTAAATAGAATGACAATGGCAGCACTACCTTACTCGTTCGATGAGTGTACTTCCTTTTATTCAGATTTATTATTCTTAATCCAAACGCAAACCACATCGTTGGTAATGCCGTGCATAATGGTAGCCAGATATATCGGTGAATGTCTCCGCTAACAGAGGTGAAAATTCACAATATACAATACATTGGTTAATGGTAGTACAGTACCATTTCAAATAACGACACTTTGGTGAGTTTCAATTTTATTCACCACTCTGCATAAATTCAACACACTACAAAAACTCACCACATAAAAAAAATAATAAAAAGCTTCTCTTTCTCCGTCCGTCGATCCAAAACTCCTACAACGACGAAGGGCGGGAGAACACAACCACAATTACAAAACCCTAATTGTTTTCCCTTTTCACACAAAATTTCTCTAAAACAGCAAACTTAAATAAAACGGAAAAAGAATGTGCGAATTATAGTTAAAGAACGTTTATTTTTTTATTTTTTTTGAACGAACAAAAACGAATTTCATCCATGTTGCCAGGAAAGGAAAAATATTCTAAAAAAACTCAGAATCGTTAAAAATAATTCTCTCAATAATAAATCTCTTTCTTATACACACTTACTTATTAAGTGAAACCAATTAAGTTGAAATTAAAACCGGTTTTGCTATTTATGTACATTTATTATGATCTCAAGCATTGATTGCAGTTATTTATGTACAGTGGCGAGCAGAAGTGAATGCATGTTCACGATACTGAGTTTCGTCATCCATAAAAACAAAACCATACAAACAAATAAAAAATTTGGTTAAATTTGGACTCATTAGACCAGTACTGCTGGGCTCAGACTCGGGGAACGTGTTCAAGGACACATCGTGAAGCAAACTGTTAAGCATGGAGGCGGAAATATAAGGGTTGGTGTGACATGTTGGCCCTCTGAATTTAGTAGTTGGTTTGTTGGTTCTGCTTCGTACTGCCCAAGCATGCTTTTCACGGTTGACTAAAGATTTTCAATCGGATTGAGGTCTGGGCTTTGCGCTGGCCATTCCATCAATTGAAAATTTTGTTTCCCAATCCATTCATTTACAATTTTTGCTGTGTGCTTCGGACACCATCCCATTGAAAAACAATTCTTTTCCGGGATAAGCACATTTATCATGCCGTCTGATCCAAAAATATTAAACTTACTTTCGTCCATAAATATGACAGTATTCCAGAAAGAAGTCTTCTGATTTATTAACAGAGTTTTTGGCATACTCGAAAAGAGATTTGTGTGGCGTAGAGAAAATACAGCTCTTTAGTTGAAAAATCTAAAGCCAACTTTAGAACATGGTGGTGGTAATGTGATGGTTTGGGGTGCCATGTCAGCAGGAGGTGTCGGAAATCTCGTTTTTGTTGAAACTACAATGGACAAACATCATTATTTGAATATTTTAAAAGAAAATTTGGAAGCTAGTGCAACGAAATTAGGAATGCTAGGGGATTTTCGAGTCGTTCACGATAATGACCCGAAACATAAGGCCAAACATAAACTACATAAACATAAACTCTCGCGTACTCTAAAAATGTTAGTGTACACAAAAAAGTTCACTAAAACTCAAATTTTTTCGTTGTGTACTGATTTTTTAGCGTACTTTGTACACAAACACTAATGGTCAATTCTCACAATCCGTTGTATTGAGTATATTGTTGGACGAATATGCAACAGTGTATGCTTATTGTTGATAATTTTCATGTAAAAATCCGATACACTTATACTCATTTTTTTCATATGTTTTTAAAAAGCTTTGTTGGTTTCGTGCTATCAAATGGTTTGATTGCCCAAAATTATGAAGAAGAAGACATTTGGAATACGAAATACAAAATACAGCATAGCATTGAGCGTTCACAAACAACCAAGTGTATACAATACAACATACACGATACAAAGTCGTGTGAATTGGCCAGGATTGGATAGGAAAAATTCTGACTTTTAATTGAAAGTGCCACCCTAGTCGATGGGTTTTTGCGTAAAATGAAACGAAAAACTAGTTTGCACATCTATCGTGTAAATGACACATTTTATCTGATGAACTTAAAAGCTCTCCATTTCTTCTGACATGTTTTTAATTGGGCAATTCACACAACTTTGTATCGTGTATATTGTATTGAATACATTTGTTTGTTTGTGAACGCTCAATGCTATGCTGTATTGTGTATTTAGCGGCATTCAAACAATTTGATAACCCGAGACCAACACAACTTTTTAAAAACATATGAAAACATATACAAATTTTTTTCATTCACAAAATTTGATAGCACAAAATCAATACAACTTTTAAAAACATATGGAAAAAATGTGTATAAGTGTATCGGATTTTTATATGAATATTATCAACAACAATCATACACTGTTGTATGTTCTTCCAACAATACAATGTATACAACGATACAACGGCTTGTGTGAATTGACCAAATGTATTTTGTTTTTATTTCTATCATAATATAAAAGTTTTATTTTTAATAATGCTTATATAATATACATATTTTAAAATATAACCTATAATTATAATTGTAATAATTCATCATTAACTATAAGGGAATACTGGTAGTATTTTTATTGGATTCTTTTTCTTTTGAAGCGCCAATGTTGTCTGCTTCTTTCATGGTAGTGGGTAAAATTATGTTGGTCGTCTCGGGAAACAATAACGACAAAAATGCACTGATAATAGCTGTTGCAGCGAATAGAATTGCTGGTGCATTTTCATAGTACTTTGCCTTTAGGAACAATAAAAAAAAATATTAAATAAGATTTTAATTCATGTAGAATTGGTGTTGTAACAAATTTGACGACTTACCAGAAGCGGAGTCTGTGGCGCAACCATTGAACCAAATCTTCCCATCATGGAGCAAAATGATAACAAGCTGTTTCGTAAGTTTGTGGGAAAAATCTCCGATGTAAAGAAATATAATACTTGAAAACTTGCCGTAATTGTTAATTTACCAATTAAGAACAGAGATAATTGCAAATAATAAGAATCTAAAACATAAAATATTATGAGTAAAAAAGAAATTTATTAATATGGGGAAGTTAAATTACCTGATGGCATAAATATGGTAGACAAGCAGCATATACCGCTGATGAACATGCAACCAAAAAGGGAGTATCTTCGCCCGAAGCGATCCATGATTATGAGTGGTAGAAGAAATCCAGGAATTTCTACTAAAGCAATAAATATGAAATTATTGTATTTATTGCCATCGAGCAGAACAGCATTTAAACTCAGTCCGTAATAGACCAGAACATTTACAATCCAGCAAAATGAACAGTTTGCTATACGCCAAAATAATGTGGAAAATGCCTTTTTGATTGGAAATTTCCCTTCCGTATCATTTTCTAATTTTTCACGATTCGCCAAAATTAATTTATCTAGCGAGTGTTCAGATAGCTTGCGTTTATTAACTTTAGCTGCTTTCTTTAAAATATTCTTTGCTTCGTCTTCTCTTTTTTGGCTTAGCAGCCATCTGACACTTTCCGGCAATATCCAAAAGTACAGAAATAAGCACAATGCAGGTGCATACATTATACGCAGCAATATCCTCCAGTTAGGAAAATATTTAGCAAATATTGCCAATAACATTTCGCCAATTGCATAAAATATTGTAATTAAACTACAGGCTATGACACGTCGCTTTGGGCCAACAAGTTCGATGCCAACAATAAAGCAAATGGAATAGAGAGGACTAGAAGCCATGCTATCCAAAAATTCGAATATAACAAAAAATGTATAGGATGTAGCAAAAGAACGGATTATACCTAAAATAGCTGCAATAAATCCGCCTAAAGCGAGAGCAAAGACACGACCATATCTGTAAATAAAATACACATTTGTTTTATATACATATATATTTAATTTAATGTTATTTAGGGCCATTTTTACAACTTGCCATTAAACTTGGGTTTAGTTAATGGTACCTTTAGCTAAAGGGAACTGTAAAGTTACCTTTAACTCATTTTCGTCATTTCAACTTACAGATAAAATAAAATTAACTTTTTGAAAAATATGGCAGTGCCGGAGCAATGTCGATAATACTGCTCAATTAAACAATTTTTTTATTAACCGCAGTGGCAACGAAGGGCTCCTTTTTTCTTGTTGTATCATTTTGTTTATATTTAAAGTTGCCATATTGAAAATAATATATAATATGGCAAGTTCAAACTTAAACTTAACTTTAAAAGTAAAAGCTACCTTATTGTCCATTTATAATAATGAAAAACAATTTATCTGCTCGTTAAAATACTTCCTTCAGTTAACCGCAAGTTGTAATAATGGCCCTTAGTATTGTAGTAGTAATGTATGTATTTAGTATTATGTATTAAGTAATTTGCTATTTGGTCATCTACATACGTCGATTTCCGCTAGAGACTCTAGCCTGTTCTGGTTATGTCAACAACAAAAACCAATCTTTGAACAAGAAAGTCGCTTGTAAATCTCACTTTTTGGTATGTTGACATACTATATACTAATAATGGTAATCACAATTCCTTTTCAATGCTAAAATATTCAAGAAATGTAATTTTTTCTAGAAATGATATACATACATACATACACTAGTGACAGAAACTAAAGTAACTGATTTAATATTTTGACATTTCCATAGGTGTTTGGTGAAAAACAAACGTAACATTTTTTAAAGATAGTTATTTCAAATGTTTGAGGTCAATCACTGTTAATTTATTTAAAAAAGAATTATTGAAAACAAATTTTAAGTTCAAAGAAGTTTCAAATTTAGGTGGCAAAAATTAAAGCACCCACATATCTTAACAAATATCGGAATATCCTGGCCATTTAAACATATCACTAGGTTGTATACATATAATATATTGAATCCAGGATTAACCATGCTTCGATGTATGCTTCGGTTTGTTATCGCACTGAAAAATGTATATAACAGGCATTTCATATTTTACAAACGGGAGCAAGACAGTTTCCAAAATACTTTTAGAGAGGTAACGGTCCATAGTTTTAATAATTTAATACAGATACCCGATTCCATTTTATGAAAAAAACCTCCAAGCTATTTAATTCTTATGATTTTCCTTTCCTTTGGAGTTAACCACTTGTTCAGAGGTATTGGAAAGCATTTTTTTAATCAAACCATTTCAAGCTAAATTTGGACTCATTGGGAAACAATATTTGTATCCATTCTACAACACACCAGTGTCTTAGCAAACTCTGATCTCTCTTTACGACTCTTATGTGAAATACATAAATGGTTTTATTCCAACTTTACTGGAGCGTAGTTCTGCTGTTATTGCTCTGTCTTCGACTTTTCTTGCTGCGATACTTATTTAAATCTAATTTGTTGGCATTATTAATTGTTAAAATATGTAAGAAAATTAAAAAAAATAATGAGTTGCTTTGGTTTTTGCCATATTTTTTGAATAAACTAATAGGACCACAAACATTTGAAATAGATATCTTTTGAAATACTCAGGTTTGTTTTTTACCAGACACATATGGAAATGTCAAAATATTAAGATAGAAATATTAGTTTATGTACATATCAGAGATCAGCAATGAGTATTCAAAAAGATGAGTAGATTCGAATCATACTCATAATCATCGTACTCATACTTAACAATACGCAGAAGGTTGTTGATTTTGACTCTCCTTTACTCAAAATTTACAAGAATCACAAAATAAGTATGATTCGCGTACGAACACTACAACACTCACTAGAAGGTTGTGTGTTTGCTTTGCTTGCGGTTTTTGTCTTTTTCTTTCTTCTTTTTTTGTAAATGCAACAACAACTAAGACTGTAAATTTTGATGAATGATTCGAATCACTCGAATCATTTATGAGTATTATAAGTATTTTTCTAAATTTATGAATCTGAATGAATCAAACATATTTCAAATGGTATGAGTTTTATTTCAACGTTGTACACATACTCATTGCAACCTGTACTTATAAATCAATGTTGTAGTGAGCACAAATGAATCAGAGTAGTTGCATTTCAAAACTGTGGACTCATACTCAAAATTTCATGAGTACTTATGAGTAGCGAAAAAACGATTCATTGCTCATCTCTGGTACATATGTACGTGAGTGTATTAAATTTTGCGAGAAATTATTGACAACAAATACAATTATGAATTAAAAATACGAATTTTACACGCTTGAATTTCTCACAAAATTATTCTATTTCAAATTCAACGAATAGCAAATAATTGCAATGTTCCAAATCAAACCATAAATAATAAGTATATAATTTATTCGTAATAACAACCAAAAGCAAGCAGTGTGACCAGATATGCCTTTTAACAGCTAAATTTATTTCTATTTCAATATTTCAAATTATTGCATTTAGTTTTTTATTTCCACAATCAGTTCCAGATTCCCCGAGCGATTTTTTTTAACCTAACCACCGACTGAGAAATGAGCTTCATCGCTGTAGAAATGTTGTTTTAAACCGGAAATCGGCTCTAGCAACCAATTAGCAGACTGTATTTGTTGCACGAGTTGAATAGAATGAATAAGCTAGAGTTTTTACTTATAATTTCTCAAAACAATATACAGGCCCGACACTATCAGTAACGTTTCCGGAATCTTCAAATTTCTTTATAATCTTAACATTTCTTGCACTGTAGGTTCATTAGTTAGTAATATTCGAAAAGTGGTAAGGTTGCAGGAAATTTTACATATTTTTAAAATTCTGCAGTTGTCAAATGATTACTGTTGGTAAATGGTAATAAATGACAGTTAAGGCCTAACTATAATATATAGAGGTATAGAACTTTAAGTTGCAATAAAACAACGATGGATTATTCGATTGACATGAATTTTATTTATCCGAAAGATGATCTTGAGGCATTACATTTTAATTATGATTTCTGGAATATGACGGCTGGCGCGGATGTAGTCCAATCTGGACGTCCAATTTTCGATGATTTTCCAACATTTGTGGCCGTATATCGGCAATAACACGGCGAATGTTGTCTTCCAAATGGTCAAGCGTTTGTGGCTTTACCGCATAGACCAAAGACTTCACATAGCCCCACAGAAAGTAGTCTAGCGGTGTTAAATCGCAAGATCTTGGAGACCAATTCACAGGTCCAAAACGTAAAATTAGGCGGTCACCAAATGTGTCTTTCAATAAATCTATTGTGGCACGTGCTGTGTGGCATGTTGCGCCGTCTTGTTGAAACCACATCTCCTGGACATCATGGTTATTCAATTCAGGAATGAAAAAGTTAGTAATCATGGCTCTCTACCGCGGATGGACTCATTCGGGTGTTCCTCAATGCTACGCTCTACAGCAGCAATAACTTCTTCTGTACGCACCGTACAGCGTCTCTGGGGATGCGAGTTATCAATAAGAGTCAACGTGGTGCGAAAACGTTCCATGGTTAATCGAATTAACTGCTCTGATGGACGATTTTGTCGACGATAAAATGGACGTAGTGCGCGATACGTTTTCCGCACAGAACCATTAGTTTCGAAATAAAATTGCACTATTTGCAAGCGTTGTTCAGGCGTGAGTCTATTCATGATGAATTGCCAAACCAAACTGAGAATAAATCACTTGACACTCAATCGGTCGCCATCTTGAAAAGTAATGCCAACTTAAAGTTCTATACCTCTATAAAAATCACCCTTTATATGCTATATGTAGTCTGTCAAATGAGTAGAAAATTTTTTAACACTTTTAAGAGGCTATGTTAATTTTTTGAATTTAAGTGCTGGAACTAATATAAAAGAATACATATGTATATTGAAAAATGGGTTTCACACATTCATTGCACCATGTGTTGTAAACACCACCGGCAGCCATTACAACTTGCTGTTTGTTTATTGGTCCATATTAATTTTCACATAACTGTATATGGCGTTGTATTCATTTTTAATATACATTGGTATAAATTGCAGTCACTTTAAAGAGTTATTATAACACTGTTCTACTAGAAACATATTTGACATCTAGGAGTCTTTCTAAAAATTTTAGTATAACGATGTACGATAGCAATGTAGAGCATGTGGGGTTTACATCATGACTTAAATATTATTTATTCATCTACACTGTGAGCTTTACATTTTCATTATACTCGCACCTAAAATTTTACACCATTGAGGACTAATAAATGTAGATGTTTCTATAAATTTTTGAACTAAGCTTTCTAGTAATTGATGTGCATTCGTTTAGGTACAGCGCTGTTTTACAAATTAGAATTTTTAAAATTAGTATTAGAATTTTCAGCAAATCAGAAACATTACTGCATTTGGAGTTACAGGTTAATTTTTCACTAGACTTGTCTTTGGTCACCCGCCTATTATTTATTCTTACGATTTAAATCGTATTACAAATTTGAGGACGAGTATGTATGGCAAAATTTTTAAATATGAACCTTAAATGTTCTTCTAAATTTTAGACAGGGATTAAATTCTAATGACAAAGTTAAATTTTACTTTCACCAAACGAATAACATCGCCACCCCATGAGCAACGAGGGAAGGAAACACAATGGAATTTAAACAAATTGACCTATTAGTTCAAACAATATGAAACCCATTTTCTTTCACCTTAACTGATTGTCCTAAAGGAAATATTATGAATTTATTCGTAAACTTCATAACCGATTGAAGATTTATTAATAAATATGATTTAGTGAGAGCTCATCAACAGTTTCAGTCAGTTTACTACTGGATAATATTGTTACGAAAATGGAAACGGTGTACATCGCTTAACATGAAAATAAGCAAAAGCTACACAAACAAATACAACGAACTTGTTACAAGTAAACCAACAACATCAGTATGAAAGAAAAAGGGATAGACAAGTAAGCGAGAACGTAACCTCAAGTAATGTGAACAAAATACAAAAACAATAATGAATTCGCGATAGAGTTCTCGAGAAGGCGAATAACCGAACGAATTCAAGAACCTTCATCGCACTGATTACGTGGGCATATAAAAAGGCATGACAAAGCAGTTTTGTGTAAAGACGCGTTTCGTGGGAAGAAAAGAGTCATGGTTTAAAGATCACCGTTGTAAAGATCTACCGAACAGAAGTGTAAAGAAGATTAACGAACAACCAAATTATTGTTGGATACATCAAGTTGTAAATTGTAACACACAACATTGTGCGAACAATAACGAGTTTAATTGAAACTGAACACCAATTTAGTTTTATTTTGTTAGCGATCAACGAACTCATATTCTAAACGTTTTTAAAAAGATAAAAACGTAACAATATTTTGGGACCTTTTCTATATTCAGTACAAACTTCAAATATGACAATAAGTGGGATCTGTCCTACTTTACTGATGACATTGCTTATCTCAGCTTATCTCGATACATTATTTTGTCTATGCAGTAACACATTTTCCATCTAAAGTAGTCTTCAAACCTGTGGAGAATGTGGAGAATTTTAAATAAAGTGACTACTAACCTGTCTGAGATAAAACCTCCAATGGGAATTCCAACAAATTGACCAATGTTATTGAGAGTTCCAACCATTGAGAGCTTCCATTCATCTGAGCAAAATATGTTGAACTGTGGAAAATAAAACATACCACATATTATACAAATATATTTTGTCTATTAATATTAATATGCTAATAATATTACTACAATATAATTTTTTTTGATTATTATTATTGTTGAAATATAAGGAATATAGAAAAATCGTTACATATAGATATTACCGAAGCACTCAAAACACAAGAATAATAATTTCATATTGGAGAAACAGAATGCTAACAATCTTTTTATTCCTTTTCGCCCCTTTAAGAATGCATAGAGCTTAAACAAAGTATCTCATCTTTATTAAAAGATATACAGTAGAAGTCCATTAGTCCGGCATCCAACAGTCCGGAATGCCCGATAGTCCGATTATAAAAATTTTGGTTTTCTCCAAAAGTGTGTCTTTAAAGAAAATAAAAACGCTCGAGAGCTATTCGGAAGTTTTCGGGTAGTTCGGGATCATCCGGAAGCGCTCGGTATTGTTAGGAAACAATTAGCGCCCGGCTAGTCTAAGCTGTCAGAACAAATTCAGCTGCACTGCAGCTCCGTTAATCAATCACGAAGCGTCTTCGCCATTTTTTTGTGCGTTGTTGTTTTGTATCCTGTCACAGTAAACGTAACTTTCGAAAGTGTGTATAAAAGAAGTGATTTGCGTTCTAACTGTACAGTAACCATGTTTTCAAACCCTAAGCCTTCGAGTTCAAAAGGAGAGAAACGAAAACACGTAACACTGACTCTCAATTAGAAACTAGAAATAAGTTTTACAGTACGTGTACATACATTATATGAAATGTAAAATAAACTTTGTTGTATGTATTTGCGTACTGTATTTGTAGTTTAATTATTAACCTAATTGTTCTTATAATTACCGCCCGATAGATCGGAATTTTCGGTAGTCCGCACCAAGCCGGTCCCGAACGTGCCGGATTATCGGACTTATACTGTAAATAAGTTCATATGCAAAGGTATACATTTGTGAATATACGATTTAGGGACATTATTACAACTTGCCGTTAACTAAAGGAAGGATTTTAACGGGCAGATAAATTGTTTTTCATTGTTATAAGTGGACAATAAGGTAGAAGTGAGCCTTAATCTAAATGGAGGATCATCCTACCTTTAACTGGCAACTTAATAAGCATATGCAAAAGAAAAAAAAAAACGAAGCCCGTCGTTATCACTGCGTTTAAAAAAAACTTGTTTAATTGAGTAGTGTTATCGACATTGCTCCGGCGCTGCCATATTTTAAAAAAAGTTTACCTTATTTTATCATTAGGTTGTAATAACGAAAAGAAGTTTAAGGCCACTTTAAAGTTCACTTTAGCTAAAGTTACCTTTGAATAAACCCAACTTTAACGAGAAGTTGTAATAACGACTTGTCGTATATATATATATACCTATACATATGTATATATACTAAGACTGTAAATTATGATGAATGATTCGAATCACTTGAATCATTTCTGAGTATTATAAGTATTATTCTAAATTTATGAATCTGAATGAATCAAACATATTTCAAATGATATTAGTTTGATGTCAACGTTGTTCTCATACTCATTGCAACCTGTACTTTTAAATTAATGCTGTAGTGAGTACGAATGAATCAGAATAGTTGAATTTCAATACTGTTGGCTAACTCATATGTAATGAGTGGCATTAAATAATAATAGCTTAAGCCGGAATTTCGTGTTTAGAGATATTAAGCTTTTTGTCCAAAATAAACTGTGTTAATATATGTAATATATAAATTATAAATGCGTATATTTTTATTAATAATGACATTTATACATGAAATTTAGCTGAGTGATAGATCTTGAAGTAGAGAATAAGAATAAGAAAAAACACTTATGTCGACTTAAGCTATTATCATTTATTGCCACAGATATATGCATTTATTATTTCGACTTTTTTACTGTTAATTTTAATTTATTTCCCAATAAGTTCTATGCTATTATTTTTCATATCCGTTTTGTCCTTCAAACGTTCAATTTGATAAATATCAGCGGGAAAAAGTATTCATACACAGACTGTATAATACAGTGGACGTCCAGTAGTACGAACGCTCTTTATTACGAATTTCCAATAATACGAATGGCAAAATTTTTGCATTGACTACTCTATAGTACGAAAGATAGGAATTTTTTCTATTCGATAGTACGAATGGTGGTTCGTTATAAGAATTAGAGAGAATTATAATAAGTAGAGGCATTTTTTTGTGAGAAGCTAGGCCGTAATCCTGACTGAAGGGTTGTAATGGCCAATTATGTATGTATGTATGTAGAGACATTTTTAAAAGAAAAAAACTGCCAATTAAGGCTCTTCTAATATTAGACAACGCTCCAAGTCATCCACCGGCAGATGAACTGGTTCATGATACTAAAGATGGACAGATTTGGGTAATGTATATGCCCCCAATGTATCTCCACTAATACAGCCCATGGACCAGAATGCAATTAGGCTCTTAAAACTTCATCACCGTAACAGTTTACTGCCAAAAATTGTATCTTCCAACGAAAATTTAGAAACGTCCCTCAAACAAACCACTTTATTTGAAGCCGTTTCATTGGTTGCCTTAGCCTGGGAAAAAGTATCCAGTGATTCCATAAAGAAATGTTGAACGAAAATTTTGGGCGATGACAATTTTGAGGACGAGGATGATATTCCACTATCAGTAGTGCGTGACAGTGAATAGATAAGAGCAATTTCCAAAATGTACAATTTATTACATGCAAATTTTCCAAATTCACAATTTGATTTTCTTGATTTATTTGAATGGAATCTTGATGATCCAAGTGAAGAAATTGAATTGGATGATGATGTCGATGAGGATAATATTTTATTATGTATATATTATATTTTATATGTACATACATTAGTATGTTCTTTCATGCCTGTTTAAGTACAAAAAATGAATTCAAAAATATAAAAAATATATATGTATGTATATATTAATAAAAGCTAAATATTTTATGTGAATTATTTGAATTGGAACATAAAAATGCGTTGTCCAATAATACGAATTTTTCGGTACTACGAAAGGGCCTGACACTATATAATTCGTACTATCGAACGTTCACTGTATATGTATATAATTATCTATATTTATGTATTCATATATATGTATATATATGAAAGTCAAGGAAAAAAGTCTACATACACCGCTGGTGTTAAGGCAGTTGCAATTAAGAATGTTTGAAGACCAAAACTAATATAAAAAATATAACTTAGAAATTGTTAGAAAAATACAAAAAAATTAGCGGGATTGTATGTAGACTTTTTTCTGTGACTATTCATTAATAATATATTAATTACCAAGCAATGTTATCTATCGACTTGTATATTTTATTTCCTACATTGTTTCATATGTAATTCATCTATTTGATTAGTCT
Source organism: Sarcophaga rosellei (assembly GCA_930367235.1). Taxonomy (NCBI): domain Eukaryota; kingdom Metazoa; phylum Arthropoda; class Insecta; order Diptera; family Sarcophagidae; genus Sarcophaga; species Sarcophaga rosellei. The sequence goes on along the minus strand of OV884020.1, from coordinate 26,168,462 downwards.
AAATGAGATTGAATTTATGATAAATGACACGACAATTTTAATTTTGCTTTTGCAGTATTTAACTATGAATGGATTCCAACTAATTATGTATATTTTTAATCTAATTAATAATCACTATAGATTGCTATCGCTAAAAGTTAAATAAACAAAGCATTTCTTAGACAAATGGTAGACATACATAATTCAATACTCACGTCATTTGAAATTGTGATTTCGTTATCGCGAAATATTAAATTATCGCTGCTACATGTTTCAATTCGATTATTATAAAAATTATCAGCATTACAGGTCTCACTATAAACGCCTCCTTCATTATTATCGTCATTATAGTTATTGCTAGTATAGGGGGGTGATATTGTTGTCGTTGAGTTTTCTTGCAATTTGCCTACAAAACGATTACACTGATCCAAACTGTTAGTCTTCTTGGGTATTGTAAACATAGTCCAAGGTTCATCGTAACGACTGTCTGGTGCATCGCATTCGTTAATTTTACATCTGTATTGTATTAAGAAGTTGTTTTGATACAGATCAGTGGATGAGTAGGTACTAGATAAAGTGAAGGCTTTAAGCAAAGTTGTTTGTTACCTATAGGTTACTGTACTGGCCGTAAAAACATACGTCACCGAAAATATGGCATTGAACATCATAGGTATGCAAATAAGTAAAAAAATAATTACTTGAAATTTTCCAAACTGACCGATGCGTACAAGAATCGAATCCAAAGTTGTTTCATTCTTGTCGTTGTCATAATCAGGTAATTCACTATTTGGCATATTTAAATTAACATTAGCAGAAATAGTATTTATTATTGGATTTTCCATTATTATTATAATTATTTATTATAAAATAAACACGAAACAATTACACTTTACTATCTATAATTTATCATTTAAATTAATAATTAGAATGCCTTTAACTGAATCTAATATTTCAAATGTGTATAAAGCTGTTTTACTCTCACGTTCACGTATTTTATTTGTCGTGTTATAAACTAAATAATTTAATTTCAGTTTAATGCCGAGTTCATTACCCGCCAGCCTCTTTATAACAACTGATCGATTTAAAATTAAAAAAAAAATACTCCGCTAATTTCAATGAACTTAGTCTGATCGACTAACTGATAATGTCCAAGTATGAATGGCGTTGATGTGAAAAATGTTCGTTGATGGTATGATTATTAGTACAGAGTTCACTTCCACATCACGGTATTTATGGCAACGCACGTTCACTAAAATTGACAATTAGTACTGGTTTTTAATTTATTTTTATTATTACATATATTTCGCAAGAAACTTAAACACTATCCTATAAGAGTAAATTCAAGGAACAAAATCTGGTATTTAAAAGGTAATTCAATGATCTTTAGAACTTCATCAATACTCGGTGGTAATGTCTAAATATGAAAAGTTTTCTTCGTAATCCCGTGTTAGGATTAGAGTATTAAAAAAACCGACATTTTCCAAAAACCGGTTTTCGAATAATTCGAAATTTTGACATTTAAAAAAACCGGTTTCGAATATGGTTTTGCATTAAAAAACCGGTTAACCGGTTTTTATTTATTTATTTATTTTATATAATTTTTTTAAGTTAACAAATCAACATTTAAATTAAACTAATGTAATACATATGTAAGTATGTATTTTATTAATAATAGCAGAAATACATTGTTAAATATTTCATACAAATTTATTAGTTTTATTAAATTAAAATTAATTTTTTTATTTTTTGTTATTATCAAACAAAACATAAAATGAGATCGGTTGCAATTGAAAATATAATTACAAAACATCGTTTTTTCTAAAATAATACTTCAAAAATAGTATACAGTTAAGATGGTGGGTTTTTAAACGATTTTTTTTTGTTTAGTTTTAATAAAATTGGATGTTGGAAATACCCGCTCGCTGAAAGTTGAAGTTGGGTAGTCAAAAGGCAGTTATATAAATTTTCCATATTTTCTGTTCTTTTGTTGCTTTTGTCGAGGTATATGAAATCATCATATAATGATGAATGTGATTTTTTTTGGATTTTGTATACTGTTTATTGTATAATTTAAATCAAAAATTAAGCTGCTGGGACTATCCGTATCAAGACTTAAATCTTGTTCAGAATCTATCACTGTATCATTGCAAGAAAATAAACGGTTATACAAATCGACAGCAAATTATTTGGACTCCGCTTTGGTGGAATACTTCAAAATATAGTCATTAGTTGGATACTTTCCTGAACTTAGGTACACAATAAGGGTGTTAATTACTTTAATTCTACGTTCAGTAAGTCTTATCATTAGTCTGTTGCATAATTCTTGCGCATATTGTGTGTTAATTCTGTTTAAATTACATATTAAATAAAATTATATGAATTGCTTCTCCCTCTATGAGTGTTACAGAATTCTTAATTATAAATAATTTCATTTGTATATTTACAAAAAGAGGAGAAAAATTAAAAAACCGGTTATTTAGCAGAAACAACCGGTTTTTCGAATACCTCTAAAATATGAAATATTCGAAACCGGTCGGTTTTTAAAAGTAAAAAAACCGGTTAACCGGTTCCCGGTTTCGGTTTTTGAATACTCTAGTTAGGATGTAAAATATATTTCGGTTTTATTTTAAATTTTCTTTAAGGTATGTCTGAAATTTCTGAAAATTAAAAGAGTGAACAATAAACCGTGTATCTCTAATTCAAATTTAATAATCAAAATTTAAGAAGTCAAAGTCCAATTCCAAAACAGTATAGATTTTAAAATAAAATTAAAGGCTGCAGTCTAGTAGGTAGTGTTTTCGCTTATTAGACGTAAAGCCCGGGTTAGAGCCTCTGGCCAGATATCAAAACAAAATATGAAAAAAAAATATTTCTTCGATGACTTCCTCTCAGCAGATTTCTGGCAAAAACTCTGAGAGTAAATAAACCTGCCATGAAAAAGTTTCTCAAAAATCTGTCGGTCGGAGACGACGGTAAACTGTAGGTCCCAGCACTCACGTATAAAATGAACGCACACAACATGAGTGGTGTGAGAAGCTAGTCCGTAATCCCGAATCAAACTCAAAAATATTTTTTTTTATATTTCTTGAACCTTTCAAACTTGTTTTATTTGACAAAAATTTTGGACTTTACGCACAAATTTATAGATTACACAAACATTTCTGAACTAATGTCCAAAATCTAAACCTTATTAGAAAGTAGAGAGATGGGCCTTTAAAACGACATACACATATATATTATTTGACTTAATATGCTATGAGGTTTGATGAGGTAAACTTGACAAATGCGAATTTTTTCATATTTTTTCATGTTTCTCCGTTCATAGTAGCAAACTTTAATTAAAAAATATGAAATAAGTGATGACATTCCGAAAGTACATTATCTTGTGATCGTTTGATCAAATCGTACAAAAATTAGCCCAGTTATTATTTAAAGAGTCTAACAGTCGAGTTATATTTTTCATATATACATTTTTTTTTGAAATGAACTCTTAGGTCAAAAATTTTCAGAATTTTTGATGGATCTTGATTGTTTATCGCAAAATGTATCTATTTTACGTCACACAAAATGTATCACAAGTTGGCCAATATTTTCGTAAAGAAAAATAATAATATTTGCAAAAAATACAAATATTAACCGACTTCTGGTAGTCATGCAAACGTGAAATTGACACATTTTGCAATAAACAATCTAGATCCATCAAAATTTTGGAAAATTTTTGAACTGAAAGTTTATTTGATAAGATGACATATACAAAAAATATTACACAACTGTTATACTATTTAAATAATAACTACGGTGTGTCAATCTCTTCACAAGATAATACACTTTTAGAATTTCATCACTTACTTCGTATTTTTTAATAAAATTTGCAATTAAGAATAGCTAAACTTGAAAAAATTATAAAAAATTATATTTTCCAAGTTTATCCGATCAAAACTCATAACATGTAGGTTTGAGCCATATGTTTATGTATACCATTAAATAATATATATAATATGTATAAAATTAAATAATAAAGGCTTATCTGTGCCCTTTTCAAAAAACTTTGGGTTATCAAAATAGGTTAAAAAATATTTGGGTAATCAATAACTTTGTGGGAGAAGATTAAAAATACCGTTTTTGTCAAATAAAACAAATTTGGAGGGTTCGAGAAATATAAAAAATATATTTTTGAGTTCTACTCAATAAAACTCACGTCCTACACTATGTCATTAGCTGAGTGTATTTTCAGAAACCACTCTGTATTCCCCAGATGAACTGTGTGTAAACAAAGCGATGGCGTTTTTCTAGTGTTATAGCTTTTTGCCACTTTGTGTCATCCTTACTCAAATTCCCTAACAAACCATAGAGGACGTCAAAACTGCTACGGGTCATTCGAAAATGCATTCTAACATACTGACCGATTGGCGTTTCTGAAAATTGGAAAAGTAGCTATTGATTTGAATAATATTGTTCATATTTTACTTACCAATTTCCATAAAGACCTTTAAGTTTCGTTTTCCTCTAATATTGCCGTAAGTAAAAGCTTTCTTTTCAGTTAACTTTGCAGAATTAGCAAATTTTTCTTCCTGATCTTTTTGAGGGAAGCCACTTTGAAATCAATAGTTGTTCTTACCAACCGTAAGACCTTTTTAAACGTTGAATTGTTTCCTATTTTTTTCACACATTTTTCGACACGAACAACCAGCTGTTTTGTTAACCACCCGTCAAATGAATATTGAATAAGCTGAACTGCGTATGTTATGCCTGAACACTTAAAATATTGTACTTAATTAACCGAAAATTTACTCAATTAAAGAGCATATCTGAACATAGTATATGCTGTTTTATTTGCTCTATTGAACATAAATATTAATATGTACATCAATAAATAATGAAATAATATTAACAATAAAAAGAATAAAGTTTATTCTCTGATGTGGAAAACATAGAACGAAAAGTAAGTAAGAAATGTAATGAATAAATTTTAATGCGCTTTGAAATGTGTAAATATTTAAATGCTAACTTTCATATAAACACTAAAAAAATACATAAATTTAAATATTGTAATGTAGGATGAACTACGTTCGGTGTTCCATTGACAAAACTATTTTGTATTACAAGAATTTTTTACAGCGCGTAGTTTGCTTTTAAAGAGATTTTTTTTAACGTTCTACCGCATATTTTTCTAACGAGAAGGGAATTCCCAAATGAAACAACAACTTGTAGCATTACTACCGACGTTAATTTCTGTAATGATTTACATGTAAATAGATATATTGGGTTGTTCGGAAAGTAATTTCTTTTTTTTTTTTGTGGAAATGAAAGACAGTTTTCGTATAATATCAATCAAGTGGTCATAAACTGTTTAATTTGATAAATTTAAACTCAATCCGATCTCACGTGTTGTTATTCCCCGGTTCGCATCAACTAATGCCATTATCGCGTCTTTATCAGCTTCAACCGGCCTTTCCGAAACGTGGTGCATCTTCGACATCTAAATTGCCGGATAGAAATTTAGCGAACCAGTTCTGGCATTGAGGTACTGTCAGTACACCTTATCCTTACACATCGGTCAATTTTTTTCTGGCTTAAACAATATTTTTACCCTTTTTGTAGTAGAACAGTAAGATATGTCGAAAATGTTGCTTATCGCTCTCCATATTTAAAAGGGCACCAACCAAAAACTACTGCGTAGTATTAATTGGAATTTTTCACACACAAACCTTGTTATATTAGCTCTCAAAGCATATAAAATTCAATTATACGGTTTAAGTGTGAAGTTGGATGCAAAAAAATATAGTTAAATGCTCTGTCGGGAAAAAACGAAATTACTTTCCGAACTTCCCAATAGATATACATACAGATGTGTGTATACAATCATTTATTCCGCTTTGTGATTAAATTGTTTTTATTTATTATTTCTAATTATTTTTTAATGCATAATCAATGATTTTTTTAAATTTATATTAACCCCTTCAGACATTTTGGCCAATATACTGGACGTTTAAGTTAGCACTGGCAGTAGTAAACAGTTTTTTGATGTTATTATCACGGTTATTTAAAGAGTGTTTACTATAATGTATAAAAATATATCGTTTAAATCTCTAATTTGTAATCGCCTTTTGTTAAATTAAGCCATTTTTGATAAGAAGATTTTTTAAAAAGAGAAATGATGTAAAATGGACGATTTCATTATAAGCAAAATTATAAGGTTTATGACCTGTTAGCCCACAAAATTAATTGCTTCATTGCTTGGTTTCAGAGATCGCTATTCATAAGCACTCATGAAATTTTAAGTATGAGTGAGTCAACCGAATTGAAATTCAACTACTCTGGTTCATTCGTACTCACTACAACACTGATTTATAAGCACAGGTTGCAATGAGTATGAGTACAACGTTGACATCAAACTCATAACATTGGAAATATGTTTGATTGATACGCCTACCCATTCAGATTCATAAATTTAGAAAAATACTTATAATACTCATAAATGATTTGAGTGATTCGAATCCTTCATCAAAATTTGCAGTCTTAGTTGTTGTTGAATTTACAAAAAAGAAGAAGGAAAAAGAAAAAGACAGCAAGCAAAGCAAGCATACAACCTTCTAGTAAGTAGCGTACACGAATCATACTTATTTTGTAATTCTTATAAATGTTGAGTAAAGGAGAGTCGAAATCAACATCCCGCGTATTGTTAAATATGAGTACGATGAGTACTTCACACTTTGAATATGAGTAGTATGAGTATGATATTAAAATAAGTATGAATGCGTATAAGTATCAGAAATTATAAGTATGATTCGAATCTACTCATCTTTTTGAATACTCATTGCTGATCTCTGCTTGCATTCCTGCACAACAAGCCAAGTCTTACAATTATTGTGTAGAAATATTTAAATGTTTATGAGTTTATCACAATAAAATAATAATTTGCCAAATAAAATTAAATTATCATAACTTATGAGGAAAAAAAACGTAAATAGGAAATTTAAAAGATATTAAATTTGAATTTAAATCAATTAAAGAAAAAAATTATAAATCAAAAAAAAAACTAAGAAAGTAAATTATCTAATATTATAAGTTTGCAAATAAATAAAAAAATGAAAATAAGTTAAACAAAAGTTTTCTGAAATGCATTGCGTTGCTATTTAATTGTAGTGTGTGTGGAATTAAGTTCCAAAGACGTGTAGCACTAAGCTATGTTGCTTAGGTATAATAATTGGGCAATTCACACAAGCCGTTGTATCGATGTATTGAGTGTATTGTTGGACGAATATACAACAGTGTATGCTTGTTGTTGATAACTTTCATATAAAAATACGATACGAAAATTGTATTCGTTTCGTGCTATCAGTTTATGTAAATGGCAGTAATCAAGAAGAAGAATAAAAATTCAAAATATTTTCTATGGAACTTAGCTGAATAATTAACGTTTCAAAATTATATTGTTCCCACAAATAATTAATAAATTTGCTTTTTCCGTAGCATATTTCAATACAACATACACCATACAAAGTCGTGTGAATTGGCCAAATGTTCTTTCCCCTGGAAGATCTTGCAAATTGAATTCGATCAAATAAATATTTGGGTATCCCTGCATATATAATTTTATGTAAAATAATAAGAACTCTGATTTTCAAGAGATTGTAAAACGATTCTCCAAGAATTAATTTAGTGTACGGCGATATGTGATCATTCCTTTTCAGATCATAAAAATATCTGGTAATACCATTAAGGACCATTATTACAACTTGCCGTTAAACTTGGGTTTAGTTAAAGGTACCTTTAGCTAAAGAGAACTATAAAGTTATCTTTAACTTATTTTCGTTATTACAACTTCCAGATAAAATAAAGTTAACTGTTTTAAAAAATATAACAGTGCCGGAGCAATGTCTTTATCGACTGTTCAATTAAACAAGTTTTTTTTAAACGCAGTGGCAACGGAAAACCTCTTTTTTTGTTGTTGTGTTTCCTCATTTTGTTTATATTTCAAGTTGCCGTATTGAAAATAATATATAATATGTCAAGTTCCAACATAAACTTAACTTTAAAAGTTAAAGGTAGGTGATCCTCCCTTAATCTTAACGCTCACTTCTACCATATTGTCGACTTCTAATAATGAAAAATAATTTATCTGCCCATTAAAATCCTCCCTTTAGTTAACGGCAAGTTGTTATAATGGCGCTAAGTAGGATATTAAGTTTTACTCCGTTTATAGAATGACAAAAAGTTTACAGCCTTACGTCTTGGAAGTAAGGTTCTTATTTTTACTGGCATATATACATAATTTGATTATCCATAAAGTTCGCAGTTTCAAATACGTCTGTGCAACTAAAGCTTGAAAATATTTAGACCAGGTAAGATTGTTGTTAAAAATTATACCGAAAATTCTGAACTACTTCAGTCTTATCATTATTGATTTTAACTTTGTGCGAAAAGTCAGGTATAAAAAAACTTTTATGAATTAATACAGACTTAAATTATTATAGACGTAAGGCCCTAGTTCAAAGCCCAGGTCAGACATCAAAACGAAATATGAAAAAAATATTTCTTCGGCGACTTCCTCTCAGCAGATTTCTGGCAAAAACTCTGAGAGTAAATACAATTGCCATGAATAGATTCTCAAAAATCTGTCGTTCGGAGTCGACATTAAAATGTAGGTCCCGCCACTGACGTATAAAATTAACGCACACAACATGAGTGGTGTGAGAAGCTAGGCCGTAATCCTGACTGAAGGGTTGTAATGGCCAATTATGTATGTATGTATACCAAATTCACATTTTTTCATATTCCCCTCAAATTACGTGGTGAAACTGAATTACCCAGCTTGTTAAAATTTCGACAGGAGACAATAAATGCCCATTGAAAGAAACCATATTTATCTTTCAGGTACAAGATAGGAAAGTTAAAAAAACTCGGTTCTAATTCAACAGAAGAAATCTACAATCTATACGGAATTTAACGTTATTATAAAATATTTAAAAACCTACGTAAGAAGACAAACTAAAAACAATCAATTTTACCTTACTGCTAATGGGAAGTCTGTATTGCCTTGAACTTCATTCGTTCTAAATAAACAACTCAAATGTTTACAAATGTCTTAATGTGAACAGGTGCATATCTTAATATCTGTATTTTTAAGAATGGCTTTATAGTACACTGGTACAGTAAATATTTTACTAAGTAAACATATGGTATTAATTCCTATAAAATTTAACTGTGCGTAATTATGATTATTTGTATTCGATTAAATTACTTAATAACTACCATTAAATTAATCGTACGCAGACTTTGATTTGTTTCTCTTTTTTGTTAATCATATAATATTATATATGGCATGAAAGTGTGTATCAAATTTGTCGTGTGTAACAACATTTTTAACATCGGATGATAATGTAGGAAACGTGGTGTTCCCTTATTTGTTTTCAATCTTATCGTGAAATTAATTTCACAGCAGCTAATCGAAAATGGTTTTTTCATCGGTTTAAATCGACTTAAAAGTACCCGACGGATACTACATTTCTTATCACTTGTTATGTGTACTATAACTTCTTCATTTTAACAAAAATTAGACGTAAGGAATATTCGTAATAAAATGAAAATAGTGAACAAATTATTCGGCGTCTGTCGCTAAACTGTACAAATTTAAGTGGCGTCGTAGTTTCAAAGTTCATTTAAAAATTAGTATTTTTTTTATGGCACTCACTGGCACATACTAGTTCAAGGTTTAATGCCGATTAAATTCAAATTTGAAAAAATGGAAATAAATCAAATGATTTGATTTTTTGCAACAAAATCCTATATCATTTGAGCTACTAATATTTCTTTATTTATTAGCATAACAAGATATAGATCTTATAAGTGACAGTGCTATGTTTAGAATCAATAAGATAAAAAATCTATAACAAATTAACATTAATTAAATATAAAAAAAAATACGTAAGAAATACAAAATTAATATAAACGTAGAGCAGCAGATTTTTCTTCTGTTATGAATCTTGGTAGTCATGAATCTTCAGATAGTAAGGTTATAAGTACCTTGTTTGCCGAATTTTTTGCTTCTACATATTCATTATCTACATTTAACGCTAATAATCAAAAGTATATTTCCGAAGTAAAGTACTTTGATGTATCTTTTATTGATCAACGTACTGTTTCCAAGTATATACAACAATTACAATTTTAGCATGTTGCCGATCCTGATGGGGTTCCTAGTAGTATTTTAAAACACCATTCTCAATTGTTGAGTACTCCATTAACTTATTTATTCAAGAAATCGCTTAACTTGGGCTATTTTTCCTCCTTTTGGAAACAATCATTTATAATTCCACTGTTTAAATCAGGATCTAAAGCTGATAGTTCAAATTATAGAGGAATTGCTAAACTCAACACTATACATTTCAAGCATCGTCTATTTTATTTGCATCCCAGCATGGATTCTGTAAGTCTCCATCAATAATCACATATATACAATGAATGGTGTTGTTCTTGAACTAGTTAATTCCTTTATCGATTTAGGAATAAATTTCGATTGTAAATTGTACTTCAGAAATCATATTACATCAACTATTAGCAAAGCTACATGCATCCTGGAATTTATCAAACGATGGGCTAAAGAGTTTTCTCACCCTTATATTACCAAACAATTGTTTACCACACTGGTTCGCCAAATTCCTGAATATGGATCTGTAAAATCGAATCAGTTCAAATACAGTTCTTATTATTTTGTCTTCGTGGTTTAGGGAATGGTTGAAATACTAATAAAAGGTTACCTTCTTATGAAAAACGCCTAGCACTCATTAAATTTCCATCTTTAAAAAGCCCTCGTAAAATGCTAAATGCTGTCTTTCTCCTGAAGCTGATTAATGGTGTTATCAACTCTCAATTTCTTCTGCAAAAACTTTTCATTAGAGTACCTGTTCGTCGAACAAGATACTAGAATTTCATAAATATTAAATAATACACAATTAACTATGATAACTTCGATCCATTTCGTAGAATCTGTAATGATTTTAACAGGGATTATGTTATTTTTGAATTTTTGATTAAAAAAAGCAACCGCAAGGAACTGTCGGAGAACAAAACCAAGTATACCATTTTGATTGTCTTGGACCAAATTTTTATAAAATGCGATGCTTTTTAAAAACATGATTTTTATTTTTTAGAAAAAAAAATAAGAGTTATTTTTTGATTTTTATTTTTTCGAGCAAAAATAACACTTATTTTTGACTTTTATTTTTTCGAGCAGAAATAAAAGTCATTTTTTGACTTTTATTTTTAGGAGCAGAAATAAAAGTTATTTTTTGGCTTTTATTTTTTCGAGTAATAATAACAGTTATTTTTGACTTTTATTTTTTCGAGCTGAAATAAAAGTTATGTTTTGACTTTTATTTTTTCGAGCAGAAATAGAAGTTATTTCTGTTTTAATTCATGATGAATTCATAATACATATTTATTAAAAAATTCTTTAAAAAAATTAAGTAATTGATGTTAGAAAAATATTAGAATTAAGTTTTGGATATCATTGTGTCATGGGGTTTGAAAAAACCAAAATAAGTTTTACTTCTGCTCGAAAAAATAAAGGTCAAAAATAACTGTTATTTTCGCTAGAAAAAATAAAAGTCAAAATATAACTTTTATTTCTGCTCTTAAAAATAAAAGTCAAAAAATAACTTTTATTAGGTTAGGTTAGGTCGGAGTGGTAGCTCTGATATCACAAAGCTCACTTGAGCACGCATAGCGGCCCGTTGTGATGCCACGGGTGAACGCAGTCCCTGTACTAACCAAGTTCCACCAAAATCAGGGAAAAGGAGGAAGTTGGTCAGCGCAAGGTCTGCACAACAAAAGCGCGACTACCCCGCACTGGAAAACCAGCCCGAAAGTTTGATGAACGAAGCTATATCCTTGATGTCAATAGATGATAGCTCCGTTAAGCTAACAAGGAATGGGGAGCCAAATAACCTATATCTACACCTAGCAAGAGACGGGCACTGGCAGAGAAAGTGAACAACAGTCTCCTCTTCCTCAGTGGACCTGCATCCACGGCAAAAGTCGTTGAAAGGGAGCCTCATTCTTTCCGCGTGTCTACCCATGACGCAATGGCCTGTAAGCACGGCCACTGTAGTCGAGATGACATCACGACCAAGACTAAGTAATCGGTTGGTACACCTTCTATCCATCCTGGGCCAGGTGAGTCTAGCGGTGGAGCAGGACTCCTCATTGACCCAGGATAGGTTGGCGTCCCGAAAGAACCTCCGCGCAATGGTCAACTTGACCGAGGCAAGTGGCATACCCAATTCAACAGCAGAGGATTCCGGAAGGAGCGCACCAGCTCTGGCGAGCTCGTCTGCCCTACAGTTTCCCGGAATTCCACTGTGGCCGGGGACCCACACCAGAGAGACACTGGAGAAGCGCCCTGAAAGAAGGTCAAGACAGCGGCGACATTCCCTAACGATCCTAGAGTTAATCACGGAACCCTATAGAGATCCTATCGCGGCCTGACTATCAGAGAAGATCGAGACGCGAGTGAAAGGAGCATCGTTGACGAGGATCCATTGCGCGGCTCGGTAAATCGCCATCACCTCCGCCTGAAACACACTGCAGTAGTCCGGCAGACGGAGAGAAATATTCAGGTCCAGTTTCCCAGAGTAGACACCGCTCCCAACCCCATTATCGAGTCTAGAGCCGTCGGTATATATATCCAGAACTTCCGGGGCAACGACCGCATTAGGATTCCAGTCATCCCTACTTGGAATCAGAGAGTGGAAACATCTGTCAAGACAATATTCAGCGGGGAAATAATCTATGTTCACTGGGGCCACTGGATCAGCCTCCAGAATAGTGGAGTGACCAGAGGGTACGATGTGCCAACGAGAGAGAGCATTAAGTCTAGTCGCAGCAAACTTGGCTACCTGCTTTGCGAGAAGCACAGTAGGAAGCCAGTTTAGCATTGCGAACAAGGCTTTCGTGGGGGTGGTGCGAAGAGCGCCAGTTATATAAATGGCAGCAGACCTTCTGACCTTGTCAAGAAGTCTGACGTTGTATTTCTTGTCCAGGGCAGTCCACCAGAAAGCAACACCGTATAAGGGGTTGGGTTCGATGACCGTGGAATATATCCAACGCATGATCCTTGGGCGAAGACCCCATCTGGTTCCGACCGCTCTACTGCAGCAGTAAGCAGCACATGCCGCCTTACGTGCCCTAGCAGCCAGATTCGCCCTCCAGTCGAGTTTGGGATCTAGGATCAGGCCCAGATCTAGATCCGTAGTGTTCCGTTGAAGAGCAGGGCCACCTCTAGCAGGATGTGACGATGTCACGCACTAACGGTCTTGATAGGGTAGAGGCTGAAGGCTCCGAGGGAGCTATGATCGCATATCCCTATCCTGCGGAAACCGCTTGACCCCAACTTTTATTACTGCGCTTAAAAATAAAAGTCAAAAATAACTGTTTTTCTGCTCGAAAAAACAAAAGCCAAAACATAACTTTTAAAACATAAAGTTAAAGAATAACTTTTATTTTCTGACTTTTACGATAAAAGTTATAACAGTTACGGTCCCTGGATTTTAATAATCTTTGCCATCATATAGATTTAAAAAAAAAAAAATTGGAATCCAGTAAAAAAGCTATAATTTTTTAATTAAACAAGATACAAACCTAAAAATAAAATCACAAAATTTATAAATATGAAGTTAAAGGGAGCTAATGTCGTAAAGATTTTAATTATGAAAATAATTTAAAAAATTCTTTTTGAAGATTTCACACCCATATAAAAGTACCGGAATTACGTAGGTTTTAGCTAGTTGCTTACGAATGGCAAAAGGAGTTGAATCAGTTGACAGTCCACAAGTTCCTAAGCATACTATAAATTTTACTAACAACGACACTGATATGGTTAGAACACGATAATTTGTCAAGTTTATTTCCCTTATGCTCAATTAGGTATGACAAATGATCTGGTGGTCCTCGAAAGTATAATACATTTAGACTTAGGGGCATTGATGCATAGTCCAATAGCTGAGGCCCAGCTGTAAATTTTCACTAAAACCCGAGTAATGTAATTAAAACAAGAATTAATATTCTCCTTAGGAGTACTAGCATAAAGTTGCACATCATCAGCATACGTATGAGCATTACAGTTAACCAAACATATATACAAAACAACAGACGCCCCCTGGGGAACACCTCTACTAATATTAAGTGGATTTGAAATATTGCCATTAAAATGTATTTTTTGAAATCTGTTTGTTAAATACGAATAAATTAGATTACAGGCAGAATTAGAGAAATAAAACAGTTTCTGGGGATTTTTCAATAGAACTTTGCGATCGACTGTGTCAAAAGCCTTGATGTGATCAAGCAGAATCAGAAACGCTACACTATTTTCATCAGGTTCCGACCTAAGATCATCAAATCAATCAAATCATAAAAAGCGTATGTAGTATGAACGTTATTCAACTATGCTCCTGTACAAATAAATTAAAAATTAACAAGTTCCCAAAGCAATTAAATAAAATACTACGCGCTATAGAAAAGACATCATGACTTATGAACTAATATTGTATATAATTATTATATAATATTACTATAATATATGTGTGTATATAAAAATAAGTGTTTATTTGTATGTAATTTATAGAATCGTAAACTATACACTTGATCATGTTATGATCTTCAGCAAAGTTGTTGCGCATCAGCCTGGGAAGGTTTCTAAGTTGGTAGGACCAATTTTCGATAGGTGGCGCCACTGAAAATTAACGACAAGCAATTGGTCGACCTACACCTCAAGCACGGAAGAAAAGAACATTACGAGCTTCAGAATCAGACGAGCAACGAGCATTGAGACAGGAAAATCTTCGAGTACATGCCGCTGAGACCCGTTCGATTGAATCATCTGGACAACGGGAAACAAAATCAAATTTCTTTCATTTGGTGGCTTAGCAACGCGCGGTGTACAGCGCGTTAAATTGATTGTATCTATTAAACAAAATACTTGTGTTTATACCAGAGATCAGCAATGAATCGTTTTTCGCTACTCATAAGCACTCATGAAATTTTGAATATAAGTGATTCAACAATATTGAAATTTAACTACTCTGATTCATTCTAAAGTTATGAATCTACATATATGAGTAGGCTTATGAATCAAACATATTTCGAATAGTATGAGTTCGATGTCAACGTTGTACTCATACTCATTGCAACCTTTTCTTATAAATCATCGTTGTAGTGAGTACGAATGAATCAGAGTAGTTGAATTTCAATACTGTTGACACACTCATACATAAAATTTCATGAGTACTTATGAGTAGCGAAAAAACGATTCACTACTGATCTCTGGTTGGAAAGCCATTTTTCGATCAGTAAATAACTGTATACGGATACGTAATCAAAACGTAGAATAGGGGTGAATACATTTTTTTTATTGAAATGGTTAGATGGTTAGGTTAGAGGACGTGTACTTGTCAATTAAGACAAGTACAGTACCCGGAGGTCGAATTGACCCATTGTACAATTATTGAAATAGTTGCTTTATAAATTTTTATACGGCTTGATGCTGTACATATGTATGTACATACATACGTATGTATAAATTCAATTACAAATAGAACATGGGGGTTACTTACCTCTTTTTGTGCTTGTTTAACCGATTGCTTTTAAAAGAACTGAAACTTGATTGTTGGTTTTTGTTTTTTTTCTTTTTTATATTATAATAAAACCACAAATTTTCTTTTTTTATTTTGAATCCAACAAATTGAACGTTACATAAAATTCCTATAATTAATAATTATATAATTTTTTTTGTTTTTCTTTTCTTTTGCATTTTCATTTTTCATTTTGCATGTTGTTGTTGTTTTTATTTTTCATTATTATTATTATTTTTTTTGTCTTTTTAATCATTTATCATTTTTGCATAATTTGAATACCATTAATGTACGAATATGTATGTACGTATGTATGTATGTATGGATTTTTATGTAAATTTTGTATATGAATATGATTCAATGATTTTTTATGATTTGTTAATAGCATGTGTGTATTGTAAGTTAGTTGTTGGTAAACTTTAATACATTTTTGTATAAACTATTATAAAAGTTAATGAACTTGTTTGCATGTACTATGTAAGTAGGTGTATATTTGTATATTATTATTTTATGATTATGTGTATGTATGATAAGTGACATTATTTATATTTGTAAAATTATTCGTATTATCATATACATACATACACATACATATCATATGGTTGGTTATATGCTGTTTTGTAAGTGATTAATTTATTATTTATTTCATTATTTTATTTCTATTTGAGATAAAATTAGTAAGAATAATAAAAAGAAAGAAAGTAAAACTTAATTAAGAATGGGCTATATTGTAATAAACTAAATTGAAATTATTTAATATAAAATAGTGATAATATTTAATTGTTTAATTGTTACTATTATTTATATTGTCATACTACATAGAATAAATTGTATTATAATTATTATGATTCGGCTACAACTCCTTTTTTGCATTACTACTTATGTGTGTATAACTGTATGTGTGTGTGTGAATATGTTGTGTTCATATAAATAAGTAAGTGGTGGTGGTGATGATGGATAATATACTTTTCCCAACTATTTTTTTAACGCATTATTATTTTTATTCCTTAGTTTTATACAACTTTATTTGACAAAATTAGAATTCATTAATAATAAGTGAAACCAAATAAATATAAAAAGAAAATACATATTTTCGAAATAAATTAACTCAGTCTCAAATTGTTAAACAAAAATTTTGCATTTTCATATTTTTGTTTCATTCATTATATAAAATCAACATTAACAAAATTTTTTTTTTTTTAGCAATACAATAATAATTGTTGTCTACTTAAAATTAATATTTATATATTCATTATTTATGTATAAATATATTTTTTTAACGAAATAAAATCTATATTTTATATAAGAGATATAATAATGTATAATATAATAAATGTATGTATGTATGTAATTATGAATATTTATGAGAAAGGGTGTTTGTAAAAATTCTCCAAAAATTGTCTCAAATACAAATATTGCTTTTAGTTATTAAATAGTATTATTAATGATAATAAATATATTTATGTATGTATTTATATAAATAAACATAAGTGTGTTTGTATGTAATATTTCTTATACTTTGATCAAACCATCACGTATTATATATGTATATATATATATTTTTATTTGGCACAATTTTACTACATAAATGAATATAAAAAATGCAGTAAATATTTTTATATTACTGCGACAAATAATTCATAACAAAAAAAAAAAGTTAATAATAAATAAATGTATCCATAAAATTATGTATGTATGTATGTGTGAGATTAATTGTGTGTTAGTGTTTTTGAAAAATAAAAAATAAAACAAATTTTATTTGATGAGTTACATAATAAACCAGTCTCTTAAAAGAATAACAAAAGACAATATTATTATTTTTAAATATTGTATTCTTATTATTTTGCCTTATTTATTACTGCATATTATTGTAAATATTTTTTTAACTAATTTATGTTAATATAAACGTAATTAATAAATATGTGTTTTTTATTATTTTTATTTTTAATATTTTTTTTCTTTTATTTTAAGCTCATTGCAGATACATTATTTTGTTCTTTTTTTATTTATTATTATTATATTCTATATTTAAATATAAACTAATCAAAATTCTAAATAATTTTTTATATTTTTATTTGAAATGTAGAAATTGTTTTAAATTCTTATTGTTTTTATTTTTTCATTATATTCACTTTTTTTTATTATGTTTACAATTTAAGTACTAATAATCAATTCTCAATAAAAAAAATTCGAATTGCCAATGTGTTGTTCCCATAAGTTTGTTACTTGTGTACATATACATAAGTATGTGTATTTGTGATCAAAAGAAATAAAATCAATTTATAGGTTTATGTTCCGCTCCTATAAAATTTCTCGCTTTCCAATATTAGTTCGTGAGTGTTTATGTTAATTCTGATATCACCCCTATTCTGCATTTCGATTCACATTCGAATTTTCTTCATTTGGCAATTTCGGTTATTTGTGTTTTGATTCCGTTCAATATTTTTCCATTATACACATTCTGCTTTACGATCGTGGATACGATTTTATTTGTTTTTAATTATTTATTTATTATAATTTAAATAGCACAACAAGATATAAATTTTATAAGTGACAGTGCTATATTTAGAATCAATGATCAATAAAAAATTAACATTAAATACAAAGAAAAAATTAGGTAAAAATACAAAATTAATATAAATATTAAATTAAAATATAATGAAAAATATAATATACTAGCTGTACCCTGCGCGCGTTGTTGCGCCAACAACTAAAATAATTTTTGAAGGAAAGACATTACACAAATATCCAATTAATTTTGAATCATTTTATTGATTTCGTTTCCCGTTGACTAGATGATACAGACGAACGGGCCTGAGTAGTACGCATTCGATCAGTTTCTAATCTCACTTCTCGTTGTTCAAGTAATTCATGCGAACGGGTCTCAGCGGCATGTACTCGAAGATGTTCCAGTTTCAATGCTCATTGCTCGTCTTGCCTTTTTTTGGTTATTTCTAACCAAAATTGGTTATTTTTTTGATCAATGTGTAGATGTGTAGGTTTTTTTTGTTTTGGTTATTTTTCTTTCTTATAAGAAAAGCTATTTTTTGTTTCTTTTTTTTATTAATTATAATTTAAACTTGAAAAAAAAAATAAATAAAACAAAAGTCTACGAATTTAATTTTGGTTATATTTTTTCTTATTTGGTGAATTTTTTCACCATTGTTGGTTACAAACTTTTTTCTTTCCCTTCTATCTTTCCCCCCTCGTCGTTCTTTACACTTTATTTTCTTTGGTTTTATACATCAAGAATCACAGATAGCATACTTGTAGGGGTAACTACTATGCGTATGAGTTATATATTTCAAATGCAATTAAATATTAAGTATGTAGTATGTAGCATACGTCGGCATGGCCCCTCGCTCATTTGGAATATCAACATAAAAAGTAGCCTATAACTCCTTCCAGACATACAGGAAGATACTGTGAAAATTTCAAGAAAATCGGTTCAGCCGTTTAGTCGTCTATAAACTTCAAACATACAATCAAACATACATTCATTTTTATATATAAGCAGTGGTGTTGTGCTAATTTTTTTTTACCGGAACGCGTTCCGTTTAAGCAGAAAAAAACGTTCCGGACTCCGTTTCACGGTTCGGAAAAACTAGCCGTTTCGTTCCAGTTCGGGTTCGGTTCAAACCCTTGTTTATAAAAATACATATAAAAATTCGTCAAAAATTAGAAAAAAAAATTAACATTTTTTTTTTTTCAAAACAGCCAATTCTCGTTATCAGAAATCATCTTTAGTTCCGGAACGCGTTCCTGTCAAAAAAGGAAGTACCGGAACGACGTTCCGGAGCGTTCCGGCTCGACAACACCCCTGTATATAAGATAGGAATTTAAGAAACTAATAGTACTTTAGAAATAAATAAAAGTGTTGAAAGACAATAAATTATAACAATATGAAAATAATACTATTTAGACAAATCATTTAAAAAAATTTATAAAAAAGTAGGAATAAAATTTAATATATATATAAATCTAAACCTAAAAATAAAATCGCAAAATTAATAAATATGAGGTTAAAGGGAGCAAATGTCGTAAAAATGTTAATTAAGAAAATAATTTAAATAACTCCTTTTTGAACGCGTTTGCATTGCCTAGATTTTGAATATAATTTGGTGGGGAATTCCAAGGACTAGGGGAGTGTGTATAAAACTGTCGCTAAGACAGAAGAGTTGCTGAATAATCTTCATACCCCGGTGGGATCTAGCAAACTGAATTCGACAAAGTAAATATTCCGGCTGTGAAGTGTAAATTATTTTATAAAGAGTGTGTGCCAAATGATAGCAATATGACATGGTAAATAAAAAATTTTCTATGGTGAAAAAATTTTATAATTTCCTATGCCAAATGAAAACTTATTTGATGTTGATAATTTTTGACAATTATTTTTAAAATATAAAATACTGGTACAAAAATGAATATTTTAAAAAATATATTCTAATGATTATTGCAATTCTTTTGCAAATAAGATCATCGCAATTGATGGACATTTTAGTTGTTTTAACACGAAATAAACGAATTCGCGAGATAACTTTTAAATTCATAAGAATTTTCATATATTATACCATTTCCATTTTCTATAAATTAGAAAAATACTTTTCGAAATATTTTTTTTTGTTTTTTATATTTATTTTACGTTTGTCACATTTCTATATTGATATGTCAAAAATTTATGTAGCTCTTGGGGCTAGTGAAATTTTATTCACCTCAAATATGTCAAAAATTTACTTTTTCAAGTTAATTGCTACCGTTTGGCACACACTCAAAGTAGAAGAAGGCATTTAATTTTCAAGAGATTATCAAATTTGATACTAAGAATAGGGTAAGCTAAATGAGAAATGTGATCACAACGCCCTTTAAGAAAAACATATCTAGCTATGTTATTAAATGCTAGGTTAGGTTTCCGGTAGTCATCACAATTGCAGTCTGCGAAGATTTCACACCCATATAAAAGTACCGGAATCAAGTACGTTTTAGCAAGTTGCATACGAATGACGAAAGGAGTTGAATCAATGACAGCCCACAAATTTCGAAGTATGCTATAAATTCTGCCAACAACGACAGCCATATACATAGGCTAGACCATGATAATTTGTCATTAAAGGCAATACCTAGATTGGTGACTTGACAAAGGCAATTTTATTTCCCGTGATACTCAATTCAGGTATGACAAATGATCCATTTGTTCTCGACAAAATAATACATTTAAACTTAGACATATTGATGCGAGGCCCAGCTATATTTTATATTTTGTTTTCTTAAGTACACTCAAGGAGAACCCTGAGTAAATTTAAAATTCAAAGGGCTAATATATGAAAATGTTATCCCTTGTATTTAGTAGAATATCCCTTAAGGTCAAGCACTTCATTTATCCCATTTGGAATTGAATGTATAAGTTTTGTTTAGTGTTTTCTGGTGGCGCCATGATCAAGTTTTCCGGTTGACATTTTTTGAGGTTTAGCAATTACTTAACCGTTCTTTCAAATGATCTCCTAAATACTCTCTTGAAGTCATATCGGGACTTTGTGCAAGAGTATTAAGACTGTGGGGACTTTTTTGTCAAAATATATTGCCGTACCTTAGTACTTTTGCAGTCCACTGTATGTACATACGTATACATACGCATATAGTATATTATCCTTGTTTAAATTTTATTTATTTATTGCAACTCAAAAAAGCTTTGTCAAAAAAAAGTGATAATAATTTCAACACTGTAGATAGAGCCAATCAATCCATATGGTCTACTCCAATTCGGTCGGTTAAGCAGTAAAGAATTTACCAAGACTGATAAAAAGTGTTACTGGTATAAGCTGTAATTCAATTTTGGTTTCTCCAATTTCTAGCACATTGTTTACCGCTTCCAACTGTAACGCGACTGCTATCGACTCAATGTCCTCTTATACATATCTATGGCAATAAATGATAATAGCTTAAGTTGACATAAATGTTTTTTAATTTTATTACATATTCTAATTCTCATTTTCAAGATCTATTACTCGGTTAAATTTCATGTATAAAATGTCATTATTAATAAAACTATACGCGTTTTAATATTTTATATATTAACAATTTAGTTTAGACAAACCCATTAATATCTCTAAACACGAAATTTCGACTTAAGCTATTATTATTTAACGCCACAGATATATGAATAATGATAAAAAAATATATAAACAAAATATAGAAAATAAATATAAATGGCTTACATAATAATCGCGAATAAAAATTATCGACACACGGCGAAACAAGATTCTTTTCACTGAAACAGTTTGGCTACAAGTACCACATACATAATAGGATATTATTCTCTATTGCTTCTGTGATTACTCGAAATTTATTAGAAGTGTTAATTTTGCTATAATATTAATATATATATATATTAATAATGCTATAATATCTTGAATTTTTTTAATAATTTTTTTTTTTGAAAAACGCAAACTTGTTCTTCTTTCGATTCAATCGTAAGCTAGAGTGCGGAGACGTGTTCGAAGCGGAGAATAGGGGTGAATAATTAAAAGAAGTTCGGAGGACATCAAACTAAAATTATAATTTTTTCTAAGTAATTTCTGTAGTGTATTGCGATATATCTGTTTTAATGTGGAAGCTTTATAGGCGCAGTATTAAAAGCTTTACTTCTGTCCCACAGACAAATTAAAAATTATATTAAAAGTATGTCCACTTATAAGAAAATAACGAAAGTTTTTAACTTCGTTCTAATTTCTCATTTTAACAAGAGCTTCAATGAAAATGTAGATTTAAATTAATTTTTAAATCCGATTTCAGGTATGTGTATTCAAATCAAATGATCTTCAGTAGTTTCTATATTTAATACTAATACTCATACTCGTATAAAATTTTTAAATCCGATTTCAGGTATGTGTATTCAAATCAAATGATCTTCAGTAGTTTCTATATTTAATACTCGTATAAAACTCTTGCATTACTGAATGAGGGAACGGATAAAATAATCGTTTTCAATGCAAAAACAAGCACTATTGAATATTTACCATAATCATTTTTAAGTCGTAAAGCATTAATTTTTGATCCTATAAATTGATTTTCATTAAATTTTTTTTTGTCTATTTAATCAACTGTGACATAAACATGGTTTTGATTGAGTGCAAAAAAACTGTTTTGTAAAAGATAATCTACTATTTTCTACTTTACACATAGAATTTTTCAAAAACATTTATTTCTAAAATATAAAACGTACATTTCGAATTAATTATTCGAGAAATGATGTTGATTTGACACTAAATTATATTATATTGATGAATTTTTTAAGTATTTTAATTTGGTTTGAAAAGTAAAATGAAAAAAAAATTACATGTTCTATATTTATTATTACGCTATTGTTTTTGGCACAGTAAAATATATAATTAAGATTTTTTTATCATATATACCATCTGTGTATATATGTATGTATATAAATACAATAAAATTTGACAATTATTTGGAATTGATTTATTAATAAATTTAATTTTTTTTAACATTATTGATAATTGTTTTTTAATACCTTATTTAATGAGAATTTTAATTCTGATATTTATATATATATATATATTTTAAATATATAATACAAGTTGATCCCGATTGTTCAGTTATTTTTTTTATTTAATAAATTGTTTTAGTTTTAATTTCGTTTTATTTTATAAATGTATCAATATTTAAAAATGTGTTGCTTCAAATGAAAACCTTTGAAAGTTCTTATTTAAAACTTCATCAATCATTTTTTGTTTTATATTAAATTTGGATTGTTTTTTAATTGTAAGTGTTTTATTTTCACATTTTCGCTAAACTCATCTAAATTATTATATTAATTTTCACTTCTTCATTTTTTTTTGTTTGTTTGTTTGTTATACCATTAAACTTGAATACATAATTAATGTTATTTTTTAATACCAATTTTAAAGAATATTGTCTTCTTAACCACTTTATTAAATTTGTTGTTTATTATTATATTGGTTTTGTTTTTATTAATTTTCTTTTAATTTTTGTTGTAAATAAATATGTAGTTAAATTCTATATCTATCTTTGTTTATAACTATTTGTAATTGTATTTTATTTATTTATTTATTACTTTTTTTTTTTTGTTAGAAACCGTGTAATCAAAAATGTTTTTCTTAATTTATTTGTTTGTTATTTGTGTTATGATTTTTTTTTAAATATTTTTTATTATTTAGCTTGTATGATTTGTTGCCAACAAAGTTCAATAAAACATTTCACTCTGAAATTTGTGGTTTCTACAAAACTTCATGGATGTATGTATAAATGTATTATGCATGTATGTATATATTTTTTCAACTATTACAAAAAACAATTAATATGCAAATATACATACGTATAATAAAATATAGACTTGAATTATAGAGTAATTACTGAAATTTATTAAGTTTTTGAAATTAAATAAATTTCTTAAGAGTTGCTTATTTGAAATCTGTATTCGCATTGGAATTGTTTTTTCTTTTTCTCATTGTTTTTATTGTAAAATCTTAATAAACTCAAATAACTTTTAAAAGTACATATCTAAGTTTATCAGTATATGATTTTTCATATATGTATGTATGTAAGTATTTTCTATGTTTATGGATTTTTAAAATAAGAATATCTAAAATATCTTATTTATAACAAATCTTTACCAAATTGTCGTATATTTTAATGTATTTCTTATAAATGTATGCAGGGTGTTTAAGGCATAAAACCGAAAATTAAAAATTAACAAATTCATTTAGATGAGAGAAAAATCCCGCTACGCTCATATTTAAAGCGTATTTAGAAGGCACAAATACCTTATCAACAGAATCAATTGATTAGTTGGCTTCTGTTTTAACAATATATAGCATACTTAAGGGGATTGATACATTCGATAAACGAAACGTAGGGTTTGTTCAATAAAAAAACGGTATTTTCACATTGAATCAATTAAAAATAAGCACAATAAAAAAATACAAGACAATCATGGGAATATAAAAATTAACAATATCCTTGATATCCATTCTGTTTTTATATTTTCTTTTTTAATGAGTGTACTTAAGGAAATGAGAGGAAAATGTTCGTACTTTCATGTATATTTTGTAATAATTTCATAACACAAACAAAGAATAAATGAATTGTCAATTAGTACATGTATGTATATTTTACTATCCAAGTCATTACAGTTCCAGGTTAAAAAAAATAAAATAAATACAACAAATAAAAGGTTATAAAAATAATAATAATACATCCATTTTGCATTTGATGGTGTAATAATTTATACTTTTGTGTGTGTTTTAAGTGCAACTACATATGTATATTCCATTGTGAATGGCATAATTTAAAAAAGACCAATACATTTTATTGTTCTACATTTTTTGTTATGAATCTTGACTATTGCGGAATACTTCATTTTGCAAATAAAATAAAATTCTTTACAAAAACATGTCCAACATTAATTATTATTTTTTTTTAGTAGTAAAAAGGGATAATTGGAAAAAAGTGTATAATCTTCGGAATGAGGAAGACAAATGTTTATAAAGACAAAAATTTTGCCATTGGAGAAAATTATCTGAGCATTTTTTTAAACCAGTTTAAGACAGCAAACGACAGAGAGAGAGTGAGAGTTCATGACAATTATTTGTTGGATTGATATTTATTTATTCATTAGAGCCAGAGTGTTTGATGGTTTGGAATTTGATTGGAATTGAAATGAACGCTTTGGAAATTTATTAAATTGTTATCGTTTCATTTTCTTTAAGATATTGAATTGAAAATTTGTTTGAAAAGTAACTCCGTAATTAAGGCACCATTTACAATTGCTTTTTTTACACGTATATTTCCATTTGCAATGTACAAGTTTGTTAAGTTAATTTCTGTTTAATTTTCATCTGTATTCATGTTTTTTTTTTTTTTTGCTTGTATTTGTTTGTTTGTATGATTTTTGAAGCTTAATACTAAAGGATTTCTTAAGACAATACATACTTTTAGTTTTAAATTGCATTTTACATAAATATGTATATTTTAATTTGAACTTTAATAAAAAACTGTTGCTAAAAAAATATTACAATACATATTATCCCTTTTTTCTACAATTTTTTCTTTTAGTTTTTGTTTTGATATTTTTTACACGTGCACTGTTGGCCTAATTAGTGATCATCTCCAATATACTTTTTCTAATTAGCAATAGTATTCCATAAATTATGATTTCTAATAAATTGTTTAATAACAAAGAAAAAAAATTTATACTTATATAAATGAATACAATGAGTGAAAATTGTATTCTTGGCCATTAAAAAATGATTTCCTATGAGTTTTGTTTTTGTTGTTTGTCCTTAAGAATAATGTTTTGAAATTCATTAGTTTATGGGTTTATTTTTAATTTATATTAATTATTTCATTTTCACTGTTTATGCAATAAATATTCATACATTCTTAAATAAATATCTATTCTTATTCTAAAAAAAATTAAAATTTAGCTAAATATTTTAAATACATAACACGTCATTTATAATTACTTTTTTCTTAATTATTTCTATGTTTTTGTTTTTCAAAATGATTGTTTTGAATTTTCTATCAAAAGCGAAATATTTGCTTAAAAATCATCACTAAATACCTTCGCCTTTGATTTATTTTGTCTTCATTTATTTATTTTTTTTTATCAGATAGAGATTTAACTATAACTAATAAATATTTCTTTTCTTTCATAAAATTGTTTTTTATTTTCTTTAATATATACTTTTGCTTATTTTGTTTTTAAATATTTGATCCTTCACATTGCTAGTTTATTTTAATAAAAAGAATTTTTTCTTATATATGCCACAACACTCATATGAATGCGTGATCAATAAAACAATAATAATTAATAAAATAAATTTTAATAAATATACATATATATATGTATATGTATATACTATATATTATATATATACATATATAAATATTTTTTATTTAATATCATTATAATTTGTGTTTTTTTTCTCTTTTTTCACTTACATTTATAAGATGGATGCACGAAGGCGCCAGCGTATAGAAGTTTTTAATTTTTTTTTTGTTTTTATTGTTATTTTTCATTTTGTATTTGTTCATTATTTTTAATACCTGTATTCTTGTTTTTTGTTTTATTAAATATGTATTCATAAGTTTTTTTTTATTTTATTTAAATTGTTAAATTTATATTTTTGTAAGTATAAAAAAAAATAGAAAAATAATTTAATCGAATTGAAATTTTTTACTGATCATTTACGAACATATAAAAATAGCAAAATTACTGTTAGTCGATTTAATAATCATTCTTAACAAAAGTATGAATACTTTGTAAAGAAGGTCCAGAAAAAATGCCTTTTAAATAGGCATTATCAGTTTCCTCTTTTTTAAAGTCATATGAAAAAAATAAACAATATTGTTTAATAAAATTAATTTAGAAGGAAATTAAATTTATGATTATTAAGTAAACTTATTTAATTTTTGTTCTAAAAAATATCAGAATGATCACATCACATATGATCAGATCACATGTAAACGTGTTGTATTTTAACAAATTTTTGTAAATGTAATATACATACAAAAAAGGAAAACATTTAATAAAGCACTTATAAGTATATTTTTTGTTGTTGGTTTTTTCACTTTTTCTGTTAATTAAACATTTATCAAATTTTAAAGTGTTTTTATTTAAATTTTAATGTGTTTTTAATTATAAATGTAATTTAATGTGAATCAATTCCTTTTGTTAATTTATTTTTTCCTTTTTTTTTTGTTAATTTATACCAATATTCAACTGTTTTTTTTTTGTTTGTTTGTTAATTTCTACAATATGATCTACAATTACTTTGAGAAAAAGACACAAAAAAAATATTATAAATAAATAATTTCATTATTTTCATTATTAGTAATGTGACGTTAAGTAATTTTAACAAATAAGTGCAGTTCGAAAAATAAAAAATTATAAATAACGTGTTTTTCTTTGCTGTATACAGTTATTAGAACAATTTACGAATTTTAAAAACATTATGTGGTTATATTCGTGTAGGTATACATATATATCGTATATGCTAGTAAATTCTCAATTTTGTCTTTTTATTGTGTGTGTGTTTTTTTTTTATTAATGATAAATACATAATATGTATGTATATAATAATATTGGTTTGCATTTGTTGGTTTTTTTCTTAATTCTTTTGTTGTTTGGCATAGATATGTGTTTTTTTTTTGTTTTGTTTTGCTGGTTCAATAAAATCATTTATTTGTTTTTCATTTAATATGTTTAAGGATATGTGGTTGTTTTAAAATATTCATATATACGTTTATATTTCTTGTTATATTGTATACTCAGATTTGTTGGATTGCAAAAAATATATTAAATGTCTATATATATGTAAATATGTGTGTCTTTATTTAGAAGAGCGAAATAAAAAAATAAAAATTAAAAGACAAAAAATAAATAAAGGAAAAAAATGTAATTTTCTTGTTAAATAATTAAACGCCTTTTATTTTAAACATTTCTTAAATTTTTTAATATATAGAAATAAAAATTAAAATTTGAATAATTAATTGTAAAATATATAATAAATATAAAAACTAAACAAATAAAACTAATCAGAAAAAAAACTCTAAAATCAAAATTAAAACATTGTTTAACATTCTTAAAATTAAATTCTTTATGTGATGTTTTAAGTGTATGTATTGATGTCTTAAATAAATATAAACACACAACTCACATAACCTTAAAAGGTTAAAGGCAAACATTTCAGAAAGCCATAATTCCGTTTTCAGATTAACTTAGATTTCATATTTTCATTTTCAATTGAAATGCAATTAAATTTTTAGAATAAGAAGTTATGTGTGTGTGTGTGTGTGGGTGTTTATATTGTAGTGTTTTATAATTGTTGTAAACTTTTTCCTATAGAACTGACAAATATAATCATAATATAATCAGTTTAATTTGATATTTGTGTATTCGGTATTTTGTAAATAAATTGTTATGATGTTATATTGTAGACATTTTCTTTAGTTATGTGTAACTGTTTTAAACATCTTTCATTGTTAATTATTTTGTTATGTATGTTTGTATGTATGTATGGTTATAAGAAAGTCTTTTATCTTCGCATAAGCTCTTTGGGCTTTTGATTTTTTTATATGTATGTATATGTATTTTTGTTATATTTATTATGTTTGTTTTTGTTTTTTTATTCTTGATAAGGTCTTTTTATTTTTTTAATTTTTTTATTTCTTAAATATTTAATATGTATGTGAAACATTTATGTATGTAGATATTGTTATGTGTAAATATGCATAACATATTATAATATCAAATGATATGAAATCAAACTAAAACTAATCAATATATTCGACTACGTCTTGAACTTTTTAAAAAGTGTTTTAAAATATATGATATATGTAATGATAAAGTAAAGTTAAAATTAGAGTGTTCTCATAACAATTTTCAATATATAAATTTAGTTTTAATTCAGACTTTGGTTTAACAATTTAGTTTTGGTTTAATTATAAAATTTTGCTAAAACAAAAAAAAACATATAATTTTTTATAAAATTTTGTTACTAAACTTGCCTACAAAATTACAACAATTAAAAATTAATAATAAAAACAATTTATTGATACATACTTATACTAGAAAACACTCTTTCTGTCAATGAAAAAAAAAAAAAATTGATAAACAATTTAAAACATGTGTGAATCTAATGTGAGAAATACATAATTATATTTTTCTATTTGATTTATAATTATGCAGTCAGGGGTTTAGAAGAAAATTAGTCATAAGTATAAAATAAAAAAAAATATTAAATTGAATTTAATACTTAAAGACGACTATATTTTGTCCATTCACACTGTCGATAAACCAAAAAAATATATTAAGGCGTTTGTTTGTTTGTTCCTTTATAGTATTTCAAATTTGAAATAAAAAATAGTTTATTAAATATACTATGTATTTCTTTTTAAATTCATTTTCAATAGAGTTTTATTGATTTTTGTTTAATTTCGTCATTGAAACAAAACGAATTAATCCACACATCTCAATTTGTTGTATAACTTTTGTTTTTGCTATTTAACTGTTTCTTTTTATATTTAATTTATGTGATTTAAAATTTGTGTATTGGTTTTAATTTTTGTTTAATTTTTTTCTTTTTGTTTTTTATTTTTTATTTGTCATTAAAACTCTAAAACATTTATTGCATTTTTTGTTAAATTTAAGCTGATATATTCTTTTTTTTTTTTTTTTGTTTGACTACACTTACAAATTAATTGCTGTTTTTTCTTACGGGTTCGGCCCGAGTTTACATGCTTTGCATTTATAAAAAAGGCAAAAACATTCGTATTCTCAGTGCCAAGAAAAATGGTTATTGTTTTTGTAAATAATGATTCATTAAAAATTGTATTAATATATATAAGAAAAAAAAATTAAATATAAATTAAAAAATTATAAATTAATATTTCTATAAATGATCCGTTTAAATGTTTATGTTATTTTTGTTTTTGTTTGTATATTTTTGTTTTTGGTGATAAACTTTAACTTGTCTTATACCATTAAAATTTAAAAATTAATTTAATATTGCTTTTACAGTTCCATTTAATTTATTACTGTGTTTTCTTCTTTGCTAATGCATCTGTAAATTTGCCTGCATTCCATAATTTGTTTTTTTTTTCTTGCAAATAATATTTTGTGTATATGTTGGTTAGCTGTACTTTTTGTTTTTAATGGATAGGCGTCTTAACAATTGTATTGGGAGCAATATAATGATAACCGGGAATTGGCAGTCCAGCTGTCTCCATAGATATTCTGAAAATAAGAGAATTAATTGCATCAAATTAATCGTAACACATTTGATTTCAATATTAACGTTTGTATTTAGCGAAAGCTAAATATTATTTTATTAGGAAATTATACAAAATTAGTTTATATTCGAATGAAATAATTTACTTAATTAAGATTACATACGCATAAATCAGCTAAGAACTCGCGGCGACAATACTTTTAGACTTATAAACAAATTTCAATAATTTCAAAAGGCAACCCACGGAAATTTTAAAAATTTTTTTTATTTTCGTTCTTTCAAAATTATGCACTTAACAAGTAGAGATTTTAGACCATTTTAAAAAAGTAATGACAACATGAAAACAATTTCTGTCTTGCTTATTTGCTGGAGTTAAGAAACTAGGTGGGAAATTAACCATTATATTCATTTATAATTGAAAGAAGGAAATTAATTGATTACAAATAAAAAACTAAATTTTGAAAAATCTTTCTTCGAATAAATAAATAAATAAAATAAATAAAAATTAAGTACTAAACTGCAAAGTTCATTATGGATTTATACAATAATGCTATGGAAAGGAGGATTAGCTAATGACTGATATATAATTCAGTGTCCTTCAAGCCAAAATATTTCGACATAACGAAAGGAACAACATTTTTCTTTTAGCATGAGTTCCGATTTTATGAAACTAGGACGCCTGAGATATATCTAAAGGAGACCTCAATCCCGGATTGAATTCATGGTTGCGATTGTCTCTCACATTCTAGATGAGTGAAAAGCATTTATATTCATTGCTTTGTAAATCAAGCTATGGAAGATATGTTAGAGAATGAAGCCGTCTCTCCATCTTGTATGGTTTAATAACAGGGAATGTGAAACAGCAAAATATTATTTATATTTTATTTTGTCATAATATTACGAATAATTTTGATATGTGTATGTGTTTTTCATTTTTGAATTCTCACTGTAATAAATCTGAAATCCAGCTTTTCCTTCGATTTTCGGTGGAACACTGTTTGATGTTTTTGGAGGAATAGATGATTGTGACGCACTCTACCGATATTTACTGAAGAGGCAAGAGGTGCTACTAGGCACCTCAATTAGTGAATCATTACATATAGCAAGAACGATTCACTTCGTGGCATGTTTTTATGCATTGTCTTTGCTCAAGGAAATATATAAACGGTTTCTCTCCGGGTGAATTAGACTTCCTAACATTAAGCATTGTTAGAGGTTCTTTTCGGTTTAAGTTAAATCCTCCTGAATCATTGAACTGAACTACAATACTGTATAATATATACATATTTCAAAAAAAAGGTGTCATTAGATGGATACAAGAATATCATTGAAAAAATGTCTCATATGAAAAATGGTGTCTATTATTCCATATAACAAATGAATACGCGTGACGTTTTACAATTTTATACTGATATTCTTTGAATAAATATAAAATGATTTAAACAAAAATCTATTTCGAAAGGGTAAAGGACATACATACATATATTAAACCAGTAAATAGTATTAGCGTTTTTAAATAAATTTATTAAAATTAAAACAAAATCAAAAATTGGTTCACATTTAGCAATTACTTGCTAGCATACGATTAAAAAATTAATTTTCTCAATTCGTTTATCTTTTTATTTGTATATTACAAAAATGTTAAGACGATTTTTTTAGGTTTAAACAAAAAGAATATTTTAACATTTTATTCAAGGTAACCAAATTATGTTTTTTTTCTATATTGGCGATTAACAAGATTGGTACTGGAATAAAGGAAGAATGGGATATTGTGGATTTGCTTCATTGTCTTTTTACTTCAACATTATGAAAATACACTATATGTACCGAAAATAAATACAAAAATCTGTTTAAACAAAAAAATGTGACAAAATAAATAAAAATCAGGATATCTTTTGTGTTTGTTTTTTTTATTATTTATTGTTTAAATGATATTCTGTTTTTTTTTTTGTTTTAGTAAAAATAATATGTTATTGGGTTTATGTATTGTGATTACAATATTTTATTTATTTTATTTGATTTTGTAATACAAATTTCTAAGGCTGTCTAGCGTTATTTTTTTTAAACAGTTTTCTTTATCAGTTTTTGTTTAAATATATGTACTATATATCTAGTAGATTTAATGTAATAAAAAATTATTATTATTATTAATTTTGTAAAAATTCTCATTTTATTTTTCTATTTTACTGGTCGAATACTATTTGTTCATTATGAAAATGTTTTTTTTTTTTTAGTATATTTTAAACATAAGTGTATATTCATATATAATAGCATTTAGTATGTTTTGTAGACTAACAATTTAAATTTAACGATAAATGAAGAAAAAAAATATAACAAAAACCGAAATACAAACGTAATTGAATCATTAAATAATAAATAATTTAAGATAATAAAAACGTGAAAAAATTCTGAAAGACTTTTAGTCATACTATCGCAATTAATAAATTTAAAACTAAAAATACATATATATATAAACAAATATAGATTTTAAATGAATAGCTTCGTTTATATCTGAATCATTATCATTAAAATTCTGCTATAACTGACTAATTTTATTCTGTTTTTCTTTTTTTTTTTTTTTTGTCATACAAAATTGTATTAAATGTCAATTTTATAAATGATAAAGTATTATTGATTAATTTTTAAATTTGTTATTTAAGTATTATATTAATTAATTATAAATATGTAGATATATTGTAATTATGAGCGAATTGGTCCTTATTTAATTTTTAAATAATTGGAATTTCAACTTCTTTGAGAAGCTTGATTTAGATCAATAATTTTTTTTTCTTCTTATTCATATATTTTCTTATTTCTACAATATTTTTGTTTCAATACAAATTGTTGTAAGAAAATCTTCAAATTGTTTTTTTTATTTTTATTATCAATTGTTATAACAAACTATTTGCCATTGCAAGTGCTTTACCATATGAACTAGGTATGTATGTATGTATTAATGTAATAATGAAATTATGCATGAATGTGTGATTATTGAATTTTATATAGTATATGAAATGGATATATTGGTTATGATAATACAAAGTTTATGTAAAAACCTTTTTTTCTATAATTTTTATTTAAACACGCTTTTAATTTTTAATTTGAAATTGCATTCTAAATTATTATTTTATAATAAATAATCCTACGTTTATACTTTGTATAAGAAATCTAATTACATATATTCATATATAACGTGTGTATTTCTTTATTTGTATGCATGTATTTTGGATACATAAATTACATGTCATGGCCTAGTATAAATTGAAGTCATATAGTTTTTTCTGTGTTTTTATAATTTTTGGCATTATATTTATGTATGTGTGAAATGTTATTTTTTTTCCAAAGAAATTTATTGCTTGCATTCTTTTCCGGAACAGGCAATAATGCTATATAAAGCACTTAAATAATAATTCAAAAATATTTACTTAACCATACAAATAATTTCCAAGAATTTGGGTTTTTTTCTCCTTTAATAAATTTAAAAACCATTGATACTGATTAACGTAACAAAAATTTAAATTCGTAATTATTAACGATGGTCAAGATATTAAGTTTTTATTATTTTTTTGCTAAGGACTAAGAACTTCTTCTACAATATATAACATAACATTTCTTTTTTTTTTTGAATATCGCATAATGTTCTTAATATTTTTTCAAATATTTCTACAGAAAAACGTCTGCTCTTTAATATTTGTACACGATTTAGTTCGTTTTTATTCGAATCAAACATTTTTGGATAATATTCGGTAAGTCTTTGAAACTAGAGATTTATGAAATCATTAAGGGATCAACAAAATTATACATTCATTACTTCCTTTCAACAATTTAAAATAAAAATCACTAGTATGTGTATAGTTTTGGTAGTTTTTTTTATAAATTAAAATTTTTTTTTTTTATTTTATAAGAAATTTACTTAACCCATATGCGCTTATCGCCATATTTTTAAAATGGTAAGACATTGATCAGCTGTGTGGTATACCATATAGATTCCAATAAATACAAAAAATCCATGTTTTTACGAGAAAAAAAGTTGAGCATATACGGGTTAATATATGTCAACATACAAGTTAAAGGCCGAACTACTGGACTTTGGAGACAATTTTTCGTATAAGATAATTATACTTGAAAAGTATTAGCATCGCTAATGAATTTGATTAACATAAATGTCAAAACGGGATCACTGGTTTGGTTTCTAATCTAATACTGGATTCAATGCTACATAAAAATATTAAATGCATTGATTTCACTGCAGAATTTTTAGGATAGGAATTTTAGTTAACACGTTGACTGCCAGGCAATTTTTAGAAAACTGGCCACGCAAGCCAACATTGATTTTTTGTTCTTTTCGATACTAGCACTGATATAATACGATTTTATTCGTAGCTACACAAAAATGGCAGCTTTAGTGAATACGAGATAACTCGTAGTTGGCACCCGAGAAGGGAACGCAATCCACGAGTTATCTCATAGTTCGCAATCAACGTGTTAACATACAACGTATGAAATCGTTCAAGTCTGTTTTTAAGTTATTTGTCGAACCGAGAGAGAGAGAGATTTTAAAATTTAAAAACTGTCATGAATAACAAGTGACCTAGTTGTTTAGAGAAAGTATTACTTTCAACAAAATATCAAACTGACCAGAGTCATGTGAATTTCATAACGTAGGATTAATGATCCAATATGTAAATAAAGACAAATTTTTCTCAAAGTCATGTGAATTTCATAACGTAGGATTAATGATCCAATATGTAAATAAAGACAAATTTTTCTCAATTTATTTGAGAGAAAAAAAAAATAAATATCTTAGTTTTGAAGTATGATAAGTTTCAATCGGCGAATTTCAGTATACACTGAGTAATTAATAGAAGACGTTTAAGTTGCACTCAGTACATGCATAGATTAATAAAATAAAATCTAAGGGACAAAAAATTAGGTACTCTCGGAAAAGTTAATCAACTCTGTAAATGTATTACGGTCGAATTTCGGTTAGCGTGTCTTTGCAATGTAAACTTAAATTATATAAAGCTTAGCTAAAATAAAAATTTAACGAAATATATTAACGTTGTAAGTTATATTCGTGGGACTCTAGAAGAATTGCTACAGAAATATGCTCATTTAATTTCAAATACAGTCGGGTCTCGATTATCCGTGATCCGGTTACCTCGATTAACCTTGATGTCCAGAGATCAGTTTATTATTTGCAATGTTTTCAAATTGTTTGCTTCGAATAATCCTGATTACCTCTATTATCCGTGAAGGCAGAATATTTTTTATTAACTTCAAATTCATACACACAATATAATAAACATGAAAACTGGGAATTCCCTTGTTTGCATACGATGATAAGATGAGAAGCATTTACAAGTGATTAGTTTAATTTTGAAATTTATAAAAATTATGTATAAAAGATTAGGTATAAGTTGAAAAATATTAAACAAATAACATTACACGACTTTTTCAAGAAGTAGTTTTTTTTTTTTTTTGCTTAAGATCATTTTTTTTGCCTCATGTTTTTAGTAGAACATGTAATTTATTATTAATTTAAAAATGTACATACATTTCTTGAATTAATTTTTTAATGTATGCACACCAGTGTTCACTTCTGAGATAATAAAAATATTAAAAAAAACTGTGTAATCAAAGTTGTTATTCGATTAAACGTAAAAATCGATTATTAGTAATGCTTTTGGTCCCGACCATCACGGATAATCGAGGCCCGACTGTAGTTAACTTGACAGTAAATAGTTTTATATAAACCACAATGTTTTCCTTCAGTCATGAATTTTTTTATGTTATTCCGCGTTAGCAGTTGTCAAATATTCTTAAGCAATTAATGAGCTTTTGCTTGTAATTTTGAAGCGTTTTGGAAAACATCAATAATTTCAAATTCGTCCTCGTTTTGACATTCTCCTAATTAATTGTCACTGAATATTTATATAATGAAAATAACAGTCAATTTTCCAATTTTCTCATTATGGGCATAGAAATTTGACACAACCTCAATCGAAACTTAATACCAATTAGAAAAATAACACACTTTTAATGTTTTAAAAGTGTAAAATGTAATGTAATGTAAAAAATAAAAAAGACTAATAAATAAATGGCAAAATTATAAATATGTAATAAAATAAAATAATTAATGACAAAATAAAATTTTCGAATTTATAAAGAGAGGTTGTGATTTGGTTTTAACTTACGTAAGTTAACTACGTAAACAATGCGTACATTGTGCAAGTCTTGCGTTGATTTAATTTTAATTACTATTTAACCTTCTATCGTTCATTCTTTATTACGAGTTCTTGCTTCGAACTATTAATTTCATTTCATTACAAAAATGTTATAAGATTTCATAAATTCTAGAATCAATAAAATTTATAATTTGGTTTAATTTAGACTTAAAGTGTAGTGTTTTATAGAAAAATAAAATATTTTATAAATAAAAGTGATATAACAAAAATAAAAAGAGAGGAGAAAGGAGGGACTTTTGTCATTTTGGTTAAAAAGTTGCATTAAATTAGATTCTACACAAAAAAATGTAAGTATATAGAGAAATAACATTTAAGTCGACAAAGACTTACTCCTAAAAAATAATGTATTCCTACAATCTACTTTTACGACGAATTAATAATTAAATATTTAAATTTTTTTTATTTTTTGTCAAAATCTAAAGCTTCTAAAAAATTTGGTTGCATTTTGCATGGTTATTTTTTTATTTTTCATTTTATTTTATAAATAAGAAACCCAATATTTTATTGTAATACTCAGCTAATTGTATGTAGTCTTTTCAGTTTATGCTTCAATAAGGATTAAATTTGTTACGAGTCTTTTCAGGTTCGGTATTTCCATCTGAATTATGATTACGAAAGCGCGATGAAGCAAAACTTTTGGTACGATGAACCCCAGTTGTTTGCACTGGTGGTCCACCCAGAGTTGCCAGGCCCCCTAATAAATCGGACAGACTACCTAAGGCGGTAAGACTTGTAAGTGCATTTAGGGCACCAGGTTTAGCTAGCAATTGAGCCAATGGTAATGCCGATGCTAATGAGCTAGCAGCGGCTGCTAAAGGGTTTGTCAATGGTGTTGGTGTGGTGACTGCACTTGATGGCGATGTTGTTGATGATGTTGTGTTGTTTGAATTTAAAACACTAGTTGTTGTATTGTTTTGGGGTGATGATGTTGTGTTAGTGTTATTGCTATTTGTAACGTTGTTACTTAATGTGGATGTAGGTGTTGTTGTGTTCATACAATTTGTGTTTGCTGTATTATTTGTATTGCTGTTGTTGCCACTATTGATTTGGCCTCCGTTTGTGGCGCCTGCTGTGCCATTAACAGTTGTTGTAGATGTTGCATTACTGGCCTCTTGGAGATTTGCCTTCTGCAATTCGACGCTGTAAAAAGGGATAAATAGAGAGAGAGAAAAGGAAAATAGGATATTGTTTTTCTTTTGGTTTTTTTTTTGCTTTAATGGTGAAGATAAGGTTTAACTTGTAGTGATGGTTAATTTTTTTAAATAAGTATATATCACTGACAATGATGATTTTGTGGAATTGAGTTGAGGTTTTCATTTAATACGTTTTCAATTACATCAAATTACTTTGATTTTGATTTTTTTCGTTTTTTCAAAAAGGTTAAGGAGGGATTTTTCGGTGGATATTCAGGGATTTAGATAAATTAAATTATTGCAAACAGCGTTCTTTTTGCAATCAAAAACAAAAAATAACCTTTCTTTACACGAATTTATTTGAATGCAAATAAAAGCAATAAACAATAAACTGAATTTTGTATGTGTTTAAAAATTGAATACATATGTATGTATGTACATCGTGTTGAAAAACTTAATTGGTATAACAAAATTGCAAGATTTTCTTAAATTATTATTCATAGTATAAGTTTATTTATTAAGTCATGTTTTAAAGATCTTATTTAAAAAGAAGCAACATTTTTGATTTACGTATGGAACCATGGAATAAATCGCTGACAAAAGGTTGTATATTTTTAATTAACTTTAATTTGTATACCCTGGGAAAATTCCTCTTAAAGCACTACAATATTGAGGAAGTGTACGACGAAAAAATGTAACGAATGATGACAAAATGAGGTGTCTCTGATAGGAATTACAACGACAACGTTCCAGGATCCGAAATCTGACACCTACTTGCAATAGGAATCAAAGATTAGCAATGAATCGTTTTTTTCGCTACTCATAAGTACTCATAAAATTTAGAGTATGAGTGAGTCAACAGTATTGAAATTCAACTACTTTGCAATGAGTATTAGTACAACGTTGACATACATCAAACTCATAACATTCGAAATATGTTTGTTTCATACGCCTATTCATTCAGATTCATAAATTTAGAAAAATACTTATAATACTCATAAATGATTAGAGTGATTCAATCGTTCATCAAAATTTACAGTCTTATTTGTTGTCGCATTTACAAAAAAAGATAAAGACAAAGACAGCAAGCAAAGCAAGCACACAACCTAGTGAGTATTGTAGTGTTCGTACGCGAATCATACTTATTTTGTGATTCTTGTAAATGTTGAGTCGAAATCACTAACCTCATGCGTATTGTTAAGTATGAGTACGACGAGTGAATATGAGTAGTATGAGTATGATATTAAAATGAGTATGAAGGCGTATAAGAATTAGAAATTATGAATATGATTCGAATCTACTCATTTTTTTTAATACACATTGCTGATCTCTGGTACGTATGTATGTATCTTTGCATCATCAATATTATCGTATATATGTAAGTAGCTAGAAAATTTCCATTTTCTCCTGGAACTACAACGAAGATGGCATTGCAATGTTTAACGACGTTGCATATTTTTCTAAGCTCTTGGCGCATTGTTGAGAAAGTCCTAACTCCAGCATAATTTTATTATTTATGTACATAATCAAAATGTATGTACATTGTACATAATAAAAGTGAATTTAAACACATTAAGGGCCATTATTACAATTTGCCGTTAACTAAAGAGAGGTTTTTAACGGGCAGATAAATTGTTTTTCGTTATTATGAGTACCCAATAAGATAGAAGTGATCTTTAAGGGAGGATCATCCTCGTTAACATTTAAAGATCACTTTATGTTTGAACTTGCCATATTATATATTATTTTCATTATGGCAACTTCAAATTTAAACAAAATGAGCAAGCCCGCGGTTGCCACTGCGTTAAAAAAACTTGTATAATGGAGCAGTTTTATCGACAATGCTTCGGCACTGCCATATTTTTGAAAATTTTTTATCTGTAAGTTGTAATAACGAAAATAAGTTAAAGGTAACTTTCCAGTTCCCTTTGGTTAAAGCTAGCTTTAACTAACCCCAAGTTTATCGACAAGTTGTAATAATGGCCCTAAAAGTCCATCAGTAGTTGTTATCTCAAATATTAAAGAGTTTAGTAGTAAGTGTTGAACTAATTAAAAGTATCACCCCTTTAAGCGGACTCTTCCCTATAGCGGATAAAACTAGCTCGACTGTCGTTGCCTACCTTTGGGAGATTTCACTGCATATACATTATTAAAAATACATTTTTATAAGAATTCCCAACATTAGTAATTAAACACGAAATATCAATTGGAATTAAAAATACTAATATTCAATTGTATATATTATTCGCATAATTTAGTGATAAACCACCATACATATTTGAAAATTATTTGCATTCAAACAAACGGCAAAAAAAGGATTATCTGTTCTGAAAATTAAATATATATTTTTTAATAAAAAAAAAAAGTAGGAATTATTAAGGTTGTCAACGCCGATCTATCTCCAATTACCGTTAATTTAAATTAAGTGATGATTGTTGGCGGTGTTGGCTGATTGATTGTTAGGTGACTGATTGATTGGCTGATTTGTA
This sequence comes from Sarcophaga rosellei, assembly GCA_930367235.1. Classification (NCBI taxonomy): domain Eukaryota; kingdom Metazoa; phylum Arthropoda; class Insecta; order Diptera; family Sarcophagidae; genus Sarcophaga; species Sarcophaga rosellei. The sequence goes on along the minus strand of OV884020.1, from coordinate 26,128,219 downwards.
ATCGTCGATATTTTAAATGTATCCCTTCTTTTCTTTCCATATCATTTTCGATTAGTGATAGTGATTACAATTAAGTAGATTTACAGTAACACTTAAAACTATCCAAAATAGGTAGAAAATTGTAACATAAATTTAAATAGTAAATACAATTGTTTAGATTTAACGTACGATATCTATACTGTATATTTTAATTATATATCAAATAAACGCTTAATTAATATCGTTTTAATATTTCAATGAAGCTTTCGATAATTGTATTTAAAATATTTTTTAAATTCAAATAAATGAATTGTATAAAAAAACAATGACGACGTTCTTGTTGGGATTACAAGGGAATAAAATTTTGGATATGGATTATTTATTATATTCCTTTTGGGATATATGTATAACGTTAAGCAGGGTAGATTTTATTTAAAATAACCTTAAGATTCATCAATAAAAATAATTTCAGTTATATGTATATTAAAAGTTAGGTATTTTGTATACAAAATAAGAGAAAAGATAATATGAACGCTTACATATACAAAAAGTAATATTTTGTTAAACTATTAAGAAAAAAAAAAAGATCCTCCTCTCCTTTTATAATGATTTTTTAAATGTCACTATATTCATAACAAATTAGACTGTTTGTTTCAGTTCAAATCAATTCGACAAAATTTTACAACTACGATTATATTTATATTTATTAATAAACAAGTGGAATTAGTTACAAAAAAATAAATAAAAAAAACTCATACACACACATACACCGAGAAATGTTGTTACATCGAAATCAACAATACTGTAAGAAACTAAGAAAGTGGTGTAAAAACAATAAATCTTAACCTATACAACTTACCTCATGTTGATTAAGTATTGTGCCAGGGCTACAGAATCTGGATTACCGCTAATGGTGATAGTGCGATCAGTGTTGCCACCTTCACGTTCCTCACAATTTGAAATGCGTATCATTGCACCAGAGATCTGACGTATTTCGGCAATTTTAGTTCCACCCTTACCGATAATGCATCCGATCAAATCATTCGAAACGGTCATTTCGTGCTGTTGCTGTTGAGCACGATTTGTATTGGCTGTTCGCAACTGTGAACCAGCTAAAGCAGCCAATGCTGTGTTTTTTATAAATAAAATAAAATGGTTAAGACATAAACAGTTTATTTACTCAGTTTGTCTATTAAATGTTGCTTACCTGTCGGATTAAGACCCCCAGTATTAGCGGGAGCCATTCCAGCTAATCCCAATGCAGCCAAACTAGCCAAAGGATTTTTAGCCACCTGTGCGGACGAAATACATAAAAGAAATGTTATTTAAAACTTTTAGTTTTCACAAATTACATTATAAATAAATCGAACGAAAGAAAGAAAGAAAAAAACAAAACAAAACAAACTTAAAAATAAATAAATTGATAACACATAATAATTACAACGAACAAACGAATACAGCATGTACAATCATATATTATATAGAAAACGAATAGGCCAAGTGATTAATTACTTTGTTTACAATAAACTAAAATGTTTTAAGATTTCCATTTAATATAAATTTATTATTAATTTTACAATGCATTTCCAATGGAATCACTTTGTCTACCCATCTACTGAACGATTCAATAATAAGACAAATTAAAAAAAATAAATATTATGTATATATTTATATAAAAAAAGAACAAATAATTAAAATTAAATATAAATTTAAATGTGTAAAAATAATCTTTATTGTGTGAATGAATTGTATTTATTTAAATAAGCTTGTTTTCGAAAATGTGTAAAGTTAGGGATTTATTTAGTGGAATTTTAATGGGAAATATTTAGATATAAGTGGTAAGGAACTATGGTGTGCATAAGATGATTAAAATTAGGCTGTATAGTCTGTAATGGAAAGGTGAATATATAGCTTAAGACAAGTTGGAAATGGAAAGATACTTTGGAGACATCGGTAAGGATTTTTGTACACCGATTACCTACAGCATTTTTCAAAAATAAATACATAATATTTTTCTCTTTAACAGACATGTATGTATGTATGCTCTCTGAAGACAAGTGTGTATATTTTTTAATTATTCTCTGGACATGCATAATAAACAATGATAAGAAACAGGCAGTTAAAAACTAAAGAAATATTTAAAAGAAAAAATACAATTAATCAAATAGAAAGGCCAAGAACGTGACTTTCGTTGCACAAATTCTATTTCAATTGGCCAAATCACACGACTTTGTATCGTGTATGTTGTATTGAATACACTTGGTTGTTTGTGAACGCTCAATGCTATTCCAAATGCAATCAAACAATTTGACAGCACGAAACCAATACAACTTTTAAAAACATATGAAAAAATGTGTACAAGTGTATCGGATTTTTATATGAAAATTATCAACAACAAGCATACACTATTGTATATTCGTTGAACAATACAATCAATACAACGATACAACGGCATGTGTGAATTGAGCAAATATTTTAAAATATCTCATTGGATTTCAGTAGCAAAATTAATAACTTTATAAAATGTTCCATGATTTAAAAGAATTATTTTTAAAATTATGATTTACGAACTTATGAAATAACAATTGTGCAATGTGAAAGAAAGCTCACTTTTTACTTAACTATGCATTTTCTTAGTCTTTATATTTATGTATATAAATATTTATAAATTTATGAGTTTATTGAAATATACACATATTAGAAAGAAAAATGATAAGAAAAATAATAAGGAATTTGTAAAATGGCTAGTGGCCATTAAACACAGCTATTTACTATTTTACAACGTCTTATTGAGTTGGGACTTTCGTTTACTCATGTTTGATGCAGGGTAGTAATAGGATCAGGGGAACAGAACAATGCTAAAATCAAAACTACATTTTACTTCTTTATACAATGGGGAAAACACTTTTGCTCATTGCTCATTTGTTAGATATGGAAGGGAATCGTACGTAAAACCAGTTCATATTTCATATTATGTTATATTGATAAATATGTTTACGTGGATTTTTATAAAATAACCAAGCATTTGATATTACAGAACATTATAGAACAGGGAATGGAATATCTTTTTAATTACAGGGAAGATAAACAAAAAGTAAATGCAATGCTTTCAAACAATTTCGTTCAACCAAAACTCACATCGGGCAATTGCTGTAGGTGATGGTGTGCTGGTACTGCTCCTTGTAAATGTGCGCCCTTTAATAAAGGATCCGTTAAACCCGATATACCAGCATGTAGACCACCGGTAGCCAAAGCAAGTGGAAATACTGGACAGGTCTAAAGTGGTATATAGTTGTACATAGATTTTTGATTGATTTTTTTTTTTTTTTGATTTGCAAGTGTAGTAAATATAGTAAAAGTGTCATTGTAAAACAAATTGAAAAAATAAACATATTTAATGAAATATAATAGAGTTCAGTAGAGTTGTTATAATATAAACTAATTTTGTAAAAAAAAGTAAAATTCTTTTTTTAATAATTTACTTGTTTTGTTGTTGTTGATGTATATGATATTTGGAAAAATTTTTTTTTTGATATATCGAAATAAAACGAAATCAATATTTGTGTTAAAAGGAAAAACTAATAATAATAATAACATAAAATGTAAACAAATACTGAACACTGTAATATTTTCAAATGTAATACTACAAAGTTTTATTCTATGTAATTAATTAGTATTAAAATATATTGTATTATTTGTTAATTAAACAAAGTTTTGAAAGCACATGAATAATAAAACATTTACGAATGATTTTCTAAAGTTAAATTCACACCAATTAATTTAGCTTATTGGGTCATACGGTGAGTTCGTACTGATAAAAATTGATAAACAATTTGCCGTGTATTCATTATAAAAAACTGCTCTATATATTTTATTACTGCTTGGAATTTTACAAAATATGAAAATAACACATTTTGTTTTAATTTAATATATTATTTCCTAAAAACAGACAGCCAGTTCCTTCAAGTTTTCAATTTCTAATGTTGTCGATATGCAAGTTTCGAAATTAAAATAGTTTCGAAATAGTGTTTTCGCACCAAACGTTAAAACCTGATTTTAGCATTAAAACCATAATCAGCTGATTTTGCGTTCACACTGCAAATTTCTTAAATCTGGTTTTAACTTCCATACATTTATGACTGTGCCACAGCTGTTTTTGTTTAAGAAAAAATAAAAAATATGGAAAATTAAGAAATAATATTATTAATATTAATATTATTGTTATAATATTATTATTATTGTTGCAGCATTCATTAATTAAAATTTTACATTTTTATACAACCGGCTTTCTGTATTTTTACATTTGTTTTGTTTTTATAAAATTTTTATCAGCTGTTTTTACCATTTCAGAGCTGGTAGCTCTGATTTAGTACATAAAACAAGGATGTATTTCATAAAATCTACATAAAACCAATTCAAAAAAGGTTTTATGTTGCTTTTAATACAATAATTTTGTATGGTAAAAGCAGGTTTTATTTTTGGTTTTAACGTTAAAACCAACTTTTGCGTTAAAACCACTCGGTGTGAAAACACTATAAAGTGTAATTAGAATAATAACATTCTTCCTGAAGGATAATACAGTACCGATCAATATAATAGCACCAGTTGCAATAATCTGTTTCGAAAGACGTAAAAATTTTACCAATTTACTATTATTTTTTTTCTCAGGGTAAACAGTTCATATTTTGTGTTCGTTCACAGAGAGCGTGTGTTTTTTCCTAAATTTTGTAATCGTCGATTAGTAATGACAGGGGGGCTGTTTTTCATATCAAGGTGTAGGCCCCACATTGATATCCATTCCATTGGATAAAAACCACCATGGATTCATCGGTATATGTTTTAATCCTTGATGAAATAATGTTACCTTATGCTTCCTACGAATAGCCGCTGGTGTGGGTCTTCCAGCAAGATAATGACCCAAAACACACTAGCAAAATTGCAAAAAAGTGGTTCAGCGAGAACTCTATAAATGTGATGAAGTGGCCTGCACAATCCCTGGATTTGAACCCCAGCGCAAATCTGTGAGCGGACATAAAGAAAGGAGTATCTGCGATAAAACCAACTAGTGTTTAAGACCTTTAGAAAGCCGTGCAGAAAATTTGGGTTTCCATTACAGTTGAAAGATGTCAACATTTGTTGCGTTGCGTTGCGCAGCTGTAATAGCGAATAAGGGACACGCAACAAAATACTGAAAAAATATTTTAGCTTAATCCACAAGATATCCCTGTGAAATATTTTAATTTTGTTTATTTTATTTTAAGTAATACAACTAATTGTTGTAAAAAATTACCTCAAGTGCTATTATTTTGACTGAGCAATTTTTAAGTTGTTTTTTTATTAATTAATTAGCATACTTTAATCTTTTGAAAGGAAGCAATTAATTTTTTTTAGGTTTGCATTACATTGGACTAACATTTTAGTAGATGTAAACGGACTTAGTAAAAATTTTAATTTGGTGCTATTATTTTGACCGCAGCTGTATGTCTACAATATAAATCTTGAGAAGAGAAATACAACTTTCTAAAATGTTAGCAAAATATATAAAACTATTATTAAAACAGAAATCATTCCTTAAATGCAACGCTTTATTTAAACACAATAGAGTGAGGTACTAAAAGAGAAAAAGCTCGGTATGTATAGTACGACAAAATAACTATTAAACTTCAATTATTAAGGTTGCAGACGTAAACATACTTGGCCAATTCACACGACTTTGTATCGTGTATATTGTATTAAATACACTTTTTGTTTGTGAACACTTAATGTTATGTTGTATTCTGTATTTCAAAACGTCAAAAAACGATAGGAAGAAGAAGACCAGTATTTATAATTTGATTTTAAAGCAACAAAATGAAAAACATTACGAAAAAAGGATGTTAATTAATTAATTATCTGTGCGAACGTTTATAATTTTGAAATTGTTGGCTTAAGTTACATAGAAAAGATTTTATATTTTTATTCTTCTTCTTCTTGATTACAGGCATTTACATAAACTGATAGCACGAAACCAATACAACTTTCAAAAACATATGAAAAGATGTGTATAAGTGTATCGGATTTTTACATGAAAATTATCAACAACAATCATACACTATTGTATATTCGTCCAACAATACAATGAATACAACGATACAAGGGCTTGTGTGAATTGCCCTACTAAGATAGTGATACGTGGTGCCCCTAGGCAAGGATCATCATCTGTATCTTAATTATCTACTTGTTAATGCGCAGCAGGTTTTCTTAAAAATACAACTTTTATAACCTTCACCACATACATAATTATGATTGAATAAAGATTATATACAACTAAATTTAAAGCCTTCATATTCTACATTAGTTACAATTTTGTCAAAAAAAAAAAAAAAAATGGGGAACGGAACAATAAACATAAACATAGAAAAGTATTTATTTTATAACTTTAGCAAATAGTGCTATTAATATTTTTATGAAATTGATAATTGTATATAAATATTATATATATATATGTATGTATTTATATATTTAAAATTTTTAATTCATATGCAATTTTGGTCTTTTCCAATATAATAAGTTTGTATAGTAAGTAGGGTGGAGGGTATACACACACACACACACACATTAACAACGGCTGGTGTAAATTTAACAATTTCAAGTTTGAGTCAATGATTTAAGATTAACGTTCAATTTGTATATATATAGTATATAGCAAGATGATAAAACGACATGAGTTTTGGGTTCTTATTTTTCTGTCTGAGTTATATTTTTGGTTTTTTTTTATATTTTTAAGGGAACCAAATAAACAAAATATATAGAAAAAGAAAGAGAGCAAGATAGATGTGAGGGCTCGGGCAGGGATTTTTTGAGTTGAGTTGATTTGATGTTGATTAATTAATAATTTAATCTAATTCATAATGAATTAAGTTGTTTTATATTCCTGGTTGGATTGTAGTGTAGTCTGGAATATTGAGGTGAATTTGTTATGCTAAGGAAAATATCTTGTTTAAGTCCAGAAACTAAAAAAAGGTTGTATATTATTAATTTAAAACAAAAAAAAAAGGTTGTATTATTATTTTTGTAAGTAAAGTACAATAATATTATGGGCATTTAAACAATTGATTAAAACTGATCATATTTAATAAGTATTCGGAAATTTAATTGTGATCTCTGGTCTAATTATCTATTGATTTATGATGACATAAAAATGAAACAAACAATTTTTATATACCAAACTCTATAAGAAATGTTAAAAAGGAAAATTGGTTGCTGTTGGCAGGTACATATTTTTAGAATTCTTGATATGGGACATTTAAAAATCGAAAGATAAAGAAAGTTATAGAGGATAATTATGTTTCCATTTTAAACAAATTCTATTTAGTTGACTGATTCGATTGGTTTGGTAGTGGTTTTTTTTGTGGTTGTGAATACGGATAATTTTGTTTGTTTTCCATAAGTTGATCAAAGTAATAATAATTCATTAAGTAGTTACAAAAAAATTATATATATTAATTATATATGTAAGTGTAATATGATGATAAACCTACTTTTATCAACTGCTCACGAGCCCTCGTATCCTAGCGTTACTATGTCGCCCACGATCTTATACATATTTTTCTATTTCAAGCTCAAATATATATGAACCTGGCAGAAGAAGTAGTAGCAGTAGTAGAAGAGTAGATGTTGAGTGGTAGTAGTAGAGTAGTTAAAGCTTTAAGACTGTGTGTTTTATTTTTATTTTTTTTTATTTTCACTTAATCAATCAAGCCTTTAATGCCCACAGCCGATCAAGAGCAACTCATTACAGTGTAGAGATTACATTAACATTTGTTACGGTAGACCACCATCGTAAGTCTTCGAACATTTGTTAACCGCAAATATCGAAAAAATTTTTATTGTATTCAAAAATATTTCATTAACTTTTCAAAACTTAACCTAAGAGAAAAAGTGCAGAATAATAATAATAAATAAAATAAGAATTCAACTAAAATTTTATGGTAATGAATAATACATCAACAATAACAAAAACAACAGAAACTGTTATGTTAGGAAACAAAAAAACGGTTGGTTGAGGCATTAAAAAGTAAAAAACTCTATATTGTAATTCTTTTTACTACAGAACTAAGATTTAAGTATAATGGTTCTAATTTCTGGATATTGGACATATAAAAAGGAGTGATTATCAGAATTCCTTTATTTTAAAATATTATACAAACACATGTTTATCAATTACCAAATATGACAAATAATTAAAGATTTCAAAGTAGGAAATATTTCCAATTAAAGCAATATTTAAACGCCTTATTTTGCAAAGTAAAAAAATTAACTAAATGCTGAAATTATGAGTATGAGTGTGTCAACAGTATTGAAATTCAACTACTCTGATTCATTCGTACTCACTACAACATTGATTTATAAGTACAGGCTGCAATGAGTATGAGTACAATGTTGACATCGAACTCATAACGTTCGAAATATGTCATACACACAACCTTCTTGTGAGTATTGTAGTGTTCGAACGCGAATCATACTTGTTTTGGAATTCTTCCAAATATTGAGTAAAGTAGAGTCGAAATCAACATCAAGCGTATTATTAAGTATGAGTACGATGAGTACTTCAACTTTGAATATGAGTAGTATGAGTATGATATTAAAAGAATTATGAATGCGTATAAGTATCAAATCTACTCATCGTTTTGAATACTCATTGCTGATCTCAGATATATATGTTCCTTTTACTCTTCTAGGTCCATTCTATTGCGGAACATTTGTGGTAACAAAATATCTAACTAAATGCGATGTCGAGCATCTCATCTAAAGTTAAGATTTTAGCTCCCTGTCAGGAAACAGATGCTAACCTAGATATGGAGCACTCTTATTTATATTTTAGCAGCCAAAAATATAGTACAATATAATTAGATTATTGAAACTCAAATAGCGCCTGTCAAAATATAAAATAAATCGCCCACAAGAAACAGGAAAAGATGAGGCGCACGCCAAAGTTTGGTTACTCAAAATGGATATGGACACAACTGGATTTTATATATTCTATAACTTCAAATAGATACATATACATACATACATACATAATTGGCCATTACAATCTTTCAGTAAGGATTACGGCCTAGCTTTTCACACCACTCATGTTGTGTGCCTTAATTTTATACGTGAGTGGCGGGACCTACAGTTTAACGTCGACTCCGAACGACAGATTTTTAAGAAACTTTTTCATGGCAGGTTTATTTACCCTCAGAGTTTTTGCCAGAAATCTGCTGAGAGGAAGTCGCCGAAGAAATATTTTTTTTTCATATTTCGTTTCGATGTCTGGCCTGGACTTTACGTCTAATAAGCGAACACACTACTAACTAGACTACGGCCACGACAAATAGGTAATTTGGTTTATGATAAAAGAGAACCCCCAAAATAATAATACTACGAGCGTGTTAGACTTAACTGCTTTTCTTTGGTATAACGGAAGCAAAGGTAAAAAATGTTCGCTAGGTCCAGGTACTGGTGTTGTAGATACGGAAGACATTTACAACGTCAACATACTGCTAGTTAAAATGTTGCCAGAAGGACCGACCTTATCCAACACCAACTGTTCATGCTATAGAGCACGCAGATTAATCTGAAGCATTGTCGAGCTGCTACAAACAATCTGTGAAACTTAGCAACAGATTATCTGATCACAGGCATCAAATATAAACTTTGTATTCAAAATGGAGAGATAAAAGGTTTCTAGGGCGCAGAATAGCAGGCAAATTCCTGGAAGAATCAAGTAAGCCAAGTAGTACAGTCTAGTCGTAATTTTTTTTAAATATTTCTTTGCGACAGTATAGTACGGCTACTGTGAAGCAAGATTGAAAGATTTCGAAGGTAAAAGTCTATATATTGCCTCAGATTATAAAATCTATTCTCTAGCTCTTTGACAAAGTTCAGCTCTGAAGGGAATCGATTATAAATTTAGTGGGTGGGATTGAGCTGATATATATTATGTAATTAAAAAAGCCTTACCATTGGGGACCATTTTGCACAGGTAACCAGAACCGAATAGAATTTTTAAGAAATTAGTGCTGCAGTATAAAGAGTGGCTTGTCACATCATGGCTAACTGCGATGTTCCACACGTGCACAAAAATTTTGAAAAATGCTTAGAGGAGGAGATTAATCCCTTTTGTTATTATTTTATTATTGCGGCAGTTTGATATTACGGAAGTGGATAAGCGCTTTAAATTACTAGACCTTAGTTTGTGAACAAAATTGTTCACTAAGAAGTGACGAATAAAGTCACCATAATCACTATATGCTGTATCTGTTTCCAATCGACATGTTTATCTGAACTTGACATCTTTGTGAGGAGGAATAGAGCTTATGTATTACTTTTTTCTTCGGAGTACTGTACACTGGTAGTCAGTCAGATTTTTATAGGCATTTAAAGAAAGGAAAAGAATAGTACACAGAAAATGTTTTCATATTTAAATATTTGACATTTAATTCGAAAGTTTATTGGGGAAATATTATAAAACAATTTTTTTAATATAAATATCAGCTCTTCATGTTTTTCGACAGTGTCCTCTGTCTTGTCCTAAAAAAGGGAGACCCTATGATATGCGCTAATTACAGGGGTATAAGCCTTCTCCCTATCGCATATAAGGTTCTTACAGGCGTATTGTGTGAACGACTGAAGCCACTCGTCAAAACACTGATTGGACCTTATTACTGCGGCTTCAGACCTGACAAGTCCACCATCGACCAGATATTCACACTACGTCAAATACTGGAAAAGACCCACGAAAAATAAGTCGACATACACCATATTTTTGTCGACTATAAGGCAGCCTTCGATAGATAAGGCTATGCAGAATGACGTTGAGCAATTCCTACAGCTCCGTCAAAATTGGAATAGACCTCTCCGAACCTTTTGATACCAATCGAGGTTTCAGACAAAGCGACGCCTTATCATGCGACCTCTTCAACTTCGTCATGGAGAGTGTTCTGTGAAAGGCGGGAGCGCATCGCAATGGCACTATTTCTCAAAAAAGCGTCCAGTTGCTTGCGTATGCTGACGACATTGACATCATAGGGCGTACTAAGCGAGATGTTACTGCTGCCATTAGTGCTATTGAACGGGAGTCTACTAAGATGGGTTTGGCAGTAAAACAAAGTATATGTTATCTACAAGTAGAGACGTGCGGTGTATTGATTCACAGACTACGGCCGATAACTATACTTTCGATATAGTCAAGGAATTAATTTATCTTGGCTTCGCCGTTACCACCAAAAATGATGTCTGTCTGGAGATTAAGCGTAGAATCACTTTTGCCAACAGGTGCTATCTCAATAGGCAATTGAGTAGCAGAGACCTCTCTCATACGACAAAATTATTACTCTACAAGACGCTCATCCTCCACGTGCTTCTTTATGGCGCAGAAACATGGACCCTATTAAGCACTGATGCAGCAGCTCTGAGAGTGTTCTAGAGAAAAGTACTACGTAAGATCTTCGGTCCACTACGAGTTGGCGATGATTTCCGCATTCGATGCAACAATGAGCAGTATGAGCTCCTCAACGCCATTGACGTTGTGCAGCGTATTAATATCCAGCGGCTGCGCTGGCTCGGTCATGTCGCTCGAATGGAGGAGGATGCTCCGGCGAGACGGGGATCTGCGGAAGTCGGCGAAGAGAACGACCTTGTATCCGTTGGAAGGACCAAATCGAGGAAGCCCTGTCATCGATTGGTGTGACCAACTGGCGTAGGCGCGCAAGAAGCAAAGGCGCCTGGAAGAGGTGTTACGGCAGGCCGAAATCCGTTAATCGGGTTGTTATGGCCAATTAAGTAAGTAAGTAAGTAAGATATTTTGAAGAGATATTTTTAACATTGAGTCGAATTATGTACATCAAGTAAAACATTGAATTTGCTCTATATTAGTTTTTTTTTTTTTTATTTGTGTATAAGTATGATATTAATTATAGACTTCTTGTGCCTAAAATGATTTTAACTGCCAAATTATTTTTCTGCACTATTTTGTTTTTTCTTAACATTTAATAGTAAGAGTCTTGGATTTCCTTATTTCCTACTTCGAATTATTAAACAATTTGTGACATTCGGTAAATAAATAACAAGGTTTAAACGTTTAACATTTTTATGAAATAATAACAGAAATAATGTTGTTGTATGGTTTAAAAATTATTATTGTACTCAAAAAGTAAAGGATTTTATGGTGAGGGGAGGAATAGATTAAGGGATGTTGTTGTTAATAAAGAGCTGTGAAAAAAGCATTCATAAAAATTAAATGAATAAAGAAAAATAATGATAAGAAATATAAATGAATATGTGGTTTAAATACGCAACAAAAATATTAATTTGAGAAATGTATGTAGAAGAAGAGTATATGAAGACGGCATCTTATATGAAAAAATATTGATAAATAAATGAAGCCAAAATTGCAATAATAGTAGAGTATTATAAAGAAGGACGTAAGTAGTTTAAAATTGACTTTATTGACTGTCTGGTATGGAAGACTATAATGTGATTTGAAAGTGTTTACACAAAATTACCTCTTGTGCGGGTACAGCATAATTGCCCTGTATGGTAAATGCTTGCCCATTAGCCAAAATGACAGGACCTGATACTTGGGGTTTTGGCCTGTAAGGGATGGTAGCACCTCTGGGAGGCGACTGTAAGTGAATACAAAAACAAAATTATTGATGATATTTATAAAATGTTAAAATTGTGTATAGGGATACATACCTCCAACATAACGAGACAAATTTGATAGATGCATTGGGTTATTTGTTCAGCTGTACCACTTAATGTAACGGCGCGTTCAGTTGAATTTGGTAACATTTCACTAGCCACCTGAATGGAACAGCCTGTTGTCTGGCGTATTTCTTTAATTTTTGAACCACTTTTGCCTTAAGTAAAATTAAATGTTAAATTAATATACATGTATGTAGATGCATAGTTTTATTTTTATTTATTTTAAATAAAATTAGTAACAATTTATTGTGAAAAAACTTACCAATTAACGATCCACATTGACTGGCAGGCACAATCAAACGTATAGGTATTTGAGTTTTACCACCTTTACCTACATCATTATTAAACTGAGAGCACCACTTTGAAGAAACGAAAATAGAAGGTAAAACATATGAATAACTTGCGTTTAATAAAACTTAATTCTTATACAAACCTCTTCAAATTTCTTGGTAATTAAAGTAAATGCCGAAAAAATTGCACTAGTTGTACCAGACACCGTGACAATACGCTCCGGACAAGAACCATCAGATATATTGATTTTTGCCCCTGACTACAAGAAACATTAGAAACAGCATTTAATAACAAAAAAATGTGAAAGATATTAGCAAATAAACAATTTCACAAACCTCTTCCCGAAACCTGTTAACAATTTCACCCTTTTTGCCGATAATACTTCCAACTTCCTGCAAATAATAAAAAAGTATAAACATTAAAATCAATCGCAAATCATTAAATGCTCTGTCAAGTACTTTAAAGCAAATATACTTAAAACTTAAGTACTAGAAAATTACAACTTTGTACTGAATTACTAGGTATTATACTAAAAAAAAATATGTAAAGGCGAAAATTCAGTTTTGTAGTCATTTAATTTAAATTTGACAAGAAACAATTAAAAGATAAGGACCTACATGCGTATTATACACGGTACATAACAAAGATCAGCAATGAGTATTCAAAAAGATGTGTAAATTCAAATCATACTCATAATTTCTGATACTTAAGCGCATTCATACTTATTTTAATATCATACTCATACTACTCATATTCAAAGTTTGAAGTACTCATCGTACTCATACTTAACAATACACATGATGTTGTTGATTTCGATTTACTCAACATTTATAAGAATCACAAAATAAGATGATTCGCGTACGAACACTACAATACTCACTAGAATGTTGTGACTGTAAGACTGTAAATTCTGATAAATGCTTCAAATCACTCGAATCATTTATGAGTATTAAAGGGTGATTTTTTAGCTATTATCTTTTTGGCAACACTGGTCTAAACAGCTCACGCACGTTTCGTGTTTAGTTTCACTGTCAAACATCTTCAGTATAGTCTATAATTTAACCATGAATCGTCTTACAAACGAACAACGCTTGCAAATCATTGAATTTTATTATAAAAATGCGTGCTCTGTTAAGAAACTTCATCGCGCGCTTCTTCCATTTTATGGTCAGTTTAATCGACCCACTGAAGCGGCTATTCGGGATACGTAAATAAGCAGAATTGTCGATTTTGGATTGAAGATCAGCAAGAAGCATTGCAAAAGCTACCAATGCATCCAGAAAAAGTCACAGTTTGGTGCGGTTTATGGGCTTGTGGCATCATTGGACCGTACTGCGATGCTGCGAATCGTAACGTAACTGTGAATGGTGAGCGCTACCGTGAGATGATATCCAACTTTTTTTTCCCCAAAATCCAAGAGCTTGACTTGCATGACATGTGGTTTTAACAAGACGGTGCCACATCCCACACAGCACGAGTAACAATGGACTTATTGAGAGGCGAGTTCGGTGAACATTTTATTTCACGTTCGGGACCGGTCAATTGACCGCCTAGATCGTGCGATTTAACGCCTTTAGACTATTTTTTGTGGGGCTATGTTAAAGCTCATGTCTATACTGACAAGCCCGCTTCAATTGACGCATTGGAAGACAACATTGAATCATTTATTCGTGCGATTCCGGCCGAAATGTTGGAAAGAGTATGCCAAAATTGGACTAAGCGGATGGACCATTTGAGGCGCAGTCGCGGTCAACATTTGCATGAAATAATCTTCAAACATTAAATTATATGGACCGTACTATCGATTCAAATAAAGATTTCATGCATTTTTCTGAATTTTATGTGATTTTTTTTTAATTTTCCTATAGCTCTTAAAAAATCACCCCTTATAAGTATTTTTCGAAATTTATGAATCTGAATGAGTAGGCGTATGAATCAAACATATTTCGAATGTTATGAGTTTGATGTCAATGTTGTACTCATACTCATTGCAACCTGTACTTATAAATCAATGTTGTAGTGAATACGAATGAATCAGAGTAGTTGAATTTCAATACTGTTGACTCGCTCATACTTATGAGTAGCGAATAAACGATTCATTGTTGATCTCTGGTACATAAGGTGCATGAGTAAATGAATAAATAAATTTGAAATAATTTCCAAATACTCTTCTTTTTAGATACATTCTTTTAATTTCGTGGGAACCATAATTTCAGTATGGATATTTTCAAAACTTGAGTTTTTCAACGTCACATGACGATGAAAAACAAAACATACATACTTACATATTTGTATCTGGTACAGACACATGGTTTTGGTAGATTTTTTATAAGCATATATAGTAGTATATTGACATATATGTATATGTATGTATGTACATATATACATACGTACATATATGTATTTCAGACAACATTACACATGTGTTGTTAATCTGCTGTAGCAAACAATTGCAATTCATATAAATCATTATTTTATAATTCTTTTTCTAGTAGAAAATACATGACATGCATCTTATTGTATATGTATGTACATATGTAAGTAACAGAACATCTTCAATTTATATGTTTCTCCGTTTGTCCATTATACATGCAAAAGTACCGTTGATGTAAAATTACAAAAAAAGAAGGAAAAATACAAAGCGTAGACTCAACGAAATAATGCAATTTAAAAGAAAAATATATTAAAAGATAACCATACTGTACGACGATATACTAAATGTCTACTGATTAGTAACTGAAGCTCAAAAACACTACATACATATATATGAAGAACCAAAGAAAGGCGAAAGAAAATCACGAAATAAAGAAAAATAAATTAAAGTTTATCTTCAGTTGCATGTGAAAAACAAGAACAGACGGCGTACTCTTCTCGAAGTAAATAAGAAATGAAGCGTATAAGGAGCACTATTAATTGTAATGCAAAAAGTAATCGGCGCTTCTTTATTGCCTTCTTTGTGTTTACTTGTATTTGCATCTGTATTAATTTAAGTCTCTAAACATTTTACGTTCTGTATGTGATATTCTGTAAAAATGTTGAAGTGTTAAAAAGGTTTGTGTGCAATCCCCATGGGCATTTCTATCATGTCGAACGGCACTGTCATATGTGTTTTGACAACAAGGCAAACTTGTAACTCTTAATTAGACTTATTGTTATGTGACATGGTCCAGTAGGTAGTGTGTTGGCTTATTAGATGTAAAGCCCGGGTTCGAGTCCCAGGCCAGACATCAAAACGAAATATGAAAAAAAAAAATATTTCTTAGGCGACTTTCTCTCAGCAGTTTTCTGGCAAAAACTTTGAGAGTAAATAAGCCTGCCATGAAAAAGTTTCTTAAAATCTGTCATTCGGAGTCGACGTTAAACTGTAGGTGCCGTCACTCACGTATAAAATTAAGGCACACAACATGATTGGTGTGAGAAGCTAGGCCGTAATCCTGACTGAGCGGGTGTAACGGCCAATTATGTATGTATGAATGTTATGTGTGTGAAGATAAATTCTAATTTAACTAGTAAAGACAAAAACCAAAAAATTTAACAGAGCTGATGTTAAGGTTAACAGGGCAATGTTAAGTGGTTAACAGAAAATACGAAAAATAGTCAAGAAGAAGAAGAAATCACCCAAATATACGACATCAGAGAATGGAATACCTATTCCAAACATTTAAAATTGTGCTCCAAACGTTCTCGAGTGGCCTTTAAAAATTGCAAAATGTAGACAAAAAATGTCTGGATAGGATGATCGATATTATGGGAAAATTGGACTTACTGCAGGCATACCACTATGTACAAATTGTAGCCTAAGGTGTCCCCAATTAAACCCAATAAGTGGTATTCCCAAATAAACTTGAGATATCGGGCTTCAAATACTCCCTATGTTAACATAGTAGGACAGTGTCTTGGTAGGATGATGGATATTGTGGAAAGATGGGACTTGCTGCAGACCTCCCACTATATACAAATTGTAGCCTAACATACATAATTGGTCATTACAACCCTTTATTCAGGATTGCGACCTAGCTTCTTACACCACTGATGTTGTGTATGGTAATTTCATACACGAGTGGCAGGACCTACAGTTTAAAATCATTTCCGAAAGACAGATTTGTAGGAAACTTTTCATGGCAATTTTATTTACTCTCAGAGTTTTTGCCAGAAATTTGCTGAGAGGAAGTAACCGAAGAAATATTTTTTTATATTTTGGTTTGATGTCTGACCTGGGCCTCATCTCTAATAAGCCAACACACAACCTACTAGACCACGGCGGCTTAAGTGGTTAACAGAAAATATGAAATATAGTCAAGGAAGAAATCATCCAAACATGCGTTCATATAATTGGGGACACCTTAGGCTACAATTTGAACATTATTTTTCCATAATATCAATCATTCCATCCAGACATTCGTAAAACAAATACATTTTTTCTTCTAAATTTTGTAATTTTTAAAAGAATTTCCGTATTACCAGAGCTGCTGTGTCACGCAGGAACGTTTGGGGCACAATTTTAAAGAAATGGAATAGGTATTCCATTCTCTGATATTGTATATTGGGATATCACAAAGCCATTGTCATCACACACACATATATAATGTATGTGAAGATAAATTCGAAATTGAAAATCCAAGACGCAAACTATAAATTTTAGAAGCGCAACATTTGGCGTTAACAGAGCAAAATTTGCTATTCACAGAGCACTGTTAACTGTTTAACAGTGGCAATAAGTAGGTTAGTCTTCTACTTTACATTATTGCAGACTATTGACAGAATATGTAATTCTCATTATGATTATATGTAATTATTTGTGAATAAAAGTGCTGAAATGTAAAGAATGGTGGGTGGGGGAGGGGTCAAATTTTTTCAACTCTCAAAATTATTACAGTTATCCCACTACCACGGTTCGAAAGAGGACCCTATGGACAACCATTTGCATATAGTCGGGTAGGTGTACTATACAAAATGGCCACTGATCTTCTAGAGAATTTTCTAGCAAAAAATTGATAGTTTCAGAGCCAATTTTCGTAATACCATCTTACATTATATGTGACCTTATTGCTGATTATATTAAAAGGGCTTGGAACCATCCTTTGAATATGGTATGGTACTGATAGAACTTGTGGATATCCTAAAATTAGCTCCTAAACAAGTGGGCTTGTACAAATGGATACTGTTAAACAGCTAACAGTGCTCTGTTAAGGGCAAATTTTGTGCTGTTAAGAGAAAATTTTGCTCTTTTAGCGCTAAATGTGGCGCTGCTAAATATCATGGATTGCGTCTTGGGTTTTTCAAGTTCGAATTTAACTTCATTCTTTATAGTTTCCATTATGTTTTTCGTTCTTTGTATGCCTTTTTTTTCTCTCTCTCTCTATAGGTATGGAAGTTGAAATATTCTCATAGTTTTGTTAATTAGCCTAGGTTGCGCAATGCAAGCGACGTAAACAAGATAAATTTGTTCGACTACACTTTATTGGAGACGTGGTTGCTTATATTTGTGCTTAATTTTCAGCTTTACATCGGTTTTTTATTTTTACATTACACTTGGCCAACAAAATAATTTGCATAAAGGTGTTGTTATTCTCGATATAAGTTTAATTAAATTTACACTTCATCTTTGAGTACATTTCTTTAAATAGTTTCATTGCAATTATTTAATTTGTTTCCAATAATAACTGTACAAAACTAAAGTTCGTAAATTTAATAAAGATATGCAGCAAAAACACTCGGAACTTGTATTTTAAGTTAAATAAAGGATATGAAACGCATTGGTAGGAATAAGTTGAGTTAATCGATAACACGTTTATTGAATGCAATTCTTGGTCACCTAGCAACTCCTTTACAGGACCACCTCGATTTGATATAGAAAATCAACTGTCAGAATTTACAAAGCAAAATGCATTGGTAAACAATTTCAGTGATACGGCTAATCCTATGTTCAGATATGCACTTTAATTGAGTCAATATTCGGTTTATTGAGTACAATATTTTAAGTGTTCAGACATAACATTAAACGCCGTTCAGCTGCTTATTCATTTGACAGCTGGTAAACAAAACAGCTGGTTGTTTCAACAACATTGTTTTTTTTTTGTCGTTGTTGACATTTGAGTCGTCAAATATCAACAGAAAGTGTTCGGGTAAATGTAATATGAGCACTGAATATACTTATAACAGTGTTGCATTTTATGTTTTACTCAATATTATAAAAATTTGCGTATTTACGTATTTCGCAATAATTACTTGAAACTTTATATGAAATATTGGTGCTCAATAATGACGTTTAATGCGATTTACGCAATAAAGGTGCATATCTGAACACCGTATAACAAACTCATAACAGGCATTTGCCTCTAATGATCTAGTATACATAAAACAGGAAAACTGTGTGTAGAATGTTTCGTAAATAAAATACTGTTGCTGTTTCTGAAACGCCTGCATTTTATCATAATTTCTATTTGATTTTAATTTAAATCACAAAACATGTTTGTAAAATGTAGTAAAAATTCTATACGACATTAGATAAAATAAGTTTAGTATTAAAAGACAACGTGTAACCACTTTGAAGGCAAATCCTTTCTTGCTTATATTTCCATCCGTTTTTGGAAAAAAGTCAGCTTCTATAAAAGAAAATTTATCACCAGTAACTAATGAAACTTGCAGCCAAGTTCAGTCTACAAATTGGATAAACAAGAAGGTCCTTCTTCGAAGCTTCGGACAAGTCATTATCAGTGAGTACTGATTGGCGTTATCCTTATGAAATTCAATTATCTCCTTTTTTACAACGAGTTTTTTCGCTACTCATAAGTGCTCATGAAATTTTGAGTATGAGTGAGTTAACAGTATTGAAATTCAACTACTCTAATTCATTCGTACTCACTGCAACATTGATTTATAAGTACAGATTGCAATGAGTATGAGTACAACGTTGACATCAAACTCAAACAATTCGAAATATGTTTGATTCATACGCCTTCTCATTTAGATTCATAAATTTAGAAAACTACTTATAATACTCATCAATGATTCGAGTGATTCGAATCATTCAACAAAACTTTATAGTCTTAGTTGTTGTTGCAGTTAAAAGCAAAAAAGAAGACAGAAAACCAAAACCTTATGTAATCACATCTGTTTAAAATTCGACCTTTAAAAAATATTCATAATTTTAGTAGCCTGGATTATTTCCGCATTTGATGAAGCAGAATTTAAAATATGTATATATGAAGTATGTGTTGCGTCCATTTTTATGCTAGAGTCAAGCAATCCTATTTTATTAAATTTCAATTCTATTTGCATTTTGCTAGTGATCTTAATAATCAATTGATTGCAAGCAAAAATAATATGAAGTTAATTCTTGGATCAAGAGCGGTATCAGTTCGAATAAATATTAACTGAAAGGTGAGGCTTTAAGCCCTTTTACATAAAATACATATGTACATATATAATTGGTCATTACAACCCTTCAGTCAGGATTACAACCTAGCTTCTCACACCACTTAAGTTGTGAGTGTTAATTTTTTACATGAGTGGCGGGACCTACAGTTTAAAGTAGACTCCGAACAACAGATTTTTGAGAAATTTTTCATGGCAATTTTGTTTACTCTGAGTTTTTGCCAGAAATCCGCTGAGAGGAAGTCGCCGAAGAAATATTTTTTTTCATATTTCGTTTTGATGTTTGACCTGGGATTTGAAACGAGGACTTACGTCTAATGAGCCAACACACTACCTACTAAACTTGTATATTTATTATTAAATTAAATTTTATATTTTATTTAAATATTAAATATTGTTAATATACAAAATGCAATGCGCAGAAAATTTTTAACGAAGAAAACCACATAGAACTCGCCAAAAACTGTCCTGTATACATATGTATATACATATATGTATGTGTGTATGTATTCGAAAATAGAAGCAAAAAATTATTTTTCTCAAAAAAAAAAAAACAAATTGCAAATGGAAATGAATAAAAGGCTGATATAAATAATTAGATTCAAATATTAATTATATTTAATTATTTTTACTAATTTATAATAACAAGACGACAGACAACTACAACTGATTATTTTAATTTTTAATTTTCTTTTTTCTCAATGTTGTGCAAAAACATGCATGCATTCAGTCTTAATTAATATCTGCATAGTGCAGACAGCGACACACAAAATAAAAGCAGCATTAAAAATATATGTATTTCTATGTAAACAAAAATAAATTTTATAATTATTAATTCTGCCTAAGAGCGCTAACTTCTTTATTGATTTCCTGTTAGTCTTACACGATGTTCAGATATGCACCTTTATTGTGTAAATCGCAATAAAAGCCATTATTGAGCTCAATATTTCATATAAAGTTTCAATTAATTATTGCGCAATAAATACGCAAATTGTGATAATATTGAGTAAAACTTAAAATGCAGCCTTGTCATAAGTATGTTCAGTGCGCATTTTACAATTATCCGAACACTTTCTGTTGATATTTGACAACTCAAATTTCAACAATGAAAAAAAAAAATATGTTTTGTTTACCATCTGTCAAATGAATATTGAATAAGCAGCTGAACTGCGTATATTGTGATGTCTGAACACTTAAAATATTGTACTCAATAAATCGAATATTGACTCAATAAAAGTGCATATCTGAACTTAGTATTAAATCAAAAGATTTAATGTTTGGATTTTGTTTTAAATTCCGTAATCGTCAACAACAGCCTTTTTAAAACAGTGCTGAAGCTCAAATTAGCCCATTATCGACGAATAGTAAATGATAAATATCATTTCGCTAACACTATAAATCCAAACTTTATTGAAACTTTTCATGGGAATTTTATTTACACTGATAGTTCTTACCAGAAGACTGTTGTGGGGAAGTCATCTAAGAAATATTTGTTCAAATTTCGTTCAGTTCGATTTGTCTGTCGATTGATCAGCAATGAATCGTTTTTTCGCTACTCATAAGTACTCATGAAATTTCGAGTATGAGTGGGTCAACAGTACTGAAATTCAACTACTCTGATTCATTCGTACTCACTACAACATTGGGGTTGTAATGAGTACAATTTTGACACCAAATTCATAACTCAGATTCATAAATTCGGAAAAAGACTAAAGACAGAAAGCAAAGCAAACACACAACCTTTTAGTGAGTATTGTAATGTTTGTACGCGAATCATACTAATTTTTTGGTTTTTGTTGAGTAAAGGAGAGTCGAATTCAACAACACCTTGCGTATTGTTAAGGGTACGATGAGTACTTCAAACTTTGAATATGAGTAGTATGAGTATGATATTGAAATAAGTACGAATACGTATAAGTATAAGAAATTAGGGGTATGATTCGAATCTACTCATCTTTTTAAATACTCATTGCTGATCTCTGACTCTGATAGTTTTTTCTAGAAGGCTGCTGGCCGGTTGTAATGTATTAGCCTTTGAGAGAATTCATCAAAATTTAATTAAAAGCCCACATTTTTGTTTGTTTTTTATTGTCATTGCTGTTGCAATATTTATCTTAATGTACATCGACAGGTGGATTTGCAACAATAACTTGACAAAAATAAAATTCATATTCCCGACAAATGCAATGAAAAACAGTGCAATGCTGCAATAAGTGACTCGTAAATCTAGCAACAAGATTAAAAGCAACAAACAAATTTATCACTGTTTTTCCCTTGTTGTATGTTTGAAATGAGAAATGGTGTTGTCCTGTGTTACGATGCATCATCGTTATCTAATGCCACAGTGTAGGAACGATCGGTCGGTCTCAAACGTCAGGAATTTCAACCATATTATTACATGAAGCGTAAAAATTGGCAAAGTATCGTAAAATACTTGTACAACAAAGTTTACAAGACGTATAAAATCTGAACTGATTATAATTACTTATGCGAACATAGTATGTATGTGTTATTCGCTGTTAGGCAGGCCATGTGAGAAGATTTCATTAAAAACAATACCATATTTATTTACTGTGGTTAATGAAATTGCAAAAAGCAAAATATTATTGCTAAGACTAGTGAAATTTAATTGTAGACTGTTCGCAAATATTAGATGAAAATCTTTAAATTTTCATTGTTATTTCAGAAATATTTTGGAAAATAGAATTAAGTTGAATTAAATTTGAAATAAAAAAAAATATATTTTAACTAAAAATGGGATATTCGATTATGTTTATATTATGTATATACATATATATATGTACATATGTATATATATACATAAATATAAAACCACTACATTGCGATTTGGTTTTAGGACATGAAATGAAAAGTGGTCTATGGATTCAGAGTGAATTACATTCAAATAATTATTGAAAGTTACGTATAAAATAATTGAAAATCTGTCGATAATGGTGGAACATGGTGAGAATAGCAACAATTGCACTTCGGAATGATACAGCTTAAAATATTAAAAAAAAAAAACAAATAAAAGGAATCAAATTAGAAACATGTACATATTTTCGAAAAAAGAGATAGGTTGTGTGAGATAAATTAATTCGTTCAGTTTTAAACAAAGTACAGGGTTGTAAATTCCTAATAAAGGGTCCGCCATCTAACGTTTTTTTCAACTAGTGCTTATTTCGGGAATGGTAACACTTAGCTCATGTCTGAGTTGACAGATAATTAGTTTTATCCTTCCGCTGAACGAATATGGTTGTGTATACGCTTGAACAACGCTGGGATCTGGGCCTGCGATCGACTTACAGAAGATGCCAATTTTGGCAAAAGAAAATCATCTTTTCAGATGAAGCTCACTTTGATCTTGGCGGGTATGTAAACAAGCAAAATTGTCGTATTTGAGGCACAGAAAACCCGCACGCATACATTGAAAAGCCGATGCTCCCAAAACGAGTCAGTGTTTGGTGCGGATTTTGGTCCAGAGGCATAATTGGGCCATGAGCAAGGAGTGACCGTTACAGTCAATGGCGATCGTTATCGGGCCTTGTTGAACGAATTTTTGTTCACAAAAATTTAAAAGGAGGATATTGGCAACATTTGGTTTCAACAGGACGGCGCTACGTGCCACACAGCCGAAGCTACATTCGATGTTTTGCGCCATGTTTTTGAAGATCGTATTATCAACCGCAGAGCTGATGTCGTTTGGCCACCTCGTAGCTGCGATTTGACACCGTTGGACTATTATTTGTGGGGTGCCGTCAAAGAGAAGTGTTACGCCGACAAGCCAGAGACAATTGACGTTTTAAAGGACAATATTCGTGAAGCCATTGGTGAAATACAGCTGCACACAATCGATAATGTGCTTAAAAATTGGACCGATCGTGTAGGCTACTGCATGGCCAGCCGAGGCAGCCATTTGAATGAAATTATTTTCCATTATTAACCGGAAGGATTGTACTTTCAAATAAAAAAAGAAATTTGAGAAAATATTCAGTAGTTTTTTTTTAAAGCATTTAAAAAAAGTTATTTGGCGAACCCCGTACAATGAATGGTGCTGTTCTTGAACTAGGTAATTCCTTTAACGATTTAGGAATAATTTTCGATTGTAAATTGGACTTCAGAAATCATATTACATCAACTATTAGCAAAGCTACATTTATCCTGGGATTTATCAAATGATGGGCTAAAGAGTTTTCTTATTGAGAAAAATATTTTAAGTGTTCAGACATGATAATATACGCAGTTCAGCTGCTTATTCAATATTCATTTGACAGCTGGTAAACAAAACAGCTGGTTGTTTCAACAACATTGTTTTTATTTTGTTTTGTTGTTTTTTTTTTGTTTGCCGTTGTTGACATTTGAGTTGTCAAATATCAACAGAAAGTGTTCGGATACTGATAATATGCACACTGAACATACTTATGACAGTGCTGCATTTTAAGGTTTACTCAATATTATAACAATTTGCGTATTTATTGTTCAATAATTAATTGAAACTTTATATGAAATATTAAGCTCAATAATTGCGATTTAAGCATTAAAATTGCATGTCTGAACATAGTATAGCGCTGACTTCTATCTTATTGGGTACTTATAATAATGAAAAACAATTTATCTGCCCGTTAAAATCCTTACTTTAGTTAACGGCAAGTTGTAACAACGGCCCTAAATGTGTCTTTCCACAAATTTTCTTTAACAATTTGATTTTCGCATCATTTCATTTAAATTTCTTTTGTTTTGGTCTCACATCGACTAAATTAAATAAATAATTTATATTCTATCATGTTCATATAATTTTGTTTAATTAAACTTTCAATTGGTCGAACAACTCTCGTTGTCGGCTTTTAGGGAACGAGATTTTCGTTTAGAAATTGTTCGCTTTTTGGCATTAATTCAAAAACATAGGGTAAAAATATCGTTAATAAAAAAATAAATAAATAAATAAGGTGAAAATACAAATAAAAAAAACGTCTTGTGGTCTGGTGGATACGTGTATTGGATATGTTCTTTCGGCCATTCGCTTTATCAAAAGATGGAGTGCCATTTCTTTTGCTGTAAAAATAAAAATATTTATAATTATCTGTATCTCTTCGGTTGTTTGTTTTGTCTTTATAAAATGCACTCATAAGAGTGATATGTACTGCGTGTACATATGTATGTAGTTGTCTGGTATTTTATTTATTTATTTATTTATTCGAATTTTAATTTGTATTTTAAACTATTTATGTAAATTTGTTTAGTTCGATTTGTGTGACTAATGCAGACGGTCATCATCAAAAAATTGTTGGTCTCCTCTTTATTTTAAATATAGTTGCTTTTAAACGTATGCATGTTGTGCACTTTAATTTTATTTATTTTTGTCATTCAAAAAGTAAAATGATGTCTTTCAGTCTATTTACTGAAACAATAAATATGTATATTTTTTTAGGAAATTTTGCACATATTAGAAGTTATTGAAACATTGGAAAAAGTTAATTTCATTTCTTAATTTAAGTTTACTTTCATCTGAATAGGAAAAACTGTATTCATCTGAAGTGTTTTCACATTGCGAAATGGCCAATTAAAAACGAAAGAAATTTCACCATTCCAAATAATGGCGGATGTTAGTAATATAGTTTAATTACAATAATTATCAGCATTTCATAGCACTCACTTTAAAATTTTTGTTTAGTTTTTCCATCTTTTATTTCATTACAACTCATTTTAACAATAAAATCAATGTTGAAAAATTTAGTACTTTAGTACTTTTTTCAGTACTTTTCAAAAATACCGCATTACCCCCGAGACGCTTTCAGTACTTTTTTTTATTATTACATATTTTATGTCTTGCGTTTTTCAACTATTAATGCAATGGCAACGTAATGCTAAATGTAGAATTAGTCTTCAGTCCCAGTCAGCCAAACGTACACGTGACGTACGTTCGTTTTTAGAATACGAAAAGAAATGAGAACAATTGCCGAACCGTAATGTAATTTCGGTAAGCATTTACATTGCTCTTCACATGCTAAAAACGAACGTAAGTTCCATTACGTTCCGTCGACGTTTGACTAAACGACGCTTTTACGTTTTTTTGCGTTTCGAATCAGTTATTTTTGTTTTGTATGTGAGGAACACGTATAAGTCGTTAGGTTGTCTGTAAATAAATAGTTTAGTATGTAGTGTGCTGGCTTACTAGATGTGAGCCCATGGTTCAAACCCCATGTCAGACATCTTCAACAAAACGAAAAATGAAGAAAGTATTTCATTATGTCAAAAACTCTGAGAGTAAATAAAATTCCAATGAAAAAATTCTCAAATCTGTCGTTCGGAGTCGACTTTGAACTGTAGGTCCCGTCACTCGTGTACAAAATTAACACACACAAAATAAGTGGTGTGGGAAGCTAGGTCCAGATTGAAGGGTTGTAATGACCAATTATGTATGTATGTATTTTTTTTTAAAGTACTATTTGATGCGAAAAAGTACTCTTTCAGTTATAGTTCAGTACCATTTTAAAATTTCAATTTTGCAACACTGACAATAATAAATAAATAAATATAATAACACAACATAACTTAACACATTTTCTTAAACCTCAGCAAACTTTATAAATTAAATTTATTTTTATTATTTTAATATTATAATTGTATTTAAATTGGGCCATAAAATTATAATTTCTTGAAAGGTAAACCTAATATGCCAGCAGCTTCAGTCTTCTAACGGCTTCTATTTAATCATAAAATATTACAGTGAACCATCAAAGATTCACAATCATTCTAAGAGTATTTCATTGTATGTTTGTAAAATTTCTATATTTAAATAACTTGAAGTTCACCATGATTGACTGTCATAAGTACAACAAGCTTGAGTTTACATACATACATAATTGGTCATTACAACCCTTCAGTCAGGATTACAATCTAGCTTCTCACACCACTTATGTTCTACGTTGACCTATAGTTGAAAGTCGATTCCGAACGAGAGATTTTTAAAGACCTTTTTCATGACAATTTTGTTACTCTTTGGGACATTATTACAACTAGCCGTTAGAGTTGGGTTTAGTTAAACACCTACAGATACAACCTACAGATAAAATAAAATTAACTTTTTCAAAAATATGGCAGAGTCGGAGCAATGTCGATAAAACTGCTCACTTGAACAAGTTTTTCTTTTGTTGTATTTATATAATATATGTATATTATGGCAAGTTCACACATAAACTTAACTTTAAAAGTTATCGGTAGGATGATCCTCCCTTTAGTTAACGGCAAGTTGTAATAATGGCCCTTAGAGTTTTGCCAGAAATCTACTGAGAGGAAGGCAGCGAAGAAATCTTTTTTCATATTGCGGTTTGTTGGAGGTGTCTGAGCTGGGTCTTGAACCGAGTGCACATGTATAATAAGCCAAGTTAGTATAATTTTTAATAAATTCTCTTTTATTTCCTTAACAAACTTTTGACTGAGGTCCAAGTAACAAAAACATATTTCTGGTTCCCATCTAAAGACGTTCTTTCTTTCCTATGATATAATATTAATATGTCAATCTTTTTCAAGATGAATCTCAACACATTTAATACTTTCGAGTATTGGTATCGAATATCCATTCATAAATAATATTAGATTCTAACCCTAATGTTTAAGTGGCATGTTTACGAGAATTAAATTTTTTTTTTGATTAATTTCAATATTCTTTTGTGTTAACCAGTGTTCAGCATTACCGCATTTATACCTGTCACAATGTCGTTATTAACATGGTTGTCAGAAGTCAAAGCAGTGTAAAAAGGGACCAAGGACACTCAGTTGTTTGTGTTACATCCGATTTTATATTGTATTTGTTAGACATACAATATTTTTTTTTATTAAATAAAAAGCCTTTATATGCTAAAATCTGTCAAATGATCGCACAACTTTTTCTCCAAATAATCTGAAATGACATTCACTAGTGGGTGGCATTGCGCTGGTCTTTCATATTTATTCAAAGGAGATTAACTTTTTAATAAACTGTTCGAATTATTATTTCGTTAAGGCTGAGAATGGATTTTTGTATAATAAAAATATCATTTCATGATGTAAGCATAGTTGCCAGAGGAATAAAGCATTAAAACGTCAAAGGCGTTCTTGGAAATCGTAAGAAAATCGTCACAATAAATAAATACATAAATTAAAAGTTAAAAGAAAAATTTAGTGAAATATATAAAGTTAAGTCAATGCACATATATTTTAGTTCAAAAATAAATAACAAAAATCTTTAAAATCGAGTGTTTTATGCAATATGTTAATATGTTAAAAACATATAGATATATATGTATTAAACATTTTAATCAAATCAGATACACAATATTAAAGTCGAAGCAGTTACAACTGCTAAGTTTTAAACAATCTTTTTATATAATATTGCTTCTAAGGAATTTAGTTTCATTTAAATTAACTTAGCTTAATACTCTCTCTATATTAGCTGATGAATGTGATAATATTAATATTTTTTAATGAACTTAGTCAAGGCTAGAAAAAAGCTACAATTTTTATTTTCATTTCTGATTTTTTTTTCAAAAATCGAGAAGTTTTATATTATTGTCAGGAAAAAATAAACAATTGTTTATTGACACATAAACGCAGCAATAATATTGCAACATCTAAATCTATGGGTGGTGTAATATTAAGGAGTCAGATGTTCTTGATGTTCTGAGCATGAAAATTTAATGTGATGTTCGCTGGAACCGAACCGGTGCAAGAAATACTTCAGCTCATCTGATCTTATCACTATTTACATGACTTATATCCGAAAGAGAATGGAATACAACTGTTATGTATAGGCCGATGCCTTAACGTCTACTTTGAGACTTCCCATTCGTTCCACTTCGTTCTTTAGTCGGACTATTAAACATAAAACTATTAACTTAAAAATATAATACTTCATTCCTCGTTATTACTAGCCTAAATTTGCAATAGAAACAATTGCAAAGTAAATACAAAGCTTAAAATGACTTTTAATGTACTGAAGTTAAGAATGTAAGATGTAATTTTTAATTTTTAAAAATCGTCAAAATAAGGGCATAAATCGTCAAAATGATATTTTTTGGAGCTCAAAATCATCCAAATGACGATAAATCGTCAAATCTGGGTGGTATGGTAAGTAATTCTCTTCAAATAAAAAAAAATCCAGTTTCCCCTAGCTTATGTTACACAATTATATAGAATTGCGTAATATTTAACTTATTATCATTGTTTTCATGGTAGAAATGTATAGGGTGTTTTTTATAGAGGTATAGAACTTTAAGTTGGCATTACTTTTCAAGATGGCGACCGATTTAACAGCTGTCAAGTGATTTATTCTCAGTTTGGTTTGGCAATTAATCATGAATAGACTCACGCCTGAACAACGCTTGCAAATAGTGCAATTTTATATCGATTTATTGAAAGACACGTTTGGTGATCGCCTAATTTCACGTTGTGGACCTGTCAATTGGCCTCCAAGATCTTGTGATTTAACACCGCTAGACTACTTTCTGTGGGACTATGTAAAATCATTGGTCTATGCGGTAAAGCCACAAACGCTTGACCATTTGGAAGACAACATTCGCCGTGTTATTGCCGATATACGGCCACAAATGTTGGAAAAAGTCATCGAAAATTGGACGTCCAGATTGGACTACATCCGCGCCAGCCGTGGCGGTCATATGCCAGAAATCATATTTAAAATGTCATGCCACAAGATTATCTTTCGGATAAATAAAATTCATGTCAATCGAATAATCCATCGTTATTTTATTGCAACTTAAAGTTCTATACCTCTTTAAAAAACACCCTATACATATTATATTATTACAAAAAAAAAATTAAAAAGAATGTAGACTTACCTTTCCTTGCATAATTAGCCTTATTGTTAGTGTAACCGATGGATCATCATGTTTAATTTGCGTACTTGTGTTATTGTCCTCCATTTTAACTTGTGTTGTTTTTGGGGTTTGAGGTTGTTTTCAATTTCTTCTTTTTCTTTGTTTGTTTTAAATATAAATTTTTAATTAATAAATAACTTTGTTATTTAAAAATGTGAACTTATGCTTGTATGTATATATTTATTTAATATAAATATACAATTATTAATGCTTATGTTGGTTGCTCCCTCTGGATATATGTATTTGCTTTATTTAAGTTTGTCCAATAAGAAACAAATAAAATATATAACAATTATTAATTAATTAATTGGTGGTGTCTTTTATCGTTTCATTTAAGCTCCTCTTGATTTATTTGAAATTCAATTCAAAGAATTTTACAAGTTCTTTAGAGAAAAACAAAAATCAAGAATTTATTTGAGAGTGAGAGTTAATTGTCCTGTTTGCTCCTTCTTAAAATCAATGTGAAAAAATACATTTATGTATGCATAACAATATGTCTTCTTCTTGAGAACAGATAATAAATTTCTTGAAAACAAGAAAATATTTTGGTTCTGGCTGTCCGTTTGTTGTTGTTGGTTGGTTTCTGGATTGAATTGTTTTAGCCTTTTTGAAATTTGTTTTTAAAACAATATGTATGGCGTGTTCTTTTTAAACTGGCAATATTTGGGCAAAAAACAATTTCTTGTTTTTTTTTATAATATTTTTCTAATATTCTTTTGTTCAGTTATTTATTCTTAGCGCATTTGACAACAATTAGAAGAGGATATACAAATGGATGTAGCGGCTGCAAAAAATAAGAATAGCCTTGGCGAGTTTTCCTTATATAAACGCTGATTTCAGTACTACAAATTATGTCGACGACATTAATTGATGCTGTAAAGATAAGAAAGAAAATAAGAAATATTATAATTAATTACAATTAATTATGCAGTTGTATAGACATATGTACATATATACAGTGGACAGCAAAAGTCTTAGTACGGCAATATATTTTAGCAATTTTATGACATGAATTTTAGCCAAAAGTTTATATATAAATTTACACTTTATACATTTATTTTATTAATTTATTTCTGTTTTATTATAAAACAAACAATTTTGTAATGTTTTTCATAAAACAAGAAAAAAATAAGGAAGAGTTTCAGATGACTCCATAGGTACCCACCCCCAAGGAGAAGCCTGAGTAAATTTAAAATTCAAACACCTAATATATGAAAGTCGCCATGGTTTAGTAGGTAGTGTGTTGGCTTATTAGACGAAAGGCCCGAGTTCGAATCCCAGGTCAGACATCAAAACGAAAATATGAGAAAAAAATATTTCTTAGGCGACTTCCTCTCAGCAGATTTCTGGTAAAAACTCTGAGAGTAAAAATTGCCATGAAAAGCTTCTCAAAAAATCTGTCGTTCGGAGTCGACTTTAAACTGTAGGTTCCGCCACTCATGTATAAAATTAACGCACACAACATGAGTGGTGTTGAGAAGCTAGGCCGTAATCCTGACTGAAGGGTTGTAATGGCCAATTATGTATGTTATGTAATATATAAAATTGTTATCCCTTGTATTTAGTAGAATATCTCTTAAGGTAAAGCATTCCGTTCTTTCAAATGATCTCCTAAATACTCTCTTGAAGTCTTATCGGGGACATTGTGCAAGAGTATTAAGCCTGTTGGGCCTTTTTTTTTTGTCGAAATATATTGCCGTACTAAGACTTTTGCTGTCCACTGTATATATACGCTCAAACATAGCAGATACAAGCAAGTATTAGCCTTTGTCGTAAGAAGGCAAAGAACAAATACACTTGATTAATTATTATATACATAGATTTGGTGGAAAATCTCTATTTGTGTGTAACATTTTCATGATTGTGCATTAGCCTAAACCTAACAAATGCACGAATGTATACGGACATTATTTTTTTTTTTTGGCCAATTGATTAAAGTCGAAATACTGTCTCAGTAATGGCGACAACCAAACTTCCGGCAGTCAATAACATTTATTTCTATGTTCTGGTGCTACTCTCATCATTGCAATGCTTTCATTTCATTTAATTTTATTTCTCTTTTTCAAAATTTGTTTAGAATTTATCTATGTACGAGTATGTTCGATTTTTTTCACTTCACAAAACAATCTTTTTTTTGCAAAATTTACAAAACTTTGAATTCACGCCAAGTTTTTAAGAATTAAATAGTATGTCGTTGTTAGTAAGTGTTAATATTCTTCTTTATGTATGTATATATATATGTATGTATGCATTATTTTTTAATTTGAATTTTACAAAAACATTTTTCTCATTGTCTCTGTAAAATGCGTAATGAAAGTATTTTAATGTGATTACATTTTTATAATCAACTGCAATGAACAACAATTGCCAAAATTTTAAGGATGAACTTGCATACGATTACTAAACCATTTTTTTTAATAATAAACCGTGTAAATTTATGTTTCCTTTAATATCATAACATAATTGGTCATTACAACCCTTTAGTCAGGATAGTTTGTGTGCGTTAATTTTTATACATACATACAGTTTGAAGCCGACTCCGATCGACAGATTTCTTCGGCGACTTGCTCTCAGCAGATTTCTGGCAATAACTCTGAGAGTAAATAAAATTAACATGAAAAGTTTCTTAAAAATCTGTAGTTCGGAGTCGACTTTAAACTGTAGGTCCCGCCCCTCATGTATAAAATTAACACACACACAACATGAGTGGTGGCAGAAGCTAGGCTGTAATCAATATCAAATATTTATTTATTAATTACAATATAATTACAAATTATATTCTAATTATACGAGCGGAGTAACTTGACCATATGCTCGGTGTAGTGTCACAGACCAGAGTCTCTGGTGGGAATCGAACCCACGACCCTCATGCTAATAGTTTAGCACACTATCCACTAGACTACCAGGGCACCCGAATATCCAATATGTTTTCCGCATATATTCGCAGTGGCTACGTATTACGTGATCCAATTTTTGATTACGTTTTACAGTAAATTTAGCCATATGCTTCAATAGTAGCTTTCTCTACAATACTTCAATAATTACAGGTTTGTTGGCATAAACAAATTGTATGTATACTAGGATCTCAAAAATTAATACAGCGGCGATCAATTACACTAACGAAGGGGCCAGCGAGCAGGACCACTTCTTAAAAGTCGTCACGCAATTAATTTCGTAATAAATAGATTGTTAAATGACGGATGTAATGGTGATACGTTAGAGATTTGAAGATTATCTTCGCTCCAACTAGGGCAATTTTGGCTATTGGCCTTTTAACCAAAATTTAGCTTCATGACTGAACACAATTCTTTAATAAAAATACACATTTTCGACCAGTTTCTAATAAGACGCAAACAATGATCGTTGGCTTTAATTCTTCCACGTGATGAATTTTTACTGATACTTATGTTAACAAAATGACAAAAGCCGACAAATTGATTTTAATGACGTATCTTAAAAATTTCGCACTTCAGCAAAATTCTCTTCAATACGTATATTCTTTTCTCTTGTCAATGGTTCTGAACAGAGATCTGCACTGAATCGTTTTTTCGCTACTCATAAGTACTCGTGAAATTTTGAGTATGAGTGAGTCAACAGTATTGAAGTTCAACTACTCTGATTCATTCGTACTCACTACAACAATGATTTATATATACAGGTTGCAATGAGTATGAGTACAACGTTGACATCAAACTCATACCATTCGAAATATGTTTGATTCATAAGCCTACTCATTAGAATTCATAAATTTAGAAAAATACTTATAATACTCATGATTCGAAACATTCATCAAAATTTAGAGTCTTAGTTGTTGTTGCATTTACAAAAAAAGAAGAAAGAAAATGACAAAGACAGCAAGCAAAGCAAACACACAACCTTCTAGTGAGTATTGTAGTGTTCGTACGAAAATCATACTTTTTTTTGTTATTCTTGTAAATGTTGAGTAAAGGAGAGTCGAAATCAACAATATAACACGGTTTGCCATTCTTAGATGTCAACCAGAGTTATCGATACATACATATGTACATAATTCGTCATTACAACCCTTCAGCCAGGATTATGGCCTAGCTTCTTAACACCACTCATGCTGTGTGCATTAATTTTATACTTGAGTGGCGGGACCTCGACTCCGAACGACAGATTTTTGAGAAACTGTTTCATGGTATTTACTCTCAGAGTTTTTGCCAGAAATCTGATGAGAGGAAGTTGCCAAAGAAATATATTTTTTTTCTTATTTCGTTTTGATGTCTGACCTGGGGTACGAACTCGGGCTTTACGTCTAATAAGCGAACACACTACCTACTAGACGACTACTAGAGTTATCGATGTCGACACTCCTAAAAAGAAAAGCACTTGACACCAAGAGATGTTTCAAAATTAACACTTTAACGTTCTATTTACATGCGAACATATTTCTTTCCTTTTTGTGCATAGAAAAGATATTCAGATATTAAATGTCCCCTCCAACGTAATGAAAAACAAACAAATTCCTTCGGCTGGTTCCCTAATATACTGTAATAGCAAGACTTTAAAAGTATAATAAAATACAAAATTACGACTGTAATCAGACAAACTACTAAGTGCTCGCAAAATATTGAATATTGTTTTGTTTAATTTTATTTCAAATGCAAATAGGTTTACATACATATTGTATATTAATTTAATTGTTACAGACAACTGCAGCGTCTCCGAAGGCATTTATCTATTTTTAAATCGATTCATCGGCACATACTTATACTCGGCGAACGTACACAAATCTGAACCTTTTAATGCTTTTGCCATTAAAGGCACATCTCCTGTAGAATATATGGGAAAAACGGGGAACGACGACGACAACATTGTGGCGAAATGTTTTCATTCTTCTACGTCGTTTCGCTTAGATTTAATTTGCCCAGATTTGTGCCCGTTCATATTGTGCTTGCAGCTATTGATGAGGATAAATTTAGAATAAGAATTTAAGAAATAGTCCTCTTATTGTGTATAATACATTCTTGCTTGTAAGGTATGTATGTAAATTGGAAGAGTATAGAAAATGTGATTAAGGCTACACTAGTAATCCTACCCTTTAAGAGATTTATTAATAGAATTTATATGAAATGTACAATAAAATAATTTGTTGTTGAAAAAGAATCAAAGTAATAAGTTCTGATTAATTAGAGGAGGTTTAATGTAATACATGTTGAAGATATTAAATTAATTTCTATATTTTTAATATTTAAAAAAATTTAATTACATTGAAATGATTTTTAATACAATATATTTTGTGCGTAAACAAACTAAGGGCCATTATTACAACTTGCCGTTACAATTGGGTTTAGTTAAAGGTAACTTTAGCTAAAGTGCACTTTAAAGTCACATATAACTTCTTTTCGTTATTGCAACTTGCAGATAAAATAAAGTTAACTGTTTTTAAAAATATGGCAGTGCTGGAGCAATGTCGATTTAATGCAGTGGCAATGAAGGGTCTCCTTTTTTGTTGTTGTATTTGCTCATATTGTTTATATTTGAAGTTGCCGTACTGCAA
The DNA here is from genome assembly GCA_930367235.1 of Sarcophaga rosellei. Classification (NCBI taxonomy): domain Eukaryota; kingdom Metazoa; phylum Arthropoda; class Insecta; order Diptera; family Sarcophagidae; genus Sarcophaga; species Sarcophaga rosellei. The sequence continues at coordinate 26,092,444 of OV884020.1, read as the reverse complement.
ATAATATACATATAATATGGCAAGTTCTAACATAAACTTAACTTCAAAAGTTGAGGGAGAATCATCATATCTCCCTTTAGCTTAACACTCACTTCTACCTTATTGTCCACTTATAATAATGAAAAACAATTTATCTGAACGTTAAAATCCTCCCTTTAGTTAATGGCAAGTTGTAATAATGGCCTTAAGTAGAAGAACAGATTATAATGTGATAGAATAGAATAGTAAGGAGTGGTAGCTTTGTTAAATCAAAATACTCTCCTGTTGTGGTACTACATAACACAAAACCTCACATTTAACTGACAAGCCCTAATTGATCGGCCTTAAGCTGAAAACTACCTAAAAATTTATTACATTTGTATAGTGATCGATGAAGTTATCAAGTAATGATAGCTCCGATAGAATACCGAGAAATAATGTGGCTTCAACCATTATCAGTTTTCAAAATTCGGAAATTCCTGTTGGTTTGGCCAATATTTAATACTATGTTCAGACATGCACTTTTATTGAGCAAATATTCGGTTATTTGAGTGTTCAAATATAATATTAGCAATATTCATTTGACAATTGGTAAACAAACAGCTGGTTGTTTCAACAATTTTTTTTTTTTGTTTATCGTTGTTGACATTTGAGTTGTCAAATATCGACAGAAAGTGTTCGGAAAACTGTAATATGCTCACTGAACATTCCTATGACTGTGCTGCATTTGAAGTTTTACTCAATATTATAACAATTTGCGCAATAATTAATTGAAACTTTATATGAAATATTGAGCTCAATAATGGGATTTATTGCGATTTACGCAATAAAAGTGCATGTGTGAACATAGTATAAAGTATGCGTTGCATATATGAATTTTCAGTGATTTAATATAAATATGTACATATTTTCTCTGAAGAATAAGTATAACATTGATGAATATGAAATATTATCAACAATAAATGGTATAAAAAAATTGTTGTAAAATTTATATTAAAGCCTTTGTATGTATTTCAATATTTCACTATCTGTTTGTATTTATATGTACATATATTTTGTAAACTGACAACAATAAAACTGAGGATGTGTATTGATATGTGATCAGTATTTATTGTATCTTAGTCATACACACTCGCATATCCATACAAACTTATTCACAACTTTTCCTACTATCATACTGTATATACAATTGATAGAAATTTTTATAACAATTCTTTTCATTTGTGTTTTTAAAAGTTGGTATATGACAGTCTAAAATGATGTGTTATTTTGTTGTAGATTGAAAGCTTTGTGTGGTACTATCTGCCAATTATTTTCGTTTCCTTTTTTGTTACTTTACTTTACTTTACATTTTTTTTTATTACATTTTTTAATACGAGGGTATGTATAACTTTGAATCAATATCCTTCTCATTTATGCCTACAGATTTTTTTCTAGCCGATAGTAGTGTATTCCTTCCATCATGGTTTTAGTTTTCATTCTTATTGCGATATGGGCTAAACGTGTAGGGAAAAACTGTCTTATTAAAGGAAAGGAAGACGACATACTAAATGTGTTTCTAATTAAATGTCATTTCATCTATATCATCTCTATAAAAGAAGGCAAAGTTAGCATTAATATCATCAGTAGACATTTGATATTTCTTTTCCCATTGTAGTAACCACTGTCAGATAGGAAGACATTTGGAACAACAACAACAAGGAGTTCAAATGATATGTATTTTAGAAAAAATAAAAAAAACTAAAATGTTTGTTAAATGGGTTCAATCAATAATTTACAGTTTGAAAATCATCATAAATTTTTTTTTATATTAAATTTCAGAAATCATTGTTGTCGCTAATAAAATAAATTTATTAAACGGTTTATAAAGAAAAAAAAAAAATTGGGATATCAGAGTATTATTTAGTTGATCTGAAGCTTATTTGAATAAGCATTTTAATTTTCGCCGTTGATTGATTGCCATTTGCCTTCCTGCATCCTGTATTTCATTATTAATTAATGTCAACAATCAAAAATATTACTCAACCAGCTAATATGAATGGATGTAGGTAACCCTACCTTAACATTTGATTTATAAATCCCTTATAAATCCAATGGCTCGCAATGTCTTAAAATAATAAAAATTTGAATGTCAGAGTAAGGGCCATTATTACAACTTCCCGTTAAACTTGAGTTCAGTTAAAGGTAACTTGAGTTCAGTTAAAGGTAACTTGAGTTCAGTTAAAGGTAATTTTAGCTAAAGTGAACTTTAAAGTCACATATAACTTCTTTTCTTTATTACAACCCGATAATAAAATAAGGTTAACATTTTCAAAAATATGGCAGTGCCGGTGCAATGTCGATAACATTTGCCAAATTAAACAAATTTTAAACTCAGTGGCAACGAGAAGCTTCTTTTTTTCTAAATTATCTGCCAGTTAAAATCTTGCCATCAGTTAAAGGCAATAATGGCCTAAGGGCCATTATTACAACTCCCTGTTAAACTTGAGTTTTGTTAAATGTAACTTTAACTAAAGTGAACTTTAACTTCCTTTCGTTAGTACAAACTACAGATTAAATAAAGTTAAGTTTTTCGAAAATATGGCAGTGCCGGAGTTATGTCGATAACATTTGCCAAATTAAACAAAGTGGCAACGGCGAGCTTCTTTTTTGTTGTGTTTGCTCATTTTGCTTATATTTAAAGTTGCCATATTAAAAATAATATTTAATATAGCAAGTTCAAACATAAACTTAACTTTAAAAGTTCCCAGTAGGATGATCCTCCCCTTAGCTTAACGCTCACTTCTACCCTATTGTCCACTTGTAATAATGAAAAACAATTTATCTGACCGTTAAAATATTGCCTTCAGTTAAAAGTTTATATTATAATTTAAAATATATGACATTTATCTTTAGAAACCGTACGACATATTTTAAGATGCCCTTTAAAGTTCAGATCTCTCTTTAAATTTGATATTTATTTATGCGAATATTTAATTTTATTTCACTTTTCTTTTAATAAATATAAGAAAACGATTTACATAAAATGCAAAAAGAAGAAACCAAGAAAAGAAAAATTAATATAGACTAGTTTTCTTTGTTCAAATTTCCACAAAAAGAGAAAAAAAATCATTGTAGAAGAGCTAGACTGAAAATAAAGAAAATACTTTCTTACTCTGTATCTATTTTCACTAAATACAGTCAATCCTCCTATAACGTGGTGAGTGCGTACCGCGTTGTATGGAAACCGCGCTATAAGAAACTCGGATTTAACCGTACAAACCAGGCAAATACGTAGCGCGTTCTATGGAAACCGTCTACCGCTTAGTATGGAAACCGCGCTATAAGAAACTCTGAATTAATACAAATCACATCATTCCTACCGCGTTATATGGAGACCATGACAAGATAAATTATTAATTATTTTTGTTGACTTGAAGAATTCATATAAGGATTAATAAAAAAAAGAAACAAAAACTAAACTAAAATACTGTTTACCAACAAAAATAAGAAAGACTTGTAAAATTAAGTAATATTTCAACATTTATCCTCACTGTCAGATATGAGTTGCAGAAAGTTAGAATATCGTAGACGGCTATGAGATAAGCAGGCCATTTTATATAAAAATGTTGTTTGTATATCTAGGCTGTGCTTTTGCGTCGAACATAAAACTGATATTAAACCCTCTTACAGTATCTAGTTACTAGATTCATTTAGATGCTGTGCGGAAAGAACTTATGGCATGTTGTTGAACGTAAACCGCTCTGTACGAGTACCTCGTTATAGGAGGGCTGTCGCAATTTCAGCTCCGCGTTATGTGAAAACCGCGTTATGTGGAAACCGTATTCTGAGAGTATCGCGTTATAGGATGGCTGTCGCAATTTCAGAGCCGCGTTAAAGGAGGGTTAACTGTATTATTTTGCAACAAAAAGTGTATTTCTTTTATATGCTGTTTGTGAAATTTTCACATTTCACTTTTCTTTTTCGAATAGTATTTTTTTAATACGAAACGAATTGAGTAAAACTTACAGTAAAGTGAAAAAAATAGCAAAAAATAATACAAAATTCTTAATTAATCTACTAATTATAAATCTGATAATTATCATTGTGGGAATTCATTAATGATTAGTTTTGATTTAAAGGTGGCTAAAGTTTATTATGTACCATTTCTCTGAGCCTAAAAAGAATTGTATGAATTTTAAAATTTTTAGTTACAATAGATTGTATATCATTGAGCCGCATTTGTTGTTGTTGTTGGCATAGTTGTTGCCGCTAATCTATCTACTTATATATTATATTATGGCAAAATATCGCATAAAATCGTTAAATAAGATTTTCAATACAAAAGATAATGAATTCGAATCTTATTTTTAGATTTACATAAGTTTTCTTCTTGAGACCTATTCCCATTATAAAGTTCAGCAACTCGAAGTATATTACTGATGGTATTACGGTAACCTTATACGGTGTTCAGATATGCACCTTTATTGTGTAAATCGCAATAAACGCCATTATTGAGCTAATTGTTATAATATTGTTATAAATTGTTATAATATTGAGTAAAACTTTAAATGCAGCACTGCCGTAAGAATTACAATTATCCAAACACTTTCTGTTGATATTTGACAACTCAAATGTCAAATGAATATTGAAAAAGCAGCCGAACTGCGTATATTTTTATGTCTGAACACTTAAAATATTGTACTCAATAAACCGAATATGGACTCAATAAAACTGCATATCTGATCATAGCATAGTAATATGTATTTAATCACTTATATTACTCGTTTATTTTTTCATTGTTACAAGTCATTGACAATGTTGGCGTTTGAGTGATGAATACAAAAGTAACCCGTTGCTATAGAAAATGCTCATATGTATCTTTACTGCAGCTTACTTATTAATTATATTAAATGCATCAAAGTACAAATTTTTGATTTTTAATTAGAATTTATTTTTTGAGAAATTATTAGAATAAAGTACATAAGTCCTCACCAGAGATCAGCAATGAATCGTTTTTTTCGCAACTAATAAGACGTCCATATATACATACACACACATGTAATTGGTCCCTGCCCAACATTTAGTCCGGATTTCGGTCCCCACCCGACATAAATTCAAATCAGAGATAATGAATCGTTTTTTCGCTACTCATAAGTACTCATGACATTTTGAGTATGAGTGAGTCAACAGTATTGAAATTCAACTACTCGGATTCATTCGTACTCACTGCAATATTGATTTAAAAGTACAGGTTTCAATGACATCAAACTCATAACGTTCAAAAAATGTTTGATTCATACGCCTACTCATTCAGATTCATAAATTTAGAAAAATACTTATAATTCTCATAAATGATTCGAGTGATTCAAATCATTCATCAAAATTTACACTCTTAGTTGTTGTTGCATTTACAAAAATAGAAGAAAGACAAAGACAGCAAGCAAAGCAAACGTACAACCCTCTAGTGAGTATTGTAGTGTTCGTACGCGAATCATATTTATTTTGTGATTTTTGTAAATGTGGAGTAAAGGAGATTCGAAATCATGCGTATTGTTAAGTATGAGTACTTCAAACTTTGAATATGAGTATGATTTAAAATAAGTATACAGGCATGTTCTGAAAATCACTTTTTGTGAAAGTGATTTGAAATCACAAGAAAGGTGTTCTGGACACAAAACTTTTGTAATTTTTGTGATTTTAAACCGGTGAGCTAAGTGGCTGCCGATTTAGAATCACTTGCTTATTTTTTCAGCAATTTTATTTTAAACTTCACAATAAATGAATTAAATGAATAGCTTAAAATGTTTTTTATTGATTTTTATATTAAAATGAACAAGTTTGGACCAAAAAGTACATAACTATGAAAAAATTAAAAACACTTCCCATTTAAAAAAATTTTGTTATTTGGTTTTGTGATTTTGTATTTACTTTTTAGTTGTCTAAACAAAAAGTCGGCTGTTTTCTTGTGTTTTCGTAAAGGCAAAATCACACCGAAAACTTAAAAGTTTTGTGGTTTTCAGAACACCCTTAAATCCGATTTGTGATTTCAAAATCACAAGTGATTTGAAATTTTGTGATTTTCAGAACATACCTGACAAATACGTATAAGTATCAGATTTTATGAGTATGATTCGAACCTACTCATATTTTTGCATACTCATTGCTGATCTCTGGTCTTCACCATATCTGCAAAGAAAGTATCTTCTTTAATCAAAATGCTTATCATATTCTATTAGGTGATCTAAATAATCAGAATATTTTGTCGATGCATTATAATAACAAACATTGTATAAGAACGTAATAATATGATGATAAGGTTCAATATTTGATAACTTAAAAATTCCCTTTTTCTTTTGCTTTATTAATATTTTTCTTATTTGCAGTCAACAAATGGCAAACATTTTACATTTCTTTTTTTTTCAGTTATAAAATGTAAAAATAACTTGATTTTTTTCATTGTTCCTTGCAATTTGAAACAATAAATGTTTTCTGTTTCTTTGGTATTTTTAAAATGAAATTATTTTATGTTGACATTTGCATCAAAAAGTAAGCACTGAAAAGCAATGAATTGGAATGGAATTTACCTTTCTTTACATGTATAGTGGTGGTCGTGTAATTAGCACACTTACATCTAGTAAAAACTTTGGGTTGAATATTTTATTTTAAAAAAGACAATTTTTTTAAAACCTAGTAGAGAAAAATGGTAACATCAAAATTAGTTTTTTAGCGAACGGAATAAACTTCATAATTCCATTACATTTATGTGTTTTCTTAGAAAAACCAAATGTACACTTAAGTTTATTATAAGTTATAATAAATATGCAAGAAAATGCAAAAAAAAAATTCTGAAATAGCAAGAACTAGCGGCAGGCATCTAAAAATTATTCAATAATACTGTCGCAACAAAAATATCACAAAAAAATTGGGGTCATTAGAAGAATGCCCCGTCGAAGAAAGCCCTACAAGCAGCGCATATCGTCTAATAATTGCTCATGGTAAGCAGAAACGCTTCATAATTTTATCAGAAATGCGGAAACTCGTTGTGGAAGAATACAACATATTAATTTTAACAAAAAATCATTTGTTGCAGACTTAAGACAACCAACATATGTGATTGGGTATCAGAGATCAGCAATGAGTACTCAAAAATATGAGTAGAATCGGATCATACTCATAATTTCTGATACTTAAACGCATTCATAATTATTTTAATATCGTGGAACCTCTACTCATATCCAAAGTTTAAAGTACTCATCGTACTCATACTTAACAGTACGCAAGATGTTGCTGATTTCGACTCTTCATAACTCTAAAACGAAGTCGCCGTGGTCTAGTAGGTAGTGTGTTGGCTTATTAGACGAAAGGCCCGAGTTCGAATCCCAGGTCAGACATCAAAACGAAAAATATAAAAATATTTCTTGCCATGACAAGCTACTCAAAAAAAAAAAAAAATCTGTCGTTCGGAGTCGACTTTAAACTGTAGGTCCCGCCATTTATGTATGAAATTAACGCACACAACACCAGTGGTGTGAGCAGCGAGGACGTTGTACAATGGGTCAGTTCGACCTCCGGGTGCTGTACTTGTCACAGTTGACAAGTACACGTCCTCTAACCTAACCTAACCGAACTCTAAAATACTCACTAAGAGGTTGTGTGTTTGCTCTGCTTGCTGTCTTTGTCCTTTTCTTTCTTCTTTTTTTGTAAATGCAACAACAACTAAGACCGTAAATTTTAATGTATGATTTGAATCACTCGAATCATATATGAGTATTATAAGTATTTTTATGAATCTGAGTGAGTAGGCGTATGAATCAAATATATTTCGAATGTAATGAGTTTGATGTCAAAGTTGTATCGTACTCATTGTAACCTGTACTTATAAATCAATGTTGTATTGAGTAGGAATGAATCAGAGTAGTTAAATTTCAATGCTGTTGACTTACTCATACTCAAAATTTCATGATTACTTATGAGTAGCGAAAAAACTATTTATTGCTGATCTCTGATGTTTAACTGCCATTAAATAAATTTTGAAAAAATATTTTATCTTTGTTTGATACTGGAAAAGGGATGGAAATACGGGTGTGCTAATTATAAAACTACCGCTGTATGTAAGAATTTATATCAATGAAAAGACATGCATGCAGTGATGTGAAATACAACAAAAATTATTGAAATGTTTTTTTTTCAACTTTACTAAGAACTATTGGTATGAATATAAACATATGTATGCACATCTGAAAATCTGAAACTCATTTTTAATCCAGACTTTTTTAAATAAATCTATTTTTATTGTCTTATCTGAAACAATAACTAGGCGAATTCAATGGACATCGCTAAAGGAAAAATTATATGAATAAAACTGCGCTATTTTGGAATTTTCTCTAAAATTGTTCAGTGTGCAATGAACACACGATTATAAAAAGTATTTTAATGGAATTATATACCGTTCTTTACAGAGAAGCAGAGTAGAAAGGAAATAATCTTGAAAATCAATATAGAATAGTAATTAAATTTTTTAAAATGTATGGTACATATGTATGTACTTAGTTTATAAATAATACCAACGGCCACTGGGATCAAGAATTATGCCATTATGATGGTTTAATGAATTTGTGTTAATATACCAAAATCTTAATAATTCTCATATGCCATACAATATTTAGAATAATACATATGAGTGTTTAATCACAATATACAACTTTTTTTTTTTAATGTAGGACGAACACATACATATACATATTTTTATCAACAATATTGCAGGCATTTTGATTGTTCATTTTGAAATTCATTCATGTACTGTACTGTACATGTGACATAACAAAAGGTACGGAAGGATATGATTCAGTTAAATATGTACATACATACATTCATAGTGAAATATACATACATATTTATGTATGCAGTAGTGCAAAATATCGGCAACAATGTATAGAGAGAATATAGATTACCTTTTTTCAACACACGACCCACACACTTACATATTTACTGGCGCACTCACTCAATCGCAAAGTAATGCAAACAAATAATAGAGAACTGAACACAATACAATACAATACAATACAATACACTTTAATACAATACAAGTAGTTTTGATATTTTAAAACACCCTACACAACCCACACCCGTTATAACATATGAATTTTTAAAGTCTTTTTCAAGTACATATGCAGCAAATGATTAAATATTTAAAACGATATGTTTAAATTAAGACCTCCATATACATATATGTATGTACATACACATACATATAATTGGCCCCTACCCAACATTTAGTCCGGAACAGAGATCAGCAATGAATCGTTTTTTGCGCTACTCATAAGTACTCATGACATTTTGAGTATGAGTGAGTCAACAGCATTGAAATTTAACTACTCTGATTCATTCGTACTCAATACCACATTGATTTACAAGTACAGGTTGCAATGAGTATGAGTACTACGTTGACATCAAGCTCATACCATTCGAAATATGTTTGATTCATACGCCTTCTCATTCAGATTCATAAATTTAGGAAAATACTTATAATACTCATAAATGATTCGAATCATTCATCAAAATTTACAGTCTTAGTTGTTGTTGCATTTACATAAAAAAAGAAGTAAGAAAAAGACAAAGACAGCAAGCAAAGCAAACACACAACCTTCTAGTGAGTATTGAAGTGTTTGTACTCGAAGCATACTTGTTCTGTGATTCTTGTAAATGTTGAGTAGAGGAGAGTCGAAACCAACAACTTCATGCGTATTGTTAAGTATGAGTACTTCAAACTTTGAATATGAGTCGTATGAGTATGATATTAAAATAAGTATGAATGCGTATAAGTATCAAAAATTATGAGTCTGATTCGAATCTACTCATCTTTTTGAATACTCGTGGTTGATCTCTGTTTAGTATAAATGATAAAACCATTCACTACCTTCTCAGAGTTTGTCTATTATGTTGACAATGGAGTTGGTGAAGTTATGCATCATGTTACTCATGCTCTTGATGGAATTGTTTTTTGCGGTCAGTCATGGTCGTTACACTAGTTTTTGGAATGTCAGTGAATAAGAACGAACTGGCGACATGCATTTAAATCGTGGATTTTCGCGAATTTTGCTTTTGATTCTTAAAGTTGTGTTGTGTATAAGGTTTTGATTAGTTATCACTATTTAAGATTTCTTCAAAATAAAAGCGGAAGTCCTTATTAAGACCAAATATGAAATGAAAAACTAAAATATGAGCATTTCACTAATGTCGAATGCCAAAACAATATTTTATTTTGACTAAAGGTGGAACCTATGGTTCTAGATTAGCACAATAATTGGTGCTAAGGCTGATTTTGAGAAATTATTCGTTTTGAAGTCGCCGTGGTCTAGTAGGTAGTGTGTTGGCTTATTAGACGAGAGGCCCGAGTTCGAATCCCAGGCCAGACAGCAAAACGAAAATATTTCTTCGACGACTTCCTCTCAGCAGATTTCTGGCAAAAACTCTAAGTAAAAATTGCCATGAAAAGCTTCTCAAAAAATCTGTCGTTCGGAGTCGACTTTAAACTGTAGGTCCCGCCACTCATGTATAAAATTAACGCACACAACATGAGTGGTGTTGAGAAGCTAGGCCGTAATCCTGATTGAAGGGTTAAAATGGCCAATTATGTATGTATGTATTCGTTTTGAAGCTAAATAGGATAAACCACGGCGGTATTTGCATGTTGCAAAAACATAAGTCGCTTACAAGGCGATCCGTTCAAGCACGGATTTCGATGAAACTAAAAGGAATAAATTAATGCGACTAATTTTAGAATGTTTTGTATTCAGGTCTCTTAGAATGGTATTAACTTACCCAACTAAGCTTTTAGTTTTTATTTAAATTTCATTTTAACCATTGTCGCACGGGACATTTTTCTCCACGATATTTATGTTGTTTCTGTTGCTCTTTTTACAAATTTATGTAAATACAAGCTGAATTAATTTTTTTCCAATCAACAGAGGAACACGATTAATAACTCCAGAAGGATACGAAATGATCGTAAGTTTCTTGTTAAAAATAAATGCGAATAAAGTAAAATTAATAACCCGATACATTATGAACGTGTTGTGTGCATAAATGTTAAATATTTTCAATTAATTCTTAATAATATGTAAGAATATCCATAATACACCTTCGCTACCTCATATTAAATGTTATATGTCTGAATACATACATACATGTACATATATTTTTATAAATACCTGTATATAATTGAAAATTTATTGTGTATTTTTGTTCGATTAAATAAATGTGTGTATACTTACATACATATGTATGTATGTATAAATTAATAAAAATTTAAATTTTAATGAAGAGTACTTTTCGGTTTATAATTTTTGTTGTTACATTACGTTGTATTTATGCTGACGATGATATTTGTGATTTAATGAAATGAAATCCTTGTTTTAAGGAGTTCCACCCGTAAAGTATAAAAACTAATTATTATTGAGAAGAACAATATATGGTTATTTGAATAAGCTAAATGGTTATTGTTCTTTTTAATTTCGTTCAAAATGATCGGTTCATCAGATGTTAGTGTTTTTTTTTTATAATGGAAAAAATACCCATAAAAATTTGAAACAAAACTCAACATTAATTAATTTGTGGATGACGTAAAACAGAGATCAGCAATGGATCGTTTTTTCGCTACTCATAAAATTATGAGTACTCACTACAACATTGATTTATAAGTACAGGTTGCAATGAGTATGTGTACAACGTTGACATCAAACTCATAACATTCGAAATACATATGTTTGATTCATACGCCCACATACTCATTCAGATTCATAAATTCAGAAAAATACTTATAATACTCATAAATGATTCGAGTGATTCGAATCATTCATCAAAATTTACAGTCTTAGTTGTTGTTGCATTTACACAAAAAAAAGAAGAAAGAAAAAGGCAAAGACAGCAAGCAAAGCAAATTCACAACCTTTTAGTGAGTATTGTAGTGTTCGTACGCCAATCATACTAATTTTGTGATTCTTGTATATGTTGAGTAAAGGAGAGTCGAAATCAACAACATCATGTGTATTGTTTAGTATGAGTACGATGAGTACTTCAACTTTGAATATGAGTAGTATGAGTATGATATTAAAATAAGTATGAATGCGTATAAGTATCAGAAATTATGAGTATGATTGGAATCAACTCATTTTATTATATATCATACTCATTGCTGACCTCTGGCCCCTACGAAGGGGGGTGGGTTCGGCATAAATTAAAATATAATTTGTTCATACTTAATCCTAGTTATTCCATTCTGTTCGAAAACTTAGCAATACCATATTTCATAATACAATTTGTATTTACATATCTTGTTTGTTTTTGTATTTTCTGATTTATTGCTTTTTATCGTTAAAGCATATCAAGGTAAAATGAATCATACAAAATCGGATGTTATCGCTAAAGTTTTCATTCACTTTTAGATAGCAACGACAAAGTTGCAAAACTACAAAGAAAGAATCAAAACAATTCTTAATTCATGGTTCATTTGAAATGTTTGCTATTTTAACGGTACTGTCTTTGACTTGTCACAAAGACTTGAATGTATCCATCACATTTAAAACTATTTAAAATACATAATCGTGTGTGTAAACACTAACATCTTGAAAGTAAATTTGTGGTTGCATTTATAGTTCTTTGTCGAACGGTGTGAGGTGGCATCATTAACTTCAAAATGATCCGAAACGAGCAAATCATTCCGCTAATATTCGTATACTAATTTGTACAAAGCATAGTAAACCTCACAAAATTTTCAATAAAGTTTACTAACAAAGTGAAGCCTAAAATGATTCTTTTTAAATAACTAATATTTTCACATTTATTTCCAGTTTTCTTCGGGCATAAATATTCACGTAGCTAGTTGTAATATATTTGAATTAATTCTCATCTTTACAAACCCACTCCACATTCATTAATTTTAAAATATACATTAACATTTCAACTCTTATATTTACGACCTTATATAACATCTCTGTAAATAATAGTCTTAAGAAAATAATTATAGTCTTAGAAACTCAGTCCCATTTCATACTTATACTATGTTCTGGAATGAATTTTAATTGAGTCAATATTCGTTTAATTGACAAAATTATTTTAAGTGTTCAGGCATACGCAAATCAGCTTATTCAATAATCATTTGACAGCTGGGAAAACAACAACATTTTTTTTATTTCTTTTTTTATAACAATTCATAAATTTAACACCAAACCTACCGTGACGGGAGAAATTACTCATTTAAGATTTTTTTTTATCAGAATTTCTTGAATATAACATTATAACACCGCTAATTGCCTTTACGACTTCTATTAAAAAATACATCGAATATATTTTTGAAGATTTATTCCTATCTTGTATTTTTTTTACTGAGGAATACATGTAATCTGCCCTAACTACTGCGGGAAGTTATTTGCCCTGAGCACAGGTTCTGTATCTTGATTTCCATATTTTGTGATATAAAATCACTGTTTTGGAACTTTTTGGCATTGCCTGGTATGACTCGGTATATTGTTTGTTTTCTGGCAGATGGATTCTCACTCTACTCCAAACGAGTATTACAGTAACAATTTCTAGTGCTATTTTGTGGAATTATTATTTGAAACTTTATATGAAATATTGAGCTCAACAATGGCGTTTATTGCGAATTACGCAATAACTCTGTTACATGCGTTTTAAGACAAATCTGATGCTTGATTAACAGCGTTTTTCCAAATTTTTGTTTGTTGCGTAACTATTTTCATAAGATGCAACAAACGTTAGTAGAATAATATGTATGTATGTATATATTTCAAAAGTATATTTTTGCTTTAAAATTTTCTTCAAGCATTTTTACGATTGAATATGTATGTATTTAAAAAGATTACTTCTGACCTATCCCAATATAGCAAATATTTATGAGTTTTGTTTATTTTAATTCGTCACTTATAAAACGTGTAATTTTTAATTGTTGTTTTAAGGTATATTGTCAAAACGGTTATATGAATCTTTGAATATATTGCATAATAATTTAAAAACATTTGCAATTCTCTTTTTAAAAATAAACGGCTTTTTCTGGTTTGACAGCCTCGTCAAATGGGAAGACATTTCTGTCGAACGCTTGGATTTTTTTACCTGCTTCATTATTAAACACATGAAAATTATTTTATTTTTACATTTGTTAAAGCCATAAAAAGTAAACATTTTTTTGTTATTAAGAATGAAAAAACTTTGATACAAAACATTTGAAGCAAGGCGAATTCAAATATAAGGTGGCCTTATACTACCAGCGGTTGAGTATCGTCGTTGTCAGAATATTTTTTGTTTCGATAATCAATTTCGTATTTATTCTATCTATATTAGTCATAAATCCTCATATGTAACGGATGTATTTTTAACGATACGCAAACTAGAAATTCTTCAGGATTACTATCTTAAAGCCAATTATATTAAAATTTCTGCAAAATGATGATTAACAATATTTAAGCCTTTAACACTAAATACATACAGTGGTGGCCACGGATTCAAGACACGACATATGACTGACTTATTTGTGATAATTTTATGATAATTGAGAACATCTCAAGAAACCCATGATATTTTGGAAAAATATACTTTGGAACGACGAGTCGAAGTTTTGCCGCTTCTGCTCTGATGGAAAGCAGTACGTATGGCGCCATGCAAACCTGGAGCATCATCCAAAGTACACCCTAAAAACGGTCAGACATGGTGGTGGAAATGTGATGGTGTGGGCAGCATTTTCCTGGCATGGTGTAGGTCCCATTTACAATACAAATTCTAAAATTGACCAACATGTTTACAAAAATATTATAACAGATACTATGATACCATTCGCTGAAGACAACATGTCTCTAATAAGGAAATTTATGCATGATAATGACCGTAAGCACACTTCACGTCGAATGAAGAGTTGCTTAGAGGAAAACGATATCATTGTTCTTAAGTGGCCAGCTCAATCCCGGACCTCAATCCAATTGAAAACTTGTGGAATGATGTTGAGGAACATGTACGAACAGTTAAACCAAAAAATTCAAGCGATTTGTGGGAAGAAATCCAAAAGGCTTGGTATGCAATTCCAAATCAACGTTGTGTGGCATTAGTTGAAAGTTTACCCAGGAGATGTGCTGCTGTGATCAAAAATAAAGGATTTCCCACTAAATACTAGGATTTTTTTAAGAAGCTGAGCTTAATTTAGGGAATAGTGTTATATTATGTTTATGTATATAATATGTAAATAAAAATTCTTAACCGAATATAGGTAAGAAAATATTATTAATTTTTCTTCATGAACCCAAAGTTTTTCCGATAAAATGTAAAAATTATCACAAATACGTCAGTCCTATGTCATGTCTTAAATTCGTGTCCACCACTGTATATATTTTAAGCTACAACCTAGATTTACTATATTTATATTGATTTAGATGAGTGTTGAATTACAAAAAAAAAAAGTAAAAGAATTCGGTCTCTTCAACTATGTGCCTAAACTATGATAAATAAAAAATAACATCTGTAGCTGCCATTTTTCTCGATGGCCGTATAAAAACATGTTCTTTAAGTAAAGTGGAAATGTTATGAAATAATTTTTTTTTTTAATTTATAGGTGCTGCACTATTGTGTAAAAAATTATAAAAATCATAAGAATTTTCAATATATAAAATTTATTTAGATTTTCTTAATTGCTTTAATTAAGATTTGAGGGTTAATTTCTTTGACAGGAACATTAGTCTTTAACAAAAACAAAATGCCTGTTCTTTTTGCATTGTTGTATTTATTATAGAGCTACAATCACCTGATAAAATAAATTCGTCTTGCAAAAATTGTTTCTTGAGTATTTGAAAAGCAGTAATTCCAAATACGTCATTATGATTTGAATTTTCTTTCGGAAAAACAAGCATAAAAACTTAACCAATATACTGGCATAAAAAAAATTGTGCAAACATTGCATATTTTCAATGCTCAAATCCGTTTTTTTATTTCAATATGAATGAATAGTGTGCTATTCATGGAACAAAGCTAAATTATTATTTTTTATTTTTATTTTTAAACAACAAAACTTAGATTGCAAACAGACGCCTGCAGAAAAAAAATCAATAAAGCCGTGTAAAAATTGCAAAAAGCATAGAAAATTGAAAATAAAACAATAAAAAACTTTTAGCAAGACTTTGAACTTATAACTGTAAGCAAAAATAAAGAAGAAAAACTAAAAGAAAATAGAAAAAAAAATTTTGACTTAAGAAAACATTTAAAAGCCAGACGCACAAAGAAAATGAGAAGAAAATAAAATACTTGTAAAAAAGTTATCTGAGACTTGAGTGCCTTTTGATAGTGATAGGTTAGGTTAATTTAACATAAGCATATACAACTTATGATCCTATAAAAGATTTGCTTGTAATACATTACATCTATAATTCCTGACTGAGTTCACACGACATTATGTCAATTTTATAGCCAAACTTATATTTGGCTAGACAAGTTTTATCGATAAATTTTGAGTCCTCAAAAAGCTTTAATCTTAGTTTCCCAAATGTAAGGCAATGGGTGAAAAGATGTTGTATATCCAATCTTTGAGTAGATAATAGCATGTTCAGATATGCACTTTTATTGAATCAATACTCGGTTTATTGAGTACAATATTTTAAGTGTTCAGACAAAACAATATACGCGGTTCAGCTGCTTATTCAATATGCTGGTTGTTTCAACAACATTTTTTTTTTTTTTTGTTGTCGTTATTGGCATTTGATTTGTCAAATATCAACAAAAAGTGTTCGGTTAATTGTAATATGCTCACGGAACATACTTATGACAGTGCTGCATTTTAAGTTTTACTCAATATTATAACAATTTGCGTATTTATTGCGTAATAATTAATTGAAACTTTATATGATATATTGAGCTCAATAATGGCGTTTATTGCGAATTACGCAATAACTCTGTTACATTTCAATTCAAATAAAAGTTCATATTGTCCAAAACAGTGGTTTTATATCACAAAATATGCAAATCAAGATACAGAACCTGTGTTTAGGGCAAATAACTTGCCGCAGTAGTATTTCAGATTACATGCATTTCTCAGTAAAAAAAATACAAGATAGGAATAAATTTTCAAAAATATATTCGATGTACTTTTTAATAGAAGTTGTAAAGGCAAATAGCGGTGTTATAATATTATATTCAAGAAATTCTGGTAAAAAAAATTTAAATGAGTAATTTTCCCCGTCACGGTAGGTTTAGTGTTAAATTTATGAATTGTTATAAAAAAAAAAAAGAAATAAAAAAAAATTTGTTGTTTTCCAGTTGCCAAATGATTATTGAATAAGCTGATTTGTGTATGCCTGAACACTTAAAATAATTTTGTCAATTATACGAATATTACACACACATAATTGGCCATTACAGCCCTTCAGTCAGGATTACGGTCTAGCTTCTCACACCACTCAAGTTGTATGCATTAATTTTATACTTGAGTGGCGGGACCTACAGTTTAACGTCGACTCCGAACGACAGGTTTTTGAGAAACTTTTTGATGGCAGGTTTATTTACTCTCAGAGTTTTTGCCAAAAATCTGCTGAGAGAAAGCCGCCGAAGAAATATTTTTTTCATATTTCTTTTTGATGTCTGGCCTGGGGCTCGAACCCGGGCTTTACGTCTAATAAGCGAATTTATTTAATTTGACTCATTTATTTAATACTATTATTATGTCCGGCACGTATCCTATAAAGTGGAAGTATGCAAAAATAGTTCTGGTGCGCAAGTCTAACGGGGATAATCGACCAATTGCTATCTTATGCTTTCTCTCTAAGGTTCTTGAGAAGATACTTTATATGCAAATGATGAATTACAATGAACTGAACAATCTCCTTTCTAGGATGCAATCTGGCTTTCGATCAGGTCATAGTTGTATTACTGCTCTAGTGGATGTTAGTGAGAATGTCAGACAGGCCTTGGAGGATGGCAATGTAAACTTTTTAGTTCTCTTGGATCATTCGAAAGCTTTCGATACGGTCGATCATAACATGCTTATTTGGAAACTTAAATTCTTCTTCGGATTTTCTAATACATCTGCCAGGCTTATACACTCATATCTTTCCCAACGCGCACAATCTGTTTATTTGAATGGCAAATGGTCTGATTCTCTACCTTTAGACAAAGGTGTGCCCCAGGGCTCTATCCTTGGACCACTTTTTTTCTCGCTGTATGTCAATGATTTACCTGAATATCTTTTGAATTGCAAAATCCACTTGTATGCAGATGACGTGCAACTTTGCTTGAATAGCCCGGTGGATGATATTTCACGCGCCGTTGATTGTTTGAATGGGGAACTTGCACGGATATTTTTATGAGCAACTGCTAATGGCCTCTGTTTGAACCCTGGGAAATCTAAATGTATTTTATTGCATAGGAGATGTGTCGTACCCACAATTTCTAGGGATGTTGTGATGAACGGTGAGAAAATTGAGATAGTTCATGCCACGAAGAACTTAGGAATAATTTTTAACTCTAATTTAACGTGGGATAATCACATAAATTCACTGGTGGGGCAGACGTATATGAAGTTACGCGCACTTTGGTCTACGCAACTCTATATACCTTTGAGAACTAGAGTTTTAATTGCGAAGACTTATTTGATTCCCTGCTTACTCTATGGATGCGAGCTGTTTGGTAATTGCGATTTTAGCAGCAAACATAAACTGAACGTTCTGTTCAATAATATTGCTAGATATGTTTATAATTTGAGAAGATATGATCATATCTCTGTGGCAGCCAAGAGTCTTTACGGTGTGACCTTTGATAATCTTCTGAATATTCGTGTCTTTTATTTTTGCATCGAATTGTAAACAAGCGGATACCGAGTTATTTATTTGACAGGCTACGTTTTGTCCAGTCACCCCGTAGTAGGAATATTATAGTTCCTCGGCATCGCTACTTATTTTCCGAATGGCAGTTTTATTTACATGCTATTCGACTCTGGAACATTCTTCCACAACATCAGCAATGCAACACCAACGCTAATAGCTTCAGGAAATTTTTGTTTCAATATTTTCGTTAATTTTTCTTTTTTCTATTTATTTGCAAATTTGTTTTTTTTCTCCTTTTTCTATTGTTTCATTCCCCTAATTGCTTCTATCTACATATCTTGTTATTATTAAGTCAATTATTCATTACTAATTTAAGCTAATTATTATGTACACACTACGTTCCTGTACTTTAAATATAAGATTTTCATCTTGTTGTACAGGATTTGGAAAAAATTTCATTAATAAATAAATAAATAAATAAGCGAATACACTACCTACTAGACTACCAGACGAATATTGACTCAATTAAAATTCATGCCTGAACATAGTTTAACAGTCATTTGGGACTTTTTTTTGCTTTATGATGCTATCTTTAAAATCAAATTGCATAGAATTGCCCATTTCTTGTTGCATCATGTTTTTATTGATGTATTAGCTGATATTATTATGTTTCTGCATTCAAGCCATCCAGTAAACAACATCCATTCGGCCATTTGAAACACAAGTGAGTATACATATATGTATGTTGCACTGTTTATCGTTTAAAGTATGACATTTAATTCCATACGATTTCTTTTAATACATTTAGAGATTAGTTTTTCATTTCTTTTCTTTTTCTTCGTTTACTTGCTTAACACATGCTTGAGTTCACATCAGATACATTCTTTAAAAGGGTATGATAAAAACGGGGAGATGAAAAAATAATTCAATTTTATAAAAGTTTTTCACACTAGAAGAGAAAACACAATAGCTGCGCTTTAATTTCTCCACTTATTTTTATGAATACGACTACCACTGTATTGCCATACATTATTTTGCAAACAAAATTGCATTGCAACTTTCATTACGAGCAAAATACAATAGAAAAAGAGTAGAAGTCACTAGACAAATGTGTCAAACAGTCAGCCAGTTGTTGTTTTCTTTCTATTACTTGTGTATTGTTTTAGCAACATTTTCTTCTTTCGACAAATTGAATTTAGGCCTACTTAAAATATTAATTTTTATTTATCTTCTTTGTGTTCACAACATATCTGAGATGGGATTTTTTTTCTATTTTCTTGCATTTTTTTTTTATATTTGACTTTTTTAATTATAAAAATTTGTTTTGTTATTTCTGTTGTAGTAATCTTTCTTTTTTTCTCTTTAAGTGGGTCATAGATGACATGAGTGTTCGTAAGTACATATGGCATGGCGCACGTACGACTGCGTCTATCTATCTACTCTCTCTCTCTCTCTGTCACACTCACTTTATAAGTCAATGTTTTTTCCCCCAGTAACATCAATATGAATTTACCTGTTTTTAAAAGCTTTTTATTGTAATCTTATTACAAAGAACAAAACACATTGTGACAATAGCAAACAACAAAAATATCGAACATCCTACAACATAAGCTGACAAGTAAAAAAGGGACATTTTGTTAATTGAAACATTTATGTTTCAATTTTATTCTGTTGATAATACATATTTTTATAGCACAACTCATAGTGTTTGTTGCTGCAACATTCTGCGAACAAATCGACAACCCAAAACCGTCCTTCCAATATTCACTATAGGAAATGTTACCCATTTTATTTGGCCAAGAGAAAAATTAAAGTTTTTGTAAAATTTATTTTTAAAATTTCTACAGAACTGATTTACTGTTATTTAATCAGTTGATTTTCTCTCAATTTCTAAATTAGTTATCAAATAACGATTGAGCGCAGCAGTGAACTTTGTAACAGGTTCTAATACGGTGTTCAGATATGCACCTTTATTGCGTAACACGCAATAAACGCCATTATTGAGCTCAATATTTCTTATATAGTTTCAATTAATTATTGAGCAATAAATACGCAACTTGTTATTATATTGAGTAAAACTCCAAATGCAGCACTGTCATAAGTATGTTCTCAGTGCGCATATTACAACAGTGCTCATATTAGAACTCAAATGTCAACAACCACAAACAAAAAAACAACAAAACAAAATAAAAACAATGTTTTTCAAACAACCAGCTGTTTTGTTTACCAGTTGTCAAATGACTATTGAATAAGCAGCTAAACTGCATATATGTCTGAATACTTAAACTATTGTACTCAATAAACCGAATATTGGCTCAATAAAAGTGGATAACTGAACATAGTATAATAAAAGTTATACTGATTCACTCACTACAACATTGATTCATAAGTACAGGTTGCAATAAGTATGAGTACAACGTTGACATCAAACTCATAACATTCGAAATAGGTTTTTTCATACGCCTACTCATTTAGATTCAGAAGTTTAGAATAATACTTATAATACTCATAAATGATTCGAGTTATTCGAATCATTCATCAAAATTTACATTCTTATTTGTTGTTGCATTTCAAAAAAAAAAAAAAAAGTCAAAGTCAGTAAACAAAGAAAACACAACATTCTAGTGAGTATTTTAGAGTTCGTACGCGAATCATACTTATTTTTTGATTCTTGTAAATGTTGAGTAAAGGAGAGTCGAAATCAAATACGTATTGTTAAGTATGAGTACTTCAAACTATGAAGATGAGTAGTAGGAGTACGATATTAAAATAAGTATGAATGCGTATAAGTATCAGAAAATATGAGTATGATTCGAATCTACTCATCTGTTTGAATACTCCTGATCTCTGTATGAAAGCGAATAACTTTTATTCATTTCTATTATGTTTGAAAATAATTTTCATAATAAAATTTGTTACAACCGATTTTTCAAATAAATATAATATTTGATCTGATCTGGAAGGTGGACCAGTAAAACATACACTCTGTGGAATCACGCTTTGATTACGGCAAGGAATTTAATTATCATACTATGGTCGACTGGTAAACGTTATTAAAATATAATATTTCTTGTATAACAAGAAATAAACGATAATAAAAATAGACACTGATGAATACATACATACATATGTCTGTTAAAGTACATATTTTTGTATACATTTTAAGCAATGATTGTTACAAACATTAATACAGAGAAAGCAACTAAAGGCAATCAAGAATAAAACACCTTCAAGTAAATATAATTTGAGAGCGACTACTTGTAGAGAAGAATTTGCACTTTTTTTTATAATTTATGAGGAAGTAAAAAATTAGAAAAGATATTTATGTAGATGTCTTTTAGTATATCAATCTTTCTAGGTTCATGTACATCAGTAAACATTATAAGCATTTATGTATGTATTTAACTTGTGTGCAGAATAATCGAAAATAAATCCTTTAAGCTTTAAAGATAAATTATTTATTCAATCATACAATCAACCCCAGGAAGACAGTCAGCCTGCCTAACAGCGAATCCTTCGAATAATCTGCCACAAAGTTTGGTAACACCCAAGAAAGATAAAGTCAGTGAATTAAATGAATAAATAAATGAGTAAGTGAATGAATAAACAAAATACTAAGCGAACTATGAGCGCAAATATGAAAATAAGAAATCATATAAAATAATTCTTTCATGCTTTTCAGCCATCCTTTCCATTCACCTATTTATTCGGCGCAACCCTCTTTATATTATTTCTTATTTTCAATCTCTACGACAATTTCGCCCTGTACAGGTTCACATATTTATATACGGAATATTTAAGTTAATTCCAAAGAAGGTCGAAGAGAAGGAGGATAAATATAAACTTAAGTTGGGGGGCCAACACAACACAAACTTCTGCAAACAAACGTATTAGATATGTAGCTGGTGAAATTTGGAAAGGACTTTTTGTGAGAGTTAAAAGGAACTGCATGAAAACAAGAGAAAGATAAAAGAAATATAATTTCAAATATAAAAACTGAAATGTAATATAATATTCACAGTGTACAGAACTTTAAAATAATGATATATCCTACATACATACATGCATAATTGGCCATTACAACCCTTCAGTCAGGATTACGGCCTAGCTTCTCAACACCACTTATGTTGTGTGTGTTAATTTTATACATGAGTGACGGGAAGCTTTTTCATGACAATTTTATTTACTCCGATTTGAAACCGTGACTTCGCGTCTTATAAGCCAACACACTACCTATTAGACTACGGCGACTTTCAAAATGATTTGTTTTAATTTGTGTTTTATTGTGATGAAAAATATTGAGAACGGAAAATAAAGATTGTTAATGAACAAGTGAAGCGAATGAAGTACAGATTTCATGTCTGCTATTATGGAAAACGAGACTCTGTCGTCCCGCTAAGAGCGGAGTGCGTAACATCAAGTCCGGTTAGGAAGGTAACAGACACAACATCAGAATCGAATAATTGGACAAC
The DNA here is from genome assembly GCA_930367235.1 of Sarcophaga rosellei. Lineage (NCBI taxonomy): Eukaryota > Metazoa > Arthropoda > Insecta > Diptera > Sarcophagidae > Sarcophaga > Sarcophaga rosellei. Next base: position 26,069,202 of record OV884020.1, on the reverse strand, counting down.
AGGGACACTCCATCTGGGTTTGGCAAAACAAGCTGTAGTAAGGTCGGACTTAGACTTATACGTATATGTACGTAGGCATATACTAATTGTATCAATAAAAGTGAGTAAAATACTGTTAAGTGCCTCGGCCACGTTCAAATTTTGGTGATCAAATTTTGCATATGTGTTGGTAATATTTGTTTGACTCAGCACAGCAACACATCAAATTTCAGCCTTCAAATTTCATTTTAAAAATGTCGTGGAGAAGACAACATCACATGGTTTTCATCGGGAAAAATTCTTTTATGGTTTTCTTTTTTTTTTTTGCAAACATTATTTTTTAGGTTTTCTGAAAGAACATATGGGCTTTTGGTTGGGAGATTGTTTTGTTTTTGTTTGCTTTTTTAGTTTTTTCTTTTAATATGACAAATGATTGTTTCATAGTCATTGCCCTGGCGCAGGCAATTAAAACAAAAAAAAAGGAAACTGCGAAGGGTCTTTGGATGAAAGAGTGGTTGAAGAAAAGGGGTGCATTTACGCACCAAAATGTTCTCAATGAACTCAAATTGAGTCCTCCAAATGATTTTCAAAACTTTTTACGGATGGATGAAGGCACATATGAGGAACTTCCAAATTTGGTTGGCCCGAAAATTCAAAAACAAGATACTCAAATGTGTGACGCCATCTCTCCGAATCAACGTCTATCTATAACATTGCGTTTTCTGGCTACAGGCAATTTCTTTTCTGATTTAAAATTTGTCAGCGCTATTTCGGAACGAGCAATTGGTCGCATTGTTATAGAAACTTATGGAAAAATAAACAAGATTTTGAAATATAATATAAAAGCAATTAAAACAAATTATTAATTGACTTAATTTTATAAATAAAATAATTTTTATTATTTTTTTACAAAACGAAGTTAGTAAAAATAAAGGAACGATCATAACGAATCATAAATAAATACAAAAATACATATAAAAAAACAAAACATCCACTTCTTATTATTTTTATTATCATTTTCTGCTACACATTTTCGAAACATCCGCGAACCAAAGAGTGATGTTTCTTCTACGAAATCTGCAGAAAAATTAAATTTGAAGTAATTGCCCGCACACACATCAAATTTGCTTCCAATTTCTGCGGAGCAGGTAGCGAAAATCAAAAGTATTTTGATATTCTTCAAATTCTTCTCAGCCTGTACGTGTGAGGACAGTTTTCTGTACGTGTGAGTACAGTTTTACCAATACAATCACAAAAATGGCAGATTGATCAATCTAGTTTGATCGTGGCTGTGCTGCTTTACGAAAATTAAAAAGGGTGTACCATCGTTTAACATTAAAACGATAAGCAAAAGCCACACAAATACAACGAAATTGTTTGCATATACCAACAACATAAGTATGGAAGAAAAGGAGACAGTCAAGTAAGAAAGAAAGCAACAACAAACAACGTAAGCAAAGTACACAAACAACAATGAAGTCGCATAGAGTTCTCGAGAAAGCGAAACCATGAACGATCTACTTCAAGAACCTTCATCAGACTATTTACGCGAGCATATAAAAAGGCAAGACAAAGCAGGCAACGAGTAGTAATAATTCAATCAGTCTTGTGTGAAGACGCGTTACGTGTGAAGACAACAGTCGTGGTTTGAAGATCGCCGTTGAAAAGATCTGCGTTGTAAGCAAGCAATTATTGTTGTATTCGTCAAGTGTAAACAATGGCACAAAAGTAGTGAGAACAATAAAGAATTTATTTAAAACTAAACAAAAATTTATTTTTATTTTGTTTGCATTCAACGAACTCATATTCTAAACGTTTTTAAAAAGATAAAAACGGAACACTATAGTTAAGAGGAGTGATAACCGTTAAAAAAAATACAATTGAATTTATACCTTAATTTGAAATATTATAATTATTTCCATTGCACCATTTCACTATTCTAGTTCTTAAAATGCCCCATAGGAATACGTATGTTTATGTTACAAATGTGGCGTTATAAGTTAATATACACACTAGAGATCAGCAATGAATCGTTTTTTCGCTACTCATAAGCACTCATGAAATTTCGAGTATAAGTGAGTCACCAATATAGAAATTAAACTATGTACTCTGATTCATTCGTACTCACTATAAAATTGATTTATAAGTACGGGTTGCAATGAGTATGAGAACAACGTTGACATCAAACTCGTAACATTCCAAATATCGTTAGTCTAATTCGCAAATGTGTTAAGTCCCTTTTTTCAAATTTTACAGGAGACACAAAAAACAGTGTAACATTTCCAATTTTTAAAATTTTTAAACTTTTTAAACGCAATTATTTTTACAAAATAGCTCTCTTTAAATGACCTAGATCAAAAATCAACTCAAAAATATCAAATTAAATCAAAAAATTAGCACGTGTTTTTAATATTTTTCGTAATTTTGTGGACTTAGCGTTTTTGCCAACCACAAAATTACAACAACTTTAAACCACATAATAACATTTTTTGTTGTTGTAAAATATGTATTTTGCATAATGTTACCGTTTTGCATTAAAATCTGAATTTTGGAAAAAAGTGGACTTAGCGTCTTTGCGAATTATACTAACGATATGTTTGATTCATAAGCCTACTCATTCAGATTCATAACTTTAGGAAAATACTTATAATACTCATCAATGATTCGAGTGACTCAAAATTTAGGCTTAGTTGAAAGAAAGACACATAAGAAAAAAAGGCAGAGCAGCAAGTAGAGTACACACACAACTATTTTGTGAGCATTGTAGTGTTTGTACGCCAATGATACTTATTTTATGATTCTTGTAAATGTTGAGTTCTAGAGAGCTGAAATCAACAACATCTTACGTGTCGTTAAGTATGAATATAATGAATACTTCAAACTTTGAATATGAGTAGCATGAGTATGATATTAAAATAAGTATGAATGCTTATAAGTATTAGAAATTATGAGTATGATTCGATTCTACTCATCTTTTTGAATACTCATTGCTGATCTCTGATATACACACACACCTAATGACATAAAAAAATAAAAATCTTCAAAATGCATAAAACTAAAAGAAATCACTCCTTTAAGTGAGTGAACAACACCACGAATTGTTATAGGTTTGTTGAATTTGAATGAACAAGTTGGCGTTGTTGTTGATCGTTATACATATATATTGTTGTTGATGTTGTATGAAATTATAACAGGAATTATTATACATACTTCTTTTTTTTTCGTTTATTATTTGGCAGGTCGCCTAAATGTCTGGTCTGATTTTGTCTGGTTTAGTAAAATGCTTATATAATTATGATGCCTATAGCATTAAGAACAACAACAACAGTAATAACAGTGTAATATGAGTCGCATTGCTGTATGTGTATAACATACATATACATTCGTATATACATACGCAAACATTTGTGCTCAAGCGTTTTGAATCATTTATATAAACATTTAATACAATTAAATAAAGGCAATCAATCATCTAATATAAATGAAAAAAAAAAATAATATTTGCACAGCAAGTATTTAACTCACGCACACACTCATACCTTGTAAACTTTGTGTTACTTTGAGCAAAAATAATTTTATTTTAATTTCATTAAGTTTTTAATAATGTCAAGAAAATATGTATAACCCGTTTTTCACGAGACTAAAAACATATGTCGATACATAAGTATGTATGTACGTACTATGATCAATTGTTTCCTTTTATTTCCCCTTTTTTATATGTTCGCACAAAGTTTTCCTTAATTTGATTATACATTAAAAGCTTTCAACTAAATGACAAGGACAACACTGCTGTAGTCGAAACTCCGAAAGAATCATTGAAAATTCAAAATCAATTATCGAACATGTTTGTTACAATTTTTAATACGTAGTACAAGTACAACACAGAAGAGAACATACATTAATATTTTATATTTACTAAGATGGGTTTTACAATTTCAAACAGGACTTTTAGCGAATAATGAATTTAAATATTTATTTATTAGATATATACATATTTATTATTTATTTATGTAAATATTAATAATTATAATGAATTATAAATAATAATTTCGAAATAATCGAAAAACTATCAATGGATGGAAAGTCTTATAGGGAAGTTAACCGATTGGTTGAGTGTTCTTACAAAATGATTGGAAACGCAATTACTTATAAAGAAAAGGCTTAAAGACGTGGAAGAAAACGAAAAAGGTAAATAAGAGGGTTTTGAAAATATTTTTATGGGAGTGGTGCTATTTTTTATTCCACAGCTGTAATAATAATAAAGATCTCGACTTTTAAATTTATTTTAAAAGTTCACAATATTTTAATAATTTTGAAAAGGTATGTAGTTCTTTTTTCAAATTGAATAAATTATTAAATTCGTTTTTAATTATTTAATAAATTTTTTTCGAATTTTGTAATGTAAATACAATTTTGATTTGAAAATTAACACAATAATTGATACAACATGTTATGAATAACGCGATTAAAGAAAAAATCTTCACTCGATTTCTGGGAAGCAAAAATGTATTTAAAATATAAAACACTGACACAGTGTTACGTGTACAGAACATTATGTGCGGAAAATTATATCCAAATATCGTGCTTCTTACAGTCCAGTGATAAAATCCATTAATTTTTAACTTTAAATTCAAATTGTTTTTAATCTATTCAAATCATGTATCTTAAATATAAAATACGGTAATTTAACCTGAATCGAAGCATCATATCAAATTATTCGAAAGTAAAAATTATAAAATTTTTTTTAATTATAGTTCTTAATATTGTTGCATATAAAAGTATAGTTAAGATGCTTATATGATTAGGATTTATATATAGATGCTCTATCGCACAATAAAGCGACTTGTCTCCGTAGTACTTGTCTTTGCCTACTTGTAGTGATGGCCAGCGATTTTGCAGCCGCACTATCCGTATGTGGAACGATGTTTCTGCAGATGTTTTTCTTGTTTCAACATACAGTTTAAAGTCGGCTCCGAAACTTTGGAACTTTTCATGCCAATTTTATTTCCTGCTGAGAAGAAGTCGCCGAGTAAATATTTTTTCACATTTCGTTTCGTTGGACATGTCTGACCTGCGGTTTGAACCATGGCTTTACGTCTAATAAGCCAACACACAACCTACTAGACCACGGCGACTTCAATGGTTGGAATTTCATGATTTTGTAATTCTGTTTCATGTTAATTACGATAAGGATGATTAAGTTAATTAAAAATTAAGAAGAAATAATAGAGATGTAGTCGTAATCTAGTAGGTAGTATGTTGGCTTATTAGACGCGAAGCCTCGGTCAGACATCAAAACGAAATATGCAAAAAAAAAATATTTCTTCGGCGACTTCCTCTCAGCAGATTTCTGGCAAAAACTCTTAGAGTAAATATAATTGCCATGAAAAGTTTCTCAAAAATCTGTCGTTCGGAGTCGACTTTGAACTGTAGGTCCCGCCACTAATGTATAAAATTAACACACACAACATGGGTGGTGTTGAAAAGCTAGGCCGTAATCCTGACTGAAGAGACCAATCGGGGACGAGAACATATTCGAAAACCTTAACATCCTTTGCAAAAATTACTTCACGTTTCTGCGAGTATGCCAATTTATCCCAACAATAGACAGCGTCTGCTGCAAGATTCATTTCAATTTAAGAGATACAAAGAAAAATCTTATAAGTAAACTGAAAGCAAAAAATGTACGAATCTATTTTCAATTATTGGATATAAACAAGCTCTTCGGCTTGAAAATTCTCAAATGAAAATCGTTTTACTAATTTAACTTTATTTACGGCCCTTATAACAACTTGCCGTTAACTACAGGGAGGATTTTAACGGGCAGATAAATTGTTTTTCATTATTATGACTACCCACAAAAATAGAAGTGAGTGCTAAGCTAAAGGGAGGATCATCCTACCTTTAACTTTTAAAGTTAAGTTTATGTTAGAACTTGCCATATTATATAATATTTTCAATATGGCAACTTCAAATATAAAGAAATTGAGCATATACATACAAAAGAACGAAGCTCGTCGTTTCCAATGCGTTTAAAAAAACTTGTTTAAGCGAATAGCTTTATCGACATTGCTCCGACACTGCCATATTTTTGAAAAAGTTCATTCATTATCTGTAGGTTGTAATACCGAAAATAAATTTACAGTTGCCTTTAGCTAAAGGTGCCTTTAACTGAACCCAAGTTTAATGACAAGTTGTAATAATGGCCCTTAGTAATTCAAATTTAATAATAAATTAGAATTTCAAATATAGTCTTGTGTTTAAAGGAAATCCTTAGTAAGTCTTTCATATTCAAATATTTCAATACAATTCCATTTGAAGTAATTACTTTAAATTGAATACTTTCTTTTTGGGTAATTTTATAAGTGGATACTTCGTTTAAACTTTATTTATACAAATAATTAAACCATCATCAATGCAATTCTATGTATATAACAAGAAAATAATATAATGAAAAAAAAGAGAAAACCTTACGAAAATAAATAAATAAAAAGAATGCGAATAGAGAGAAGAGAAAGAAAAACCATCAGCATCAGACAAACCGCATTCACATATACAAACATAACTCACTCAACTGCCAACTTTTAAACAAGAAAAAAAAAATAAAAGAAAATAAACTCTGTGAAAATAATACAAAAGAAAAACGAGGAAAAACTATATATTATTTCAAGGAAAAAAAGAAAAAACACGAAAAAATCCCATTAAGTAAATATTTAGTATGAAAATGGTACGGAAAATACATCAACCATGATGGAAAAAACACATACAAATACACATTTTGCAACATCAACTTACATACACCCATACATTGGCAAACCCATACAAATTTGCAATGGTGAACAAACCTAAGGAGGAGAGAGGAAATTTTTATAACGTTTCTACTTTTCTCTTGTTTGTTTTTGTTTTATCGTTTTCTCTTGGTATTTTTACAGAAAAAAAAATTAAAAATAAAAAAAAAGAAATCTTTTAAATTCTGGCCATTCAATTAAGTCAGTCATGTTGAGTTGTGAAAACACAGACACACACACACACTTACACATACTTTTGTAAAGTGTTGCCATCTGGTAAAATTTTTATGAAGAAAACATTTAGCGAGTTGTACAGTTCTACTATGTTCAGATATGCACTTTGTTGAGTCAATATTCGGTTTATTGAGTACAATATTTTAAGTGTTCAGACATAATAATATACGCAGTTCAGCTGCTTATTCAATATTCATTTGAAAGCTGTTAAACAAAACAGCTGGTTGTTTCAACAACACTGATTTTATTTTGTGTTGGCGCTAACATTTGATGCTCACTGAACAATATTATAACAATTTGCGTATTTATTATGCAATAATTAATTGAAACTTTATACTATTTAAATAATTAACAATTAATTGAAACGATTTACGCAATAAAGGTGCATATCTGAACCCCGTATTAGTTATAGTAATAATAATTAAAAAAATAAAAGCTCTTGATTCTAAAATCGTATTATTTTTGGGAAATCATAACTAATTGGACATAAAAATTATACAATGGATATAGCTTATATTCACTCTTAATATAATGATCTCAAATCATATAATTTAGTTTGTAAATTTATATTTTCATATAGGACATCCATTTTGGTTCGGTACGTTCCTCTATGTTGAAATCCATCCTTCCTTACCTTTATGTCGTCTACTGTTTTACATTAATTACACGGTGCGACAGTCAAAATACACTCAGCTAATGATATAGTGTAAGTTGTGAGTTTTATTGAGTAGAACTCAAAAATAATTTTTTTATTTCTCGAACCCTCCAAGCCTGTTTTATTTGACAAAAACGGTATTTTTGATCTTTTCACACAGAATTATAGATTCCTCAAATATTTTTTAACCTATTTTCAAAATCCAAAGTTTTTTGAAAAGGGGACACATGGGTATACCCTGAAAGTGATAAACATAAACATATGCTTCAAACTTATGAGTTTTAATCGAGTAAACTTGGAAAATATGATTTTTGTTTGTCATTTTTTCAAGTTTAGCTATTCTTAACTGCAAAATTTAATTAAAAAATATGAAATAAGTGGCGACATTCTTAAAGTGCATTCTCTTGTCAAAAGTTTGACACTTCGTTTGATAAAATTGGACCCAAATTACAGTAGTTAAATAGTATAACAGCTTAGTCGTACTTTTTATATATGCAAAATTTTTGATGGAACTTGATTGTTTACCTGAGAGTTTGCTCTTTGCACGTTTGAACGACTACCATAGTAAAAAATATTACCGAGATTCGTGAAAAATAAAAAAGTATTCTACTCAACTTAGTGAATAACTTAGACTATGTAGTCACTCGGGTGTATTTTCACTGTCGCAGTGATGACATATTTCTGACAGTTTTAGGGCCTTTATTACAACTTGCCGTTAACTAAAGGGAGGATTTTAACGGGCAGATAAATTGTTTTTCATTATTATAAGTGGACAATATGAGAAGCTATGCCGTAATCCTGACTGAAGAGTTGTAATGGCCAATTATGTATGTATGTATGCATTATTATAAGTGGACAATATGGTAGAAGTCAGCGTTAAGCTAAAGGGGGGGGGGGGGGGGTCCACCTACCGGTAACTTTTAAAGTTAAGTTTATGTTAGAACTTACCATATAAATATTATTTTCAATATCACCACTTCAAATATGAAATATGAATGAAAAAGTGTTATCGGCGTTGCTCCGACACTGCCATATGTTTGAGTTTATTTTATCTCTAAGTTGTAATAAGAAACGAAAATAAGTTAAAGATAACTTTACAGTTCCCTTTAGCTAAAGGTAATTTTAACTAAACCCAAGTTTAACGGGCAGATAAATTCTCTTTCATTATTATGAGTACCCAATTAGCTAAAAGTGAGCGTTAAGCTAAAGGGAGGATCATCCTGTCGGTAACTTTTAAAGTTAAGTTTATGTTTGAAGTGAAGTCGCCGTAGTCTAGTAAGTAGTGTGTTGGCTTATTAGACGCGAAGCCACGGTTCAAATCCTCGATCAAACATCAAAACGAAAATTTTTCTTCGGCGACTTCCTCTCAGCAGATTTCTGGCAAAAACTGACAGTAAATAAACCTGCTATGAAAAAGTTTCTCAAAATCTGTCGTTCGAAGCCGACGTTAAACTGTAGGTCCCGCCACTCATGTATAAAATTAACACACACAACATGAGTGGTGTTGAGAAGCTAGGCCGTAATCCTGACTGAAGGGTTGTAATGGCCAATTATGTATGTATGTATGTTATGTTTGAACTTGTCATATTATATATTATTTTCAATATGGCAACTTCAAATTTAAACAAAATGAGCATATACAACAAAAAAACGAAGCCAGTCGTTGCTACTGCTTTAAAAAAAAAACTTGCTTAATTGAGAAGTTTTATCGATATTGCTCCGGCACTGCCATATTTTTGAAAACAGTTAACTTTATTTTATCTGTAAGTTATAAGAACGCAAATAAGTTATAGTTCCCTTTAGCTAAGGGTACCTTTAACTAAACCCAAGTTTAACGGCAACTTGTAATAACGACCCTTAATATTGAACTTTACCTAAAAAATTACGACTACAAAAAGATCGCCAACTCTAGGTTAAAATTGCTATGGAAACTTCAGATAATTGATTGCTAATCGTAGCATCTGACATTAATGTGATGACATTGATTTGTACCTAAAACGAACATCTAAAATCAAGAAACTATTTTATTTCAAATTGGCAATACTTTACGAAATGGTTGTAAGTGTAAGAATATATGTAATGAAATCATGATGTTGTTGATATGTATGTATGTATGTGTGTAGTATGTATACATAAGAGTGTAACAAACTATCATACCAATTCAAAAATGAAATCAAACAATCAAACTACAACACATTTAAACGAAATAAATAGAAAACATAGAATTATTTTCAACAAACACAACTTCAGCAACATTGTATGTGCGAGAATGAAAATATCCTCCGCTTTTCAAATTAATAAAAAAAAACTTGTACTGAATGGAATAGAAAGCAAAGTTTTTTTTTTTATTTTTGGCCAAAAAGGAAATTGTGTAAATAAATACACTGGAATAGGAAAAATTTTCTCTCTTACCTTTTTGGTTTACAAATTTGTTTAAGTTTCTTGTTTTTTATTTATTTTTTTTTATTCGGCTATTAATTTCATACGCTGTCACTTACATATACAAACAAGTACATGAATGAGGCTGATGTCGGATACTTTTCCAATTAGTTTTTCTCGTCTATGATTTTAGATTTTTCGTTTTCGTTATCGTTATCGTGTCTCATTCCTACTTTAAGAAAAATTCTTACTTAAAGCGTAATTACTGACAGGTTTTGCAAAACACTAGCCAGCCAGTCAGCTAACGAGCCAAACCAGACCTAACCACAAAGCAAAGCCGTTATTTGAAACATGGGAAACTGAACACAGACCATAGAAAAATTACAAAAACGTATAAATGTGTGTAGTAAATCTGTAAATGTGTATACCTACCATATACGTATACGTATAAACTGTAAATGCAACTATGTACACTACTATTTGTTAAAAAAAAAGAAGTTATTTTATATACTTTTCCAATTTGTTAATGTGTCTCACTCTCTATCGCTCACTTCTCTTTCACTCTTGTTCTTTCAGAAGAAAATGAAGTTCATGTTTTCACAAAAGAATGATTCAGAAGGTATATGTAGCTATGTAGATAAACTGACATTACAGTACCTCATTTACACGCTCTAATCAAATATCAGAGGACATTTTTACTTTTCCAACCACTACAATCAGTGCTATGAAGTGTTTTTAATAACAATTTCTAAAAATATTCTGCAGACAATACTGGAAGACCTTTTGTGTCAGGCAATCTGACCACCGATGATTTATTTTTTAAATGAGAATATTAAAATACAAATCGAAATCAAAACTATTCAAAACTTCTATATATGTACAGTGGACAGCAAAAGTCTTAGTACGGCAATATATTTTGACAAGAAAAATGTCCTCACAGGCTTAATACTCTTGCATAAAGTCCCGATATGCCTTCAAGAGAGTATTTAGGAGATCGTTTGAAATTTTTTCATTCTTATATTGCCGTACTAAGACTTTTGCTGTCCACTGTATATACAGTCTTTTTTCATTTGACCAGAGTCTTTATTGCATTCTATTCGAGACATTGCTGGCCAGACATGACACAGTGCAGTTATTGGCGTCGTACTCAGCAGCATTATAGCCACCGTAGAATGGGAAAGGAAAACCATGATAATGACGACGTTTGTTACCTGTAACTTGTTTTTAGTTCATGAAAAGATAATTCTCAAGTTGCAACTTTTTCTATTTCCTTTTCTTTTCTATCTATAACTGAAAAATATTTATTTGCTGTTGTTAAGGAATAATTGTCCAAAAGATAATGATTTGCGATGAGATGTTATTAAAAAAATTTTTTTTCTTCCATTTTATTTTATAAAAATTTAGCAAATAGTATCAATGCAACCTAAACCGTAATACCAATGTTTTGACAAATTGTGCAAGCAAACAGGAACAACAAGTTTTACATTATGCACACATAAAAAATATCGAAACTAGAGATTAAAGTCGAAAAATAACAGAATAAAATGATGTATTCTTTGGTTATTGAGTCTTCATTAAAAGAATCAACTTAATGGATGTTATTCGCATGTAATCAGTGCTAGATAAACAAATTTGTTACACGTAACTTGCTATCATTTAGATTATCAGTATCAGAGATCAGCAATGAATCGTTTTTCGCTACTCATAAGTACTCATGAAATTTTACATATGAGTGAGTCAACAGTATTGAAATTCAACTACTCTGATTCATTCGCACTCACTACAACATGGATTTACAAGTACAGGTTGCAATGAGTATGAGTACATCGTTAACATCAAACTCATAACATTCAAAATATGTTTGATTCATACGCATACTCATTCAGATTAATAAATTTAGAAAAATACTTATAATACTCATATATGATTCGAGTGCTTCGAATCATTCATCAAAATTTAAAGTTTTAATTGTTGATGCTTTTACAAAAAAAAAAAAAAAAAAAAGTCAAAGACAGCAAGCAAAGCAAACACACAACCTTCTAGTGAGTATTGTAGTGTTCGTACGAGAATCATACTTTTTTTTTTATTCTTCTAAATGTAGAGTAAAGGAGAGTCAAAATCAACAACATCATGCATATTGTTAAGTATGAGTACGATGAGTACTTCAAACTTTGAATATGAGTAGTATGAGTATGATATTAAAATAAGTATGAATGCGTATAAGTATCAAGAAATTATGAGTATGATTCGAATCTACTCATCTTTTTGAGTACTCATTGCTGATCTCTGATACATATAAGAAAAAAATCCATTCTAGGAATATTTTTCATTTGATATTATCATTTTAAATTCTATTTATATACTTCTTGGAAATAAATTAATTAATTTAATTTTAGCAAATCTCAATAACAAAGGTTATTATAACCTTACAAGTATGTGTAAATAGTACACAGAATAGAAATCCAAATACATATGTATGTACATACGTATTGAAAAAATAATGAATAAGAAATAAATACAGTCACAGTTCATATGACTGCATCTGCTCCTCAAATCTCATAACGATAACAGTAATAACAACAAGTAAACTTCAATACATTTGGCATACATACATGCATAACAATTCATTTATTTTTATTTTCTTTTATCATAAATGTTGTTGACATTGTTGTTATCGGATTTATTAACGAGAGTTTCTTTCATTTCTTCAAAATATTTGCAAACAAAGACAAATTGAGAAGAAATGCTCTCAACCGAACCAGCTTTAATGTAATGACACGCAATTAAAAATATGTATGCACCCATAATAAGGAGAGAAATGATTATGAACTTGATTTTACTCATGCTCTCCTGCATTTTCTCTCAGTCCCCTGTCCCCATTAGAGATTCTTACTTTTCAATTAGATTGAGCATTAAATTAACATTAAATCGCTCAAACCAAGCTTTTACTAACATCAAGGTGTGCTTGGGATCTTTATCTTGCTGAAATGTTCGATGTATTGGCATTTTCCACTTCCAAAACATGGACAGAAGAGAAAAAAAAAAAAAAAAAAAAAAAAAAAAAAAAAAAAAAAAAAAAAAAAAAAAAAACAGAATATAATAGCCGCCTTCATGTTTTAGAGTCTTAACAGAAAAATCTTTGGATCTTCTTACGTGAATTATGCCAGTACTAGCGGCAATTTAAAACATTCATTAGTGACTAAATCTTACGTTAGTCCACTCGACGAAAGTTGCAAATTGCAGCCGTTTTTTGAGATATCTAAGGGCCTTTTTTGGACTAACTGGTAATCTTGCTCATAACATTCGAAATATGTTTGATTCATACGCCTACTCATTCAGACCTTTGTATCATCTACGTTGCCACGTTTAATTGCATTGACATAAAACGAATTTTAGTCAATAGCAGAAATGAATTTTTTAATAACGCGTTGCAATTTTTTTCTGTGATATGGTTTATTACTCAACTTCGTCGATGAAATTGTATACATCTTCGTCTGTGGATACTTTACCAGCGGAGGCTTTTATAAAATTTGGACTTTAGGCTTCTGAACTTTGATCAAATTAATCGCACTTGCATTCAAATAATCTCTATTCGAACCCGTAATTTGTTCAGCACTGATGCAAGGTGAACGTAACTAATATACCAAACATCAGCAAAGATGTGTAGATTCGAATCATACTCATAATTTCTGATACTTATACGTATTCATACTTATTTGAATATCACACTCATACTACTCATATTCAAAGTTTGAAGTACTCATCATACTCATACTTTGCAACACGTATGATGTTGATTTCGACTCTCCATGACACAAAATTTGCAAGAATCACAAAATAAGTATGATTCGCGTACAAACACTATAATACTCAATAAAAGGTTTCATGAGTACATATGCTTTGCTTACTGTCTTTGACTTCTTCGTTCTCCTTTTTTTGTAAATCCAACAACAACTAAGACTGTAAATTTCGATGAATAATTCGAATCACTCGAATCATTTATGAGTATTATAAGTATTTTTCTAAAGTTATGAATCTGAATGGGTAGGCGTATGAATCAAACATATTTCGAATGTTATGAGTTTGATGTCAACGTTGTAATCATACTGATTGCAACCTGTACTTATAAATCAATGTTGTTGTGAGTACGAATGAATCAGAGTAGTTGAATTTCAATATTGTCAAAATTTCATGAGTACTTATGAGTAGCTCCTGATAAACACATAAACAGTAACAATAAATATGTATATAAATAAACTCAGTGGAGAAAAATAGGTTTTTATTTATTGTAAGAGATGAAAACAATGTACAAATAAAAAAGTGCATTTTCCATAATACATACTGGCAACTCCTGTCTATAATAATTTCATAATCTGCCTCCAGCTATTGGGTTTAAGGAACGAACAAAAAAAAAAAATTATAAATAACAGCACCAGACGACTAAAAGAAATTAAAAAAAATCTGAATTCCTTTTGTCGACGAATAAACATCTGCAAGCCAGAGTCACGTTGTAACCCAGCAAACATTTTCATTTCATTGCATCTACACTCCGTTGTTTATTTTTCAGTCAATGATATTACAATACAATTTCAAATTACAACGATGCAAATAAATGATAATAACATATTAGGAAATTAAACCCAGAGATACATTTTGGTTTAGGCAGATTATAAAATAGAAGTACAATATAGAGAGGGCCCAAAAGCCTTGTCCTGATGCTAATGTTAATCAGAGATCAGCAATAACTCGTTTTTTCGCTACTCATAAGTACTCATGACATTTTGAGTATGAGTGAGTCAACAGTATTGAAATTCAACTACTCTGATTCATTCGTATTCACTACAACATTAGTACAGGTTGCAATGAGTATGCATAAAACGTTGACATCAAACTCAAGCAATTATGTTTGATTCATAAGCCTACTCATTCAGATTCATAAATTTAGAAAAATACTTATAATACTCATAAATGATTCGAATCATTCATTAAAATTTACAGTCTTAGTTGTTGTTGCATTTTCAAAAAAAAGAAAAAAGCTAGAAAGACGGAACAGTAAGCAAAGCAAACACACAACCCTCTAGTGAGTATTGTAGTGTTCGTATGCGAATCATTCTTATCTTGTGATTTTTGTAAATGTTGAGTCATGGAGAGTCGAAATCAATATCATGCGTATTGTTAAGTATGAGTACGATGAGTACTTCAAACTTTGAATATGAGTAGTATGGAGTATGATATTATAATAAGCCGTATAAGTATCAGAAATTATGAGTATGATTCGGATCTACTCATCTTTTTGAATATCATTGCAGATCTCAGATGTTGATCCCGAAGATTTTTATTTTCATCAAAAAACTTTTAAAGATTGCATCGACAACATTTACTACATATGCTATTAAATTTATCGAAAAAGTAGCAATAAAATAAATATAATGGTATTGTACAATTTTAAGGTTAAATGTAGCAGTTCCACATTGACTTTATTAATATTTTTTTTTATAATTTGGTCTACACAAAACTTGACCGCTGTAGTCAAATAATGAGTACTATGTAATACTAAAAAATGTTTGCCTCACCCTTCGTTAAACCTTGATACAAATACCACAGAACATTTGTGAACTCATATGAAAATGGAATTATTAATGTTGCTATCAGATCAGAGATCAGCAATGAATCGTTTTTTCGCTACTCATAAGCACTCCTGAAATTTTGAATATAAGTGAGTCAACAATATTGAAATCCAACTACTGTGATTCATTCGTACTCACTACAACGTTGATTTATAAGTACAGGTTGCAATGAGTATGCGCACAACGTTGACATCAAACTCATACCATTCGAAATATGTTTGATTCATAAGCCTACTCGTTCAGATTCATAACATTTGAAAAATATTTATAATAGTTATGTATAAATGATTCGAACGACTCGAATTCTTTTGTGATTCTTGCAAATGTTGAGTAAATCAAAAAATCAATAACATCATAATTATTGTTAAGTATAAATATGATGAGTACTTCAAACTTTGAATATGAGTAGAGGTTCCATGATATTAAAATAAGTATGAATGCGTATAAGTTCAATAGGGATATGGGAATCTATACCAGCGGAGATAACTAGAAATCTTGCCTATTCGATACCAAAAAGACTTCTATCCATAAGACAAGCTAAATGTGACCATACAACATACCAAGAAGTAAAATATTTGAAATTTTTTTGTAGTAACCGTATTAATTTCATTTTGGTAAAATTTGTTTTCCAATTTATTTGAGGTGGTTTTTACAAATTTTCTGCTCACTGTATATCTAAAACCGCGGTTGCTGAGTGATCTCAGTGTACATACTACGTCTGGTATAAAAAGTCTCAATATTGTTATAAATATTATATTTTAGGCTATTACACGTAAATTGGGCTGTGACAGTTCTATTTGCAAGTAATTTCGAATAAAGTTTTTTTTTTTTAGAGAAAGAGTTATTCATTTGAGAACGTTAAATACTCGGCATTATAATTTTTCAATGGTTTCAGCACAAAGGTTCTTTACAAAAGCTTAAAAAATCGGTTTTGGAAACAAAGTTTTCAAATTTAATCTTTGTGCAAAAAAGTTCAGGAGATATGATAGGATGTGTAGGTAGGTAACATTCCATCCCATCAGACTGGGGAAAAAATGACACTGGCGATTGACATGAAAATCTATTCTTTATGCCCCGATTTTAATAAACCATTGAAATTTTTGTTTTTTTTTTTTTATAATAATTGATATTATGTAGTTATACTATTGAGTCTACTAATATGTTCTTGCATCTCTGCATCAAACTTAATTCGTTTCTTATTGTACTATTTAATACACACGAACCTTGTAGTGATAAGAGAATCGTAGCAAAATCTTCTTAAAAAAAATAAAAAAAAACAATCAAGTGTTGAGCAAACAAACGATCCGTAGTCGTCGATGTTTAACAAATATTGTCGTTGATTAGGTCGGGTAGAGCAACAATAATACTATTAGATTGATTGAAAGGCTTTTTTTTAATATTGTTGTTGTATGTTTTCTTATTTCAGGTTGCAACATGTGTATGCAGTACACCTCCAGTGTAGAGGTTAATATACGTTCAAGATTTTCTATAAAAAATACTCAAGAAAAAGGAATACTTACAAGCACTTCTATGCACAACTCTATATGTACACAACGGCAATAAATAGAAATTCACATACATTCTACAGCAACAACAAATAAAACCTACACCAACATACAGTGTTGCCAGAATGATGAATTTATAATACCACGGAGGTGGCTTCTATTATCAGTTACGGTACGATTGTTTGAATTGTATGAAATATTCTGCATTTTTTCTAATATAGACTTCATAGATAACGCGGATTTTATTAAAAGTAATTTGCAGGATATTAATACACTCTGTGTGTTGTTTTCATCCAAGATCAGCAATGAATCGTTTTTTTGCTACTCATAAGCGCTCATGAAATTTTGACTTTTTTGAATGTGCGAATTGGTGTTAAATTCAGAGATCAGCAATGAATCGTTTTTTCGCTAATCATAAGTACTCATGGAAAATTGAGTCAACAATATTGAAATTCAACTACTCTTATTCATTCGTACTCACAACAACATTGATTTATAGGTACAGGTTGCAATGAGCATGAGTACAATGTTGACAAAAAAAACTCATAACATTCAAAATATGTATGTTTGATTCATACGCCTACTCATTGAGATTCATAAATTTAGAAAAATACATGTAATACTCATAAATGATTCGAATCATTCATTAAAATTTACAGTCCTAGTTGTTGTTGCATTTACAAAAAAAAGAAGAAAGAAAAACACAAAGACCGCAAGCAATGCAAACACACAAACATCTAGTGAGTATTGTAGTGTTCGTAAGCGAATCATACTTATTTTGTGATTCTTGTAAATTTTGAATAAAGGAGAGTCGAAATCAACAACATCATGCGCATTGTTAAGTATGAGAACGATGAGTACTTCAAACTTTGAATATGAGTAATATGACTATGATATTAAAATAAGTATGAATACGTATAAGTATCATAAATTATGAGTATTATTCGAAACTGCTGATCTTTCTGAATACTCATTGTTGATCTCTGGTTTCATTAAACATTTACCGAAACACATTCTCTGAAATATAAAGAACTTATCATGAAATGCAGTGCCTATGCCTTAATTTAAACAAATTATTTAAGATATACTAATTAATAGACTCCGACCGAACTCCAAATTTCGTTCGGTACCGAACACCGAACCCGTACTTAGTTCGGGTTTCAAAGTTCGTCGAACCCGAACTTTTTGTTATTAAATATTAAATCAGAAATACATTTTTGGAATTTATTGATAAAAACAAAAAATAACGAATTCATAACATTTAAGAAAAATATATAAACTTTTAAAAAGTAGTATTAAAAAATAAAGAAAAAATTTGTACTTTTTAGTTATTTAGAAAAGAAATGCTTTGTGCTTTTTTTTTATTTTTTTTTTTGAGATAAATATAAAAATCGGGTTTTATAGTTCACTTAGGAAGAACTCTAAACCCAGATTAAGTATATGTAGTTTGTACTCTAGTACTCAAAATTCATTGTTTTTATATTATAATGGCATTAATGCCTTTAAGGTTACTTCGTCTATCTGAATAAAGTTGGCCAGCAGCACTAAATAGTTGCTCATTAGAAACGCTCGTTTGCGGTGCTGATAGATATTTCTTGGCTGCAGCCTTAAGGTTCGCAAATGAACAGGAGTTCCAATATTCATATATATTTGTTTTGCGATCACTTAATGGTTCAGATATATAGATTTTGATTTCTTTCTCGAAAATATTTTCGTCTTGAGGTTGATCTGAAACAGAATCATGCTTTTCCCATAAAGATGAATCTCTTTTCTGCTTTTTTTAATTTAAAACAAATTAAATGAAAAGTTCAGTGTTCGGCAAAATTTTGACCGAACGCCGAACTTTGGACGAACGTCACTTTTTACCGTACACCGAACCCGTACCCGAACGTTCGGTCGGACTCTACTAATTAAAAATATAGAATAGTAAAAATGTTTCTTAAATTTAAAATATGATTTTTCCTTCACATAATGATGAGTTCCTTCTCCGTGATCTGGCAACGCTACCAGTAACAAACAAGCAAAACACTCATAAAAAAAGAGTGTGAGCATTTTAATAGTGAAAAAGAGCGAAAAAATGTTATCAAAACAGAATTGAAAAGAAGCGCAAAAAAAAAGAACAACAACAAAAAGAAAACTAAATAAACATAAAAAGCAAACGAAAAGCCAACGAACGCAAGTCCAGAAACATATACGCAAACATACACAATTGCTTGCATACTCCAAACGATAAGCAAAAACAAGAATAACAACTACAAATTGAAAACAGAGTGTAAACGAATCAATTTCTTTTTGGGAGCAGACAACAAGAACGGGAAAAAATCAGTTGCTCTATTTGAGAGACAGAAGCTAACAACCATCAGTGTTGTCAACTCCTTAAATTTATATGCAAAAAATTACTCATTGTAAATGTCGTTCTTTTAAATATTTATTTAGGAAAACATATGTATTAAAAAATTATATTTTTGTTAATTTTAATTTAATAAAAAAAATTAAAAAATTAAAGGTCTACAAATATTATTTAAATGAGGTGAGATTGCCTTTACCAAAGTGTGAAAATTACTTGATACCAATACTACAAGATAACTTTTAACACCTTTCAGATTTGTTATCACTTATAAAGTGATTCGCTTACATCGTATAAAAGATATAGAGTCCGATGGATGTCACTTAAGTGTGGGCTATTCCTAGGTAGGCTTGAACTCATGTGATAAGTTAAATGGTAGCTTTAGAAGGTAAGCCAAGTCGTTCGACATGTTAGGATTTTGCTTTGAAGAGAACACCTAGTGCCGTAAGAACTTAATATGTCATAAAAGCGTACTACATTTTGACAAAACCGGATGAAAATTTAGCATTCGTAGGTTAGATTACGGATATGGTGATTTAATTCTGTTTGGATTTTTACCAATCATTTAAAAAAATTGCAAATACTATACTATGTTCAGACATGCACTTTTATTACGTAAAGCTCAATAAACGCCTTTATTGAATTGAATATTTCATATAAGTTTCAATTAATTATTGCGCAATAAATACGGAAATTGTTATAATATTGAGTAAAACTTAAAATGCAGCACTGTCATAAGTATGTTCAGTGTGCATATTATCAGTATCCGAACACTTTCTGTTGATATTAGACAACTCAAATGTCAACAACGGCAAACAAAAAAAACAACAAAATAAAAACAATGTTGTTGAAGCAACCAGCTGTTTTGTTTAACAGCTGTCAAATGAATATTGAATAAGCAGCTAAACTGCGTATATTGTTATGTCTGAACACTTAAAACATTGTTCTCAAATAACCGAATATTGACTTAATAAAAGTGCATGTCTGAACATAGTATAACGAGATGTGGAAGGCAATGAGAACGAATACCCAATCGTAATGGGTTTTCTGTAAGCATTTGCATTATTTGCGTCCCATGAACGCTCGGCTAATTCTGCTTTCCATTGCTGCTCACTACTATACTTCACTAATTTTCTCTGACCAATCTCGATAGCGGACAGAATTTTGCTCCATGTAAACTTTAAATTAATTTTATTCAATACTTTTACAATAATAATAATTAAATATTTAATACATACATAATTGGTTATTACAAGCTTTCAGTCAGGATTACGACCTAGCTTCTGGCACCACTAATGTTTTGCGGATTATTTTTATACATGAGTGGTGGGACCTACAGTTTAATACCCACTCCGAACGACAGATAAATCTAATTACAGTTGATAAGCATCATCAAAAATAAAGGAGATCTTTTAATGTTCACATCTATTGGCTGCTTGAATAACGAACTGAGAGATAAAGTTATAGGCTGATAAGGAACCGAGTACAATCTGTCAATCGCATTCTGCAAATGCTACAGCAGAATTAAATAATAAATAAACAAAAATTGTGCATAATAAGATAGAAAAAGAAAGGCGGGAAAGCAATCATTGGTAAACTGTTAACACGTTTGAGGAAAAGAGACACATGCGACGAGGCCTTTCATTGGCATGAATTGTTGAGAAGGGCAAAAAGAGGTTTTTATTTACAAAAACGACATCATAAAATTTAGCGCTCAATGCGAAAAAAAACATTACGCGACAACAACAAATTCTATAAACATTTAAAAATAAACCGAATACAAAAAGTAACAACAGAGAGCGCATGATGAGGTGTATTCTCTTTTACTTCCCCCTATTAAATTGTGGTGTGTATGAATTGATCGGTCAATGAACGTATAGAAAAAGTAGAATATACATATCGTTAGTATAATTCGCAAAGACGCCAAGTCCACTTTTTTCCAAAATTCAGATTTTAATGCAAAACGGTAACATTATGCAAAATACATATTTTACAACAACAAAAAATGTTATTATGTAGTTTAAAGTTGTTGTAATTTTGTGGTTGGCAAAAACGCTAAGTCCACAAAATTGCGAAAAATATTAAAAACACGTGCTAATTTTTTGTTTTAATTTGATTTTTTTGAGTTGATTTTTAATCTAGGTCATTTAAAGAGAGCTATTTTGTAAAAATAATTGCGTTTAAAAAGTTTAAAAATGTTAAAAACTGGAAATGTTACACTGTTTTTTGTGTCTCCTGTAAAATTTGAAAAAAGGGACTTAACACATTTGCGAATTAGACTAACGATATATTATATGCAATGTATTAGGGTTGCCAGATTTCTTTTTCGAAAAAATTGAGGTAATTTTAAAACGTTCGCAATGTACTAAATGTTATGTTTATATACTAGTAATATACATTCATACTGACTACGCAGGTATATAGAATTTATTTTTACACATATTGTGATCGAATCTATTACCCTTACTCTGTTAGTCGTTAAAAAAAAAATAAGCGAAGTCGTTTTGCCTAGGCTGAGGGAAATTAGCATGCTAATGGCACGTACAAACTATGCAATGTGTTTACGCAACATTTAAAAATTCAGGTTTCACACTTTAATACTTTGAATAATGCAATTTGACAATATCAAAATATTTTGATGTTGATGAATTCTCGAATGAAACCAGAAACCCAACAATACACTTTGCAACGGCCAACAAAACTTATGCCTACTTTCATATACAGTGGTGGACATTAGGTTAGCACATTAGCTATATACACATTTCCGCCACCGTGCTTTACTGTTTTCGATGTGTATTTCGGGTTGTGCTGCGTGTTTGGAGGACGCCATACATACCGTTTTCCGTCAGATCTGAAACGACAGAACTTTGATTCGTCACTCCAGACAACATTTTTCCAAAAATTTATTGGCTTCTCTAAATGCTCACGGGCAAATGAAATTCGAAGCTTCAAATTTTTCTTTGATACAAGTGGCTTATGTTGTACAATGCAGCCACGAAAATTTCTCTCATTTAATCTTCTTCTAATTGTTCGTGAGGAGATGCTGATTCCAAATTTTGATGAAAACTCTCTATTAATTTCATTGGAAGTTACAAATGGGTCCACAACAGCTGCTCTATAAATGAAGGAATCTTGTCTACGGTTGGTTTTTCTTGGTCTTGGGGTTTGTGTGACATTTTTGTTCGTCCCATAGGTTTGAATGTGTCTTAATCCATTGTACACCATCTTTCTGGAGCAGTTTAATATGGATGCGATCTCACCTACAGTGTTTCCTTTCGAGCTCATTCGCTGAATTATATGGCGCTGCGCTTCTGTACACCATTTACTTTTAGCCGTTTCTAATTATTAATTTGCATTTTTATTTAAATTTTTTTAATAAATCATTTTTAAAACTTACCAATTAGAGATTTTAAGCACAAAAATAATAAAATAAATATTTGTGTATCTGAATTTCTGAAATGTGCTAAATTAGTGTCCAGTTCAAATTACTTATCATTTGCAAATTATACAAAATAAAATAAGAATAGCAAAAGAGAAACAAGCAAAAAATAACGGTACATAATGATTACACCATATACAACATTTATAGGTAAATACTCAATTTAATTTTCATAACTAGCAGAAATATACGCTTTTGAATTCAACGCATATGAAGTGTGCTAACCTAATGTCCACCACTGTATATGTTGCATAAGGTAAGAATAAAAATAGAATAAATATAAAAAGGATTTTTAGTACAACTATCCTTGGCATTGTGATGGCTCAAGAAGGCAGCCGCCAGTTGAATAAAAGCCACGAATTTTAATCATTCAAGCCAAATTGTAGTTTCTAAACTAAGTTGCTTATAAGACTGATCTAAGGCAAGAATCTTGGCGCTGCTAGCGATTTGATTATTTCAGAAATATAAGATTATAAACAGCGTTTTGTTTACTTGTTTATCATGTAAACAAGTTCATTGTTTTTGTAACTTTTGTCTATTATTTTAATGCTAAACGATGTAACACCATTTCCATTTTTGTAACAATGCCTGCTTTGCCTTGCCTTTTATATCAGTGTTCGAAAAAATACTCTAAAGTGCATACATAACATACATAATTGGCCATTACAACCCTTCAGTCAGGATTACGGCCTAGCTTCTTAACACCACTCGTGTTGTGTGCGTTAAGGTTATACATGAGTGGCGGGACCTACAGTTTAAAGTCGACTCCGAACGACAGATTTTTTGAGAAGCTTTTCATGGCAATTTTTACTCTCAGAGTTTTTGCCAGAAATCTGCTGAGAGGAAGTCGCCGAAGAAATATTATTTCATATTTCATTTTGATGTCTGACCTGGGATTCGAACTCCGGCCTTTCGTCTAATAAGCCAACACACTACCTACTAGACCACGGCGACTCTAAAGTACGCAACGTTTATATACTGTACTGAATGTGGTGGGTAAAGAACACAAACGCATTCACTACAACGAGCGCAAAACTCTTCGTTTCTATTTTAATGTTTGTGAACATGTACGCAAACTCTAACATAACGTACTGAAGAACAGAGTTCTTAAACTCTCATACACTAAAAACTCGTGTACACTAAAAATGTTAGTGTACTCAAAAACAGTTCACTAAAACCCAATTTTTTTCGTTGTGTACTGATTTTTTTAGGGTACTTTGTACACAAACAGTAAAAAATAGTGTTTGCGAACTCTGTTCAGTACGTTATGTTATCCTTCAAAAAGATAAGTAGAATCGAATCATACTCATAATTTCTGATACTTATACGCAGTCATACTTATTTTAATATTATACTCATATTTAAAGTTTGAAGTACTCATCGTAGTCATACTTAACAATACGTATGATGTTGTTGATTTCGACTCTCCTTTACTCAACATTTACAAGAATCACAAAATAAGTATGATTCGCGTACGAACACTACAATACTCACTAGAAGATTGTGTGTTTACTTTGCTTGCTGTCTTCGTTTTTTCTTTCTTCTTTTCTTGTAAATGCAACAATAACTAAGACTGTAAATTTTGATGAATGATTAGAATCACTTGAATCATTTATGAGTATTATAAGTACAATTTTTTTAAATTTATGAATCTGAATGAGTAGGCGTATGATATTTCGAATGGTTTGAGTTTGATGTCAACGTTGTACTCATACTCATTGCAACCTGTACTTATAATTCAATGTTGTAATGAGTACGAATGAATCAGAGTAGTTGAATTTCAATACTGTTGACTTACTCATACTCAAAACTTCATGAGTACTTATGAGTAGCAAAAAAAAAGAACGATTCATTCTAATCTCTGGTATGAAATATAATTTTTCATATTTTTAAAATCAATATTTACTTGATCTTTTTTTATGATTTATCTATAGAGTCAGCACTGTAGAAAAAATAAAGAAAAAGAAAACAACAACTAAAAAGTAGTAATTCGAATGATTGTAAATGATATTCAAATATTAGTTATTCTTCCAAATACAAAAAAGGAAATTAATCTAATTTTATAAGCACGGCAGTCATGCAACAACGTTCATTTCGTATAATAAATTTAATTAAATAATGAGAAACAGATGTAAATGTTCATTAGTTATTTATTGTACTGTTTATTACCGGTAGTTGCTTTCATATGCACGTCTAATAAAATTCAAATAAAAATGTGATTTAAAAAAAGGTGATCTAAAGATTATTAAATATTTCTATTCTTCGCAATTTCCATATTTTATCTTCTTTTTTAAACGAAGTGCACCAACTTCTTATACGACAGATACATGTTAA
The DNA here is from genome assembly GCA_930367235.1 of Sarcophaga rosellei. NCBI lineage: Eukaryota > Metazoa > Arthropoda > Insecta > Diptera > Sarcophagidae > Sarcophaga > Sarcophaga rosellei. The sequence continues at coordinate 26,043,915 of OV884020.1, read as the reverse complement.
ATATATTTTACATTTCTCCAAGGATTTAAAACAAATACAAGAAGTACGAAATAGTTCTAGAGCCAGTACATGAACATTTAAACGGTAGAATTATTGCATTTTTGGAGTTGGAGATAAAGGGAAAGGAGAATAAAACAAGAAAATGTTTCAGGTTATTTGATTTTAAAATTCTATGAATTTTTCAAAGGTTTGATTTTCCTTCACTTTAGGTACTTGTGCATCTGTAAATATTTTCAGGCTTTGGTAATGGTCAACAAGGATGTTCATGATGACAATAACAATAATGAAATGTATTGAAGAAGGCTGCAGATGTTGGAGTCTATTGCTGACCATTTGTATTCAGATTATGGCCATATTATTGACTCAATTACTGTGTTGTTTTTTTGGTGTTAACACTTGATTTCTGCGTGTCAATATTGTAAGAGCAAATGCATTATTTCAATCTCTAAACAAAAATAACTGAAGATAGGACATAAACCGAAACTGAGTTTAACTATCAGCAGTGTTCCAAAAACCTTGTTATTCTTAGTAATAAACTTATAATTCCACTTCCGTATGGTCTTTTCTAGGATTCGGTATCATTTCAACTAGAGATCTCATGTTAACAAATAAGTTATCTTTCGCAGCATCATTTATCGCCTAACAACCAATGGCTTAAGTTACACAGGGTGTTCCGGTTGAAACAGCTTTCGCGGGGTTGGCAATGCTTGACCAATGAGTAAGCGGGTCATTCCGGAGCGTAGATCCGATTGTCGTGGGACAAAGCTCGTCAAAGTTTTTTTGGTAGAAACGAAACATTCTAAACATCTATTAAAAGTTGCCGCCAGCTATTTATAAGGTAATATAATCTGTTGCGACCCTCTGTGAACCTTTCTTTTTATCGAAATGAAAGTTTCCATATTTATATGGTCAACTCCTTTTTTTCCATCCTAAATACAAATAATCCTCTTTACTAAAATGAAAGGTAGTAACATTCACATCAACTGGATTTTTCTACCGTCAAGTAGGGGTATTGCTTAAATTTTAGCCAATTAATGCATTTAATTAATTGCCATATTTATGATGGGTGATTATATTGATAATAAACGAAAAAGGAAATGGTGTACTCGTTTAACATTGAAATGCTAAACAAAAGCCACAAAAACAAAACAATGGACTTGTTTACATGATCAAGTAATAAATAAAGTAAACAAACAGGCAACAACAACACTGTAAGGACAAACGCAAACAAAAAACACAAACAACAATAACGCAAAACAACATGTTTACATTTATAGAGATTTCGCGAAGGCAACGTCATTCTCCTTCGAGATCATTCATCAGACAGTTTACCCTGCGATATAATAGACAAGACGAAGCAAGCAACGGATCAGAAAGAATTCAGTCAGTCTTGTGTGAAGACGCGTTGCGTGTGAAGAGAATAATTGTGGTTTGAAGAACTCCGTTGTAAAGATCTGCTGAACAATTTTTAGTGTTTAAGCAAAATAGTATAACACATAAAGCAAATTGTTGTTGTTTAAATAAAGTTGACAAAGGTGGCACACGGAATTTAAACGTTTTTGGGTAAAAACGTAGCAATATCATTATCACTACAATTGAGAACGTCAGAGTAGTAGGTGAGTGGTCTACTGATAAATTCAGTGAAGTCACAACATAAATCCAGTCTCTGGACACTTTTCATCACTTTAAAATCAATAACGTCTAGAATATTTTTAGTCTATCCGTACGTTAATAAGTTTAATGTCCACTGGAAACGGACAATTTGTCAAAGAAATTGTAGATATTTTATAAATAGAAATAGAACACGATCTCTACGTATAGTAAGAAGTATTTTTAGCATAAAATTTGCCAGAAAAGTGGAAAAAAATGAGTCGACATGAGGACAAAAGGAACAATACAATGCATCATTATCCGTATATCAGAGGATCAGCAATAAATCGTTTTTTCGCTACTCATAAGTACTCATGAAATTTCGAGTATGAGTGAGTCAACAGTATTGAAATTCAACTACTCTGATTCATTCGTACTCACTAAAACACTGATTTATAAGTACAGGTTGCAATGAGTATGAGTACAAAGTTGGCATCAAACTCATAACATTCCGAATATGTTTGATTCATATGTCTACTCATTCAGATTCATAAATTTAGAAAAATACTTATAATACTCATAAATAATTCAAGTGATTCGAATCATTCATCAAAATTTAAACAAATTACAACTGTTACTATAATTTATATTTTTACTAATGCTATTAATTATATATAAAGCGACATATTTGCCATAAAAATTTGGTTTTTTATTTAACACTTCATATTTCATCTCTTTTAAATTTTTTTTAATATTTTAACTTTTTTTAAATTTAAATACCTTTTAAATATAATTCGAGCTTTTATTTATTTAGAGTCCTAAATTCAGTAAATAAATATGTATATACCTGCAAAGAAAAAAAATAAATATATTAATAGAAATAATTTTGAAAATAAATACATGAATAAAATTGAATCAATTCGGATATTTTATTTCGAAATTTGCATTTAAATTGCAATTGTATCTTTAAATGCTTTTATTTAAGTTATTTTTATTTTTAATACGCATAATTTGTGCAGACCTTGCGCTGACCAACTTCCTCCTTTTCCCTGATTTTGGTGGAACTTGGTTAGTACAGGGACTGCGTTCACCCGTGGCATCACAACGGGCCGCTATGCGTGCTCAAGTGAGCTTTGAGATATCAGAGCTACCACTCCGACCTAACCTAACCTAACGCATAATTTAATCAAAAATGACTTTAAAATTGTCAAAAATATTTGTAATATGGTGTTCAGATATGCACCTTTATTGCGTAAATCGCAATAAGCGCCATTATTGAGCTCAATATTTCATATAAAGTCTCAATCAATTATTCCGCAATAAATATGCAAATTGTTATAATATTGAGTAAAACTTAAAATGCAGCACCGTCAGTATGTTCAGTGCGCATATTACAATTATCAGAACACTTTCTAAATGTCAACAACGGCAAACAAAAACAACTTCAAAACAATGTTGTTGAAACAACTAGCTGTTTTGTTTACCAGCTGTCAAATGAATATTGAATAAGCAGCTGAACTGCGTATATTGTTATGTCTGAACACTTAAAATATTGTACTCAATAAAGCGAATATTGACTTAATAAAAGTGCATATATGAACATAGTATAAGCAGAAAACCTTCCACTTAAGTTATGCCAAATAGTGTCAATAGTTTTCTATTATTCAAAATGACATGACTATGTTCCAATCCAATGCACAACACTTGTTGTGTAGAGAATTATTATTATTATTAACTTTTCTGAGTTAATATGAATATTTTAATAAATTCACACTAAAACATTCAATATGAAATAATTAATGAATTTATCATAGTTCGCGACATGATGAGAAAGAAGAAAAGTAAAATGGAATCTCTTTCTGTTATTGTTTGGATCGGATGATAAACGAAAAGGAAAGTAAAAAAACAAAAATGTATGTATGCATAAAATTTGCATGTTTATGCAAATTAAATAAATTCGCATACAAACAAACATATTTAAATTACGATTAAAATTAATTAACAACAGACGCCAACGCAATGCTATTAGGAATCTGAATGGAACATAATACACAGCAAAATTTAAAATATCTCCTGTATTCAACGGATTTAATACAAGAAAAAAAACGCGGCTAACATTATTCTTACAGCAAAAAGAAAACAAAAACAGAATACAACAATAAATGAAATAAAAAAATATCAACAACAACAACAAGTATGTTAATGAACTTTAAGTCGTAAAGAAGGAGGAAACAAATCACACAAAATATAAATTAAAATCGTTTATAAAAAATAAAATCACAAATGAAAACAAATACAATAAAAACTCATCAACACATTTTGATATTTATATTCGCAACTTTATCAATAGCACAGCACAACTGCACAAACTAAAAAATTAACAAACAAAACAAAAAACAGATTGTTGAACAATACACAACACATTACACATTTAATTGAAGTGAATAATTTTTCTTCTTCTTTTTTTTGATTTTTTGATTTTTTATTGTTATTAATAAATTTTGTTGGTCTCACGTAAAAAGGCCCTAACTAACATATTTTAAATTTTAATTCAAATTTGAAATTATAACTATCAATATGTCTTTCTACAGTTATTTGTACAATATTGAAGTCATTAATTTCGAAAAAAATTCGAGTTAGACCTTTTCTACACCAGACCAACATTGTGAGATTTACTTAGAATTTAAACTCAACGACCGCAATAAAATTATAAACAAAACAACAACAACGAATACAATAAATTCAATAAGTTATCAAATATGCACATACTTATATCAATTGTAACACCTACCAGATGTGCATTCAGTACATTTATTTACAGTCGTTAGCAAAAAGAAGACATCAATTTTGAAAATATTGGGTTGTTCGGAAAGTAATTTCGGTTTTTCCGGACAGAGGATTTAATTGTATTTTTTTACACCAAACTTCCAACATAAGTCGTATAATTTTTATATGCTTTGAGAGCTCATATAGTAACACTATGTTCACGTATGCAACTTAATTGAGAACAACAGTCGGTTAATTGATAACAATATTTTACCCGTTCAGGTATAATAAATATACGCAATATTCATTTAACAGCTGATAAACAATAACAATAAACGTGTTTTTGTAATTTTTGTTTGTGTTTGTTTGCAAGTTGCCATTTTTTTTGTCGTTGTTGACATTTGAGTTGTCAAATATCAACAGGAAGTGTTCGGTTACTTATAATGTGCTCACTAAACAGACTTATGACAGTGATGTATTTAAAATTTTAATTAATATTATAACAATTAGTATTTAATTGAGCAATTATTAATTGAGATTTTATATGAAGTATTGAGATCAATATTGGCGTTAATTGCGATTTACGCAATAAAGGTGCATACGTGAACATAGTATAAGGCTTGTGTGTGGAAAATTCCAATAAATTCTACGCAGTAGACATATCTTACTGTTTTACTACAGAACGGGTAAAAATGCTGTTGAAGCCAGAAAGAAATTGTCTATGTGTAGGGAGAAGGTGTTCTGACAGTGCCAGAACTAGTTCGCTAAATTTTCGATCCGGCAATTTTAATGTCGAAGATGCACCACGTTAGGGAAGGCCGGTTGAAGCTGATGAAGGCATTAATTAGTTGATGCGAATCGGCGAATAACAACACATGAGATCGGATTGAGGTTAAATTTATCAAATTCAACAGTTTTTGACCACTTGAAAGGCCTGCGACTATCCTCAAAGCTCGATGTATGGGTTCTCCATTTTCTCACAGAGAGAAATCTGTGTCGCTGCATTGACGTCTGCGATTCGCTTATCAAACGTCACGAAAATGATCAGTTTTTGGACGAAAAATGGGTTGTATACAACAATGTCAAAAGCAAGAGGTCACGGAGCAAAAAAGATGAACCGGCTCAAACCATTTCCAAAGCCGATATTAACCAAAAAAAGGTGATCCTGGTGGGATTTTAAAGGAATCGCTTTTACCGGATAACACAACGATTAATTAGGAAGTCTACTGTCATCAGCTGGACAAACTGAATGATGTTCTTCAACAGAGAAAGCCAGAACTAATCAACAGGAAAGGTGTAGTGTTTCACCAAGACAAAGCGAAACCTCACACAAGTTTGGTCGCTCGCCAAAAACTTTTACAGCTTGAATGGGATACAATGCAACACCCACAATATTCACCAGATCTGACACCATCGGATTATTATTTGTTTCGGTCACTCCAAAATTTTTTCTACGGTAAAACCTTCACCTCATATGAGCAGGTCAAAAGCCACCTCGATCAGTTTTTTGCCAGCAAAGACCAAACATTTTATGAGCGTAGAGTTATTAGTACCAGAAAGATCACAAAAAGATGTTGGACCAGAGCGGTCTATATATTTAAATAAAGTATTTGCTTATTATACGAAAACTGTCTTACATTTTCACAAAAAAGAACGAAATTACTTGCCGAACAACCCAATATTTATATGATATCTGTATCTTCTGCACAATGAATAAAGTTTTTGTTTTTACATACATAGACAATTAAAAGTTAGTTTTTTCATATAAATGTATAATATACAGAAGATTAGCGAAAGCTTAAAAATGAGAATAATAAAAGATTTAAACGCTGGAGATAAGCAAAAAACAATTATGAGCTTAACAAATCAACAGTTGCAAAAATTATTGACAAATTGTGTGAATCAGCTACTGTGAAAATTCTTCATTTGAGAGGAAGGAAGACCTTAGAAAACTACTGCGATGGAGAGTGGAGTAGGAACTATACATCAAACAGTTGAAAAGATGACTGCCAACAATTACATCGATATTATGTTAAGGAACTCCTCTGCCACTTGCCAAAAACTGTGCGTATTCAATCTTCAGATATTGTGTCCCAGCATTGACAATGATCCCAAACTAGAAGGTACTCTTAGGAACAATTTATATAATTTGGACATCTAATCTTGAAACAGATTTCCTATATACATGTAAGTACTGTTAACCATTTTACATCACTCTGTTGAGATGAAGATTTGCTCTGTTATCACCAAAATTGCATGCGATAAAAATTTTGGTTTGCGTCTTTGGTGTTTTAATTAGTTACTATTAGGAGAGGAGGTCAACGTGCTCGAACGCGGAGAAGCGAATTTCGAAAAAAATAGAATTCCAGCAACGGTTTCGTGAAAAGAAGAGTATTTCTTCATCTTATTTTTGAATTTCTAATTAAAAATATTCAAAATATTTACTAATACATATGACATATAAAAGTGGTCGCAAGCAATAGCAGCCTAAGTCGACTTAAGTTAATTTGAGTTATATATGTGAAGTCGCCGTAGTCTAGTAGGAGGAGTGGTGGCACTTCTGACACCTCCAACAAAACAACAGATTACTGGCAAAAAGTCTGAGAGTAAATAAAATTGCCATGAAAATGTTTCTCAAAAATCTGTTTTTCAGAATCGACTTTAATCTACAGGTCCCGCCACTCATGTATAAAATTAACGCACACTGCATAAGTGGTGTGAGAAGCTAGGTCGTAATCCTGACTGAAGGATTGTAATGACCAATTATGTCTGTATGTATGAATGCTATCATATTCTACTAACAATACTATATATTTACATGAAATCCCCATTAAATTCTCTTACAATGTTTTTTTTCCAAAAGTTATTAATAAAAACATGTTAAACAAGTCGTAACGAAGCCCCAATTGCATTTATAATAAAAAACAAATGATGCACTTTCTCATTCTTTCTAGAAACTCTTATGTATACAAAAAGTGATTTTTTTCCGAAACTATAATTTTCGACTTAGACTGTTATTACTTGTGGCCACAGATATATATTTCAAATTGATTTAATTTAGTTAATAAACAAAAATGAACAGATTTAATAATCCTTAATAAAAATGTCTACGAACAAGCAGTAATCAACCGATTGAATATCTCATAATTAACATAATAAACTGACAATATATTAAAGATTTGTTTGACAACTATTGCCAATTATTATTAAAAAGAATTTAATTCAAAACTAGTTTTTATTTTTGCATTAAGAGCCAGTTTAGTATATACATATATATCAGCGCTATCGATTAGTCAACAATCGAAAATAATTTTCATAATCGAATGCTGCCTGACTGATTATGATTTCGAAACGATTATGATACAAATTGAAACCAAAAGTTAACCAAATTTTATTTAAATTTTCACGTGATACACACATTTATGTTTAATTAAATGTTTTCTCCAATATTTTTCACATAATAGGGAAATTAATATGATAATTTTGTAGGTACAAATTCAGTACTTTTGTACTTTTTTCAGTACTTTTTCATTTCAAAAATACCGCAGTACCCCCGCGACGCTTTCAGTTCTTTTTTATTATTACATATTTAATGTCTTGCGCTTTTCAACTTTTAATGAATTATCAACACGTTCAACGTAATGCTAAGGTAGAATTAGTCTTTAGCCCCGGTTAGCCAAACGTCCAAGAAATGTACATATGTATGTGCGTTTTTAGAATACGAAAAACAATTAAAACGCTTGCCGAACTGCAATTGCTCTTCATATGCTAAAAACGAACGTAGTATGTTACATTACGTTCCATGACGTTTGACTAAACGGGGCTTTTACGTTTTATTACGTTCCGAATCAGCTGTTTTTGTCCTGTATGTGTATGAAATATAAATTAATAAATAGTCTAGTAGGGAGTGTGCTGGCTTACTCGATGTGAGCCTATTGTTCAAAACCCATGCCAGACATCTCCATCAAAACGAAATATGAAAAAATATTTCTCCGGCGACTTCCTTCTAGCAAAAACTCTGAGAGGAAATAAAATTGTCACGATAAAGTTTCTCAAAAATCAATAGGTCCCACCATCACCACTCATGTATACAATTCATACACACAAAATAAATGGTGTGAGAAGTTAGGTCATAATCCTGATTGAAGGGTTATAGTGACCAATTACGTATGTATGTATCTTTTACAAAAGTACCATTTGATGCAAAAAAGTACTTTTTAAGTTATAAACCAGTACCATTTCACAATTTGAATTTTGCAACACTGTGTACAAATTTATTTATACGAACGAATTAAGAGAATATTCAAACTCCCATTAGTAGTCTGAGTGTATTTTTTAACATTTTAACGATTACTACTGTTTTTAAATACTTATTTAAAAGAATTTTCGGTTAAAATTTTTTATTTTTATTATTTTATTTTAAATGTCAAAGATTCCGATTAACAAAATAAACGTTCGGATGCGATTCTGAAAATACTGCACATGAATACCATGATCAATTCAAATTTTATTTGAATAAAATAAAAATTGTGTGAGTTAAGGAAATAATTTGATAAAACAACTACAACAAAAATAAATTATTTTGCAAACAAAACAAAACAAAAAAAAACAAAAGCAAACAGATATGAATTTAAAAACAAGAAATTTTTTAAACACACAAATGCTTCTTATTATTGAAATTATTATGACGTCCAACCAAACCAGTTTGTGATAATATTGTATTGGGATGTCAATACAACTGGCTGAGTGTGTCGTTGGTCTCATGTAGAAAGGCCCTAACTCACACTTTTTTCGAAATTGATTTTGTTTTTGCGATTCAAATGCATTTAACACAAATACACATCCTCACAAAAATTTAAGGCGATTTTTATCAAAATTAGTGGTTATTGAAGTAATAGTCTGAAAAGCCCTTCAGGGCTCATATACTTTAAAATAAATATTACGGACGAATATGAGCTTCTTCCCCATAGAAGAAGAAAAGCTTGCATAGAACGCATCGTTCCATCACGGCCATATAAAGAAAAATTAGCAATTCCGAAAAAGAAATGCGAGCATTTGCAAGATCTAAAGAAGTTGATTCCTATAACCTGCCAAAACTTTTATGATACGTTGCCATACAAATTATAAACACTATTTTTGTTTTCGAACTTAATATTTTTAAGCATTAACAATATTTTCTGGTAATTTTAATCATGGATATTCCTTAATATACACTGTCGGACAAAATAAAGTGCGGGTCTGTACTCTTCTTCATTAATTCTCAATTTTTTTTCTACGTGTATTATTTACTGTTTGTTTATTGTCCCGTTATTTGGTGGAGTATCTCAATTATTTCCATAAACATTGCAATTTTTAAAGTCGTTCTTCCAGGTTTCTGATGTAAAAATATTAAAGTGTAAAAAAACTTTGCGACATAATAAATATACCCCTAACTTTTTTTTTACAAAAATTTGTGGTAAGTTATTAAAAAAGAATAAATTGTATTAAAGTACCTAATTTTTCGTACAATATTACTTAAATATATTAAAAATAAGCCTGGACCTAAAGTTTTTCGAAATGAAGCCCTTAACCGAAACTCAAAAAGATATGTTGGTACAAGATCGCGAATAGGGGATGAAATTGAAAGCCTTGAGTTCCAAGTGTAAAATATCAGAATCTGGAGTTAGAAAAACAATTGCTTTGTATAAAATAAGAAAGTCAAATAATAGTTTAAAAAAACTATGTGGCAGAAAACGTAAAACGACGAAGCTTGAGGATGATCATATTGCAATTCTAACAATGAGAAATTCTTTTACGACAGCCAGAGATATAAAAGAGAAGCTAGAATTAAATATTTCGATTCGAACTGTCCAAAGAGGACTTAATGAAGAGGGTTTAAAAAGTACCTTCGCTAAGAAAAAACCTTTCCTACGAGCAGCCACTATAAAAAAACGATTGGCTTTTGCAAAAAAGTATATAAATATGCCTGAATCATTTTGGAACAAAATTATTTGGGAAGACGAAGCAATATATGAACTAAAATATTGCAAAAATCGGAAAAGAGTGTGGTGTGAACCAACACAAAGGCTAAAATCGAAAAACATTATCCATACTGTAAAACATGGTGGAGGCAGCCTCATGGTGTGTGGATGTTTTTCCTCTTCAGGAGTTGGTAGACTTGTTAAAATTGATTCAAAAATGACTAAAGAGCACTATGTGCGGAGGAAATGGGCTTGGAAGAGTTTATCTTTCAACAAGATAACGACCCCAAGCACACGAGTAAGGCCGCTAAAAAATATTTTGAAGAAAATAACGTTGAAAAATTAGAATGGCCTGCTCAAAGGCCAGATTTAACCCCCATAGAGCATCTTGGGCCATCTTAGATGACAAAATCCCGAAGGAGTCCAGAACAAATATTACAAAAATTTTGGGAAAAAATGCAAAATGAATGGAGGGCAATTCCTACAAGTAATTTGAAGTACCTTGCGCTAAGTGTACCGAAAAGATCAAGAGAAGTCATAAATAACAACAACAATAACTTCGTACTAAATTTTGAAGTTATTTAATCTAATATATAAAATTCTTGTGTCACGGTGTTAGTGGTTAAACTCCTCCGAAATGAATAGACCGATTTTGATGAAATTTTGTATGCATATCGGGTAGGTCTGAGAATCGGACAACATCTATTTTTCATATCCCTAAATGTTTAGAGGGCGTGGCAAATCGTTAAAATTGAATATTTAGGTACATATTGATCGTAGACAAATAAAATTTGGTGGGTAAGTTCGTAGAGTCGATATCGGACGAAGGTTTCTAAGTTGGTATGACCAATTTCCGACAGGTGGCGCCACTGAAAATTAAATTAAAATTAACTAAATCGTCAACTGTGCATTTTATCATGTTATGATCTTTAGCAAAGTTGTTGTGCATGAGTCGACGGGTTTCTAAGTTGGTGCGATTCATTTCCGATAGATGGGTCCACTGAAAATTATTCAAAATGAATGACAAGCAATTGGTCGACGTACACCTCAAGCACCGCAGAAAAGAACATTAATCAGACGAGCAATGAGCATTGAGACTGGAAAATCTTCGAGTACATGACGCTGAGACCCGTACGCATGAAGCATTTGAACGACGACAATGAAAGGACAATGGTAAACAAAATCAATCAAATTATTCAAAATTAATTGGATATTTGTGTAATGTCTTTCCTTCAAATTTATTTTAGTTGGCGCCGCAGCAACGCGCGTAGCACTGCTAGTTATTTACAAAATTTTCTAGTGAAGTGTTACTTTATTTTGTCACTTGAAATTCCCTATGTATTTTTGTCAATTACAGTCTTGTCTTGTGTGTTTTTACCTTCTCTTGTAAAGTTTCAAATATGCGAGTTAGGGCCTTTCTACATGAGACCAACGTTATAGAAACTGTACAGAATACTAAATTGTCTTGTTAATATGTCGAATTGCTCAACTAAAATTATAATAAGATTAATTTATTGTGAAGATAAATAAAATCCAAAAATATAAATTCGCGGTTATAACATTAATTTACTTCCTAAAATTCCACAACTAATATCAATATCTTAAAGCGTTAAAACAGATGTTTAAATTAATGTTTATAAAAATTTATCCAGAGGTGATGACGTCTGCTAAGATGTGTAAATGTGTGTATGTGTATATGTTGACGCAACACACCTCTAAATATCAAAAAGAAATTCAAAAATTCATATTAACACGTCAGTTTGGTTTAAATACCAAAATAACTAGACCATTCGACAAACGAACATGCGAAGGGAAGATGGAACTGACAGTCAGACTAAACAAGAATTTGCTATGGCACAAACAGGTTACCACACATCTTTACTCATAAATATTTAATGTCGATTTCTTACGTTATTTGTTTACAAAGATGAATTAACGTATTCTAAACAGTTTATTTTTATTTTTTTTTTTTTTAGTTTTACTATGAATGATTAAAACACCCAATTTAAATGGCCCAAAAATTCATTCAATTCAAAGAAGCTGAAGATAAAAGTTAAAACTATAAATATACTATGTATTGTAGCAGCCTTAAATATGTTAGAATTGACATAAATTTGATATAAAATTGCAAGGAACTCAACTTTTAGACCTGTTTGGCGAAAAAAAACTAGTTCATAAATATTTGATCGCACTTTACGATGAGCGTTAACGATTATGATGTTAATAAAATTTGTTTTGAATAATAAAAATACCAAACATTGATTAAATGTTAAATTTAAACGGCTTTTGTAAAATTTTTATGGCCATTATCATGTATATTCAGCTACCACTAGGGGCGTAAAGAAAGGCACGTGCAAACGGAAACACAACTCGTTCACATACAATAACGATTATATGGTTAAATATAATGAATATAATTAATAATGAATAAAATTTATTAGCAATTATGATAATAATTCTAATAAATCAGATATTCAAACAAACTACTGTAAATACAATTTAGGTTAGGTTAGGTCACAGTTGACAAGTACAGTACCCGGAGGTCGAATTGACCCATTGTACAACGTCCTAGATTCTCACACCACTCGTGTTGTGTGTGTTAATTTTATACATGAGTAGCGGGACCTACAGTTTAAAGTCGACTCCGAACGACAGATTTTTGAGAAGCTTTTCATGGCAATTTTTACTCTCAGAGTTTTTGCCAGAAATCTGCTGAGCGAAAGTCGCCGAAGAAATATTTTCATATTTTTTTCGTTTTGATGTCTGACCTGGGATTCGAACTCGGGCCTTTCGTCTAATAAGCCAACACACTACCTACTAGACCACGGCGACTTCATATAAATATATATACAATTTAGCTGCTTCAACTTCTTCTTTAACGATTTACTAAAAGATGCAAAGCTTCACATACATTTTAATTTGTATACGGCAATAATGTTTGCTTACTTTTAATTGTAATTAAAAATAACGTAAATATATTCCACATCTGATAAGACATGTTAGACATTTGATTCATATCAGAGATCAGCAAATGAGTATTCAAAAAGATGAGTAGAATCGAATCATACTTATAATTTCTGATACTTATACGCATTCATACTTATTTTAATAACATGGAACCTGTACTCATATTCATAGTTTGAAGTACTCATCATATTCATACTTAATACGCATGATGTTGTTGATATCGACTTTCCTTTACTCAACATTTACAAGAATCACAAAATAAGTATGATTCGCGTACGAACACTAAAATACTCACTAAATGGTTATGTGTTTGCTCTGCTTGCTGCTCTGTCTTTTACCTTTTTTTGTAAATACGACAATAACTAATACGGTGTTCAGATATGCACCTTTATTGCGTAAATCGCAATAAACGCTATTATTGAGCTCAATAATTAATTATTGCGCAATAAATAAGCAAATTATTATAATATTGAGTAAAACTTAAAATGCAGCACTGTCATAAGTATGTTCATATTTCAATTATCCGAACACTTTCTGTTGATCACCGAGTAACCAGAGACAATAATTATGACGTTTGAAAACGCTCATAACAGCAGCATTACTGGCGAATTTACACGGAGAAAAAAATGTTATATGTTTTGTAAAGCAAATGTGTTAGAAGCAATAGATATACAGAGTGAAAACTGGCGGAGAAAGTAAAAAAATTAAATGTAAATAAACATTTATTTTGTGTTAAAAAGGAAAAATTTGGAATATTTTTTAATTTCTTTAATGAAAAGTTTAAAGATTCTTAAATATTTAATTTTTAATCGAAATGTTGGCGACTTTCAGTCACAATGAATATACATAGTTACAAGCTGTCAAATGAATATTGAATAAGCAACTGAACTGCGTATACTGTTATGTCTGAACACTTAAAATATTGTACTCAATAAACCGAATATTGACTCAATAAAAGTTCATATCTGACCATAGTATAAGAATGTAAATTTTGATGAATGATTCGAATCATTTATGAGTATTATAAGTATTTTTCTAAAGTTATGAATCTAAAAGAGTAGGGTTTTGAATCAAACATACATATGAAATGGTATGAGTTTGATGTCAACTTTACTTACTTATAAATCAACATTGTAGTGAGTACGAATGAAACAAAGTAGTTGAATTTCAATACTGTTAACTCACTCATACTCAAAATTTCATGAGTACTTTATGAGTAGCGAAAAAACGATTCATTGCAGATCTCTGATACACATGCTGTGATTATAAAGTCGTAGCTATAGCAGCGGTAGTCTAGTAGGGATTGTGTTCGCTTATTAGACGTAAATCCCGGGTTCGAACCCCTGGCCAGATATCAAAACGAAATATGCAAAAAAAAAATTATTTCTTCGGCGACTTCCTCTCAGCAGATTTCTGACAAAAACTCTGCGAGTAAATAAACCTGCTATGAAAAAGTGTCTCAAAATCCGTCGTTCGGAGCCGACGTTAAACTGTAGGTCCCGCCACTCATGTATAAAATTAACACACACAACATAAGTGCTGTGAGAAGCAAGGCCATAATCCTGACTGAAGGGTTGTAATGACCAATTATTTATGTATGTAGCTAAGGACAATGATTACACTTTAAAATTTACTTAAATCTTAATTTTTATTTCATAAACTAAGCATTATTATTTCAATTCTTTAATTCAAAATTTTGAATCAAACGGAATTATTTGAAAATTTGTACGTGATGGATGGATCCATCTTTTTTTAATACATCTTTAATTGCGGAAATTTACAATAAAATACTTCTGGCAACCTTACAATTTAGAGGAAAATATTAAATGCAGTTACAACAATAACAACAACAAGATTCTACTCCACTCAGACAATTATTAAATAAAAAGCGGAAGGCGGTTAAGTACCAGGGTATTATAGTGTTCACTAAATGCAAAATATAAACTGCTGTTACACACTCATATATATCAACTCTCTCTCCAAAAAGCAGAAACTTTTACTTAAAAAAAAAACGTTGAACTAAGAGAGAATTGCTGGGGCTTCGCCGCCGACTAAATCCATATGCAATTTGTTAATGCAGGCCCTTTGTGCAACAACTTATGCACAAAAAAGAAAAAAATTCTATATTCTATGCGAATAATAAATACACGTACGCATACATACATGTATTTATGTATGTATGTATGTACATACATACATGGTGTACATGTAGCAAATGTGAATGAATTCTTTCAAGTGGTGTAGAGTATTGGCCGCAGCCACAAAAACTCTGTATTTGCAACTTTACACATGAGTGTTTGTGTACATTTTTAAAGCAGTCTCGATTACAAACAGTACAACAATACAAAAGCAATTGAATACATGCATACATACATGTATTTATGAACATGTACATACATATACTATGTATGCTTGTAAGTATGTTTAAAGTAGACAAAGAATTAACAACAACAACAACAACAGCAGCAGCGGCAGCAAAAATAACGATGGGGCACATAATAGAGAAGAAAAAAACAACACACAAGAAGTGGCAAAAAAAAGAAACTTCTTTTTCTAATGCTGAGACTAATACCATAGTTGGGCTGGTTTGGTTTACTGTTGAGAACTGCATGAATGCATGTTTTCAGGCATGCATGCATGAAACCAAACTCAACAAATAGAAAAATAGCAGAAAGCCCATAAAATATTGTAAAGAAAATCAAATAACAACAGCATGAACACAATAACAAATGGTGTACAGGGTCAACACAGATTGCATACACTCTCACACATTCACACACATACAGATACAATTTCTATTGAATATTTCTTCTTCTTTTTCTTACATTAGTATTACTTTCTAGATATAAATGACATTGTTTTTTGATTTTATTTTTGTTGCAGTTGTTGTTGTTGTCAAAGCCAAGTTAAACGAGGTGTCTGCTACCACAGACTTGAAGCGCTAAGGCAAAACATACACTTGCAT
Organism: Sarcophaga rosellei; assembly: GCA_930367235.1. Classification (NCBI taxonomy): domain Eukaryota; kingdom Metazoa; phylum Arthropoda; class Insecta; order Diptera; family Sarcophagidae; genus Sarcophaga; species Sarcophaga rosellei. The sequence continues at coordinate 26,027,667 of OV884020.1, read as the reverse complement.
GCATACATATACATGTATATAAAAAGAAATAGAAGATTAGCGAGAGGCCAAAGCTTTTTGCAATGATGGTATTGCTGTTTATGGCTTGTTGTTAACAGCGTTGCTGTCAATGTTGTGTGGTGTGGTGTATTGCACTTTTTATACGTACGTTGTCTATGCTATGTTGCAACACAGTGTCGTTGGCCTACAAAATCTCAACATGTGTGCTGTAAGTGTATATGTATGTAAGCATAAATTGTGTTGTATATGTATTCCAGGTTTTCACCATAGACATGCTACATATATAGACTTGAGTGTGTGTAAGTGTGTGTGAAGTTGTTTTCTTCCACTTTGGCATGGAGGATAAAGTAAGCATGACACGTCAAAGCCAACTAAAGTAATACTCAACCACTACAATGACAACGACGAATCACACTGGTTAAATTGGCAAAAAAAAATTAATTTTTAATTTTTAATTTAAATTAAATTTAAAGTTTTCAAAGTACATGGCCGTAGCGGATGTATAGTCAAGTCTAAAGATTCTGGATTTGAATATCTAATAAGCGTTAACACTTATGAAATTTACCAAGAAATTTATGTACGCGATCCACTGTGCAATAAAATAACGAAAAATACTTTTCAAGGTAGTGTTGCATTAGAAGTCGCAGTCGCAAGTGTATACATTATAAACACACTGGCTGGCACTTTTGCGTACGTAAGTGTTTGGTACGTAAGTTTAGAAAACAGTCTGTTCGCTTCACACCGATCAAGTTGCCATACAGCGACATGTTGTTCGACTATTTAAGTAACATCTAATAAAGATGATACAGTGAACGAACGAATAACAATGTCAACTTAAACAGTCCATATCCCTCAACCATCTCTCATGCAACACTCCTATTAGACTATGTATGTATGTGTGTGTAAGTTTTATATAAGACGTGTACCACAAGAAGAAAAAAAAATAAAAATCTAACTAGAGCTTCAAGAGATGCAATCAAGTAATGCAGGCTATACACTTACTCGTCTTGTTTGTTTAGTAGTGCTGGTAGCAACAACTACTACTACTACTGCCAATAACTACCACTTTTGTAAACAACGCCAACTTCTGCAAAGAAATTTACCACATGTCTAACTGTAAAATAAAATAGAGGAATCTATAAACCAACAAAAGCAATAACAACAACATCCATCGTATAGTCTACGTGTTGGTTTTTGAATTTTTTAATTTGTTCGTTAATCTATTGCAGCTGAATAAGTGTGAGAAAGTTGATTCGGTAGCAAATAATAATTCAGAGCCTGAGAGAGAACACGCGAATCTTATGATTACATGTACATACATGTGTACGTTCAACAACAGCATTGACAGTTGTTTGTGGTTTCCAAAATAACGGTATTTATGAAAAAGAATAAAATATTAAAGCTACAAGAAGTAAAAATATTTCAAAATCATATTATTGTTGTATGTGTTCTTACATACCTTGAAAACTTTGTTAAAAAAAATGGTGAAATATACCGTTTCAGTTTCTGAATTCTTTCTAGAGTTTCATGTAAATTTAGTTCGTTCATTATCAATTTATCGTTGTCAAAATAAGAAAATCCTGATTCGAGTAAGTTTCCTAAAGCTGAACCCTACTTTCCAGTGAGTTTTAGCCCTTAAAACGTATTTTTATTAGACCAGATTATCAGATTAATTAAGGCTTTCTTTCTGTCTGTCACTTAGATGTAACACACATACGAAATATGGAATCACCTGCTTTATAAGCAAACACTTTTATTTTTCATTTTATTCTGGTTGCATCTAAAATTAATTATCGTCAAAAAGACTAATACAATGTTCAGATATGCACTTTTATTGAGTCAGTATTCGTTTTATTGAGTACAATATTTTAAGTGTTCAGACATAACAATATACGTAGTTCAGCTGCTTATTCAATATTCATTTGACAGCTGGTAAACAAAACAGCTGGTGGTTTCAATATTATTTTTATTTCGTTTTTTGTTTTGGTTCACTTTTTTTGTTCGTCATTGTTGACATTTGATTTGTCAAATATCAACAGAAAGTGTACGGATAATTGTAATATGCGCACTGAATATACTTATGACAGTGCAGCATTTTAAGTTTTACTCAATATTATAACAATTTGCGTATTTATTTCGCAATAATTAATTGAAACTTTATATGAAATATTGGAGCTTAATAATGGCGTAGTATAAGACTCTACGTCTACTCTCTTATATTGCATATTGCAAAATTTATTTATGATACAAAAAATTAACTCAATACAGAAACAAATAAAAAAAATACCAAAACTTAAGAAATTATTATTATTTTCCCTAAAGTAACCATTACCAAATGTTTCAATAAATTTTTTATATTATTCTCAATGAAATTCAACCGACCTGCCCTAGCAAAATTTATAACTTCTCAAACTACAACATTGTTAATACAGATGGGGTATTCACACGGTCGTCATAAAGTCATATTATCATAAAATAATAACACGAAAAATATGACTGCTGTGAGCAACCCTCATAAGTTAGTGTGCTATTTCAAATTTGAGTCAGCTGATGAAAGAAAAATACAATTATTAAAAATTACAAATATTTTTAATTAAAAATGCCAAAAACAAGTCAAAAAACTGAAATAATAGCCGGTTTGTGCGAAAAATACATATTGGACATTATTATGGCTGATTCAAGTATATAAGAAAAAAATAATTACATGTTTATCTTCGAAACAATCCATTTTTATAAAAATTATTAAAAACATAAACATAAACAGCTGTTATTGATTACTAAGCCAGTAATATTTTCTGACGGCGGTTATTTTAAATACGTTCGGTGCCGCCAATCAGCTAAAGTATACAAACAAAATTTTCTTTTATATATTAATGTATCAATTTTTTTATTTAACTTTATAAAAGTTAATAACTTTTATAAATAAATTATTAAAATGTATTTAATCTCGAAGTTATAGAACTTTACAGAAGTTAATAGCATGTTTCACGTACATGTTGCGAATATTCAACGGCGCCAACTTCTAAATATCATCAACGGCTCGATGACGACTTTTCCCCTTTTGACTTAGATTTACATTGTTTAAATATGACAAAACAATAAACACATCACAAAAGGTACTATTATTTTATGACTTTTTTGTTTGAAGCACAACAACAATTTTTTTAAACTATCATAAAACTTTAGTATTTTATGACAATATGACCTGATAGCACACCGTGTGAATACCCCAAGTGTTTCATTGTTGACATAACATTGTTTTGGTCAAATTCGATATTTTATTTGCTTCATATTCTAATACGGCTAACATTTCCACTATTCGCGTCAGTAAATAAAATTATGTTACGTTTTTACCTTTTTAAAAACGTTTAGAATATGAGTTCGTTGATTGCAAACAAAATAAAACTAAATTTGTGTTTAGTTTCAATTTAATTCTTTATTGATCGCACTACTTTTGTGTGCTACGGTTTACAACTTGACGTATACAACAAAAATGTTTGCACTTCTGTTAGCACTAACAACTGTTCGCGGTAGATCTTTATAACGGCGCTCTTCAAACCAAGACTGTTTTCTTCACACACAACGCGTCTTCACATAAGACTGACTGAATTCTTACTACTCGTTGCTTGCTTTGTCTTGCCTTTTTATATGTCCACGTACTCAGTCTGATAAAGGTTCTTGAATTCGCACGTTCGGGGCTTCACTTTTTCGAGAACTATATCGCAACTTCATTGTTTGTGTATTTTGTTCACATTGCTTGTTGTTGCGTTCTCGCTTACTTGTCTATCCGCTTTTCTTTCATACCGATGTTGTTGTTGGTTTACTTGTATTTGTTAGTGTAGCTTTTGTTAATCATGTTAATGTTAAACGATGTTTCTACTTTCGTAATAATATTTTGTTCTAGTGAGTTTTCCGGATTTTAATTGATACCTCTGAAAATTCTCAGATATTCCAGATTGTGGCTTGTTTTTAATACTATCGGTGCTTCCGCAATTTCGAATTACTGTATGCTGAGTAGAGCAACATTGTTTATAATTTTTTGTCGTTTTCCCATAAGATTTGTTTTTACGTCGGACTTTGACCGCAATATTTCTAACTGAAGCTTCTACATAACATAATTGGCCATTACAACCCTTCAGTCATGATTACGGCCTAGCTTCTCACACCACTCATGTTGTGTGCCTTAATTTTATACTTGAGTGGCGGGACCTACAGTTTAACGTCGACTCCGAATGACGGATTATGAGAAACTTTTTTTTCATGGCAGGTTTATATATTCTCAGAGTTTTTGCCAGAAATCTGATGAAAGGAAGTCGCCAAAGATATATATTTTTTTTTTCATATTTCGTTTTGATGTCTGACCTGGGATTTGAACTAGGGCCTTACGTCTAATAAGCCAACACCTACTAGACTACGGCGACTTCAATATTATTAAATATAATTTGTAATTGCATTGAAAATAAAAATATTTAGGAGTTTCTGTGCAGAGTGTAGACCTTGTTATCGCTGGTTACTACATTTATCGATAATAATTTTTAAGCTACTAATATTTTCAGCGTTTTGTTATAAATTTATGGCATTTATTGATCAATCAATATTGTTTTCTTTTAAATTTCAGTAGTTTTCTAAACACTTAAAATCTCAGAAGGCTCGTGAATGTACCGACGTCAAGTTTGATCAAAACAGAATTTCCAATACAATACTGTATAATATTTCGATGTCTAGTTAAATTTATTACAACAATACGACAGTATGTGTAAGAATAAAAGATGAAAACTTGAGAATGTATTTGAAATCGAAGATGACGCCGAAGAGTGTAAAAGAATCACAGAATATAGTCATAAAGTGAGAGAAGACTTGAAAACATATTAAATATCACAAAAGTACTCGTTTTGGTGTGTATGAATTTTCCACTGACGAACAAGGAGGATAAGTGGAGGCACACATATCATCAAGCCAACAAACAAACATCAACTCAGAATAAGTCATTGGCACTGATAAGCAAGCGCACACCTTCTTAATGGAAAAAAAACAATCTTAAGATATGCAACTAGAAAGCAGAGTAAAGAGGAAAATTGTGAACGCAAACGTGTAAATGTGTTTGTGAATAGAAATTTCACCATTGTATATATATATACCATGTATGCATGTATCTATATAAAAGGCTTCAAGACTAAACGTCAGTTAGTCATTCAGTCAAACAATGACTTTCTTAGTCAATATGTACAGACATACATACATCATAAACAGTTTATGGATACAAGATATGCACTTACCTCTACAATATTAACCAGACATACATACATACATACATACAAACATTCAGTGATATGCATCTCGTTTTGTAAGCCTATATCTCTGCGTTAGTCTAAAAATGTAGGTATGTATGTATGTGTGTTTGTATGTGCGTGTTTAACTGTCTCGTTGCAGTTGCAGTGCAAGCAGAATAAGTATTAAATTTTAAACCAAATGGCAACTCGTGCGCAGCGAGGCAATGAAATGTAATCACAATTCAATTCCAAAGCTTTACTGTTCAGTTCAAATTCAAAGACAAGACGACGCAACTGACAACAACAAACAAAGAAATTGTTTTTAAAGAATAACAACAATATCAAGAATAACAGCAACAACAACAACATGTCAAATAATGATAGAAAAGTAGCAAAATGAAATGCATCTATCAGTGTACATATAACTAAAGAAGAGCAAAAAAAAACGTCACGGATGCAAAATAAAATAGAGAAACAACAACAGTACAATAAATGAATACATATCTATGTACGTGTACATGTACATAGATGCATTCATATGTTCATCACACACAACACAAAAGCAAAAATGGTGGAAGAAAGCACTTCAAGTGCGATTCCACCAGCCAACTACAATAAAAACAAAAACAACATTCATTCGTTGTGTGTGTGTTGTTCGTGGAAAATTTCTTTTAAGCACGAGAAGGAAAAAAAACGTTTTTTTTTTCTTTCTTCTTCATTTTCACAAAAGAAGATTAAATATGTACATATTCATATATTTCTTTGTATGTAAGTATGTGGTATACATACATATATACAATACCTAAGCTGGCAAAATTGTCCTAACTAACAAATAATGCAAAATAGGCTTTAAAAACCATCATTTGCTGTTAAATATTGCAACCAGTTTTGAAATGTTCATATCTCTTCGAAGAATTCGATTGAACAGTGTTGCATTTTCCAAGAATGATTTTCGAAACAACTTTCTCTGAAACATAACTTTTATAATTATTTTGGAAAGCTTGTTTCATCTAAAATTTTATATTTATGTTGAATATGTTGCGACAAAATTCAAAAAATTAATTACACCCAGCTAATGCTATAGTGTAAGTTGTGAATTTTCTTGAGTATAACTCAAAAATACTTTTTTTAATATTTCTTCAACCATCCAAACTTGTTTTATTTGACAAAAAATTGTTTTTCTGGACTTGACGCACAAATTTATTGATTACACAAACATTTCTGAACCAATGCCTCCAACTTAAACTTTATTAAAAAGGAGACAGATGGGCCTTTAAAACGATATACATATCTATATTATTTGACTTAATATGCTATGGGGTTTGATGAGATTAACTTGACAAATGCGAATTTTTTTCATATTTTTTCCAGTTTTTCCGTTCATAGTAGCAAACTTTTAAAAAATATGAAATAAGTGATGGCATTCTGAAACTGTATTATCTTGTGAAGAGATTGACACTTCGTTTGATCAAATCGAACAAAAATTACCGTAGTTATTATATAAAGAGTCTAACAGTCGAGTTATATTTTTCATATATACATTTTGTCAAATGAAATTTTAGTTTAAAAATTTTCAGAATTTTTGATGGATCTTGATTGTTTATCACAAAATATGTCAATTTCACGTTTGAGCAACCACCATGGTGTACCATGTTGGCCAATATTTGCGCAAAGAGAAATATTAATATGTGCAAAAAATACAAATATTATCCTACTTCTGGTAGTTGTACCAACGTGAAATTGACACATTTTGCGATAAACAATCAGGATCCATCAAAACTTTTGAAATGAAAGTTCATTTGATAAGATGACATATATAAAAAATATAACATGACTGCTACACTATTTAAATAACAACTACAGCAGTTTTTGCTCGATTTGATCAAACGAAGTGTCAAAATCTTCACAAGATTATGTGCTTTCAGAATGTCAACACTTATTTTATATTTTTAAATTAAAGTTTGCAATTAAGAATAGCCAAACTAGAAAAAATAAGAAAAAAATTATATTTTCCAAGTTTACCCCATCAAAACTCATAACATGTAAATTTGAACCATATGTTTATGTATACTATTTTAAAGGCTCATCTGTCCCCTTTTCAAAAAGACTTGGATTTTGAAAATAGGTTAACAAATATTTGGGTAATCAATAACTTTGTGGAAAAAGATCAAAAATACCGTTTTTGTCAAATAAAACAAGTTTGGAGGGTTCGAGAAATATTAAAAAATATTTTTGAGTTTTACTCAACAAAATTGACAACCTACACTTTGTCATTAGCTGGGTGTATTTTGACAGTCGCATCGTGGTATTATCTTATAAAATTAAAAAATCTGTTAATAAGATACGAACGTTTTTAAATTGGTTTTTTTTATTCTGAATTGAAAAATGTAAGTTAGGGCACTATAGGTTTTTGTTGTCATTATATTTGTATACATTTTCTGTATAATGTAAGTCAGAAAATAAAGAATACTTATCATATAAAAATGTCACATATTCACACAATTCAATTGTATTCATCTTCAAGCATTTACAGCGAGTCTTAAATGTATGTGCATATATCGCTCAATGATGAAATTTTTTTTTAATTTTAAAGGCTATAAAATCGCATACACTACCACAATTGAATATGGAAAATAAAATTTGCGGACAAATATAAATTGCAATTATTTTTCTTTATATCACCAACACTCAGGTGCAGACTTGAACCCATGCCGTGCATTGTGTTGGAAATAAGTTCTGGGAATAGGAAAAGCCAAAGGCTGCTTTATAGGCATTATATTGAAATCCACTGGCATTGAATGAGTCTGAAATGCTAGTGCAGCGCTATTATCTCCGTAATGACTTATGCTAGGCGACCACAAAAAAAATATTTTCCCTAAGAAAGATAAATGCTACGGAAAATATGTGATTGTCATGCAGTAAAAACGAAAGAGAATAAAATTGCATGTTCCAAACGCTGCAAAATAAACATAAAATAATTATCACAAAATATAATTCAAAGTACCAGGCCATGGATTTTGTATTCAAAAAACTTTGGCCTCTCTTGGTAATCTAGAGAAATGGAAAAGATGGGAGTAGAAGTTAAAAATAAAACAGAATTTGGCATTGACTGATGTGGATGGATAAACTCAATATGAATCAGAGATCAGAAGTGAATCGCTTCTTGGAGTACTCATAAGTATTCATGAAATTTTGAGTATGAGTGAGTCAACAGTATTGAAATTCAACTACTCTGATTCATTGGTACTCACAACAACATTGATTTATAAGTACAGGTTGCAATGAGTATGAGTACAACGTTGACATCAAACTTATAACATTCGAAATATGTTTGATTCATACGCCTACTCATTCAGATTCAGATTCATAAAAAAAATTCAGAAAAATACTTATAATACTCATAAATGATTCGAGTGATTAGAATCATTCATCAAAATTTACAGTCTTAGTTGTTGTTACATACATACATACATAATTGGCCATTACAACCCTTCAGTCAGGATTACGGCCTAGCTTCTCAACAACACTCATGTTGTGTGCGTTAATTTTATACATGATAGGGGTGTCAAAATATCGATGGCACTATCGATAGTTTATATTTTTCGTTACTATCGATGTTTTTTTTTTACAAAATATAAACATTTAAATATTACCGATAGTTTTTTTTTCACTATCGATAGTAAATTGAGGGGTGTGGAAACAAAGGCAGCAATCTCCACTTTTGTAGTTTTCGAAATTAATGAGAAAAACTTGCATTTTTAAAGACAATTGTATTTTATAATAATAATATATAATAATTTATAATGATTTTTTTTGTTAATTAGTATAGAAGAAAAAGATAAATATGCCGACCAAGTTTGATCCATATCCTCACTGAAGTTTTTGGGAAAATGCGAACTGAAATTTGGAGATTGAGTTAGTTTCACAAAGTGGAGATTGCTGCCCCTGTTTCCACACCCCTCAAATGTTCCACCACTAACTTTTTGTTTGCATTTATAAACTGGTGATTCCCACAGTATTATTATAAAATGGAGAGTGAAGTAAAGACATTAACTGACTAACATGTGCTACTTAGATATATTTATTTATCACTAAAACAATTATTTTATTTCCAGACACGTTCAAGTGATATGAAAGAGATGCAAATACTTGATTTTGTGTATTTGTATTTGTGTATCCCATCTACCTCGACTTAGTCGAAAAGAATGTTTAGTAAAGCTGGTCAAATACTTTCGGATAGGCGTACAGAATTAAAGGAAAATGTCGTAGATATGCTTCTTTTTACAAGCAAGAACAATTGGTTGACTGACCCTTCATCTTAAATACTTCATATTTAATTTTTGATTTTTGAACTAAGAAATAAAGTTCGGTTTTGTTTATTTTTGTTTATACAAAATGCGTTATTTAGTATTTTAACCTATTAAATTCAAATATGTATATAAATGTATTATTTGAGAGACTCCGATAGTGTTACGATAGTATCGCCGATATATCGATATTTTTTATAAGAACTGATAGTTTAGATTCGATATATCGATATATTTTTATGAACTATCAAAAACTATCGATGGTGCTACTATCGATAGTTTGACACCTCTAATACATGAGTGGCGGGACCTACAGTTTAAAGTCGACTCCGAACGACAAATTTTTGAGAATCTTTCATGGCAATTTTATTCACACTCAGAGTTTTTGCCAGAAATCTGCTGAGAGGAAGTCGCCGAAGAAATATTTTTTTCATATTTTCGTTTTAATGTCTGACCTGGGATTTGAATTGAGGCCTTATGTCTAATAAGCCAACACACTACCTACTAGACCGCGGCGATGGTCTTGAAAGGTATTTTGCATTCCAAGGTGCACCGTAATTAGAATGTGGTAAAACTTTTGGCATACAAGCTACAAAACAATTGTAAAGTAGTTGATAAAATTGCATGATATGTTATGTTATAAACAGGCGTAATATTGATTATAGCGTTACTAGGTTAGACACCTAGACTGTGAAAAATATTACATAGTATTATGTACTATTAATATACCGGTATTGATAAAAAAAATAAATTTATATATAGTATATATGTATGTATACGACAAGTGTATTCGAATAAACTGTATTAAAGTTTATTTAATGACTTCTTTAGCGCCTAAAAATACCGTTATTAAATAAATGTAAATGTTCATGGCTCTTAAAAAGCGATTAAATTAAAAATAAGAAGGCATAAAATTAAATCATAAACTAGCCATATATATGTATGTAGAAAGTTATTAAAAAAAATTATCTGTAAGATTAAAAGCAAATAAAACATAGCCAACTCCTCTCCTTGCATTCTTTGCTTTAAGCAGTTACGGTCATTTACTTTCCCAGCAAGTCTCACATGCATATGAGTAGTACCTATATACATACCAGCATCCCAAAGAATAATTTTTTTACAGCTATTAGAACACGAATACAAGGGAATAAAATTGCAAAAGAAAAACTTGAATATATATATGTACGTCTGCATGTTTGTCTGTCTCCTCTTTGCGGCTCTTTTCTGTTCGTTTCGAGCAATAATGCAACTGAAGAAATTAAAAGAGAAAGAAAAGGCTGGCGGCAACAAGACATTTCTATGAATATATTTCCTAATTAACTATCCAATAGATACCAGGCACAATAGATTCATTTTTCTAGATTTTATTTTGCATTTCTTTACACGTAATTTTTTCTTTCTTTTTTTTTCTTTTCAAACGAAAATTGTCATTCGTTTTTGCTAAAAATCGTATACTTTTGTCGACTTTAGAAAAATTTGAATTTCATTTTCACTTAATTTTTATTTAATAAATTTTTGTTATTTGTTTTCTCTCTTTTGGCGCTTAACGATACGATACATCGTTCGCGAATGGCATTTAAATAGTATGTTCATGCAATTTAAAAATAGAAGGGGCTCTTGTCTAATGCATCTAATTCTGTTGGTACTTTGAGAAAGAATTTTTTAAATTTTTAACAAAATTAGAACATGGCAAATTATAGTTTTTAATCTCTTTACAGCAATAGAAAAAAAAATCGAAAAAGAACCTTAACGAATAATTAGTGTTGTATGTACAGTGAGCGTCATAAGGGAGTCAACACCCATTATAATTTTAAACTTTCTATTATGTTCTTAAGTACATATAAAAAAAGTTCCTTTATCATGAATTGTTGTTTTTGTTTTAACATTTTTATAAGTAAGAAATAAATTTTTTTATTTTTGGAAATTTATTCGACTAATCTCATTTAATTTTCTTGCTATCCTAAGAAAATGAATTATTTCAGTGGTGTTTACTCACTTTTGGCGCTCACTGTATGTACATAAATAAGCATACATCTATGTACATTATACATATGTGAAATTCTTTTTGCGAAATTCTTTTGTAAATTTATTTATTATTTTATTACATACTGCTTAATTTATTAATTATCAATTGTTATATTGCAACAATTGTAAAATATATATACTCTCTATGAGTTATGCACATTCATACGTCTGAATAATATAAATTTACTTAGATACGTACATATATGTATGTATATACATAACCTGCATTTTTCACAAATGCAAAAAGGGAGAAGCTAGGTTGTAACTCTTACAAGAGGATTGTAACAATTTGAATATATTACATGTTTCTCTGAATTACCCTACAAACATAGCTGCCATATTTGACGATTTATCGCCATAGCTTTTTTTTGAGTTTCAAAAATATCATATTGACGATTTGACGATTTATGCCCTTATTTTGACGACTTTGAAAAATTACACAACAAGTACATTAAAAGGCACTTTAAGCTTTGTATTTACTTTGCAATTGTTACGATAGGAAATTTATGTTAGTAAAAGCAAGGAGTAAAGTATTATACAGTGGGACCTCGATTTTCCGTGATAGTCGGGACCGGAAACATTCTGTATAATCGATTTTCCCGGTTAATTGAGTACCAATTTTGGCTAGTTTTTTAATAGATATTTTTATTTATTAATAAATGAATATGTACATTTTTATGTAAAAACTAAATAATTCAAGGATTTTATATACATACATGTTTCAAAAATATAAGAAAACAGTGAGCAGTGGATAAGGATTTCGTATACTAAAGAGGGAATTCCCCTTTTTCGCTTGTTCGTCCAAAATAATAGAAAGAAATGTTTGCTTATAATCACGGATAATAGAGGTAATCATGGTTAAACGATGCAGAAAAATATAAGTCGATCCAAAATAAAATTAAGTCGATGCAAAAAATTTTCTTTTTCCATCCCGGATAATTGATGTTGCCGGTTAATCGAATCACGGATAATCAAGGTCCTACTGTATTTTTAAGTTACTTTCGAATACCTGTAATGATTTTTCAGTATTTTATTACTTTTTAACGTCTTAAAGACCAAAAATATTACAACTTCTAAATAACCTCCTAGTTGAGAATAATTTATCACTTGTCGTTGCAGACAATTTTAAAAATTCGAGTATACCTAGCTTCTAATATTACCATCGGAAGAACAAACACAAGCGCCTTTTTTTTTCGTACGACCTACCTTCAGGGGAGGCATGGCATTGTGTTTGGAACTATGAAAATATGTCATGGGAAGAGAGAGCAGTGTTTATGGACACTAGGCTTGAATATTTTTATACCATGACTAACAGGAAAAACCTCTGCGGGAATTGAGTTTCACATACGAATAGTCCGACTAAAAAACTTATTTTTTCTGTAATGCAATGTGCGATCCACTCGGAAATCGACCACACACCGATGTACTGGCCGAGAAAGACGAGCGTTACGTAGGAATATATGATTTTCGGGAACAAGTATCCTTATTTCGTTCGAGCAAAATCCTTTTGTAGTTGCGATAGAACAGTGAAACACAAACCACATTGCACAATGTTCCAATGATTCAATGGAGTTGGATACACGAACGTCATTAACAAGCTACTACGGCCTCTCCTGTACACGGTAGAGAAACCTCAAAATAGACATTACGGCACCGACTCATACATGAGAGTTATATTCCATTCTCGGTCGGTTATAAATGGTGTAAATAGTAAGATCAGATAATAAGATCTTAAGAAGGAACTGAAAAATGTCTCGGTTCTAGCCAACATTACACTGAATTTTCATGCTCAGAATGTCAAGAGCTACTGACTCCTTAATTATCATACCACCCATATATTAAGATGATAAATATTATTGCTGCACTTGTGTGTCAATAAACAACACTGGGATAGGTTGTTTAATTCTTAAACAATTTTTTCTTGAAAATGGTATAAAATTTCTCCATTTTTGGAAAAAAAAATTAATAAATGAGGATGAGGGACGCTAGCTTTTAATTTCTAATAAACTTTTTTTTAAATGTTTCATTTTTAAACTCAGTTATGTACATACATTGATTTTACTACAATAGAAATAATTTTGATTTTTAAAAACCTTTAATTTATTTATTAATTTTTTCTGACGATTTTTTCTCAAATATTTGACGATTTCGTGCCTCATTTATCTGGCAGCTATGCGTATGTGTGGCCCTGAATTACACTACAAACAATGCAGAGACGTATAACAACAAACAGAAATTAACTATGGTTTTTAAAATATTTTGAGGAGACCACAGAAAGTATATACATATGTATACAAATTATTGATTGACTGGAGCCGGAAGATAATAAAATATGAATAACAACTACCTTGTAAAATATAAATTTGTAATTTACGAAGCTGAATTAAATTATTACAAATCCTGCACATTATACAACTTTTATGAATTTGGCATCAAATTATTTGAGCATGTTTTCATTTTTAGAATATATTTTATTATACATTATATGTAAAATATAGTATGTATATTATATATTTTGAATCTGAATTCGAAACATAAATCTGTCTGTCACATTCCCAAAATAGTTAAAAGCTGGCTACAAAACCAAACTTTTGGGACGATGGACTGGCCTGCACAAAGCCCAGACCTGAATCCTATCGAAAATGTATACGCTATTTTTAAAAGAAAGCTGATAGCATATGAAAACCCACCAAAAAAAAGTTGACGAGCTTTGGGAGAGAATACAACATTAATGGCGAGCTCTTGACCGTGATACCATTCAAAAGTTGGTGGAGAATATGCCAAAACGTATTGAAAGCGTAATTAAAAATAAACGCCTTTGGACGAAATATTAAATTGGCAACGATTACTAATTTTTAACAAACACCGCAAACAGTGCCACAATTATTATAAAAAAAAAACGACAAAGTCTAAATTTTAGCAATTACATAAGTTTCAAGGTCCAACTTTATGCACTCCACCTGTATTTTTACCGTATTCGTTGCATACAGTTTTTTCTTTTGGTACAGGCGCAAAACGCGAATCGTTATTTTTTCTTTTCGAAACTACCTACATGTTAAGCCTTTGCCTCTACACATTTTTTATTAAATAATTTCGATGTTATTTACTAATTTTGAAGGTGAGGAACGACACTTTAAACGAGACTTAGGGCTATTATTACAACTTGCCGTTAAACTTGGCTTTAGTTAAATTTAACTTTAACTAAAGTGAACTTTAAAGTCACCTTTAACCTTCTTTCCTTATTACAGCCTAATGATAAAACAAAGTTAACTTTTTCAAAAATATGGCAGTGTCGGGGCGATGTCGATAAAACTGCTCAATTAAACAAGTTTTTTTTTTAAATGCAGTGGCAATGAAGGGCCTCTTTTTTTGTTATTGTGTTTAATCATTTTGTTAGTATTTGAATTTGCCATATTGAAATTAATACATATATGTATATTTATGGCAAGTTGTAATATAAACTTGACTTTAAAAGTTCCAGGTAAGATAATCTTCCCTTTAGCTTAACGCTCACTTGTTTTCCGCTCATAATAATGAAAAACAATTTATCTGCCCGTTAAAATCCTCCCTTTAAAGTTGTAATAATGGCCCTTAGACTACCATTTCTTAGTTTTCTGTTAACGCGACATATTACTACACATCTCGTATCAATAATAATGACGCTATTGGATCAGTGATATCCCTAGCTTCTCTTTTTTGGAATGCTTGTTTGGTGTGCTAGTGGCTAGCTAGTCCTTTATGGTGCCGTTTTCCTTTTATTGTCAAACATTTATACTTTTTGCATGTCCTAAAACTCTGTTCCTATTCTCCTTACTTCAAGAAATTTCATCCGGTATTCGAATTATCACTCGATACTTTCATTGGCCTTCTGCTTCAGCAAATTTTAAGACAACTCCCAGCTCAGAAGCATCTAATGATTTTCGGAAGCACTAAAAATATTACTCATCGTCAGACAATGCTTAATTATTCATTGAATTCATTAATATTGCTTAATTGAGTTACTCCATTGGCCCGCACTTGTACGCGGGGACTTTAGAAACTGATTTCACTTCCTGATGATAAAAGTTGAGCGTGATAGGAACCAGTTTTAAATAAAAATTTCAATTTCATAACGATTAGTCGTAGACGTTTTAGAATATACGAATTATTACCACAAATATATTTTTTAATGAATATTTTTTTTAATACGTTAATAATTTTGCGTTATTTTTTCTAATAAAGATCTTTTTTTTAATTTATCATTTTATTCCTTTAAACAACTGTAATGTTATTAATAAATAAGTACGTATACCTTTGATATTTATGAATTTTTTTCACAACCTTAAGCATTTGAGTAACGATTCATGCGACAATTCTGCTTTGCATGTATATTTTTTCATTTATTATCTTTGTTTTTGCATTCTTTTTTAAAACGGCAAATTTCATTCAATTACTGGAAAATTATACAAAAAAAAAAGCTCGAAATGTAAAACGCCACAATTCTCTTCTAATTCTAATGCAAAAATATAAAACAAACAACGACAGTAGTAACACACCAAGAACAACAAATATCAACTATACACGAACGAATGAACGAAAAGCAAATATAAAAGCAAAGTATGAGAAAACAACGCGGGTAGAGAGAGAATGCGAAAGTTAATATGACCACGAGAGAGAGAGGTAAAAATATAGAAATGGAGAGAAATATTCTCAAATTGACTGGAGTGTACTGGCTTGCGGAACTCAATAATACAAATGAATACAAAAAAAAAAGCACAAAACGTGACAAGAGAAGCACAACAGAAGAAAACAATGTATACACAATAGAAATTTAAGAACAAAACGAAATGCACAATAAAGAATGAGAATGTAATAAAAATGTAAAGAAAATCAATTTCAACGAGACGAAAATGCAGAATTTTTTTACAAGACGAGACTGAGACTCAAAGAAAAAGAAAAATTATCATTATCGCCATCATATTTTATGTACTCGCGGTCACACAGTAGTATGTACATACATATATTTACGAGTGTACGTATTGATAAAGTAGAGTGTCTGTATTTTTAGTGAGGTTTCAATCTTAAAACTACAGCCTATCCAACAATCATTGAAGATGACGATTAAAAGTAGTCGTCACAATCAGGGAAAAAGTTAAAAAACATAAAATGAGAACAAGATACTAAACTTGTGCAAAATAATTTTGCCGGTTGTTGTTGCTAGCTCTGCATAAAACTGGAAAATTATAACTGCCGCTACCGCTCTCTCTCTGTCTGTACGTTCTCCCTATAAGAATTTTACCTACAATTCCTGCATTTAAAAAGAGTATACGAAATATGTACATAAATACCCAACCGTCTTCTTGTTGTCACTGTGTGCTTGTCATTATATTTTTCTGCAGTTGTTAATGTCTTATTTCTAATGTAAAAATCAATTTTGCACATTTAAATTCAATTAATGAACTGTGTTGCGGTTTTTTTGTTTTTTGTTTTTGATTTTAATTTTATTTTGTGTGACCAGTTTTAAATGATTAATAAATTAAATAGAGAACTAAGAATGAAGAGAACAAATACCTTTTCTTCTCGTTGTACTGTATATTCTTTTTTGTTGTAGTTTTTTTTTTACTTGCGCCGTTTGTTTGATTTGTTTTTTTATTTGTCTCAACCTTTTTTTTTAGAGAAAAGACAATAATAAATAATAAGTCGATATCACTTGTGTTTTAACGATTTTTTTTGTATTTTTGCTGTTATTAATTGCTTTTAATTTCAAAAAATATTCAATTTATTATACTTTTGGGTATTTAGCAGAATATATTTTCTGTTTTAAAAAAATATCACTGTTTTGCAATTGATTTTTATTTAAAAAAAAAAAATTATTTAATACAGAAAATTTTTGTCTTAAAATTTTTCGCTTGTGTTGACCCCGTCCTTCTGTCTGTCTGCTTGGTTGCTTTGTTTGTTTAAATCGCACACGTTAATTAAAGCCACCGATAAACTGTAAAAATGAAAGAAATAGAAAAATATTCGAAATATTTTTTCTATTTCCAATTTTTATAATGTATTTTTGTTGATTTATTGTATTAAACAAGACGAAAGAAAAAACACTTTTTTTTAATTGAGATTTATCAATACACTTGGATTTCGGCACATTTACTCTCGGTTTTATACTCTTTTTTTCTGTTGTAGATTTTGTATAACAATTTTATGTAAACCGTCATTAATATATAATTTACTTTGTATTCCTTGTCGTTTAGCTTGTATTTAGTATGTGTTTTCTTTAAATAATTAATTTAAAATGAACCTTTTTTGTATTTTTTTAAAAACTTGCGCTACGAATTACTAGACGAACGTACACCACCATTAACTTTTCTTGAGTGAATTTATATGCTCGTCTTTATTGTTGTCTAGCCGACGTTCGATATAATTATTTCTTGTATCTTGTTTTGTGCTGCTTATTCTTCCAATTGCATTCTGTTGTGCTACTACTGTTGTCTCTTTTCTACTTATAGTCTGTTTACGGTGTGTGGAATTAAATGCAATTTTTCCCTTTGCATTCTAACTCATAAATTAAGTGTAAATAAAAAAAATGAGAAGAAAAAAATTAAAGAAGAAGAATTATTCTCTTACTTTCTCTGCATTGATTTGCTCTCTTTTGTGGTGTGCTAATTTGTTACTAAAAGAATGCGCCATAAGATTGAGTATTTTTTGTCACTCATTTTGAAAACGGCTTGCCAGACTACACATTTTATTTATACTTCTTTAGCTAAATGGCACGAGTTTAATGTATAAAAGTAAACAAGTGGATTTCCATTGCAAAAAAAAAATATTCTTCATCTGTTATCACAATACTTCCACTTACACCAGTGCTGCAGAATTGAAATTTTGAATTATTACTGAACTGTTATTGAAAGAGTACCTTTTTGCATCAAATGGTACTTTTGTAAAAATATATTTATTTATACTTAATACTGTATGGAATGGTATAGAAAAACTAACTTAACTACATGTTTCCTCATATACAAAACAAAATGTCAAATGTTAATGTCGACGGAACCGTTCGTCCACCGTTCTCTTATTGCTTTTCGTAATCTAAAAGCGGGGCTAAAGACATTCATTATATGGCATTATAGGCATTCATAAATAGCCTAGTTGAAAAGCGCAAACCATAAAATCTGTGATAATAAAAAAGTATTGAAATGTTATGAAATTAAAATGTTTTGCCAGGAAACTAAAATCAACCGCTGAAAAAAAGATAAAAATGCATGAATTCTTTACTAATTTTTTTTATGTTAAATTAGATCTGATATGCCTTTCGAACAAATCACAAAAAAATTTAAATATTTCCGGAAAGAGTTTCCAATTTGAAAGCATTTTTAAGATAGAACATAAAAGAAAGGAATTATTTAAAAATTCATTTACAAAATAATTTAAATTTAATTGTTTTTTGGTATTTTTTTTTAGACTTTTAAATAAAAAATTACACAATGGCAACATTGTTGAGTGTATAAAGATAACCGTACATATCGGTTAATGTCTCTACTAACTGATGTGAAAATTATGTACTCTAGACACGCACCGTGCAGATCACGATACGGTATATCTATGATAATACAGTACCCTTTCGAATAATGCCACTTTTGTGAATTTCAATTTTATTCACCACACCGGATAAATTCACCACATTTTGTAAAAACTCACCACACTTTTTTTCTGATGAAACGAACTTGTAAAAAGCCGTGAATGATGATACATTTCGGATTTAAAATCTGGCCACTCAGTCATAAATGAATTTTATTAAGTAAGAGACCTTATAAGGAAAGTACTTTTCAATTAGACGATTGCAGGAACATTACAAGGTCATTAAGATTCAGATAAAATTGATTGATATAATTTTGAAAGATGATTGGCAGTTATGATCAAAAACTTATATTATTTGAATACATCTGATACGATTGTTGCCGATTTGCGATCACAGGCCATTGAAGCTGGTAATAAATTTTAATGGAGTTAGAGGAACCACAAAATACGTTCAGAGTATCATTTGAATTGAGTAGAGGTTCAATCATATTAAAATAGGTATGAATGCGTATAGGTTAGGTTAAGTTAGGTTGGAGGGCGTGTACTTGTCAACTGTGATAAGTACAGTACCCGGAGGTCGAATTGACCCATATTACAGCGTCCTAGCTTCTCACACCACTCGTGTTGTGTGCGTTAATTTTATACATGAGTAGCGGGACCTACAGTTTAAAGTCGACTCCGAACGACAGATTTTTTTTTTTTTTTGAGAAGCTTTTCATGGCAATTTTTACTCTCAGAGTTTTTGCCAGAAATCTGTTGAGGGGAAGTCGCCGAAGAAATATTTTCATATTTTCGTTTTGATGTCTGAACTCGGGTCTTTCGTCTAATAAGCCAACACACTACCTACTAGACCACGGCGACTTCAAAATTAATGCGTATAAGTATCAGAAATTATGAGTATGATTCGAATCTACTCATCTTTTTTTTTGAATACTAATTGCCGATCTCTGGTCCACTCATGTCGGGGTTGCATTGTAGTTAAGGAACTTTAAAAATGGCGAAAAAATTATTTGAAATCCCGTACATACACCAAGTCGGGAAATTTATAAAAATTATAATTCAAATCGATTAAGTGATAATTAGAACCCCGAAACTTGAGAGAATTGAACAATCCATTTAACAAATTGGTCAATAGAACAAAGTAGATCAACAATTATCTTACGCATCTGTTCTGAAAAATAGAAATAATGATTCTAGAAGTAATGAGGCGTTGTCACAAATATTAAGTAAATTAAGTAGACAGGAAGAATTTTTCAAAATTATGGGAGATCGGAACAAATAATGCTACATTTTAAATGGAGTTAAAAATTATATTATGGAATTCTAATGGCCTAATAAAGAATCAAGAGAGCTAAAGAAGTAGTTCTAAATAATGAAAAAAATTGATGTGTGCCTTATCTCTGTCACCCATTTTATTAGAGAATCCTTTATAAGATTCAGAACTTAATTTCATTTTATTAAATTCAATTCATCCCCAAAATACAACTAGAGGAGAAAGAGCGGTTATGATTAAGAAATATTAAAATTAAAACATTACGAAGAAGAAAAGTGCTAAAGAATTTCAAGCAACCACAGTTCCATTAATAACAAACTCGCTGATAACATCAGTATGCAGCCTTCAGCGTCTCTCAATTAGGTCAATTGATTATAAAAATCTCATAACAAAACATGATTCCAGATACCTACTGGGTATCCCATTTCAATATGCCTAAGGGAAAGGAACTATATAAAGTAATTTTGGAAAACGGATATGAAGTTCTGTCAATGGGTATTGGATAACATACTGTTACGAAAATGGAAATGGTGTAACATCGTTTAACATTAAAATGATAAATAAAAACTACAAAAACAAAAACCATATAGCAACACCAGCAGTATGAAAGAAAAGGGGATAGACAAGAAAGCAAGAAGCCAACGTAAAGGTAATTTTCGAGATGGCGAAACCGCGAACGTTCTACTTCAAGAACGGCCATCAGACTGTTTGCGTGGGCATATAAAAAGGCAAGACAAAGCAGGCAACGAGTAGTAAGAATTCAGTCGGTGTTGTGTAAAGACGTGTTGCGTGTGAAGAAAACAGTCGTGGTTTGAAGATCGCCATTGAAAAGATCTGCATTGTAAGCAATGAACAATAACGTACAAGCAAGTTGCTGTTGTATCGTAAATAAAGAGTTTCATTGAAACTAAGCACATATTTGTTGTTATTTTGTTTGCAATCAACGAACTCATATTCTAAACGTTTTTAAAAAAGGTAAAAACGTAACAATATGTATACAGTAAGTTTGAAATGAATACGTCATCATAAATATTGCATTAAATATTATATGTATACACAATATTTTATTAATATTATCTTACAATTATCCACAATCTTCTATAACACTCGATAATTGATTAATTGAAATAATATATGTATGTATTTTATTAATTGTTATTATATTTAGCAACTTGAGTTCTGATTGTAATTGAAAGCCTTCTAAAATTATGGTTTCCAATTAGTTATCGAAATTTTAAAATCTTATAAATTGAAGAAAATAAAATCACTTCACCTTTAAATTGGCATATTTTAATCCTTGACTTGAAATATATCATGAAAGCATATTTTGAACTCTTTTTAAAATCGATAAGAGAGAGAGATGTATTGAAACAGAAACAAAGTGTCTATAATTGCATTTTTTAAGGAATCGATTTGTTAGTGTTTTAACTTTTCAGAAGTAGAAGTAAAAGTTTAAACGAATTTCTGGTTTTTTATTCTTTTAAGAACAGAGATCGCACATAATACTTAAAATTGAATAAGAAAGAAATAAAAAAAAAAATATCAAATAAAATTATAAAATGGCTTGTGTTAACAGAAATATATAAGATGTTATGTAATGTAATGTGTAATAAATAGCAGATTTCTGGCAAAAACTCTCAGAGTAAAAATTGCCATGAAAAGCTTCTCAAAAATCTGTCGTTCGGAGTCGACTTTAAACTGTAGGTCTCGCCACTCATGTATAAAATTAACGCACACAACATGAGTGGTGTTGAGAACCTAGGCCGTAATCCGGACTGAAGGGTTCTAATGGCCAATTATGTATGTATGTTATTTTATATAGGTTTTGGAAAATTCTGTTAACAAAAATTTAAAATTATTAAATATTTCCATCTGTTAGAGACCGAAATATAAAATAGTAACGTTAACTACACAAGCTTCAAAAGCACATATAATGTACATACATACATAATTATTCATTACAACCCTTTAGTCTAGAGATTAGCAATGAGTATTCAAAAAGATGAGTAGATTCGTATCATACTCCCAATTTCTGATGCTTATATGCTTTCATACTTATTTTAATATCATACTCATACTACTCATATTTAAAGTTTGAAGTATTCACCGTACTCATACTTAACAATACGCATGATGTTGTTGATTTCGACTTTCCTTTACTCAACATTTACAAGAATCACAAAATAATCACAAATAACACTTCAATACTCACTAGAAGGTTGCTTGATGTCTTTTTCTTTCTTCTTTTTTTATAAATGCAACAACAGCTAAGACTGTAAATTTTGATGACTGATTCGAATCAGTCGAATCATTTATGAGTATTATAAGTATTTTTCTAAAGTTATGAATCTAAATGAGTAGGCGAATAAATCAAACATGTTTCGAATGTTATCAGTTTGATGTCAACCTTGTACTCATACTCATTGCAACCTGTACTTAGAAGTCAATGTTGTAGTGAGTACGTATGAATCAGAGTAGTTGAATTTCAATATTGTTGACTCACTCATACTCAAAATTTCATGAGTGCTTATGAGTAGTGAAAAAATGATTCATTGCTAATCTCCGATTTCTACCTTAACTTCCCACGCCACTTATGTTGTGTGTTTAAATTTTATACATGAGTGGCGGAATCTACAGTTTAAAGTCGACTACAAACGACAGATTTCTGAAAACCTTTTCATTGTAATTTTTTAATCTTTACTTTCAGAGATTTTGCCAGAAATCTGCAGAGAGGTAGTTGCTGAAAAAATATTTTTTTATATTTCGTTTTAATGTCGTACCTGGGGTTACAACCGTGGCCTCGCGTCTAATACGTCAACACACTACCTACTAGACTACGGCAACTTCTTCTTTACACTATACTTCATAAAATACAACAATGAGCCAATCAATGTTCATTTTATTTTCGGTGAAAACTCAGTAAACTTCCAAAACAGTGTACAAGAAACCTCCTAATTTGATTAATATACGAGTGCATTCAAAGCAGTTTCTTTCTACTGCATGGATTGATATTGGTACATACATATTTGCTATGTAATTTGAAAACGTATCAACATTGTAGTACCAAATACAATTTTTTTGTAATTTTTATTTCCAAAATTAAACATAATTTTTAACCGTTAGGTATTTTTGTTATTTATAATGGTGTCAGATGTTGCATGCATAATAAATTCTCCTGTCAACCTGCCTAAAAATGCCCAGACTGTAATGGAATTAAATTAATTAAAATTAATCCAAAGGTTTTTTTTTATTAATTCCTAAGAAAAACTATAAAAATTCTGTAACATTTGTGAGTCCATGACATAAAGTCTACAAGTATTCATTAAAACTGCGGTCCAAAATATAATTTCCTTGTTACGACTAAACATTGAAATAAAGAAGACGTGTCTTATGCTACGTTACCACCACGCGTTTCTTTAAAAATTTTGAGGAAAGCAAGAATTGGATATGAGAAATACACAGCTTAATTTGACTTTCAGTAATAAAAAGAAATGCAAAATGAACTGGTATTGCCTATTGCAACAACTTGGAACACAAATATGTTAAAAACTACAGATTGAAATAATTTCAGATTACGTTTGCAATTTTTCCAAAGGAAAATTTTGTATATTGTTATGTTTTTACCTTTTTAAAAACATTTAGAATATGAGTTCGTTGATTGCAAATAAAATAAAAATAAACTTGTGTTTGTTTCATTAAATTCTTTATTGTTCGCACGATTTTTGTGAGCCACGGTTTACAATTTGATGTATCCAACAATAATTTGCTTGTTCGTTACTCTTCTTTACACTTCTGTTCGCGTAAGCACTATCAACTGCGATCTTCAAACCAGGACTGTTTTCTTCCTACGCAACGCGTTCTCAGACAAGACTGACAGAATTCTTACTACTCGTCAACGTTGCAAAACTGAAATTTTTAAATGATCTGATTATGAGTACTTCTTTGCATCAAATGGTATTTTTGTAATAAGTACATACATACATATTGGTTATTATAACATTTCAATCAGAATTATGATCTAACTTCTCACACCATTATATTTATGATTGGCGGGACCTATTGTTTAAAGTCTACTCCGAACGACAGAGTTTTGAGAAATTTTATCATGGCGATTTTATTTATTTTTGCCGTAGAAATATTTTATTTATATTTCTGTTTGATGGAGATGTCTGACATGGGATTTGAACCGTAGGCTCACATCTGGTAAGCCAACACACTATCGACCTTTAGCTTCAATACACTGGGTACAGTTTGCTATCCAATCCGACACTGCTTGCTGACATCCAACCCAATAAAAACGTCGTTTAAACCTTTCCAGTGTGTTTGTCGCTCCAAGATGTCCTCCGCTAGCTCCATTATGGAACTCCTTTAACACTTCTTTCGTCTTGAAGGAAGTCACTATTAATAGGTTGGATAAGGTCTTGCTATCAGCGCTTTCCCAAACTCGATATAAGCATCCATTTATCAACCGTAAACTGTCCCATAGTGCCCAATATGCCTTTGTAAGAGGACTTTCTCCGGATATCTCATTTTTTGTAGGTTCGTTTGTCCTTTTCCTTAGCTTCTATTATCTTCGCCAGTATTGGGTCACTCCTTTGTGCTTCGGACGAGTCTTCGTTGGCTTGGATGGATTTCTTCACGTACTGATTGGCCTTCTCATAATGATTACGCTCCAATTTACGAGGTCGACTTGAGAGAGCATTAGCCTTTCCATGTTTTATGTCTCTTTCTTTTGTTCAGTTTTCCAACTACAGTCTTTCCTTTAGCCGTGTAAGTGTCCGGGGATTTTTCGACCAGCCGCCATCTTCGGCACTCTCGATTTAGGATGATCCTTGTTATCCTCAGGTTTTCCGAGCATTCTCTTGGAACTACTCGTTTCAACGTTTCCATTTACGTAACAATATGTTATAATAAAAAGTACTGAAAACGTCGCGTCGCGTACAAAAGTACTGAATATATCAACACTGCTACTCCTTGCCTGCTTTGTCTTGCCTTTTTATATGTCTATGTAAACAATCTGATGAAGGTTCTTGAAGTCGAACGTTAGTGGTTTCGCCTTCTCGAGAACTCTATCGCGATTTCATTATCGTTTGTGTATTTTGTTGACGTTGCTTGTTGTTGTGTTCTCGCTTACTTGTCTATCCCCTTTTCTTTCATGCTGATGTTGTTGATTCATTGTCGTTTATGTATTTTGTTCACATTGTTTGTTGTTGCGTTCTAGCTTACTTGTCTATCCCCTTTTCTTTCATGCTGATGTTGTTGATTTACTTGTAACAAGTTCGTTGTATTTGTTAGTGTAGCTTTTGTTTATCGTTTTAATGTTAAACGATGTTACACTGTTTCCATTTTCGTAACAATATTTTTGCACATCCACAATTCCCCTTCGAATATTAATTAAAATAAAATTGATGTTCTCCGATATCTATAGGTACTCTCTCCGTTTTTCTTCAATTGTTTAAAGTATTATAATTGTAAGACCTTTCAGATGAAAACGGAACAAAACAAAATAAGAGTGTCGAAATTCTAAAATTTTATGCTCCTTCTTATAACAGACTTTCTATTGTAAATGTAAACTTTTTAAAGTAAAGTACACAAGTGCTTGCAATTAATTTTATATTTTCATAATAAAGAACGTACATAATTATGTTTTAATAATAAAATGTGAAAAACTGAATTTTGTATGTATATTACGGTTACTAATAACAACGACCACCAAACAATAACGCCAGCATCGACAACAACGTTGATGATGGTATGTATTATTTGTTGTTGTGAAGACAGCTAGTGAGGGTATGATGATGATGATGGTGATGGTGCTGAGGGTACTGATAATACTGTTGATAAACTGCTCTTTCATGAACAGTTAGTTTTTCAACTTTTAAGCAACAACTATTCACTCACCCTCTAATTTCTCCAGGATGATGGTTAACAAAGTTGTACCCACCAATACAATAAAAAAAAAAAAACGCACACAGACGCTTACATAAACGCACGGCCACAAATTTATGGCAACAGAACTTATTCTTCTTAGTTCCGTACATACATACGTCGATTGTACTTTTCAGTTTTCTTGTTAACTTTTTAGCAAAAGGATGTACTAGTTAACTGCAGTTACTTTCCTATACATTTTACAAATTGAAACAGAATAGAGAAATTTTTTGAGGTTGAAAATCAATTAACTGTTTTTCTTATACTAGTAAAAGAGGCATTTAAAAAATATATCTCAATACGCTTTAAGTCTAACAAGCTTGCATTTGGATTAAACTAAAGTTAAAATTGTAAATTTTAAAATATTGTTACGAAAATGGCAATTGTGTTACATCATTTAACATTAAAATGATAAACAAAAGCTACAAAATCAAAAACAATGGACTTGTTTACCTGATCAACAAATAAACAAAAATATAGCAACAACATCAGTACAACAAAAGGGATAAACAAGTAAACAAAAAGGCAATAACAACACTGCAAGTAAAAACGTAAACAAAATACACAAACAACAATAACGTAAACAACATGTTTACATTTATAGAGATTTCGCGAACGCGAATTCATTCTCTTTCAACAGCATTCATCAGACTGTTTACCCTGCGATATAAAAGGCAAGACAAAGTAGGCAACGGAATCAGTAAAAATTCAGTTAGTCTTGTGTGAAGACGCGTTGCGTGTGAAGAGAATAATCATGGTTTGAAGATCTCCGTTGTAAAGATCTAACGAACAATTGTTAATGTTTACGCAGAAGAGTGTAAAGAAAAATAACAAAAAAAGCATTTGTTGTTGTTTACATCAAGTTGTGAACACTAGCACACGGAATTGTGCGAACAATAGAGAATTATAATTAAAACTAAACTCAAATTTGTTTTTATTTTATTTGCAATCTACGAACTCATATTCTAAACGCTTATAAAAGGGAAAAAACGTAACAATATCACTAAATAAAGTATTATTTTTGCTTTAAAGTAGAATCAAATGTAATTTAAATCTTTATGAAACCAATAATCGTTTTTGATTACAAACTTAAAAAAAATTTTCTTAACGAAGGTTCGAAAATCTATTGAAAGTACTTTGAATGTGGCTGTTAAATTAACAGTGTTAACAGTGTTAATATTCACTATGATGCATTAAATACATTTAAGACAGCAGTAGTCGCCGTAGTCTAGTAAGTAGTCTGTTGGATTATTTAAACGTAAGGATTCGGTTCCCAGGTCCCAGGTCAGATATCAAAACCAAAATATGAAAACAAAATTTTTTCGTCGACTGCCTCTCGGCAGATTGCTGACGAAAACTCTGAACGTAAATAAAATTGTGGTGAAAAAGTGTTTAAAAAATCCGAACACACATATGGATGTCAACGTGGAAGTTGTCAAAACTGAGATTGCTAAATATTCTGAAATGTACTTAAGAAAGCTGTTATTCCATTCAAAACCTCTGGCTCATAATATATTAGACTTCCATGAGCACTTTCGTCTAAAAAAGAGCGACATCGCTAATCTCATTTCCACATAATATTCATATATATTTTTCTAATGTAAATATGTAAACAATAACGAAATATGTAAAAAACAAGGGAACTAAATTCTAGACACCTTAGGCCATAATTAAACTGTTGGGGAAATAACTTACATAATAAATTGAAAATTAGGAACTTCAACCAAATGTTAAGTATCCATTACATCCAATACATGTCCGATAATCTTCGAGGAGTTATCATTATAAAATAGATTACATCTTAACAAATGCAGCAGAAATCCTATCAGTAGTAGAAGTACAGTTAGTACGAATAATACCTACTGCGCACCAGAGATCAGCAATGAGTATTCCAAAAAGATGAGTAGATTCGAATCATACTCATAATATCTAATACTTATACGCATTCAAACTTATTTTAATATCATACTCATACTACTTATATTCAAAATTTGAAGTACTCATCGTACTCATACTTAACAATACGCATGATGTTGTGGATTTCGACTCTCCTTTACTCAACATTTACAAGAATCACAAAATAAGTATGATACACGTACGAACACTACAATACTCACTAAAAGGTTGTGTGCTTACTTTCATTTATGAGTATTGTAAGTATTTTTCTAAATTCATGAACCTGAATGAGTAGGCTTATGAATCAAACATATTTCGACTGTTGTGAGTTTCATGTAAACGTTGTACTCATACTCATGGCAACCTATACTTATAAATCAACGTTGTAGTGAGTACGAATGACTCAGAGTAGTTGAATTTCAATACTGTTAACTCACTCATACTCAAAATTTCATGAGTACTTATGAGTAGCAAAAAAACGATTCATTTCTGATCTCTGGTCTGTAACATAACATAAAATGAACACTTTTTATGAGAAAAAAATCTACAATATGACCACAATGTTGTAAATGCTGGCAATAAAATATGACCCCGAGTTATATCAATTAATTAAGTGGGGATGCCGCGGCATGCCGCAGTTTAGTAGGTAATGTGGTCCTAACTAAACGAGAGTTTCTGTCGACTTTACCACTGGTGGTGCCGCTCATATATGTATAATATTAACACATACGACGTAAATGGTGTGAGAAGCTAGGTCGTAATACTAACGGAAGGGTTATAATAATTCATTCTATTCTATATTTTAATCGTTGTAGAAGTCCTATAAAAGCTATCGTAGAAATCTACCTTAAAATCACAAAGCCAAGACTAAATGAACTGCAAGAGAACAATAAAAGCGAATCACATTTGATAAACTGAATTGAACTACCATGAAATTAAAATAGTGGATCACCCACCTAATGCAATCATCAAAATATAATAAAAACGATAAATAGCAATAGGTACATTATGAAATAAGAAATATGAATTGTTTTCGTATAAAATTACAATTTTTCTATTCTAGAGAATAAAAAAGGCAACAATAGAATTAATCGTTCGTTTTATTTTTAATTTGAAGCACTAAGGGTTGGCGAGTAATATTTTTTTGTGCACCCTTAGCAGGAAAATTTTACTTTAATAATGGAATTATCCACAAAATGCCACGTATTTATCGAATACAACGGTGATTGGAATCATTCTAACTTTCCTAAATTATGTTGTTACGTTTCTACCCTTTTAAAAACATTAAAATATGACTTCGTTGATTGCAAACAAAATAAAAATAAATATGTGCTTAGTTTCAATTAAACTCTTTATTGTTCGTACTAATTTTGTATGCCACGGCTTACAACAGACGTAAGCAGTCTGATGAGGGTTCTTGAAGCCCAACGTTCGTTGTTTCGCTTTCTCGAGAACTCTATTGCTACTTCATTGTTGTTTGTGTATTTTGTTCACGTTGCCTGTTGTTGCGTTGCTTGTCTGCCCCTTCTCTTTTATACTTATGTTGTTGGTTTACTTGTAACAAGTTCGCTGTATTTGTTTGTGTAGCTTTTGCTCATTTTAATGTTAAACGATGTTACACTGTTTCCATTTTCGTAACAATATATAAAACAAAATAGTTTTTTTTGTGTCATACAAAAATAATTCGTTTTCTGTCATTTTTGAGATGGAAAAATGAAATGTTTTGTGCAAGTGCTTGTTTGATATTTAAAGTTGTCGAAAAAATATGATAAAATTATTGCAAATTATGCATGTAGTATTGATTTTAGAGCAAACATCATTTCTAATCATTTCAATCAATTATAAGCAGCAGCAATTAAAATTAAATCCTTTGTCTTCCCAACATTTTACCACAACGGTAGGTATAGTCTGAGCACTCAAGTAATTGCATTACTAATAAGATTGATTTAAAATCTGCCATTCATATGTAAAGGGTGTTTTTTATAGAGGTATAGAAGTTGGCATTACTTTTCAAGATGGCGACTGATTTAACAGCTGTCAAGTGATTTATTCTCAGTTTGGTTTGGCAATTCATCATGAATAGACTCACGCCTGAACAACGCTTGCAAATAGTGCAATTTTATTTCGAAAATAATGTTTCTGTGCGGAAAACGTATCGCGCACTACGTCCATTTTATCGTCGACAAAATCGTCCATCAGAGCAGTTAATTCGATTAACCATGGAACGTTTTCGCACCACGTTTACTCTTATTGATAACTCGCATCCCCAGAGACGCTGTACTGTGCGTACAGAAGAAGCTATTGCTGCTGTAGAGCGTAGCATTGAGGAAGACCCGAATGAGTCCATCCGCCATCGAGCACACGAATTGGATCTGTGTCCATCCACTTTATGGAAGATTTTGCGGAAGGATCTTGGATTGCGTGCTTACAAAATCCAACTCGTGCAAGAATTGAAGCCAAACGATCATCAAGTAAGACGTAGATTCGTCGAATGGGCCCAAAACGAGATTACCGTTGTTCCCGATTTTCATAAGCGAATTTTGTTTAGCGATGAAGCGCACTTCTGGTTGAATGGCTACGTCAACAAACAAAACTGCCGCATTTGGAGTGAATGTAATCCTCAAGTGTATGTGGAAACACCGTTACATCCAGAAAAACTGACTGTTTGGTGCGCTTTATGGGCTGGTGGAATCATTGGTCCGTACTTTTTTAAAAACGATGGTGGCCAGAACGTTACAGTCAATGGTGATCGGTATAGAGCCATGATTACTAACATTTTCATTCCTGAATTGAATAACCATGATGTCCAGGAGATGTGGTTTCAACAAGACGGCGCAACATGTCACACAGCTCGTGCCACAATAGATTTATTGGAAGACACGTTTGGTGACCGCCTGATTTCACGTTTTGGACCTGTGAATTGGCCTCCAAGATCTTGTGATTTAACACCGCTAGACTACTTTCTGTGGGGCTATGTAAAGTCATTGGTCTATGCGGTAAAGCCACAAACGCTTGACCATTTGAAAGACAACATTCGTCGTGTTATTGCCGATATACGGCCACAAATGTTGGAAAAAGTCATCGAAAATTGGACGTCCAGATTGGACTACATCCGCGCCAGCCGTGGCGGTCAAATGCCAGAAATCATATTTAAAATGTAATGCCACAAGTTTATCTTTCGGATAAATAAAATTCATGTCAATCGAATAATACATCGTTATTTTATTGCAACTTAAAGTTCTATACCTCTATAAAAAACACCCTTTAGAATTAAACATACAAACATACAGTGGTATAATTAGCATAACAGTGATGAAATATTTTTCAAAATTTATTTAAGGGCAGTTAAACATTTTATGAAGTATACTTAAGCGATATGTACCGTAAAGATAACTTCAATAAAACAATTTAACAATAAATGACACTTTAAAATATAAAAGCAAAAAAGTTCATGCTCAAGTAATTAGCACACATCCATGAAGTGTTTCAAGAAGTCTCTGCATGCTGTATGTTTTTCTATCAAGCTCAAAGCACTTTCCGCAGGTCTTGAATATTTTTGAGTTTTATTGTTGATCATTATCATTCATAAATTTACATACATTACATACATCTAGTTTTTTTTATAGAAGTCTAACGTTTTTACTTTTTAAAAACGTTTAAAATATGAGTTTTACATAAATTTTTTATTGTTCGCACAATTCTGTGTGCCACTGTTCACAACATGGTGTAAACAGCAACAAATGCTTTGTTTGTTATTCTTCTTTACACTCTTTTGCGAAGACAATAACAATAAAATTTTCAAACCGCGATTATTCTGTTCACACGCAACTTGTTTTCACACCTCGTTGCTTGCTTTGCCTTGCCTTTTATACGCCAATGTAAACAGTCTGATGACGTGTAAACATCGTTGCTCCATTGCTGTTTGTGTATTTTGTTCACATTGTTTGTTATTGCATTTTTGTTTACTTGTTTATCCCCCTTTTTTACACTGGTGTTGTTGGTATATTTTCGTTTGCATGTGTATCATGTAAACAAGTTCATTGTTTTTGCTTTTATAGCTTTTGTGTATCATTTTAACGTGAAACGATGTAACACCATTTCCATTTTCGTAACAGTTGTTTTTATAGATTTTTTTCGAAGAAAATCCGAAATAATACGAAATCATGTAATCTAGTTTAATTTTTGTTTGATTGCTCTGAGAAAATAATAACAAAATACATGATGTGCTACCTACATGTCCATTATCTTTTCAATAAAAGAAAAGTAATTGTAGTAATGGTTGCTGATGTTGCCATTTATTTACAAGGTTTTATTAATTAAAATCATTAAGTTATTTTAAATAGCATGAGACGAAAAAATTAATCCTATTAAGATTTTGTTCTTCAACACAACTTTTTAGTGAATGGATGTGCTAATTACAAGAGCACTACTGTATTTCATTACTTGCGTGAGTTATCAAACCGAAGGAATTAAAAAATATGCTTGATTTTATCTTTTGTTGCATTGTTGCTTAACTTTGAATGAACAATTGTGAACATCTCTAATGTCAAATATTCAGTTCTTTTTTCCTCAATCAATACAAATAATACTACTTCTTTATTTACTTTCTTGTGATTATGATAACTGCTGGCCTTCTTTAGTCTACTTATACGTATTATATTTTAAATTCAATTCGAATTATTCATAATTAATGTTGACCTAATTATTGCTTTAAAACACTTAAAAAATCCTTTACTAGCAATGTATTATAAATGTTGTAAGATTATAGATGGCCATTTCATATATTCCCAATATAATCGATTCCCAATATAGTGCTCAATATTTAATTACGAATTTATAATTGATTTCAATATATTTTATGGACATTAACTTTAAGTGCCATTATCACAACTTGCCGTTGACTAAAGGGAGGATTTTCACTGGCAAATTAATTGTTTTTCATTATTATAACATTAACATGGTCAAAAGCTACACAAACAAATACAACGAACTTGTTACAAGTAAACCAACAACATCAGTATGAAAGAAAAGGGGATACGCAAGTAAGCGAGAACGCAACAACAAGCAATGTAAATCAAATACACAAACAGCAATACAGTCGCGATAGAGTCCTCGAGAAGGCGAAACACCGAACGTTCGATTTCAAGAACTTTCATCAGACTAATTGCGTGGGGATATAAAAAGGCAAAACAAAGCAGGCAACCAGTAGTAGTAAGAATTCAGTCAGTCTTGTACGAAGGCGCGTTGCGTGTGAAGAGAACAGTCGTGGTTTGAAGATTTCCGTGGAAAAGATCTACGCTGTAAGCAAAGAAGAATAGCGAACAAGCAATTATTGTTGGATACATCAAATTGTGAACAGTGGCATACAAAAGTAGTGCGAGGAATAAAGAATTTAATTGAAACTAAACACTAATTTATTTTTATTTTGTTTGTAATCAACGAACTCATATTCTAAACGTTTTTAAAAAATTAAAAACGTAACAATATTTTATGGACATTAACTTTAAGGGCCATTATTACAACTTGTCTTTAACTAAAAGCAAGACAATAAGGTAGAAGTGAGCGTTAAACTAAACTTTTTTATGTTTGAACTTGCCATGCATACATATTATTCTCAATATGGCAACTTCAAATATAAACAAAATGATCAAACACAAGAAAAAAAAGAAGACCGTCGTTGCCACTGCGTTTAAAAAACACTTGTTCAATTGGGAAATGTTATCGACATTGCTCCGGCACTGCCATATTTTTGAAAAAGTTAACTTTATTTTATCATTAGGTTGTAATAACGAAAAGAAGTTAAAGGTGACTTAAAGTTCACTTTAGCTAAAGTCACCTTTATTAAACTGAACTTTAACGGCAAGTTGTAATAATGGCCCTAAGAATTTGAGCGTTTACTCTTTGAATAACACTGCAAAGTGAATTTTGTATGCAAATATTGAAAAAAATATTGGGTTTAAGAATATTTCCTATTAAAATGCAAAGTCATTGCATCGAGATATTGTGGCATTTCACTTGAGTTCCTTATTCAAACTGGAGCTAAACTTTTCTTTCATATTTTCAAATAATTTGGGTTATATGAACAATTTTAATTATCAAAAATCTACTGAACTGTTTTCCGCACATGTGTCGTATGTCGATTACTGAAAAATGCAGTGGGTATATAGTCGGCGAATAGTGTTATGGCATTTTATCGTTACGTATTTAAAAATGTACACTGTATTCCGATGCACTCAGAGACACTGGAGTCAATTTCAGTCTTTCCTAAACACTCGCTAACTCTTCGTACTATCTCTAATCCTAATGCTATTGTAACTTCTACCACAAATACGATGTAGAGTGAAATTGAATGATGAATATGTTGGAATTTAATATGATGTAAGGTAAAGACTTCTTTATCCAAGTTCGGTCAAGATTTCAAGAAGGACGCTTAGTTGGCCCTTTTTATCCATCCTCAAGCAGGGTTTAATAGAGTCTATTGGTGTGAAAGGTTAATTTTTAATAAAAGGAGGACTCTTACAGAGTATTAAAAGAGAGCAGAACCCGCAACAGAATATCATTCTCATATAATTGCTGAAGCTTTTCGAAAAATTGCAGGTAACTAAATGAAGTTATATGAAGAACTTAAAAATAGCAATATATCTCAACTGACAATATTATTAATAATTTGACTCTATTATTCAGTTATAAGGTTGGGTTTAGTTAAAGGTAACTTTAGCTAAAGTGAACTTTAAAGTTACCTTAAACTTTTTTCCTTTTTACAACCTACAGATAAAATAGAGTTAACTTTTTAAAAAATATTACAGTGCCGGAGTAATGTCGATAATACTGCTCAATTTTACAAGTTTTTTTTAAACACAGTGGCAACGACGGGCTTCTTTTTTTTTGTTGTGTCTGCTCATTTTGTTTATATTTGAAGTTGCCATATTGAAAACAATATATAAAATGGCAAGTTCAAACATTAACTTATCTTTAAAAGTTAAAGGTAGGATGATAATCCCGCTTGCTCACTTCGACCTTATTGTCCACTTATAGTAATGAAAAACAATTTATCTGGCCGTTAAAATTCTGCCTTTAGTTAAAGGCAAGTTGTAATAATGGCCCTTAAGAATTAGAATACCACATAAATAAATGTGCATAAATTTATTGCAAGCAGTTATTAATCATTTCTTGCGGTAATCAAGCTTAGATTGGATAACATTTCTCAAGCTTTGTAAAAATTTGATTGAAAAGAAGGAAAGTTTTTGATTTCAAAATCCAAAGGGGACAGATAAGCCTTTAAAATTTTATACATAAACATTTGGTTCAAACTTACATGTTATGAATTTTAATCGAGTAAATATTTATTCTTAATTGCAAAATTTAATTAAAAAATATTAAATAAGTGATGACATTCTGAAAGTGTATTATTTTGTGTAGAGATTAACACTTCGCTTGATCAAATCGGCCAAAAATTACCGTAGTTATTATTTAAATAGTATAACAGTCCTGTATTATTTTTTATATAAATATGTCATCTTATCAAATGAACTTTTAGTTCAAAAATTTTAAAAAGTTTTGATGAATCTTGATTGTTTATCGCTAAATGTGTCAATTTCACGTATGCACTAACCACTACCAGAGGTCGGCTAATATTTGTGTTTTTTGCAAATATTATTATTTCTCTTTGCGCAAGCTTCGGTCAACTTCTGGTACGATAAACAATCAAGAAACAAAAATTCTGAAGATTTTTGAACTAAAAGTTCATTTGAAAAAATATATATGAAAAATATAACACGACTGTTATATTATTTAAATAACAATTTTAATACGTATAATCAACAAATCTCTTGAAAATGGCGTGTTTCCGGACAACTGGAAAGAAACAGTAGTAACAGCAATAAAAAAAGTAGCCAACACCATTAAATGTGAAGAATTTCGACCGATTAGCTCCTTAAAAACATTTGAAAAAATTTTGGAGAAGGTTGTGAAGGAACAAATAGAAGATTATCTTGAAAAATATTCACTTCTTTCGAAGTTCCAATCTGGATATAGAAAAGGGTTTTCATGTGAAACGGCAGCCAACTTTGTAATTAATCGATGGAAGAAAATAGGAAAAAGTAAGAAAATAATGGCAATATTTTTAGATTTTAAGAGAGCGTTTGAGACAATCGACAGAAAAATAATGATTGAAAAATTGTATTTATATGGAGTGCAATGTGCTGAGCTCGAATGGTTTAAATCATACTTGAGCAATACAAATCAAATAACGAGTATAAATGGAGTAAGATCGCAGCCTATTGAAAATGAACACGGTGTTCCATAGGGATCCATTTTGGGTGCTTTACTATTTAGCATTTATATAAATGATATATTTAACTGGAAGCGAAATTACTTTGTATGCGGATGACACGCTGATATACAAAATAGAAGACACTAAAGAACAATGCATAAACAAATTGACGAATGATATGAATAACATTACTGTGTGGCTGAAAATGAATAAATTAAATGAAATCAAAACAAAAATCATAGAAATTAACATGACTAGTGAAACAGAATTTAAAATAAATGAGAAAACTATAGAAAAAGTTAATGAAATTAAGTACCTGGGATTTATAATAGATAAAGAACTTAAATTTAAAGAGCACATGCAGTACATCTGTAAAAAAATTGGTAAGAAGATAGGATTTTTCAAAAGAATCCGAAAGAATATCTCTACACTAACTGCAATTAATATATATAATACAACAATAAAACCACATTTTGAGTTTGGGTCAACAATTATCTACACATGCTGTAATGAATCGCAAATCGAAAGACTACAAAAGTTACAAAACAAGGCAATGAGAACAATATTGAAATGTACCACTTGTATTTATTCGAAAACTTAAACGAGGCAAGGCGCCAGAATACTTATGCGAACAAATAAGATATTTTGGAGATTGGAGTTTGACCCTATAGATTGAGGAATGCGGAAGACTTCAGATTGCAACAGGTTAATACGACGGCAATGCAACTATCACTCTTTTACAAAGGACTAAAACTATATAACTCCCTGTCAAATAATATTAAAAATGAACTGAATGATCATGAATTTAAAAGACAATGTGTAAATTTTGTTAAGAATGATGTAAATTAGAGAAATATTTTTTTTGTGTTAAATTTTATATTTTTATATTATTGCGATATTTCAAAGTATTCAAGAAATACTAATAAAGATAATAATAATAATAACTACGGTAATTTTTGTCCGATTTGATCAAACGAAGTGTCAATCTCTTCACAAGATAATGCACTTTCGGAATGTCATCACTTATTTTATATTTTTTAATTAAAGTTTGCTACTATGAACGGACAAACTTGAAAAATATAAAACCTCATAGAATTTTAAGTCAAATAATATATACATGTATATCGTTTTAAAAGCCCATCCCTCTCCTTTTTAATAAGGTTTAAATTTTAGACATAGGTTCAGATATGTTACACTACACTATGTCATTAGCTGGGTGTATTTTGACTGTCGCACCATGTTATTCTTAAAATAATTAAAATTTTTGAATTTTCATGGTCTCTTTCTATGAAACATTTTATTTTATTTTTCCTCTATTGTACTTTACATACAAGCATATTTTGATTATGAAAAAATTAAATGTAGCAAAATCCTGGTGATAACGGTTCCATTAAAACCCATTTTGGGTTGGGTTTTCAGTCAATCAATTTCCGGTTTATTGAATAACAAATAATTGAATTACAAATAAAAGATGTATTGTTTTTGTTGCTACAACAAATATCAATCAAACAACAAACAAATAGCAAGAATAACAAGTTCCCGGAAATAGACCATATTAACATTTCCATAAAAATTTTCTGTCAATTTATAAGTCTATACAAAAGAGCTCACTTCGGATTATCGGAAAATTACTGTTTATTGTATATTTTTGACTGTGAGTGAAATGCAAACATGTTCTCTCATGAACTGTGTAGGAAAATACATATAATTTTTCTATTCAAACCAACTAATATCCCTTAAATCCCCTTACATCAATTGTTGTACATGAGTTCATACATACGGACGCATGTATGTATGTACATTTATGTGAGAGCGTGTGTATTTGAGCTTTTTACATTTATGGTGTGGAAAATTTAAGCGAATTAAACCCTTTTCTCTCTCTCTCTCTCTCTCTCTCTATCTTTTACTTTTTGTTGAAATTAGCCGTAACAGTCGTGCAGGTTCTACAGTTGTACAGATCCGTTGTACAATTTTAAGGAAAACTCTGCGTGGAATGACATGACCCAACGTCTGTCCATAACATGCTTTCATCTTCGTTTTTGTTTTTTTTTCATTTCAAAGGAAAACTTAGATGGTAGTATTGACATCACGGGGTATTATTCATGTCTATTTCGAAATGTTTGTGAAGAATAACAAAAAACGATACAAAAACTAAGAACTCAACCAAATTGGAAAAATAATCCATTCATATTGGATGCTGATATAACGGATATAAGAACTAGTTTATCACAGCACGCCTTGAAATGTTCGACAGTGTGTTAGCAGTGACACTAGTTTCACTAATCATTGTATACGCATGTAAACTCGTGTCGGTAACGTTTGCTAGTGTTTGTATGTGTTTAAATATTATACGAATGGGGAGAATACAGTTGGTTTCTGGTCATGATTCTCTGCGTATGATAAACAATATGTTCGTTAGTTAGACCACTAAAATGCAAATAAAATGAGTTGGAAAATTGATTATTAAATTTCCCATTTCCTTTTATGTTCCTATATACATACATACAATATGTTTGAGTATGTGTTTTGTTCAGTTTTAAAAATATATTTTGTTTTCATAGCACTTTCACTTTCGTTTTAATCGCTTGATAGACATGTTGGCATACGGGGCACAATGAGCAAACAATAAAATCAATGGATGCGTGAGTGAAACGACTTTTATGGGATTTGATTCATCACAGATTCTCAATAACGAACTGTTAAAAACACTCATCCCCAAACAATGTAAAGGTGTACCGACAATGTCATACACTATGCATAAATGTTTATTTAATTCGTTTTTTTATTATAGGTACACTTGAATGGATGAAGGAAAGTGCCAATAAGTATTCTAATCACAATAATTACAATATATTCTTTCAAACAATTCTTTATAGAAACAAAACAAATTTTATTTAATTTTTCATTTTATATCCCCAAATCGTTTGCGTTTTGCACGTATAATATGCATACATACTGTTACGAAACTGGAAACGGTGTAACATCGTTTAACATTAAAATAAGCAAAAGCTACACAAACACATATAACGGACTTGTTACACGTAAACCAAAAACATCAGCATGAAAGAAAAGGGGATAGACAAGTAAGCGAGAACGCAACAACAAGCAATGTAAACAAAATGCACAAACAACAATGAAGTTGCGATAGAGTTCTCGGAAAGACGAAACCCCCAACGTTCTACTTCAAGAACCTTCATCAGACTGATTACGTGGACATATAAAAACGCAAGACAATGCAGGCAACAATCAGTAAGAATTCAGTCAGTCTTGTGTGAAGACGCGTTGCTTGTGAAGAGAACAGTTATGGTTTAAAGATCGCCGTTGAAAAGATCTGCGTTGTAAGCAAAGAAGAATACCGAACAAGCAATTATTGTTGTATTCGTCAAGTTGTATACGGTGGCACACAAAAGTAGTGCGAACAATACAGTTTTAATTCGACACCGAACGACAGATTTTTGAAAAACTTATTATGGCAATTTTATTTACTCTCAGAAATTTTTTTTTGTCAGAAATCTGCTGATAACTTCATCAAACAAAGTTTCATTGTAATTTGATAAAAAAAAAAAACAAGTTATGAGCCCTTGTTTGCTTTTCTTTTAAGTTCGTTCTGGATTTTACAACATAAGTTGGCCGATTAATATCGATTTATCTTTTGATCTCTCCTGTTATATATCATTTGTATGTATTTTAGGGTGATTTATAGAAATTTATCTCTGAACTGATGTTGTATTTTGGAGTTCCATTTTTCATAATATCGTAAAAACCTTCGGCTTTGAAAACCTTCTCCTTTTAAAATAATCTCTGGAAATGTGTTTTCCTATCATTTCAATGCGGTTAAAAATTAAAAAGGTATGTATGTAGTGGGTTGGCTTATTCGACGTGAGGACATAATTCAAACCAGACATAGTTCAGATCAGACATCTCCAACAAAACGAAATATGAAAAAATATATCTTCGGTGACTAC
Organism: Sarcophaga rosellei; assembly: GCA_930367235.1. Lineage (NCBI taxonomy): Eukaryota > Metazoa > Arthropoda > Insecta > Diptera > Sarcophagidae > Sarcophaga > Sarcophaga rosellei. Next base: position 25,987,177 of record OV884020.1, on the reverse strand, counting down.
CCCTTAGCAGATTTCTGTCAAAAACTCTGAGAGTAAATAAAATTGCCATAAAAAGTTTCTCAAAAATCTGTTATTCGGAGTTAATTTTCAACTGAAGGTCCCGCTTGGTCGTAATCCCGACTAAAGGGTTGTAATGACCAATTGTGTGTATGTATATACTAAAGGCAAAGTTTTTAAAGTCACATTGTATCGAAAACTCGTTGTGGAAGTACCACGTATTACGTAGGTTACCTTGACATAATATTGTTATAGAATCAGAAAATAGTTTTTAAGCATTTTATACTTTGTGAATGAAATAAAGATGTGTTGTATACGTCAATGTATATATTGAGTATAATATTATTTAATTTTAGGTAATTTCTTTCATTAAGTTATGCTTTCATTAATAATGCTCTTAAAATATCAACTATTGAAGACTTTATTGCCTACTTTATTGCCTACTTTATCCATCAATATAAATATTTTATATTCTCTATGTGTGAGTGTATATTCCTTATTTAAGTGTATAGGTATGTATATATGTATAAAATATTAAAAGTAGTTGATAGAAAAATAAAAAATTATTTCGAAAACTTAAGTGCAGACGAATATTACAATAATAGGCAATGAATTGAATCGCTTGTGTTATTTGCTATTTTTCGCTCTAAATGTTTCTCGGATATTACGGTGCTCATAAGCTACTGTTCAGATAAGTTACTGTTAAGAAAATGAGCAAGCATAATAAAAAGGAAGCACGTTGATGTCACTGCGCATGTTTAATTTGGAAAAAGTTACCAATGTGGCTCCGGCGCTGCCACACTTGTAAAAAAGTTAAATTTATTTTTTCAGTAGTTTGTAACAAAAAAAACAGTTAAAGATGACTTTAAAAGTTATCATAAACCCAACTTTAACGGCAAGTTGTAATAATGGTGTAGTTGTTATATTCATGTGTAGTATTAATGAGTCTAACCCAAGTCATTTAGCAACTCAATAACTAACTAGCTCAAAGCCTGCGTAGAATCCAATAGATGATTTTGTTTAAATTTGACAAATGAAAGATGAGTTTAATATAAATAATTAAAATAATTAAAATTTGGTACGACCTAAGACTATGCCAAAAAGTGCACATCAGAGATGCGTCAGGAAGTTGCAAATGCTTTACGGATTAAAAAAGTCACAGGATAGATATGGAAGAATATGTATTTTTCGAGATAACTTAAAAATGAAAAAAATTCTTGCACAAATTTTGTATTTAATCTAATTTGGTCTTGTACAGGGTCCGTCAAATAACTTTTTTTTTGAATTTTGTGAACAAAAATTCGCCAAATAGCCATTGACTGTAACGGCCAGTCCTTGGAACAAAATCCGCACCAAACAGTGACTCGTTTTGGGTGCGTCGGATTTTCAACGTATGTGTGCGGGTTTTCTGTGCCCCAAATTCGACAATTTTGCTTGTTTACATACCCGCCAAGATCAAAATGAGCTTCATCTGAAAAGATGATTTTTTTGCCAAAATCGGCATCTTCTTTTCAAAGTAATGTCGCAATATTTCCCAGCGTTGTTCAAGCGTATAAACAACCATATTCGTTTAGCGGAAGGATAAAACTAATTATCTGTCAAATCAGACATGTTACAGCTAAGTGTTACCATTCACGTTAACGTGAATGTTAACGTTAGATGGCGGATGGCGTTAACGTTAGATGGCGGACCCAATAGAAAGTGTAATGCTATTAACGCCTTTTATAGATAAATAATAAGTAGAATTTTGGTTCATGATATATTTATTTAACTTGAGATTGTACAGTTCAGTTGGTTACAGAGATCAGCAATGAATCGTTTTTTCGCTACTCATAAGTACTCATAAAGTTTTGAGTATGAATGAGTCATCAGTATTGAAATTCAACTACTCTGATACATTCGTACTCACTACAACATTGATTTATAAGTACAGGTTACAATGAGTATGAGTGCAACGTTGACGTCGAACTCATACCATTCGAAATATGTTTGATTCATACGCCTACTCATTCAGATTCATAAATTTAGAAAAATACTTATAATACTCATAAATGATTCGAATCATTCTTCAAAATTTACAGTCTTAGTTGTTGTTGCATTTACAAAAAAAAGAAGAAAGAAAAAGACAAAGAGAGCAAGCAAAGCAAACACACAACCTTCTAGTGAGTATTGTAGTGTTCGTATGCGAAGCATACTTATTTTGTGATTCTTGTAAATGTTTGAATGATTTGAAATCAACAACATAATGCGTATTGTTAAGTATGAGTATGATGAGTATTTCAAATTTTTAATATGAGTAGTATCAGTATGATATTAAAATAAGTATGAATGATTATAAGTATCAGAAATTGTGAGTATGATTCGAATTTACTCATCTTTTTGAATGCTCATTGCTGATCTTTGCTTGGTTGTAAAGGTAATACCGTATATTTAATGGGCTGATTATGGTACTAATAATAATGATTGTAAGATTAATCAACTACCAATGAAATGTGAAATTCAAGAACTTTTTCGATGTACCACGAAAAACTAAAGAAAAATAATAGTCAATACATATGTACATATGTACATAAGAGCTCTTTATTCATTTAAGGAGACACTAAATATTACCAAACGCATCAGCACAAATCATGTGAAGGCTGTGATAAGTGAATGCGTATACGTTTTGATTTTGTGTTGCAACATTATCTTTACTGCGGTACATCCTTTTCACTCCCACTCTGTCTTCTTAGTAAAAATATAAACACAATTGATGTATAAATATATAGACATACAACAAAGTATGTATGTATCTTGTTACATGTTCAAGTTCATTTAGCAAAAGTTAAAAAATAAGAAGAAAGAAAAATGGAATAAAATTAAAAAAAAACAATAAAATGAAGAAACACAATGGCTTGACACAAGTACAGGAAAATCCGTCAGTTGGTTCCGTGAGTTGTAGTCAAATGTGTCATGTACTCATCTACTTAAGTGACATGTGCATAAGAGTATATGAATTACATGCGCACCATAAACTGTCACTACTCTGTTACGTAAATGTGTGTAAGTATAAGTGAATGGGTATTATAAAGGATCTTTAAAGTCAATTGATATGCGAAATGGTTAAAGAGGATGAAGTGAGTATCTATGTACATATATTAGCTGCATTATTTTATTTACTATTGTTCAATGTGTTATGTTATGTTATAAAAACTCACAAACTTACACATCTCCATGTCTATTTTTTTGTATGAGTTTATAAATTATATTCAATATTACGTTTAATATGCTTAATTTTGAATGGAAAAAGTTATGGTATGAAAAGTTCACCAAAAACTATCGCCAGCCCACAAAAATTAGGTCAGTACTATGCAATTGAGTCAAACTGTTCAAAAATATTTACTCACATACAAATTAACTCAATCGAAATCAACAATATTAATCTACTTCTTTTTACTTACTTAACTTAACATACTTAATTGGGCATTACTACGCATCTTCATTCAGGACTACGACCTGGCCAGGTCTGCAATCCTGACCAATTAAGATAGCAAGTAAGAACTAATTACATCAAAATTAATTTGTTACGAAAATGGAAACGGTGTAACATTGTTTAACATTAAAATGATAAACAAAAGCTACACAAACAAATAATCATACAATGAACTTGTTTACAAGTAAACCAACAACATCAGTATGAAAAAAGGGGATAGACAAGTAAGCAAAAAGGCAACAACAAACGACGTGAATAAAATACTCAAACAACAATAAAACAACGATAGAGACCTCGAGAAAGCGAAAACACGAACATTCGACTTCAAAAACGTTCATCAGACTGTTTACGTGGGCATATATAAGACAAAGCAGACAACTAGTAGTAAGAATTCAGTCAATGTTTTGTAAAGGCGCGTTGCGTGTGAAGAAAACAGTTGTGTAACGAAAAAGCAAATTATTGTTGGATACATCAAGTTGTAAACAGTGGCTCGCAAAAATCGTGCTAACAATAAAGTATTTAATTGAAACTAAATACAAATGTATTTTTATTTTGTTTGTAATCAACGAACTCATATTTTAAACGTTTTTAAAAGGTAAAAACGTAAAAATATTATTAAAAAATAATGAACAAAAAGTGCAAAGATAAATACAGAATAAAAAACAAGCTCTTTATAATGACCAATGACCATAAAGTCCATTCCAATTCTTTATATAACGTGGTAGTTATAGAATTTCCCTTAAGCTTTGTAAACTTAACAACTCACAAGTGCTTTAAGTGGGACGTACATATAAGGAATTCTGTCAATTCGAAAAATATCGAATGAAAATTGGCTCGGTGTTTTACCCAACATTTTTCCATTCATCTCTGTTTTTTGGAATTTCTCTACAATGTGGATTCCCTGAACATATTTTCCTGGTAGTGGAATTCACATTTAATCGTGCCACATTCCTGACTTTATACATATATACAAATATAGATAAGTCTTATAATATATTCTTTACCCCGTTACTTGACGGCTCTGAAGAATTTTCTTTTAGTAAGGCATCGGTATTCGGCATATTTAAGAACAAATCTGATCACTATCATAGATCGACTGATATATTTCACACTTCATTATATCAGAATGTAATCTATTTGCTGTATTTACATATGAGCCCAAGTAATTGAAGCTAACTTGCCTTAATAATTAATTTTTTGTAACTTCTTCCACAGCTGTACTGAACTCCGTATGAGGTCTTTCCAATTTGTGAAAGAAGTAGGTATCTAAGTTCCATATTGTGTTCTGTGTTATAATTATCGCATCTTTTACAATTTGACTTTATATGAAGATAACCTAAGTAGGAAACCCAATATCTTGCCTTATCTCGGTTTTCGTTTAAAATTTTTGGGACCTACAAATTCTATGCCATCAAATATCGTTTAGTGTTATTTAAAATGAGTTTTTGACTCTTGTAGTCGTTTTAGAAAACGTTCATAAAAATTTAAAGTTTACTTTATTGTATTATAAAATGTTAAAAATTAAATGCTTTATTATTTAAAAATTTAATTGACAGTGTTATCGACATTGCTCCGGCACTGCCATATTTTTGAAAAAGTTTACTTTATTTTATCATTAGGTTGTAATAACGAAAAGAAGTTTAAGATGACTTTAAAGTTCACTTTAGCTAAACTTACCCTTCACTAAACCCAACTTTAACGGCAATTTGTAATAATGGCCCTAAAGGTATTAACTTTAATTCATGTTTTAAAATTCAATAAAAAAGAAATTAATTGTCCATATAATGTTTGTGTAGATGTTCTAAAAACTGCTTCCTTTTCACAATAAATATTTATTATTTCTACATATTTTTCACTTAAGTGCTTAAAAATATATGTTTTCATCGAAAGCTTTTATTATTTAACATTTATCGCGACTTTTTTTATTTATTATTTTTTTGTATAAATAAATACTATTAGCTTATGAATTTAATTAATTTATTAATTAGAAATATCAATTATTTTAAATACAATATAAAAGAGAATATTTAAATTTTATTCATTCAATATATGGAGAGTATTACCTTACAGTATGCCGATTAAATACTTTTAATTTCATATAAAATTCAATGAAAACATGAATTATTTTTTCCTGCTTATTCGATGATGTCCCATAATTATTTTATTTTATGTTCATAGGTTCACAGTGTCGCGATCGTGAATTAATTGACATTTTGTGTGCAATAATACAATAAGGGCCATTATATGAACTTGACTTTTACTAAAGGGAGGATTTTAAAGGGCAGATAAATTGTTTTTCATTGTTATAAGTGGACGATATGGTAGAAGTGAGCGTTAAGCTAAAGGGAGGATCATCCTACCTTTGACTTTTAAAGTTAAGTTTATGTCATACATATATATTATTTTTAATATGGCAACTTCAAATATAAACAAAATTACAACAACAAAAATTATGCAAATACACCAAAAAAAAAGAGGGCCACTGCGTTAAAAAAAAATTATTTAATTGAGCAATGTTATCGACATTGCTCCGGCACTGCCATATTTTTGAAAAAAGTTAACTTTATTTTATTTGTAGGTTGTAATAACGATAAGAAGTTAAAGGTGACTTTAAAGTTAACTTTAGCTAAAGTTACCTTTAACTAAAACTAACTTTAACGGCTAGTTATAATATTGGCCATACGAATTAAAACTTAAATAAATACGAATCATTGAAAGTTTATTGGGTTTTAGAAAACATCCATCCATGCCAAGGTACAAGGTAAAGCTGAAGTTCGAAATGAGAAAAAAAAATACTTTTTCAGAGCGTATTTTATTGCAGAAATGCTGGAGGCGTTTGCTGACCCGCTTATTTGAGTTATAATCAACCAGCCAACACCCATAGGTTGAAGTAATTGAAAATATTCATGTTCTTCGAATAAAACATTCATTGCTCATCGGTTTCGGTTACATATCCACTGTAATACTGGCATTCGATTTTTCAAAATGTTATTAAAATTTTTCGCAGTTAGAGGCACTTAACAGGAAATATTTGTAACTGCCGACGCCAAGTGAAACATGAATTTCATGTTTAACTTCAAACAAAATGCAAGCGAAAGCTTCCCAACTAAGAGGCGATTTTTTTCCTACAGGTTAGACATGAATACATAAATCAAAAATTTCTAATACAGTAAGACCGAGCTTAATACGGTGTTTTTTTATTGCGTATTTTTTTTTATCGCAATATTTCATATAAAGTTTCAATTAATTATTGCGCAATAAATACGCAAATTGTTAAAATATTGAGCAAAGCTGCACTGTCATAAGTATTTTCAATGCGCATATTACAAATATCCGAACACTTTCTTTTGATATTTGACAACTCAAATGTCAACAACAACAAAAAAAAAAAACACAACAAAAAGCAAAATAAAAACAATGTAGTTAAAACAACCAGCTATTTTATTTAACAGCTGTCAAATGAATATTGAATAAGCAGCTGAACTGCGTACAGTAGTTTTGATTTAGCTGCCTTTTATTTACGTGCGCATTGCCTTTACCTGCACAAAAATTTTATTTCGTGCTTTGAGAGAGTAATCTATAATTAAAGAAAAAAATTTATGTAGCTGCATTTTTGGCTTATCTGCACAAAAATTGTTGCAAAAGTTAGTTGTGCAGGTAAGTCAAAACTACTGTATATTATTATATCTAAACACTTTAAATATTATACTCGATAAATCGAATATTGACTCAATAAAAGTGTATATCTGAACATAGTATAACACTGCTCCGTTTGACGTTTCATTATTATGCGGTAGTATTGCGAATCCCCTAAATCGCACACTGCATTAATACTTGTTGTATGTATATGTGTGCAAATGAAACGGCTATACACTAACCAAAAGCGTTGCACTATATAGCGATGGTGTATACTATGTATCTTTTTCAACGCTCTTTTGTTAGTCTTTTCAGAATAAAGGGGCCTGTTCGTAAATGAATCACTGCGCTGCATAATATGATTATTTTGCGCTCACACTGCTAATCACATGTTGCTGATGCTTCTTTTTGTTGATTTATTTGTTTGCATTTGCGAACGAACAAACACTGCAGAAATAAAGGAAAAATTATTAATATATTTGATTTTTGAACTGGACGATAAAACAAATGACAAAATGTTGTTAAATGTACAAAAAGTGTACTTTGTGCAAAAAAGAAGACATTTAAGAAAGAAAAAAATAAACTTATTGTTAAAACTCTCATTCTCTCTCTCCCACTCATTTAATGCATCAGCCATTTTTGTGATTAGTGTTTTGGGTTTATTTGCGCATAATATGATTTAATGTTGCATTTACGAACATGTTGCAGCTGCAGTGTTGCCAAGGTTTGCATTTATGAACACGATGCTCATAATATGCGGCGCAATGATGCATTTACGAACAGGCCCAAGATTCCAACTGTATTTTCCGAAGTCGCAATCACAGTATGTATGTACGAGTTTAGTTGCGTTCTGCTTTTCACCCCGAAGTCATTTGATGATCGTCCTACTACCATGCTATTATATGAACGGCGTTATCAAAGCTTTCGATTCGATACATTCTGACTGCCGATATCGCCGACCATTGGCCGCTCACTTTGGTATTTCCTTGGAAACCGCTCAGGGTACGCTGGTCTACTACCCATTGTGTTTCTTTAATTCGCTTGTATTCGATCTACATATATACATTTAAGTGTATTTTGTACTTTGCTTCTATTGGAGTATGACAGTTAAAAGTGTTTGACTTTTTTTTTATCAATTTTTCTTTAAAATCGTGACACTGTAATATATGACACACATTTTTTGTCAACAATTTGCTGAAGTAATTTTATTCGCTCAGTTTATTGTTTTTAATGGAAATTCGTACAAAAAACGTTGAATTTATTTAATTACTAACAAATGGATTTATAAAATTGCATTGACACACGCGCGTATACTGTTCTGTAATTTGTGAAAATTATTTAAAATAGCGATACCGACTCAATTGTGAGAGGATTATGTACAATTCAATTAAAAATAATACAACAATAATTTGTTTAGATCATAAACCAATAAAAAAAAAGAAAACAAACAAAGTATTACAATATTAATATCCTTCAAAACAAAAAAAAACATATTTTAATTAAAATACATCCTTAAGTTAAATTTTTTTGTGGTAAATTTGTTAAAAAAAATGTTTTAACAAAAATTAGTAACTATCTCTAATCTATCATTATTCTCTGTGACCAAATGAGTGGCGTAGGGTGGTGCGAGAAATTTGGCTAATTTTCGCTTTTAAACATATATTTTTGCAGACGACTAACACATGGTAGTTCGTTACGGAATAAAAAAAATATTTCTCTATCGTGTCTTTCTAACGTTTAATCATCTTAATACTATGTTCAGATATGCAATTTTATTGAGTAAATATTAGGTTTATTGAGTACAATATTTTAAGTGTTCAGTCATAATAATATACGCAGTTCAACTGCTTATTTAATATTCATTTGACAGCTGGTTGTTTTAACAACATTGTTTTTATTTTGTTTTGGTTTGCTTTTTTTTGTTACTCGTTGTTGACATTTGAGTTGTCAAATATCAACAAAAAGTGTTGCTCACAGAACATACATATGACAGTGCTGTATTTTAAGTTTTATAAAGGAGTTTATTGCGATTTACGCAATATCTGAACACCGTGTAACTTATTGTGTAGGAAACAAATTGAAGAACTCACCAGAAATGTAATTTTGAATGTCACGTTGTAAATTGGTGAATATTCATATGATACAATTATAGTCCCTCAATATATGGTAATCAATACCATCTAGTGTAAGAAAACCGCCATAACTACGATATACAGTAGTTTTCCGATTTAACGAACCTATATGTTGTCAGGCCTGTTCGTAAAATCGAAAAGTTCGTTATATGCAGTACTAACTTAAATGTGGGTTTTTGGTAGGAGAATAAGTTAAAAGTACATAAAATATTTTTTTAAATGCGTTTTAAAAAAATTAATTATTTTTTATAAAAATAATACAAAAAAAAGGAAACAATTCATATCACAAATTAATTGTTATTTTATGAAAATAATAAAAAATAATAATTCATATTACATTAGTACACATAAAGAACAAAAATATACAAAAAAATTATTTGAAACAAATCTATTTAAAAAAATTGATTTAGCAATGTTTGTTTTTTTGGTGTAGAAATTTACATTTTTATTGGTTCCTCTTGAAGCTTTCTTAAAATCATTGATTTTGAAAAATCAAGATTATTTTGCTGCGTCTAAACTAAACATCAAAAACAAAAAAATCAAAAGAAAACAAAAAACACCGCTTAAAACAACGGTATATTTTTTTACTATACATTAGGGTTTTTGTTATATTTGTCAAATGCCATTTTATCTCCATTCAAATAATATTTTTATTTGTTCGTTAAACTGAGTACAAAAAATAATTTTTGTTCGCTATTTAAGGTACTCAATAGAAAAAATTTGCCTGTTCGTTAAATGCGATGTTCGTAGAATTGAATGGTCGTTAAATCGGAAAACTACTGTACATACCTACACACATGGACAGAAAAATAGATGCGAAAATTTTTGAATGGAATTGCGCAATATTTTATATTTTGTACTTTTATTTAATAATTCATATTGTAGATATAAGAAACAACAAAAAAACAAACTTAATGCTTTGCAAATTCATGAAGATATATGTGGTTTTTAAGTGGACAGTAAAATAGGTCCATGTTAAAAAATATAGAAATGAGGCGTATTGGGCCTATACCTTCCCAGGAAAAACAGCCCCTTATCATAGCATTAGACCCTCCATGTTTAACTGTCTTTTTAGTAAATTTGATGTGAAATTCTTTTCCTTTCGGTCGACGTAAATTTCTTTCGGCATCGTTACCGAGCAAATTAATCTTTGTCTCGTCGCTCCAGGTGACCGTTCTAGACAACACCAGGTCCCCAATTTCATTTGCAATCACTTTTGATGTCGTGAAAGGATCTCGTTTTGCTAAAGTGACTATGTTTGCGATTATCTGTGGATGTTTTTGTATAGCCCCGCTTATTTCAACATATTTATCAGGTTTTAGAGCATTAGTTACAAAGTGCTGAGATCACCCTGACAATGTGGCAATGAATTTATAAGTTTTTTCTTGCCCATTCCAGTCTTCGTTCGTCTACACTGCAATGTTATCTGCGGCCCATCTAATAGTTCTCAATATTATTTTTTATTCTGAATTTATTCAAAATTTATTTATGATTTACCTTTCTTTTTATATTTTCTCAAAAGATCTGAATTTAAGAATTTTACAGCATTCGCACCCATTTCAATAACCACTCCGGAGAGGAACTAAATTGTAAAAAAAATTTTTGCGTATTAATAGTCTTTTCATCACTGTTGCCAAAACGGCGGTTTTCCAGCTAGATCTGGTGATATTTGATCGGCGAAAGCGGCGACATTTCGATATAACCCGCTAAGTGTTTTTTTTAGCTGTAAAATATTATTTGGCGGATTTTAGCGTTTTTTTATCTCCAAAAATGTAAACTGGTTAATTATTTTTTCATGTGTATGTAGTTTTTTCTTTTGTTGTGTGTATGGTTTATCGGTAAATACACATATCTAATACAAATTATAACGGCATTTACTCCTTTTTGTTTCTTTATAAGTGTGTGAAAAGAAAAATTGTCAAAGGAGTTAAAGAACAAATACATAAATCTAAAAAAATAATTCTTTAAAAAAAAGAATAACACTAAAATTATTCAAAATTTTAGTATCATTTTTATAAACAAAATAATTTGTTGGTAAGAAAAATTATATTTATATTTGCAAATAACAATTTTAATGACAACCTTTTTATGCAGGAAAATGGGTAAGCCAACTTATGCTCAAAAATTTAGAAAAGAATGGAAGACAAATCCACTATTGAAGGATTGGATTATTGAATCTGACAATGAACTCAAAGCTTTTTGTCGGTATTGCAAATGCAATTTGCAGTGCAAATTTTCGGATTTAATTAGTCATGCTTCTACAAATAAGCATAAGACTGCAAAAGGTGGTTTCAATCAACAAAATAAAATTCCTTTTCAATCATCAAACCAAAAAGTTAAAATGCATGAAACTGCATTATCGATGTATTTTTGTCAACACGGACCTATAGCACCTGTTGATCATTTGACATCACTTTTAAAAAACCAATTCGAGGATTCTACGACCTGTCATCAAATTCGGTTACATAGAACCAAGTGTTCCAACATTGTTAAAAATGTTTTGTCGTTACACTTTAAGGAAAACCTTCAAAAAGATATTGGCTCATCCAATTTTAGTCTCCTTTTAGATGAATATACTGATATTGACGTAGTTAAACTACTTGGTATGTTTATTTCTTAAATATCATAAAATACTTTATTTTAAGTAACATTTTATTTTACAGGTATTGTAATAATATATTATAGTTTAAATCAAAAAAAAATTGTGTCAACTTTTTTAGCACTTGCGGAACTAGCTGCTTCAGATTCTGAATCTATAGTTCAATGTTTAAGAAACGTACTGGAAGTGTTTCACTTGGATGTGAAGAAATTAATTGGAATTGGGACAGATAATGCTAACGTGATGGTTGGACGTAATAAAAGTGTATATACAGAACTTAAAAAAGAAAATCCAAGTTTAATATTAATAAGATGTGTATGTCACTCTGTCCAACTGGCCATAAACCATGCTTGTGCAACTCTCCCCAGAAACCTCGAGTTTTTAGTTCAGGATACCTACAATTGGTTTTCCAAAAGCTCTGCTAGAAAGCTATCGTATAAAAACTTATATAAGGCTATTAACGACGACAAGGTAAGTTCCAAATATTTTGTTTTATATTCTAAAAATTAATCTCCTACATAGGAACCACTAAATATTACCCGTATTTGTGAAACTCGATGGCTCTCTATACATGTCGCTGTCAAACGAATTCTGAAACAATGGTTAGAATTAGAAACACATTTTGGTATTGCTCGTCTCTCAGAAAGATGTTATTCAGCTGAAACACTTCATAATATGTATAAGGATCCAGTCAATTTTTTATATCTTTCATTTTTGAATCCAATTCTTTCTGACATAAATGCTGTCAACATGAGCTTCCAAAGTAATAATTCGGATCCCACTAAGCGTCTTAATGACTTAAACGTAGCTATAAATTCGTTAAAAATAAAATCTGTGATACCGAACAACAATTTGAAATTGAATGTTTTGAAAACTACATTAAGCCAAATAATTATTTGGGCATTATTACTTCTGAGAAGGAATCTGAAATACGACAACGATGTGTTCATTTTTGTGTATCGCTGTTGAAAGAATTGATTCAAAGGTAAATATAAATATTATTGATTTTACTTTTTCAATTAACTAATATTTACTAAACTTTCAGATTACCGGAAAACAGGGACATTTTGTCAAAAATAGACAGCTTTTCAGTAAATAATGTATTCCAATCAGGAAAGGAAAATGTTATTCCATGTTTAGAACATTTTGGATGTAGTCCGGAAAAAATTGAAAAGATTTTAAATCAGCTTAGTAATATTAACATTATTAGATGGAAAAATCTTTCTAATACTACATCGTTCTGGTTTGAAGTTTTAGAGTATGAAGATTCTGCAGGAAATGCAATGTTTAAAGAATTAGCTGATTTTTCTTTGCAAATTCTTTGCATGCCATGGTCCAATGCCGAAGTGGAACGAGTTTTCAGTCAGCTAAACATTGTAAAAACAAAATTAAGAAATCGTATTCAAACTGAAATGGTTAATTCAATTTTAACAGTGAAGTAAGTAATATGACTAGTATTTCAATTAATATATTTTCAATAAATTTATTATTTCAGATATGGGCTTCGTCGTCATAATAATTGCTGCTTTGATTACGAAGTACCAAAAAAATTTTTACAGTTAATTGGGACCAGCGAAATTTATTCAAGTTCACAAAATGACACTTTTGAATGGATAGACATTATATAATTATTCTATATAACATTTTTATGCATATTGATACTTTTAAAATACATTTTTTTTTTTGTTTTCTAAACAGATTTGTTTAAATTATTCGTTCTTTTAATAAATAATTATTTGGCGGTATATCTTAGCTTTTTTCTTCATTGATTTAGCGGTTTCTGGCGTTTTTTGAAACTCAATCTGGTGGGATTGAAATAAAAATTTTGGCAACACTGCTTTTCATAGCGGTATTCCCAGTGTTGCCAATTTAGCGCCTTTCACGCTATATTTAGCGCGTTTCAACCATCAAAAAGTCGCATTTTTCGCTTTAGCGCTTTTTTAAGAAAACGCGCTAGGTTGGCGCTTTTCTATTTGACTTTTTTTTAGTTTCACATTGATTGAATATAGTTAGTTATTTGGGATATAATTTTGAGAAGGCTTGTCGTGATAACAATATTCAAGGTTGTGAAAGAGAATTAATACAGACAAATTTAATTAAAATTACAAAAGGTTTAGTGCATGAAACAAGATGAATATTACCAACTAATATTACAATTTAAAAGAAATCATTATTTAGTGACGAAAATATTTTTTTAAATAAAACAAAAGCTTTCATTGAATTTTTGGAAGACAATATTGACGAAATCGAAAATTGTCTTAGTAATTTAAAATTATGTCAGTTGAAAAATTTAGGCAATACAAATCAGTTTTGGATTGAGATTGCACAGTTTTAAAAATACACTATTTGTAATTAATTTATTAAGTTTTCCTTTTTCGATCGCGGAAGTAGAAAGATCTTTTATCGTTTTGAATTACTTTAAAGCAAAGATAAGAAATAGAATATCACTAAATACAATAAACTCATTAATTCATATAAAATATAGCAGAAGATGAGCCTTTTAAAATATTTTTTTAAAGTTTATGTTATACATAATTGGCCAATACATCCCTGCAGTCAGGATTACGACCTCGCTTCTCACATCACCCATGTTATGTGTGTTAATTTTATACATGAGTGGTGGGACCTCCGAACGACAAATTTTTGAAAAACTTTTCATGTCGCCGAAGAAATATTTTTCATATTACATTTTGTTCAGGATTCTGGTTTTACGGTTTAATAAGCAAACACGCTACCTACTAGACTGCGGCGACTATTGTTTGTTGTTTTTGTAATGTATGTATATATCTCAAATCTAGGGGACCATTTGTAAGCCAATATATATTTACTTTAAGTAAAATATTAGAAAACTATAAAATATTTGAAATTTTAATTATTATAGTTAAATATAAAACTTATAAGTGCTGAAAAATGGGCTCCTATTATAAATGTACAAATGAAAGCATAATTTTCTTTACATTATACATACAAATTTAAAGAAAAAGTTTTAAGTCGTTATTTTGTTTCAAATGGTTTTGAATTTTATTTTTTTTAACAAATATTTAAAATTGTATAAAAAATCTTTTGAAAATTAATATGTTTGTATGTATATACATAATAAAAATATTTTTTAACAATTCCATTATATTTTTCTATTTTTTGTATTATCTAACGCTTTTATACAGCGCGTTTTGGTTATAGTTAGTTACTAAAATTATTATTTAGCGCCATTTGAGCAGTAGGCCTGCGCGTTTTGACCATAAAAAATTGGCAACACTGGGTATTCCCCTTTTTCAATTTAAAATAGTGTTGCCATATTTTTGGTAAATTTAAGAGAAAAAATTGCAACTATTGTTCTGTCCAGTTGTACATATTACGTTATATTGTACACCATATATAATATTGACAGATATGTAATAATCTAAACTATGCCAGCATCATAATTGAAATCATCAACTTTATAAAGATTGTTACAATGGCACGTCTTTATATATAGTTTTCATAACTTTGGTACTTATAGTCGGCTACTAGTCGCTTCAAACCAGAGATCAGCAATGCGAATTCAAAAGGATGAGTAGATTCGAATCACACTCACAATTTCTGATACTTATACGCATTCATACTTATTTTAATATCATGGAACCTCTACTGATATTTAAAGTTTGAAGTACTCATCGTACTCATACTTAACAATACGTATGATGTTGTTGATTTCGACTCTGCATAACTCAACATTTACAAGAATCACAAAATTAGTATGATTCGCGCACGAACGCTCAAATACTCACTAAATGGTTGTGTGTTTGCTTTGCTTACTATCTTTGTCTTTTTCTTTCTTCTTTTTTTGTAAGTGCAACAACAACTAAGACTCTAAATTTTGATAAATGATTCGAGCTACTCATTTATGAGTATTATAAGTACTTCTCTAAATTTATGAATCTGAATGAGTAGGTGTATGAATCAAACATATTTCGAATGTTATGAGTTTGATGTCAACGTTGTGCGAACCTGTACTTATAAAACAACGTTCAATATTTTTGACTCACATATATTCAAAATTGTATGTGTAAGAAAAAAATCATGAGTACTTATGAGTAGCGAAAAAACGGTCCTTTGCTGATCTCTGATCACAACATTAGAAACATTGCGACATTGACATTTCTTTAAATTTAGTTTTCGTAATTTTGTACTTGTAGTCGGCTACTAGAAGAGGTGTGTGTGGATTCAAACCCAAGGTCAGACATTTCGATAAAAATTAAATATGAATAAATATTTCTTAGGCGGCTACCTGACGGAAGGATTGTAATTCAGAATTATTCTTTTTATACAAATACGAACTATTTGTATCATTTATATATATTGAAGTCTCCGGAGTCTAGTAGATAGTGTGTTGGCTTATTAAACGTGAGGTCACGGTTTAAACCCCTGGTCAGACATCTCCAACAAAAACGAAATAAGAAAAAATATTTACCCGGTGACTTATTCTCAGTAGATTTCTGGCAAAAACTCTTAGAGTAAATAAAATTGCCATGAAAAGTTTCTCAAAAATCTGTTGTTCAGTGTCGACTTTAAACTATAGGTCCCGTCACTTAAGCATAAAATTAATACACACAACATAAATAGTGTGAGAAACTAAGTCGTAATCCTGTCGTAAGGGTTGTACCAAAGAAAATAAAGTATAAAGAATGTGCATTTGGGCATATTTTGGAATATTTCTCAAAAATATTTCATAACTCGGGGGGGAAGATAGAAGGGAAGGGTAAAGAAACCAAGAGCGTAACAATGCGTTGTTCTCATCGTGCGTGTTTGTTGTTTGACTAATTTTTTATTTATATTTCTGAAACAGTGTTGCCACGAAAAAAAATTTTGCAACTAACATTTGTGAAAAAATCACCAAATAAGAAAAAATATAACCAAAATTAAATTCGTAGACTTTTGTTTTATTTTTTTTCAAGTTTAAATTATAATTAATAAAAAAAGAAACAAAAAATAGCTTTGTTTATAAGAAAAAAAATAACCAAAACCAAAAAAATCTACACATCTACACATTGATCAAAAAAATAACCGATTTTGGTTAGAAATAACCAAAAACGGCAACACTGTTCTCGCCACAAAGAGAACATGATAAAAATTATGAGAGGCATGTGGTAACCCAGAGGAAAATTGTTAGTAATATTTTCAAGTCTACTTATTAACCCAATAATATGTATATGTGAGCGAAAAGTATAGAACAATTGTACTGCGCTAAAAACACCGTATTTTACTTGGCAAGTATTCTTCCAAAAATCGAAATCATTTCTCATTGATATTAATGAATCCTACTATTGTAATATTTCTTTGGGTGTAAAATTGAAGTCTGAAAAAAGCGACATGAACATTCTTCTTTAGAAGCTGACAAGCAAAGCAACTGAATGCAGTTTTACGCTCTCATGATGAGAGCAACACATTGTTACGCCCTTTGTTTGTGTTTATTTTCCTTCTGTCTTCCACCCTCCTCATCCAGAAATGATTTTAGTGAGAGCGGGTCGTAATGTTTGGTGAGCGCGGGTCGTAATGATACAACCAGCCATACATAATGCGTATTCTTTATATCCATATTCTTTGATAGTATTCAACAAATAACTTAGGAAGCTCAACAAAAGGTAAATTATAATTAATATATGGTTCTTTAAATTTTAAAGTTACTCCCTTTTCTTTTTTTTTGGGGGTACCTACACTTTTGCACAATAAAAGTAAAGGGTCACCAAAAAGTTTTCCTAATTTTTCTAAATATATTAATAATTTTATTACGAAAATAAATATAAAAAACGTCAATTATTTTTACAAAAGAATAAAATAATATGTATGTACATACTACATATGTGTACATAGCATCCATCCATCCACTCATAAGGTACCAATTACGAAATTGGTTTTACTTAAATCGATTCCAGAATATTAAAACAAAAAACAAAAGAAACCTTCAAACTGTGGTAATAATTAAAAATAACCCAAGCAATGAATGGAGTAAGCCTTATGAATCAAACACTCGAATCAGTTAAAAAATACTCGTTAACGAAACAAAAACAGAAAAAAAAGAAAAACAATTTGAAATGCCCAACACCTGTATGTGACACATATTGGCAATAAGCGAAACAGTTTAGGGGCAAGCAATAATGTTCCAGTATTCCAATAAGCATTCTGTTTTACTGATTCACACATACTTCTGCATACATTCAATTCAAATCTATTGAAAACATTGATATATTGGCCAATCCATTGACTACCACCATATGTAAGTATGTATGTATGGACTTCCATACATAAGCACGACAGTAGCAATCCCACTTATTCACATACACACACTAGATTTTACGAATACAAGAGTCCTTTAAGTGTTGACTATTGTGATAGAAATTGTGTGTTTTCAATTCAAATGTGATTTCAAAAGGATTTTAAATCATAAACAGAATATGAATTTAAAAAAATATTCTGGTACTTGCAATACTTGTTGGATTATTTAATTTATAGTATTTGCATTCTGTTAATAATAAAATTGAAACATCATAGAACGACTTTTACTTAATAAATGTATTGTGCATGTGTATGTACCAGTAATGTCATACTTATCTTATAAAAATTTTAAATTATTGATATCTAAATCAGATATCAGCAATGGGTATTCAAAAAGATGAGTAGATTAGAATCATACTCATTATTTCCGATACTTATACGCATTCATACTTATTTTAATATTATACTCATGCTACTCATATTCAAAGTTTGAAGTACTCATCGTTCTCATACTTAACAATACGCATGATGTTGTTGATTTCGACTGTCCTTTACTCAACATTCACAAGAATCACAAAATAAGCATGATTCGCGTACGAACACTATAATACTCATTAAAAGCTTGTGTGTTTGCTTTGCTTGCTGTGTTTGTCTTTTTTGCTTATGTGTCTCTTTTTGGAAATGCAACAACAACTAAGACTGTAAATTTTGATGAGTGATTCGAGTCCCACGAATCATTTATGAGTATTATAAGTATTTTTTTAAATTTATGAATCTGAATGAGTAGGCGTATGAATGTTATGAGATTGATGTCAACGTAGTACTATACTCATTGCAACCTGTATTTATAAATCAATATTGTAGTGAGGACGAATGAATCAGAGTAGTTAAATTTCAATACTGTTGACTAACTCATACTCAATATTTCATGAGTACTTATGAGTAGCGAAAAAACGATTTATTGCTGATCTCTGATCTAAATATTATTTGCCAGTAATTGCCATCATAGATTGAAAATTGCAGAGAATTAAAAACAGACATTTTTTAGCTTATTTTCTTTTCCTTTACGTTGCTTTAAAATACATATTCTGCCACAAATAATTTCTTGGTTTTATTTTAATTTTACTACGTTTTTTAGCTCATAAGGACACCAGGCAAAAGTAGCAGGTATACATCAGATATCAGCAATGAATCGTTTTTTCGCTACTCATAAGTACATATGTACATACATAATTGGTCATTACAACCCTTCAGTCAGGATTTCGGACAAGCTTCTCAACACCACTCATGTTGTGTGTTCATTTTATACATGAATGGCGGGACCTGCAGTTTAAAGTCGACTCCGAACGACAGATTCTTTTCATGGCAATTTTATTTACTCTCAGAGTTTTTGCTAGAAATCTGCTGAGAGGAAGTCGCCGAAGAAATATTTTTTCATATTTCGTTTTGATGTCTGACAGGGGATTTGAACCCTGGCTCTGCGTCTTATAAGTCAACACACTACCTACTAGACTACGGCGACTTGCATAATTACTCATGCAATTTTGAATATGAGTGAATCAACAGTATTGAAATTCAACTACTCTGATTCATTCGTGCTCACTACTTGACTTTTAAGTACAGGTTGCAATGAGTATGAGTACAATGTTGACATCAAACTCATAACATTCGAAATATGTTTGATTCAGACGCCTACTTATTCAGATTCTAATACTCATAAATAATTCGAGTAATTCGAATCATTCATCAAAATTTACAGTTTTAGTTGTTGTTGCATTTACAAAAAAAAAGAATAATGAAAAAGACAGAGACAGCAAGCAAAGCAAACACACAACCTTCTAGTGAGTATTGTAGTGTTCGTACGAGAATCACACATATGTATATATTTTGTGATTCTTTTAAATGTTGAGCAAACAAGAGTCGAAATCAACAATATCATGCGGATTGTTAAGTATGAGTATGATAAGTACTTCAAACTTTGAATAAGAGTAATATGAGTATGATATTAAAATAAGTATGAATGCGTATAAGTATCAGAAATTATGAGTATGATTCTTATCTACTAATTTTTTTGAATACTCATTGCTGACCTCTGGTATACATATATGTTCATTGTAGATAATCGTTAGATTATCATGTCTGGAAGATGTTACGTTAGCTATTTCCTAGATGTAATATTTTGAGTTCAAATTTCATGAAACCTCTTCATAAAGAATCCCATGACTTTTTGTTTAGAATAAATCCAAAACTTAATGAATTTGCAATAATTCTACAATTTATAAATGTTAGGTTGTATCTCTCGTCCTTGGTTACCATTTGTGGCTCTATCTCGGTAATTTTGTGGAGGATGTTATTTCGGCACCAATTGTTGATGTCTTCAATTTACCCATCGTCGGCAACTGGTCAAGAAGAAGTGCTACTAATGTCAATGATTATGATTTAACAACTTTTATATGTCTGGGGGAACATTGGAAGAAGACTAGTATCAAACTTTAGCTTATCTACCATATTTTTGACAAATTGTCTCAGAATTAGGTATTGTAATGCATACGACATGGGATGGGATGGGATGTATGCAAACAAAGTAAAGTTTCTGATTGTGGTCAACATAGCGACCGCAGCCTCCTCGTGGGTACTCTTCGATGGCATACTAGCACCCGCTAGATGTTAAATAATGCGTGCAGCGAAGTCCAATCCCCTAGACTTTAAATTTGAGTTGTGCCTATTGCTTGGAATCCACCACGTAAAAGCAGTATGCAATGAAAGCGACAACACAAGCCTATAATAAGATCCCCTCTAAAGTTGATGATTACTGCAAACGTCTACAGATTCGCAATGCTGAGCCAACACTTATCTACTCTATTATGAGGCGATGACTGCACCAATTCTACTTCTAGAGATGATGTTGTAGCGAACTCAATCAATGATGATGGCGTGAATATTCCGCCGCATAGCCATGAAGTGGTCAAAGTCGCGATATTGCTGCTTAAGAACAAGAAAGCTGCAGAAATGCATCCCGATGGCCTACCCGCAGAATCGTTTCAGACTGGAGGTAACAGCTGGTAGGGTGCACGCACCAGCTTATTTATAAAATTTGGATGGAGGATATAGGGGCATAAGCCCTCTTCCTATCGCAATAAGGTTCTTACGACCGTATTGTGTGAAGGACTGAAGCTATTCGTCAAAACACTGATTGGATCTTATCAGTGCAGCATCAGACCTGGAAAAATACCCAAGAAAAACAAGGCGACATACACCATCTTTTTATCGACTATAAGGCAGCCTTCGATAGTGTTTTTGCTGCAATGTCTGAGCTCGTTATACCTGCGAAGCTAATAAGGCTATGCAGAATGACGTTGAGCAATTCTGCAGCTCCGTCAAGGTAAGAATGGAGCTTTCCGAAGCTTTTTGATTTGATGTATGTTATCGACAAGTAGAGACGTGCGGCGTACTGGATCTCAGATTACGGCCGGTAACTATACTTTCGATATAGTCAAGGAATTTATTTATCTTGGCTCTGCCGTTGCCACCAAAAAGAATGTCAGTCTGGAGATTAAGCATATGGTCACTTTTGCCAAATTTTGCTACTAGGGTCTCAATAGGCAATTAAATATATATACGAGATTCCCCTCGTACGACAAAACTAATACTCTACAAGACGCTCGTCACTCCGTGCTTCTTTGTGGCGCAGTGGCATAGACTTAATAATACTGATGCAGTAGCCTTAAGGGTATTCTATAGAAAAGACTTACGTAAGTTCTCCGATTCAGTAGGAGTTGGCGATGATTTCCGTATAGAATCTAACAATGAGATATATGAATTCCTCTGCAATCCGCTCATTCTCCCCGTGCTTCTTTATGGCGCAGAAACATGGACACTATTAAGAACTGATGCAGCAGCCTTGAGAGTATTCGAGAGAAAAGTACTACGTAAGATATTCGATCCAGTAAGAGTTGGCGATGATTTCCGCATTCGATGCAACAATGAGCTGTATGGGCTTCTCAACGACATGGCCGTTGTGCAGCGTATTAACATCCGACGGCTGCACTGGCTGGGCCATGTCGTTCGAGTAAATGAGGATGCTCCGGTGAGACGGGTATTTGATGCAGGGATTTGCAGAAGTCGGCGAAGAAGACGACCTTGTTTGAGTTGAAAGAATCAAGTCGAGGAATCCCTGTGATCTATTGAGCACACAAAAAGCAGGCCGAAATCTCATAACCGGGTGCAACTGAGTGGCGGTATAGTTCTTCCCTCCTTATATACCCCTTTCTTATTTTTCTGATAATTTCACGATATTTCTTTAAATGTTGTTGTTGTTGCCTTTTTGATTTTTGTTCCCTTCTCTTCATGAACTTTCTTTAAAAACGTTATTGTTGCGCTTTTGATACTTGTATTGTTCTCGCAATTTCGTTTGTTTGCTGAGTTTCTGCTTATAGTAGTACACGTAACTTGGTTTGTTGTTGTCTGTTTGGCTTACTTGCTGTTGTTATGTCTTATTTGTTTACCTTTTATACGCACAACAATATTTAATATATATGTACATCGGATATGCCAACAGTCATACACATACTTCTACCTTTGCTGATGGCACTGCATTCCTTTCCACCACGCATGAGTATCCTCAACAAGCAAGGAATATATTTTTTAGCTTGAGAAAAGCTAAAACTCTGGGGAGTTAAATTGAATGGAAAAATTGTTTCCCGTAATATTCGCTTTACCATGCGAAACAAGCCCCCCAGTTTGGATAAATAATAAAGTTATGCCACAATACTCGCATATTGATTCCAAGTATTGATAGAAATTTCAGATCATACCAGCTACGTGGAACATCATAAGCTCATAATAAACATAAGGATCTCAATGTTTCATCGGTGAAAACTGCAATTGAAAATATTGTGAAAAATAGTTAAAAAAGCTCCAAATCCTCTGGCTCGTAATATATTGTTACGTTTTTACATTTTTAAAAACGTTGAAATATGAGTTCATTGATTGCAAGCAAAATAAACATAAATTTCAATTAAACTCTTTATTGTTCGCACAATTTTATGTGTGCCACTGTTCACAACTTGATGTATACAGCAATAATTGCTTTGTTTCTTGTTCTGCTTTACACTCTTTTGCGAAACAACAACAAATGTTCGATAGATCTTTAAACCACCATTAATTTTTTCACACAAAACTGACTGAATTCTTCCTGCTCGTTGCCTGCTTTTTTGCCTTTTTATATGCCCACTTAAACAGTCTGATGAATGTTCTTGAAGTCGAATGTTCGTGGCTTCGCTTTCTCTAGAACTCCATCGTGGTTTCATTTTTGTTTGTGTATTTTGTTTACGTTGCTTGTTGTTGCGTTCTCGCTTACTTGTCTATCCCCTTTTCTTTCATACTGATGTTGTTGGTTTACTTGTAACAAGTTCGTTGTATTTGTTTGTGTAGCTTTTGCTCATTTTAATGTTAAACGATGTTACACTGTCTCCATTTTCATTACAGTAAGTTTTCTGTTCCCTAATTTTTTTTTTATGATCGACCCATGCGATAATAATTTAATAACACCGAAACGAAATTTATTTATGATTAACCAACAATGTCCTTTACAAAGCTCGTTTTAAAAATAAGATATTCTCTATTGAGGAGATATTGTCTTCCATACGAGTCTATCTAGGTAAGTTAAATAGAACATTCATTCAATTTACATGTGGGGATGGATGTAAGGACGTTAGAATATGCCATATAGTAACCTGTGATAAGTAATTTAAAAAATGTCCTTCGATAGTTATTTCATCATGTGAGGAATAAAAAAAAACACAAAAACGGAGAGAAAATTAAATTAAAATTCACTTGAATACACAAAGAATTCAATTTAAGCAGATAAAACAAACTTTTAACAAGATACGTACGAAGGAGTATATGTATAACAATTTTATATGTTCATATACCGTATATGATATGTATGTATGTATGAACGTCCATACATACAAAGAAGATGACAGTATATACTACGGAATTACTGAAATTAATGGAGTCCTGACCAGAATTCATTGGAATTTTTTTACCAATTTTTAATCAATAAAAAAGACTACGATTATATTTTAATTTTTTAATATTAAAAACAACAAAAACATGAGTCTGCATTATTATGAAAATCAATTGCAATTGTTCGTACTTCAGACAGTAAAAAATTTGAATGAAATTCGTTTATGATTCTGATTTAACTTTTCAGCATATTGAAGTCTTCTTCGTTCAAAGACTCTCTTGCTCTGTTGCTGTATCTTTGTCTATTTCTACGGTATAAAGTAAATTTAGATTGTGGCATTCATTATCCATTTATCCATTCAACCACCAAATATGCTCCTTTAACCAGGCATCTGAGGGAAAACGTATGCAAGGATATCGAGATTTGTAAGTGTGATTTGAAAATTTTGCTACTGTTGGCTCAAGTGAATGAATAAACGGACAGAAAAGGTAAACAGATATGTAGATATGTACATATGTACATGTTACATGTAAATATCCCAGGAAATATTGGCAATTTAGCGTTTATTTTCAGATTTAAATAAAGTAGAGCTATTGGGTTGTTCGGAAAGTAATTTCGTTTTTTCTCGACAGAATTCTTAATTGTATTTTCTTGCACCCAACTTCACACTTAAGCCGTATAATTTTTATATGCTTTGAGAGCTCATATAGCAAGGCTTGTGTGTGAAAAATTCTAATTAATTCTACGCAGTAGTTTTGGTTGGTGCCCTTTTAAATATGTAGAGCGATAAGCAGCATTTTCGACATATCTTACTGTTTTACTACAGCAGGGGTAAAAACACTATCAAGCCAGAAAGAAATTGGCCGAAACGTATGTAATTGGCCGAAGTTCTGTTGACAGTACGCCAGTGCCAGAACTGGTTTGCTAAATTTCGATCCGGCAATTTTAATGTCGAAGATGCACCACGTTCGGGAAGGCCGGTTGAAGCTGATAAAGACGCAAAAAAGGCATAAGTTGATGCGAACCGGCGAATAACAACACGTGAGATCTAATTGAGGTTAAATTTATCAAACTCAACAGTTTACGACCATTTGAATGATATTATACGAAAACTGTCTTTCATTTCCACAAAGAAAAAAACGAAATTACTTCACACAAACAACCCACTATTACAAAAATTTGAGCATTTCAGAATTGTTGGTGATCATTTCTTTACATATTGCTATATAATGCATACAAACTATGAATATACAGACTTAACTAACCTTTGGGTGACCCGATGACTTAGTAGGTAGAGTGCTCAACATCAAATGCCGAGCCCGGGAATGCGATTCCCACACAGAGAGTCTGGTTAATTTCTGATAGGCTGATTTTTGCCTTTAATTCTATATGATTAACCGCATTAGAAAAAAAATATAGAACTACTAAGCAACTCTCAAGAAAGATAAGTGGCGAAGGTTTTACACTGATGCATCAGTGATGTTCAAAAATAAAATTAGTCTCACACTAGCACTCTTTCCTTTCATACATACATACATACATACATAATTCGCCATTACAACCCTTCAGTCAGTTTTCTTTCTCCTAAAATAAAGGGTGATTTTTTAGCTATTATCTTTTCGGCAACACTGGTTTAAACAGCTCACGCACGTTTCGTGTTTAGTTTCACTGTCAAACATCTTCAGTATAGTCTATAATTTAACCATTAATCGTCTTACAAACGAACAACGCTTGCAAATCATTGAATTTTATTATCAAAATGCGTGCTCTGTTAAGAAAGTTCATCGCGCGCTTCTTCCATTTTATGGTCAGTTTAATCGACCCACTGAAGCGGCTATTCGGGATACGTAAATAAGCAGAATTGTCGATTTTGGAGTGAAGATCAGCCAGAAGCATTGCAAAAGCTACCAATGCATCCAGAAAAAGTCACAGTTTTTTTTTACTGTTTATGGGTTGGTGGCATCATTGGACCGTACTTCTTCAAAGATGCTGCGAATCGTAACGTAACTGTGAATGGTGAGCGCTACCATGAGATGATATCCAACTTTTTTTTGCCCAAAATGCCAGAGCTTGACTTGCATGACATGTGGTTTTAATAAGACGGTGCCACATGCCACACAGCACGCGTAAGAATGGACTTATTGAGAGGCGAGTTCGGTGAACATTTTATTTCACGTTCGGGACCGGTCAATTGGCCGCCTAGATCGTGCGATTTAACGCCTTTAGACTATTTTTTGTGGGGCTATGTTAAAGCTCATGTCTATACAGACAAGCTCGCTTCAATTGACGCATTGAAAGACAACATTGAAGCATTTATTCGTGAGATACCGGCCGAAATGTTGGAAAGAGTATGCCAAATTTGGACTAAGCGGATGGACCATTTGAGACGCAGTCGCGGTCAACATTTGCATGAAATAATCTTCAAACATTAAATAATATGGACCGTACTATCCATTCAAATAAAGATTTCATGCATTTTTCTGAATTTTATGTGTTTTTTTTTTAATTTTCCTATAGCTCTTTAAAAATCACCCCTTAATTCCGATATTCGGAGCAGAGATCAGCAACGATTTTTTTCGCTATTCATAATTACTCATGAAATTTTGAGTATGAGTGAGTCAACAGTATTGAAATTTATCTACTCTGCTTTATTCGTACTCACTACAACATTGATTTATAAGTACAGGTTGCAATGAGTATTTTAAACTTTGAATATGAGTAGCATGAGTATGATATTAAAATAATTATGAATGCGTATAAGTATCAGAAATTATGAATATGATTCGAATCTACTAATCTTTTTGAATAATCATTGCTGTTCTCTGATTCCGAGACAATGTACCACGTGAGTTGGAGTTGTCTCCTGAGTGTTGGTCTTATAAAAAAAATTATTCCCTGAAGTCGCTCTAGCCTAGTAGTTAGTGTATTCGCTTATTAGACGTAAAGCCCGGGTTCAAACGCCAGGACAGACATTAAAACGAAATATGAAAAAAAAATATTTCTTCGGCGACTTCCTCTCAGCAGATTTCTGGCAAAAACTCTGACAGTAAATAAACATGCCATGAAAAAAGTTTCTCAAAAATCTGTCGCTCGGAGTAGAATTTAAACTGTAGGTCACGCCACTCATGTATAAAATTAACGCACACAACATGAGTGGTGTGAAAAGCTAGGCCGTAATCCTGACTGAAGGGTTATAATGGCCAATTATGTATGTGTATGTTGTTTAACCCATTTTTCTGATGCCACAATTAATCTGTTTTCTGACAAATTAGTTTAAGAAATTAAAGAAAAACAAATTTCACAGTTTAAAAATTTATTAAATATTTTAAATGCAAATGAAAACGCAATAGCCAGTAAAACTAAATGCGTTTGCAACACTGTCTGTCCATAGAATTTATTATACACGTTGAAACCGTTATACCAACAGATGCATTTTAAATAAGTTTACAACGTTAATGATCATCAAATTCATAAATAAGTAATCATTTCCTTCAAAACCAACGAACAACAAAGACAACTTGGTCGTATTGCCGGTTCATTGGTTAGCAGGCTGACTGCTGTCATATGTGGGTGGGTCGTTTACATGGACATTCATACATACCTATGTACATAGGTTTATACATACATGCACAATTTTAAATGAAATATTGTATGTTAAACTGGTCTGACTTGTTTCCTTTCCTTTTTATTATGGCATCTTTCCTTTAATATTTTGATTTGAATACTTATCAGGTGACCTTTCGTTTGGTTGGGTAATCGTTTAAAATTTGTCGTCCATTTTCTTCTTGGTTTCACCATTCGTAGCAAGGGTCGTATAACAAGTGATTGTCAGCACAGCGCTTTAAAAAACATTAATTATTTATGAATGAGCTTTATAACCCTTTACATAATTAAGTAGAATAACATACATTTAAAAGCTTTAATTTAAAAACTTAAAAAGAAACCTTTGAAGGGGAAGAAAAACGTAAAGATATATTTCATTAACAACACTTAAGAAAATGCAGCATATTCAGGAAGTATACTTGACAAGTACAGTACCCGGAGGTCAAGTTGATCCATTGTACCATTCAGGCAATAAGATTGCTTGCTTATATAACTGTATTCTATGTTCATTAGGAGGTAAACGGCCAGTTAATATATAAATATGAGTATTATACCGTAGTCCATTGGAGTAACCTCTTCGTCGCCATAGAGACCCAAAACCAGTGTGCGAAGTGTGCAATATATGGTCATGGTTTAGCAAATTGCTACAGTGGTGCGTGCTACTTGTCTAGGATGTGGCGCAATCCATGACTACGCAAACTCTCAAACAGAAGCGGCCCAATGATTTATAAATGATTTACCTGCATAAAAAGGAATGGACGAAGTTGAAAACAAAACTCAAATTTCCGAACGACATTACGCCAAGAGAAAAACCTCACAAATAAATGTGCAAAACAAAACAAGTAATTCTGGAAACGTTTTATAGGCTAGGGATGAATACAAAATAGCTCAGCAAGTAACAAGCTTTAGGATAACCTACTACACTAACGGTACTACGTACATCACCTGAATTCGTTTACTAGATTCAGAACACAACCGCCAGGCAGGTAAAAAATGTGAAAATTTCACAAAATGAAACTTTTTAAAATTTGCTTCAATCTGATTTTGTCTTAAAAATATGTCAAGTATTTGGTACCATAGAAACACACATGCTAAGATATCGTCTTTGTAGTAAAGCGCATTGCAATACAATAAAATGATAATAATGAAAATGGCGTAGTTAACATTAAAATGATAAACAAATGCTACAAAAACCATATACCAACAACAGCAGTATGAAAGGAAAGGGTTTGTTGGTTTACTTGTAACAAGTTCGTTGTATGTGTTTGTGTAGCTTTTGCTCATTTTTATGTGAAACGATTGATTATACACCGTTTCCATTTTCGTAACAATATGTTAAATATTGGTTATTATGGGCAACTTAGTTAAATTGAACGCTTCATCGATATGGGACAAATTATTCTATTTTGAGGTGGTGAAATATGATTATGCTATACAGTATCATTCTCATTCTGTATGTATGTATGTTTGTATCTAAAGGATAATGTGCGATAATAAAGTAAATGACTGTATATGAGGACCTCGAAGTCTATATTAAAGTACGTGTGGCTATGTGTTCATATAGATATCTTTTTTTCTATTGTAGGTTAATTTTCCTTTGAAAACATGTTTTGTGCCCATTCATCCATTCAATAGATTCACCCAACTGGCAGCAAGCAGTTGATTCGCTTCACTGATTCCATTTGGATTCCATCCATCTTGTTATAAGTAACTCGTATCGGCAACCGTATCTTTGTGTTCTTTTTAGCATTCAAATACTTTTACACCACCATCACCACTACCACCACTGCACGTTTACCGACTTACACACATATGTATGCCAGAATTCACTTCTTCAGTGTTGAAAGGTTTAATAAATTTATAACACTGTGTGAATGGATTGGAGAGTAGGGGAGCGCATTGTGTGTGTTTGTGTGTGCATGTGTTTTGATTACTTGTGGGCTTTAATTGCTTGCCCAAGTATAGTATGTAACTTTGGCTATTATTATTGCCACTGCTGTCATTGCTGTTGTTACTATTGTTAACAGCACCAGCTTTTCTGCTTCCCCCATTGTTTATTGTTTATTTTAGCTGTTCAGCTGATCAGTTGTGGGAATTTATCTTTTAATAAATTTTATTCCTTTGCTTCATAAATTTTTAACACACTCGTCCAACACACACGCACATTACATCGTACGTAGTTTAGAGTGTGTTAAAAATATCCAATGTAACCAGTCGTCTGGATTAATGTTGCTTCAAATGAAGTGAAGTATACAACTTGTTCTACTCAAAGTATTTTAGAAGTGAATATCATTTATACGATTAGCTTTAGTACAAGTTCAAACACACACACACTTTAAAAACCAGTTAACATACATACTTATATACATTCTATAAGAAACTTTTAATATTAACAATAAAATTTGTAATCTGTTCTTATTAACATAACATTGTAAAAATATCTTCCACTGAAAGGTCAGGCAAAAACTTATCTAATATTAATGCAAATCACAAGTTTATTTTAATATCATGGAAGGTGTATGTGCGCAACTAATTTATTTTAAAAATTATTGTCGCTTTAAAAGATATTTTCGCTGCATTTAAGCAAGAAAAAAAACTTGATCAACAATATATTTACAATAGAATTTTACATATCATTTCAACCAATTCTAAATGAATTGCAATAAAATCACTGCAAATAATTGTTTGCAATACTTAGGTTCATTATTACAACTTGCCGTTAAAGTTGCGTTTAGTTAAAGGTAACTTTAGCTAAAGTGAGCTTTAAAGTCACCTATAACTTGTTTTCGTTATTACAACCTACAGATAAAATAAAGTTAACTGTTTTCAAAAATAAAGCAGTTCCGGACCAGTGTCGATAAAACAGCTCAATTTAACAAGTTTTTTTAACGCAGTGACGACGGTCTTCGTTTTTTCTTGTTGTATATGCTCATTTTGTTTAAATTTGAAGTTGCCATATTGAAAATAATATATAATATGGCAAGTTCAAACAGAACGCTGGGTACTCATAATAATGAAAAACAATTTATCTGCCCGTTTAAATCGTCGCTCTAGTTAACGGCAAGTTGTAATAATGGGTCTTGATCTACTTCACTTTAACATTTATGAATCCATTTACAATTTACCGAAGAACAAAAAAAAATTTATTTCGTAAATTTTCCAGTGACCACAACAGAACTAGATCAGAGATTAAATGGAGGCTACAATTTGGTTGTACAGACATTCTAACATTCTATCTATGCTTCACGAGCATTAAAGGATGCATAGCAGCCACATATATTACATGGATCTAAATTTGACAAAAATTACTTGTTCTTAAAATCCCAAAATGACTGTCTAATACCAATCAAAATAAATAGATCTGCATACACCCTACATAATCGTACAAAGAGATTAGCATTTTGTAGCATTTTAGATTAGCATTTTTATTTATTGGGTTGTACGGAAAGATATTGCGTTTTTCCCGACATAGGATTTAATTGTATTTCTTTGCACCCAACTTTACATTTAAGCCGTATAATTTGTATATGTTTTTAGAGCTCATATAGCAAGACTTGTGTGTGAAAAATTCCAATTAATTCGGTTGGCACCCTTCTTTATATGGAGAGCGATAAGCAGCATTTTCGACATATCTTACTGTTTTACTACTGAAAGGGTAAAAATGATGTTCACGCCAGAAAGAAATTGACCGATGTTTATGGAGAAGCTGTTTGACAGTACGCCAGTGCCAGAACTGGTTCGCTAAATTTCGATCCGGCAATTTTAATGTCGAAGATACAACACATTCCGGAAGGCCGGTTGAAGCTGATAAAGACGCGATAAAGGCATCAGTTAATGCGAACCGGACCTTAATTTTGATAGGAGTTTTGAACATGAGGTCGCCGTAGACTAGTGAGCGGTGTGCTGGCTTATTGAATAAGAGCACATGACTTTAAACCTCAACTCTGACATCTCGAATAAAAGGAAATACAAAAAAAATATTTTTCCAGCTTCCTCCTCTCAACAACCTTCTGGTAAATGCTCTGAGAGTACTATATACTATTAAATATAATCTCAAATCTGCCATTCTGAGTTGACGTTAAACCGTAGGATCCGAAATTCGTACATAAAGTTAACACACACAACAAGAACGGTGTGAGAAGTTAAGCTGTAATCCTTAATAAAGAACATATTATTAATTCTTATATGTGAAGAACACTTACATACATACATCATTGGTCATTACAACTGTTTAGTCAGGATTACGACCTAGTTCCTCACACCACTTATGGTGTGTGCGCTAATTTGTATACATAAGTGGTGGGACCTACAGTTTAAAGTCGACTCCGGACGATAGATTTTTGAGAAACTTTTCATGGCAATTTTATTTACTCTCAGAGTTTTGCCAGAAATCGGCTGAGAAGAAGTCGCCGAAGAAATATTTGTTGTCATATTTTGTTTTGTTAGAGATGCCTGACCTGAAGAACACCTAACTAATCTTTTTTCGAAATGATGTCTTAAATACTCTCTAGCAGTTATATCGGGACTTTATGGGAGAGTATTAAGTCCGCATCTTAAAAACAATAAAGCGGCGGGTCCTGATGGCCTCCCTGCTGAATTGTTTAAGACCGGAAGTAATGAGTTGGTAGGGCGCATGCACCAGCTTATTTACAAAATATGGCTAGAGGAAAGTATGCCCAACGATTGGAACCTCAGTGTCCTCTGTCCTGTGCTGAAAAAGGGAGACCCTACGATATGCGCCAACTACAGGGGTATAAGCCTTCTGCCTATCGCATAAAAGGTTCTTACAGGCGTATTGTGTGAACGACTGAAGCCACTCGTCAAAACACTGATTGGACCTTATCAGTGAGGCTTCAGACCTGGCAAGTCCACCATCGACCAGATATTCACACTTCGCCAAATCCTGGAAAAGACCCACGAGCAACAAGTCGGCACACACCATCTTTTTGTCGACTATAAGGCAGCCTTTGATAGCCCCATAAGGGATCGAATTTTTGCCGCAATGTCTGAGCTCGGTATACCTGCGAAGCTGATAAGGCTATGCAGTATGACGTTGAGCAATTCCTGCAGCTCCGTCAAGGTAGGAATGGACCTCTCCGAACCTTTTGATACCGTGCGAGGTTTCAGACAAGGCGATCCCTTATCATGCGACCTCTTCAACTTCGTCATGGAGAGTGTTCTGCGAAAGGCGGGAGTGCATCGCAATGGCACTATTTTTCAAAAGAGTGTCCAGCTGCTTGCGTACGCTGACGACATTGACATCATAGGGCGTACCAAGCGAGATGTTACTGCTGCCTTTAGTGCTATTGAACGGGAGTCTACCAACATGGGTATGGCAGTAAATGAGGGCAAAACAAAGTACATATATGTTATCGACAAGGAGAGACGTGCGGCGTATTAATTCTCGGATTACGGCCGATAACTATACTTTTGAAACAGTCAAGAAATTTATTCATCTTGGCTCCCCCGTTACGACCAAAAATGATGTCAGTCGGGAGATCAAGCGCAGGATCACTCTTGCCAACAGGTGCTACTATGGTCTCAATAGGCAATTGAGTAGCAAAGACCTCTCTCGTGCGACAAAACTAACACTCTACAAGACACTCATCCTACCCGTGCTTCTTTATGGCGCTGAGACATGGACCCTATTAATTTCTGATGCAGCGGCCTTGAGAGTGTTCGAGAGGAAAGTCCTACGTAAAATCTTCGGTCCAGTGCGTGTTGGCGATGATTTCCGTATCCGATTTAACAGTGAGCTGTATGAGCTCCTCAACGCCATTAACGTTGTACAGCGTATTAACATCCAGCGGCTGCGCTGGCTCGGCCATGTCGTTCGAATGGATGAGGATGCTCCGGCGAGACGAGTATTTGATGCGGGTATCTGCGGAAGTCGGCGAAGAGGACGACCTTGTATCCGTTGGAAGGACCAAATCGAGGAAGCCCTGTCATCGATTGGTGTGACCAACTGGCGACGGCGCGCAAGAAGCAGAGGCGCCTGGAAGGATGTGTTGTGGCAGGCCGAAATCCGTTAATCGGGTTGTTATGGCCAATTAAGTAAGTAAGTAAGTATTTCGTTTTGTTGGAGATGCCTGACCTGAAGAACACTTAACTAACCTTTTTTCGAAATGATACCCCAAAAACTCTCTAGGAGTCATATCGGGACTGTGGGGAAGGGTATTAAGCCTGTGGACAAATCCCACCTTCTCGTTAGTAGCAGTATACTTAGGATCATTGATTTGTTGGAAGCAATTCTCACTGCGGATTCATAATTATTACGCACATTAGTTCTTTATAATGTTGAAACACACTGGCTTATTCATTACTTGTTCAATAAATTTTAAACTATCCACACCTAGTGCTGACCAGAGATCAGCAATGAGTATTCAAAAAGATGAATAGATTCGAATCATACTCATAATTTCTGATATTTATACGCATTCATACTTATTTTAATATCATACTCATACTACTAATATTCAAACTTGGAAGTACTCATTCTACTCATAATTAACAATACGCATGATGTTGTTGATTTCGACTCTCCATGACTCAAAATTTACAAGAAACACAAAATAAGTATGATTGGCGTACGAACACTACAATACTCACTAGAAGGTTGTGTGTTTGCTTTGCTTGCTCTTCTTAGTCTTTTTCTTTTTTCTTTTTTTTTAGTGCAACAACAACTAAGATTGTAAATTTTGATTTATGATTCGAATCAGTCTAATCATTTATGAGTATTAATAAGTAGACATATGAATCAAACATATTTTGAATAGTATGAGTTTAATGTCAACGTTGTACTCATACTCATTGCAACCTGTACTTATACATAAATCAATGTTGTAGTGAGTACGAATGAATCAAAGAAGTTAAATTTCAATACTGTTGACTCACTCATACTTAAAATTTCATGAGTACTTATGAGTAGCGAAAAAACTATTAATTGCTGATCTCTGGTACAAACATTCTATCTATGCTTCACAAACATTAAAGGTTGCGTAGTAGCCATTTCTCATCTCTGGTGCTGACACACATCTCCACATTATATAGGGTGTTTTTTATAGAGGTATAGAACTTTAAGTTGCAATAAAACAACGATAAATTATTCGATTAAAATGAATTTTATTTATCCGAAAGATAATCTTGTGGCATTACATTTTAAATATGATTTCTGGCATATGACCGCCACGGCAGGCGCGGATGTAGTCCAATCTGGACGTCAAATTTTCAATGACTTTTTCCAACATTTGTGGCCGTATATCGGCAATAACACGGCGAATGTTGTCTTCCAAATGGTCAAGCGTTTGTGGCTTTACCGCATAGACCAATGACTTTACATAGCCCCACAGAAAGTAGTCTAGCGGTGTTAAATCACAAGATCTTGGAGGCCAATTCACAGGTCCAAAACGTGAAATTAGGCGGTCACCAAACGTGTCTTTCAATAAATCGAAATAAAATTGCACTATTTGCAAGCGTTGTTCAGGCATTACTTGACAGCTATTAAATCGGTCGCCATCTTGAAAAGTAATGCCAACTTAAAGTTCTATACCTCTATAAAAACACCCTTTACTACCATCACCATGCTTAACTATATCAAGGAAGTCCCTCCATACTAAAGCAAGTCAAGTGAGTTTTAAAAGAAGATGATGATTGTTTCAGACGTGTCATAAAATATCATTTTCGGCTTAAGCTTAAGGAATAATATTAAGATTTTAAAATTTTTCAATAAAATAATAACTTCTCTTCAATTTGTTTTAAAATAAGCATTTTATTTTATTATTTATTTGTAAGCCACAGAAATCCTAGTAGATTTTTACGGCATTCCGATTTAAAAAAATTTTTTATATTTCATACGGGTACTAAACGTTTTCCTACATTGTTATTGTTTTAGTTTACATATACATAGAAATACAAATTTATATATAATATAATATGCATATATATACATAAGTACATATATCTAAAAACTTTATGATGTAAACTGCTTTTTTTTTTGTATAAATTTAACTTTTATGCTGGTTTGACAGATTTGACAATAAAAGGAAGAACAAAAAAAAAAAGTTTTGAAAAACCCACAGACGTCAGACGAATAATAGAAAAAATATATAGGCTGAGTCAATGAATGAATTTTGTGTTGTTTTTATCTTTTTTCTTTCTTTCCCGAAGCATTATTTTCAGTGTAAAAGTTTGTGTGCATGTGTTAGAACCTATCTGTGCGTATGTCTATTTAAAATAGGAGGAAAATAAAATAAATTAACCCAGTAAAGAATTCGAGTTATATATTCGAATATAATTTATTCTTGTTCTTGTACGAATTCATATAGTACAGTTTTATTGGTGACTGAATTTTTTTTTTTCCTATTTTCGATTTTGTGGTTCAGTCGATGTTAATACTTTAAGCTTTACAAAAATTTAAGCTCTTTAATTATAGATTGTTAATTAGATATTGAGAGTGCCGTAGTCTAGGAGGTAGCGTGGCTTATTAGACATGAAGCCACGGTTCAAACCCCAGGTCAGACATTTCCAGCAAAACGAAATATGAAAAATATATCTTCGGCGACTTCCTTTCAGCAGATTTCTGGCAAAAACTCTGAGATTAAATAAAATTGCCGTGAAAAGTTTCTCAAAAATCTGTGTTCGGAGTCGACGTTAATCTGTAGGTCCCGCCACTTCTGTATAAAATTAAGGCACACAACATGAGTGGTGTGAGAAGCTAGGCGGTAATCCTGGCTGAAGGGTTTCAATGGCTAATTATATATGTATGTATGTATACACGATAATAGCCTCATTGCAACTTCACAACTAAATTCAGGATTTTACCGGCCAGATAAATTGTTTTTCATTATTATAAGTGGACAATAAGGGTGGAGTGAGCGTTACGCTAAAGGGAAGTTCATCTTACCTGTAACTTTTAAAGTTAAGTTTGTGTTTGAACTTGTCGTATTATATATTATTTTCAATGTGACAACTTCAAATATAAACAAAATGAGGAACCACAACAACAAAAAAGATGCCCTACGTTGACATTGCTCCGGTACTGCCATATTTTTGAAAACAGTTAATTTTATTTTATCGTTAAGATGCAATAACGAAAAGACATTAAATATGACTAAAGGTACCTTTTACTAAACCCTTAAAGATAAGTTTATGTCTAAACCTGCCGTATTATATATTATTTTCAATATGGCAACTCCAAATATAAACAGAATGAGCTAATGCAACAAAAAAGAAGATCATTGTTGCCACTGCGTTTTAAAAAACTTCTTTAACTTTACAAAAGTAATGGATATTGCTCCGGCACTGCCATATTTCAAAGTCAAATTTATTTTATCATTAGGATGTAATATCGAAAAAATTTAAAGGTGACTTTAAAGTTCACACTTAGCTAAAGTTACCTTGCACTAAACCCAACTTTAACGGCAAGTTGTAATAATGGCCTTAGTAAGTTTTAAGAAATTTATAATTTGGTTTGAATCCAGATGTTTTGATCTCAAAGTAAAGAATAGGAATAAAAATAAAAAATAATAATAATACATGTTTAGTTTAGATTGTTATTTCAAAAGCGCAAAAATCACAAGCTGCAAAATTCTGTATATTTTGGTGCGTTATAAAATATCCAACTGAGGCTAGAATTTGAAAGTTAATTATAAAATTAAAGTTAATTAGTTCTTTGAACAAGACATAGAATAAGCAGTCGAGCCTACAATCTGCAGCTGCAATTGCCATACGTAAACTTTACGAAGAAGTCTATTTGGAGAAGAGAGGAAATCAAAAGACAATGGAAAGGAAATTAAATGACTACTGAGATAATCATTATGTCAGCTCAAGCACTTTTGAAAGAATATGTAAATAAGCAAAATTCTCTATTTGGTCTTAAAAAATTCATGACAGTATATTTTTGAGATACACTTCATCCTTAACAAATTACAATATACTGATATGCTAAAATTGTTTCGTTTTTTTTTGCCAGATTATATAAATGTTAACGATAGGTTAACGAGAAGGTAAGTTCCAGACTATTTGAATTAATCGCACTGACCCTGTTAACAGGCATCAATCTGCGTCATTTAGTTTGTATTCGACTGTCAGTAAATCCAGACTACCTCGTGATTAGAGACAATGGGTCTCCGGATTTACCATCCAGTTCCTAAGACGTGTTTACAAACGTAAAGGTATAAATTATCGAAAGGAGATTTGACTTCAAATGATGATATCATAGCACACTTAAATGTGCTATGAGGTCTTCGATAAATTTTATTTTTTGAAATGGATAAAAAATTTTAGAAACTTTAGACCGATTGTATATAGATCCATGGGCAGAACGTTGAAAAAAAAATGTTTTTTATCCAAATATTTGTGTTTTCATCAGAGATCAGCAATGAATTGTTTTTTTCGCCACTCATAAGCACTCATGAAATTATTAATATAAGTGAGTCAGCAATATTGAAATTTATATACTCTGATTTATTCGCACTCACTACAAAGTTGATTTATCAGTATGAGTACAATG
The DNA here is from genome assembly GCA_930367235.1 of Sarcophaga rosellei. Classification (NCBI taxonomy): domain Eukaryota; kingdom Metazoa; phylum Arthropoda; class Insecta; order Diptera; family Sarcophagidae; genus Sarcophaga; species Sarcophaga rosellei. The sequence goes on along the minus strand of OV884020.1, from coordinate 25,949,005 downwards.
AGTATGAGTACAATGAGTATGAGTACAATGAGTATGAGTACAACGTTGACATCAAACTCATACCATTCGAAATATGTTTGATTCATACGCCTACTCATTCAAATTCATAAATTTAGAAAAATACTTCTAATACTCATAAATGATTCGAGTGATTCGAATAATTAATCAAAATTTTCAATCTTAGTTGTTGTTGCATTTACAAAAAAAGGAAAAAAGATACATAAGCAAAAAAGTCAGAGCAGCAGGCAAGGCAAACACACAACCTTTTAGTGAGTACTTTAGTGTTAGTAAGCGATTCATACTTATTTTGTGATTCTTGTAAATGTTGTGTTATGGAGAGTCGAAATCAACAACATAATGCATGTTGTTAGGTGTGGACATGATGAGTATTTCAAACTTTGAATATGAGCAGTATGAGTATGATATTAAAATAAGTATGAATGCGTATAAGTATCAGAGATTATGAGTGTGATTGGATTCTAGTCATCTTTTTGTATATTAATGGCGGATCTCTGATCTGAACCACCTAACCAAGACCATTATTATATATTAATCAGGAGCTAAATGTGCATTTAAAAAAGAATTTTGATTTGTAAGCAAAAATCTTTTTTTTAAATGTTCGTGGGTTTAATAACATTTGTAATCATACTTTAAACACACGTTGATAAGCTTGCTATGTCCCACACATTTCATGTGTACACTGTACACATGTATTGTGTGTTCCACTGGGAAAAGTTAGTCAACTCGGAGTCGAGTGCATGTAAATATGAGTATGTATGTATATATGTCTATAATAAAAAAAAATATATCAACCATGAGACTTTTACAACTTGGAACAAAAGAAAAATACATGTCCTTAAAAGGAAATACCTGTTTTTTCGCTTTTTTTTTCTTTCCACATCTGTTTCTTCTTGTTCTTCTTGATTTGCGTCTTGTCCCTGTTTTTTTTTGCTAAGGATTCATTCATAGAGTTTAATTTCCTATTTTGGGCATTGTTATTTCACACAATTTACAATTTTAATATTTTCATTATTTGATTTTGATTACGTTTTAATATTTCTATGTGGTATACACAGTCTATTTGGTTGTTTCCTGTCGGCAATTCTATGCGATACTACTGACTACATGACTGATTTAGCTATGAGCAATGTAACGCGTCAACAGTATTTATTTTAGCCATGTTTTCATTTCAATTTAGTTTTTATTTGTTGTTGATAGTGGTAATAGCCTGGTTGGTAGCCCCAAAGCGGATGTTCTATTATAATTTGGTCTGATAATTTAAATTGATGTTATAAACATTATTTTGTTCGTAATTTTATAATAAATTGAAATGTAAAATACTTTTGAATATATAGGAAGGAATTTCATTAAATGCCAAGGTTTTTAACATTTCATAAGCATAAGTTCTATTAAATTAAATTTTTCAAAGTAAATTTACTGCGTTAATGAAATTAATCTGTTTAGTTTTTGCCAAATATTTCATTTATACAAAAGTTGTTACTTGAACACATTGTTAAGAAATTGGAAATAGTATTACATCGTTTAACATTAAAATGATAAACAAAAGCTACAAAAACAAAAACTATGGACTTGTTTACATGATCAACAAATAAACAATACCATAGCACAACAACAGTATAAAAAAAGGGGATAAACAAGTAAACAAACAGGCAACAACAACATTGCAAGGACAAACGTAAACACAATACAGAAACAAAAATAACGTAAGCAGCATGTTTACATTTATAGAGATTTCACGAAGGCAAAGTCATTCTCCTTCAAGAGCATTCATGTTTACCCTGCGATATAAAAGGCAATACAAAGCAGACAACGGGATCAGAAAGAAAGAAAAAAAGTCACGTCTTGTTGAAGACGCGTTGCGTGTGAAGGGAATAATCGTGGTTTGAAGATTATAAAGATCTATTGAACAATTATTATTGTTTACGCAAAAAGCGAAAAGAAGAATAACCAATGAAATTATTTACATCAAGTTGCGAACAGTGTCACACAGAATTGTGGGAACAATAAAGGAATTATTTAAAACTAAATACAAATATATTTTTAATTTTAATTGCAATCAACGAACTCATGTTTTAAACGTATTTAAAAAGGTAAAAACGTAACAATATGATTAAAAAATGTCTGAACCAAAGCAATAACCAATCATTGAATCGAGGAAATAGTCTAAATAATCTTAAAATGTTGAGTCATGGAAAGTCGAAACCAACAAAATCATACGTATTGTTAAGCATAAGTACGATGAGTAATTTAAACTTTGAATATGAGTGGTATCAGTATGATATTGAAATAAGTATGAATGCGTATAAGTATCAGAAATTATGAGTATTATTCAATTCTAATCATCTTTTTGAATACTCATTGCAGATCTCTGGTCTGTGTATATTACAAAAATAAAATTATTTTCAACATTTCAATACCTTTAATGTTAAGACAGTAAACGCATGGTGAGTTAAAATATATTTAAATATTGTTAGGTTTTAATCTTTTTAAAAACGTTTAGAATATGAGTTCATTGATGATTGCAAACAAAATAACAACAAATATATGTTTAGTTTCAATTAAACTCTTTATTATACAACTTGACGAATACAACAATAATTGCATGTTCGCTATTCTTCTTTGCTTACAACGCAGATCTTTTCCACGGCAATCTTGAAACCACGACTGTTCTCTTTACATGCAACGCGTCTTCACACAAGACTGACTGACTATTCGTTGCCTGCTTTGTCTTACCTTTTTATACATATGCCCACGTAATCAGTCTGATAAAAGTTCTTGAAGTAGAACATTCGGGATTTCGCCTTCTCGAGAACTCTTTCGCAACTTCATTGTTGAGTATTCATTTTGTTCACATTACTTGTTGTTGCGTTCTCTCTTACTTGTCTATCGCCTTTTCTTTCATACTGATGTTGTTGGTTTACTTGGAACAAGTTCGTTGTATTTTTTTTATCATGTTAATGTTAAACGATGTTTTCATTTTTGTAACAATATTTGTCAATTTATCGAAATATCTAAATTTCGATTGAAAAATTGCAATGACAATATTTTGCTTACAACACTTATACAAATAATTAGCATTGATTTCTGTAACCACACATACTACATATAATGCATACATTTGCATGTGTGTGGGTACAAAAGAAAATGTAAATGGAGATTAATGTAATTCAAATAGAATTCTTCTTCAAATAAAGTGTTTTTAGGGCCCGTTTTCAAAGTTCACATGTATCTTAAAAAGGACAAAAGCCCATTTGCCAGATGCCATTTTGCTTTTAACAAAAATCGATTTTATAAATATACCGTATTAAAGTTGAAAACACACACAACCTTTAAATAAAAATTGTGTGTATGTATACTCATTCTCTTGGTGTTACACACAGACTGGAGAGTCTAGTAGAATACAATTTCAGAGTTTTTTAAATGGATATACACCCACCAAACATTTTAATTTGAATTTCATTCGGTAAACCCAATTGGAAAAATATGAAATTGAAAAAATCATCGTCTATTCCATTCATAATTATTTATTGCTATCTGGGTTATGCCATATTTATGAAAAACATACGAAACGAATCTATAAAAATTATTCAAAATGTTCTAAAAATGTAAATCGTCAGTCACTTCAAACACAAGAGTCTCAAAGAAAGAAACCCGGTTACACATTCACTCATTCATCCATCCATATACAAATCTTTACGTATGTATGTATGTATTTACATATATACATATATATGGTATATGCCATGAACAAACAAACATACGGAGCTAACGCTAAAACACTTTACCTTTGTATAAGTGTGAGCCTCTGTGTTACACAAAGTCTATCAAAATAGAAAGCCAGCCTAAAAGCGTTCTTAACATTTTTTTTCTTCGTGTTTATTTGTTTTTATTTCGAACAGATTTTCAGTACAATATGCTGCAGCAGCTTGAAAAGTCATCATCACAACCCAACTGAGGGCGTACACGTTTAAAAATTTGTAAATTGCCATCGAAAATGTCAATAAACACCTAAACTTTCAAGTTTGTGACGCGTATTGAAATTTAATATTGATTGCAATTGATTCAGATTCAGATTTTCATTATTGTGCTTAACATTTGTCAGAATATTGTAGATTCGGCGACTGTGTAGAGTCAATTTCCAAAAATAATTAAATTATTAAAATAATATAATTATAATTAAACAAAAGAAAAGACAAGAAGAATGTATTCGACTGCTAAGATTGAATTCAAAAAAGTGTGTTATACTATGTTCAGGCATGCACTTTTATTGAGTCAATATTCATTTTATTGAGTACAATCTTTTAAGTGTTCAGACATAACATTATAACATATTGGTTGTCATACAATACAGGGTTGCGTAAAAAGCGGAATTTCTGGAGATACTTCACGTAAAGTTTTCATTTTATCTTAACAAAAAACTGAACAGAATTTTCGATTTGTTATCTGAAAGCCAGGAATATCCTCAATTAAATGTCTGTTGTTGTCAAGAACTCGAGCTCCGGACCTCGATAATTTGGTTCAAATTTCCTTGAGTCATCTGTTGCTTGTCGTTCTTGTTCGAAAAGTATTAAAAATCCTTCAGTTAGATAGAGGGAATAGGTTAGAGGACATGTACTTGTCATAGGGAATACTATGCTTGTTATACGATCGCTTCTATCACCGTTCACGGTCTATGTTCTGTAGAGCTAATGTTCGTTTCCCGACATTCGATAATATAGTACAACCGGAGTTCAATTCATCGTGTACAACAGGCAGTAAAGTGCACTAAGTCGATGGATTCACAGTCGAATATGAAAAAAGCTAAAGTGTGTTCTGAAAATTTATCGACCACTGTAGGATATGCAGCAATTGGTCCCAATTTTTTTTGCCTTTAGTCGTAGTACAAAGGAACGATAAAATAGTTTAATGGGCACGTTCAACCTAATTGATCTGCAGTTTACACGTTTTGAATATTATGTTCCTTGCAATATTCTTCAAAACAAAACAATGAAGTTGTTTACAAATAATCACACTGCGTAATATAACAACAAACACCAGCACAAAAAATGGTAAGCTAGTAAACAAAAATATATCAACAAACACCAGCATTAAAAAATGGTAAACAAGTAAATAAAATATACAGACAAATGTAAATCCTGTACCACGGTCAGGAACAATACATACATACATAATTGGTCATTGCAACCCTTTAGTCAAATTACGACCTAGTTTCTCACACCACTCATGTTGTGTGCATTAATTTTTATACAGAGTGGTGGGACCTACAGTTTAAAGTCGACTCCGAACAATAGATTTTTGAGAAACTTTTCATGGCAATTTTATTTACTCTCAGAGTTTTTGCCAGAAATCTGCTGAGAGACGGTCGGAACAAAATATGTCGTGGTAAATCAAAATAGCAGGTCAACTCATTTAACAAACTGTCAACTTTGACTTTAGCACTGCTTTCACTACCACAAACTTTTTAAATGCATTTGAAATTGCCAATATATGGGTATGATCACACTTGCTCTTCACAAACTATCCCAAGTGATATATATACGTACATATATTTGTCGAAATGGAAGTGGTTCAAGCCCACCACATTGCAAATTACTTTGGGATTTTCCGCTCTTTACCTTGTTACAACAGCATTCAGTAAATGCGTTTATCTCCTCTTTGAAGTATTTTCTCATACGGGACAACCCGAAATTCCGTAGTATTCTCTCAAAGGTTTTGTGGATCCCGAAATGACGTATGCCATCGTGACAATATTTCGCCATCACGTTGTTGATGTCGTTCAGATTTAATATAGCTACGGACCAGAGATCAGCAATGAATACTTTTTCCGCTACTCATAAGCACTCATGAAATTTTGAATATAAGTGAGTCAACAATATTTAAATTTAACTACATACTCTGATTCATTTGTACTCACTACAACATTGATTTATAAGTACTGGGCCCTATTCCACTAAGCTACAAGTTCACAATTACAAGTGTTTTTGCCTGTAAAATTGTGAAATTGTAAATAATTGTGTTTCATCAAAATACAATTACAAGTTTGTGGCTACAAGTGAATTTTACAATTTACAAGTCTACAAGTCATATTTCTACAAGTCGTTATGTTTCACTAAAATAAATTTTCACTTGTACACTTGTAGAATTGTAGAAAAAAAGCTTAGGGTCGACAAAGACTCTCAAAAAAATTTTACAAGTTACAAGTGAATGATAAATTGAATTAAAATTTGATTTTTATCTATTTTTTATAAAAATTACTTCAAATAAACACAAAATCAAACAATTTAAATATTATTTAGCATTTATTTATTTATTTTGTTTGAAGAAATGATAAATAATAACAAACAAATGATATTGAGAGAAAAGTTTAACTAGAAAAATAAAGGGGTGTACACCCCCTTACGGCTTATAAATTTTGTGATGAGATAATTGAAGCTGCAGAGCTTTATTTTTTAATTGAAAATTTTCATTCTGCAGCTTCAAATTTTCAATTTGCCGATCCACCTTTTCTTCATCCTTATATTTTTTATATTTCGCTTTCTCGTGGGCGAGAGATCCATTTTCCATACATCGCTCTAAATAAAAAAAAAGATTAGAAAAAATTTAAAATATAACTAAATGGTACTCACTTCTTTTCCGTGAGCTCTCAGGCATCGGCACTAGCTCCTCCTCCTTCTGGGTAGGAGTCACTTCTGTGTCTGGCAGCAATGACACAATATCATTGCAGTCCTCTAAAGTGATACTAACTTCTGCAATGACACTTGCTCCCTATGAGGATCCTGTGGTCGGATGCCATCACATGTTGGTGACTCCTTTCCAATAACCTCCAATACCAGGGTGTCCAGCTCCGTGAGCTTTTTGGCCTTTCCACCAGCCGCCCCTATCTTTCGGGAGTTGTCTCTCTTGGCCTTAATTTAAAAAATAAATATACAATATAATGTTATCACTTTATAAAGCCAACTTACCAGTGTCGTCCTTTTGATGTTTGCCCAAAAAACATCACGCACGTATTTGGCGTATTTTCCACTTGGCACCAGTCCAAGTGCAAGACACCTCATACGCACGTTTTCCCATTCCATTTAGCGATAAACTTACCAAAAACAACGTCTTTGGCAGCTAAAATCTGCCTCACCACTCTGAGTTTATTATGTTGATTTGCCATTAAAAAATAATAATTTTAAATTTTTTAAACGCAAACTATACATGTTTTGATTGATTAGTGATGTGATAACAATCAAAACAAATTATCGATATACATTAGAGTACCCATAATTGCAAAAGTATTTAAAATAATTTTTGAAATTTTCATATATTTCATTAGTGCTCTAATATACATACTATATTCACACAAAAATTTCATTTATCAAAATATCTTTGTAAAAATATTTTATTTTATTGTGATTGTAATTGTAGAAATTGTAGAAATTGTAATTGTAGGAATTGTAGTTTACAAGTACAAAAAGCTACAAGTATTGTGAAAATGTTCATGAAACACAATTCATTATCACTTGTAAGAATTAGAATTGTGATTGTAACTTGTAAACTTGTAGAATTGTAGTTTAGTGAAACAGGCCCCTGGTTGCAATGAGTATGATAGCAACGTTGACATCAAACTCATAACATTCGAAATATGTTTGATCCATACGCCTACTCATTTAGATTCATAACTTTAGAAAAATACTTATGTATAATACTCATAAATGATTCGAGTGGTTCGAACTATTCATCAAAGTTTACAGTCTTAGTTATTGTTGCATTAAAAAAAAAAAGTTACATAAGCAACCTTTTTGTGAGTATTTTAGTGTTCGTACGCTATTTTATCATTCTTGTAAATGTTGAGTAAAGTAGATTCGAAATCAACAACATCCTGCGTATTGTTAAGTATGAGTACAATGAGTACTTCAAACTTTGAATATGAGTAGTATGAGTATGATATTAAAATAAGTATGAGAAATTATAAGTATGAAATTGTAATACTCATTGCTGATCTCTGCTACGGATTATCTGTTTAAGTTCCTCATGTTTAAGTTGTATAGTGAAAACCCAATCCTTACTATCTACACTTATGCTCATTATGAATTTATTACGACCAATGAGTATTAAGGCATCGTTAACAATAAAAAATTCTAGTACGGAAATAGTATCATCAATCACTTTACTCGTAGACTGCGGTTGCTGCCTTCCCTTTTTTCCAAGTTTTTCGAGATCCAAAAATATTTTTAATAAACTTGTTCTCTAATAATACAAGTTTTTTCAATAAATTTCTTTTTTAATAAATTCAACACACATAATAGGTCAGGCTTACGACCTAGCTTCTCACTCCACTTATGTTGTGTGTGTCAGTTTTATACATGAGTGGCGGGACCTACAGTTTAAAGTCGACTCCGAACGACAGATTTTTTGAGAAGCTTTTCATGGCAATTTTTACTCTCAGAGTTTTTGCCAGAAATCTGCTGAGAGGAAGTCGCCGAAGAAATACTTTTTGTATTTTGTTTTTGATGTCTGGCCTGGGATTCGAACTCGGGTATTTCGTCTAATAAGCCAACACACTACCTACTAGACCACGGCGACTCCATTTGGTCAACTACATACATACATATGAAATAACAAAATCATTCGCTTTGATAATGTGCCACTCAGAAATGAACGAATAGATTTTTTTGAGAAACTTTTCATGGCAGGTTTATTTACTCTCAGAGTTTTTGTCAGAAATCTGCTGAGAGGAATTAGCCGAGGAAATATTTTTTCATATTTCGTTTGGTTGGAGATGTCTGACCTGGAGTTTGAACCGTGGCCTCATGTGCAATAAGCCAACACACTACCTACTAGACTATGGCGACTATAGCATTAAAGCTTAGATGCTTAATATTGTTCTTGTTATTTACGCTATAATAAATTGTAACTATATTGTTACGAAAATGGAAATGGTGTATCATCGTTTAACATTAAAATGAGCAAAAGCTACACAAACACACACAACGAACTTGTTACAAGTAAACCAACAATATCAGTATGAAAGAAAAAGGCATAGACAAGTAAGCGAGAACGTAATAACAAGCAATGTGAACAAAATACACAAACAACAATTAAGTTGCGAAAGTGTTCTCCAGAAGGCTAAACCACGAACATTCAGGAGCCTTCATCAGACTGATTACGTGGGCATATAAAAAGTCAAGACAAAAGAGGCAACGAGCAGTAAGAGTTCAGTCAGACTTGTGTGAAGACGCGTTGCGTGTGAAGAGAACAGTCGTGGTTTGAAGATCGCCGCTGAAAAGAACTGCGTTGTAAGCAAAGAAGAATAGCGAACAGGCAATTATTGTTGTATTCGTCATGTTGTATACGGTGGCACACAAAAATAGTGCGAACAATAAAGAATTTAATTGAAACTAAACACATATTTGTTTTTATTTTGTTTGCAATCAACGAACTCATATTCTAAACGCTCAGATTTTGATCACCCTGAATTTATTCCGTTTTCTACGTATTCTTCCGTCTTGCCACTTATTTCTAAAGGTGTACTTTCGAACTGTTGTTTCTTCTTAGTGTACTTTTTTTCTTCTTATAATTTGGAGTATGAGTACGATGAAATGCTTAATTTTTGTGTGTTGCACTGCCTTTAGTGTTTAAATTTAATTTCGAACATTTACAGAACCGAATGGAGTTCAAATTTCTATTGGGTGGTTGGGTGTGTTTGTTTGTGCCAGAGAGCGGGCGCTATGACTATAACGGATGTTGGTGGGTGGTTTGGGTAACCGACTAATGGAGAGAGTTTCAATAAGATTGTAATTGAATTTCGATTTTGAGTTCTTTGAAATCAAAAACAAAACTCTAAAAACATTATTAAATTTACATCATCAAACTACAGAAGTCCGTATGTACTGACACTGCGACAGACAGACAGACACAAACACAGTGTAAAACATTAGCATCCAAATATATACGGCGTTGGATTCGTCTGTCCTCGAACATTGGGTAAAAAATCCCTTTGGAATTACGAAAGATTTCAATTGAGAATTAAAACGAATGATGTTTGGCATACAAAAAAAAAATATGTTTTTTCATTCCTTATGCTCCGAAGGGGGGTGGGTTAAACAAGAAGATACGATACGACGACAATAAAAAAACAAGATTTTTAAATGAATATTTTAATTATGCAAAATAAATTTGTTTAAAATTTCACTTAATGAACAAAGAGCAATTATGAGTGGCGGATCAGATTTACTAAATTACGGCTGAAACGCTGCTTTCACTTTTCCCACAGCATCATCTCACTCATCCTAAATGCGTTTAGGAAATCTTAAAGTCTTTATTATTAAAAAGAAATTAACGAAATAATTACACCTATAGACATACACACATACATCTAAACATATACGTAATATTAAAACGTATTGAACATTTAAATTAATTTACACTTTAAAACAACATTAACTGAATGGAATTCTGAAAATGTTCTGCTTAGAACGTAAACAGAAATATTTCATAAATCTCTAACGAAGAATGGTATGTATTTGACTTTATTAGCGAAGCAAAAAAAGGTAATAATTTTTTAATTATACAATTAACATTTAAAAATTAAAATTTAGTGTATTTACCTAAATTAAGGATTTTTAAAAAATAGTTTTATTTTATTCTGCATTTTGCTTAGGCTGATGTATGGTACTCAATGACTTTAAAGTTCATGGAAAAATTCAGTACTTTTATACTTTTTTCAGTACTTTTTTCATTTCACAAATACCGCAGTACCTCCGCGACGCTTTCAGTACTTTTTTATTATTACATATTTTATGTCTTGTGCTTTTTAACTATTAATGGAGTAAAGAGTACATGTTCAATGTAATGCTAAAGGTAGAATTAGTCTTTAGCCCCGATTAGCCAAACGTCCACGGAACGTATGTGTGTTTTTAGAATACGAAAAGCAATTAAAACGTTTGCCTAGCAGTAATGTAATTTCGGTAAGCATTTGCATTGCTCTTCATACGCTAAAAACGAACGTATGTTACATTACGTTCCATCGACGTTTGACTAAACGAGGCTTTTACGTTTTGCTACTCTCCGAATCTGCTGTTTTTGTCCTGTATGTGTATGAAATATAAGTAAATAAATAGTCTAGTGTGCTGGCTTACGCGAAGTGAGACCACGGTTCAAACTCCATGGCAGACATCTCCAACAAAACGAAATACGAAAAAATATTTCTCCGGCGACTTCCTTTTGGTAAAAACTCTGAGAGGAAATAAAATTGCCACGAAAAAGTTTCTCAAAAATCAGTAGGTCCGGCCATTAACACACACAAATATGGTGTGAAAATAAATGGTGTGAGAAGGGAGTTATACTTAGTGACCAATTATGTATGTATGTATGTATGTATCTATTACAAAAGTACCATTTGATACAAAAAAGTACTTTTTCAGTTATAGTTCAGTACCATTTCAATTTGAATTTTGCAACACTGGTTCATGGCATGCTATACTTGTACAGCAAGTAGGGATGCAACACCATTCATAAAAACATCGATGATTACGAAAAAAAAACATTGATGTTAAAAAACATCGGTTATAAGACCGATACATCGATGTTTTATTTGTCTATTGTTATATAATTAAATGTAAAACCTAAAGCATTTTAACACATCTAAAAACTTAAGAACAAGATTTTAGCGCAACGGCACCTACATATCGTCATATGATCTCAAAACGTCCTAACAAAAATTTTAAAATCTACTTCTTGATTGATTACGATGCACAGTATCAAAATACATGTTCCTGTAGAATTTTACACTCTTTTGATCAAAAATTACGACATATGACATATTTTTAGTGTTATTAAGCTTTTATGAATTCATATGACGAGAAAGACTACAATATGTTGTTCAAAATAAAAACTAAGTTTTTTTTTAATAAAAATTATTAAATTATATGTATATGAATACAGAAAATCAGTGTCTATGATTTCTTTGATTGTAACACCGTCAAAAATGACTAATGTAAAGTAAACAACTCAAATAAACACAAGCCCTAAACATGAGTTTTATGATGAACCATTTAGAAGTTTCTCAATTCGAACGCCGATGTATCGTCCATCAACCGCCGATGCAATGCAGATAAATCGTCCATCAAAACATCAATGTTAACATCGACAGTTCATAAGTAAAACATCGATGTTTGGAAAACACCAATGCATCGTTTGCATCCCTAACTGCAAGCACTATTAGTTTCCAAAACGGATTTTGTTGGCTAGTTTCTGGCAAAATTTTTCGTTTTTTCGACTCTACAGTTCTTATATTAGAAGATAATATTTTTTATTCTAAATATCTGTTAAATAAGTCGCATAACATTGATAGTTTTAATTGTCGGCAGACTGGGATTGTCTTATTTTGTAAGCATAATTACCATTACCGGTTAAAACTTGAAAATTAAGCAGAACTCTCCGAACAAAAAAATGTGTAAATCTTATGAGTATTTCCTTTTATTCAAATCGTACTGAATACAAGATGATAATTCAATGAAATGGATACACTCTCTCTACCATAAAGTATTGTTACGAAAATGGAAACATCGTTTTACATTAACATTATTAACAAAAGCTACACAAACAAATACAACGAACTTCTTACAAGTAAACCAACAACATCGGTATGAAAGAAAAGGGGATAGACAAGTAAGAGAGAACGTAACAACAAGTAATGTGAATAAAACACAATGAATTCGCGATACAGGTCTCGAGAAGGCGAAACCCCGAACGTTCTACATCAAGAACCTTCATCAGACTGATTACGTGCGCATATAAATAGGAAAAACAAAGCAGGCAACAAGTGCTAACAATTCAATCAGTCTTGTGTAAAGACGCGTTGGGTGGGAAGAGAAAAGTCGTGGTTTAAAGGTCTCCGCTATACAGATCTAACGTACAAGTGTTTTTGCTTACGCAAAGGGTATGAGCAGAGAAGAATAACGAACCAGCAAATTATTGTTGGATACATCAAGTTGTAACAATGGCACATAAAAGTAGTGAGTAGGGTTTAATTGAAACTAAACTCATATTTATTTTTATTTTGTTTGCAATCATCGAACTCATATTTTAAACGTTTTTAAAAAGGTATAAACTTGACAATATGCTGGGCTGCTAGACAAGAACTGCTAAGTCAAATCTCATTGAAAAAGAAACAAGTGCTTCTTTTGGTGTCTCCCTCTCTTGGTTTTTCCAAACGTTATTTTACATACATACGTACATAATTGGTCATTACAACCATTCAGTCAGGATTGCAACCTAGCTTTTCACACCACTTGTGTTTTATACATGAGTGGCGGGACCTACAGTTTAAAGTCGATTGTGAACGACAGATTTTAATTGAAAATCTTTTCAATGCAATTTTACTTAGTCTGAGAAGTTTTGCCAGCAGTCTGCTGAGAAGACAGTCGCCGAAGAATTATTTTTTCATAATTCGTTTTGTTGGAGATGCCTGGCCTATGGTTTGAACCTAGGCCTCACGTCTAATAAGCCAACACACTGCCTACTAGACTACAAATAGCCTGTGAAAACAATAATTTAGATGCGCAGTATTTCAAAATAGTATTCATACGAACAGGATTTTCAATTTGCACAACTTGAGGAACTTGAAATTTGTTAATATGAAATAAAATTAAAATGATTTCAAAATACATTGATTCATTTTAAAATATTAATAAATAATAATAATAAAATAAAAATAATAATAACATATTGTTAGGGAAATGGAAATGGTGTTACATCGTTTAACATTGAAATGATAAACAAAAGCTAGAAAAACATTGGACTTGTTTACATGATCAACAAATAAAAAAGAGATAAACAAGTAAATAAACAGGCAACAACAATACTGCAAGGACAAACGTAAATAAAATACACAAACAACAATAATGTAAACAACATGTTTACATTAATATAGATTTTGAGAAGGCGAAAGCAAAAGCATTCATCAGACTGTTTACCAAACCATATAAAACACAAGGTAAAGCAGGCAGCTGAGACAGTAAAAATTTAATCAGACTTGTATGAAGAAACGTTGCGTATGAAGAGAATAATCGTGGTTTGAAGATCTCCGTTATAAAGATCTGGCGAACAATTGTTAGTGGTTACGCAAAAGAGTGTAAAGAAGAATAGCAAACAAAGCAAATTGTTGTTGTTTAAATCAAGTTGCCAAAGGTCCATTAAAAGGTAAATGAAAGCATTTTCTAATTATTAATAAATGAAAAAAATATAATACAATATATAAATATTTTGTAATAATTATGTAATATTGTAAGTTTATTTATCAAAATACGGATCAAAACTTTTTATATTGTTACCACATTTCTTTAAAATATTAATTTTCTATTTATTTGGTGTCTCCTGAAAAGAATGTGTTTGTAGATAAAGTGTGATTTTAATTTCCCTGAGGTGCACTCAATTTTAGGCATATACTCGTACATACTTTTGCTTTAACTACGCATCTGCTTCATCTGCTGGAATCTTTTTCACAATAAGAATGTCATGGAAAATTGCCAACAATGTTGGCTTGTTCTGTTGGGCTTTCTGTTTGTTTCTTATTATTTTTAATATTTTTTCTATGGGGGGCTTCTGCCATAAAATAATTCTCCCACTTATCTGCTATAATGCTAAAAAAATAAGTCTAGAAAAGCATAATGTAGGTTGACATTTCTGTAGAGAAACATGGTTTGCATGCATCAAAAATCATAATACAGTTGCATACGTACATACATATCTATGTATGTATGTATATAATCATGAATGAATATGTTATGAGTCATCATAATCATCATCATCATACATGTGACCCTTGAATGAAGCTATAAATGACTTTTAGGGAAATGTTTTGTTTCTAATTATGATGTCTAGATTTCCTCTTTGCGTTACTGACATACGCTTTCTTACTTAAATTCAATTTAAAAAGTAATTTCAGAACAAATATTATTCACTATCAACTTGCATTACTTAAAGTTTTGAATAGTTTTTGTACTACCATATCAACTGGTTGAGATATAATAGAGATCAACAATGAGTATTCAAAATATGAGTAGAATCGAATTATACTCATAATTTCTGCTACTTATACGCATTCATAATCATTTTAATATCATACTCAGACTGCTCATATTGAAAGTTTGAAGTTCTCATCGTACTTATACTTAACAATACGCATGATGTTGTTGATTTCGACTATCCTTTACTTAACATTTACAAGAATTACTAAATAAGTATGATTCGCGTACGAATTCTACACTACTCACTAGAAAGTTGTGGTGTTGTGATGTTGTTGATTTCGACTATCCTTTACTTAACATTTACAAGAATTACTAAATAAGTATGATTCGCGTACGAATTCTACACTACTCACTAGAAAGTTGTGGGTTTGCTCTGCTTGCTGCTCTGTCTGTTTTGCTTATGTATCTTTTTTTCTTATTTTCTAAATGCAACAACCACTAAGACTGTAAATTTTGATGAATGGTTCAAATCACTCGAATCATTTATGAGTATTATAAGTATTTTTCTAAATTTTATGAATCTGAATGAGAAGGCGTATGCATCAAAAATATTTCGAATGTTATGAGCTTGATATGTCAACGTTGTACTCATACTCATTGCAACCTGTAATTATAAATCAACGTTGCAGTGAGTACGAATGAATCAGATAAGTTGAATTTCAATACTGTTGACTCATTTATATTCAAAATTTCATGAGTACTTATGAGTAGCGAAAAAACGATTCATTGCTGATCTCTGAAATATAACAATTGATTTTGTCCGCTTCATTTGAAAACATGCTAAATTAGACTATAATCCTGTTCGTTGCCCTAGATGAATTCAAGTGTGCCACGAATAAGTTTGTATGCGTATTCAAATGATGCTTTACCATACCGGTCTCATATATATTTGATTTTTTATTTATTAGCAAAGAGCTTTCACAAAGCATATCCATTTCTATCGATTTTTTTCTTTGTCTAGTTTTAGTGTTTTTTCACTGTATAGGACCTAGAACGATGGTGAGATAATGTGCCTCAACATGCAATACCCTCTATGGTTTGGGTTGCTGTATTTGGTGTAGTTGTGAGAAATCTTACTCAAATAATCACACTCTTTCTATGCTTGACATAACACTCTTTTCTATAAAAGCTGTCACGTGGTAAAACATAAATTCAATATTTAGAATTAGACAAACAATACAAGTCTTAATCGTACCTTCCTTTTCGAACTCAAAATGAATTCTTTAAATTTATGGAAAAATCTGTTAATGGAAGACAGAAAAAATTTGTGTAATGCAATAGACAATGGACTAACGGAAATATTTTAACTCCCCTAAGGGTTATTATTACAACTTGCCGTTAACTAAAAGGGGGATTTTAACCGCCATATAAATTGTTTTTCATTGTATAAGTGGACAATAAAGTAGAAGTGAGCGTTAAGCTAAATGGAGGATCATCCAACCGGTAACTATTAAAATTTAAGTTTATGTAAGAACTTGCCATATTATATATTATTTTCAATAATGGCAACTTCAAATATAAACAAAATAAGCAAATACAACAAAAAAACGAAGAACGTCGTTGCCACTGCGTTTAAAAAAAACTTGTTTAATTGAGCGGTGTTATCGACATTGCTTCGGCATTACTATATTTTTGAAAAAGTTAACTTTATTTTACCATTAAGTTTTAATAATGAAAACAAATTAAAGATGACTTTAAAGTTCACCAGCTAATGTTACCTTTAACTAAACTCAACTTTAACGGAAAGTAGTAACAATGGCCTTAAATTTTTTAAATAAACTGATTCTTTGGGTGCAAATTGCTGAGAATTGATACGTTGTTCTGCTGAAATATGATTCTTTCTGTGGAGATTTGTGATAAATATGACACGGAACTAAATAAATATTTGCTAAAAGTACATGAAAAGATAAACAAAAGGAACCTAATCGATTAAAACAATATTTTTCCATTTAAGTAATATTTATAATATTTGGAAAATATAAATGACCTTATAAATGTGGGACGGAATATATAACATTAATTTCTTGATATATTTCACTAAATTTATTGGGAATATGTTTGTAATACAAACGTATGACATAAAGGAACCAAACTCGAGACTCATAAAATCTTTATTCATTATATTTACTTATTTTCTTTATTCATAAAATCTTCACGTTATTAAAATAAATTTAATGGTGTTAGTAGTTTTTAAGGAGGATAATATTTCGAGGTTATGGATTTTTCCAATTTTCATAACATCCCGAAAATTATAAAATAAAAAATATATTTTATTTAATAACAAATATTTCGAGGGATATTTGTATTTGATATGTACTGGTTCACTCATACCATACCATTGGTATTCAAAGTAGTTCGTTTTGAAATGTAAGAATTTATACAGAAATGTTTCCTTTCTGTGTTACATTTTGACTTATAAGTGTGTTCATGTTCTTAAAATTCAAGATGTTTGCAAATACGAACGAACGAAAAACTATTTATTAACTGTTGTAAACATATATATACATACATACACATTTACATATAAAAAACAATCCAATGCACGGAATCAAGGGAAAGATTCTCTTATTTCCCTTAAATAAAAAGAATATTTTATATTGTATCTAACAATTAGATAGGATTAGGTTAGGTTAGAGGACGTGTACTTGTCAATTAAGACAAGTACAGTACCCGGAGGTCGAATTGACACATTGTACAACGTCCTTAAAAAGGAAGGATAATAGAGGGAATAGGATAAAAAGGAGAGGTTGTAGGAAAGGGAGAATGGGAAGCGGAGGGATCACACAGACCAGACACAACAAAAAAAAGAGAGAGAGCGACTACCCTGATGAAGCCCTAGCGCCTCTCAACCAGTCTAAGCCACTAATGAATCTGTGGAGAGCCTTGATGTCGGCTCTCGACACAGAGTTCAAACTCTCAAAGGAGGCCCTGTCTCAACCTCACCCTACCAAGGGCTGGGCAGTTACAGAGGAGGTGTTCGATAGTCTCCAACTCCTCCTCATCGCAACATGCTCTGCAATAGTCCGGCTGGGATCTGTTCCAGATCCCCGTCAGCAACCTAATCTCGCAGTGCCCCGTGATAAAACCGACAACCAACCTTAAGCTGGCCTTATCCAAGCCGACCAGTCAACCTGTTCTCTTACTGTCCACAGCAGGCCATATACATCTAGAAACAAAACAACCCGATTCTTTCCCCCAACGTCTCTGCTCTTCCTCCCCGACCATGAGATCGTAGAGGTGGCAGACCGAGGGGTCAGAACCAACTAATAAATCGCTCCCAAAAAGCGAACTTAACCTAGCGAGGGCATCCGCTGTCTCATTGCCCAGTATTCCGCTACGACCCGGAATACTATATAATAATAGATAGGATTAGAATTGACAATTTATTATTTTTTCCTTTTCTTTAATTTTATGAAAAGAAATCACTAATGTTGAGTTTAACACTCTATTTCTCGAGATTGTACAATTTCATTATTTCATTCATATTCAATCGGTTAGTGCTTACTTAGGGCCACTAAAGCTAAAGCGAACTTTAAAGTCACCTTTAAACTATTTTCGTTATTATAACCTAATGATAAAATAAAGTTAACTGTATTCAAAAATATGGCATTGCCGGAGCAATGTCCATAACATTGCTCAATTAAACAAGTATTTTTTAAACGCATTGGCAACGACGGGCCTCTTTTTTTGTTGTATTTGTTCACTTTGTTTATATTTGAAGTTGCCATATTGAAAATAATATATATGTACATACGGCAAGTTCAAACATAAATTTTACTTTAAAAGTTACCGGCAGGATGATCCTCCCTTTAGCTTAACGCTCACTTCTACCTTATTGTCCACTTATAATAATGAAAAACAATTTATCTGCCCATTAAAATCCTCTCTTTAGTTAACTGCAGGTTGTAATTTTATATAAATTTTAATTATCCTCTCGAATGTAAAACGTGGGTACGTTTCTGAACAAGGTTATAATAATTACAAGTAAATAAAAATTGTAAGAAACTTTTTTAACAAATGTCTTGTACAGTGAATATATTTTTCATTGTATTTTCATGGTATTGTTTGCTTAAAATAATTATAAAAACAAAATTGGACTATTTTCCTATTTAAATTACTCTATGTAGTGTACATGTTATTGGTAAAGTTAGCAAATTCTAGTAAAATTCTGTTAAAAAATTGCGACTAGATATCTAATCTAATCAATATTGAAAAATTAAGAAGTTTATACATTAAAGTCACCGTAGTCTAGTAGGTAGTGTGTTGGCTTATTAGACGTGAGGCCACGGTTTAAACCCCCAGGTCAGACATCAAAACGAAAATATGAAAAAAATATTTCTTCGGCGACTTCCTCTCCAAAAATCTGTCGTTCGGAGTCGACTTTAAACTGTAGGTCCCGCCACTCAAGTATAAAATTAATACACACAACATACGTGGTGTGAGAAACTAGGTCCATAATCCTGGCTGATAGATTGTAATGACCAATTATGTATGTATGTTATATTACATTAAACGACAACCACTTAACGACATCAAAATCTATAAATTTCTCATCGTTCGAAAAATGGAAACTGAAATATCTTTTACGGAATATCAGAACTTGTGATCCCATGCAATCAATAGGAGAGTTAATTTGATTTGCAGCAAACTGGAATCAGTTTGAAAATATTAAAAACACCATCATATTTATATTGTTACGAAAAAGGAAAAATCTAGATAATGGTGTTTTGCTTTTACATCGTTTAACATTAAAATTATAAGCAAAAGCTGCAAAAACAAAAACAATGAACTTGTTTACATGATAAACAAGTAAACAAAAATATACCAGCAAAATACCAGCATAAAAAATGATAATAAGTAAACAAAAATACAACAACAAACACTACAAGATTAAACGTAAACAACAATAATGAAACAACGACCTTGACGTTTATAGAGATCTCGAGAAGGCTAAGCCACGAACATTAGCCTTCAAGAACATTCATCAGATTGTTTACGTTGCCATATAAAAGGCAAGGCAACGCAGGCAACTGAGTTAGTACAAGTTCAATCAGCCTTGTGTGAAGATGCGGATTTCCGTTACATCTGTCGAACAATTGACTAGCAATTGTTATGGTTTACACAAAAGAGTGCAAAGAGAAATAACAAATAAAGCAATTGTTGTTGTTTACATCAAGTTGTGAACAATGGCACACAGAATTGTGCGAACAATAAAGAATTTATTTAAAACTCAACACAAATTTATTTTTATTTTATTTGCAATATACGTGCTTATATTTTAAACGTTTCTGAAAGTTAAAAATGTAACAATATTTATAAATATAAATGAAATACCATATACAGCATTCTGATTCGTTAAATCTCGATAAATTAAAAAGAAATAGAAAGTTTTTTAGTCCCTTCCAGGTTTTAATGGCTATAACAAATCGTCTGCCGCACCTTTATAATTATTTCTTTGTCTTGTTTTAGTTTCGAGTTAAGCAAGTAATTGCTCTACTATAGCATGATATTGGATGATAGGCTTATCATCTATTGGCTCATATAGGTAATGCCATTTGTGATCATCTATTGGGTGAACACTTGCAAAACTTTAGCTGATTGAGACCAACTCTTTTTTAAAACAGTGACGCAGCCTCAGTTTACTATGACGTTTGTTGTTAATTTTACCATCCTTTGGGGTCATTGATTTTACAAGCATATTAAATGACATTGCAAAATACAGATTTGAAAATGTGCCTTGGCTAAGATAGAAGTTCTTAATGACAGCTTGTTTAGCTCGAAGTGTAAATAAGAAAATGTGAACACTGTGTATACATTTTTACAAGGAAAAACTAAACATTCGATTTATTGTACTTGAGTTGAATAACTTTATAATACTCATAAATGATTCGATTGATTCGAATCATTCATCAAAATTTACAGTCTTAGCTGTTGTTGCATTTACAAAAAAAAAAGAAAAAGACAAAGACACAACCTTCTACTGAAGTTCGTACGGGAATCATACTTATTTTGTGCTTCTTCTTAATGTTGAGTCATGGAGATCCGAAATCAAAATTATCATGCGTATTGTTAAGTATGAGTACGATGAGCACTTCAAACTTTGAATATGATTAGTATGAGTATGATATTAAAATAAGTATGAATGCGTATAAGCATCAGAAATTATGAATACGATTCGAATCTACTCACCTTTTTGAATACTCATTGCTGATCTCTGATATGAACATACCTGTATTGAATATATTTATTATTTTTGTATATTATATATGATATTTTATAATATAATTGTTTATTAAACATAAAATTTTTGCAATTCGCTTCCAAGTCCAAACATTTAACAGTCTGTCTGAAAATAGTCTATTTTATATATGATAACACATTGCATATAATAACAGGAAAATAGTATGACTTTCGAACATTAATTTCAATCCATCAGATTTTATTTAAATGTTTTAAATAACGCTTTTAGTTAGATTTATCTTATTTCCCATAATCTTTTCTAAATAATCAAAATTTAACACTCGTATGTTATTTGATATGCTGATATGCGCGTCAAAGTTCAAACACTTGTACAGAGGATTTAGTACGATTGATGAACACGCGTACAAAGACGAATGCTAATGAATAACTGATTTACATTTCTTTACATGTTCAACTGAATATGGGTTATTCCATAAGACCAATCACAGTTTTTCTAACAAGCAAATTAGACATGTTTGAAACCAAATAATCCCTTATATGGGGTATTGAAACCCAGGCAATTGTTAATTTCAGAAAAGTTAGTTAAAAATGTTACAGGTTGTTAAAACTATATTTTAATAATAATAATAAGAAATGTTGCACAAATTCTACTTTTGACATTTTCACAGTTAAAAAAGGATTAGATTGTCTTTTATTTTTATTTTTCAATTCAATACACGTAAATTTTTAATTTCTATCTTCAAATCATTGACATAATTATTTGTTACTGTCAGAGATCAGCAATGAATCGTTTTTTCGCTACTCATAAGTACTCATGAAATTTTGAGTACGAGTGAGTCAACATTTATGAAATTCAACTTCTCTGATTCATTCGTATTAACTACAACGTTGATCTATAAGTACAGGTTGCAATGAGTATGAGTACAACGTTGATATCATAAATTTAGAAAAATACTTATAATACTCATAAATGATTCGAGTGATTCGAATCACTTATTTTGTGATTCTTGTAAATGTTGAGTAAAGGAGAGTCGATATCAACAACATCATGCATATTATTAAGTATGAGTACTTCTAACTTTGAATATGAGAAGTATGAGTATGATAAAAAAATAAGTATGAATGCGTATAAGTATCAGAAATTATGAGTATTATTCGAATCTACTCATCTTTTGGAATACACATTGCTGATCTCTGGTTACTAGATGACGACACCATTCTACGTTGCAAAACTGAAAAGTAATCTGCCTCTAATAACAATTAATATTTGTGTCAATTGGAAGATGCTCATATACATCTGTAAAACCATATGATTAGATTAAATCTTCCATTTAATTTCTAAACAGCGTATATTTTTGCAAGAAATGGTGGCGCATAAAGCTATCCGTATTGTAATTATTTAAAGATTCCTCACTCTTGAAATTCCTAAGCATTACCACATTTTTATTTCACTTTTACTTGACGTTTTCATACACAATGCTAAAGTAGAAGTGAGAGTTAATCTAAAGAGAAGATCATCTTAATTGTAACTTTTAAAGTTAAGTTACAGTTATTTTCAATATGGCAAGGTCAAAATTAACAAAATGAGCAAATACAACAAAAAAAAGAAGTCTGTCGTTGCCACTGCGTTTCGAAAAATCTTGTTTAATTTGGCAAAAGTTATTGATATTGCTCCTACACTGCCATATTTTTACAAAAGTGAACTTTATTTTATCTGTAAAAAAGTTAAAAGCGAATTTATAATTAACTTTGGCTAAAGATACCTTTTACTAAATAAACCCTAGGCCTAAAGGGAGGATTTTAACGGGCAGATAAATTGTTTTTCATTATTAAAAGTGGACGATAAAATAGAAGTGAGCGTTAAGCTAAAGCGAGGATTATCCTAAGTTTAACTTTTAAAGTTAAGTTTATGTTACAACTTGCCATATTATATATTATTTTCAATACGGCAACCTCAAATATAAACAAAATGAGGAAACACCACAACAAAAAAAGAGGCCCTACGTTGCCACTTGTTTAATTGAGCAGTTTTATCGATATTGCTCCGGCACTGCCATATTTTTGAAAGAGTTAACTTTATTTTATCATTAGGTTATAATAATGAAAAGAAGTTAAAGGTGACTTTAAAGTTCACTTTAGCTAAAGTTACCTTTAACTAAACCCAACTTTAACGGCATGTTGTAATAATGGCCCTTAGTCTGCTAAGTTTGCTAAATTGCCTAAGTAGAAATTGCGGACTTAATTTTCGTCACAGACAATGGTTTTAATGTATTGACTTCTAGTAATTGAAATAAAATTTATAATTTGTTTTATGACATAATGTATATCACTGAAATTCGTATATATTTTAATTTGTTTATACATAATATGAAACTCTCCTTATAATCACCATTCAAACTTATTGTATGTTTGTTATTGTTTCGTTAGAGTGTAAACATATGTTTATTTGCATTTACTCCCCGCAATCGTGTGGCTAAGCACAATTCAATAGCTATTGCAAGCATCACTTGTTAAACTCTAAACGGAAGTTTATTTCCTGATAGTTTTCTAACTATTGCCAGACCATAGTACATAATAAAAATAAACTTGTGATTAGTTTTAAATCAATTCTTTATTGCTCGCACAATTCCGTGTGCCTCCTTTGCAAAATGATTTACACAACAACAATTTATTTTAATTGTTATTCTTTCTTTTACACTCGTTCGTTAGATCTTCAGACAGAGGTCTTCAAACCACGATTCTCATCACACGCAACGCGTCTTCACACAAGACTGACTGTATTCTTTCTCCTCTCGTTGCTCGCTTTGTCTTACCTTTTATACCGCTGGGTAAATATGCCGATGAATACTCTCGGAGGAGAATGACTGCCTTAGCGAAATATGTATCTAAAAATGTAAACAAATTGTTTTCATTATTGTTGTTTGCGTATCTTGTTTACATCTGTCCTTGCAGTGTTGTTGTTATATTATTGTTTATTCTTTGATCAAGTCCATTGTTTTTGTTGCAACATTTTTACTTATTCGTTGATCATGTAAACAAGTCCATTGTTTTGTTTTTGGAGCTTTTGTTTATCATTTTTATAACACCAATTCTACTTTCGTAACAATATTTTCTAATATATGGAATAGAAACAGTGTAACATCGTTTAACATTAAAATGAGCAAAAGCTACACACACAAATACAACGAACTTGTTTACAAGCAAACCAACAACATCAGTATGAAAGAAAAGGGGATAGACAAGTAAGCGAGAACGCAACAACAAGCAATACGCAAACAACAATGAAGTCGCGAAAGAATTCTCGAGAAGGCGAAACCACGAACGTTCGACTTCAAGAACCTTCATC
The DNA here is from genome assembly GCA_930367235.1 of Sarcophaga rosellei. Classification (NCBI taxonomy): domain Eukaryota; kingdom Metazoa; phylum Arthropoda; class Insecta; order Diptera; family Sarcophagidae; genus Sarcophaga; species Sarcophaga rosellei. Next base: position 25,924,423 of record OV884020.1, on the reverse strand, counting down.
AGATTGTTTACGTGGACATATAAAAAGGCAAGACAAAGCAGTCAACGAATAATAAGAATTCAATCAGTCTCATGTGAAGACGGGTTGCGTGTGAAGAGAACAGTCGTGGTTTGAAGATCGCCGTTGTAAAGATATGCGTTGTAAGCAAAGAAGAATAGCAAACAAGCAATTATTGTTTTAGACGTCAAGTTGTATACAGTAGGACACAAAAGTACTGCGAACATTAAAGAATTTAGTTGACCTTAAATACCAATTTATTTTTATTTTGTTTGTAATCAACGAACTCATATTTCAAACGTTTTTAAAACTGTAAAAACGTAACAATATTATATCACAACATTATATCGTGACATATCATATATCGCAGATGAACCAACCAAAATTTCATAGTATTCGACTGGTTTATGGGCTTTATATTCCACCGATGGGTCGATATTTCATTACTTTTGTATTTGTATTGTTAACATCAAAAAAATGTTTTCTCTCTGAACGCAGACACTTATTCGATACGAAAGCGATATTATAAAGCACTACCATAATTTGTAATATCTTCAAGTGAAAATGGTTACAGGGAATTCATACAAATTTTACAAAATCAATCATAGAAGAAGCGTTTAGAACTACAAGATGTTGATAGTTATTGCTGTTGTTATTGTACAATTGTTTTTGTTGCTATTTATTTAAACTTTCGTGCATTTAATGGTTGAGTGAGAAGGTGGTTAATGCCATAAACAGACGTAATATTGACTACTAATTGGTTTAGCCTTAAAATGCATTCACAAACTAAAACCAAACAAAAAAGAAACGAACGAACGAACAAATAAACACAAATAACCGTTAAGAATAGGGGACAAAGTACGTTCATTTGTCTCCATTTGTAGTTAAACTAATTTTAGTTTAATTATAACAATACGTTCATACACTCACACGCTTATATACGTACATACATACATAGATTTTATTCCGTTTAATGCAGTAACGATGTGATCAATTGATTGAATGTTTATTTAATCAAAACAAAAAATAAAGAAACTTGAAAGTAACCGTAACGTGTAAATTTGCGAAATTATTGGGAAAGTCCTTCTTTTTTTGGGTTTTTAAACCTTTTCTGTTTTGTGAAAACCGAAAAATAACAAGATTTGCTCGACTGCAAAAGGAACGTTGCTCGCCAAAATTGCTCAAGAAACTAAATGTGAAGCTTCCAAAAAGTTAAAATGTTTACTGCACGTTTTTAAACAAAAATTCGTATTCCCTACTACTGTTGTTGTTGTTATTTTTCATTCTTTTTTTTCAGTTTTTATTTCATCGGCTTTTATTTTCAGCAAACATTTGCCATCATCCTTTTCGATTATGGTTATTCACGCAGTTCAGTGTTTGATAGAAACAGCAGCAGCCAAAATAATGACTTTTTTTTTGGATAGTACTCGTAGTTGTTGTTTTTCAGTATTTTTCCTTCGATCTTAAAGTATGGTTGGGTATAATATGGTTTGCGTTGGTTTGGTTCGTATTCGGTTTTTCTGTTTAATAATAAAAATGCGCAATTTTCATGGGAGACTTAATAGAAAAAGAGAGTATATTTTGTTGTTTTCATCGTCGTCGTCGTTGTTGTTGTTGTTGCTGTTTTCATTTGTATAAATGTTTACGGAAGGCACTGCTGCACACGAGTGCATTTTAATTGATTTTTTGCCATTCACTTCACACACATGTGTGCACGTGTACATACAAGTATGTTAAGCATCATTATAAGCAGTATCATAAAACCGCCACCACCCCCAGTATGTCTATCGTCATTATCATTATTACTTTCAAAATTTAACTACATACATGTGTATGTGGGTATGTGTGTATGTATGTATGTTGTAGGCATTTGTAAGCGTATGTAATTGGGAAAAAAAATAAATTCGGAGACATACATCATAAAACGTCAGTCATAATGAGAGCGTTATTATTTAGCCATGCATGTCAAAGCCTGAGTGTTGTTAGTCGCTCATTCGTATCAAGGCGTATGAGTAACATTTTTGAGTATATTTCAACGAGTATACGGTATGTAGTACATTTGAGTGAAACTAATTTTGAGTAGAAGAGAAATCAATGCACCGGTCTGGTCTTACTGTTTTAATGCTAATGAACACTTTGTTGGTTTTTGATGTATCACTGTAAGTTTTCAGGTCATCTGTGTTTTAGGTTTAGGAATTATTTGTTGACTTTACTGTAAATTTTCTGACAAATCTGTCTGTAAACTGATATGTTGAATTATTTGTTTATATGTACATATGTACGTTGCTGGTATTACTTTAGGGACAAATTTGATTTGAATTTCAAATCGAATGAGAAAATATAATTACAGAGGGTATTTTATTTAGTGATTTTCAATTAAATGTTTAATTAATTATTAAACTTTGAAATACATTCAGAATTCATTTAAATATAAAAAGTTATTATATTAATTTAACTGTAGATCGAGCGTTAAAAAACTTCATAATCCTAGCTTATGTATCACTTTTGATACATACTTGTAGTACATACATGGAATTTTCGCAATTATTGATAGGTTATGTTAAAAGATTTTAATATTTTTATTTATTTTAATTCTTTTTAATAAAAATATTTTACATTATTACATTTTATTATCACTTTTATGAAATTTAAGCCAAAATTTTTGTCATGATGTACATTGAAGCTTGGGTTTTTACGTAAAAATCAAACACAGCTTGGTTTCATTTTTTTTTCTAAATGATAATAATTTGACATCTAGCACCCTTGCTTTGTGACTATTTATAAGTTTCCAAATGTTTCGATGGGGCAGCTTATTGTCACTCGCATCAGTAACACTCTCAATTGAGGGCTGGCTGAAACCTGATGGTACACACCGTTGTTATATTTCGTTGTCAACGTCATGTGAGGTAAACAAGTTTCCCGTTGCTATAGAAAATCGATTATGCTCTCTCTTTGACTCCTCTCTGGTTCCCCAGATACAGGCTTCCCCAAATACGGGTGTAAGTAGTTGCTAATCTACATACATACATAATTGCCATTACAACCCTTCAGTCAGGATTACGGCCTAGATCCTCAGACCACTCATATTGTGTGCGTTAATTTTATACGTGAGTGGCGGGACCTACAGTTTAACGTAGACTACTAACGACAAATTTTTGAGAAACTTTTTCATGGCAGGTTTATTTACTCTCAAAGTTTTTGCCAGAAATTTGCTGAGAGGAAGTCGCCGAAGAAATATTATTTTTTTTATATTCCGTTTTGATGTCTGACCAGGGATACGAACCCGGCCTTTACGTCTAATAAGCCAACTCACTACCTACTAGACTACGGCGACTACTAGATACTAATCTACAGAAACAAAATTATTCGGATTTTAAAGGTTGAAAAAGTTTCAGCTCAGGCGTAATAGGTGTAAATTTATCATCATTTCCGAGTGGCACATTATCAAAGCGAATGATTCTGTTATTGCATATGCATGTAGTTAACCGGAATATTGTCAGTGTGTAATATCTATGACGTAAAACATAGGACGAAACATTTTTTTCTAATGTTTGTCTGTCACGTGAGATAAATGTGAGAAGAGCAGTAAGAAAGACTCTGCAACATTTCAAAAAAACAGCCGCTAGCAATCTGCGTGAAAACTGGTAATACCTTCTCTTCCCAAACTACTAAAGGCATATACATAGTTCTCTGTTAAAAGTAGTACCATCTTTGGCGATAAACCATGCTATTGTCATATTTGTTGCTGCCAATACTTTCTTCAGTCCTTTAAATGATGAGAAATATGACAATATTTCTTCGGCGACTTCCTCTCAGCAGATTTTTGGCAAAAAGCTTCTCAAAAACCTGTCGTTCGGAGTCTACTTTAAACTGTAGGTCCCGCATCTCATGTATAAAATTAACGCACACAACATGAGTGGTGTGAGAAGCTAGGACGTTGTACAATGAGTCAATTCGACCTCCGGGTACTGTACTTGTCACAGTTGACAAAGTACACGTCCTCTAAACTAACCTAACCTTACCTGTGCTGTAAATTTGAAATGTCTGACCTGAGGTTTGAACCTTGGTCTGACGTCTAATAATTTAACACGCTTCATACTAGACTACGACTATTTCAATCAATCTCAAGAATATGACCAGAACAGAATATTCAACTTTTTCACTTTCATCCAACACTTAACTTTCAATTCCTTCTCAAATACCATAAATACTGTATTATTTGCGATAAAACTTCACAAAATCTTTTGAAAACTTATAAAATTTTAAACAGAACACCAAAGAATCCCTAGGAAAGTCGTATGTATCAAACATGATACATAAGCCAGAATTATGAGTTCTTTGAATTCCTGTTTAAAATTTTCTATTTTTATTTGGTTAAAAAAATGGCGATAACAATACTAACGAATTAAAAAAATATCAGACATCCACTTTTTTCTGAATAAAAGTTATACAGTCTCAAAAATTGAAATGTATTATTTTTGATATAAAGCTCGGTCTACGGTTAAATACGTTTTCTTTCTTTTAGGTAAAAATGAGTTTTTAATCAAAAGGTCAGAAAAATGAAAAATTTTAATTAAAGACCAATATTGAGTTTGTATATGTTATATAATTTAACCCATAAATAACTTACAATATGGGTGCCCTGGTAGTCTAGTGGGTAGTGTGCTAGACTATTAGTGTGAGGGTCGTGGGTTCGATTCCCACCAGAGACTCTGGTCTGTGACACTACACCGAGCATATGGTCAAGTTACTCCGCTCGTATAAAATTAGAATATAATTTATAATTGTATTGTAATTAATAAATAAATAAATAAAATAAATAATAATAACTTACAATATATAAGTAAACATGTAATAAATTAAAAAATAAAGTTAAACTTTACATCCAATTTTATTTTTGTTTCCTTTCAATTACCTTTTAAAAATAGTTCTAAAGCATAAGGAAATAAAATAAGAGTTTGAGTTGCCTTTCTGTTGGCAATTTAAAAGTTTATAATTCAATAAAATATCAAAATTAGAAATAATTAAATATTATTTATCAAAACTACATGTGTTTCATGTACATAAATATCCTAATTTAGACAAAAATTTCAAAAGGTCACTTAATTATTTGCCATAGTAAATAAGTTTCGAAAATTATTTATTATTATTAGACTATTTAATTTTGCTGTATCTTCTATTAATGCGATGTAAAGTAAGACCCCGCTTAACGCGGGGAATGCGTTCAAATATGTTCCAGCGCTAAACGAAACAGCGTTAAACGAGTTAACTAAGAAATCAACAGTAACGCAGGAAAGATGCGTTCGTACTGTGATTGTGACTTCGGAAAATACAGTTGGAATCTTTATTCTGGACAGACTAAAAATAGAACGTTGAAAAAGATACATAGTATACAGCGTCGCTAAATAGTGCACCGCTCTTGGTTGGTGCATGGCCGTTACATTTGCACACATATGTATACAATAAGCATCAATACAGTGTGCGATTTAGGGGAATCCCAATACTACAGCATAATACTGAGACAGCGTTAAGCGGAGCAGTGTTATCGGGGCGTTACTGTTATGTAAAGTTTTTTGAACCATTTTCCACAGTTCGTTTTTAAATGGTTCTGGATATTAAAGAAGGGACATACAGACCTTGCGAACACATACATACTTAGTATTTCTTATTAAACGAATTGGTCTTCTCATGTCATTAAAAATTTTTTTGCTGAATATTTATTTAGGGTCATAATCAGAGATCAGCAACGAATTGTTTCTTTGCTACTCATAAGTACTCATGAAATTTTGAGTATGAGTGAGTTAACAGTATTGAAATTCAACTACTCTGAGTCACTCGTATTCACTACAACATTGATTTATAAGTAGAGGTTGCAATGAGTATGAGTACAACGTTGACATCAAACTCATACCATTCGTTATGTTTGATTCATAAGCCTACTCATTCAGATTCATAAATTTAGAAAAATACATATAATACTCATAAATGGTTTGAGTAATTCGAATCATTCATCAAAGAAAGACAAAGCAAAGCAAACATACAACCTGCTAGTCAGTATTGTAGTGTTCGTACGCGTATCATGCTTATTTTGTGATTCTTGTAAATGTTGAGTAAAGAAGAGTAGAAATTAACAACATCATATGTATTGTTAAGAAGGAGTACGATGAGTACTTCAAAATTTGAATGTGAGTAATATGAGTATGATATTAAAATAAGTATGAATATGACGTATAAGTATCAGAAATTATGAGTATGATTCGAGTCCACTCATCTTTTTGAATACTCATTGCTGATCTTTGGTCATAATCGTACAGGAATACATGACGAGGGTAAAATAGTGAAACCTCCCATAAATGGATGAATTTCCTGGCCCCATGACTTTAATGGCAATTTTCGTCCAAAATAACCTCTGTCAGACCGACTCTCTCTTGGATGTCTGGAAGCTAACAGTTTCTTCTTATATACCTCCCAACAAAAATCGGAAAAAAAAAATTAAAATATTGTTACGAAAATGGAAACGGCGTAACATCGTTTAACATTAAAATGATAAACAAAACAAAATCCATGTGTATTAAAGAAAAGGGGATAGACAAGTAAGCGAGAACGCAACAACAAGCAACGTTAACTAAATAAACAAACATCAATGAAACCGCGATAGAATTCTCGAGAAAGCGAAACCACGATAGTTCGACTGGGCATATAAAGGGTCCGCCATCTAACGTTTTTTTTCAACTAGTGCTTATTTCGTGAATGGTAACATGTCTGATTTGACAGATAATTAGTTTTATCCTTCCGCTGAACGAATATGGTTGTGTACACACTTGAACAACGCTGGGAAATATTGCGACATTACTTTGAAAAGAAGATGCCGATTTTGGCAAAAAAAAACATCTATTCAGATGAAGCTCATTTTGAACTTGGGGGGTATACAAACAAGCAAAATTGTTGCATTTGGGGCACAGAAAATCCGCACGCAATACATTGAAAAGCCGACGCACCCAAAACGAATCACTGTTTGGTGCGGATTTTGGTCCAGAGGTATAATTGGGCCATTTTTCTTCGAAAATAAGCAAGGAATGGCCATTACAGTTAATGACGATTATTATCGAGCCATGTTGAACGAATTTTTGTTCAAAAAAATTGAAGAGGAGGATATTGGCAACATTTGGTTTCAAGAGGACGGCGCTGCGTGCCACACAGCCGAAGCTACACTCGATGTTTTGCGTCCTGTTTTTGAAGATCGCATTATCAGCCGCAGAGCTGATGTCGTTTGGCCACCTCGGAGCTGCGATTTGACACCGTTGGACGATTATTTGGGGGGTGTCGTCAAAGATAAGTGTTACGCCGACAAGCCAGAGACAATTGGCGCTTTAAAGGACAATATTCGTGAAGCCATTAGTGAAGTACAGCTGCACACAATCGATAATGTGCTTAAAAATTGGACCGATCTTGTAGGCTACTGCATGGCCAGCCGAGGCAGCCATTTGAATGAAATTATTTTCCATTATTAACCGGAAGAATTGTACTTTCAAATAAAAAAAGAAATTTGAGAAAATATTCCGTAGTTTTTTTAAAGCATTTTCAAAAAAAAAAGTTATTTGGCGGACTCTTTAGGTTAAGGTTCGTATACTTATTGTAAATTCCGAAAAGAAAGATTCAATAAATTTTGTATTAAAAAAAAAATTTTCTTCAACATTTTCTTAAAATATCCGAATTAATATTAATTGATGATATGATTTTTTTTAATAACAGACTTTAGTTTAGAAGATAATTACTAAGTTGATATTGAAAAACTAAAACTAATTTCATTTTGTAAGTAACATGACCATGACATTCACGACCGATCGACGTGATGTTCTATTGACCGTGTTATCATTATCCATTAATCAGTGATTAAAATAATTTATGATAATACGTTTCGTTTTGTTTCGTTGCGTTTGTTTTTTTGGTATAAAAATGATCGTACCCTGAATTTATTTGTTTAAAAGTAAAATATAAATAAAACAGAATACAACAACAATAATTAGAATTTTGTTAAAATATTTAAATATTCAAATACAAAGAAATCAAAAAATTATGATTTCATTGAAATCTTTTCTAATTTTAATTTATTTCCTGATGATCTTTAGCCAACAAACTATGGCTCAATTTGGTGGTATGGGCTATTACCCTTATGGATACAACGGTTTAAGTGGAACTTTTGGCAGAGGAAGTGGCATGTTTCCTGGTGGCGGAGGTGGAGGCTATCCATCATATGGAGGATCATCATATTATCCCCAGTATCCAATGTATGGAAATTATTTGTGCTATCAAAGCATTTACTGTGGCGGAATGTATCCTAGTTACGGAGGTTATCCGTACTACGGAAATAGTTTAAGTAAGTTAATATGGCCACCTTGTATTTAAGTGTCGTTTGAACAAAAATTTAGTGTTTTGGACATGTTTCTTTCTTTAGATACCGCATTTGCCAGCAGCAGTAGTAGTAGCAGTCGATTTTATACATCTTATGCCACAAGCAGGGGAGGAGGCTTCTTTGGTTGATTTATACTCATAAATATGGTTATTGTTACTTTGTTTTCACTTCTATTTAAAATAAAATCTGTGTTCATTTTCAAGTTATAATTACATTGCATTCGGCTCGCGAATCTTTAGAATGTTATTTAGCATAAAAACATTTTGCATTTATTAAAACTCTTTTTTCATTATATCATACAAAAATTATTTCATTTATTTAACTTTAACAAAAAAATGGTAACTATTTAAATTCAATCCTTTAAATACTGGATATTCTTTCAAGTAACCAATTTCTAATAACATACTATGGAGTCACACATACATAACATAATTGGCCATTACAACCCTGCAGTCAGGATTACGACCTAGCTTCTCAACACCACTCATGTTTTGTGTGTTAATTTTATACTACACTCTGAACGACAGATTTTTTGAGAAACTTTTCATGGCAATTTTTTTATTTACTCTCAGAGTTTTTGCCAGAAATCTGCTGAGAGGAAGGCGCGAATAAATATCTTTTTCATATTTCGTTTTGATGTCTGACTGGGGACTATATACTCAATATAATTCAATTCTAAAGGCTTTGTGGATCTAAAATGACATCTATAACAGAGATCAGCAATGAATTGTTTTTTCGATACTCATAAGCACTCATGAAAGTTTGTTTATAAGTGGTTCAACAATATTGAAATTTAACTACTCTGATTCATTCGTACTCACTACAACATTGATTTATAAGTACAGGTTGCAAGAGTATGCGTACAACGTTGACATCAAACTCATACCATTCGAAATATCTATGTTTGATTCATACGCCTACTCATTTAGATTCATAAATTTAGAAAAATACCTATAACATGTACTCATAAATGATTCGAGTGATTCGAATCATTCATGAAAATTTACAGTCTTACTTGTTGTTGTATTTACAAAAAAAGAAAACAGACGAATAAACAAAAAAGACAAAGACAACAAGCAAAGCAAACACACAACCTTCTAGTGAGTATTGTAGTGTTCGTACGCGAATCATACTTATTTTGCGATTTGTGTACATGTTGAGTTATGGAGAGTAGAAATCAACAACATCATACCTGTTGTTAAGTATGAGTACGATGAGTACTTTAAACTTTGAATATGAGTAGAGGTTCCATGATATTAAAATTAGTGTGAATGCGTATAAGCATCAGAAATTATGAGTATCTTTTTGAATACTTATAGCTGACCTCTGCTTCATACTTCATGTTAACATAATCTACTATACTTACTTAATTGTTCATTACAACTCCATAGTCAGGATTACACGACTCAAATCGAGAGTGTTTTTATGCTACTCTTTAAAGTCGACTCCGAACAATAGATTTAAAAAATTGTATTTCAATTTTAGTTTACTAACGAAGTTTTTACCAAAAGACTGCTAAGTAGAAGTTACCAAAGAAATATTTTCCATATTTTGCTTGAATCGAGATGCCTGACACAGGGTTTAAAACACGGGCCCACATCTAATAAGCCAACACACTACCTACTAGACTACGGCGACTGAATATCTTCTTTGTATTCATTGCACACCAGAGATCAGCAATTAGTATTCATAAAGATGAGTAGAATTATACTCATAATTTCTGATATTTAATATCAAGCAACCTCTACTTATATAGTTTGAAGTATTCATCATATTCATACTTAAAACAACATGTACGATGTCGTTGATTTTGACTCTACTTTACTCAACATATACAAGAATCACGTACGAACACTAAAATACTCACTAGCAAGTTGTGTGTTTGCTCTGCTGCGATTCATTTTTTATGCAGCTCACAATACCCAGACATGCAGTAGGAACTCACGTGGTAATTTAAAGACTCATTCCCAATTGAGGTCATTAATAAGCGAATGATTTTCTAATTTACTGCAAAGCTGAAAATTCCTCATCATTGTCGCTGTCATATTACTATCATGGCTGAATGTATTAAAACCATCTTCGCCAAAGTAATTATTTTATTTGATATTGTAAATGTTTGAATAGTTGTTTCGCTATTCATACATGCCGGCTAAATCTTTTTCCAACTGAATTTTAAGTTGTTGGTCATGAAGCAGAAAAATGGAAAATTTGAGCCATACGTCTTTACTACTGAGGACTTATTTCCTAGTTTATTTACGATGAATAAACGAAATTTATTGTAATATTTTTTAAAAGTTGCAATTATATTGGGCAAAAGAAATACTACTTGGATATTGTAACTGAGGACGACCTGGTGCATTGTCAATAACCAATAAAACTTTATAATTGAGAAATGTTTCCTTCATATAGGCTTCCAATTCTGGTACAAAGCAATTATTGAACTATTGTGTAAATATAACTGTTGTCAGCCAGGATTTCGGGTTAGCTGACTAAGATGCTCCGATCTCCGGATGCATTGCTACAATGTAATAATTTACTCGATCTTTATTTGTTTTTTGTCCAATTGTAATTTTTCATTATTTACAACGTAATTACGATTAAGCATTTTTCTTTTTTTTTTTTAAATGAGTACGAATGAATCAGAGTAGTTAAATTTCAATACTGTTGACTCACTCATACTCAAAATTTCATGAGTACTTATGAGTAGCTAAAAAATGATTCATTGCTGATCTCTGATCGACACCATACCTCCATCTTCAATAATTTTTGTTAGTTCCTGTGGAAGTTTTTTTGCTGCAACATCATCGGCTTACCCATTATTTGGTAGCTGAAAATTCTTTACCAACTTGGGAAGTGAAAGTTGATGGTTTTGATTGTCATAAAACACAATAGCTTTCTCCTGAATGAAATAACCGCTTACAGGAATTCTTCCTTGAAATAGTTGTTCAATCCAAATTGTAAGGGATATTTTGGTCCTTCTATCATCTTAAGAAAGACGATAATTTAGCGTAAAAATTTTTAACAGAACTGACAGATTTTTTATAAAATATTTAATAAGTTTTGAATAAAATAAGCATTTTAAATTTTCAAATATACATCTAATTTTTAATGTCTGTATAAACTTTGGTGTTAATTATAAACAATTTTATATATGTACATACTTTACTAATTATGTACTATGTTATAAAATACACAAAAATTTAATATTTAAACAATAAATACGATTTAAAAACACAATTAATTCTAAATAAATAGTGTTACATGCTTAAACAAATTACTAAGAAAAAAAACAAAAAACAATATTGGACTACATTTCATTGGACGCTTTCCAACCGTATTTTTGCTTTTTTCCTTTGTAGTATTTATCGCCTTCATAGCCATTCTTATAATAACCATTTTTATCTTCTCGTTGTGATTTTGGCGGTACACAATAGCATGTTCTTTGCTGCGAGTCCAAATATGATTTACAACCTAGCGTTAAAGTGCCAGTAAATAGCATTTTAGCCGCCGCTTTGCATCCTTTCACCATTAGCTCACTGGCAATAGATTTTTCATAACTGTCACAATACTTGTAAAGACATCGCTTAAAGTCAAGATCACAGAGTTCTTTGTCGCTATTACAAGTGTCGTAGCATATATCGTGGGCATTGCAACATGTTTCCATTTCAACTGCTGGCAAATACTCGGTACTTATGCGCAGACCCAAAGAGCCACAACCATCCGCTGTTGGTGTATATAATTTATTCTGAACTGGCCGAATGTCTGAAAATGAAAATCAAAATTTTTGAAAATTAATAAATATTGTTGGAAATGGAAATGGTGTTTTGCTTTCACATCGTTTAAATTGTAAACAAAAGCTATAAAAACTAAAACAATGAACTTGTTTCCATGATAAACAAGTAAACAAAGAGGCAACAACAACGCTGTAAGGACAAACGTAAACAAACTACACAAACAACAATAACGTAAACAACATGTTTACTTTTATTTATATTTCTAAAAGGCGAAGTCACTCTCCTTCAAGAGCATTCATCAGACTGTTTACCCAGCGATATAAAATGCAAGAAAAAGCAGGCAACGGTGTCAGTAAAAGTTCAGTCAGTCTTGTACGAAGACGCGGTATTTGAAGGAAGTAATCGTGGTTTTTTTTTTGTTTATGTATTCAGAAATATATTATATTTACATACTATAATAAACACTAGTTAACAATAACATTTTTGTATACACAATATGCCTTACAGGGCACTCTAGTTAAGCAATCGTGGTTTGAAGATCTCCGTTATAAAGATATGTCGAACAAGTTGACAAGTAGTTATTATTGCTTATGCAAAATAGTGCAAAAAGGAATAATAAACAAAGCAATTGTTGTTGTTTACAACAGGTTGTGAACAGTGGCACTCAGAATTGCGCGAACAATAAAGAATTTAATTAAAACTAAACAAAAATTAATTTTAATTTGCAATCTACGAACTCATATTTTAAACTTTTCTAAAAGGCAAAAACGTAACAATATATACGGTTAGTGCCATTATTAATTGTTTTTTGTCAAGCAGCAATTAAATATTAATTATTTTAAATTGCTATTAATTTAATTGTTCTGTTTTAAATTTCATAGTCAAACTTAACAATACGCATGATGTTATCGATTTCGACTCTCCTTTACTCAACATTTACAACAATCACGAAATAAGTGTGATTCACGTAAGAACACTACAATACTCACTAGAAGGTTGTGTGTTTACTTTGCTTGCTGTTTTTCTTCCTTTTTTTGTAAAAGCAACAACAACTAAGAATGAATCAGAGTAGTTGAAATTCAATACTGTTGACTCACTTATATTCAAAATTTCATGAATACTTATGAGTAGCGAAAAAACGATTCATTGCTGATGTCTGCTTCCTATTAACGACTATAATATTAAACTATTCCGAGCTTAGTAATAAGACCTTATGCTCGGTAAAGCGTAAAAGGCGAGAGTCTCTAGTAAGTATCGAACCAACGAATATAACATTAATAGATTAGCACAGTACACCCTAGATTACCAGTGTAGTGAATATAAACGTAATCTTGATCACAGTTTTGCCTAGAAAAGTAAAAAGTGAAATTCTCATACAAGCCAGCGAGCATTTCGTCCATAAAGGATTAGTATGAAAATATTATCTCAGAAGCTATAAAGAACAGAAGAATTCATTCAAACTTTGCTCGGGCACATATGAATTATATACCACAACAATTACGGCTAAAAGATAATGTTCGGATAGAACAGTTTGTGGATTTGGATACGGTTACAAATATTTTAAGCAATACTATACATATTGCATACGTATCAAAGATAAGCAATGAATCGTATTTTCGCTACTCAGAAGCACTCATAAAATTTTGAATATAAGTGAGTCAACAATATTGAAATTTCAGTGAAGATGAAGAAATTGGAAATGTTATAACACATATTACTACACTACATATTGGCCGTAGGCAAATGGTGAAATCGAAAATATGAACAAGTCTCTTGTCAAGCGGTTAAAAATTCCCAACGCCAATAAGGCCAACTATAAACAGGAAATACAAAAATTTATTCTTATGTACAATATATCTCCCCATGGCACGACAGGATCACCCCCATCTGAGCTAATGGTTAATCAAATCATACGAAATAAAATACCAAGTATTAAGGACATAACAGAAGACATGATAGATTCGGCAGCAAGGGGCAGGGGGGAAAGGGGTGACGAGAGAAGAAAAGCTAAAGAGTCCGAAATAGCTGTCGGAGATAAAGTGCTTCTTAAGAATGTAGTATATTTTCCTCTCAAATTGATAACAAACTTCGATGTAACGGAATACGAAGTAAAAGACATAAATGGGAATGTTGTAGAAGTTACTGGCAAAGGAAAAACATTTAAAAGGAAACTTCAGCAATGTGAAAAAGATTCCAACGTTAACCACTTCCGCAAACACGCCTCAAGGACATTTAACCCCTTCACAGAAACCGCCATCAATATCAACCTTTCCTGCAGATGCAGCCACAAGAAATCTAACTTATTTACAGGAACCTTCTCTAATGCCAGATAACAGCGGAATCGGATTTTCCAAGGGAATCACCAGAAGACTTAAAGCAACAAGGTGATCCCGTATGAAATTGAAGCTTAAAAAGATAGGAGAGATGTAGCAACACTGATTTACTGACTGTAGTACGCGAATTAATTGAATTGTGAAATATATGTCTGTTAATAAATATAATTTAACAAAATCATTTTTTCAAATACAAAATCTTTGTTCACCCATTTATTTGAGAGGTATTACAAATATGATGAGTACTTCAAACTTTGAATATGAATATGATAAGTACGATATTAAAATAAGTATGAATGCGTATAAGTATCAGTAATTATGAGTATGCTTAGCCTCTACCCATATTTTTTAATTGCTCATTGCTCATCTCTGATACGTATTTTGGAACGACTTTTTAATAAATTAAAGGATGAATCTGAGAAAAATTTAACACTTTCATCACTGATTGAAATACGTTCAAGTAGGTTACCTATAATTTGAAACAATTTGTTATGCTAATAGCCTTAACAATTAAATTTTCGAAACTTTACGTAGCTTATCGAAATATCTTGATTTATAAAAGCCTAAGCTATTTGGTTCTTGCAGCAATTGCTAGTGAATATGCTTTAATAATTAGTATACAATTCAAGGCAAAGTGTATCGCAACACTCGTCATCATACAATTTTAATTTAATCAATTTCATATTGTGCACAGCGCCATCTTTTGGGTTTGAGCAGCATTGCTGTTGAAAACTTTTACGTTTTTACCGATGATTGGAACACGTATGTGTTTAAAAATGATTTCACCTAACTAAATGGCAACACTTCCAATCCACTTCCAATGTTGTTCTAAATTTAAATTATTCCAGCGGAGTGATGGAATATCAACAGCTGATTAATTAATTGAATGCCTTCGCCCAAAAACAAAACAAAAACGTAATTCTGACGTATTCTCATCTAAAGCAGCAGCAGCGCCGGTATAAAAATAAACAAAACAAAACAAAAACCTTTGCAACACCATTAATAATACATAAATAAAAATAACAACAAAAAATGATGATGAATTGTGACATCTTCTTAAGATTTTATCTTGTTCAGCACTATTTAATTTACGTAATTTTATGATGAAATTCATTCCACTTACCCGGGCCGCCTTCCAAAGTTGGACACTTGAAAATACATTGTTCCTCAACTGCTGCATCAAAGACCTCTTGTACAGTGTGGAATTTTCTCAGGACCGTAATAAGATTTTTGAAGACATCACCAAATACGGCTTCTGCCGCTATGATGGCGTCACGTAAATGTGCAATTGTACTGGAACCATAACCCGAATAGGCGTACGTTAAAAATGTTAGAACGTAAATGGCTATTTTCATATAGGAAATATGCATTTCCGATTTCTTGTTAAAAATTGTTCACTTTAGTTTTCTTTCTTTCCACTTTAACTCAGTTTCGTTTTTGGGGGACTAGTAAAAGTAACTGAATGAATGACAACGTAAGGGTTGTATTATTCAGTGTTGCCGTGTTTAATTATTTCTAACCAAACTGGGAACGTTTTTGTTAAAAGTGTAATAGATTTTTCCGGTTTTTTTCAGTGTGATTTTATTATAATTAATCGAAAGAAACATAATTTAATTTTGAAAAAAAAAATAAGAAAACTAAGAAAAAATTAAGAAATTTGTCTGCTTTTTCCTACTTTAGTAATTATTTTCTTAGCTGTTGATTGATTTCAAATTTGTTTCTCTTTCTGGCAGCACTGGTGGGGAAAATTCGTTTTTGCTCGTTGAGAAAACAAACGTTTGAATAATATTAATTAATTCGCACATTCTTTCGTCTTGGCCGATGATGTGCAGAAAAGAAAATTGAGCTGATTGACGTCTAAGACGCGGCATATATGTGGAATTAGTCTGGTGGGATTTCTTTCTGACGATCGTCTGAATTTTTGTGGTGAGAACGAACGGGATTTTGTTGTTTGTGGCGGTTGGTTATTTCGTCGTTTGTGTGTTGTTGGAATTAGGTCGGATTTGACGGATCCCAAAATTAATTATTTTTTAGTGTGGTGAATTTATTTGGTGTGGTGTATTTGTCTGGTGTGGTGAGTTTTTGCAAAGTGCGGTGAATTTTTCCAATGTGGTGGGTTTCCAAGGTGGTGAGTTTTTCAAAGGGTGGTGAATTTGTCCGGAGTGGGGAGTTTCCGACGTGGTGAGTTTTTGCAAAGTGTGGTGAATTTGTCCGGTGTGGTGAATAAATTTTAAATTCGTTAAAGTACAGTTATTTGAAATACACGCTGTATTACCATACATAACTGTATTACCATACAGCACTGTATTACTATATAACACTAATAGTATATGAATTAACCGGTGTGTGTCTAGAATAAGTAATTTTCATCTCAATTAGCGAAGCCATTAAGTTACCGATAGACTGGTTATACCATTTATCATTTTTTGGTTTATGTTTGGAGTAAGGAGAATAATTTCGATTGTGAAACACTGAATAAAAGAAGTACACTCTACGAACGTAGTGTTGCCATTGTTCTTAAAAATTCTAAAAAATTAAAATAAAAATATTGCTACGTTTTCACTTTTTTAAAAACGTTTCAAATATAAGTTCGTTGATTGCAAATAAAATAAAAATTAATTTGTGTTTAATGTCAATTATATTCTTTATTCCTCGCACTATTTTTGTGTGCCACTGTTTATAACTTGACGAATACAACAATAATTGCTTGTTCGCTATTCTACTTTGTTTACAAAGCAGCTCTTTACAAAGGAGATCTACTTACTAAAATATACTATGAATCCTAAATATCTGCTCTGATTAGTATGTTCAGATCTTTCCCATTTACAAATGTTTGATTTCCTGGCAACATTGGTTGTTTTTATAAATTGTTTAAGAGCTGTATGCCATTTTATCGTCCACGAATTCACTTCGAATACCGCATAAAATTCACCACTGAAAAAGCTTATGTGATATGAACTGTTAATTTTGAATGTCAAATGTCTAAAAATTCATTCACATCGACACGGAGACAACTCACATACATACATAATTGGCCAGTACAACCCCTCAGTCAGGATTGCAGCCTAGCTTCGCACACCACTCATGTTGTGTGCTTTAATTTTATACGTGAGTGCCGGGACCTACAGTTTAAAGTCTACTCCGAACGACAGATTTTTGAGAAACTTTATCGTGGTAATTTTATTAGGTTAGAGGACGTGTACTTGTCAACTGTGACAAGTACAGTATCCGGAGGTCGAATTGACCCATTGTACATTGGTAATTTTATTTATTCTCAGAGTTTTCGCCAGAAATCTTCTGAGAGGAAGTCGCCAAAGAAATATTTTTTTTCAAATTTCGTTTTGATATCTGACCTTAGGTTTGAACTCCGGCCTTATGTCTAATAAGCCAACACACTACCTACTAGACTACGGCGACTGAGACAACTCCCACTCTAAATAAATGTACACTGAGTCTGCAGTGACATATCAAAAGACCGTTTATCAGCCTCGTGTTATTGCTTGATAATCTGACTGATGCGCGACTATGATTTTAATTTTCCAACAAAATTTTTGATTGCCTGAAATTCATTTGGGTTGAAAGAGCCTTTGTATATCTTTATCTTCTCTTTCGTTGAGCACCCTTTTCCATATATCCTCTCCCACCCCATAGAAGGGAGCTGGCCCTCTTCCCATTAGACCTGGGAGCTAGCAGAGAGTAGCCCTAATCTGCCTACCTAGCTGATTCAGTTTCTTCAGACAGTAGCATACTATCTTCGAATTAAACTCATAAGAGCCGAGTATTAGAATGGCGACCTGACTGCCTATAGTATTGCAATGTCCTGTTTTCTGTACTTCCTTTTCAAATCGAATTAAAAACATCTTTTGATGGCATAGTATTCCGCTTGGAGGGAGTTAGTTTGCTCATGTACTTGGAATAGTTCAATCTGGAAGCAAGAATAAAATTGTATCTATAAATATGTTATATACGCCGCACCTTGTCTACTCATGTTACCAGAGTTAACTTGTCCACTATTTAGTTGCACATTATTATTCACTTTATGGAAAGTGTGTTCGCAACAGCAGTTCTGTCGTTTCTATTTCCCTATTTGTATAGTTACCACCTTCTTGGTGATAGGAACTCCGCAGATCCCGCGGATTCTAAGAAAGTTGTTTATAAACACTTGCTCCCGTCGGCAGAGTTTTATACCTTGACAGGAGCTCCTAAATCTATCTCATTAGCTCTTCTTATTTCCTTGTTACACTTAATAAGTTTCACTTTATATTATTTATAGATAGGGTTTCTAAATGGCGGTATCTCTAGCCCCCTAGCGAGAATCTCTCTCTCTCTCTCAAGTCTTGTGATCAGATAAAGATTTCTCAGTTTAAACTATCCAACTTTTTATATACCCAGCAATGCTCAGACTAGCTATTGTTATATCCAATATCTCTCTTCTAACCCAACGGAGGCCTGTCGCTTTCATTTAAAATTTCCAGGTTAGAAGCTTTGAAAAATTCTGCGATGCACCACTCACCTATGCTCTTGGTATCTGTACTGCCCAAAATGATATTGCAAGCATTGGCATCCCATCCCATCAGTATCAGAGATCAGCAATGAGTTTTCAAAAAGATGAGTAGATTCAAATCATACTCATAATTTCTGATACTTATACACATTCATACTTATTTTAATATCATACTCATACTATTCATATTCAAAGTTTGAAGTACACATGGTACTCATACTTAACGATACGTATGGTGTTGTTCATTTCGACTCTCTTTTACTCAGCGTTTACAAAATAAGTATGATTCGCGTATGAACGCTACAATACTCATTAGAAGGTTGTGTGTTTGTTTTGCTTGCTGGCTTTGTCTTCTTTTTTTTAAATGCAACAACAACTAAGACTGTAAATTTTAATGAATGATGCGAATCACTTGAATCATTTATGAGTATTATAAGTATTTTTCTAAATTTGTGAATCGGAATGAGTAGGCGTATGAATCAAACATATTTCGAATGTTATGAGTTTGATGTCAACGTAGTAGTCATGCTCATTGCAAATTGCACTTATAAATCAACGTTGTAGCGAGAACGAATGAATCAGAGTAGTTAAATTTCAAAACTTTTGACTTATTCATGCTCAAAATTTCTTGAGTACTTATGAGCAGCAAAAAAAAAAATTTATTACTGATCTCAGCTTTATACATATTATTTTCTAATTGAAATTGAAATGAAGTGAAAAAGATTTCATTGGGCAATCTTGTGTTAAACATGATTAATAATTTCCAGAAAAGCTGTACATATTTTGAAGTATACATATTTACTTATTTTTTGCAAGAAGGACTGAAGTGGACAACGATTCTTACTGCTCAGGACTCAACATCATAATTTAGTTGATCAGTACAGATCTAAAATTTATGAAAAAACTAACATGAATGCCCTCTTCTATAAATGTAATAGGATAGTTATGTGTAGTTCATTGACATGATCGTTCGGCTTACATTTATTAGAGCATTAGTTGCGTGGCTCTCTCTTGAGAATGTTGTTGATCATGGGTAATTAGACAAAGTTTCGAAATGATTTGCATTGTTGATCAATGGTGCACTTTGAGCAAATATTAACTTATTTATATTATGTATTTATTTTTGCGTAACCTGACCGAAATGGTTAAATTTTAAAAATTAATCGTATAGTCGTTATTTTTTAAACAAAGGTTTACAATACATAACTAAAAATTACAATTTGAAGCTGATTCCGAACGGTTAATGGCCTAATTATATCTTATTGAAGTCACCGTAGTCTACTAGGTAGTGTGTGGGTTTATTATACATGAGGCCATGGTGAAAACTGCAGCTCGGACATCTCTAACGAAAGGAAATATGGAAAAAAACTTTCTCAAACTTGTGGTTCTGGGTTGGCATTAAACTGTAGGTTCTGACTGAAGGCTTGTAATGACCAATTAAGTAAGTGGGATATCGGACTTTTAAAATGGCTTCCCAAATTTCGTTCCGTGAATTGCCATAGTTTCTACAATAACGTTTTTATGTGACGATATATTGAACTATGGCTGCCCAAAAAATATTCCGATCCCAGATTCCCAAATAAAAAATTTTTCAATGGCATTCTCCTCTTTCTTTTCATATTTTATGGCTGCTTTGTGATGGTACTATCGGTAAAATGACAACATTTTCTGGCCAAAATTATAAGGAATCACTGAATACAGATGATACATGTACGGGGATTTTTGAGGTTACTGATTTCAAATTTTAGGTAAAATTTTTCAAATTCAAAATTTCGGATCCAATATGGTGGAATCCATTTAAAAATTTCTTTAGATTTACGATGAAATCAGTCTAGGGGAGTATTTGAAGTTGGTAATTTTGAATGTGTGTTAAAGTTGTCGAATTCAAAATGGCCAATCCAATATGGCGGAATCGATTTCAAAATTCCTTCAGATTTACAAGAAAAACAGTGTAAGAGGGTTTTTGATGGTTGCTAAGTTCGAAACTGAGGTAAAATTTTTGAAATATAAAATGGCAGATCCAATATTCAGTTATAAAAAATATTCTGATTTCAGAGGGTAAAACTGTTAACTGTGTAAAAACTGTTTTGTTTAAAACCTACAAAAAATAAGAGAAATTAATTGGAAAGTTTTCTAGAAACTGTTTATTTTTCCATTTTTAAATAAAATTATTTAATTTTTTTTTGGGCATCTAGTCTGGGTGTTAATCACGATAAAATGGAGGTCGTACTCTTCACGAGAAGATACAAACCTCTACCTTTTCGTCCACTAAGATTGTATGAGGCGGAACTTGAACTCAAGGAGGAAGCGCGCTTCTTGGGCCTTATCCTGGATAGGAAGCTATCATGGAAACCAAATATAACTAACAGACTGAAAAAAGCCTCCATCGCCCTCTACGCTGTAAAAAGGTGTTGGGGAAGAAATAGGGCCTAAGGCCTAGGATGACTCACTGGGTCTACACAGCGGTGGTCAGACCTATCCTGACCTACGGATGCCTGGTGTGGTCTGAATCCCTGAATAGGACAACGAACTTGAACCTGATACGCATGTTACAACGATCTGCTTGTATAATTATAAGTGGTGCCCTGCGCACTACTCCTACGATCGCTCTGAAATAATCTTATACCTTCTACCGCTTGACCTTTACTGCAGAGGTGTGGCGGCTAGGGTTAGTAGGCGTCTTTGGGCGACTGGACAATGGCATGCATCGGGCATTGGTCATACAAGGATACTTGAAGAAACTGATATTGTCGGAAGCATTGACTATATGACACCGCGATATGACTTCTCAATGAATTTTAGGACATCCATTCCGAAAAGGGAGGACTGGAGGAAAGGTGCGGCGCACCTCGGGGGCATTAAAGATTTAGAGTTACTCAAAATAAAAAAAATATTTTTTCTAACGCATATGCGTTTTCCTTTTATTAATATTTTTCTTAATTTGCTTAACACTACGTCTTAGGTGGTGAATTCTTAACTAACTGATCTTAATCCTATACAATACGTTGCTTATATACTAAGTTATCTTTATCGCAGGTAACAAATATTCATTAAGCCTGCATTAGTTTTATGATCTTGTTTATTTGTTTATTATTGTTAAATTCTTATCCTAGGGTTTTATGATCTTGTTTATTTATTTGAACTAATTTCTTAATACATATGTTATCCATACGTGTTTACAAACTAAAGAATACTTATCTATTACAAAGAAAATATGTTTGTGATAGAATAATACTTATCTATTATGAAAACATAGAAAATATGATAATTGATAAAATAATGCTTATCTATTATAAAGAAAAGAGAATAAAGAAAATATTTTAAACAAAGAATTAGTTTAATATTAGTGGCGTTAACTCGGGGGATGCCGCGCGGAAGTGTCGGCAATTATTTAAATTATTGTGGACAAAAATGTTCACAGGCGAAAAATCACCATAAACTGCAAGACGGCGTACGACTGTCGCAGATGTCTCAATGAGATGGAGAACCGATATGATGTTTGTATCACATGGGTACCGGGACATAGAGATATTCCCGGCAACTGTAGAGCGGATGATTTGGCCAGAAGGAGCACGACCATCGAACTCTCTGATGAATTCTCTACATTGGGGATCCCTTTGGGTACCTGCAGGCTTATAATTGACAATGCAATCGTGGACCTTGTTAACAGTAGGTGGGCAGCTTCGGATAAGGGCAGAACGGCGCAAAAAATCTGGCCAAGGCTCGATAGGAGCGCTGTTATCGGGGTTATTACGGGACATTGTATTATAGGAACGCATGCGAGGCGTATTGGTCTTAGACACCTCGCGAATGATTTCTGCAGATTTCTGTGTAGATGAGGAAGAGGATGAAACTATTCTTCACCTAATGTGCACATGCCTGGCACTTGGTCAAAGGAGAAAGAAACACCTGGGTGCGTACTACATGGAGGACCTAGATGAACTGTCATGCATGGATATTGGCTGTCTGAGTCGCTTCATCGGAAGCTCCGAGTGGTTCCTGGAATAGGGCATAAACTGTGAAACTGTGGTATCACAATGGCCCCTGTGTGCGGCTAAGTGCCACTTCTACCTACCTACCTATGTCAGAAGTATGAGTTTTTTCGCAAAAACAAAACATTTCTTAACAAAATCTTTTTCTTAAACAATTCAGCACTTTCTCTCACTCTTATTTTCAATATTTAATTTAAATTTATGTATGTATGGTTTTCACCTATTTAGAGAATTTAAAAAAATCGACCGAATCACACTATATAGTTATAATGCCTTTAAACTTTGCTCGCACACAATGATTTTGACGCCCGCTAAATAGTTGTCGATAGAAAACCAAAATATGTATGTATGACATTATTAGCTTTCATATTGTTACGTTTTTACCTTTTTAAAAACGTTTAGAATATGAGTTCGTTGATTACAAACAAAATAAAAACAAATATGTGCTTAGTTTCAATGAAACTCTTTATTGTTCGTACTACTTTTGTGTGCCGCTGTATATAACTTCACGATACAACAGCAACTTGCTTGTTCGCTATTATTCTTTGCCTACAACGCAGATCTTTTCAACGGCGATCTTCAAACTGGTTTCTTCAGACTGTTTTCTTCAAACACACCGCGTCTGCACACAAGACTGGCTGAAGATTTACTCACTAATTGCCTGTTTTGCCTTGCCTTTTATATGGCAACGTAAATAGTCTGATGAATATTTTTGAAGGAGAATGTTCGTGGCTTCGCCTTTTAGAAATCTTTATAAATGTAAACATGTTGTTTATATTATTGTTGTTTGTGTATTTTGTTTACATTTATTCTAGCAGTGTTTGTTGTTGCATTTTTGTTTGCTTGTTTGTCACTTGTTTTTATGATGGTATTTTGATGGTATATTTTTGTTTACTTGTTTATCATGTAAACAAGTTCATTGTTTTTGTAGCTTTTGTTTATAATTTTAATGTTAAACGATGTAAAAGCAAAGCACCATTTCCATTTTCGTAAAAATATTATAATAGAAATTTGTTAAAAAACAAAGTGATCATGGGGCTGCCAATATATTCTCTCTGGCATCTTGTTTCTAATGACTAATAATGAGCTAAGTACCTTGTGTTTTAAAAATTTCATCGACTGTGAACGTTAATTCAAGTTAATTGAACAGATATTTTTAGTAGAGTGTGGTGTACAATATGATTTAATATATAGTGGCTTAATAATAATAAAGTGAAAATTTATGAGAGCCCGGAACAAATAGTTTACCTACTAATTCTAAAAACAATTGTAAAACATCTTTATTTGGTTTATAAAAATCAACACTTACAAATAAATATGACTGTTGTTGTACAAAACAAAAAATTTTGAAATATTAAATGGTATGTTGTTTTGTTTGTTATTTTATTTGTTATTTATTAATATTATCTACATGCACTTCTTTTCGCAAGGAATTCAATGTAAAAGAAAAAATAATAAAACAAACCACACACTCACTTAATCACTCCATGCACTTGAAAAATGTCTTAGGAAAGTATTTTAGAACTTTCCTAGATGCAATGACCTTGCACACCTATAATGAATGTACCTGGTGCAGTCCTGGTAGCCTAATACTATGTTCAGATATGCACTTTAATGAGTCAATATTCGGCTTATTGAGTACAATGTTTTAAGTGTTCAGACATAACAATATACTCAGTTCAGCTGCTTATTCAATATTCATTTGACAGCTGGTAAAGAAAACAACTGGTTGTTTCAACAACATTGTTTTTATTTTGTTTTTTTTTTTTTATTTATTTGTCGTTGTTGACATTTGAGTTGTCAAATATCAACAGAAAGTGTTTGGATAATTGTAATATGCGCACTGAACATACTTATGTCAGTGCTGCATTTTAAGTTTTACTCAATATTATAACAATTTGTGTATTTATTGCGCAATAATTAATTTAAACTATATATGAAATATTGAGCTCAATAATGGCGTTTATTGCGATTTACTGGCCCCAGGTCAGACATTAAAAACAGAATATGAAAAACAAATATTTCTTCGGCAATTTCCTTTCTCAGCAGATGTCTGGCAAAAACTCTCAAAATCTATCGTTCGGAGTCGACGTTCAACTGTAGGTCCTGCCACTCAAGTATAAAATTAAGGCACACAACATGAGTGGTGTGAGAAAGTAGGTCGTAATCCTGACTAAAGGGTTGTAATGACCAATTATGTAATTATGTATAAACTTGGTTCGGCTGAGTTACCAGGACATCAGTTTTTTAAATAATAGAGGTATCTTTGGAATATTGTGAATATTTTCGATGATTTCACAATAATCTCATGTCACCATGTTTACAACCCTTCAGTCAGGATTATGGCCTCACTTCTCACACGACTTATGTTGTGCGTGTTAATTTTATACTTGAGTGGCGGGACCTACAGTTTAACGTCGACTCCTAAGGACAGGCTTTTGAGAAACTTTTTCATGGCAGGTTTATTTACTTTCAGAGATTTTGCCAGAAATCTGCTGAGAGGAATTCGCCGAAGAAATATTTTTTTCTTTTCATATTTTCGTTTTGATATCTGGCCTGGGGTTCGAACCCGGGCCTTACGTCTAATAAGCCAACACACTACCTACTAGACTACGGCGACTTTGAGCATTTCAGTACTTTTTTATAATAAATACGCCCTATGTGTTGCATCACCTTCACCTGAGAAACCCCGAAAGCACTTCAATCTTGTTTTTGAAAACTTATAAAAGCATTATTTGATATTAATAATTAGATTATTAATACATATGTATGTGAGTTCTGAATTTAATTTCTCGGCCATATAAGCGATTTCAGAACGGATTGAACCTAAAGCGATCATTTCTACCTAAAGCCAGCGAGAACTATGATTTCAAGCCATGTCATTTTTGACAATGATTTCAGGGCATCTAAAAAATATATATTTACAAAAAGGTACCATATGTACAAATAAAATACCGAAACATTAAAAAAAAAATAGTGAAGAACTAGTATTGCTACGTTTTTACCTCTTTAAAAACGTTTAGAATATGACTTCGTTAATTACAAACAAAATAAAAATAAATTGGTGTTTAGTTTCAATTAAATTCTTTATTGTTTGCACTACTTTTTGTGTGCTACCGTTTACAACTTGACAAATACAACAATAATTGCTTGTTTGCTATTCTTCTTTGCTTACAGCGCAGCGCTTTACAACGGAGATCTTCCAACCATGGCTGTTCTCTTCACACTCAACGCGTCTTCACACAAGACTGACTGAATTTTTACTGATGATCACGTAAACAGTTTGATGAAGGTTCTTGAAGTCGAACATACGTGGTTTCGCCTTCTCAAGAACTCTATTGCGACTTCATTGCTGTTTGTTTATTTTGTTCACGTTTTATGTTGTTGCGTTCTCGCTTACTTGTCTATTACCTTTTCTTTCATACTCATGGTTTTTGGTTTTTGTAGTTTTTGTTTCTCATTTTAATATTAAACGATGTTACACCGTTTCCATTTTCATAACAATATTATTTCTTAACCAGGTTTTGGATAATAATACTCAATCCCTGGTGATATAAAAAAATATCGAATATATATTTAAAAATATTGAAGTTTAATAAAAAAAATGTGTTTTTTGTTTTGAATTTTTATTTATAAAACTTATAAAAATTTCATCGAGTGTAACTAGTACATATTTTTTATACGAACAATACCGTCTTTATTCTGTTTTTTATTCATCATCATGCAACTGCGTTCTTCTATCGGCGAATGTGTTTTATTTACTCTTGTTCTTACAAGCGACACAACTTAGCGCACACACAAGTAAACGAAAAGAATGAGTTCGTCAGCGTTTCAACGTCCGACAAGACCAGATATTTACTGTTGTAAACATTCTGTATATTCTCACATCATCTCTCGAACAAACAATTTTTCATAGACAAACTGGGGGAATATTGGCGGCACACAACAACTGCTTTCCTCTCTAACTTGCCTGCTTGCCACCTAAAACAGAAACAACAGCAACAACTACAAATAAAACATTAAAAGTTTGAATAACAGGCAGCAAGCAGTCAGTCACTCAACCAACCAGGCAGCCAGCCAGCCAGCATCCAACAAACAACAATTAGACTGTGTTTGTAATTTTGTTTTTTCTTTTTTTTCTTTTAAATTATTTTTGTACTTGATGTTGTTGCTTTTGTTTCTGTTTTGTTTTTCTTTGCTTTTTGGCCAGCTAGTCGACATAGTACGTTGTGGCCGCACTTTTTCATATTTTTGCGTTTCAGTTTCATTCAAAACGTGGAATCGTTTGGTTTATATAGATCGGGATAAAAAAAGAAAGAAAGAAAAAGAAATTTATATTTTCAAAAGAGGAAAATTAATAGAAAATTTTAAATTTAAAGAAAAATAGAAATAAAATTAAAAAGAAACACTTGGAAAATTCAAGTAATAATACAGTCAGTTAGCGTCTGAAAAGAACGATCATTGAACAATTGTTTATTGTCGGATGCAGTTGCAAAGCTAAACAGGCAACGTTAAAGTGTGTTTTATAGTTTTCTATGAATTTCTTATATTTACAATTTTTATTTACTCTCAAGTAAAATAAATAATAAAATAAAAAAAATAAAAATTTAAAAGACGTTTAGTCAACAGTTAAGTTGCATAAAAAAAGCCAAACGTTGCTGTTTTGTTCGTAACGACATATGAAATGAAAGTTGGCTAAACAGCAAATTGAATTTCCACTTACAAAAAAGCAGCAAAATAACCGCAACAACAACAACAACAAAATGTAACTAACATAAGAATACATAATAGAAGTGATTGTAAACGAATGAAATAAAACAAACAAAAAAAAATCAAATGCTTTTAAATCATATCGTCAGATAGTGGCGAGTGGCTGATCTAAAATGGTTTTGTTTTTATTTCTGTTTCTCATAATATAATCAGTCTTTAACATTATTATGCCGCAATCCTAAAAAGTGAATATTTTTGCAATAAACCGGAAATTCTAGATATAAAGATTCCAAAAAAAAAAAAAAACAAACAAAATATAAACAAACCATAACAAAAACAAAACAAACAAAGTTTCAAATATGATTTCCTTTTCTTTATTGTTTTTTTTGTTAGATTTAAATATTTTCTAATGAAACCGTCCTATACAATCGCCCATATCAAATCATTATCAAACGTTTTCAAATTATGACATGCACCGGCAATACATTGTATGTACATACAGATGTCAAAAAGTTATTCACTTAAAATTTCAATTGCATGTATGGTACTAGGAAATGAAGTCTCCGTAGTTTAGTAGGTAGTGTGTAGGCAACGGTTCAAACCCCAACGAAATACAGTCGATTCTCGATTATCCATGATGGTCGGGACCAGAAGCATTACGGATAATCGATTTTCACGGTTAATCGAGTAACAATTTTGATTTTACAGTTTTAGACATACATAGTTACATTAAAAAAAATTACTTCAAGAAGTTTATGTACATTTTTAAATTAAATAAGTATGTATACATTAAATTTTCTACTGAAAACATGAGGCAAAAAAAGAATACAACTTCTTAAGAAAAAGACGTGTAATGTTGTTTGTCTAATATTGTTCAACTTATAATTTTCTTTTATAAGTTTTTCTTGGATGCGATAAACTTGAATTTTATCCGGATCTGTAATTCCGGAAATCCAGGGCTATCCAGGAAATTCAGCAATGCTAGCACATGCCTCTTTCGTTTCTGGAACAATTACTTGTCTTCCAATCCATAGTCTCGCTCAGGTTTATCTGAGTTACTGTTTGCCATGCTTATAATTGCTTCATCTGACAAAACAGCAAATTGGGAGGCATTTTCATCACATTTGAGCCATGTCCCCGTTTTCATTTGATTATACTGTATGTATGAATTTGAAGTTAAGAAAAAAATTCTGCCATCACGGATAATAGAGGTAATCACGGTTAATCGAAGCAAACAATTTGAAAACATTGCAAACAAAAGCAATAGACTGATCTTTACCCGGATCTCGGATAATTGAGGCCCGACTGTACGAAAAATTTTTTCTTCGTCGACTTCCTCTCAGCAGATTTCTGACAAAAACTCCGAGAGTAAATAAAATTGCCATGAAAAGTTTCTCAAAAATCTGTTGTTCGGAGTGAACTTCAAACTGTAGGTCCCGTTACTTATGGATAAGATTAACACACAACATAAGTGTTGTGAGCAGCTAGGTCGTAAGTCTGATTGAAGGGTTGTAATGATCAATTACGTATGTTATGTATGTATGGTAGTAGCAATGAGGAATTTAATATTCAATCGATGTACGATTGCATTGTCTTGTAGTATGATTTTTTTTGATTCGATAAAATTCCCTTAATTTACTGTTATACAAAATATCACATTATAAACAATAACCATCATGCCGTATTTCGTAATCTAAATTATTATTTGAAAACAATTTTGTATAAAAACAACTTCAACAAGTTGAGTTACGGGAAGATAGGTTTTGAAAAGACTACATCAGACTAACTAAATGTTCGATCTACATTTCTAATAAGCAATCTTTCGATTTGGATCACATAAGTAGTCTATTATATAGGCTCCATATAAATATTTATTAGAAGATAAGGACATAATTGTATTTGTTTGGAATCTATTTACTATTACTACTGTATGGTGCTCATATTTATATTGTTGGAAATATTTATTCATACCATATATAAAATTACTTCCTTTGAGTCTCAAAGCATCTCCTCAACCTCTCATTTTCACTTTTAAGGCCATTATTATAACTTCCCGTTAAAGTTGGGTTTAGTGAACTTTAAAGTCACCTTTAACTTATTTTCGTTATAACAACTTACAGATAAAATAAAGTCGAAAATATGGCAGTGCCGGAGCAATGTCGATAACATTATTTTTTTTTTATTGTATTTATTCATTTTGTTTATGTTTGAAGTTGCCATATTGAAGATAATATATAATATTGCAAGTTCTAGCATAAACTTAACTTTAAAAGTTACTGTAGTACGATCTTCCCTTTAGCTTAACGCTCACTTCTACCTTATTGTATACTTATAATAATGAAGAGCAATTTATTTGCTGTTAAAATCCGTCCTTTAGTTAACGGCAAGTTGTAATAATGGCTCTAAGTAGGTAATAATTGTAGAGCAGGTGCCAAGATAATAGCAGGTCCATCTGTTATACATATATAATTGGCCATTACAACCCTTCAGTAAGGAGTACGTGCATGTTCAGTGCATTCATTTTTATACGTGAGTGGCGGGACCTACAGTTTAACGTCGACTCCGAACGACAAATTTTGAGAAATTATTCATGGCAATTTCATTTACTCTCAGAGTTTTTTCCTAGAAATCTGCTGAGAGAAAATCACCGAAGAAATATTATTTCATATTTTCGGTTTTTATGTCTGACCTGGGGTTTGAGCTCTGGTCTTACGTCTAATAAACCAACACACTACCTACTAGACTACGGCGACTTCATTGGTCCATCTGTCGTTGCCTGTAAACAACTATCTCTATAAATATGTAGTGACTGCAGTAGTGGGGAACAATTTGCTGATTAAGTTCTACTTTTTCTCTCAAGGAATGGGAAGGTTAGTCAACTTCCTACGAAGCTCGTTGCTGATGTTAGGTCCAATTGAGAGTAGCATCATTATTTGGTGAATATTAAAATCTCCAAAATTTATAAATTCGAAAACCATGAAGAAATTTATTCTGTGATTTTAATGAGGATTATTCTTGTAGTCGAACACCTTACTCATACCAGAGATCAGCAATAAATCGTTTTTTCGCTACTCATAAGTACTTATGAAATGAGTGATTCAACATTATTGAAATTCAACTACTCTGATTCATTCGTACTCACTACAACATTGAATTATAAGTATAGGTTGCAATGAGTATGAGTACAACGTTGACATCAAACTCATACCATTCGAAATATGTTTGATTCATACGACTAGTCATTCAGATTCAGACAAAGACCGCAAGCAAAGCAAACTCACCTCTAGTGAGTATTGTAGTGTTCGTACGCGAATCATAATTATTTTGTGATTCTTGTAAATGTTGAGTAAAGGAGAGTCGAAATCAACCACATCATGAGTATGAGTACGATGAGTACTTCAAACTTTGAATATGAGTAGTATGAGTATGATATTAAAATAAGTATGAATGCGTATAAGTATCAGAAATTATGAGTATGATTCGAATCTGCTCATCTGTTTGAATACTCATTGCTGATATCTGCTGATCATACAAATATTTGTTTATTTTATCAGCAAGTTTTTTTTTGTTTTTACATACACATGTATATATCTGCACTTGCCACAAATTCAGTTTCAATTTTTGGTTTTATTTACCATATATTTCGATAGAATTTGTTTCTTGGTCAATTACCATCTGTAGAAATCTGTTTATTGTTCTAATACCCGTTATTATCCAATTGGTTGCAATACTAAATCAAATTTGGCATAAGTTTAGTTTTTCTTTTTTGTTGTTGTTTTTTTCGAACTTATGCGAATGACTTGATAGCGAATGATTTTAATGCAGCACATAAACATTTTTATGCTTTATTTCATCATTTATTGTTTGTACATTAAAATGATTTGTTTTTTTTGGTGAATGAATGTTTTTATTGTAGTTGTGTGTCTTGTTTAAAATTTCGTTGAATCAATTTTTTGTTTTTTTTTTGTTTTTAGTTTAGTAAATCGATTAAATAGTGTTGAAATAATTTCGTTAATAATACCAAAAACAAGAAAAAGAAAATAAAAAGAAAAACCAAAAACAACAAAATAAAAAAAAAAACAAAAACAAAAAACTAAAACTGAATAAAGGAAAATCATCAGACTGTTCCAATACGAAAATAATTTTGTTGTGTTTAATCAAAAATTTTCAAAGAAACGTGTGCATAAGAGGAGAAAACCGAACTGAAGATTATTGGGGTAAGTAAAACAAAATTATAGTGTGTGGTAAAAAAACAATTCAGAAAAACACTAATACCATCATTTTTGATATAAAACTTAAAGGAAAGTGAAAATATTTATTAATTAAAAATACTTAGGGCCATTATTACAACGTGCCGTTAAAGTTAGGTTTAGTTAAAGGTAACTTTAGCTAAAGTGAACTTTAAAGTCATCTTTAACTTCTTTTCGTTATTACAACTTAAAGATAAAATATAGTCAACTTATTCAAAAATATGACAGTGCCGGGGCAGTGTCGATAACATTGATCAATTAAACAAGTTTTTTGGCAACGAAATATCCCTTTTTTTGTTGTTATGTTTCCTCATTTTGTTTATATTTGAATTTGCCACATTGAACATAATATATAATATATAATATTTTCCAACATTTGTCTTCGCTATAATGTTCTTTTTACTTCTGATAGTTGATGTATAATGTACATCAAGTACAGTTAACATTGACTTTTTTATATTCGATCATTATAAAGTCCATTTGTTCAAATGTGACTGCCCGAAAAACGATTGAACAATGACTATAGTATATAAATAGGTATAAGAAGGTAATAAGACCACAACCTTTATTTGGTAATGTTGTATACCAGAGATCAGCAATGAGTATTCAAAAATATGAGTAGAATCGAATCATACTCATAATTTCTGATACTTATATGCAATCATATTTATTTTAATATCATTGAACCTTAGATTAGGTTAGTGTGGTAGCTTTGATACCAAAATCTCACGCATAGCGGCCCGTTGTGATGCCACAGGTGAACGCAGTCTCTGTACTCACCAAGTTCCTCCCCACCAGGGAGTGAGAAGTTGATCAGTGCGACTATCCCACGCTGGAAAACCAGCCCGAAAGCTTGATAACGAGGCTATATCCTTAACTCATCAAGCTGGCAAGGGTTAGAGAGCCAAATGACCTATATCTGCAACTAGCAAGAGATGGGTATTGGCAAGGAAAGTGGATAACAGTCTCCTCTTCCTTAGCGGATCTGCACCCACGGCAGAAGTCGTTAAATGGGAGCCGCGTGTATACCCATAACATAGTGACCTGTAAGCATGGCCACTGTGATCGAGATAATGTTACGATCAAGTCCAAGTAACTGGTTGTTGCGCCTTCTATCCATTGAGGGCCAAGCGGTGGAGCAGGACTCCTCATTTATCCAGGATAGCTTGGCGTCTCGGAAGAATTTCCGCGCGATGGCCAGTTTGGACGAGGTAAGTGGCATTCCTAAGTTGATCCAAGAGGATTCTGGAAGTAGTGCGCCAGCTCTGGCGAGCTCGTCGGAAGAAAATAGAAAATCTTGTTAGAAATAGTTTCCGTTCATACAAATCTTTAATAGTGATTCGAATTACGGAAAACTTTTTAACGTATACAACACGACTTTGCAGATGACTTTACTAACCATCGATGAAATTTACCTCGAAAATTATCATACATTTCTAGTTTGATTTACTTTTTTCCCTTTTTTTTCTGAATACTTTTAGCACACAGTGTATAAAAGTGATTAGTTTATCTAGCTACCATATAATATGTGTATTCTTTTTCGTGTTTTTCTTTTTTTTCTTACCATAAAGTAGTGGGCTGGATTCATCCGATATTCAATTTGTTTTTGTTATTGTTATTTTTTTTTTAATTTATTTGTTGAGTCATACGGTGAAAATACGCGCAATATTTTTAATTTATTGATTCGATTATTTTGTAACATTGTTCCTTCCCAATGAATTATACGATATTATTTGAAAAGAAAAAAAAATCTCTTTTTTTTTACAACAAATACTCTGAAAATTTATACGGACTTTAATTTATATAATTAGACTTTGGTAGATTTTATTGTTAATTGGTAATAAGATTTTATAGGAGAAATATAAATTATATTCTTGAATCTATAAATATGTATGTACATATGTATATACATATATACATCATTCACATTTATAGATCTGTTTGCAAATGCTTTACAGACTTTGCATTTGAACTTTGTGTCAATTGTTTCTTTTAACATTCTATAACAATTGTATAACAATTAATTAATATTCTATAACAATTATAAATAGATAATCTATAAATAATTACTGTAATAGGTAACTTACATTTATAAATACTTTAGACAGACAGTTGCAAAGGTGGAACAGCAGTAAAAAACAGAACAAAGCAAATTTATTTTCTTAAATAATAATATCACTGTAAAAACATCGGGTTATCCATATCGTGATTTCAAAAGTAAACATAAATAAAACACATGTAAAATATTTTTTTCATGATATTTTTTTTTATTGTAAAGTTTGAACGTTGACATTATGTGTGAGACACTACATCATTTAAATGACCTCCACGCGAAGTGTTGCAAGCATTGATTCTTTTGAGGTAATTTTTGACCACTTTTTAACAAATATTGGGCGGTATCTCAGCCATAACTTGACGAATGTTGGTTTTTAAGTGCTCAAGAGTTGAAGATTTATCTGCATAAACACGGTCTTTCGCGTAGCCCCACAAAAAAAGTCTAATGGTGTCAAATCGCATGATCTGGCCACCAAGATCATGCCACGACGAGAAATTACGCGGCTAGGAAATGTCTCTTGCAATAAAGCCATATTCGCTCGAGTTGTGTGTCATGTGGCACCGTCTCGTTGAAACCACATATTCTCCAAGTCGTATTCTTCAATAGCAGGCAAAAAAAGTCGGTCATTATATGACCATAACGTTCCGAATTGAAGGTGACAGTCGTTCCATCGTCGTTTTCGAAGAAGTAAGGTCCAATCACACCTTCGGACCAAAGAGCGCACCAAACAGTGACTTTTTCTGGATGTAATGGCCTCTCTTCAATTACTTGAGGATTCTCAGAACCCCAAATACGACAATTTTATTTATTAACATACCCACTGAGTGTGAAATGTGCTTAATCGCTGAAGAAAATTTTGTTCGAAAAATTGCCAAAACGTGGCTGCGGCAGAATCACCATTTTTGCAGTAGGTTTTGATAATTTTTATGCGTTGTGTGATAGTTAAGTCGCCGTGGTCTAGTAAGTAGTGTGTTGGATTATTAGACGAAAGGCTCGAGTTCGAATCCCAGGTCAGACATCAAAACGAAAATATGAAAATATTTCTTCGGCGACTTCCTCTCAGCAGATTTCTGGCAAAAACTCTGAGAGTAAATAAAATTGCCACGATAAAGTTTCTCAAAAATCTGTCGTTCGGAGTCGACTTTAGACTGTAGGTCCTGCCACTCACGTATAAAATGAGTGGTGTGAGAAGCTAGGCTGCAATCCTGACTGAAGGGTTGTAATGGCCAATTATGTATGTATGTATGTGATAGTTAAGCGATCCATTTTCGTCAATGTCAGACTTTCAACTGAAAAGAAAAAAATTGGTTTCACAACTTAGTTTGACAGATGTCGAATTCCAGTCCTATACTTTTGAATCCACGAAATGGATAGCCCTTTATGTACGTACTTAATTGTTTCTGAAAATAATGATACAATATTGAACAGATAAATATGTATTGTAACATGTAATAATATTTATTTATTACACGGTGCGACAGTGAAAATACACCCGAGTAACAATATGGTCTAAGTTATTCACTAGGGTAAGGGCCATTGTTATAACTTGCCGTTAAAGTTGGGTTTAGTTAAAGGTACCTTTAGCTAAAGTGAACTTTAAAGTCTCCTATAACTTCTTTTCGTTATTACAACTTACAGATAAAATAAAGTTAACTTTTTCAAAAATATAGGAATGTCGGAACAATATCGATATTTTTTAACGCAGTGGCAACGACGGCCTGCTTTTTTTTGTTGTATTCGCTGACTTTGTTTATATTTGAAGTTGCCGTATTGAAAATAATATTGTTACGAAAAGGGAAACGGTGTACCATCGTTTAACATTAAAATGCTAACAAGCACACTAACACTAACGAATACAATGAATATGTTGATTAATAATAGATACACTAACAACTACAACGAACATGTTACAAGCAAAGCATCAACATAGATATGAAAGAGAAGGGTACAGACAATTAAGCGAACGCAACAACCAGCAATGAGAATAAAATACACAAACAACAATGCAGTCGCGATAGAATTCTCGAGAGGGCGAAAACAAGAACCTTCTATTTCGGGAACGTTCATCATACTGATTTTGCGGACATATAAAAAGGCGATACATAGCAGGCAGCAGTAAGAAAGAATTCGGACAGTCTTGTGTGAAGACGCGTTGCGTTCGAAGTAAACAATCGAGGTTTGAAGATCTCCGCTATAGATCTATACATTAGTATAAGTGTTGTTGCTTACAAAAAAGTTTGTAAGCAGAGAATAATAACGAACAAGCAAGTAGTTGTTGTATCGTGAAGTTGTATACGGTGGCACACAAAAGTAGTGTGATTAATAAAGAATTTAATTAAAATAAAACACATATTTGTTTTTATTTTGGTTTGCAATCAACGAACTCTAAATATTTTTAAAAAGCTAAAAACGTAACAATATATAATATGGCAAGTTCAAATATAAACTTAACTTTAAAAGTTAACGGCAGAATGATCGTCCCATTAGCTTAACACTGACTTCTATATTATTGTCCACTTATAATAATTAAAATAACAATTTATCTGCCCGTTAAAATCCTCCCTTTAGTTAACGGCAAGTTGTAATAGTTGCCCGAAGTAGTACAATTTTTTTAGTTTTCTCGAACCCTCCAAACCTGTTTTATTTGACAAAAACAGTATTTTTGATATTTTCACACAATATTATTAATTACACAAATATGTTTGAACGTATTTTAAAAATCCAAAGTTTTTTTTTTTTAGAAACTGCAGAGATTAGCCTTTAAAGCGGTATACATAACCATTTTGTTCAAACTTATATGTTATGAGTTTTGATGGAGTAAACTTGAAAAATATGATATTTTTCGTATTTTTTTCAAGTTTAGCCATTCTTAATTGCAAAATTTCAATTAAAAAATATAAAATAAGTAGTGACGTTCTGAAAGTGCATTATGTTGTGTAGAGATTGACACTTCGTTTGATCAAATCGGACAAAAATTACCGTTGTTATTATTATTTCATTTTTTAAATCTAGCGGTTAATAAAATTTGTTATCAAATAAATACATTATGCGATAAAATATAAAAAATTAAATGCACCCTACTAATGACATAGTGCAAATTGTGAGTTTTGTTGAGTAGAACTCAAAAATATGTTTTTTTTTATTTTTCTTGAACCCTCCAAACTTATTTTATTTGACAAAGACAGTTTTTGTTGCACTTAAGGCACAATAGGAAATAGGAGGTGTGGACCTTTAAAACGATATACACATATTAATCGACTTAGGGCCCGTAGTAGCCCATCGTTGCCACTGCGTTTAAATAAAACTTTTTTAACTTGAGCAATGTTATCGACATTGCTCCGGCATTGTCATATTTTTGAAATGTTAACTTTATTTTATCTGTAAGTTATAATAACGAAAATAAATTGAAGGTAACTTTACAGTTCACTTTAACTAAAGGTACCTATAACTAAACCCAAGTTTAACGGCAAGTTGTAATAATGGCCTTAGAAAAATAAATCGCCTTATACCATGTATTCAGATTAGACTTTTAGGTCGCTTTAAATATTTATGAATACTACCTTCTCTTATAGTTTAACTAAAAATAATACATATTTACGCCATATGCACATTGATTTTTCATTTCAAATTAACAAAGCAAAGTTTTACATATGATCCCCTAAACAGTAATTGAATTTAATCACGAGAATAAAGTTTTTTATTATTAATCCAATGGACTTCAATGTGTAAACCTTTTTCATTGAACCTATTCACTTTAACCTATTGAGTGCAGGCTTGGTTTCATATTCAATAATAATATTAAATTTTAATCCTGTTGAATGGAGAACGTCTGTCCTTTAGTTGTATACATATATTTCTAACGTATAAACCCTTTCATTTCTCCACAATATATTATGTTTTGTTTGCCTTTTTTACTACATATTTGAAATACAGCATGGATGCAGAGACAATCTTTTCAATTGTTTGCCTCAAATTCATGTTGACGATGATGTTGTTCAGAGCATGAGACAATGGATGTATGAACTACAAAAAGTTCTTGCTGCTGTATGAGTTTGATATTCTGTTTTATATATTAACTAACCCAACCAACCAACACACAGTCATTATTATTAAGTTATAATCTGGGTCTGCTGCTGTAGGTTAAGTACTTTTAAAAGGATTTGCAATTGATTACGTTCCATTCAAATTAAATTGAAAATTTACTAACTCATGAGTCACTGACACACTTGGACATAAGAGTTCTGCAAAACGTATTAAAACAAAAAATAATTGTGTATCCAATTCAGGCCATCAGTGTATTGATGTGTGTATTTTTATTTTATTTCTCTTCCTTTAGAAGTACCATAAAAGAGAATAAAAAAT
Organism: Sarcophaga rosellei; assembly: GCA_930367235.1. NCBI lineage: Eukaryota > Metazoa > Arthropoda > Insecta > Diptera > Sarcophagidae > Sarcophaga > Sarcophaga rosellei. Next base: position 25,886,072 of record OV884020.1, on the reverse strand, counting down.
AAACTTCTAATTGGAAGCAGGTATTTTTAAACTAAATATTGGATATTGATATGAAATGATATTATTTTGAGTAAACAAATTATTTTAATCTTTTATATGTGCTATTACTTCTCATTTCGCATGTATGACATAACAAAAGTTACGGGTTTAGTAAAAACTGTCATATTCTAGAAGTTGCCTAATATTTGCGTTCTTCACAAATATTATTATTTTGCTTTGCGCAAACAATTAAGATCCATCAAAAATTGTGAAAATTTTTAAGTTCGAGTACTCTTTAATTTTTGTCCGATTTTATCAAACGAAGTGTCAATTACTTCACAAGAGAATACACTTTAAGAATCCCACCACTTCATTCACATCTTTTAATTAAAGTTTGCTACTATGAACGGACAAATTTGAAAAAAAAATATGTAAAAAAGGGCATTTGCCAAGTTTGCATTATCAAACCTCATTGCATATTAAGGGCCATTATAATAACTTCCCGTTAAAGTTGGGTTTAGTTAAAGGGAACTGTAAAGCCACCTTTAACTTCTTTTCGTTTATACAACCAAATGATAGAATAAAGTTAACTTTTTCAAAAATATGGCAGTGGTGGAGCAATGTTACCGACATTAAAAAAGTTTAATTTAAACGCAGTGTCAACGACGGGCTTTTGTTGTAAAGGGCTATCCATTTCGTGGTTTCAAAAGTATGGGACTGGAATTCGACATCTGTCAAACTAAGTTTGAAACCAACTTTTTTTTCTTTTCAATTGAAAGTCCAACATTGACGAAAATGGATCGCTTAACTATCACACAACGCATAAAAATTATCAAAACCTAGTGCAAAAATGGTGGTTGGCGGTGGACGGCAATTTTTCGAACAAAATTTTCTTCAGCGATGAAGCACATTTCACACTCGGTGGGTAGGTTAATAAATAAAATTGTCGTATTTGGGCTTCTGAGAATCCTCAAGTAATTGAAGAGAGGCCATTACATCCAGAAAAAGTCACTGTTTGGTGCGCTCTTTGGTCCGAAGGTGTGATTTTACCTTACTTCTTCGAAAACGATGATGGAACGACTGTCACCGTCTATTCGGAGCGTTATGGTCATATGATAACCGACTGTTATTTGCCTGCTATTGAAGAATACGACTTGGAGAATATGTGGTTTCAACAAGACGGTGGCACATGCCACACAACTCGAGCGAATATGGCTTTTTTGCAAGAGACATTTCCTGGCCGCGTAATTTCTCGTCGTGGCGATTTCAACTGGCCACCAAGATCATGTGATTTGACACCATTAGACTTTTTTTTGTGGGGCAACGCGAAAGACCGTGTTCATGCAGATAAACCTTCAACTCTTGAGCACTTAAAAACCAACATTCGTCAAGTTATGGCTGAGATACCTCCCAATATGTGTCAAAGAGTGGTCGAAAATTACCTCAAAAGAATCAATGCTTGCAACACTTCGCGTGGAGGTCATTTATTTGATGTAGTGTTTCACACATAATGTCAACGTTCAAACTTTACAATAAAAAAGAAATATCATGAAAAAAATATTTTTTATGTGTTTTATTTACGTTTACTTTTGAAATCACGAAATGGATAACCCATTATTTGCTCACTTTGTTTATGTTTGAAGTTGCCATATTGAAAATAATATATATAATATGGCAAGCACAATGATAAAGTGAACTTTAAAATTTAAAGGTAGGATGATCCTCACTTTAGCTTAACGTTTACTTCTACCATATTGTCCACTTATAATAATGAAAAACAATTTAACTGCCCGTCAAAATCCTCTCTTTAGTTAACGGCAAGTTGTAATAATGGCCCTAAATATGATAATAAATAAAATATGGCTATAAGTCAGTATAAACTGGTAAAAATTCCACTTACTTTGACTAGTTTTGTTTTTCTCCTCTTTCCATCAAACTCAAGATTTTGCAATCAAAATTTAGAATATCCAAGGATTAAATTATACTAAAAGAAAGCTTATTTCTGTTATTGTTGAAGTCGGAGTAGTCTAGTAGGCAGTTTGTTGGCCCGAGTTCAAACCTCAGGTCAGACATCAAGACGAAATATGAAAAAAAATATTTCTTCGGCGATTTCCTCTCAGCAGATTTCTAGCAAAAACTCTGTGATTAAATAAGATTGCCATGGAGTCGACGTTAAACTATGGGTCTCGCCACTGACATATAAAACGTGAGTGGTGTGAGAAGCTAGGACGTAATCCTGACTGAAGGCCAATTATGTATTATGTGTATTATTTTTGTTCGGCAAATGGCTCACTAGTTCTTAGTAAAATTTGTTAATAACTGAAACCTAATTCTCGGAAAATTTTGTCTTTCTTTCAGCCAATCACTCTACATTTGAATGTCAGCTGCAACTTGCTCCCGTCTACCATCAAAAATGGCACCAGCTACCAACAGTTCCAAAATATCTTGCGACACATCGTTGACAATTAAATTGGGAGGTCCCCGTAGTCGACCTTGTAGCAGTAGTTATACAAGCCGTAATATTAATACGAGTAGTGCATCATCAGACCCAGTCGAATCTGATTATAGTGAGGAGGCAGACGAAGAGGAGATTACAAAGCATACAAAAACTCATACGGAAAACACCTATGAGGATATAGATGATGACGACGATGACGAAGAAGATGAGGAGGATGAGGACGAAGATGATGACGATGAAGAAGATGATGGTAATGAAACAGATGATGAGGAAGATGACACTTCCGAGGATAACAGTAGCGTAGAAACAGCCAAAGGTGTCAGAAAATATAGTCTAGATGACTATCAAATAATCAAAACAGTTGGTAAGCAAGCATTATATTATGTAGAGTCAATATTGGGTTTATTGAGTACAATTTTTTAAGTGTTCAGACATAATATACGCAGTTCAGCTGCTTATTCAATATTCATTTAACAGCTAGTAAACAAAACAGCTAGTTGTTTCAACAATATTGTGTTTTATTTGTGTGTTTTGTTGTTGTTTTTTGTGAGAGTGCTGCATTTTAAGTTTTACTCACTATTATAACAATTTGCGTATTTATTGAGCAATAATTAATTGAAACTTTATATGAAATATTGAGCTCAATAAAGGTGTTTATTGCGATTTACTTAATAAAGGTGCATATCTCAACACCATATTAGCCTTTGCTATTTTAATTTTTTGTGTTTATGTTTGTCATTAATACAATACGCGAATTCAACAGAATTTAAAATTTAAGACGTACATAAAAACGCCTTTTCCAAATTATATGATAATTTGGTTCTTTAATTACCTCTGCCTTAAAGGTTGTTTTAAACATTTTGGCAAATTGATGAATAATTTTCCACGAAAATGTAGTAAAACTTTGGGAAAACAAAAAAGACAGGCAGGCAGACAATTTAGTAAACAAAAACATGTTTTCGCATTATTTTTCCTGTTGTGAGTTCGAATGTGAATTCCCTGTTCGATGAATCATTTATTTTGATTTGATATTCTTTTTCTGCGAACGACATGATTTTCTCCAGACTGCTGGTCTTGAGGTGTGAAAATATTTTCTTCGTTAAAGATAAATATTTACACAGAATATCTTCTGTATAGTTGCTGCTGCACGTCTGTATATGTATGTGCATTATACGAGAATAAAGATTGAAAGTGGCACAAGGTAATGTGCACAATATAGTATATAAGAAGGATCATAAAATTAATACAACCGCACCACCCCATGTGTCAAATACACTGGTTGCAATCAACTTAAAGATGATTAAGAGATATAAAAAAAGAAACATGAATTATTGGAAAATTTGATCAACTTGTATGAATAACTCCCACATTTAAATACCAAAACACTTACAATATTTTTTTAAATTTATTTGTCGTGTTTTTTAAATATAATTTTTTAATTTTCTTGTAATTATAATGATGTTCATATAAATCGTATATTAAAACATAATTATCATTTTTAAGGACCATTTCTACAGCTTGCCGTCAAAGTTGGATTTAATTAAAGGTAACTTTAGCTAAAGTGAACTTTAAAGACAGCTTTAACTTTTTTTCGTTATTATAACCTACAGATAAAATAAAGTTAACTTTTTCAAAAATATGGCAATGCCGAAGCAATGTCGGTAACACTGCTCAATTAAACAAGGTTTTTTTTAAACGCAGTGCCAACGACTGGTTGCTTTTTTTTTTGTTGTATATGCTCATTTTATTATATTTATTTATATTGTACAAACTCAACTTTAAAAGTTACCGGTAGCGTGATCCTCCCTTTATCTTAACGCTCACTTCTATCTTATTGTGCACTTATAATAATGAAAAACAATTTATCTGCCCACTAAAATCCTTCCTTTAGTTAACGGCAAGTTGTAATAATGTCCCTTAAACATATTTTGTTTTGTTTCTTTTTCATTATTTCTACGCTTTCCGACTCCAATGGACCTTTTCCAGTTTCTGCGTGGAGGTATTCATTGTAACACCTGCCTGCTTAACCTAATCTATTCGTTTTGCGAACTATAACTTCAAAGCATTCGATAAAAATATGTGTTCGAAATAACCTGTGACGTTAATTTCTATAATTCTCACTCGAATAAAACTTATTTTTTTAATGGCTTAACGTTGGCAGAAAATAATTACAAAAATCAAATGGATTTTAACTACATTATTTCAAATTGCATAGTTATTAGAAAAATTATAAGTTTACATAACTAAAAAATAGCAATTGTTTGTAAACAACGTCCGTTTCACGGTAAAACAAAAAGGGGAAACTAAACCTTTGTAACTTAATTTTTTCATTTTCAATTAGATTTATTTTTATTTACAACAAAATGGAAAATAATTTACATATTGTTACGAAAGTGGAAATGGTTTACATCGTTTAACATTAAAATGATAAACAAAAAAATAACACAAAAACTATGGGCTTGTTTACATGATCAACAAATAAACAATTAATATAGCAACAACATCAGTGCAGTGGAAGTCCGATAATCCGGCATGTTCAGGACCGGCTCGGTGCCGGACTACCGAAAATTCCAGTCTATCGGGCGGTAACTTTTTGCCTTTTCAACAATCATTGGCCCTGTTACCGGCTTTCCTTCAGAACGTACTGCAGTAAACCATTTGAACAATACTCTATCTAGCTCTTCCAGTTTTGGTTTTTTTAATGTTTGTCTAGAAGCCAATTTTCAATTGTTATCGATTGAGAAGCAAACTTCATTAGTTCATCTTTTTGTTTTTTAATGTCATAAATAGTTGATGAGCCAACGTTCAACTCAATTATTAAAACATTTCTATTCTCGCCTTTTTCTAGCCGTTTGATGATTTCTAGTTTCTGATTGAGAGTCAGTATTACGTGTTTTCGTTTCTCTCCTTTTGAACTCGCAGGCGTAGGTATTGAAAACATGATCACTGTACAGTTAGAACGAAAATCACTTTTTTTTTATAAAGTTTCAAAAGTTACGTTTACTGCGATGTGAAACAACACAATACAAAAACGCACAATAAACTACGAAGACGCTTTGTGGTTGATTAACGGAGCTGCACTGCACCTGGAGTTCTTGCGACAGCTGAGACTAGCCGGCCGCTAATTTTTTCCGAACAAGACCGAGTGCTTCCCGAAAACTTCCGAATAGCTGTCGAACGTTTTTATTTTCTTTAAAGACACACTTTTGGAGAAAACAAAAATTTTACAATTTTCCGAAGCAATGCTAGACTAATGGACTTCTTCTGTATAGAAAAATAGGGATAAGCAAATAAACTAACAGGCAACATCAACATTGCAAGGACAAACGTAAACAAAATACACAAACAACAATAATGTAAATAGCATATTTATATTTATAGAGATTTTGCGAAGGCGAAGTCATTCTCCTTCAAGAGCATTCATCAGACTGTTTACCTTGCCATATTAAAGGCAAGGCAAAGCAGGCGACTGAGCGAGTAAAAATTCAGTCAGTCTTGTGTGAAGACACGTTGCGTGTGAAGAGAATAATCGTGGTTTGAAGATCTCCGTTATAAACATCTGACGAACAGTTGTTAGTGTTTATGCAGAAGAGTATAAAGAAGAATAGCAGACAAAGCAAATTGTTGTTGTTTACATCAAGTTGTGAACAGTGGCACACAGAATTGTGCGAACAATGAAGAATATAATTAAAACTGAACATAAATTTATTTTTTTTTGCAATCTACGAGTTCATACTTTAAACGTTTTTAAAAGGGTAAAAACGTAACAAAATAATTTTGCGATTATATACTAATATTAGCAAAACTTCATATTTTAGATTTGAGAATATTAAAAAAAACTAACAATCAATCGATGCAAGTGTAAACGAGTGTTTTTCTATGGGAAACTATCGGTGAACTAGGTGGTGTGAGAGGAAATATATTGGCATATATGTATGTAGTAGGTAGTGTCGTATTTAAAACCGCAGCTTCTTTGCAACATTTCTACATTAGAGATGTTGTATAGACTTCATAGACATTTATGTTGGTGGAATCTTTATCTGAATATGTTGGTTATTATATACACAAAAGTATATATGTACATATATATGCACATATGTATATATACATAAATATATACTTGTGTGTGTGCATAAACAAATGTTTATTAATTTCTAGTGTATGAAGACATCGTTGTTGGTTTATCAGTGCTGACAGTTTTATTTACAATTTTCGCAATACGATTTTGTTGTTTTCACGTATTTTCTCTCTAATAATATTGAATAAATAAACACTTTATTTGTTTTTCTTTAGTTGTTGTTGTCGGTATTGTTTTTGTTGTGCGTATTAACAGTTGTTGTTGTTTTTAGTTGTGTCTTATAGAGGATCATAATAAATAACCACAAGATGGCACAATAATATTTACGTTTTAAAGAAAAAAAGATTTCACAGTGTTTTCGATACGTTGCAACACTGCATGCATAAGCAGCTATAATGTGCTTAACAAATAGAGAAATTGATAGCATTTTATTTCAGTAATTAGCTACAGCCTCCTTTCTGTAGGGAATTATCGTCTCCATAGTGCTATAATAACAACAAATACTCGTATTCAGTTGTGAAGTAATCTTTGGGCGAAATGCCTCAATTTTTTTCTACTCACTCCAAGGGCAGTAAGCTCTGAAAAACATTAGGATTGTCATTTGTGGTAGTATGTATGTGAATTATCGGTTTGTGTGGAATACTACTGAATATACCAATATCACAGTATGGTATCCTACCGGGGAGAAAAGATCATATCGGAAGATGTTGCGTGAAATACAACTGAATATACCAAGATCATTCAGAAGTATTCTACGCAACATCTTACGATGTGACCTTTTCTCCACGGTAGACTACCATACTATGATTCCTAAGAGTAGAATGGATGCACTATTCCGTATAAATAAATACCAGAGATCAGCAATGAATCGTTTTTTCATTATTTATAAGCACTCATGAAATTTTAAATATAAGCGAGTCAGCAATATTGAAATTCAACTACTCTAAATCATTCGTACTCACTAAAACATTGATTTATAAATACAGGTTGCAATGAGTAAGGGTACAACTTTGACATCAAACTCATACCATTCGAAATATGTTTGATTCATACTCCTACTAATTCAGATTCATAAATTTAGAAAACTACTTATAATACTCATTGGAGTGATTCGAATCATTCATCAAAATTTACAGTCTTAGTTGTTGTTGCATTTACAAAAAAAAAAGGAAGAAAAAGACAAAGACAGCAAGTAAAGGCACAATCTTCTAGTGAGTATTGTAGTGTTCGTACGCGAATCATAGTTATTTTGTGATTCTTGTAAATGTTGAGTAAAGGAGAGACGAAATCAACAACACCATGCGTGTTGTTAAGTATGAGTACGATGACTACTTCAAACTTTGAATATGAGTAGTATGAGTATGATATTAAAATAAGTATAAATGCGTATACATACATACATACATAATTGGCCATTACAACCCTTCAGGCAGGATTACGGCCTAGCTTCTCAACACCACTCATGTTGTGTGCGTTAATTTTATACATGAGTGGCGGGACCTACAGTTTAAAGTCGACTCCGAACGACAGATTTTTTGAGCAGCTTTTTCATGGCAATTTTTACTCTCAGAGTTTTTGCCAAAAATCTGCTGAGAGGAAGTCGCCGGAGAAATATTTTTTTCATATTTCATTTTGATGTCTGGCCTGGGATTCGAACTCGGGCCTTTCGTCTAATAAGCCAACACACTACCTACTAGACCACGGCGACTTCTAAATGCGTATAAATATTAGAAATTATGAGTATGATTCGAATCTACTTATCTTTTTGAATACTCATTGCTGATCTCTGATGTGTGTATATCGCTTCATTTACCACAGCTATTACAGAAATACAAATACAAATACAAATAACCTAAAATTCATTTCTTTATTATTTTTTAAAATGCATATCTTTTGACATTCAATTTTCAGTTAAAATTCGTGTGTGTGATGTGTATCATGAACACTTTCTCCAATTGAAAAGTACCAAATGTAAACCAATCAGTCAACATTAGTTGAAAAACATTTTCTTGAACAACACTTTTAAATATTTGAACGTCATCCACAAATGCTGCCACAATATTAATTGTTTGTTTCTATCAATATTGTTTAAAATTACATACAAATTGTTATTGAATAGAAAAATAATTTCATTTTTCTTAATTTAAAATAAAAAAGAAAATAAAATAAGATTTGTTATCACTTTCGCAGCTGTTGTTATCCGAATAATTGCAAATACATGCAGATATTCAAACAATTATTAGACTTTCTTAACGCCAACCTATTGTGGTATATGTATACTTAGCATACATATGTATGTATGGGCAGTTTAAGCTTTTTAAAACGTGTGAGAAATGAAAAATGCAATGGGAAAGTATTTAGCAAACTTCTGAAATAATTTTTTGAAAATGGTGATTGTGGATGATCTTATTTGCCTACAATTTTATATTAAAATGCCAAACATCTTATGGTATGAGTTTAATGTCAACGTTGTACTCATACTCATTGCAACCTGTACTTATAAATCAATGTTGTAGGGAGTATGAATGAATCAGAGTAGTTGAATTTGAGTACTGTTGACTTACTCATACTCAAAATTTCATGAGTACTTATGAGTACCGAAAAAACGATTCATTGCTAATCTCTGATACGAATACGAAAAGATAATTAAATAATAATCGTTAAGACATGAATTGAATGATCAGTTAAATGCGTGAAGCGCTCATGTTTCACACGTGTTTCATTTTAATAAAAAAAACTCAACTAATTGAATCGTAAATAAATATTGTTGTTTATATTTTTTATAGTTTAATTTATTTTTATATTGGCTTTCACATCAATTCATAAAAAAATAGAAATTAGTTAGAGTCGCCCATTTGTCTAGTATGAATTGATTTGTATTCATATTTTATATATACATATGTATGTATGTATGACTAGCATATTTAAACTATATATTAAATTTTATGTACGTACATATGTGTGTACCCATGTACATACATTGACTACTACCATTTTGTGTTCCATTAAATATCCATAAATGTTTAATTTGATTGACATTCACAAGTAAAACGGCTCACAAATCGCATGTCTTTTGTAAAACAAAAAATAAACAAACAAAAGAAAACGTTTTTAATATTCAAGTTTTGGCTTCAATTCAATTGAATTATTTTTAAAATTTATATTTTCAATAATTTTTAATTTTTATTTAAAATGTATTTTCTTTTTTGTTTGTTTATGGTTGTTGATCAAAAACCTCCTATCAACCCACAAACAAACAAATTTACATATATACATAAATATACTGTTTTCTAAACGGTAAATGTTTATGAACATGAAAATACATACATATGTATATAAAGTTATATATATAATATTTCTTGGAAGCCATATGCCACATTAAATATATACTCAAATATATAAAGGATTTAATATTTAAAATTCAGCGACATACTATAATAAGCAACAACAACAAAAAAAAATAAAAAACAACCAGCAGCACACCACAAATTATTAACTAACAAAATAGAAAAAATAAATATTGGCAAAATGCCTATTTTGTGTGTTTATTTGTATCGTACATATCATATAGTGCCTCGCCAACGGATGTAAATCAACAGAATCAGCACCCCCGATGACTTTATCGCATGGTTCAGAAAACAACACGAAAAATTATCGTCCAAATGGAAAAATTATTAAAATAAATATGATGACCTAAAAGCGAATTTAGCAATCATCGTCTATTGCGATCAGCATCATCATCATCATCATTTTCATCATTTGCTGGCATTACCCAGCTAGTATGATCAATTAAAAAATTACAAATTGCGGTTGCCTATAATTCCCTAAGAGCCATTATTACACATACATACATACATAATTGGCTATCGCAACCCTTCAGTCAGGATTACGGACTAGCTTCTCACACCACTAATGTTGTGTGCCTTAATTTTATACATTAATGGCGGGACCTACAATTTAAAGTCAACTCCGAACGACAAGTTTTTTGACAAGCTTTTCATGGCAATTTTATTTACTCTCAGAGTTTTTGCTAGAAATCTGCTGAGAGGAAGTCGCCGAAGAAATATTTTTTTTCATATTTCGTCTTGATGTCCGACCTGGCACTATCTACCAATCCGATTGGCGTCAAATATGTTTTTTTTATACATTTTCTACAATAAAGTGAAATACGTAAGTTAGGCTGAAGAATATGTGAATTTATGTCTGACTTAGGGCCATTATTACAACTTGCCTTTAAAGTTGGATTTAATTAAAGGTAACTTTAGCTACAGTGAACTTTAAAGTTACCTTTAACTTATTTTCGTTGTTACAGCTTACAGATAAAATAAAGTTAACTTTTTATAAAATACGGAAGTGCCGGAGCAATGTCGATAACACTGCTCAATTAAACAAGTTTTTTTAAACACAGTGGCAACGACGGTACTTCGTTTTTTTGTTGTATATACTCATTTTGTTTATATTTGAATGGCAAGTTCAAACATAAACTTAACTTTAAAAGTTATCGGCAGGATGATCCTCCCTTTAGCTTAACACACAATTCTATCTTATTGGGTACTCATAATAATGAAAAACAATTTATCCGCATGTTAAAATCCTCCTTTAGTTAACGGCAAAAAAGAAAAACAAAACAATTCCTTTATAATTTTTTCTGTTTCTGCATTTAAACTTAAATATTATTTTGTTCATATATATGTTACTCATCATATATGTTTTGTTTAGAAATTTATATATTGTTACGATTTTAACTTTTAAAAACGTTTAAAATATGAGCAAATAAAATAAAAATAAATTTGTGTCTAGTTTTAATTTAATACAATTCTCTATTATTCACACAATTTTGTGTGCCACTGTTTACAACTTTATGTAAACAACAACAATTGCCTTTTTCGTTACTCCAAACACTATTATAAACAATAACAATTACTTGGCAATTATTCGACAGATCTTTGTAACGGAAATCTTCAAACCACGATTACTCTCTTCAAACACACCGCTTTTTCACACAAGACTCACTGAACTTTTACTCACTCAGTCGCTTGCTTTGGCTTGCCTTTTTTATATGGCAAATTAAACAGTCTGATAAATGTTCTTAAAGCTGAATGATCTTGACTTCGCCTTCTCGAAATCTCCATAAATGTAAACATTGTTTGTTTGTAATGCTGTATTTATTCTTGTAGTGTTGTTGGTGTATTTTTGTTTACTTGTTTACAATTTTTTTATGCTGGTGTTTGTTGTTATATTAAGCAGTACGATAATTTGTAAACAGGATTGTTTTGTTTTTGTAGCTTTTATTTATAATTTTAATGTTAAACGATGTAAAATTAAAACACCAGTGTGTAAATTTTTTTAATTTTGTAACAATATTTTATGATACCGTCTTATAATCATAAAATATTTTGACCGAATGCTCTTAAGTCTGAGTTATTTGAGTGAGAGAAATTGTTAAATTACTTATTTAATGCTACTTTTTTACATTCAATGTAAAAAACATTTGCTCAGAATACGATTTTTAAGGCAGTTGGACATAAATATCAGGAGTCTTCGAATGTAAAACACATTTCTGAGTGTTATTACATTAAAATATGTTTTTCGAATGGTTTCAGTTCAGTTTCATCATACACAATACATCTTAAAGTAAAAAAGTATTTTTAAATCCATGTGTGATTGCATTTTAATTTTTAATTCATGAAGTCACTATGACGACTAAATGATAAACAATTACAAATAATTCAATTGATTAATTGTCGATAAAAAAAACATTCAGCAAGACAAAGATTCACAAATTTATTAAGTTAAAGTACAAATGACATTGAACTGGTCTTTAAAATGCTGTTTTAATTTCCATTAAGAAGGTTGACGATTAACATACATATACTGTAGAAAATTGTTCTTGACCTGATTTATCACTATTCTGTCCTTAAAACCAAAAAATTGAAGATGCAAAAATATATTCCAACAAATAACAGAAGATTTATTTTTGAAAATATTTTAACCCTGGGTGTATATTGTCTGGCTAAGTGGAAATTTATAAAAAAAAATATGTACATATATAAAAAATAAAGAAACTTAGTACTGGCAAAAAATATATAAGCTTACTAGCAATTGATAATGAATTTTACCATATACTTTAAATATTTCACATCTTAAAAAAATATTATATTTATCGTTAGTTATCTTAATATCAATTTTAAACATTATTGAATAGTAGATTTAATTGTGATTGCAATTAAATTAAATAAATTAAGGGCCAGTATTACAACTTGCCCATAAAGTTGGGCTTAGTTAAAGGTAACTTAAGCTAAAGTGAAATTTAAAGTCACCTTTAACTTTTTTCGTTATTACAACCTACAAATAAAATAAAGTTAACTTTTTCAAAACTATGGCAGTGCCGGAGCTATGTCGATAATATTGCTCAATTAAAAAATTTTTTTAAACGTACTGGCAACGATAAGCTTCTTATTTTTCTTGTTTTTGCTCATTTTGTTTATATTTTATATTTAAAAGTTAAAAGTAGGATAATCCTCCCTTCTTTTTTAACAGAAGCATTTGCATGAGCATTTGAAGTCGCCGTGGTCTAGTAGGTAGTGTGTTGGCTTATTAGACGAAAGGCCCGAGTTCGAATCCCAGGTCAGACATCTTAATTAAAATTAAAAAATATTTCTTCCGCGACTTCCTCTCAGCAGATTTCTGGCAAAAACTCTGAGAGTAAAAATTGCCATGAAAAGCTTCTCAAAAAAATCTGTCGTTCGGAGACGACTTTAAACTGTAGGTCCCACCACTCATTAACGCACACAACATGAGTGGTGTTGAGAAGCTAGGCCGTAATCCTGACTGAAGGGTTGTAATGGCCAATTATGTATGTATGTATGTATTTGCATGAGGTTCGATAAATTTAGAAAAAGATTTTAGGTTTTATTCATATCCATGTTTAAAAACAATTTTATTGCACTTGCAGAAAAATTATACTCGATTGTTTCCCGTTCATGCATGAGACCATTAGTATTTAGTTAAATTGTTTAGAATTTATTAATTTATATTTATACTCACCTTTTTTTCTCCAAAAACATTCTTTCAACCCTTTAAACCACTCCGTCATAATTTCTCTAGTCATAAAAGCCTTCTTATTTGATTTCCAATCAACCGGCAAAGCGGCAGCTGTGGTGTTTTTAAAGGCTCGTGAGCCAGCCGCTTTACCAATAACCAATAGTTTTTCCTTCTTCCCAACATATTAACGCAAAATAGAATTGCGAGTCTTTCCTTAGACAATTTACCACCCGAACATTTTTCTGACTTTAAGAGATAGTGTTCTGTTAGGAAATGCCCGAAAAAATGGACCACTCTCGTCAGCATTGTAAACATGCATTTGCATAAAATAATTAACCGGGGTATCACCGCACTACGGAATGTTACATAATCTGATTAAGGGCCATTATTACAACTTGCCTTTAACTAAAGCAAGGATTTTAACGGGCAGATAAATTGTTTTCATTATTATGAGTACCCAATAAGATAGAAGTGATCGTTAAGCTAAAGGGAGGATCATCCTACCTTTAACATTTAAAGGTCACTTTATATATTATTTTCATTATGGCAACTTCAAATTTTAACAAACTGAGCATATACAACAAAAACACAAAGCCCGCGGTTGCCACTGCGTTTAAAAAAACTTGTAAAATTGAGCAGTTTTATCGACATTGCTCCCGCACTGCCATATTTTTGCAAAAATGTTATCTGTAAGTTATAATAACGAAAATAAGTTAAAGGTAACTTTCCAGTTCCCTTTAGCTAAAGGTACCTTTAACTAACCCCAACTTTAACGACAAGTTGTAATAATGGCCCTAAGTTGAAAAATACACACTCAACAAAGAAAAATTTATGTAATCTCTATACACTTCGCTAGTATAAAAGGGGAATAAACCGAAATACAATAAAATTGCTCAGCTTTGCCTTTTGTAATATTTATTTGTCCGCCTATGGGAGATGTTTTTGGAAAAACAGGTGTCCGCGTCCGTCTAAGGGATTGCCCGGCTAGGGGAGACGAATTTGCTCTAAAAATACGACCTAATTGATGGGACTTAGAAAATCGTCCGTTTAGCGGAGATGTCCGCCTATTAGAGCTGTCTGCCAGTGGAGCTGTCACTGTACATAGGTTTTTACTTTCAAATTAACTGTTTTTGTATTGAAATAAAATTTTTTTGAAGTCAAACACAATTTTTTGCGACACAAATTCAAATTAAATTTATTTAACTTCGAATTAAATTTTTTGTTTATTTGGCTAAAAATTTAAAAATTAGTTTTATAATAATACGACCAAATATAAACGAAGCTTTAAGTTTTGTGAAAAGTTTAAGTTTTTTAAAAACAGGGTGCTTTTAAATTTTTTTCCCAACATCGAAGGTGCTTGGCTGGTCCTTGATAATGCATAAAACTCAAGAATAAAAAAGATAAGGTTTCAGAGTCCGGGCATATTTTAATGTTTCTTCCTCCTTACTTACCTATGCTTAATCCAATAGAAAAGGTTTTTTCTAAAACAAAGCTACATGCCCGAAATTTATTGGCTGATCCGGACATTAATTTGGACCTGGTAACAATAATTAAACAATCAGTCGAAACGGTAACATATTCAGATTGTAAAAATTATTATCTCGATATGACCATAAATTTGTCATTAGCTGCATCTGGAGAAATGTTGCAATAAAACCCGTCCAAATATTAAGAAAAATGAATTGAACTGTAAGTTTATTTTTATTTTATTTAGTAAATTTTTAGCCAAATAAACAAAAAATTGAATTCGAAGTTAATAAATTTAATTTGAAAAAAAAAAAATATTTAATTTGAAATAAAAATAATTTAATTTGAAATACAAAAACTTTAATTTGAAATAAAAAGAATTTAATTTGTTTTGCAAAAAGTTGTGTTTGACTTTTAAAAAATTTAATTTGAATAAAAAAATCGTTAATTTGAGATTAAAAACCTATATATTATTTGACTTAATAGGCTATGAGGTTTGATGAGATAAACTTGACAATTACGAATTTTTCTCATATATTTTTTCAAGTTTGTCCGTTCATAGTGGCAAACATTAATTAAAAAAATATGAAATAAGTGATGACATTCTGAAAGTGCATTATCTTGCGAAGAGATTGATACTTCGTTTGATCAAATTTTAAATTTTAAAATTACCGAAGTTATTATTTAGAGAGTCTGCAATTTTGATGGATCTTGATTGTTTATCGGAAAATGTGTCAATTTCGCGTTTGAGCGACCATCAGAAGTTGGCCAATGTTTGCGCAAGGCGCAATAATAGTATTTGCAAAAAATACAAATACATATTAGCCGACTTCTGGCAGTCTTGCAAACGTGAAATTGACACATTTTGAGATAAACAATCAAGATCCATCAAAACTTTTGAAAATTTTTGAACAGAAAGTTCATTTGATAAGATGGCATATACAAAAATTATAACACGACTGTTATACTATTTAAATAATAACTAGGGTAATTTTTGCCCAATTTTATCAAACGAAGTGTCAATCTCTTCACAAGATAATGCACTTTCAGAATATCATCACTCATTTCATATTTTTTAATTAAAGTTTAATAAAAATTTAAGAAATATGAAAAAAAATATTATTAATATATACATATATATATATTATTTGACTTAATTTGCTATGAGGTTTGATGCGATTAACTTGAAAAATTTTTTCATATTTTTAAAATTTTTAATATATATAATATATATATATATATATATATATATATATATATATATATATATATATCCTTTCTAATAAGGTTTAACTTTTGGACATCGGTTCAGAAATATTTGTGTAATCAATAAATTTGTGCGTAAAGCCAAAAAAAAACAGTTTTTTATCAAATAAAACAAGTTTGGAGGGTTCGAGAAATATATAACAAACATTATTTTAAGTTCTACTCAACAAAACTCACAACTTCCACTATGTCATTAGCTGGGTGTATTTAATTATTTTTTATTTTGTCGTATAGTATTATCAACGAGTTCAAAGAAAATATATACATAAATTGCAACTGAAATAGATCACCTCTAAATACATATCCGGGTATGTTTGTGATAGGGTTTCTGGTTATAATATGACCAAGTGAAAATCTTAAGAAGGACTTAAAATATCGTTGGTCATGATAAATTTTTTTGGAAGAACTATGTTGGAAAACCAGAAAAGTAAATTCTGAATGAGGGAAAGAGTAAGAAATACAATTGGCAACATAGAAAAGATATAATAACAACGGTGGGAATTGCCTATGGTCCTTAAACGAATAAATTTGGCGTTTCTAATTTTGTATTTATTTTGCATTACACTTTGAAATTATTATTATTGTTCGGCTTTAGTATTAATTTCTTGTACGAGTATGTGTATATCCTATATTAAATGGATTGCGGATTTTAAAAATTTGAATACATATTTGCATTTTCTAGCATAACAAAAGTGTAATATAGACACAAGAGACAATAAGTTATGCACATATACATATGTATGTATGTATATATAAAAATACATATATATTTCGTAGAACATGTGTACAATAATTTGCGTATGATTTGTCGGACGTAATTACCTAATTTTACTGACAAAAAAAATTTACTTTGTTTTTGGCGAGTATACTCGTTATTGCTTTGCGTTCGATTATGTTTTATTTAGTGGAATAACAATTATAAATAAATAATTATTATAGAATACTATTTATAGAAAATATTTTGTGTGATGATAGCAAGCAACATTAGCTTCACTTCTATTTTTTATTCGAAATAATTGGTTTTTATGATTGTATTAAGTTTGTGGTTTCTGCTAATGATCTGGCAAATAGGGAGGTTAGGAGTTTAATTTCCTTTCTCGATGAGTGGAACTCACGTTGGACAAACACCGACAAGGGCAGGGTGATGTATGAATTCATACCTAACGCTAGATTCGTACTGCAACGCCACGATTTTGCCTTTAGCTTAAGTCTGGGGTTCTTACTTGCCGGACATGACTCGTCCAATGCATTCTTGCATAAGAGGTGTGGGTGTGGGTTGGGACCTGAGGCGTGTACTGACGACATGTCCGCTCTACAAAGACTTTAGGGATTTAGAAGTGATGGGCATCATCGAAACGAGGGATATGTTGAACTTTAGTAGGGCTTTAGCTACAGATCGCACTAAGCAAAGACGTCACGAGTTTTCTTAAGTAGGAGAATAATGAGGGTGGGTTGATGGTAGGATAACCTTGCGGAGCCGTTGGTCGTGGGTCCTCTGTCGTTTTCGGTCCGTGAAATTCGACGTTTGTGTGCGATCCTACGCTAGTAGGTTGCCGAGCTGAGTTGTCTGTGTTGTCCGCGTTCATCGTTGGTAGTAGTTTCCACTATTTTGATTGTTTATGTGTGTTATCTCTATGGGTCACCAGTCCCGAACTGTTTCGGGTTCAACTGGTAGCAGACTCGACCGGAGGCTTAATTCTGGTAGCACGGGTGTCGGGTGCTCCAGAGATTCTTCGTGCAACGTGGTGGCTGTGGTTTAAACCCAAATCGCGGGGAGAGCGCAAGCTCGGTGTGGCGTTGTACTCTCAACCACTGTCAAAAAGAGGAGTTTAGATAGTCCCCCACTCCTAACCAAGAGGGAAGTCATGTCCAAATGTATGGCTTCGAATTGGTACTCACGTATGATGATGCAACCAATGGTATGCACATTCATTTAATGTGGTTGCATCACTATGGTTGGGGGCGCTGGTAGACGTATTGTTTTAAGTAACTGTGTAGATACAATACATATGTACGTTACAACACGTTTAGATAAATGATCTAAATTGAAGTAAATAAGTATGTTGTTAACCTTTTCAAAGGTTCAAATGGATGTGTTTACTTACTTTAATGGCCATTCTAATTACATTTTAAAATTTACTCAAATTTAAATCAAATAAAGTAATTATGAGTGACTATAGTAGAAAGTTATTGCATAAAATATTTATTAAATATGGACAATTAAGTATAATAAAAGCTATCAGTCAAGCAGGTAATCGACCGTGAAAACGGTCAACATATTTTGCCATTCAATTACTTTCCTAAGCTAATAGTTTTAATTTTCTTTTTGTGGTAAAAGCCTGAAGTAGTTTTAACGATTGCTTTATTGCTGTTGTCGCAAGTGACTGATTACAACAAAATTGAAAACAGACAGACATAGCAATGAAGATAAAAAACCTGATAATAGTCACAAAAAAAAAAAAAGAAAAACAAGAAGAAAATTTAAGAAACAGGCGACACAAATTCATTTACCAAGAAAAAAAATTAAATATTGGCAGAAGTTAATATTCGTACAATATAAAAAGAAAATATAAAACTACACACATTTTTGTATAATTTTCGTTATTACCCTGTATTCTTCGCTATTCCCATGTTAATGAAATTGAATTATATATATAAACATACTGATTTGATATTAAAATTAATATTTACTATACTGAATTTGATATATTTTTAATCAATGACACAAAATACGTCATCTTTACTGATTAAATAAAGAAAATATTGTTTTCGAAATTTTTATCATCACCCCACCGGTAACTTTTAAAGTTACGTTTATATTTGAACTTGCCATACATATATATTTTAAAAAGTAAACTTTATTTTATCCTTAAATTATAGTAGCGAAAATAAGTTAAAGGTGACTTTAAAGTTCACTTTAACTAAAGTTACCTTTAACTAAACCCAACTTTAAAGGCAAGTTGTAATAATCACACTCAGGGCCATTATTACAACTTGTCGTTAACTAAAGGGAGGATAAATTGTTTTTCGTTATTATGAGTACTCAATAAGATAGAAGTGATCGTTAAGCTAAAGGGAGGATCATCCTACCTTTAACATTTAAAGGTCACTTTTGAACTTGCCATATTATATATTATTTTCAATATGGCAACTTCAAATATAAACAAAATGAGCAAATACAACAAAAAAGACGCCCTTCCTTGCCACTGCTTTAAAAAAACTTGTTTAATTGAGCAGTGTTATCGACATAGCTCCGGCACTGCCATATTTTTGAAAAAGTTAACTTTATTTTATCGTGATAACGAAAAGAAGTTAAGGGTGACCTTAAAGTTCATTTTAGCTAAAGTTACCTTTAACTAAACCCAACTTCAATGGCAAGTTGTAATAATGACCCTTATTCTTGTTACTTTAATACGAAAACGAATAAGTTAGCCTTCAAATTATGAACCACTGTCTAATGGATTATGAAAGTAATATTTTAAAAGATATCTAAAAATAGATGTGACCTTAAAAACTTAACTTCAGAGGATTTGAAAGAATATTTTGTATATTCATTTTTACATTTAAGCGAAGAGATGATTTAATGAAATGATTTTGTTGTACAAAAAAGTCTCGTTTAATATATTATTGAAAAACTATGCCATACGTACGATATTTACATGTGTTTTTCGGTCGTTAAATGGTAGTTTGACGTTGTAAATTAATTATTCGATTACAGAGACGACCCATGTATATATGTATATTCATAATATTTAATTTATATTGTATGCATCTAAAACGTTTAGAAACTATATACATATTGTAAACTATATATATATTGTAATAATTATTATTTTTCTATTCGCTAAAAAGGCAACAGCAATTTAAAAAATAATTTTTTTTATCTATTTTTAGGAACTGGAACATTTGGCCGTGTCTGCCTGTGTCGTGATCGGGTATCAGAGAAATATTGTGCCATGAAACTTCTAGCAATGGCTGATGTAATACGTCTCAAACAAATTGAACACGTGAAAAATGAACGGAACATATTGCGTGAGATTAGACATCCCTTTGTAATTAGTTTGTAAGTATGAATACGATGGTAATTTGCAAATTCGAAATTATATTTTAAATATTTTATTTTCTAATTTTAATTCTAATGAGAGAATCCCTTAGATTTTAATCAATCTCTAACAATTTGTCTTTTTTTTAGAGAATGGTCAACAAAAGATGATTGTTGCTTGTATATGATCTTTGAATATGTCTGTGGTGGTGAATTGTTCACATATTTAAGAAATGCTGGTAGATTTAGTAGATCAACAGGTAAATATATTGTTACGCTTTTACCCTTTTAAAAACGTTTAAAATATCAGTTCGTAGATTGCAAATAAAATAAAAATAAATTCGTGTTTCGTTTTAATTAAAATTCTTTATTGTTCGCACAATTCTGTGTGCCACTGTTTACAACTTGATGTGAACAACAACAATTTGCTTTGTTTGCTATGCTTCATTACACTCTTCCGCGTAAACACTAACAATTGCTCTATAGATCTTTATAATGGAGATTTCAAACTACGATTATTCTCTTCACACGCAATGTGTCTTCACACAAGACTGACAGACTTTTTGCTGACTCAGTCGCCTGCTTTGCCTTGCCAAAGTAAACAGTCTGATGAGTGCTCTTAAAAGCGAATGATTTCGGCTTTGCAAAATATCTATAAATATAAACATGTTGTTTAGAAGTCGCCGTGGTCTAGTAGGTAGTGTGTTGGCTTATTAGACGAAAAGCGCGAGTTCAAATCCCAGGTCAGAAGTCAAAACGAAAATATGAAAATATTTCTTCGGCGACTTCCTCTCAGCAGATTTTTGGCAAAAACTTAAGAGTAAAAATTGCCATGAAAAGCTTCTAAAAAAATCTGTCGTTCGGAGTCGACTTTAAACTGTAGTTCCCGCTACTCATGTATAAAATTAACGCACACAACACGAGTGGCGGGTACTGTACTTGTCACAGCTGACAAGTAAACGTCCTCTAACCTAACATGTTGTTTACGTTATTGTTGTTTGTGTATTTTCTTTACGTTTGTCCTTGCAGAGTTGTTGTTGCCTGTTTGTTTACTTGTTTATCCCTTTTTTATACTGATGTTGTTGCTATATGTATGTAAACAAGTCCATTGTTTTTGTTTTTCTAGCATTTATTTATCATTTTAATGTTAAACGATGTAACACCATTTCCACTTTAAAAAGAATACTTTCAGTCTGTGGTATGAGTACAATTTTTTTAATTTGTTACTGTTTTTTTTTAGCAAATGTTTATGCTGCTGAAATTGTTTTGGCCTTGGAATACTTACATTCTCTGCAAATCGTTTACAGAGATTTAAAACCCGAAAATTTATTAATCAATCGTGATGGTCACTTAAAAATAACAGATTTTGGTTTTGCAAAAAAATTAAGAGATCGTACTTGGACTTTATGTGGTACACCCGAATATTTAGCACCTGAAATCATACAATCCAAGGGTCACAATCGAGCGGTGGACTGGTGGGCATTAGGTAGAAATTAATTATATTTTTAATATCGTTTTAGTATAACAAAACTTAATTTTTGGTATTATTTAAAGGTATACTTATTTATGAAATGCTTGTTGGTTACCCACCATTCTATGATGAAAACCCATTTGGAATCTATGAAAAGATCTTAAGCGGTAAAATTGAATGGCCACGTCATATAGATCCCATAGCAAAAGACTTAGTAAAGAAACTTTTAACAAATGACCGAACAAAGCGTTTGGGCAATATGAAGGTGAGTAAATGATTTCAATTTATAATTGTAATTTAAAGGGCATGTGTACCATACATATGCGTAATACATTAAATGTAAGATATTTAAAGGGATTTGTATTGAGCAGGCCTGAACATTAACTTATTTTCGTTATTACAACTTACAGATAAAATATAGTTAACTTTTTCAAAAATATGGCAGTGCCGGAACAATGGTGATAACACTGCTCAATTAAGCAAGTTTTTTATAAACGCAGTGGCAACGAAGGGTCTCTGTTTTTGTTGTTGTGTTTCCTCATTTTGTTTATATTTGAAGTTGCCACATTGAAAATAATATATAATATGGCAAGTTTAAACATAAACTTTAAAAGCTAAAAGTAGGATGGTCCTCCCTGGCGCTACTTGCAATACATCTCTTGCCACAATTGATTTATAACGTCAAACTTTGATGACCGTTTAATTAGCCGATTTGGCCGCCAAGCAGCTGCGATTTGACACCGTTGAACTATTTGCTATGGGGCGGTGTTAAACAAAAATGTTATGCCAACAAACCAGGTGCAATTGAGCATTTAAAGGCCAACATTTGTGATGCTAATGCCGAGATACGACCCAATACATTCGAAAAACTCCACGAATATTGGTTCGAACAAATGAGTTGTTGTGAGACATGCAGCAGCAGCCATAAGAATGTAATAATATTCCATTTCTAACCGGAACAGTTGTACATCACAACAAAAAAATGAATTTGGCAAAATTTCAAACCGTTTTGTTTTATTGCAGTTTTGAAATTTTCCACCTTATACAATCTCTATCATACATACAGTACCGAGCAAAAAAAATTCAACGCAAAGCCGATTGATCTTTATGTACGTCTCTTTCAAAGAAACAGTACGGAACAGTACGCCATGTTTATCTGTTCGTAGCTGACATCTGTTAGAATATCTCTGCTTAGGCGTTCTTCGAGTATGTTTTATCCCATCAGAACCAAAAGGATTAAATTTACTATCATCACTCCACAGCACTTTTGCCCACTGGTTACTTGACCAATTTTGATACTGCTTCGCAAAATCAAGGCGTTTGATTTTATTGGCCTTAGTTATTAGCGGTTTCTTTGCAGGACGTCTAGTAAATAAATTTGCATCATTCAATCTGTTGCGAACAGTATGCACTTCAATAGAAATACCCATTTGCTCATTAGCAAATTAGTAACGTCCACAGCTGTCATTCTTGGATCTGCTTTAACCAGGCTAATCATTTGGCGATCTTTGCGCTGGGTAGATTTACTTGGGCAACCGCTGCCAGACTTTCTTTCCACGCTATTTATTGTTCGAAATTTAGACGCAATTCGGCATACCATTGATTTGCTTACGCCGATTATTTGCCCAATTTCTCGCATGTTTTTAACCTCTTCCAGAGCTTTAATATTGACTAACTTGGCATCAGTTGTTTCTAATGGTTAATGAATATTGTAAAAATTATTAACGAAAATTTTGTATAAATAAATTTTTTCTTGTCACTTTTCTTCTAAAATGTTAAATATTTATCTATTTGTTAAATAAACAAAACCAGGTTGATGTAAATCTCAATTAATACATTAATTTATAGTACAAAAATAGAAATGATCGGGTATTACATTTGGATTAAACATTTCCAATTGTATTTTATGAACTGAGTTCATTTGGAAATTGCCTTCAATATTATTTTGATTTTGCAATCTGTCAATAAAATGACGGCCTTCTTTATTGATTGTATCATTGACTAATTCTGATTTTTAAAAGTTAAAACAAAAAATCCTATCAACTTGATGTTTTCTCTATATATTGAGTCAATTAAAAGGAAAATTAATAATAAAAACCATTACCATCAATGATGACGAATAGATTGTGTATACAAATCAAATGGTGTATATATTTTATCTCAAAATTATGAATTATACAAGAAACAATTTAAAAAATTAAAAACAAATTTTAATATTATGGAATGAGAACTGGAAACGAATCATTATCGCTTGTTATTCTTATTTGTTCAGTTTCCAAAATATTCCTTTTCATGAAATTTAATAGAAACTTAATACTATGTTCAGATATGCACTTTTATTGAGTCAACATTTAGTTTATTGAATACAATATTTTAAGTGTTCAGGCATAATAATATACGCAGTTCAGCTGCTTATTCAATATTCATTTGTCAGCTGGTAAACAAAACAGCTGGTTGTTTCAACAACATTGTTTTTATTTTGTTTTGTTTTTTTTGTTTGTCGTTGTAGACATTTGAGTTGTCAAATATTAACAGAAAGTGTCCGAATAATTGTAATATGCACTCTGAACATACTTATGACAGTGCTGCTGCATTTTAAGTTTTACTCAATATTATAACAGTTTGCATATTTATTGCGCAATAATTAATTGAAATTATATATGAAATATTGAGCTCAATAATGGCGTTTATTGCAATTTACGCAATAAAGGTGCATATCTGAACATCGTATAAATATAAAAATAATAAAAATTCCTTTAAGTATGTATGTAAAGAAGTAAATAATATTTTTAATTACATTTTAAAATTAATTTAATGAATAAAATTTTTTTTTTTTATTAAATATTTAAACCACCTTATGATATCAAAGCACTTGATATGAAAGTACAATATGGTATCAGTCGGTTGAACAATATTATATGTTCAAATATGTACATACACGCCTTCTAGAAATAAATTAAAACATGTTATCAAAATGTTCGACTCGAAAAACTGCTTCAATTTTATTTTGCTCTTCGATAGATAATTTTTTTACTCGTCTAAATTGCGGTTTTTTAAAGGAAAACATACAGAAAACATGGGATTCCTAAATAAATTATCGAATAAAATGTGAAATATCAAATCTAACGTCAAATATATACACAAATGCTACAACAATTGTAGACTTGTTAAAAATTTTCCTCAATATTTTAAAAATATATTCGTTTTTTTATTTATGAATTCGTATGTGCACAGCTGTGTGTATATCATTATTATTTAGATTTTTGCCTTAAAAATTTTTAAAAATGGCATGTACCCAAAAATAACAACAACAAATACATACATTCTTAATTGCTCTTAAAATTTTGAATTAAATTAAATCAGAAAAAAAGTATATGTATGTATACTCGTATATGTATGTAGATAGATAGGGTAAAAGGAATGATGATTTTTCATTTACATTTAAAAACTCATTAATTGATTTGTGTGGCATTGTCAGTAACAGAATTATATGTTATATTATATATATACATACATACATACATAAAATAAATTTTGTAATTAAAAATACAGAAAATACATGAACAAATTTAATTTTACATTAATAATATGAAATAAATTTAAAAATAAATTATATTAATTTGACAAAACGTCTGATCACGAAAAGAAGTCCTAAAAAGGAAGTTTATTCATTTAACATGACATTATGAGTAAAAGTTTTCTGATTGTAAACATTTAAATGGTTGTTATCGGAGATCAGAAATGAGTACTCAAAAAGATGAGTAGATTCGAATCCTACTCATAATTTCTGATACTTAAACGCATTCATCCTCATACTACTCATATTCAAAGTTTGAAGTACTCATCGTACTCATACTTAACAATGAGCGTGATGTTGTTGATTCGACTCTCCTTTACTCAACATTTGCAAGGATCACAAAATATGTAATACGATTCCCGTACGAACACTACAATACTTACTACAAGGTTGTGTGTTTGCTGGCTTTTTTTTTTTTTTTTTTTTTTGAATGCAACAATAAATAAGATTGTAAATTTTGATGAATGATTCGAATCACTCAAAAATAACAAGAATATCACAGTTATAATAAGACTAAGGGAAAAACATTTACAAAGTTAGAAAATTTTGAAATGGGTTGCATTATTGATATTTTGTATTTGAGGGGAAGTTGGCTCCAGAGACCGATGGAGTAAATGAAAAAGTGTTGTTGAGAGACGGCCTTGTTATATTTCATAGAATTTAACTTGTTCCCTCTATTCGACCTAGAAAATACTAGTCTCTCATATATGTAAATAAGGTGTCTGTCGACTATATATTAATTTGTGCAGGAACAGCAGAGTCCGGCAATTCATCAAATTGTCAAATGTGACATTATAAATTAGTCGGGCGAAATGCGATATGCTCCTATTTCTCCTAATGCCAAAAATATATCTTGCTATAGCGTTGTAAGTTACGTTAAGTCTTCGTCTGCTAACTGCATCGCAGCTAGCAAACAGCTCACATCCGTACATAAGAGTCGGTAGTAAATATGTCTTCGCCAATAGCATTCGAATATTAGTTGCTGTAAAATACTGAGATTTCGAAGCATCGCAAAAGTTTTTCCACATTTCATTTTGACGTGATTCGACCAATTTAGTTCCCTATTCAGAGTTACACCGAGATTTTTAGCTGTTCTAACAAAGCCTATATTTGATCCATTAATTTGAATTGGTGGTAGATATGCGATCAAGTTTTCAGGTGCTCCTATCAGAATCTTTGATGAGTATTATAATTATTTTTCTAAATTTATGAATCTGAATGAGTGGGCGTATGAATCAAAAAGGTTAAAAGAAAAGGTTAAAAAAAGAGACTATACTACCAATAAATGATGTTCAAGTCTGAAAAGTTAATGAAAACCACAAAAAAATTTTTCATGATGTAAAAAGTAGTCAAACAGATTAATAACCAATTAGTCGATTTAAAACTTTTAAACTTTAAGGAACGATTAAATTTCTTTGTTGTTCGAATTTATTCTAATGTTCGTAATTCTTGGAAGTATAAATCGGAATGTTTTTCTATGGATCGATCATATTGCCTCAAATGTGTTTATTTTTTGAAAAATAAACTTACGTTTGTTGCTAATAATTAATTAAATTTTGTACGTTTTATACTTACCTAATTCTTCATTATACTTCTTCTGTCCGGATTACAACAGAGCTTCTCACACCACCCATGTTGTGTGTAAATTTTATCTCTGAGGGCCGGAACCAAGAGTTTAAAGTCGACTCTGAACAAAACATTTTTGAGAAACTTTCTATAGCAATTTTATTTACTCTTTTTTTTGCCAAAAATCTCCGAAGAAATATTTTTTCATTCTTGGTTTTCTTAGAGTTGTCTGAGCACGGACTGGTCTACAGATCATTCAATTAAGTTTTAATTTATTTACTTAGAATTATAATTAAAGAACTATTACCTGACTTGAAGAATGAAGCTATATAGCAAAGAGAAAACATATTTTTTTTTTTAATTAATGAGATTTTAATACAGTTGGGCAATTCACACAATCCGTTGTATTCATTGTATTGTTGGACGAATATACAATAGTGTATGCTTGTTGATGATAATTTTCACATAAAAATTCGATACACTTATACACATTTTTTCATATGTTTTTAAAAGTTGTATTGGTTTCATGCTATCAGTTTATGTAAATGCCAGTAATCAAGAAGAAGAATCAAAATACAAAATATTATCTATGTAACAACATTGTCAACAATTAACATTTCAAAATTATAATTGTTCGCACAGATAATTAATTAATTTACATTTTTCCGTAATATTTTCCATTTTGTTACTTGAAAATCTAATTAGGAATATTAGTCTTCTTCTCATAGTTTTTTGACATTTGGAATACACCATACAATATAGCATTGAGAGTTCACAAGCAAAAAGTGTAGTCAATACAACTACAAAGTCGCGAGAATTAGCCAAGTATTTCCCGGATATAAACACCCAGCAAATGTAATAATTCCTGGCTTAGTAGCTTTTAAACTTGTGCAATCTTGATTTTTGTGTTAAAATGTACTGAAACTATTTCGATATATGAATCAATTTCAAAATTAAATTAATGAAATTTAAAGAAATGATTGAACTCAAGTCCTTCAATTATTAAATTTAGAATTTACAAAAACTTTATTTGTCTGACAAATGGCGCTAAAGTTTCTGATTTAATTATGGATTGGGTTTTTAAAATTTTTAATGTCATTTTTTTACTGGCAGTCACCGTGGTCTAATAAGTAGTGTGTTGGCTCATTAGACGTGAGGCCTTGTTTCAAACCCAAGGTCAGACATCTCCAACTCAACGAAATATGAAAAAATATTTCTTCGGCGACTTCCTCTCAGCAGATCTCTGGCAAAAAGTCTGAGAGTAAATAAAATTGCCATGAAAAGTTTCTCTAAAATTTGTCGTTCTGAGTCGACTTTAAACTGTAGGTCCCGTAACATAAGTTATGTGAGAAACTAGGTTGTAAGCCTGGCTAAAGGGTTGTAATTATCAATTATGTACATATGTATGTATGTATAAAATTTAATGCTGTAGAATAAGGTCAAAATTTGTACTAAACTATAATATTAAGTGTAAACAAATTAAAAAATCATTGTTTTCCCGGAAATTTTATATTTTTTTAATGATCTGAAGAAGATATTCTATTATTGTTATTTGTTATTCAGTGCAATTATGTATGTTTTAATAACGTCAACTCATATACATACATATGTACATATATGTATATAATACACATTCACAATATATACGATGAATACATATATTTTTATATGTGCCATCGTTAATGTAAATGTATTTCCAAAAATGATGTTTTCTTTTAATTATTAATACTTGAATTTGTTTTTTCGCATTTTTCATTTGCCTTCAAGTGATTTTAAATTGACGTTTTGTTTTAAACTTTTTTTTTTTTTAGAATGGGGCCGATGACGTTAAAAGGCATCGATGGTTTAAAGATTTAAATTGGAATGACGTCTACAACAAAAAACTTAAGGTACGTACAAATAAAATTGCCAATTGAAATAGAAATAGAAAAAGAAAACCCAAAAAGAAATTTATTTAAATGAATTTATTAATTTGTTGGCGAAGAAAAGCAAAAACATTAACGACTAAATTAAATTTGTTTTGAAAAAAAATTATTTTTGTTCTTAATGACGAGAAATATATATGTATGTATGTATGTATGCATCTGATTAGAAAATTATTAAAATGCCATTGATTTGTTTATTGCTTGCAACAAACAAATTCCCATAAATTATATCCAATTGTGTTGTGTATACAAATTGTTGCAAATATTTTCTTCATGTTCAACAAAAAATTTATTCTTAAATTTTTTTTATTATTATTTTTCTATTTAAATATGAAACCTGTTTTCATTGTTTTGATTATAATTTTTTAATTATTTAATAAAGCGATTTTTATATATTTTTAAATTCATACATGTGTACATACACATGTTTGTATGTACATGAGTCAGCCTACGTTAATTTTGCAAAATTAATTTTTGCTTCGTGCAATAATACATTTGTATATATGTATGTACGTATGTTATAGAAAGTTTTTGTATATTTTAGACATTAATATCAAAAATATGTACATATGTGTGTGAATGAAATATTGCAAAAAATATTAAAAATTTTTACTAATTTTTCAAAATTATAAATTAAGAAAAAAAAAAAGAAAATGATTTAAAAGAAATTTATGGGTATATTCACATGGATTTAGGAATTATAAACAAATTCAAACTTTGATTACAAAATAAATTGTTTTTAAACAATTTATTTTATGACCTAACGACAGAGGTAAGAACAACTGTGTAGGAAAATTAGGAAAAAATAGAATTATTTTGATTCTTCTGTTGCCTTCGATATTAAATACAGCAGAGCCTAATATTAGCATCGTAAATAATAAAGCTTCATGTAATAAACAATTTTTAAATACGTTGTAAAATTTTATGAGAATTTTAACATCTGCTCAAACGTATCAATGTACTCACTGTATGCCAAATAACCATACATACATACATATAGTATAGTATGTATGTGTGTATGCATTCGTGATCGATCATCCATCCCAAATTGGGTAATTAATTTCACGTACATCGTTTTAAATAATGTTTATGTAAACAAATTGATTACATAGTGTTGCCAGATTATTTAGATAATCAAAATGTAATCTTTTATTACTGATGGGGGGAGGTGGTACAAGGAAAAGAAAAGAAAAATGTTTTCACAAATAAAAAATATTAATGGTTACTGGGGGTTGATAATTTATTCTTAGGTATACGAACCTTTTACTTTGGGTTGCAGTAATTAACTAACTTTACAATGTTATAAAATTCTTAAGTTAGGACACGAATTTGAGTATTTAAAAACTGACGAGTAGGCAGAGATGTTCGTACTCTCTTGCGACAGTTGGCCATCTTCAAATAAGCGCACTTAACGTTTCACGCGTGAACATCCCGGCCCCCTTGCCTTATTGCAATATAATAAGTCAATGAAAGGTACAGGTTATGATATTACAAATTCAATTTAAAAAAAAAATGTGTTATATGTTATAATATAGTATAAGGATAATAATAGCATAAATTTAATTCAATTTAATTAACAAATTTTAAATTCAATAAAAAATAAAATTCAAATACATATATGGTAAATAGTTAATAATAATAAAAAATATAATTTTCATATTAATGATGTTTCTCTACACGCCAAATTTTCCAATTATAGTCCAGCCTAAAACTGTGTCCTGAGCCATAGGTGAGCCAATTGTTTCGGGTTGGATTTGGGGCTTAATGAGCCTCGGATATATGTCAGCCCCGAGAATGACATTAATGTCAATATTTTTATAAAAATTTGGGTCTGCGAGCCGTAGATTTGTATACAGGGAGGCGACACGCTCATCGATTTTTTCTTTCGGCAGTTTTATGGGTAGATTGCTATCAATTTTAGCGTTGAGAACAAATATTGGGCCATCATCAAAACGTGGTCTTATCTTAACTTTGCACCAACGTTCGCTGCCGCTCGCTTCTATCGGAAGTTTGTACCGCTCAATGAGGAATTCTGCAATAGAGCTCGTTTCGACACAGGGATTCAAAATTCCTCTGACGTTGCCCCAACTCTCTCCAAGCTCAATTTTTACTGTGATCGTGGGCAAGAGAGTGACAGTGCCCGTCCTGGAGCGGGGTAGATCGGTAGAGGGCTGAGAGATCTTTTTGCCTTCACTTAGGCGTTTATGTCGATGCAGAAGAGTATGATGTTTGCCTCTACACTGACGACACCGATCGGTATTGCGACACTTTTGGACCAAGTGGGAGTGAGCCAGACAGTTCTCGCAGTATTTATACCGTCTGACCATTTTCAACTTGTCCGCAACGTTCATCTTCTTAAACCTAATGCATTTCCTTAATGGATGATCCTTCCTACAAATTCGGCAATCATTACTCGGCTTACGATAGCGGTTGCGAGCAGTGCTCTTCTCCTCTAGTGGGGACTGGCTTCTGATGTTGTGACGTGGCATGTTTTGGCTGTGAAAAAGGTATAGAGAAAAAATTTAATTAGTTTGCTCTGAGTTAGGGAGTAAGACTAATTTAACAATGGGCCTTGTAACGATGCCATTGGCAGTTCGTATTTCGGCAACTCTGACTCTGTTATCGCTACCGCGGATAACCTTTTCAATGCGGCCAAGCCGCCATTGATTCGGGGGCAAATTTTCTTTCCTTATAACAACAAGGTCGTCGATAGCGTAATCACGGTGGGGGTATTTCCATTTAAAACGCTTGTGAAGCTCTTTAAGATACTCCTCTTTCCATCTTTGGGCAAAATGGTGGTGGAGTATTTTAAGTTTTTGCCAACGATTGACATAGGACAATGTATGAGCTGACAAATCAGGCTCTGGGGGTGCCAGTAACGGCGTTCCTATAAGGAAATGTCCTGGGGTTAGCGCACACAGATCCGCAGGATTTTCACTGATTGGGCTGAGTGGCCTGGAATTTAAACATGCTTCAATTCGGGCTAACATTGTAGAAAATTCTTCAAATGTAAAACTCTGACTATGAGAGATCCTTTTTAGATGCATTTTGAAGCTCTTTACGCCAGCTTCCCAGAGACCACCCATGTGTGGAGCACCTGGGGGGATAAAATGCCATTCAAGTAGAGCGGAAATATGTCCATCTAAGAGTTTACGTCGTAGTAGTGACATAAAGTGCTCTTTGTCAGTGTCCAGTATGTGCGAAGCACCAACAAAAGCAGTACCATTATCTGAATAAATGGCACTTGGGGAACCTCGACGGGAGAAAAATCGTGCAAACGCAGCCAAAAAGGCCTGAGCAGATATTTCGCTCGTAGCTTCCAGGTGTATGGCTTTGGTGGCAAAGCAAACAAAGACTAGCACATAACCCTTAGTAACCTTGCATCCACGCCCTGCATACGTTTTTATGTCAAAGGGGCCAGCAAAGTCGACGCCAGTGTTAGTAAATGGGCGAGAAAGTGCTGTTCTTTCGGGGGGTAGAGCTGCCATTATCTGCTGACTTTTCTGTTGTTTTTGAATAACACACGTGCGGCAATTTGATAAAATAGTTTTTATTAAAACTTTAAGCCTGGGGACATAATAATTTATTCGCATTAGTCTATACAGAAGAGCATTTTGACCATGAATCGAATATTTATGCAGATATGCCAGATATAATCGAGTGTAGCTTCCATGATATGGCAATATTATTGGAAATCTTTCGTCGTAGCTTAATGTTGGGCAGTTTGATAAACGACCATTAATCCTCATAATCCCAGCGGAGTCCAAAAAAGGGTTGAACGTTAATATGTGACTCTTCTTAGATATTTGTAGACCCTGCGATAATAAGTTATATTCATTTTCGAAGTATAACCTTTGACAGGCAATGATCATACGAGACTTGGCATGAGTCAGTTCAACTCGTGTGAACGTATCATTCGTTACCAACTTATCCTTTAGTTTTCTATTACACCGGTAATAAAAGCGAAATATCCAACAGACGATACGCCAAGCCCTAGGAAAATCGGAAAAGTCCTTTAAGATGTCAGTATTCTGGAGTTGATTCAGATGAACTTTGACGGGTTTTGCCTCTTCCTCAGTAGAAAAATCACTTAAGAGAGTTTTCGGCCATTGACTCTGAGGAAGTTTGAGCCACGACGGTCCATGCCACCATAGATCATTTTCTTTTAATTGCAGTACTGTGAGTCCACGGGTTGCCAAATCAGCGGGGTTACTTTTTGAATCAACATGGTGCCAAGATTCACTCCCCACCTTTTCAATGATGGAGGAAATCCTGTTTTCAACGAAGGTTTTCCACCTGTTAGGGGGTTTTTGTAGCCATGCCAAGACTATAGTTGAATCAGTCCATAAAAAGAGCTTACAATCTTTGAGATTAAGCTCGGATTGAAGGGATTCGACCATTGTTGCTAGTAGTTCTGCTCCACAAAGCTCTTTCCTCGGCAGTGAAACGAATTTGACAGGGGCCACTTTAGTTTTAGCGACCAAGAGGTGTGATGAGACTAATCCTAAATTTTCTGAACGGATGTATAGCGTTGCAGCATAAGCTTTCTCTGAAGCATCGCAAAATCCGTGTAGCTCGGTAGAAAAGGACGGATCAAAGTCAATAAAACGGGGAATTTCAATTTTCTCTATATTAATATAGTCATCCAGTTCGTTTCGTCCTTCCAGATTTGCTGCATAATGATTTTCGCTACAATTATTTTGGGGGCAAGCCAACCAGCGGGATCAAAAAGCCTTGCTATCTCTGATAAAATTGACCTTTTTGTAGTCAATGATCGGTCAGGTGCGTTCTTCAGCTTAAAATAGAAATTATCCTTTCCTGCGTTCCAGCGTAGGCCTAAGGTTTTTGTGGTGCTAGAGTCTGACAATCTCAGGAACTCTGCGTCCAGTAAATGATCGGGGGATAGATCTTTAAGTAGAAAATCGTGGTTTGCCGTCCATTTACGGAGCGCGAAACCAGCTGACTGAAGAACCTCAATGAGTTCATTTCTGGCCGTAAGTGCAGATGATAAAGTATGAGCGCCGGCAAGTACATCGTCTACGTACATGAACTTCTTGAGAATATCTGAAGCAACAGGATGCGTTACTTCACATAATTTCGCCAACTCGAGTAACGTACGAATGGCCAGGTAAGGCGCACAGTTTACGCCAAACGTCACTGTAGTAAGCTCAAAGTCACTTGGCTCTTTACGGGGGGAATTTCGAAAAATTATTCTCTGAAAGGGGGTATGTGACGGATGCACCAAAATCTGACGATACATCTTTTCAATGTCCGCATTGAACACATATCTAAAGAGCCTCCAGCGCAACATAAGAATGGTCAAATCTGATTGAAGAATAGGACCGGGGTAAAGTAAGTCATTAAGACTATTTCCATTTGAAGAGGGGTTCGAAGCATTGAATACTACCCGTAATTTCGTGGTAGTACTATCGGGCTTTAGCACCGCATGGTGCGGCAAGTAATACGTATTATTTAAAGTAGACGGGGTGACACTTGTCATTTGGTTCAAAGATGAATATTCTGAAATGACTCGGTCATATTCAGATTTCAATTGCGGGGTTCTCAATAACCTAGCCTCATTTCTCAAAAACTGCGACAAAGCAATATGGCGAGAGCTGCCAATATTAATAGTCTCAGGATACTCCCGGCGAAATGGGAGCGAAACTACAAAACGTCCTGATTCTGTTCGGTATGTACTCGATTTGTACAACTCCTCGCAGTAGATATCTTCGCCAGAGAGACGACTCTTCCTTGGAACCTCTTCAAGTTCCCAAAACTTTCGCAGCTGATCGTTCAAGGCAATTTCGTTGAAGAAGGCTGACACCGAAGAAACACAGGTGTGTGTAGCTACCTTTCCTGTCACAATCCATCCGAAAACTGTTTGTTGTGCGACTAATGCCCGATCGTTGTCCCATCGCAAACCATTTCTGATAATTTTAGGATAAACATCTCCACCAAGTAGGAGCTCAATCTCAGAGCACTTATGCAGATGTGTGTCCGCCATTTTTAAATCGGCAAACTCGCTAACTCTCAGAGATGAGAGGGGGTAATAAGGCAGTTGACCCGTAAGTTTTCTAACAACGAAGGCATCCGCAGTGGTTTCAAAAGAGCTATCAATAGGTGAGCCTAAACGAATATTGCACAATTGAGTGGAAGTGGCAGTCAAAGCTTCATTTAGGCCATGAACTTCGGTTTGTGACTTACGACTTGGAAGGCAAAGCTTATTTTGAAGTTTTCTTGAGATAAAGGTTGCTTCGGACGCAGAATCAATTAAGGCTCGAACGGTGTACTTCAGATCCTTTGAATAAATATCGACAAGAGCGGTACCAAGTATTACTGTGGAATTCGTTGTGGACTGTATGTGCGCAGAGTAAGACTGTCTTATGCGGGCTGCAGCTTCAGCAGACGTAGAGGGGGTTGTATTCAAATTTGATACTTGAGGGGGGTTAACAGTATGAAACCTGTTAGTATTCGGGGCTGAGGTTGCAGCTTGAGACGAAGTTTGGGGGTTGATATATTGTACTGCATTTGGCGAGTTATCCGTTCGGTGAAGTAAGGAGTGGTGTTTATGCTTGCATATTTGGCAGACATATTGACTTTTGCATTTTTTAAATTCATGCGAGGTGCCGAGGCAGTTAGTGCAACGCTTTTGTTTTTTCACTATCGCATAACGTTCTTCTACAGACATGCCAAGAAAAGAAGGACAAAGTCTTAGGGGGTGAGCTGCAGAACAGACTGAACACTGTGAATTTTTATCATTGGATACGCCGGTGCGATAACTTTTGACCTTCTTATGTTCGGGGGGGTTTGCCTTTTTAGGATTAGAAGGCCTGAAACTTTGAGAATTATTGGGATTGACAAATGTGGTCCGAATATCAGCTACAGATTCTAATGTTTGGAATCGAGATGTTAGAAAGTCGTCCATTTGCTTCCACGTGGGCAATTCTGTGCTGTTAGGTAGCGACTGTTCCCACAGACTAAGTGTGATTTCCGGAAGACAGGTCGAACAAATATATATAAATATTATATCCCAATTTTTAGTTTCAATTTTCAGGAGAGTGGGATTTGTGATACAATCATTGATTGTCCGTTGAATACGCCTGATATTGCTTCCAGTTTCCTTAAAAATAGGTGTTATATTGAAAAGCGTTTTCAGTTGAGCATTGACTAGTATCCGTTTATTTTCATATCGATTGACCAAATTCTGCCAGGCCATTTCAAAACCATCGTTGGTAATTGGACAAGTTTTTAGTAATTCCCGAGCTTCTCCTTGAGTCTTTTTTATTAAATGGCACATCTTTTCTACTGGAGATAAACGCGTACTATTTCGATATAAAGCCGTGAACATATCCCGAAAAGTCGGCCATGACTGATAATCGCCGTAAAATACCTCAGTATCACAAGGTGGCAACGAAATATTTGCAGTATGGTCGATTTGGGGGGTTGAAGGGGGTTTAGAAGACACTTTTCGAGTAAGGCCATCTAGAAGTTCACTCGTCTTCGCCATAACTTTGACATGGGCCTCAAAGGTTCTGTAAAAACGCGATTTGATCGTTTCCAGCTGGACTTCCTCCTCCAACTTATCAAATTTTCCTAAAATAGTGTCGTAGCATGCCCTAAATTCCGACCAGAGACGGACAACTTCATCCCTTTGAACTCCAACCGTATGAACCGAGTGAGTATCGATGGGTAAGTTGTCAAAGTAGGCCTGGAATTCGACCACCCGATCTGAGGCACGAATGAATGAGTCTAACAACGACATACTGAAAACCTAAAGAGGTCTGAATAGGCTACTAAAACTGGGGATTAAAAAACTGTTAACCAAGTTTCCCGCAACTATAGGAAAATAAACCAATGACTCTCTAATACGCCGGGAAATAGATAATACGAGATAATTCGAGATCGGCAATCGATACAATTTTTAATTTACACTAATATTATACGATTTTAGTACGATTAGGTTAAATCAAAATGTGTTAGGGATAT
Organism: Sarcophaga rosellei; assembly: GCA_930367235.1. Taxonomy (NCBI): domain Eukaryota; kingdom Metazoa; phylum Arthropoda; class Insecta; order Diptera; family Sarcophagidae; genus Sarcophaga; species Sarcophaga rosellei. Next base: position 25,849,213 of record OV884020.1, on the reverse strand, counting down.
GATTATATTCGCAAATTATATTTATTAAAGAAATCAAGTATTAAATAAAAAAAAATATGTAGAAGGAAATGTGCGTAAAATTAAGTACATTTGTTAAGTACGAACAAATGTTGTGTGCTCGTTTTAAACCGTTTTCATAATGTTGCGTGTGATCAGAATCAAACCTGTCGCACTGTTGTCGCACTCAAACACTTGGCTAATATTTATATTAAAAGATAGATCAAACCCGCTGGATAAAAACAAATATAATTTACAGACTGGTGTTAAGAGAATTTTCGCCAATTACACTCAATAACAAGAATTTTTGCGTTTTGTGGATTTCGTTACACTTTACAAAGGGATATTTTATTTAAACGAGACAAAAAAAATCTATATAACTGCATATACAAGGTTTTGTTGTTTTTTTTTTTCTTTGCACTCGCGATTTTTTATTTTTGTATATTTTTTTTTTGTTTGTATTTATTCTTTTTTTTTCGTTTATTTTTTTTTCTTGATTTTTGTTTCAACAAAAAAGTATTGACACTGTTCACTGTATATGTATTCCAATGAATTTGTTAAAATATAAAAGTGATCGACTTACTTTTTGTATGATGATATAATCGGGCTAAATCCAGAGATGAACCAAAGATATGTATATGGGGTATATAGAGGGGTTGTTTGTTGATTTCACCGGGGGTTTGCTAGTCCACTCTGAAAATAGAATTTTGTGAATTTTTTCTTTTCTCTTTTCCAATCCGGTTCGAAGGACCAAAAATGTGGGGGGAGGTGGTACAAGGAAAAGAAAAGAAAAATGTTTTCACAAATAAAAAATGTAGCGTAGCATATTTTATATGATTAGAATATTATTATTATACCGATTACTATTAAATTGTACGTCACTAGCATGTGTGACTTTCTTGAGAATACAACCCTGTGCATAGTTTAATACAACGCTGCAATAGAGGAATACTGTTTCGTTGAATTTGAAACTGGATTTGAAATAGCAGCGCTTGCTGTGATTGATATTAGGAAAAGCCCCTATTGAAAAGGGTATAAAAGCAGTGCAATCAACGGAAGCAGTCTTTTTCTATTGTTGCAGGTTGGTGAGAGTGGTCGCACAACCAATTGCAAGTGCATTGTAAGCTTCGTGGCAGCGATGGTTGCCGTTGCTTATTTTGTAGATGCAATTGGTTGACAAATTCTAAGTAGATGTTGGTCGCGATGGTGGCCGCAAATACTTGGAATTTATGTGACTCTTTCCTCATTTCTTTTCTATTGTTGCAGTTGCTGTAAGTATTTTGTGTAAATAAAAAGAAACGTTATAAAATTGGCGCCCAACTGAGAGGCAGTGAAAAACGCCCGTATAGCCGAGTAAAAAGAAAAAGAAAATTTCGTTTGAAATCGTGGCAGACTTTTTGGAAAATTTGAGAAGAAGCCAGCGTATTGCAACAAGAAATAAAATGGTGACTTTGTCTACGGAACAATTTGAGCAGCTTTTGAATGCAGTCAATAAACCGAATGAGAGGAGTGGTTCCTTTAGCAGCTGTTCGGCGCGTTATGGCGGTGAGAGAAATACTTCGAAGGTAGAAGAGTTTATCTCCGCTATTTCTACCTTTAAATTGGTGGAGAAAATATCAGATGCAGACGCTATAAATGGTATGCCGATGATCCTTGAGGGTGATGCTGCGGAATGGTGGCGTGGTGTGAGAGCAAATGTGAAAACGTTTGACAATGCAGTCCATATGTTGCGTGAGTCGTTTTCACCTCCGAAACCGGCTTGGAGGGTTTATGTGGAGATATACGAAGCAAAGCAGCAAAGGAATGAGCCAACAGATTCCTTTATCCGGAAGAAGCGTGCATTGTTTGCTCAGCTTGCCAATTGTCCGTCGGAAGCTGATCAACTGGATATGGTATTTGGCATGCTGCATTCACAAATTCGTGAGCGTCTGTTTCGCCATAAACTAAAATCGTTTGATGAATTGTTGGCCGATGCTCGTGAAGCAGAGCAAGTTTTGAGTGAACGCGATGAAGTGAACACTATTTCAGAAATTAATAGTGGTCCTGAAGGTGGTCCTAAGCGTTGTTCCTTTTGCCGTAAAAAGGGACATAATATTGACAAGTGTTTCAAGCAGCAAGGTGCGGTATCAAAGCAAATGCAAGTGAAGAACGACGTTGGTATGCCTAAACCGAGATTTGCATGTTACGGATGTAATGCTCCAGGTGTGGTTAGAGCTAATTGCCCAAATTGTAGCAAAAAGAGTAGTGGTAGTTCACCGATGGGCGTTAGTTTTAACTCTTTGGGTTTGTGTATTGGCCGCAATATACCAGTGGTGAACGTAGAGCTATTTGGCGTCCCTGGTCAGGCATATTTTGACTCCGGTGCTAAAACCAGCGTAGCGAGCTCCAATTTGAAGAGGATAATGGACTTCAAAGGCTGTAGATATGAAAACATCATGTGTAATGTCGCTCTTGCGGATGGGACCTCCTACGACCGTAAATGCCTAACCACTGAGTGTATGATGGTCATTGGTGGAAGATGTTTAAACATTAAATTTCTAATTTTTCCCGATGATAAGAGCAACCGTACGCTAATTGGCTCAGACTTTATGGAGGAAGCTGGAATCGTTTTGAATATGGGCCAGCGGTACTGGTATTTCGAAAGCAACCCCACTCAACAATTTAATTTCAGCGAATCTTGGCCGTTAGATTTAAACCTCGTGGAATCTATAAAGGTTGCAGATACATCCACCAAACGCGTAGTTCCTGAAATCAATCCAGAGCCCTTGCAAGTCACGCCGAAGAGAAGATGTAGGACTTATGTGTCCGATTTTGAAAATCATGGTCCTGATTATAGCAGAGAGAGCGACTATTCACCGCATTCAATCCAGTCGATTTTTAGAGACGCAATACCTGCTGACATGGTAACACCTGAGAAAACGAAGGACAAGGGTCTTTTTACAGGTGTGGTATACAGACCCCAAAATGATGACGACGATGAACCAGCATTCATACCTTTATACACTGTTGATCTCAGGGTACTAAAACCAACAGATGGTGCACAGTTGAGTAATGAAGAGAAGCTACGGTTGGATGAGGTCTTGTTCAAACACATTGAAGTATTTGGTAGCCTGGGCAGGCCTTCTCCGTATGCTGTCCATAGAATTGACACCGGTGAACATCAGCCAATTGCTTCCCCACCTTATCGTCTATCTTTTGCAAAGTCCCGTGACCTGAAATGTGAAATAGAAAGTATGTTGGAAGGAGATATCATCGAGGAATGTGAATCGGCGTGGTCGTCTCCAGTGGTTATGGTTCCCAAAACGGATGGATCAATCCGTGTCTGTGTTGACTATAGAAAACTCAACTCCATTACTGTCGCCGATAGGTACCCATTACCACGTATGGATGATTTGCTCCACTCTGCAAAATGTACAAAATATATGACTACCCTTGATTTACAGAGTGGATACTACCAAGTAGAAGTAGCAGAAGAAGATCGCGACAAAACTTGCCTCATTACACCGTTTGGAACTTTTCGTTTTAAAAGAATGCCATTTGGGTTACGAAATGCGCCGGCAACCTTTCAAAGGTTAATCAATCGTTTTAAATCTGGTATTCCTGACGTATGCATCTTCGCCTACCTTGATGACATTATTGTATGCTCAGAGACTTTCCAACAACATTTAGAGAATATCGACGTGGTCCTTCAACGCCTGTTAATGTTCGAGTTACGTTTGAATAATAAGAAATGCAAATTTTGTTGTTCCAGTGTGAAATTTCTCGGTCATATTCTAACTCCAGAAGGCATAGCTGTAGATCCTGGTAAAATACAATCTATAATTGATCGTAAGGAGCCTAGAAATTTGAAGGAACTAATTTCATTTATTCAAACGTGTTCCTGGTATAGACGATTCATCGATAGTTATGCTGAAATCGCCAGACCCCTTACAAATTTAACAAAGAAAACAGCTGTATGGAAGTGGGGAGACGAGGAGGAAAAGGCATTCGTCGCATTGAAGAAAGCTTTAACCACTTCGCCCGTTTTGAAGCAAACTGTTGAAAACATGCCTTTTTCTATTAAAACGGATGCCAGCGCTTATGCTCTCGGTGCGGTTTTACTCCAGGGGGAGGGTCAGGAAGAACACCCGATCGAATATGCAAGCCGACTTTTAACCAGCGCTGAACGTAGTTACTCTACTACGGAGCGAGAGGCCCTGGCTATTATTTGGGCCTGTAATAAATTCCGTGGCTACATAGAGGGAGAGGAGATTAAACTTTTAACAGATCATAAGCCCCTCAAATGGTTGCTAACCTTAAAATCACCAACTGGAAGACTTGCAAGGTGGGGATTACAGATTCAGCAATACAATTTTACAATTGACCATATTCCTGGTAGAGCCAATGCTGTGGCCGACATGCTGTCTAGACCACCTTGTTCTCATCAGGATAATAAAACTGATGGTGATAATTACTTGTGCTCATTCTATGTTGACATGCCAACAAGAACGGTTAAAGAGATCCGGGAAGAGCAGATAAAGGACGAATACTTGAAGGAGGTAATAACATCATTGGAAAAGCAAGATGAGAATTCCATTCGCTGGATCAATAGAGGTTATTTGTTAAATGATGGTATTTTATATTGTTACGCGAACGATGATTGCGAAGATGCTCAGCTCGTCATACCTGTTCAAGAACGCCCTGAAATTTTAAGAGTGTACCATGATGAAAGTACCGCAGGACATTACGGCGCAGAGAAGACTACTGCACGAATTTCAAGCAGATACTTCTGGCCGGGTATGCGCAGTGAGATAGCTAAATACGTTAAAAATTGTATAGAATGTCAACGTTTTAAAGCATCGAACTTGAAGCCTGCTGGACTTTTGCAGACAACTAGCAGCAAGCAAAGGTTTGAAATCATAGCCGTAGATTTGTTCGGCCCCTTGCCACAGACGGGAGACGGTTATCGGTGGATACTAGTTATTGAAGACGTTGCCAGCAGGTGGACTGAAATATTTAAGCTGGAGGAAGCGACAGCTGAAGCATGTGCGAGAATTCTAATTGAGGAGATCTTTTTACGGTATGGTATACCACGACGCGTTAAATCCGATAATGGTGTACAATTTGTGTCTGCCATTATGCAGAAAGTAACATATTGCTTTGGCATACAACAACAATTCACACCCGTTTATCATCCCGAAGCAAACCCTGTGGAACGCAAAAACCGAGACCTGAAGAGTCAGCTGGCTATATTAGTACAAACACAACATGATAACTGGGCCGATAGTTTAGCTGCCATACGCTTCGCGATGAATACTGCTAAATGCCAAAGTACCGGTTATAGCGCTGCATACCTTACCTTTGGTAGAGAGCTACGAACGATAGATGATGTCAAACATGATGTTCGACAAATAATAGAAACTGAGAGCTTCGTTCCAGAAATTACATCATATCTACGGACAATCACCAATGTTCTTAGGAATGCATAAGAGACGGAAATGAAGATCCAGGATAAGAACAAAACATATGCTGATCAACATAGACGACCACAACCTAATTTCGAAGTCGGTACCGAAGTATTGGTGACAACACATGCATTGAGTAAGGCAAGCAAGGGTATTACGAGCAAATTTGTGCCTAAGCGAGATGGTCCCTACATCATCACCAAGAAAATTGGGTCGTCAACATATGAGGTGTCATCGCCAGGAAACTTGAGCATACCCCTTGGTTCTTATCATGCGTCGGCATTGACATTATATAGAGGTACGAACAGAGATGATTATCCAGCACCAGTTCATCCTATGAAGAGACGAGGAAGACCGAGGAAATCCAAATAGACGATGCCAAGAAGTGAAGCCTTGTAAGATGTTGACGTACTGCTCGAGCCGAGGTCCCATACGTCAAAGGGGGAGACTGTAGCGTAGCATATTTTATATGATTAGAATATTATTATTATACCGATTACTATTAAATTGTACGTCACTAGCATGTGTGACTTTCTTGAGAATACAACCCTGTGCATAGTTTAATACAACGCTGCAATAGAGGAATACTGTTTCGTTGAATTTGAAACTGGATTTGAAATAGCAGCGCTTGCTGTGATTGATATTAGGAAAAGCCCCTATTGAAAAGGGTATAAAAGCAGTGCAATCAACGGAAGCAGTCTTTTTCTATTGTTGCAGGTTGGTGAGAGTGGTCGCACAACCAATTGCAAGTGCATTGTAAGCTTCGTGGCAGCGATGGTTGCCGTTGCTTATTTTGTAGATGCAATTGGTTGACAAATTCTAAGTAGATGTTGGTCGCGATGGTGGCCGCAAATACTTGGAATTTATGTGACTCTTTCCTCATTTCTTTTCTATTGTTGCAGTTGCTGTAAGTATTTTGTGTAAATAAAAAGAAACGTTATAAAAATATTAATGGTTACTGGGGGTTGATAATTTATTCTTAGGTATACGAACCTTTTACTTTGGGTTGCAGTAATTAACTAACTTTACAATGTTATAAAATTCTTAAGTTAGGACACGAATTTGAGTATTTAAAAACTGACGAGTAGGCAGAGATGTTCGTACTCTCTTGCGACAGTTGGCCATCTTCAAATAAGCGCACTTAACGTTTCACGCGTGAACAATTACATTTCAATTTTATATTCAGTTTATTTACAATAATTACAATAACAAAACACATGTTTCAACAAATAAATAACAAATAATATCGTTCGTAATTATAAAATTGCACATATTATTTTGGCAGTTATTACAGCAATTCAGAATTAACGGTTCGTGTAATTACATAAAATGATTATTCTTTTGCTTTTTATTACCTACATAAGCATAAAAAAAGGTTAACGATAACTGATAAATCAGCTAAAACTTATTATCAAAATTAATAATAACACGGTGCGACAGTCAAAATACAACCAGCTAATGACAGTGTAAATGTGTCAATTTAACGTTTGAGTGATAACCAGAAGTTGGCCAATGTTTGCGCAAAGAGCAATAATACATACATACATACATATTTGGCCATTACAACCCTTCAGTCAGGATTACGGCCTAGCTTCTCACACCACGCATGTTTTGTGCCTTAATTTTATACTTGAATGGCGGAATCTACAGTTTAACGACAGATTTTGAGAAACTTTTTTCATGGCAGGTTTATTTACTCTCAGAGTTTTTTCAGAAATCTGCTGAGAGGAAGTCGCCGAAGAAATATTTTTTTCATATTTCGTTTTGATGTCTGGCCTGGGGCTCGAACCCGGGCTTTTACGTCTAATAAGCGAACACACTATCTACTAGACTACGGCTACTAAGAGAAATAATAATATTTGCAAAAACACAAATATTAGCCGACTTCTGCCAGTCGTCCAAACGTGAAATTGACACATTTTGCAATAAACAATCAAGATCCGTCAAACTTTCGAAATTTTTGAACTGAAGGTTCATTTAATAAGACGACAAATCTTACACGACTGTTATAGTATTTAAATGATAAATTCAAACGAAGTGTCAACCTCTTCACAAGATAATACACTTTCAGGATGTCACCATTAATTTAAAATTTTTCAATAAATTTTTCAATTAAGTATAGCTAAACTTTAATAAATGAGAAAAAATCATTTTCCAAGTTTACCTGATCAAAAATCATAGCATATAAGTTTGGACCATATGGCCACGAATTTAAGACACGATATATGACTGACTTATTTGTGATAATTGAGAACATCTCAAGAAACCCATGATATTTTGGAAAAATATACCTTGGAACGCCCAGTCGAAGTTTTGCCGCTTCTGCTCTGATGGAAAGCAGTACGTATGGCGCCCTCCAAACCTGGAGCATCATCCAAAGTACACCCTAAAAACGGTCAGACATGGCGATGGAAATGTGATGGTGTGGGCAGCATTTTCCTGGCATGGTGTAGGTCCCATTTAAAATATAAATTCTAAAATAAACCAACATGTTTACAAAAATATTATAACAGACACAATGATACCATTCGCTGAAGACAACATGCCTCTAATATGGAAATTTATGCATGATAATGACCCTAAGCATACTTCACGTCTAATGAGGAAAACGATATCATTGTTCTTAAGTGGCCAGCTCAAGCCCCGGACCTCAATCCAATTGAGGACTTGTGGAATGATGTTGAGGAATATGTACGAACAGTTAAACCAAAAAATTCAAGCGATTTGTAGGAAGAAATCCAAAGGGTTTGGTATGCAATTCCAAAGCAACGTTGTGTGGCATTAGTCGAAAGTTTACCCAGGAGATCAAAATAAAGGATTTCCCACTAAGTACTAGGATTTTTTTTAAGAAGCTGAGCTTAATGAAGGAATAGTGTTATATTATGCCTATGCCTTAAATTCATGACCAGGATAAAATTTGTGTTTATGTATTTAATATGTAAATAAAAATTCTTAATCGAATATAGGTAAGAAAATATTATTAATTTTTCTTCATAACATTACTAAAATCTTAAGAAAAATATCATGGACCCAAAATTTTTTCGATGAAATGTAAAAATTATCACAAATAAGTCAGTCATATGTCGTGTCTTAAATTCGTGGCCACCACTGTATACTATTTTAAAGGCTCATCTGTTCCCTTTTCAAAAAACTTTGGACTTTGAAAGTAGTTTAAAAAATATTTGGGTAATCAATAATTTTGTGTAAAAGAACAAAAATACAGTTTTTGTCAAATAAAACAAGTTTGGACGATTCAAGAAATATAAGAAAAATATTTTTGAGTTCTACTCAACAAAACTCACAACCTATACTATGTCATTAGCTGGTTGTATTTAAAACCGTATATGTATGTACATACAATTAAAATAATATTATTTCATGGGGGACATTATAATACCTTGCATAATTATAGGTGGTTTCCAGCTTAGCGCCTGTAGAGTAAACTCGATGATGCTAAGACTATTAAAAAATACTTCAATTCGAACTCCCATAATTTCCCGAAACTTTCATGAACTTTGAAAATACTACCAATACTTCGTAGGAGAAAACTAATATTTACACTGTCCGAGGTCCTTAAAGTAAAACATTATTCAGATCAGTTTTCCACCAACCTAATGTTTCATAAGTTCACAAGAGTTCATATTAAGCTTCAACCCACATAATATTTAAGTTCAAATTGCTACCATGTCATTATGTTTTTGCTTAATTTTACCTATTTTATATCGATTTTCTGTTTAGAAGCTCCTGAAGATTAAAATTTGTAGTGTTGATAACAATTTATTGCAGAAATTTTTTTTAACAAATAGAATTTTTATTGTAAATACGAACCAGAGATTGGCAATGGCTATTATTAGTCAAAATAAAAATACACCTATCCCCCGTTTTGCACGGAAGATAGGTTCCATAAAAAACCGTGTAACTCGAAAAATTCACTTTTATATGAAAAAACCGTGCTAAACGAAAATCGCTATAAAAAGCCTTTATTGTCAGTTTTTAATATGATGAATAACAAACACATTGAACGAAAAATAAATATTAATATATTTAATATCAAACACACTTAATAAATATAAGAATATTAATTTATTTCAATAATAAAACAAATATAAAAAAAACCTATTTTAAATAATTCATTTTCTTTATAGATAACAATTAAAATTAGAAATTCATTTAAGTTGATTGCGATAAATAAGACTTAATATTCTATTTTCATTCAAATTTAATTGCTGTCGCTTTCGCTTTCAATAATACGCCTTTTTTTTAGGAATTTGTACAATATGTACTAAGAATTCGTAACTGTAACATACATTTTGTAGTGTTGTATTATTACAGTAAAATATTTTGACAGTAAAACAATGAAAATGTTATTGTAGATATAAGCAAATTATAGTATAGTGTTTATAATTTCGTGTAAATGCAAAATTAATAAATTTCGTTAAAAAAAATTTTATTTTCAAAAACCGTGTAAGATCGAAAACGTGTAAAACGAGTACCGTGTAAAACGGGGGATAGGTGTATATGTATACACAGTGCGAGCTCGATTATCGGAACCAGAGATCAGCAATGAGTATTCAAAAAGATGTGTAGAAACGAATCATACTCAAAATATCTGATACTTATACGCATTCATGCTAATTTTAATATCATAGAACCTCTACTCATATTCAGAGTTCAAAGTACTCATAATATTCATACTTAACAATACGTATGATGTTATTGACTTCGACTCTCCATAACTCAACATATACAGGAATCACAAAATAAGTATGATTCTACAATACTCACTAGAAAGTTATTTGTTTTATAAATCAACGTTGTAGTGAGTACGAATGAATCAGAGTAGTTAAATTTCAATATTGTTGACTCACTTATATTCAAAATTTCATGAGTGCTTATGAGTAGCGAAAAAACGGTTCATTTCTGATCTCTGTATACCATACCATGTTGATCAAACCACTTCTCAGACTTCTTCAAGAGCATTGCATAATTTAAAGTTTTGTATCTTCTTATTTCTTAGCATTCAAGCTCATCTGTCTGTATTTGATCTACGTACCTTAAGTTGTGGACTTTCTTGGTCGGTGCTTTCTGCTTCTGATTTCAATTTCTTTGTAATTTTTTTGACAGTGGCACTTAGGAACAAAACGACAATTTATTTTTTTTTTTTGTATAGAATATTTTTGTATAGAATATGTAAATACTCGTATATCAAAATAATAATGAATATTTTGTCCGACATACTGAGAAAATTAATGATAAAATACATTTTGTGACAACTGTCTGTACGTTTGGTTTTTTGCTCTTAAAAATAGTTTATTTTTATAATTTTTGTTGATGTTATTCATGAACTTGATATTGCTAAGTACATTTAATTAGTTGTAGCAGACGATACAAAATAGTATGTATACTTAAATAAAATATATTAAGCGCAAACATTTATATTATGTATACCAGGATTACCGGAATGAAGTGAGCAAATGTCTCCAAAGGGAACATTTATTGTGAACGAACCTTATTTTTATTTTTTTGTTGTGTTGGTGATGACCAGAGATCAGCAATTAGTATTCAAAAAGATGAGTCGAATAGAACCATACTCATAACTTCTGATACGTATATGCATTCATACTTATTTTAATATAATGGAAACTGTACTCATTTTCAAAGTTTGAAGTACTCATCATATGCATACTTAACAACACGTATAATGTTGTTGATTTCGACTCTCCTTTACTCAACATTTACAAGAATCACAAAATAAATATGATTCGCATACGAACACTAAAATACTCACTAGAAAGTTGTCTGTTTTTGTCTTTTTCTTGCTTCTTTTTTTTTTGTAAATGAAACAACAACTAAGACTGTAAATTTTGATGAATGATTCGAGTCACTAGAAAATCATTGTGAGAATCGGGGTGTTGTTATAATCGGAGGTTGCGATAATGAAGCTCCCACTGTGTAGATATGTATGTATATTTATTAACTAATAACAGCAATTGCCAACACTAATAAAAATACAAAAACTATTTGATATATGCAAATTTTTGATACATAATGTGATAAATTATTTAAAATATTTCATATTAAAATTTGTAAACATTTGGCTAAAATAATTTCTTTGCAAAATTTTGTTTTAATTTTTAAATGGGCAATAAATATTGTTTAAAACAAAAAAAAAAAACAGTGCTATTTAAATGGATTTTTTATTTCAATTGTATTAATGATGCATTCAAAATGAAAATATTGTCTGATACAGTAGAATAGTACAGAATAGTGGGAAAATATTTTGATTATTAGGAAATTCTTGACTCTGGCAGTATTATTTGTCATATAATATCATAAATTTTCAATACGGTTCAGTTTTAGACTCTAACATCACGCCTCAAACACTTTACTACAATTAAAAAGAAGTCATATCCTCTGTCGCTTGCCGAAATTAGAACTTTGATTCCTGCAAGCAACATCAACAATATATTGTGTTCTTGCTTCAATTTCGCGGTCGTGTTAATGAAACAGATTTCTCCATTAATGAACATTCACTGAATATTTCACCCCCAAACCATACAATAATGGTGATATACATATATTTCCAAATTATCTTGTAACTTCCGCACACTTTTAACTGTTTCCTCTATCAGAGATCACCAATGAATCGTTTTTTCGCCACTCCTAAGTACTCATGAAATTTCGATTATGAGTGAGTCAACAGTATTGAAATTCAACTACTCTGATTCGTTCGTACTCACTACAACTTTGATTTATAAGTACAGGTTGCAATGAGTATGAGTACAACGTTGACATCAAACTCAAACCATTCGAAATATGTTTGATTCATATGCCCACTCATTTAGGTTCATAAATTTAGAAAAATGCTTATAATACTCATAAATGATTCGAATGATTCGAATCATTCATCAAAATTTAGAGTCTTAGTTGTTGTTGCATTTACAAAAAAAGAAGAAGAAAAAGACAAAGATAGCAAGCAAAGCAAACACATAACCTTCTAGTGAGTATTGTAGTGTTCGTACGCGAATCATATTTATTTTGTGATTCTTGTAAATGATAGTCGAAATCAACATCATCATGCGTATTGTTAAGTATGAGTACGATGAGTACTTCAAAATTTAAATATGAGTATTATGAAGTCGCCGTGGTCTAGTAGGTAGTGTGTTGGCTTATTAGACGAAAGGTCCGAGTTCGAATCCCAGGCCAGACATCAAAAACAAAATACAAAAAGTATTTCTTCGGCGACTTCCTCTCAGCAGATTTCTGGCAAAAACTCTGAGAGTAAAAATTGCCATGAAAAGCCTCTCAAAAAAAAAAAAAAAAAAAAAATTTTGTCGTTCGGAATCGACTTTAAACTGTAGGTCCCGCCACTCATGTATAAAATTAACGCACACAACATGAGTGGTGTTGAGAAGCTAGGCCGTAATCCTGACTGAAGGGTTGTAATGGCCAATTATGTATGTATGTATTGTGAATATGATATTAAAATAATTATGAATGCGTATAAGTATCAGAAATTATGAGTATGATTGAATACTCATTGCTGATCTCTGATTACAAACCTTTAGTCAAGGATTACGACCTAGCTTCTCACACCACTTATGTTGAATCTGAATGAGTAGGCTTATGAATCAAACATATTTTGAATGTTATGAGTTTGATGTCGTCGTTGTACTCATACTCATTGCAACCTGTATTTATAAATCAATGTTGTAGTGAGTACGAATGAATCAGAGTAGTTGAATTTCAATACTGTTGACTCACTCATATTCAAAATTTCATGAGTACTTATGAGTAGAGTATGCTGATCTCTGGTTGTAATGAACAATTATGTATTTATCTAAATAGACGGTTTTATTTTTAACTTGAGTCAACCTGAAGGAACTGGGTGTTCAAACTGTCAGCTAATTCTTACAGGTCCCATAAAGCACATCTCTAGATGGCATACTCTGCTTGGAAAATAACCCCTTAGCTTGCACTACTATACGTCCATAGAACGGCACTATTGTGTTTTATTACTTAGTCCAGGGGACGGTCAAGGAGTCAGCTGTCAACAAATCGATTTGCAAGCTCACGATGCTTTTGCCTATAATTAAACACAGTCTCAAAGATTCTGGCCTTCACTACTATGTGCAACTGGCTTAAATCCATCAGAGGTCCGATTTCCACGACCCCGGTTATAACAGCTCAACCGTTTTCAGGATGTACTGTATATATGCAAAATTTTTAATTCCGTTCAAATATTATAAGTTTTATACATCTCAACATTTTCTGCCAAAACATTATAAAATTTAAAGTTTGATCAAACTGTCAAATGTGTTGATATTGGCAATAAGCTAAATATATTTAATTTTTTTAATTTAAACATTCGAATGAAACATATTTATTTAAGATTTATTAATTTGTATATTTTTTTTAACTTTTATTTATAGCCACCTATTATTCCCGAAGTACAGTACGATGGTGATACCAGCAATTTCGATGATTATCCCGAAAGTGAATGGAAACCTGCCCGAGCAGTAGACCAAAGTGATTTACAGTTATTTAAAGATTTTTAATTAGTTTAATATTTCAATAATTTAATTAATTTATTTATTTAAAAGTAAAGTATTTATATAAGTTTGTATTTATAATAATTGAGAAAAAAAAACAAAAACCAAGAATAAAAACGAAAAAGAATGAAAAGAAAAGAACAAAGATAATATCATCAAAACAGAATTCAATAAAAACCAAATTATATAACATTAGAAAACAGATGTGCTATATCCGATAAATATTTATTAAATAAAAAATATTTCTTACAACAAGTATACACTGGCTCAAATAAGTCTCCGTACATTGCGGTAAGCAGGCTTAGACTATTATTTCAAAAACTGGTTAACAGATTTAAACAAAAATTTGTGCCTCAACAAAAACAAAAAAAAAACAATCCAAAAGGCTAACGCAAAAATGTCTCCGTATAGCTTAAGATAAAGATAAAAGTATCCATTTTTAACATGACAATTTTTTGAAATATGATTTGTCTTCGACAAGTCTAAGGGTCTTTATTACAACTGGTCTAGTAAAAAGTAACTTTAACTAAAGTTAACTTTAAAGTCAACTTTAACTAATTTTCATTGCTACAACTTACAGATAAAATAAAGTTAAATTTTTCAAAAATATGGCATTGGCGGAGCAATGTCGATAACACTGCTCACTTAAACAAGTTTTTTTTAACGCAGTGGCAACGACGGGCTTTGTCTTTTTGTTGTTAATGCTCTCTTCTATCTTATCGTCCCCTTCTAATAATGAAAAATAATTTTTCTCCCAGTTAAAATCCTCCCTTTAGTTAGCGGCAAGTTGTAATAATGGCCCTTAAATTTATGTTTTTGTACTCTTTTGTTTTCGTTAAAAGTTTGAAAAAAGTTTTTGTTCCAAGCGGTACAGCTGGGGATCCAAGAAAATTTCAAAACAAGCATGCTCTGCAGAATGGATGTTGCCTCAAGACCAACATGTAGATTCTATGCTGATGAGATTGAATCTTTTGGACGACATTCTCGGAAACTGTGTGACATTAATTCCTATTAGCATCTTTGGTACTAGGCAGAGAACTAACATTTTTGACACCGCCCAAAACCCCGCAGTTAGTCAGCGCAATAGGCTTGGAGGAAGGATTATGGAAATACCATATAAAGTATGAGGGGAGAACAGTAGTGGTCACAGTATTAAAACACCACTTCTAGGGATGTAAACGATACATCGATGTTTAGAAAATATCGCTGTTTTACTCATAAACTTTCGATGTTAACATCGATGTTTTGATGGAAGAAATATCGGCGATGTTTTTAGGTTTTTAGATGTGATGAAATCCTTTAGGTTTTATATTGAGCTATTTAACGATTGGAAAATAAGACATTGAAAAAACATCAATGTTTCGGTCTTATCTTATGTTTTTTAACATCGATGTTTGTTTTTGAAATCATCGATGTTTATTAATATCGATATTTTTATGACCAATATTGCATCCCTAACCATTTCACAACAATAATAAAAGTAAGCAAATTCAAATGGAATGCGAAATTCTTCAAGTATTTTTCACACTGCCTCCAATTTCTAATTTAGCACTTGATACGTTGAGATCCAGAGATCAGCAATGAATCGTTTTTTCTCTACTCATAAGAACCCATGAAATTTTGAGTATGAGCCTGCCAACAATATTGAAATCCAATTACTCTGATTCATTCATACTCACTACAACATTGATTTATACGCACAGGTTGCAATGAGTATGAATACAACGATGACATTAAACTCATAACATTCCAAACTCCATAACATGCCTATTGTTAAGCATGAGTACGATGAGTACTTTAAACTTTGAGTATGAGTAGTAAGTATGAGTATGATATCAAAATAAGTAAGAATGGGAATAAGTGTCAGAAATTATGAGTATGATTCGAATCTACTCATCTTTTTGAATACTCATTGCTTATCTTGTCATGGCGTCGTTCAAATTTTTCGATGTGTGAAGGTGAAGAAGTTTCCGATAATTGAATAACATAACTCCATACAGTCCAATCTCAAATAGCAGTTTCTACCAATTAGCCAAAATATTTTGAAAAGTCCCAACATAAATTGGTCTAATTTCCCTTCAATGTGCGATTTCCAAGTCAGGAATCATATGCGATTGTTGATGCACTACTTAGTTGTTTATTCGAACAGAAAAGCACGTTTAGTTTCGTACCGTGAAAGTCACATGAATACATTTACGTTTAACCACCTTAATTCTACAAAAATGTATTCATTATTTTATCTTGAAAATGTGTTTCTGTAAAGAAAAGCAACGTCTTCAGCAAAAGCAGAAGTATGAGTATGAAGTCGCCGTAGTCTAGTATGTAATGTGTTGGATTATTAGACGTAAAGCCACGGTTCAAATCCCAGGTCACACATCAAAAGGAAATATGAAAAGAAAATATATTTCTTCTGCGACTTTCTGTCAGCAGTTTTCTACTCTGAGAGTAAATAAAAATTCCATGAATAGTTTCTCAAAAATCTATCGTTCGTAGTCTTTAGACTTTAAACGCATGTATAAAATTAACACACACAACATGAGTGGTGTGAAAAGCTAGGCCGTGATCCTGACTGAAGAGCCAATTATGTTATTGTTGTGTATTCTTCACAAGTTCTTTATTGAATCATGAAAATAAATTATTTTATTTTAAAAACATAAAGCAAAAGTAAACTGATTTACAATTTCTTAATTTTAACAAGTGTAATTATAACAAGTACATACACTACATTACTTCCCCTTTTTAGATTTTATGTTTATAAAAACAATTACAAAGATAAAATTTTTAGTTGCAATTACAATTGGTACTTAATAATTTTCTTCTTTCTTAATCTAGCCTTTAATGGTAATTCTGTAATATTATCATCTTCGTCCCTCACATTTTCTGCATCAAAAAATTCTTCCTCGTCTTCTTCTTCTTTTTCATCCCTTACTCTTTCAACGCTTACATTATCATTTTGTTCTGAATTTTGTGGAGTACTTAATAGTATTACATCTTTTTCAATTAATTTTAAATGATTTCTATGAGCAACCCTTCGTCGCCTATTAACTTCAATCAAATATAGTGTTTCACTAATTTTTTTGCAAATGATACCTTTGACCCATTTTGCATCACTATTTTGATCTGGGTTCAAATACAAAATTTTTTTACCAACTTTTAAACTGAAATTATTAAATTTTTTGCTTTTTTGAAACATATCTTTCTCTAAAATCTTTTTTTCTTTGTAGTTTGTTGTATTAACTTTCGTATTTGATTTTTTTTTAATTTAATGTATGATAATAGAGTTATTGGTTTATATGATAAAACAAATTCACTTGGGCACATACCTGTGACAGTGGATGGAGTGTTTCGGTATTTAAATAAAAAGTTTAATACGACGTTTTGGACAGAAAGTTTCCCTGACTTGTTAGATAGAAAGTACGATTTCAAACTATTTTTAACGGTTTGAACACCTCTTTCTGCCAAACCATTACTGGGTGGATGATAAGCGGGACTAAAAAGTTGACTTATTCCGTTTGATTTTAAAAATAATTTAAACTCCTCACTTCGGAATTGGGGTCCATTATCGCTTACTAGCGTACAGCAAAATCCAAAATTTGAAAATAAAAATTTTAATTTTTCAATAACCACCATTGCGGATGTTTTATATAAAATTTGTATCAATCCATTTAGAAAAATCATCAACAACTATTAAAAAATCATTATTTTGGAACTGAAACAAATCCGCATGAATGCGTTCAAACGGAAAAGGAGTTGGAGGCCACGTAAAATTTGGACAATCTTTTGTCTTGTTTTGAGTTTTTTGACACGACGGACAATTTGAAACATAAGCCTCAATACTTTTGTCAATGGAAGGCCACCAAACCGAAGCACGAGCTAACAACTTCATACGAACGATCCCAATATGAGTATCGTGTAGCAACGATAGAAATTTATCTCTTAAAATTGTGGGTATAACTAAACGATCTCCATAAAATAAACAATTCTCCTTGACTTCTAGAGACATTTTTATATTATTATATGGAATTAGTAGACTATTCGATTTCATTTCCTTAGACCAACTGTTATTCTGAACTAATTTCATAACCTTCCGAATTGTAGGGTCTTTTTCAGAATATAAGACAACATCCTTCAGGGAAATTCATTAACGAAGTTGAAAAAATTTATATTTAAATTATTAACATTAGTTTCGCCTTCTAGAGGTAGACGTGACAACGCATCGACATTCTTTTGTTTTGAACCAGGGCGATATTTAATTTTACAATTATAATTTGATAAAAATAGAATCCATCTATGAAAACGAACAGAGACAATATTAGATAAAGCCTTTTGATCACCTAAAAGTTTTTCAAGTGGTTGGTGGTCGGTGTATACCGTAAAATTATAACCATAAACAAACTTATGAAATCTGCGAATTGCAAATACCCCCGCTAAGGCCTCTCTATGGATCTGAGAATAATTTTTCTCTGCTCTACTTAAAGTAGATGAAACCATGTAACACGGCCTCTCCTGACCATCAACAACTACACTTAAAATGGCACCAACACCGTATGGAGACGCGTCACACGCAATTACAATAGGTTTATTTGGATCGAAATGAACCAACAAATTGTTATTGCATAATAACTTCTTACAGCTTTGAAAAGCCAAGATGCATTCTTCATTCCAACTCCATTTTACGTCTTTACGCAATAATTTATACAAAGGTGCTAAGACTGTAGCACTATTTGGCAAAAATTTGGAGTAATAATTAATTAACCCTAAAAAACTTTGAAGTTGGTCAATATTACTTGGTTCAGGTGCTCGTATTATAGCCTCCATTTTGGAATTTGAAGGTTTTATACCTTCCGGGGTAATGGTATGACCCAAATACTCAATAGTATTTACTAAAAGTTTACATTTATTCCAATTGATTTTAACATTGTATTCTCGCAATCTACTTAAAACTTTATACAATTTAGATTTACAATCTTGTTCACCGTTACCAGAAACTAAAATATCATCTAGATATACAGCAACGCCTTCTAAGCCCTGCATAATTTGATCCATCACCCTTTGAAAAATCATAGGTGCAGTTGAAACACCAAATGGTAAACGGCAAAATTGAAACAATCCCATATGGGTATTGATAGTTAACAACTCACGAGATAAGCCTTACTCAAATCAAGAATCCAAAAACACGTTTTACCCCTCAAACTTGTGAGAATATCATCAATTAACGGTAATGGATATACATCCATTTCAATAACTGGGTTTATGGTTACTTTAAAATTACCACAGATTCTTATATTAGAATCTTTTTTTATGACACAAACAATCGGAGTTGCCCAAACACTTTTTTGGACGGGCTCTAATATTCCCTCGTCACGCATTCGACCTAACTCGGCCTCTACAGAATTTTTTAAACTTAAAGGCACCGTATACGCCTTAAGAAATTTTGGTTGAGAATTTGGCTTGACAAAAATATCAGCTGAAAAACTTTTAATGGGGCCTGGACAATCCAAAAATAAGGACGGGAAAGTACTTTTCAACACTTCCACGGTACTAGTTTGGCAGACGTTTTTTATAGATAAAATATCACTTGTATTACACAAGGTTACCTTAAAAAAATTTCGCCAACCAGGAAATAAAACATCTATCCAATTTCGTCCCATTAAAGGCGTGAATTGCCTGTTCGATTTCACTACCACCAATTCCAAACCACTTTTTCCATCAACTGTCACCAATATTCTCCCAAGAACCTCCACAGCATTGCCTGTTAAACCTTGTAAAGGAGGAAAATTCATACTTTTTAAATTTAAATCATTAAAATAAAATTCATAGTCTACATTAGATATAACGGACACGACGGCTCCGGTATCTATTTCCATTTCCAAAGTTTTACCGTTTACGATAAAACTCTTTACCAGTGGTGACTCCGATTTATTTACCCAGTTTAACGATCCCAGCTTAAACTCTAACTCGTTAACATTGTTCTGCTTACTTAAATTCCTTTGTTTTGATTTATTCTTTTTCGAAAAACACGCCCTTGCCGAATGTCCTTTCTTTCCACAGGAAAAACAGGTCCACTCCTTAGCCGGACAACTGCCACTTGCATGCTTGGATGCACATTTTGTACATTTTTCATACTTCTTGTACTTTTGAGTAAACTGATTTATTTTGTTGACATCATACGACGATGAATGCATACTTTTTTGTTCTTTGTTGATTAGCTCGAACGATTGTGCTAATTTGCACGCCTCTTCCCAGTTCAAAGATGATGTTGACAGCAATTTTGTCTGGAGTTGACTACTGCTTACCCCACAAACTAAACGATCACGCAAAGCTTCATTTAAAAATGCACCAAACTCACAACGGGCTGATAATAACTTCAAGTTCATTATGTATTCACTCATGGGTTCATCAGGCTTCTGGGAACAACTATAGAATTTAAACCGTTCGGCAATAATATTTTTTTCCGGACTGAAATGTGGCAAAATTATTTTAACCAGATCCTTGAAAGCTTTACTTGTAGGCTTTTCTGGTAACAAGACCGATTTTATTCTTGTATAGGTTTCTGGGCCAACCAATGTTAAAAATAAAGCCACTTTGTTTTTTTCTTCCACATTATTTATTATAAATAATTGCTCGACCCGTTCTAAATATTCGCCAAAATCTTCACCAAACACAAATCGTTCAATTGCTCCAATTAACGACATATTCTTTTATATAACTTTTTTGTGGACTTTATTTTATACTTATAATTTTTTTACTTTTTTTTTTTACTGGGTTCAAACTACTCGTCGCCAAATATGTTGTGTATTCTTCACAAGTTCTTTATTGAATCACGAAAATAAATTATTTTATTTTAAAAACATAAAGCAAAAGTAAACTGATTTACAATTTCTTAATTTTAACAAGTGTAATTATAACAAGTACATACACTACAGTTATGTATGTGTATGAGTATAAATGGCTAATGCGGTATGTCCGAAGTGTTTACTCCCAGTACCTATACTAGCCTGTGGCTATAGGCTATGAATCCCTCAAAAAGTCACTCTTCTTAATTAAAACCTTTCGGCCTATTTTGTTTTCGGAATATTTTGCTTTAATTACGGAATCAGTTACTTATGCCAAACTCTGTCGAATATCTATACAAAGATATTTCCCTATGTATCTACCAGAGATCAGCAATGAGTATTCAAAAAGATGAGTACATTCGAATCATACTCATAATTTCTGATACTTATACGCATTCACACTTATTTTAACATCATACTCATAATACTCATATTCAAAGTTTGAAGTACTCATCGTACTCATACTTAACAATATGCATGATGTTGATTTCGACTTTACTTTACTCAACATTTGAATCATTTATAAGCATTAAAAGTATTTTTCTAAATTTATGAATCTGAATGAGTAGGCTTATGAATCAAACATATTTCGAATTGTATGAGTTGCTCATGCTCATTGCAACCTGTACGTACAAATCAATGTTGTAGTGAGTATGAATGAATCAGAGTAATTGAATTTCAATATTGTTGGCTGACTCATACTCAAAATTTCATGAGTTCTTATGAGTAGAGAAAAAACGATTCATTGACCTCTTGTATACAGTATATGTTAATGGTAAGTTATACCACGTGCAGATTTCATAGATTTCGTTGTCCAAAAATTTAATGTAATTGCTGTAAACTAAACATAATTAAAATTTGAAAAAAAAGAAAAACACTATGAATTTAAATTTGTATATTTTTTCTTATTTTTGGTGATTATTTTTTCAGAACTTGGTTTACAAAATTTTGATGGACGGCTGTTCAACCTGGACAATAAGATTACTTCTTTGTTTTGTTGAACCTCTAGTGTGGTGAGTTTCACCAGTGTGATAGGTTTCTCCCTAGTGGTGAATTTCAAGTGAGCTGAGTTTATCCGTTGTGGGAACAAAAATTAAATTCATCAATATCCGTTCCTCTAAATATACCCTGCGTTACCTACACTGAGGTACTAACAATTGAAACTGCCTTACCAAGTGTGTGGTTTGTGTCTTGGTTAAGTACAATTATTCACGATTGGTCACAAACACGGAATAACAGAAGTGCACTCAGCGAAAACAATGTTACCATTGTGTTAGTAGATTTAATTTGTTATGCATCTAAAAAAAATTAAAATTTAAAAATATTCTGTAATTCATAAAAATAATTTCACAATAAATTTTAAAATTAATTTTTTACTCTTAAATTTATTCATAGACAGATTTTTTTGGCATGAAAACAGAAATTTTATTTTTTCGACTTAAAAAGGGCCTAATAAACTTACAGATTTGATGAAAACTTAATATTAAAGAGAGTGAATGATAGATATAAACAAATATAACAATGTCCTCCTTTCACATTCAATTTAAATTTAAATTTTTTATAGCGGGTGCAAGGAGTCGTTAAGGACTTTTGGACCAGACCGTATCCGTCTATGCTGGGTTCCGGGTCATAGCGGAATACTGGTCAATGAGACGGCGGATGCTCTCGCTAGGTGAGGTTCGCTTTCTGAGGGCGATTTAATAGTTGGTCCTGGCCCCCCAATCTGCCACCTCTACGGACTCATCAATGGATGGGTCAGGGGGGAAATCAGAGGTGTTGGGGGAACAGATCGGGTTGATATGTTTCTAGATGTCTATGGCCTACTATAGAGAGTGTAACAACAGGTTGGTTGCTGGGTTGGATAAGGCCAGTTTAAGGTCACAGGGCACTGCAAGATTAGGTCGTATCCTCTCTGAATCTGTTCCAGATCCCAGCCGGACTACTGCAGGGTATGTTGCGATGAGGAGGAGTTGGAGACTGTCAAGCACCTCCTCTGTAACTGTACAGCCCTTAGTAGGTTGAGGTTGAGGACCCTTGGCAGGGGCTTTTTAAGGGGTTGAATTCTGTGTCGAGAGCCACTATCAAGGCTCTCCACAGATTCATTAGTACCTTGAGCTGGTTGAGAAGTGCTAGGGCTTCATCAGTGTAGTCGCGCTCTTCCGTTTTGTTTTGTTTCGTTTGTGTAATTCCTTCGCTTCTCATTCTCCCTTTCCTACTTCCTCTTCTTTTTCCTATCCCCTCTATTATTCTTCCATTTTAAGGACGTTCCGTACAACTTGTCTTAATTGACAAGTAGATGTCCTCTAACCTAACCTACCTAAATTTAAATTAGGAAATCAGGAAAAATTATTAAAAAAAAAGCAATGAATTTAATAAATTTCGTTATTTTATCTCTCATTGGTCATTTCATTAAGAAGTGGTTACAAAATTTTTAATATCCTGCCAGCTTTGCCAATTATTACAAGGCAAAACAGTGATGCCTGCTTAATTGGACATGATAATATTTAGTCTATTTCGCAACCGGAAACAATGTTCGGGAAATAAATTTTAAAATAAAGTATTGCTGAAGTAAAGCTGAAAATCTAATAATGACTTAAAATGCAATTGGAATATTTTACTAATGTCATCTAGAATTCTCAACAGTTCTGAAATATGAAATTTCTCTTAGTTGGGTCATTATTATGTAGCAACAGGGTGCTTATAATATTTTATTCCAGAGCGCATACTCAACCTAAAATGTTCGTATGAAATCCTTTATGAAACTGTCATTCTTAAAGCTCTTTTATCCTTATAAAATGCATACATTCACACCAACACCTACACTTGAATGAAAGCATGTTTTACTCCAAGTTACCCTTAACCATGGCTATAAGCAAATCAGTTTTACCTCATTTGTCTTATAAAACGCTTGCCTCTCCCTAGAAACGTAAAAAGGTGCCATAATATATATGAAATTAAAGAAGAAAAGAAAAAAAAAATCGAAAGAAATAGAGAAAAATATAATTTTTGAAAATCATACGATTGATTTATAGTTAATGAAAATGAGCAACACAAAAAGAGAAAATTTTATGAAAAGTTAATGAAAAATAAAGAAAAATATTTTGCAAAAACTACATGTAAAAAAAAAAAATTATCGAATACCTGCATACAAAAAAAAAGTTACGAGAATAGTGAAAATTTTTTTGTGAGAGTGTAAGTCAGGAAAAAAAATCGAATGTGTCGAAAAGTCTGAAAATCGTTGATGTATTTTAAAGTGTTTTAAAAAAAATGTAAGTGGTTTGTACGCTTATGAAATGTATATTAAGGAAAAGTGTAATTATTATTACTTGGCATAAAAAAATAAATAAATACAATAAATAAATTATTGATTAAAACTAATTAAGAAAAAAATAAAAGGAAATGAATTACAATTTTCAATAAACAAATGGTAATTGGAAACAATGAATTGCTAAAGTGATGCACACATACCATACCATACCATACCATATACCCATTCGTACATGTTCTTTTCAACATATCGATTTTCAACAAAACCGACAGAGCTGCTGAACATAGTAGAACTTGAAAAAAACAGCACACACAAACGCACGCACACAGACATACGCTTAGAAACTCATCACGAATAGGAAGAACAACAAAAAAAAAATACGAACTAAATATTAGTATCAGTGCCGCGAGTGGAGAAAAACACGGACCATCAATGATGTATCGTAATCATTATTGTCGCTTTCGTCATCATCGTATGCATTATGTTCGTCAACATCAACATTGTTTCAATTGTTGTTGATATTTTGTTTATGCTTATATGTATGTGCACCAAACAAACAGAATAACAACACAAACAACTCAATGGCAAATATTTTTTTAAGGTTTTCTAACATGCACAGCTTTAAATAAAATAATAATTAAAAGAAAAATAATAATAAATAAATAAATAAAATTACAATTTAATAATAATAATAATAATAATAAAATAATAACAGTACTAGTTTGAGCTAAAATAGAGTAAATTTAAGTAATAATAAGAATTAATTAAGAATAAAAAGAATTTCAATTAAGTGCGATTGGAACTCAACTCTAAATCACAGTTAAACTACATTTATGCATGAGTGTGTGTGTGTGACATATAATTAATACTTATATTGTTTCAATATTTTGTTTCTGTTTACTAAGCCAATAATTGAAGTGTGTGTGAAGTGCTGCGAAATAGTTGAAAAAAAAAATTATTTTTACTCCAGAATTTTAATATTCAATCAAATATTTAATTATACAAACGTTTATTAATTGTAAATTTTTGTCTTTTGTGACACTCGCTAAGCAGCTGTGTTCAAAAAAAAAAATGCTCTTAAAAGAAAGGAAAAAGTCTAGGGCCTGGGGTTGAAAAGAAAGAGGCAAATGTCAAAAGCAACCCTCCATGTGATTGTCAATGTTTTATTTTTTTTCTTTGTTTTCTTTAGTTTCTTGGTTTGTCCATTGGGTGTGTTTTGTCCTCTGCTCTATATTTCTTGTAACGTGTATTTTGTACGACTGCCAGTTTGTTTCCGCATTTTAAGCTTTTTTACTGTCTACAAATATTACTTTTTTTGTTTTTATTGCTCATTCTCTGGTTATCTCATTTGTTGTAAGCTCTCTCTCTCGCTCTTTTGTTGTATTTGCTCTCAAGGAGCGTGGTGAATTTTGAAAATGTCTAAAACTTAAACGACTCCCGCCTAAAGTCTTTCAAATACAAAAATTCACAGTAAAAGTAAAGAAAATTCCCACGCTTTACTACCAATTCCATTCATATCTAATTTTAAACTGTATACCACCACCATACTTATACAATCATTTTTATTTAGTTAAGGAGTTTCAAAATCTTTCTTACTTACTTTCAATTCCGGAACAAAAGAAACAATCACTTTAAACTTTGTTGTTCGCTATTACACTTTTACCTGTCATATATAAACATTTTTAAATATTGTTTCGTTTTTACCTTTTTTGTATTTGTATGTATTTACCTTCGTTGTATTTGTTTGTGTACCTTTTGTTAATTTTAATGTTAAACGATGTTACTCCGTTCGTATTTTAGTAATAATATTTTGAATTTATTACCCACGATAATATTGTAGCATTAATTACATTTAAATGTATGTCACAATCTAAAGTCATTATTATTTTTGGCATCTTTCTTGTAATTTAATCGCAAATTATGTAAAATTTATTGTGGATTTAATGCCAAAAACAGAAACCTATGGCTTCTTTAATACGAGCATGTTCTTTTAATGAAACTCACGAGAAAATAAAAGGATTGGAATCAAAACAAAAACAATATATTCTCTTGTTATCATATATTTGACATACTGAATATGGAAGACATAATTAAAAAATAAATTTGTTTCCGACATTGATGTAAACTTTAAGAGGATGATTAATACAATTGGATTACTTAAATGAAGATGAAAATAACGATACTCATTCGATGAATCGCATCTACAAGTGCATTATTTATTGTAATCTTTTAGAGACAACATTTCATTTTTAAACAATCGGTTTAAGCAAGTATTTATTCAAACATAATTGGCCTTCAGTCAGGATTACGGGCTAGCTTCTCACACCACTCATGTTGTGTACGTTAATTTTACACATGAGTGGCGGGACCTACAGTTCAAAGTCGAGTCCGAACAACAGATTTTTGAGAAACTTTTTATGGCAATTTTATTAACTCTCAGAAATTTTGCCAGAAATCTGCTGAGAGGAAGACGCCGAGGAAATTTTTTTATTTCATATTTCATTCCGATGTCTGACCTGGGGTTTGAACCGTGGCCTTACGTCTAGTAAGCCAACACTACCTGCTAGACTACGGCGACTTCAGCAAGTATATATAGTATGGTATACCGATTGAACTACTTTACTACAAATTCACGTAATCCTGGTTTTGTAACCTGGTGATGATGAAAAATTTTTAAGAATTAATCAACTTGTTCCCTAATACTTGCTTTCTTCAGAGAGAATAACATAAACAATCAGTAAAAAGATCCTAATGAGAAAACAAAGAAAAACATATCAATATCTCTGTTCAAGCTCTTTATGAATAATCTGTAACTAATATATTCATACATACATAATTGGTCATTACAACCCTTCAGTTAGGGTTACGACCTAGCTTTTCACTAATTACTACTACTTATGTTGTGTGTGTCAATTTTATACATGAGTGACGGAACTCTACTCTTTACAGTCGACTCCGAACGACAAATTATTGAGAAACTTCTTCATGGCAATTTTATTTACTCAAAGAATTTTTGCCAGAAATCTGCTGAGAGGAAGTCGTCGAAGAAATTTTTTTTATATTTCGTTTTGTTGGAGATGTCTGGCCTGAGGTTTGAACCGCGGCCTTACGTCTAATAAGCCAACACACTACTCGCTATTAAGTAATAATATAATAATGCTATTAATTTAGCTTCGGGGTTGAACATAAATAAAAAACTTATACAATAGTCATTCGTTACATGCCCTTCTGACATTGATACTTATTAAGCTCAAAGTACAATATCTGAGGTAAATATGAGAGCTAGTTCGAAATCTATGTTATACCAGTCTAGACATTACATATAATCCTTCAGTTAAGATTTAAACCTAGCTCTTCTCACACCACTTATATGTATTAATTTTATATATAATTGGCGGAACCTATAGTTTAAAGTCGACTGCGAACGACAAATTTTTAAGAAACTTAATGGCAATTTTATTTACTTCCAGAGTTTTTGCCGGAAATCTGCTGAGAGGAAGTCGCCGAAGAAATATTTTTTTATATTTCGTTTCGTTGGTGATGTTTGACTTGCGGTTTGAGTCTGATAAGCCAACTCACTACCTGCTAGACTACGGCGACTTCTAGTCTAGTCTAGACATTATCATTAGGCATGATGGCTCACTGAGTGTCGCCCATTCAATTGCATTGGTAGTATATTAGGTCTCATTTTATTCTAGAATACGCTTTGGACATTACGACAAGCTTTGATGTGCTGTTCACATCTTACACTCAAGGAAGCAATTCAATACTCATTGGATCCCATTTTCCATGTCAATAATTTTATCTGCTATAGTTAACTCAGCAGATTTCTGGCAAAAACTCTGAGAGCAAATAAAATTGCCATGAAAAAGTTTCTCAAAAATTTGTCGTTCGGAGTCGACTTTACCACTCATGTATAAAATTAACACTCACAACATGAGTGGTGTTGAGAAGCTAGGCCGTAATCCTGACTGGAGGGTTGTAATGGCAAATTATGTATGTATGTTGTAGTTAACCAATACCTCTGATAGGATGTGGTGCATGTACATTCACTGGTAAAGTGGATGATCGTTGAAAATACATGTTCCAAATTAGTTGTAATTAATTCAGACTGTTTTATAAAATCAACTGCAAGTAATATATTGTTTTATTAAAGTGGGTGTTCTGTTCTTCATACGATCCCCATATTTGTTTTACCGAGACTCCTAAATTCGAGTTCATTGGTTCAGTAAACGACCGAATAATACGTCGTACGTCGACGTTGCAAGATCTGCAACTGAATGTAAACGAGCATTGATAATGACATGCTGTATGGACTCCGGAGCAGTTGGTAACTGACCCTAATGTTCAGTGAACAATAATTTTGAGTGATCAGGCCCATTTCTGAATGGATCGGTATGGGAACAAACAAAATTGTACCACATAGTACCTACATATTTACTTACATGGATCAGATGAAAAGTAGTACGTTTGGTGTAAACCCAATACTGAAAATACTCAGGCTATTTTCAAGCATGGGGGAGTGCTGGTACTTGTGTGGGGATGTGTCTCCAGTGCAGGATGCCCTTCTCCCTCTTTATTACATAGGCAGTAAAATGGTTACATTGCAATTTTTGGACATTTAAAAACAAAATGTGAAGCAAGGTGCCGATAAGTTAAATATTTCTACCAGGACAGTAATCCAAAGGAATCCTTCAACAACCGGCACAGGCCCCTGATCTCAACATTATTAAACATGTTTGAGAAAACTCAACCGTAAGCTTTATAAATCCTGTATCAAAACAGTGAAGCAGTTGATACGAGCAACTAGGCAATAATGAAACAACATACCCCCGGAATTTAACGCCAATCTCGTGCCTCTTAGACGTTTAGAAGCAGTTATAAAAGCAAAAGGTTTTGCTTTCTAGTTTTAAAACAGTGCCTTTTATTTGACTGTTCAATTATGCGTTTGATATGAAGTTTATTAATATTAATTAATTAATATTGTTACGTTTTAACCTTTACGTTTAAAATATGAGTTCGTTGATTACAAACAAATTAAAAATAAATTTGTGTTTAGTTCAATTAAATTCTTAATTGTTCGCACAATTTTGTGTGACTCTGATGAATCCAACAATAATTTGCTTGTTCTCTATTCTTCTTTCAATTATTGCACACACACTATCATCGCAGATTTTTACAACGAAGATCTTAAAACCACAACTGTTCTGTTCACAAACAACGCGTCTTCACACAAGACTGACTGAATCATTACTACTGGTTGCCTGCTTTGTCTTGCCTTTTTATATGCCCACGTAAACAGTGTGATGAAAGTTCTTGAAGTCGAACGTTTGCGGTTTCGCCTTCTCGAGAACTCTATCGCGGTTTTATTGTCGTTTGGGTATTTTGTTCACATTGCTTGTTGTTGCGTTCTCGCTTACTTGTCTATCCCATTTTCTTGAATAATGATGTTGTTGGTTTACTTGTAAACAAGTTCGTTGTATTTCTTTTTGTAGCTTTTGCTTATCATTTTAATGTTAAACGATGTTACACCGTTTCCATTTTCGTAACAATATTATACATTGTTTAAAACTTTTTTAATTATCTATAAATCCGCATCAAAATTTTTTTCCATTGAAGTGGAAGAAAGGCATTTGAATGATCTCATACCTAGTGTGCAATTATACGTTTCAGCCATTGTGTATTAATACAAATTATTTTTAAGTGTTTTACTATTCTTTTATATATTTTTTCCTTATGCTTATAATAAATAACAACCTGAAAATTTTGGTTTTTTGTTTAGTTTTAAACGTTAATTAAAATAACATTGCTATTGTTTAAGTATTTTTTTTTCAACTATAAGTATGTATGTATAATACTCATTAATCTTTTTAGTAGAAGTAAAAAAACAACAATTTCTTTCTTAGAAGGGCTGTATTCCCTCTAGGAAAACGGCCTAACTACCAGAGATCAGCAATGAATCGTTTTTTCACTTTTCATTAGTACTCATTAAATTTGAGTATGAATTCGTGAACAGTATTGAAATTCAACTACTCTGATTCATTCGTTTTGATTTATAAGTACAGATTGCAATGAGTATAAGTACAACGTTGACATCAAACTCATACTATTCGAAATATATTTGATTCTTACGCCTATTCATTCAGTTTCATAAATTTAGAAAAATACTGATAATATTCGAGTGATTCGAATCATTCATCAAAATTTACAGTCTTAGTTGTTGTTGCATTTACAAAAAAAGAAGAAGAAAGAAAAAGACAAAGACAGCAAGCAAAGCGAATACGCAGCCTTCTAGTGAGTATTGTAACGTTCGTGCGCGAATCATACTTATTTTGTGATTCTTGTAAATGTTGAGTTAAGGAGAGTCGAGATCAACAACATCATGCGTATTGTATGAATACGTATAAGTATCAGAGATTATGAGTATGGATCGATTCTACTCATCTTTTTGAAAACTCATTGCTGATCTCTGGTAACTACGCCAAAGATTACTGTTGACACCACTAGATCATTATGTATGTTCACGTCTTTTTTTGGTCAGGGCGCTGCTGTACTCGTCCGTTAGGTCTGATTTTGTCGTCTTCCAATTTGATGTAAACCAGAATATGAGTCAGTTCTAGTGATGGACGATATACATAGATATTTTTTGTCTATACATCGAAACAATTCGATGCGTTTTGTTCTCATTGATTAACATTCCTGAAAAATCGTTTGTTTTTATTTAAAGCATCGAAGTAAAATCTTTATATGAATACTTTATAATACCAATGTAGCAAACGAATTATACCTATAAAATTTGTGTTATAAATTTATTGGAACCTACTGAAAATAAAAGTTGCCAAGTATATTTTGATAATATTTCTTGGAGTCTTTGAGACTATGGTTGGGTGAATCATAAACGAAAGCTCTCTCTGCTTTCTGCACTTTGGTTATTACATTCTGTTTTAAGAAAGGTAATATTTTGTGATATACAGATGGATTGAAGAGATATAGTGGGACAAGATCCATCAAAAGGCTTTCGCAATTCAAATTGGACGGGAAGTACAGAACACGAAACGTTTCAGCCGATTTGAGTACTCAGTTCCTTGAGGGTTAACTCGAGATCTGAATAAGACCATCTGGGCTAAGAAAATGGAGTCACACTTTGCTTGGAACTCATGGCAATAAGCAGGTGGCTGAGATCGCATGGTCGTCGAGGGAGCGTTTCTGTAGAACAGGCAGAGGAGTTTGTGAAAGTTAAGATATTGACAGGCAGAGACTATTAACAGCCAGACTAGTTAGAGTACCAGCACTTAAGCTTGAGTTATTGCCAATAAGCGATGTACTTTAAATAGTTATCATTTCATTTGTTCTAATTTTGCTACTTTATGAAATGATCGAATCAGACGTCTATCTGGATGCATACCAAGATATTTTGTACGCGAGTTTTGAACAACTACAACGTTGTTTCTTCGTGCTGAGGTGCATGTTTCCCTCTGAAGTATAGATATTACGCGATCATATTTTTTTTATTAATTTACCTTTATCCTGCATAAGTTTAAATACTTTTCTAAAAGGAATATGTATTCTTGCAAGCGCTTAAACTTTTCGTGGTATTTTTTTCTTTCTCTGTCGTTCTCACGCATATATTTTCTGTTCACTGAGCACAGAGGCATGTTTTAAATGTAAGCCAATTAACAATTTTACTCGTTCGTATGAATGAGGTGGGCGATAGAATATCATAAAGCTCGGAAGCACTTTAGCACGTAATCAAAACTTCATGATTAAGAACAGCTACCAATTTAATACGATTTGTCATTATGATTTTTGCTGCTATTTCATACTAAATGATTTGCAGTTTTCAGTTCAACCATTTCTTAACAAGTTTGATGAAATGAAAACTTTTTACTCGATAGACAGTTTTCTCAATAAATTCAGTTGCTGTCGAGAAAAATTAAATAGTACTCCTTCTTTCTATTATCTACGTTTTTATCCAATAGACCAATGTTGTTCCGCTATATAAGGCACAATAAAACTATTAAAACTCCTGTTTCATGTTTTACGGTTTACTTCAATCGATAGCATTGGAGATTTTCATGTGAACATTGCCAGTAATATTCTTTACGATTAAACAGAACTCGATTGAATATATCCTCGAGGATTGTTAGCGTTTTAAACTGGAGATTATGCCTGTTGATTAGACTTTGAAAACTCGAATAAATAAAGGGTCCGCCAAATAATTTTTTTTTGAAAATGCTGTAAAAATAAAACTACTGAATATTTTCTCAAATTTCTTTTTTTATTTGAAAGTACAATCTTTCCGGTTAATAATGGAAAATAATTTCATTCAAATGGCTGCCTCGGCTGGCCATGCAGTAGAATACAGAAGATACCGATTTTAGCAAAAAAAATCATCTTTTCAGATGAAGCTCATTTTGATCTTGGCGGGTATGTAAACAAGAAAAATTGTAGCATTTGGGGCACAGAAAACCCGCACGCATACATTGAAAAACCGACGCACCCAAAACGAGTCACTGCTTGGTGCGGATTTTGGTCCAAAGGCATAATTGGGCCAATTTTCTTCGAAAATGAGCAAGGAGTGGCCGTTACAGTCAATGCCGATCGTTATCGGGCCATGTTGAACGAATTTTTGTTCACAAAAATTGAAGAGGAGGATATTGGCAACGTTTGGTTTCAACAGGACGGCGCTACGTGCCACACAGCCGAAGCTACACTCGATGTTTTGTGCCCTGTTTTTGAAGATCGCATTGTCAGCCGCAGAGCTGATGTCGTTTGGCCACCTCGGAGCTGCGATTTGACACCGTTGGACTATTATTTGTGGGGTGCCGTCAAGAATAAGTGTTACGCCGACAAGCCAGAGACAATTGACGCTCTAAAGCACAATATTCGTGAAGCCATTGGTGAAATACAGCTGCACACAATCGATAATGTGCTTAAAAATTGGACGGATCGTGTAGGCTACTGCATGGCCAGCCGAGGCAGCCATTTGAATGGAATTATTTTCCATTATTAACCGGAAGGATTGTACTTTCAAATAAAAAAAGAAATTTGAGAAAATATTCAGTAGGTTTTTTTTAAGCTTTTTCAAAAAAAGAAGTTATTTGGCAGACCCTTTATTTAATATTCGAATGATGTATGTACGCTAGTGTTGAAAAATTTAGTACTTTTGTAATTTTTTCAGTACTATGTCATTTCAAAAATACCAACATTTTCAGTACTTTTTATTATTACTTTTCTGAATTATTTTATGCCTTGCGCTTTTCAACTGTTAATGCATTATCAACATGTTCAACGCTATGGTAAAGGTCAAATCACGCTTTAGCACCGGTTAGCCAAACGTACACGGAAGATATGTACGTTCGTTTTTAGAATACGAAACGCAACGAGAACGTTTGCAAGACCGTAATGTAATATCGATACGCATTTGCATTGTCCTTCATATGCTAAAAACGAATGTATGTTACATTACGTTCCATCAACGTTTGACTAAACGGGGCTTTTACGTTTTGTTACGCTCGGAATTAGAGCGTCTTGTCTTGTATGTGAGGAACACGAATAAATCGTTAGTTTCTCTGTTCCGTGGCATATGTGTATTAAATATAAATAAGTAAATAGTATAAAGTATATATATACAAATAAAGTAGTAGGTAGTGTACTGGCTTACTAGAAGTGAGCCCATGGTTCAAACCCCATGACCCCTAAAAACGAAATATGAAAAAATATTTCTCCAGCGACTTCCTTCTGGCAAAAATTCTGAGAGTAAATAAAATTGCCATGATAAAGTTTCTCAAAAATCTGTTGTTCGGAGTCGACTTTAAACAGTAGGTCCCTCCACTCATGTATAAAATTAACACACGCAAAATAAATGGTGTGAGAAATTACGTCATAATCCTGATTGAAGAGTTATAATGACCAATTATGTATGTATTTTTTACAAAAGTACCATTTTATGCAAAAAAAGTACTCTTTCAGTTATAGTTCAGTACCATTTTAAAATTCCAGTTTTGCAACACTGGTGTACTCATATTACTTGGATGGTAAAAATATTAGTTTATACAATATTATTCTCTTATTATGTATGTACATATGTTTATGAACTCTTCGTGTATGAATCCTTAAAATCCTTAAAACAAACTTAAATTTTTGCACTGCACCTCAATGAAAAGTTTTATGAAAATTTTTTGTGGTCAAAAATATTTCTTTTCAAGGCTAAAAACGTCTATAAAACCGCAAAGAAAATTTTCATGAATACTTAATACCACATGCACATGCACATGCATGTCAACGTTATCGAATGCTGTGATCATAAATTATTTATATTGAGAAGTAAATGATGAAGACCATCAACTCAATGACATGCAATCCCCCCGTATGGCAATAGAACACGACTGGAACAGAATAGATTGATGACTGCAATTGACTTATATTGTACCGTCGCTTATGACGCCTACAAGTGTCTGACAGGTGTTTGTTCCAATTTGTAAAATTTTGTGTATAAAAGAGTATGTTCTCGTTTTCATTTTCACTTGGTTCACCTATCATTTCATTTTCATTTTATATTTTGTTGTTGTTGTTGGTTGTGGTAAATCTAAATATCGTATATACTGTATATATATACATACGTCTCATTCACTTGTCCGATAAATGACAGTATGAAGTGTCAATTTATCAACCATTTTTACTTTATACGTTTAGGAAATGTAGAGGTGAGTGTGTGCTGGTGAATGTAAAATAATTTCAATGTTTACCATATGTTTTCGTGCCAAAAGGCAGTTGGAAAAGTACGGACTTATTCCTATTCTGGTTTACGCCACTTATTGCGTGCATGAAAAACGTTAGATTATGCAATAAAAAAATAAAATAAAATGAAACAATTTTATTTAAATTCATATCGATATACGATGTA
Organism: Sarcophaga rosellei; assembly: GCA_930367235.1. Taxonomy (NCBI): domain Eukaryota; kingdom Metazoa; phylum Arthropoda; class Insecta; order Diptera; family Sarcophagidae; genus Sarcophaga; species Sarcophaga rosellei. The sequence goes on along the minus strand of OV884020.1, from coordinate 25,814,210 downwards.
AGTATGTACGTTTTTATGTATAATTGACCAATTCACACGACTATGTCTCGTGTATGTTGTATTGAATACACTTTTTGTTTGTAAATGCTCAATGCTAGTCTGTATGGAGTATTTCATATTCCAAACGTCAAAAAACGATAAGAAGAAGACCAGTATTCATAATTTGATTTTCTAAGAAACAAAATAACAAATATTACAGAAAAAAGTAAATTTATTAATTATCTGTGCGACCAATATAATTTTGAAATGTTAATTAATGACTTAAGTTACATAGAAAATATTTTGTATTTTTATTCTTCTTCTTAACTACTGGCATTTACATAAACTGATAGCACGAAACCAATACAACTCCCAAAAACATATGAAAGAAATGTGTATACATGGATTAGATTTTTATATGAAAATTATCGACAACAAGCATACACTGTTGTGTATTCGTCCAACAATACACTCAATACAACGATAGAAGGACTTGTGTGAATTGCCCAAATATTTTCAATATCTACAATTAACTAACATAAACATGCATACATAATTTGTCATTACAACCCTTCAGGCAGGGATTACGACCGAGCTTCTCACACCACTAATGCTGTGTGTGTTGATGTTATTTATGAGTGGCGAGACCTACAGTTTAAATCGATTCCGAAAGACAGATTTTTGAGAAACTTTTTCATGGCAATTATATTTTACTCTCAGAGTGTTTGCCAGAAATCAGCTGAGAGAAAGTCGACGAAGAAATATTTTTTCATATTGCGTTTTGTTGGAGATGTGTGACTTGGGGTTTGAATCAGAGATCAGCAATGAGTATTCAAAAAGATAAATAGATTCGAATCATACTCATAACTTCTGATACTTATACGCATTCATACTTATTTTAATATTATACTCATACTACTCATATTTAAAGTTTGAAGTACTCATCGTACTCATACTTAACGATATGCAATGATGTTACATTTACGAGAATCACTAAAATACTCACTACAAGGTTGTGTGTTTGCTTTGCTTGCTGTCTTTGTCTTTTTTGCTTATGTGTCTTTTTCTTATTTTTTTTGTAAATGCAACAACAACTAAGACTAAATTTTGATGAATGATTCCAATCACTCGAATCATTTATGAGTATTATAAGTATTCTCCTAAATTTATGAATCTGAATGAGTAGACGTATGAATCAAACATATTTCGAATGTTATGAGTTTGATGTCAACGTTGTACTCATCTCATTGCAGCCTGTACTTCTAAATCAATGTTGTAGTGAGTACGAAGGAATCAAAGTAGTTACGTTCCAATATTGTTGACTCACACATACTCAAAATTTTGTGAGTACTTATGAGTAGCGAAAAACAATACATTGCTGATCTCTGGTTTGAGCCGAGGCCTCATGTCTAATAAGCCCGCACACTATCTACTGGACTACTATGCAATAAAGTTACTGCTCATATTTTTGCAAACTGTATTGCATTCTTTTTTGTATAAATTTCTGTATAAAATTGTTATACCATGTGAATAATTCGGCTCTCCAATGTATTATCTGGACTTGCACTTGCCAATATATCATGGAAGAATATTGTTCCTGTTGTATTTGGTTATAGACGTTAATAGCAATTGGGTATTCTACTGTCAATTTTGCTCCTATCATTTTCTCCAGTGACCTTATGAGAACGCAGTAGAGCGATTAGTGTGTTGAATGTACATCACATCATCCGACATTTGAAATATGTTACTGGTTCCAGTAAATAGTATACACGATACCCACACTTAGAAGATAGAGAACTACTTACTTTCCAAATATTTCCACCACCAACTACTAATACTTGAGGGATTGCTTGTTGAACAGATGGGTATGACTCATTCGCATTGAGACATTTTTGTGTTGAACATAGTTTAACGTTGTTAAGTTTGACGTACGGCTTCGCGCATTGGTTCTCTATTGTAGAAAGTAAGATTTACTTCAGAATAATTAGTTTCATAAATTCTCATTCATTATTTATAAGAGAGGTAAATGGACTATCATAAAGGACCAAGAACTTTCATTTCCCTTATGAGAATGATATTGTTACGAAAATGAAAATGTTGTTTTGGTTTTACATCGTTGAACATTAATATTGTAAACAAAAGCTACAAAAACAATGAACTTGTTTACATGATACACAAGTAAACAAAAAATATACCAACAAAATACCAGCATTGAAAAATTTATAAACAAGTAAACAAAAATGTAACAGCAAACGCTACAAGAATAAATGTAAACAACATGCTTACATTTATAGAGATTTCGACGAGGCGAAATCATTCGCCTTCAAGAGCTCTCATCAGACTGTTTATTCTGACATACAAAGGACAAGGCAAAGCAGGCAACTGCGACAGTAAAAGTTCAGTCAGTCTTGTGTGAAGAAGCGGTGTGTTTGAAGAAAGTAATCGTGGTTTGAAAAATCTCCGTTATAAAGATATGTCGAACAATTGCTTACGCAAAAGAGTGTAAGGAGGAATAACAAACAAAGCAATTGTTGTTGTTTACACCAAATTAATTAAAATTGAACATAATTTTTTTTCATTTATTTGCAATCTACGAACTCATATTTTATACGTTTTTAAAAAGTAAAAACGTAACAATATATGTATAACAAAATCTGTCTTCTTTTCTAAATGTTAAACAACGATCATTATTAACTGCAATGAGAATAATAGCCAAATTTTGGAAAACATTATAATAACTGATACCAAGACAATTTTGCAAAAAACCAAGAAAATTTTCCATTAATGAGTACGTGTTTAATTTTTATGTTTTTCTTCTGTTTCAATAAAAAAGAAAAAAATCCTAGAGTTCCTATAGGGACCTGTTGAATAGTTGTAACACAATTTTGATTGATATGAAGATCTGCCAAAGACACCGGAAGTAAATGGCCTGCGAAGTTAGAAAAAGCAACAGGTATCCCAACTCTATAGGCGAGTTCGAAATTTCAACATAAATATAAACAGTTTTAAAATGGTACTGAACTATAACTGAAAGAGTATTTTTCGCATCAAATAGTACTTTTTTAAAGAAATACATACTTATATACATAACTGGTCATTACCGCCCTTCAATCAGGATTATGACGTAACTTCTCACACCATTTATTTTATATGTGTTAAAACGTAAGAGCACCGTTTAGTCAAATGTCGATGGAACGTAATGGAACTTACGTTCGTTTTTATCATATGAAGAGCAATGTAAATACATACATACATAATTGGCCATTACAACCTTTCAGTTAGGATTACGGCCTAGCTTCTCACACCACTCATGTTGTGTGCCTTAATTTTATACTTGAGTGGCGGGACCTACAGTTTAACGTCGACTCGGAACGACAGATTTTGAGAAACCTTTTCATGGCAGGTTTATTTACTCTCAAAGTTTTTGCCAGAAATCTGCTAAGAGGAAGTCGCCGAAGAAATATTTTTATTCATATTTCGTTTTGATGCCTGGCTGGGGCTCGAACCCGGGCTTTACGTCTAATAAGCCAACACACTATCTACTAGACTACGGCGACTACTGACAATGTAAATCCTTACCGAAAGTACATTACGGTTCGGCAGGCGTTCTTATTGCTTTTCGTATTCTAAAAACGAACGTACGTAGACGTTTGGCTGACTGAGACTGAAGACTAATTCTACATTTAGCATTACGTTGAACATGTACTCTAATCCATTAATAGTTGAAAAGCGCAAGATATAAAATATGTAATAATAAAAAAGTATGGCGATATTTTTGAAATGGAAAAGTACTGAAAAAAGTACTGAATTTTTCAACACAGTATGGCAGCGTAAAGGGTCTGACGAATGACCTTGAAGTCGAATGTTTGTGGCTTCGCTTTCTCGAGATCTCTATAAATGTAAACATCGTTGTTTCAGTATCGTTGTTTGTGTATTTTGCTCACATTTATTCTTGTAGTGTTCGTTGTTGGTATATTTTTGTTTACTTGTTTATCATTTTTTTATGCTGGTGTTTTATTTTTGTAGCTTGTGTTTATAATTTTAATATTAAACGATGTAAAAGCAAAACAACAGTATCTAGATTTTTCCATTTTCGTAATAATATTTTACTGTAACAGTTTTACGCTACTCATAAGCACTCATGAAATGTTGAATGCAAGTGAGTTAACAATATTAAAATTTAACTACATTCATTTGTACTCACTACAACGTTGATTTATAAGTACAGGTTGCAATGACTATGTGTACAACGTTGGCATCAAACTCATAACATTCGAAATATGTTTGATTCATAAGCCTACTCATTCATAAATTTAGAAAAATACTGCGAGTATGTATGGTTTCATAATATTGGAATTTAAGGGAAACGCATCATCTGCAACAATCACATATGGAATAGGTTTTTGTCTACAGGGCAGTGGTTTCGGTTGCGGCAAATTCAACGTGTTATTATATAACCCATTCGATAGCGAAAATCTACTGGATACTCCGCCATCGGACTCTCTACCATTTGCACCGACGTCGATGTAAACAAAATTGTAGTTCGCGTCAACAAGCGCCATCAAAACAATGCTGTTTTTCTTTTTATAATTGAAATATGCGCTTCCTGGTGCTATAATGTCAATGTGTTTTCCATCTAATGCTCCGATTGAATTGGGAAAATTCCACGTTTTATTTATACTTTGGGAAATACTCTCCCATTTCTTCTCTGTTGCTGGCATCTGTACCAATAGACATTATTTTTGATATGTTTTTTATTTAATAAATTAGGTTTTACCTTTAAAAATTCATCTTTTAATACTTTATATAATGCAGCGCAGACTTCAGGCACAATATTGCATATCAATGATCTTGATCTTTTCAACATGAGCATCAGACTTGCGTAACTGTGCCCAGTCGCTAAAAATCTCAAAGTAATTGCCAGGCGTTCTCCGGGGAATATAGATTCTCGCATATTAGTATTGGCCTTTTCTATTGATGGGGTGACGAGATTAAGCAAATAATCACAGTCATCTGCTGACATTCGTACAAAGTTTTTGTATAGGTCGGGATCTTTCCTTTTCAATCGCTCCTTAAAAGAGACATACATACCACTACCTTCCAAAAGAAAAGTTCGAACCCAATGTTCCTTTTGTTTTCTTCTTCTTTTTTTTGGCATTATTATCAGCTACTTCTTCCTCCAATATTAAAAATGTTGATGCTATGATGATTGTGTCGTCGTCCATACTTATTAATTGTTTTTTTTTTTTATAATAATAAATTATTTCACAAAAGAAGCAAAAGAACTGATCAAAGTCAATATTTTCAATATAAAAAGTTTACCAATAGTGTTAATTAGCTTCAACAAATTTTGATCACATTTTTATCAAAAGATTTTGAAATATATTGAAAGAATATTTTGATCAAATATTTGAAATGTGTAAATAGAACATCAAAATAAATTTTAAAAATTTTGATAAGACTTCAAAATACCTTCAATCGTGTAAATCTAGCTTAACTCGAATCATTCATCAAAATTTACAGCCTTAGTTGTTGTTGCATTTACAGAAAAGGAAAAAAGAAAAAGGTAGCAAGCAAAGCAAACACACAACCTTTTAGTGAGTATTTTAGTGTTCGTACGAGACACATACATATTTTGTGATTTTTGTAAATGTTGAGTAAATGAAAGACGAAATCAACAACATCATGCGTATTGTTAAGTAGGACTAGGATGAGTACTTCAAACTTTGAATATGATTAGAGGTACCATGATATTAAAATAAGCATGAATGCGTATAAGTATCAGAAATTATGAGTATGATTGGATTCTACTCAACTTTTTGAATACTCTTTGCTGATCTCTGATCTATAAAACAATATAAACAACAACAACAATTTCGAATAACAAAATTGCACTCGTTTTTCGGGTTTAAAAAAACAAATAAAAATTCAAGTTAAAAAAAAAAAAGAAAACATATCCTTCCAACCTAATAATGACTATAATTTCTGAACGGAAGGACTGGGTGGTGGCAGCCATGTATTTCACTGTCTGACAATTTCTTTTAATTAATAATTTTATCTTTCTTAACTTCAGTATTTATTATTCTGTCTGTATAATCGAACTAATTTTAGGTGTTAATTAATGTTTTGCGCTTACTTTCCTGGACATCGTGCTCTCCACTCCCTCACCAAGAAGATCATGACATTTTCCCAATGTGTTTAACGTAGAAGAAAGCCAAACATGAATACGAGAATTTTTGCGATTATTTCGTGAATAAAACGAAACAGCAAAAACACTTGAACTGTAGATGATAACAGTGACCATTAGTGAATGCACAGTGCCGTTAGGAGAGTAAGGAGAGCAACGTGGCTGCACACAGACAAAATTTTAAAACATTGAAAATTACAATTGCAACAAGGAACAAGAAGCAACACGAATAACAACAAAAAGCAATAAAAGTTTCATAAACACGCCAAAGTAATTAGAAGAAGAGAACTTTAACCCAATTTGCCTGCATGTGTATACACATCCATACACACTGATGTAAAGTATATGTAATACAACAAATAAAGAAGATATATGTATGTACGTATACTCTACAATGATGACGATACAGCAGAATTATTCAAATATTGTTTAAAAAGTTTTTCACAACGATTTCTCAAACATCTAGACGGTAGTTAAACAAAAAAACACAAGTACAAGAACAATAACAATACAATAACAAATACAATAAAAACAAGGAATACATACTTACATACATATATTAAACTACACAGTATAAGAAAGTGTATACAAGCAAAATTTAGGACAAGCTCTGTATGGGCTAAGGAGCAAGGAATTTTCATGTGATTTTTGGATGTGCAATCGTGGGCCGAAGCCAGAGATATAAACAAAAATGCAGAAGGAAAATAATACAACAATTGAAAATTGCCAATATGTGGGGCCATATCGTCTGGAGAAAACACTCGGCAAAGGACAAACTGGTACGTATACAATACTTCTTATGTAAGTATCATATAGTATTTAACATACTTATACATACATACATATGTATAGACTATGCACACATATATCATATATCATATCTCATACACACATGTAAGTAGAAATGCAATTTGTGTGTTTTCTATACGCATGATATTAAGTTCACACGTTCATGTTATGATTACAAACAAAAAAAAAACAAAATTGCTGCAATATTGTGATAAACAAATAAATTTAACAAACAAAGAGAAGGTTATCCTTTTGGTACAACCAAATATTTTTACATTACTAGGCTACAATCATCTCCTCTGCACGCACATGTAGAGAGTTAATGTTTGAAAATTTCTATTTTCGTCTGCCATATGTGAATTAATTCGCCTAATACCCAATAGGAAATTGTACCCCCTTTTTTTTAATTACAGCCTAACGGCTAGAGCAATTTGAATGATTTTCTTGATATTGTTTTGGGAACATAGCTGCCAGATTTGACGATTTATCATCATTTTGACGATTTTGAGCTCCAAATATATCATATTGACGATTTGACGATTTATGCCCTTATTTTGACGATTTTTAGAAATTAAAAATTTACATCATATTCTTTACTTTAGTACACGGCAAGAGCCGTTATTTTTTTCTTTCGTTCGACCAACACTCAGGGGATGCATGTCATTGTGTTTGGAACTATGAAAATATGATATGGGAAGAAGGAAAGTGAGGACAGTGTTTATGGACACTAGGCTTGCATATTTTCATACCATAAGTAACCGGAAAGACCTCTACAGGAAATGATTTTGCCCGTAATGCAGTGTGCTATTCACTGGCCAATCGACCACATACGGATGTGCTGGCCGAGAAAGACGAGCGTTACGTAGGAATATATGATTTTCGGGAACAAGTCCCCTTATTTCGTTCGAGCAAAATCCTTTTGTAGTAGCGATAGAACAGTGAAACACAAAACACATTGCAACGATGCTCCAATGATTCAATGGAGTTGGATACACTACCGTCATTAACGAGCTACTACGGCCTCTCCTGTACACGGTCGAGTAACCTCGAAAGGCCCGAGTTCGAATCCCAGATCAGACATCAAAACGAAAATATGAGAATATTTCTTCGGAGACTTCCTCTCAGCAGATTTCTGGCAAAAACTCTGAGAGTAAATAAAATTGCCATGAAAAGCTTCTCAAAAATCTGTCGTTCGGAGTCGACTTTAAACTGTAGGTCCCGCTACTCATGTATAAAATTAACGCACACAACACGAGTGGTGTGAGAAGCTAGGACGTTGTACAATGGGTCAATTCGACCTCCGGGTACTGTACTTGTCACAGTTGACAAGTACACGTTGAGGCATCGACCCACACATGAGAGTCGTATTCCATTCTGCGTCGGTTATAAATGGTGTAAATAGTAAGATTAGATGATAATTTCTTAATCAGTTCCTTATTAAGATAGTTAAGGAACTGAAAGTTGTGTCGGTTTCCGGCAACATTACACTGAATTGTCATGCTCAGAATGTCAAGAGCTTCTGAATCCATGATATTTACAACCATAGATTAAGTTGATGCAATATTAATGCTGCACTTACATATGTGTCAATAATCAATACTGGGATAGATTGTTTAAATAATTTTTTGAATAATTAAATAATTTTTTCCTGAAAATGATATAAAATTACTCCATTAAAAAAAAATTAATACGTAGAGGTGAGGGACGCTAGGTTTTAATTTCTAACAAATTTTTTATTTTTGGACTAAGATATGTATAGACATTGAATTTATATGTTTCACTACAATATAAATAATTTTGGTTTTTAAAAACTTTTAATTAATTAATTTATTTTTTCTGACGATTTTTTGACGATTTCAATAAACGTCTTTGACGATTTTGACGATTTTTTCTCAAATATTTGACGATTTGGTGCTTCATTTATCTGGCAGCTATGTTTGGGAACACTATTAAGAGGGAGGGAAGGACCCTTAATATTTTTCAGACACACAAAAAAAAATAACGTTTATAATTAAAAAATGAAATAATAAACGGTGAGACAGTCAAAATATACCCAGCTACTGACATAGCGTAGATTGTGGGTTTCGTCGAGTAGAACTCAAATATATTTTTTTTTTTTTGTATTTCTCGAACCCTCCAAACTTCTTTTATTTGACAAAAACAGTATTTTTGATCTTTTCACACAAAATTATTGATTACCCAAACATTTTTAACCTATTTTCAAAATCAACAGTTATTTGAAAAGGGGTTAGATGAGCCTTTAAAATGGTATACATAAACATATGGTTCAAACTTACATATTATGAGTTTTGATCGGATAAACTTAGTAAGTATGATTTTTGTTCTCATTTTTTCAAGTTTAGCCATTCTTAATTGCAAAATCTAATAAAAAAATTTTAAAGTAATGGTGACGTCCTGAAAGTGAATTATCTTGTGAAGAGATTGACACTTCGTTTGATAAAATCGGACAAAAATATATGTATATATATACATACATAATTTATATTTTTTAAAGTTACTATGAATGGACAGACTTGAAAAAATATGAAAAAATTCGCATTTGCCAAGTTTACCTCATCAAACTCCATAGTATATTAAGTCAAAAAATATATTTATGTATATCGTTTTAAATACTCACCTCTTCCCTTTCTATGAAAGTTTAAGTTTGAGGCCTTGGTTCAGAAATGTTTGTGTAAACAATAAATTTGTGCGTAAAGTAAAAAAAAAAACAGTTTTTGTCAAACAAAATAAGTTTGGAGGGTTCAAGAAATATGAAAAAATATTTTTGATTTCTACTCAACAAAACTCACAACCTAAACTAGGTCATTAGCTGAGTGTATTTCATAGTGGAATTTAGAGAATTCTGCTGCAACTCGTCTTTTTATTCTCTCAGATTTTAGGCAAAAAGTTAATTACCACCGTCCACGCTTCGATTTAGATGAGGCAGCCTCCGTTACATGTGTTCTTAGAACGTATTGCCTTTAACCGAAACAGAACACTGTTTTTTAAAAATTTTACAACTACTTACGAACTTACGTAACGTACATAATTGGTCATAACAACCCTTCAGTCAAGAATTATGACCTAGCTTCTCACACCACTATTAAATTATTATACAGCCTAATTAGGTTTCTCTCAAATTCTTCTTGAATAAATGTTTTTATTTATTGAAATAATTTTAATATATTTTTTTTCAACAGGTCTTGTCAAGTTGGGCGTACATTGCGTCACGGGGAAGAAGGTCGCCATAAAGATTATAAATCGTGAAAAACTAAGTGAATCTGTGTTAATGAAGGTAAGAGAAATAACATTCTATTGTTTACAATCTAAAAATAAACTACAACATTAATTAGTTAGATGTTAGGTAGGGAGTTAGTTAGGTACATATTATGTTAATTTGAAGATTTGCTGTTAGAGCATGTTTCCTAATCAGTTGACGTCTAGGTAATAACAGCATGTCGCCATGTTACATATTTTCAACCGAACTTTTGTAATGTCCGTAAATTCTTTAATTCTCAATTAAGGGAAGGCCAAAACTTGAGGTTTAATTGTTAACATATTTTGTTAACATATTTTGTCACGCAATCTAATTGTAAGCATACCTTGGTTGTCCTCTTTATATCGATATTGAATTACAGTCTTATTTAAATTTGAAATATATTGTTACGTTTTTACATTTTTAAAAACGTTTATAATATGAGTTTGTTGATTGCAAACAAAATAAAAACAATTTTGTGTTTAGTTTCAATTAAACTCTTTATTGTTCGCACTACTTTTGTGTGCCACCGTTTACAACTTGATGAATCCAACAATAATCTGCTTTTTTCGTTGTTCTTCTTTACGCTTCTGTTCGCTTACGCACTAACAATTGTTCGTTAGATCTTTACAACGACGATCTTCAAACCACGACTGTTTTCTTCACATGCAACACTTCTTGATACAAGACTGACTGAATTCTTCCTGCTCCTTGCCTGCTTTGTATTGCCATTTTACAAGCTCACTTAATCAGTTTCGACTTCTCGAAAACTCTATCGCGACTTCATTGTTGTTTGTGTATTTTGTTCACATTGCTTGTTGTTGCGTTCTCGCTTACTTGTCTATCCCCTTTTCTTTCTTACTGATGTTGTTGGTTTGCTTGTAACAAGTTCGTTGTATTTGTTTGTGCAGCTTTTGCTCATTTTAATGTGAAACAATGTACACCGTTTCCATTTTCGTAACAATACTTTAACTGCCTTTAGTTAGGTCATCGAAAAGCTTAAAAGCTGTAAAATTTGCGTTGTATACTTCAAGTGCAGTGATCTTCACTTTGTCGATAAATGTAATAAGCCCAAGAATGATATATTCTCGGTTAAATGCAGCAAATGTGTGAGGCAATAACACAGCGAATTGTAGAGTATTCATAGCTCTCTTTCATCAAGAAAAGTGGCACAGTTCCTTCTTAAACTTGTTACTTGTATTCAGTCAACTTGCCTCCAAATGCTCTTATCCATCTTTATAACAGAAAGATGTTATTTAAAATAATCCAATGTTAAAAAACCACAATTCCTATCCAAAAGTCGATGCCACCAAAGGCTGAACCCATGGACAACTTTATGACTAAAATAAACGATTTAGGGCCATTATTACAACTCTCCTTTAAATTTGGGTTTGGTTAAAGGAAACTTTAGCTAAAGTGAACTTTAAAGTCCCCTTTAACTTATTTTCGTTATTACAACTTACAGATAAAATAAAGTTAACTTTTTTAAAAAGATGGCAATGCCGAAGCAATGTCGATAAGACTGCTCAATTAAACAAGTTTTTTTCTGAACGCAGTGACAACTATGGGCTTCGTTTTTTTGTTGTTGTATTTGCTCATTTTGTTTATATTTGAAGTTGCCATATTGAAAATAATATATAATGTGGGAAGTTCAAACATAAACTTAACTTTAAAAGTTACCGGTAGAATGATCTCCTCCTTTGCTCATTTCACCCTTATTGTCCACTTATAATAATGAAAAACAATTTATCTGCCCTTTAAAATCCTCCCTTTAATTAACGGCAAGTTGTAATAGTGGTTCTTATTAAAGTACGGCTAAAAGTTAAGATACTTTACTTTGGCTTGACCTCTACTTGGTAATTTAATCGGTTTATTGCCCTCTAAGATTTTCAAACACTAAAAATTAAGATTCCAATTTTTATTAGTTCTTCATGCCCCGTTGACATTATTGATTATCAAGTGATAAAATATATTAATTTAATTCCTTAGATAGTGCTTCGGTTTATTTGACGAGAACTCATGGGTTCAAAGCTCAGCTTTTACATCTGGAAAAAAATATGTAATCTCTTGTCAGTAGACTTCTGGCAAAAGCTTTGAGCGTAAAAAATTGCCAATAAAAATCTTCTCATATTTGTTCGAAATAGACTTAAACAATAGGCCTCGTCATTTATGAATGAAAGTTACGCACATAACATGTGTCCTTTGAAAAAAAAGGTCGTAATCCTTACTAAATGGTTTATTGACCATTTAAGAAAGTAAAATTATTTGCAACTATTTTGCTACTATATCTTGTTGATGATTCAATTTTGAATACCCAGGGCAGTGCTTATCCAACAAGAGAAACTATCTCAGTACACACCACTCAGGACACATGATGCTATGATACCAGAAGATGAGTATTAATTTCTCTTCACTTTCAATAACAAACTTAAACTAGCTATACGATATACTAACCAAACTGCACTCCGAACCAAATGTATGTATCGGGTTATCCATTTCGTGGTTTCAAAAGTAAACGTAAATAAAACACATATAAAATATATTTTTTATGATATTTCTTTTTTATTGCAAAGTTTGAACGTTGACATTATGTGTGAAACACTACATCATTTAGATGATCTCCACGCGAATCGATGATCTCCATTGATTCTTTTGAGGTGATTATCGACCACTTTTTGACACATTTTGGCGGTATCTCAGCCATAACTTGACGAATGTTGGTTTTAAGTGCTCAAGAGTTGAAGGTTTATCTGCATAAACACGGTCTTTCGCGTAGCCTCACAAAAAAGTCTAATGGTGTCAAATCGCATGATCTTGGTGGCCAGTTGATATCGCCACGACGAGAAATTACGCGGCTAGGAAATGTCTCTTGCAATAAAGCCATATTCGCTCGAGTTGTATGGCATGTGGCACCGTCTTGTTGAAACCACATATTCTCCAAGTCGTATTCTTCAATAGCAGAAAAAAAGTCGGTTATCATATGACCAAAACGCTCCGAATTGACGGTGACAGTCGTTCCATTGTCGTTTTCGAAGAAGTAAGGTCCAATCACATCTTCGGACCAAAGAGCGCACCAAACAGTGACTTTTTCTGGATGTAATGGCCTTTCAATATTTGTAACCACTCCAGTCTCTTCAAATTTCTTCACAATTTTGCCAATTGTTTGCGTAGTTGGACGATTATATAAACCATAATCTACTCTTAAAGCACGATACGTGGCTGTGGCAGAATCACCATTTTTGTAGTAGGTTTTGATAATATTTATGCGTTGTGTGATAGTTAAGCGATCCATTTTCGTCAATGTCAGACTTTCAACTGAAAAGAAAAAAATTGGTTTCACAACTTAGTCTGACAGATGTCGAATTCCAGTCCCATACTTTTGAAACCACGAAATGGATAGGCCTTTACAAACATGTCTAACCAAACTCCATATTGTGTACCTATAAATATGGCCAAGAAATGCCTCAAAAGTGGTTTCCAACAATTTTAGAAATTTTACTTAATATACGTTGTTTGTTTCCAAATAACCTTCCCTGACCAACAGAACACACTACAGATTTCTACAATCTATGCTCTGGAAACCAGCGTTGAGTCAGGCATCCGATTCTATTTTCCTTTTTAGATAATTATTTAATATTTTAATTAATTTAAATCGATAATAAGTATATAATATAATTAAAGAAAAAATGTAAATATCTTTTACCATTTTACCAGGATTATATTGTATTCCTTAATAAATAATCGAATATTATTTAATCGAAATGAAATCTTTTTGCATCAAACCCAATTAGGTTGAACGTGAAATTGCCATAATGAAGCTAATCGATCATCCACATGTCCTTGGTCTAAGCGATGTGTATGAGAATAAGAAATATTTATATTTAATATTGGAACATGTTTCGGGTGGTGAACTTTTCGATTATTTGGTGAAAAAGGGACGCTTAACGCCCAAGGAAGCACGTAAATTTTTTCGTCAAATAATCTCAGCTTTGGACTTTTGTCATTCGCATTCGATTTGGTAAGTAGAACGTTTAATATAATCTTTCATTAATTTTACTTATTACAAAAAACTTTATTTTCTTCCAACAGTCATAGAGATTTAAAGCCAGAAAACTTATTACTGGACGAGAAGAATAATATAAAAATAGCTGACTTTGGAATGGCTTCTCTACAACCGGCAGGTTCGATGTTAGAAACATCTTGCGGTTCGCCTCACTATGCTTGTCCAGAAGTTATAAGAGTAAGAATGTGTTTATTTATAAAAGAAATTCTACAAATGAAAAACACTGTTATATAGGGTGTGCCACTTGAGAGTTTCAATTTAAGAACTGCAGTAAACAAAAACGGTTTAATAATTTGCCAAATTTATTTTTCTGTTCTGAAGTACAATTGTTCCGTTTAGAAATGGAATATTATTTCATTCATATGACTACCGCGGCTGGCCTCACAGTACCTCATTCGACTCCACCAATTTTGCACTTTTTCGAGTGTATGGGGTCGTATCACGGCAATAACATCACAAATGTTCGCTTTCAAATGCTCAATTGTCTCTGGTTTATCGGCATAACACAATTTTCTTTAACGGCGCCCCACAGAATGTAGTCCAACGGTGTCAAATACCATCTTTTGGGCGGTCATGTCAATTGGCTATTTGGGGCAATTAGCCGGCCATCAAATGTTTGACGCAATAAATCGATTGTGGTATGAGATGTGGGGCAAGTTGTAACATCGTGTTGAAACCAAACATTGTTCACATCAACACCATGGGAAAAAATCGGTTATCATGGAGCGATAGGTGGTGCCTCCTTTGACCAGTCGTGCCGTCCGCATTTTCAAAGAAATATATCCACAAGCCGAATCAAACATTCACTCGTAATGGGTAAATTGGATTTTGTAAAAGAACATAGGGGTTTTATGAGCCCCAAATACTTCAATTTTGCTTATTAAACGTACCCATCAAGGTGAAAATGAGCTTCATCCGAAAAGATGTTTTTTTTTTTGGCAAAATCGACAACTCAATCGATTTACGCGATTCATTACGTTCATTGGAGATCATATACTGAATTTTGTAACAAAATATAATGACATAAGTATTGTCAGATTCAAAGTAACCAATGGTTAAAATTTGAACCGAAAGATAGATTTTTTTTAAATATCTACCAGAGATCGGCAATGAATCGTACTGAAAAGTACTCATGAAATTTTGAGTATGAGTGAGTCAACAGTATTAAAATTCAACTACTCTGAGTCAGTCGTACTCACTACATCATTGATTCATAAGTACAGGTTGCAATGAGTATGAGTACAACGTTGACATCAAACTCATACCATTCGAAATATGTTTGATTCATACGCCTACTCATTTAGATTTATAACTTAGAAAAATTCTTATAAATGATTCGAGTGACTCGAATTATTCTTCAAAATTAACTGTCTTAGTTGTTGTTGCATTTACAAAAAAATAAGTAAGACAAAGATAGCAAGCAAAGCAAACACACAACCTTCTAGTGAGTATTGTAGTGTTCGTACGCGAATCATACTTATTTTGTGATTCTTGTAAATGTTGAGCTATGGAGAATTGAAATCAATAACATCATGCATATTTTTAAGTATGAGTACGATTAGCACTTCAAACTTTGAATATGAGTAGAGATTCCTTGATTTTAAAATAACTATGAATGCGTATAAGTATCAGGAATTATGAGTATGATTCGATTCTACTCATATTTTCGAATACTCATTGCTGATCTCTGGTATCTACGTATGCATATTCACTCATGGACAACAATAAATTAATTAATTATTAATAATTCAGCATACATACATACATAATTAGTCATTACAACCCTTCAGTCAGGATTATGGACCTAGTTTCTTACACCACTTATGTTGCGTGTGTTAATTTTATACATGAGTGGCGGGACCTACAGTTTAAAGTTGAATCCAAACGACAGATTTTTGAGAAACTCTTCATGGCAATTTTTACTCTCAAAGTTTTTGCCAGAAATCTGCTGAGAGGAAGTCGCCGAAGAAATATTTTTTCATATTTCGTAAAGTTGGAGATGTCTGACTTGGGGTTTGAACCGAGGCCTCTCGCCTAATAAGCCAACACACTACCTACTACACTACGGCGATTACACTCATTAAGTCTTTTAGAGGTTGAATAACTTTCGAAAGTTAAGAAACTTCAAATCAAACTAGAAGGGAACTTCAAATCAATAGAATATTGATTGTTTGTTGTCCATAGTGGTAGCTATTATTTATGTCATAAATGTTGTACATTTAATTCTACAATAACAACAACCGTTTGGGCAAAATTTAAATAACCCGGACAGCATTTAATAAAATTAATACTATTATTGACATTAAATTCAGGCAATTATTTTACATCAATATTCTGTCTGCTATTTATATGTGTATGTGTATGTGTCATACAATAATAATAATTTCATACACGTTCTTTGAATGACCCCAATTCAACTAAATTCAAGTCAATTCAATAATGTACCGTTATGTTGATTATTTTCTACATTGTGGTTAATTGTATTTGTTTGTGAAATTCGATCGAAGAGAAATTGTTTTGAACATAAAAAAAATGGTTTTTTTTTTTGTTGCACCATTTTAAGGGTGAAAAATATGATGGACGTAAAGCGGATGTTTGGTCTTGCGGTGTCATCCTTTACGCACTTTTGGTCGGCGCTTTGCCATTCGATGATGACAATTTACGACAACTGTTGGAAAAAGTTAAGAGGGGTGTGTTCCATATACCACATTTTGTGCCACCCGATTGTCAAAGTTTGCTGCGTGGCATGATTGAAGTGAATCCGGAGCGACGACTAACGGTGAGTCATACATATAAAAAAAAAATTGTAGTAATGATTTGTTTGTTTTTAATTTTCTTCTGTCAACTGTGCCATGTGATTGCACATCGAAACTATTTTTCGTCGCTCAATTATTATTGTGGGCGGCAAAAAGGTATCGAACATAAAAGAAAGTCTATTTGCTTATCCATTGCGTTTACGACTGACTACCGCATTAGATGTGGTCTTAAAATAAACTTTCTGTATCGAAACGTTTTAGAAACACAATCATCAATCATCATAATTTAGAAATGTGTATGAAATTTCGCCATGAACTGGCAAATATCACGGTGCGACAGTCAAAATACACCCAGCTAATGACGTAGTGTAGATTGTAAGTTTTGTTGAGTAGAACTTAAAAATATTTTTTTATATTTCTCGAAACCGCCAAACTTGTTTTATTTGACAAAAACTGTTTTTTTTTTTATTTTACGCACAAACTTATTGATTACACAAACATTTCTGAAACAAAGCTTCAAACTCATTCTTTTTTGGAAAGAGGAGGAATGGGCCTTTTAAACGATATACATATATATATTATTTGACTTTACATGCTATCGGGTTTGATGAGGTAAACTTGGACTTTAAGCACAAATTTATAGATTACACAAACATTTCTGAACCGATGTCCAAAGTGTAAGCCTGATTAGAAAGGAGAGGGATGGGCCTTTAAAACGATATACATACATATTATTTGACTTAATATACTATGGCTTTTGATGAAGTAAAATTTACAAATGCGAATTGTTTCATATTTATTTCTTTTATTTGACAAAATCGGTATTTTTCATCTTTTCACACAAAATTATTGATAACCCAAAAATTTTTGAACCTTTTTTCAAAATCCAAAGTTTTTTGAAAAGGCAACAGATGAGCCTTCAAAATGGTGTACATAAATATATGGTTCAAGCTTACATGTTATAAGTTTTGATGGGATAAACTTGGAAAATTTGATTTTGTTTTCTCATTTTTTCAAGTTCAGCTATTCTTAATTGCAAAATTTACCTAAAAAATATAAAATAAGTGATGACATTCCGAAAGTGCATTATCTTGTGAACAGATTGATAATTCGTTTGATCAAATCGGACAAAAATTACGTAGTTATTATTTAAATAGTATAACAGTCGTATTATATTTTTTATATATGTCGTCTTATCAAATGAACCTTTAGTTCAAAAATTTTCAAAAGTTTTGATGGACCTTGATTGTTTATAGCAAAATATGTCAACTTCACATTTGCGCGACTGCCTGAAGTCGGCTAATATTTTTTTTTCTAAATATTATTATTTCGCTTTGCGCAAACATTTTTTGATGGTCGCTCAGACGCGAAACGGCACATTTTCCGATAAACAATCAAGATCCATTAAAAATTCTGAAAATTTTGCAACTGAAAGTTCATTTGAAAAAATATACATACGAATAATATAACTCGGCTATTAGACTCTCTATCTAATAACTACAGTAATTTTTGTCCGATTTGATCAAACGAAGTGTCAATCTCTTCACCATATAATGCACTTTCAGTATGTCATCTCTTATTTCATATTTTTTTTTTATTAAAGTTTGATACTATGAACGTACAAAGTTGAAAAAATATGAAAAAAATTCTCATTTTTCAGGTTTGCCTCATCAAACCCCACAGTATATTAAGTCAAATAATATATATATGTATTTCACTTTAAAGCCCTATCCCTCTCCTTTCTAAAAAAGTTATAGTTTGAGGCTTTGGTTCAGAAATGTTTGTGTAATCAATAAATTTGTGCGTAAAGTTCAAAACAACAGTTTTTGTCAAATAAAACAAGTTTGGAGTTGAGTTCTATTCAACAAAACTCCCACCTTACGCTGGGTGTATTTAGTTTTTTATTTTGTCGGAGAGTGTATTTAGTGCGTAAATATGGTAATGATGAGCCGATAGGACTCATTACGGAAATAAATTGTAAATAGTGGATGATAATTCAATAAAATCAACAAATCAATTAAGGCAATAATTGTAATGTATGTTGTACTCACATTTCAAACGTAGTTTCACTTTTTTCCTATAGTTGGCGGAAATAAATCGTCATCCATGGGTTACAGCTGGCGGTAAGGGAGAGCTGGAATTAGAATTGCCCATGATGGAAGTTGTTCAAACACATGTTATACCTTCTGCCTCGTCTGTAGATCCTGATGTATTAAATGCCATTTGTTCCTTAGGTTGTTTTAAGGAGAAGGATAAACTTATACAAGAGCTTTTAAGTTCAACGTGAGTATTTCTTTAATGTACTTTGATTTTCATAAATTTACCTGCGTATACCTTTAATGTTACTCTGCAGACACAATACCGAAAAAGTTATTTACTTTTTGTTATTGGATCGAAAACGTAGACGTCCAGCTTTAGAAGATGATGAAGAAATCGCTCAAAAATCTCGCAGTGAATTAGAGGCCGCTGATCCACCTAGAAAACGTTTAGATACGTGTCGCATAAATGGTACGAATTCTAGTAGTTATGGTCAAATATCCGAAGGTTCGCCACTGACACCGAGAAGACAAGCATTCAAGTAAGTAACGTAGTTTCTTTTTTTTTGTTTAGAATCGAATTATTTGGCAACATTACACATCATCATTACATCATTAGATACTGAATTTGATAATCATATGCTTTATTAGTCGTAGCTTTTGCTTGCCTAGCGATCTCAAAAATATGCATTACGTTGGAAGACTTCATGTAATTAATGTTCTGATATAAACTCATTTAAGGCCATTATTACAACTTGCCGTTAAAGTTGGTTTTATTTAAAGGTTTAGCTAAAGTGAACTTTAAAGTCAGCTTTAACTACTTTTCGTTATTACGACCTACAGATAAAATAAAGTTAACTTTTATAAAAATATGGCAGCGCCCAAGCAATGTCGATAACATAACCTCCATAAAATAAGTTTTCTTTTAACGCAGTGGTAACGAAGGGCCTTTTTTTGTTGTTGTGTTTTCTCATTTTATTTATATTTGAAGTTGCCATATTTAAAATAATATATATTATATGGTCGCTTTGGTCTAGTGGGTAGTGTGTTGGCTTATTAGACGTGAGGCCTCGGTTCAAGCTCCAGGTCAGGCATATTCAACTAAAAATATGACAAAATATTTCTTCGGCGACTTCTCCCAGCAGATTTCTGGCAAAAACTCTGAGAGTAAATAAAAATATTGCCATGAAAAGTTTCTCAAAAAAATTTGTCGTTCGGAGTCGACTTTAAGCTGTAGGTCCCACCACTCATGTATAAAAATTAACGCACACACGCAAGTGGTGTGAGAAACTAGGCCGTAATCCTGACTAAAGGGTTGTAATGACCAATTTTGTATGTATGTTTTTTACTCTCAGAGTTTTTGCCAGAAATCTGCTGAGAGGAAGTCGCCGAAGAAATACTTTTTGTATTTTGTTTTCGATGTCTGGCCTGGGATTCGAACTCGGGCCTTTCGTCTAATAAGCCAACACACTACCTACTATACCACGGCGACTTCAGTAACGACCTTTAGTTAACGACAAGCTGTAATAATGGCCCTTAGACGTGCTTTTGAAAGCTAAATTATCAGAAGAAGAAGTAAATAACATATCATTGAGATTAAATTGTATTCGAAAATACATCATTATTTAATAAATAGTCAGAAAATATTTTTAAATATGACACAGACAGATTTATTAGCTAAAAACAATCACATATCAATTAACGTAAGTAAATAGTATTCAAAAATCGATTCATGTTAAAGAGATATACTAAAATACAATGTCGATAAAATATATGTATACCAAGTCGCCGTGGTCTAGTAGGTAGTATGTTGGCTAATTAGGCGAAAGGCCTCGGGTCAACCCACCCCAAGTCACACATCTCCAACATTACGAAATATAAAAAATATTTCTTCGGCGACTTCCTCTCAGCAGATTCCTGGCAAAATCTCTGAGAGTAAATAAAATTGCCAAGAAAAAGATTCTCAAAAATTTGTCGTTCACAGTCGACTTTATACTGTCAGTCCCGCCGCTCAAGTATAAAATTAACACACCACAATATTAGTGGCATCAGAAGCTTGGGTGTAATAGTGAAGAGTTGTAGTGACCAGTTATGTATGTATGTACGTATCAGAGATCAGTAATGAATTTTTTCGCTACTCATAAGTACTCGTGAAATTTAGAGCATGAGTGAGTGAACAGTATTGACTACTCTGATTAATTCGTAATCACTACAACATTGATTTATAAATACAGGTTGCAATGAGTATGAGTACAACGTTGACATCAAACTCATTCAATTCGAAATATGTTTGATTCATACGCCTACTCGTTGAGATTCATAAATTTAGAAAAATACTTATAATACTCATAAATGATTCAAGTGATTCAAGTCATTCATTAAAATTTACAGTCTTAGTTGTTGCTGCATTTACAAAAAAATAAGAAAGACAAAGACATACAACCTTATAGTGAGTATTTTAGTGTTCGTATGCGAATCATATTTAGTTTGTGATTCTTGTAAATGTTGAGTAAGGGAAAGTCGAAATCAACAACATAATGCGTATTGTTAAGTATGAGTACGATGAGTACTTCAAACTTTGAATATTGTAGTATGAATATGATATTAAAATAAGTATGAATGCGTATAAGTATCAGAAATTATGAGTATGATTCGAATCTACTCATTTTTTTAATACTCATTGCTGATCTCTGGTATGTCTATAGAAATTTAACTGAACTTATTATTTTATTCGAATACGAATTCTGTAGTAGAGTTTTGAATTAATAGACGATAGATAGATAAAATCTCGAATATGAGAAACATTAATGAAAAGAAATCTTAACAACTTCTGTCGTTTTGAGTTTCTATTATAATTTTGTTGTAATAATGTTCATTACATTTATAGATGTAGTATGTAGAAGAAATTTTCTGTTCTTTCATGTAAAGTATATTTAACACTTTCATAGTTACTCATTACATATCGAATTTGTTTATAACATAACATATCATATATGAATACTTTTATACTTTCATGCCTATTATCTTTGTACTTAATGAAATTCGAAATCAATTGTTGCAATCAATTATTGGATGTTTTTAATGCTAATGCCAAAATCATCTGCTTAAAACACAAAAACAAACAAAAAAACACCTTCAAAATCAAACTCAAATTCGCATTAACAGCTTCCGATCGTATAGTAGTACACGTAATCATCAAAGACGTTCTCCTACATCGGTTTCTACGATGCGTTCTTCTTCATATCACAGTCCAACAAGATGTAATTCACCGATTAGTGCGGCACAACAGCAGACCAATGTTTTATCGAGACCTTCGTCACCGGCCTCATCGTCCAGTCATACGTCACGTCATTCAGGATATGGCGATCGGGAAAGATCGGCGTCGGTGCATCATCCTCCCAGCAATCGGACATCTTCACATTCGTCACAGTCACAGCCTGGTGTCGACAGCCATAGTGTCGGTAGTGGTGGCAGTGGCAATGAAGTTGGGCCTCGAGAACTACGAGAGCGAAGAGAAACGCGCAACGAACGTTCATCTACAGTACAAACTAGTTGTGTTCCCGGAAGTCCCGGTGGTAACTCTGCAACCGTACACCAAAGAGCCAATTCTGGTCCCACAATTGCCATAAGTATGTTTCACGATCCGGAAGCCAATAATGGTGAGTCACTTACTTGTCTAATAGATTTTGTTTTTTCATACATACGATTTCTATTTTAGTCATGAATCCTACAACATCACCATTGATGAACAATAGTACAGCGGTCATATCGGGTTCACCTTGTAATGCCCCCGGTGGACAACTGTGGAAAACTAGACTTACCAATATTAAAAATAGTTTCTTAGGTAGTCCACGCTTTCATCGAAGAAAACTTCAGGGTAAATAACGAACAAACGAACGAATTTTTGAAAAGATGCGAAGGTGTAACGTATAATTTTTTTGCAGTTTCTGCTGATGAGGTTCATTTAACGCCTGAATCGTCACCAGAGTTGACCAAACGTTCTTGGTTTGGTAATCTAATAACTACTGAAAAGGATGAAACCTTTACGATCCTGGTTAAAGGGAAACCCATTGCTACAGTTAAGGCTCATTTAATTCACGCATTTTTGTCGGTAGGCTTTCGAGTTTTTGCATTTTCACATGTACAGTGTTATGTTGTTTAAAATTGTAATTTTTTTCTAGATGGCGGAGTTATCGCACAGCGTGGTTTCACCAACATCATTTCGTGTTGAATATAAACGCAATGGCAATGGACCAGTTATGTTCCAAAGACATGTGAAATTTCAGGTAATTTCCAAATTACAAATTCTCTTTTCGGTTATTAGAATTAAACGATAAATTCGTTTAAAATACAAATACCATCCGAGATTGTGTAATCCTACCATAGGTGATATTTCTTATCATGAAATGAATATTGAAGTTTTTTCATTTAACACACTGTATATGATAACAGTGATATAATTCAACCGAACTAATGGGACATATTACCATTGTATCATTACAATCAGCAAGGAGATTGAATACATTTTGGGATTTCAGTTATGTTACAAAAAAATTATTTTTGGAATAAAAACAAAGGAAAATTTTTTGTGTGCCACCGTATAGAACTTGACGAATACTTGCTTGTTCGCTATTATTCTCTGCTCACACCCTTTGCTTAAGCAACAATACTTTTACGTTAGCGGAGATCTTCAAACCACGACTATTCTCTTCACACGCAATGCGACTGACTGAATTCTTACTATTCGTTGTCTGCTTTCTCTTGCCTTTTTATATGCCAGCTCAAGCAGCCTGAGGAAGGTACTTGAAGTGGAACGTTCGCGTTTTCGCTTTATCGTGAACTCTATAGCTACTATATAGTTGTTTGTGTATTATGTTCAAATTGCTTGTTATTGCGTTCAGTTACGTCACAACAAAATAAATTATGGAAAAAATAAAACAAGATTTCACCGCGACTCCAGATGCAAGTGCAATAAAATACTATATAAACGTTCGCGATTGTTAACGCCTCCTAGAATCAAATTAAAATGTTTTGAAATTGCCAAAATGTTTCGTCCAAATTTCATAACTTCAGTTACTGTGTAGCACGTCTACTTGATCTATTGTTGATAAAAACATATTGTTACGTTTTTACCCTTTTAAAAACGTTTAGATTGCAAACAAAATAAATATGTGTGTAGATTTAGATAAATTATTTATGGTTTGCACTACTTTTTTGTGCCACCGTTTACAACTTGCTGAAGCCAACAATAATTTGCTTTATTCGTTATTCTTCTTTACACTTCTGTTCGGTAGATCTTTACAACGGCGATCTTCAAACCACGAATGTTTTCTTCACACGCAACGCATCTTCACACAAGACTGACAGAATTCTTACTGCTCGTTGCCTGCTTTGTCTTGACTTTTTATATGCCAGCGCAAACAGCCTGAGGAAGGTACTTGAAGTGGAACGTTCGCTTTCTCGAGAACTCTATCGCGACTATATTGTTGTTTGTGTATTTTGTTCACATTGCTTGTTGTTGCGTTCATTTATTTATCTATCCCCTTTTCTTTCATACTGATGTTGTTGGTTTACTTGTAACAAGTTCGTTGTATTTGTTTGTGTAGCTTATTTCATTCATATGGCTACCGCGACTGCCTTCACAGTACCTCATTCAGTTGCATCAATTTTTCGAGTGTATGGAGTCTTATCTCGGCAATGCCATCACGAATGTTGGCCGTCAAATTCTCAATTGTCCCTGGCTTGTCGTCATAACATTTTTCTTTAATGGCGCCCTACATAAAACTAGTCCAACGCTGTCAAATTGTAGCTTCTTAGCGAACAATTGACATTACCATTTCGCCTAATTAAACGGCCAATCACACGTTTAACACAATAAATCGACTGTGGCATGAGGTGTGTGGCAAGTTGCATCATCCTGTTGAAACCAAACATCCTTCACATCAATACCTCGAAGGGCGGGCACAAAGAGATTTGTTATCACGGTGCAATAGGTGTCTCTATTGACCGTAATGGTGGCGTCGTCCTTATTTTCAAAGAAATATTAGCCAATGATGCCGCCGCTCCACAAGCAGCACCAAACAGTCACATGCAAGACCAAATGTGGCTTTTCTGAGCTCCAAATATGGCAATTTTGCTTATTTACGTACCCACCAAGATGAAAAAAGCGCCATCCGAAAAAAATGCTTTTTTTGTGGCAAAATCGACATCATTGTGCAGTTTCTAGTTCGCCTACGTAGCGAAGCGATAGTCGTGCAGCTTCAACTGTTGAACTAATTGAACTTTGTAAGGCATTATACCGAGATCTTTTCGCAAATTTAGCGTAAATTGGTGCGTAAAGTGTACAATTCTTGTGAACGATGAAGAGTTGATGTTGATGGATTCGATATTTTAGGGTGTACACACTGTACGAGCACGTTCACGTCTTGGAGCATCAACCAGTTGCACGAACTTTAGCGTATACCGGGCTCACATGGAGTGCACATATGGTGTGCAAATCTGTTCTAGGCTTTATATCAAACTACGATCGACCTAAGTTCATCTTATTCTATCGATACAAATCGTTTTGACTTCTTTCCAAGGCCTGTGTTTTATTCCTAGATAAACCGTACAGTACAGTATCATGTTATGATAGTTTATTCGTCCAATCACTTGGGGGTTCCATTTGTTTATAAACATTGAGTTTTAAAAGAGTCAGAATTCACTTCAATAGAATAATTGATTTCACATAGGCATTGACGCGACATGCTGTTGTCGCATTGCTTTAAATCATCTTTCTAAGGTAGTTTTATGGAAGTTACTTTGGTCAATGCTGTGGATAGTAGATCATTTATCCACGCTTCAAATATTGGAGAATGCATAATCCTTCTCTGCGACCAAATTTAGTACGACATTTTCGTGTAATTTCCGACCAATTGTCTTTGTTTTGGAAGTAAATTTATATATATGTATATTCGATTCATTGTGTTCAGTGGAGGTAATATTGCTACGTTTTTATTTTTTTTAAATATGAGTTCGTAGATTGCAAATAAAAATAAATTTGTGTTTAGTTTTAAATAATTATTTTATTGTTCGCACAATTCCGTGTGTCACTGTTCACCACTTGATGAAAACAACAACAATTTGCTTTGTTTATTATTCTTCTTTCCACTCTTCTGCGTAAACACTAAAAATTGTTTGTTAGATCTTTATAACGATCTTTATATCGTTAGATCTTCAAATCACATTTTTTCTCTTCACAAGCAACATGTCTTCACACAAGACTGACTGAATTCATTATGATCACGTTGCCCGCTTTGTCATTCTTTTTATATAGCAGGGTAAATAGTCTGATAAATGTTCTTGAAGGAGAATGACTTTGCCTTTGCGAAATCTCTATAAATTTAAATATGGTGTTTACGTTATTGTTGTTTGTGTATTTTGTTTACGTTTGTCCTTGCAGTGTTGCTGTTGCCTGTTTGTTTACTTGTTTATCCCTTGTTTTATACTGAATTTGTTGCTATATTTTTGTTTATTCGCTGATCATGTAAACAAGTCCATTGTTTTTGTAGCTTTTGTTTATTATTTAATTTTAGCACCATTTCGATTTTTGTAAAAATACACTGAATTTTGTGACAGAATAGAATGCCATTAGTATTGTCAGATTCGAAATGACCGTTGGTTCAAATTTACAAGCAAATAGAAGACTCTTCCAATATTTAGGAGTACGATAACAATTCTTATAAAATTTTAAAAAATAATAAAAATATTTTTTTAAGACTCTATTGTTCTAATTAAAAATTAAATTTAGGTTAAGTTAATAACACTAAATTTGCTAAATCAAATATTTAACAATCGTATTATTTTTTACAATATTTAGGTTGATATAAGTGCCATTTGTAAACAGGGTGATGTAGCTGATATGTTATTTGCGCTCACATTTACGCTATTATCAGGTAAATCTTGACAAATGAATCATATTGAAAATATAAATAATTTTCTTTTTTTTGTGATAACAGGTAATATTAGACGATTCCGTCGCATTTGCGAGCATATTCAATCTCAGGTATGTTCAAAGCGTTTTCCGGGACCCAGTAGCCCGCCAACAGTATCAACTGTTACGCAAGCAGTTTCAGAGAGTTCGTCCTGTGGTTCAGTATCCAGTGAACGTTTGTCCTACAAAAGACAGGTATGTATATATTTGCAATAAAATTTAATCAATTCAAAATCAAATTTATTTACATAATTTAACTTTAGCAAATTGAAAATGATACTGAAATGGATACAATATTTACGTACAAATCTGGCAATAGTCGGCGTTCATCGGCCACAAATAACAATAATGCCAATCCTATAGATATGCCTGGTAGTCCAATTGCCGTCAGATCCAAGTAAGTGCTCTACACAAAAACTCTTATAAAAAGACCAATACATACAAACAATAAAGCATAAAGTAGTGATAACAATAAAATATATGCCACTGGCCACAAAACTCAACACACAAAAACCAATAATGTGTCTATTTTGATAGTTCCGAAACGGCTGAGCAGGAGCGGACTCATGATATGCAGAGTGAGCGTCAGGCGACAACAATGTCCGGGAGTGCAATAGCATGAGAATTATTTCTCTGATTTGGTTCAAGTTTTATAAAAATTCCTTATTTTCAACAACTCTATCAACTTTTATGCCAGTTTAAGTATTTCAATTTGAATACATACACAAACTACTATACACTCTCATCATTATTATAAAACTAATAATTAGTAATTAATTATAAATTACAAGAGCAAATTATAAAATTCTTAAAACCGATAAATAGTATTGAAATTTTTATTATCGAAAAAATCGATAAAAAAAAAACAACAACAAATAAATCAACTACAATTTAAAAAAAAAGCAATACAACAATTAAATTAATCAATTTTTCTTAAGCCTAAATAAAATGAAACAACAAAAACAACACATTGTAAAATGAAAACCAAAAGCGATTAAATGCATTTAGAAAAAAGTGTATGTGTTTATCACGAGCATCATCATTATCATCCATGTGGCCATGATAATCAATAGGCATGATAATGATGATACAAATGAAATATTGACGATAATTAATTAAAATTAAAAACAAAATAAAATAAATTAAAAACAAAACCAAATATTTTTTATAATCCAATTTGCTTTTATTGAAAATTCTAAAGGGTTTCCATTACACAACTCGTATGGATACACCAAATAACAAACAGTATATTGCTTCTCCATTCAAACACCTGATTTTCGTTTAATACTATGTTCAGATATGCACTTTTATTGAGTCAATATTCGGTTTATTGAGTACAATATTTTAAGTGTTCAGACATAATTATGTAAGCAGTTCAGCTGCTTATTCCCTATTCATTTGATTGCTGGTAAACAAAACAGCTGGTTGTTTCAACAACATTGTTGTTTTTTTCTTGTCGTTGTTGACGTTTGAGTTGTCAAATATCAAAAGAAAGTGTTCGAATAATTGTAATATGCGCACTGAACATACTTATGACAGTGCTGCATTTTAAATTATACTCAATATTATAACAATTCGTGTATTTATTGTGCAATAATTAATTGAAACTTTATATTGAAATATTGAGCTCAATAATAACGTTTATTACGATTTACGCAATAAAAGTGCATATCTAAACACCGTATAAGAATCAAACAATTTATTGCGATTTTTATTATCAATCAATCAACTACTTTCGATATTATTTGACTTAAATATACATTGTTGCCGCCGAGCCGGATAAAAAAATAGACAATTAAGGAAACATTGCTTATAAATAAATATTATACGGCGAAATGCTTGCTATTCGTCAGTTAAAGTTAAGAATGACCAGCAATTTATTACATATAATCGATAATATTCGACTTAAAATTAATGGAACAGAACAGACTTTGGTTTATAGTAATGTTGTATGTATTATATGCTAAATAAACCACCAACCAACACTTTAGCAAAGGTTATTAATCACACCATCCATTATAAGTAGTTAAGTTTGTATGTATATTGTATACTCAAAGCAAAAGTGCTCCACACATTAAAAACAATTCCAGTACACTAAGTGCTACAGGAAATGTGTGTGTGTGTGTAAAACTCGTTGGAGTAAAAGAAAATAATGAAATAATGAAAGAATTGAAAACAAACACATGAATATGCTTTAAATGGAAAGAAAACAAAAAATTAAAAATTCTATTTTATTTACAAACATAAAAAATTATATTAAATATACATATGAATACAACAAAAAAAAAACAAGGAAAATTAGATGAACAAAAAACAAATGTATGTATTTGATTGATATGAGTGTTAAGTCAAATATGTATACATTTTGAATATTTTTTATGTTTTCATTTGAATTTTTCAATCTCGTATTTTAATATTGAAATAATTTGTATAAATTGCTACGAATAAGAAATAAATTATTCACAACTAATAATTCACAATTCTTTAAACTGTAATGTTAATTTGTAATGTTCTTTAAATGACTATTGATTTTCATTTCACCAAACACAACAACAACAAATACAATGCGTTCTTATAAAAAAATTGTGGATAAATATCATATCCACCATACATATATATATAATTAAGATGTGAATAATACTGTTTATAATCGTTATAATTTCAATTGGACAACTCACACAATCCCTTGTATCATTGTATTGAGTGTATTGTTGAACGAATATACAACAGTGTATGCTTGTTGTGCATAATTCTCATATAAAAATCTGATACACTTATACACTTTTGGGACATTCATACAAGCCCTTGTATCGTTGTATTGAGTGTACGAATATACAACAGTGTATGTTTGTTGTTGATAATTTTCATATATAAATCGAATACACTTATACACATGTGGGCAATTCACACAAGCCCTTGTATCGTTGTATTCATTGTTGGAAGAATATACAACAGTGTATGTTTGTTGTTGATAATTTTCATATAAAAATCCGATACATTTATACACATTTTGTCATATGTTTTAAAAAGTTGTATTGGTTTCGTGCTATCAGTTTATGTAAATGTCAGTAATCAAGAAGAAGAATAAAAATACAAAATATTTTCTATGTAACTTTAATTAACATTTCAAAATTATATTGGTCGCACAGATATGTAATTAATTAATTTTCTTTTTCTGTAATATATTTCATTTTATTGCTTGATAATCAAATTTTGAATTCTGGTCTTGTTCTTCTTATCGCTTTCTGACGTTTTGAATACGAAATACACAATACAGCATAGCATTGAGCGTTTACAAACAAAAAGTGTATTTAATACAACATACACGATACAAAGTTGTGTGAATTGTCCAAATATTTTAAGATTGTTACATACGATTTACATACATGATGGCTTTTACGACGTCGTCGTATGTTCACAATTTTACTTTTAACGCAACTTCTGAATCCTTTGAATTTACACAATGTTTTTTTTTTTGTTCATACTGTGCATTAGGGTGGGTCGAAAAAAAAAGTTGAGCCAGTCACCCCCTAGGATTAAAGGAATATTAATAACGTTCCCAAAAATATAAAAATTATTTTTTTGCCACGCCTAGAAATACCGCCCTTTTTGTTTTTTATATACTACGTCGCCATTTTAGGTCCGATCATAACATATCATATATCAGTGTTTGTGGCTTGACGGCAGCTACATTTCACTCTAAGACGATTTTTTAATTCGACATCATATTTTATGCTCGACTTCTGGTATTTCGGATCCTTCCCCTAAATTAGTAATTGTGGCTATGCAGGCATAAAGAGCATTTAATTATATAAAATATTCGCTTTTAAAATCCTCACTTTTATGCATTAACAGCTATTTTACAGATATTTTAAAATGTTCAAATATTCATTCACAACCGTTCAAAAATTTACTTCAAAATTATTTATATTTTTAATGCCACATATTTAAGAAATTTTATTTTAATTCTGTTAAGTAATAATGTTTTAATGGAACATTTATTATTTATATTAATTGTCTGTATTATTATACTATACTATTTGAAACATTGTTCTCAAAAAATATGTTTTTACCATATTTTCAAGACCTAATTGATGGAACTAAGGAAATCGTCCGTCTAGCGGAGATGTCCGCCTATTAGAACTGTCCGCCAGTGGAGCTTTCACTGTATTTGCAATTTCTTTATAACTGTATTATTTTTAAGTATTTATTAATAAAATTGTTCTTACTTATCAACAACTACTACTGAATAAAATGGCCTTTCTTGTTTTTGATAATGGGACTTAAGAATCCGAAGATCCAATTTGCTTTGTAACGGAAAAATAAATACATGTATTTTTTTTAGAAATTTATTTAATGATGTTTTCGACACATTGTAATGCATTTTTTGTATGTTGCGAGAAAGGTTGTGAATGAATATTTGAACATTTTAAAATATCTGTAAAATAGCTGTTAATGCATAAAAGTGAGCATTTTAAAAGCGAATATTTTATACAATTAAATGCTCTTAATGCCTGCATAGCCACAATTCTTAATTTTGGGGAAGGATCCGAAATACTAGAAGTCGAGCATAGAATATGATGTCGAATTAAAAATTCGTCTTAGAGTGAAATGTAGCTGCCATCAAGCCACAAACACTGATATATGATATGTTATGAGCGGACCTAAAATGGCGACGTAGTATATAAAAAACAAAAAGGGCGGTATTTCTAGGCGTGGCAAAAAAATAATTTTTATATTTTTGTGAACGTTATTAATATACCTTTAATCCTAGGGGGTGACTGACATAACTTTTTTTTTGTCCATAGAGAGCGACCCGCTCTACTGTGCATGCCTTCTGCAGTCATAATTGATTTTAATCAATCACAGCCACATATCAAAATAAGTATTCAAACATTTACAGTCAAAGAAAAAATTTTACATATACCGGTGTATGTAGAATTTTTGTCACGCTGATTTTTATCAAATCAAAAAAAATGTTGTAGCGATGTTGAAGGCATTTGCAATCAAGCATGTTAGAATAACAAAACGAATATGAACGAATAATTGTCTGTACATTTAAAGAAAATATTTTATTATGCTTATCACAGCAACAGTTATGCTTTTAAACTTCATTTTATAGTTGTGTACATTAATTTCTTTTTCTACGAAGGCAATCACAAACACCACGGTTCAAACCCCAGCGAAAATATAAAAAAAAATATTACTTCGGTGATTTCCTCTCAGCAGATTTCTGGCAAAAACTCTGAGAGTAAATAAAATTGCCATGAAAAGTTTCTCAAAAAAATCTGTCGTTCGAAGTAGCGCACACAACATAAGTGGTGTGAGAAGTTGTGTTGCAATCCTGATTGAAGGTTATAGTGACCAATTACGTACGTATTATAAAAGGTCAGAAATCCTGACCTTTTGTTCATCCCTGTTTTTGCCCTTCTCGCTTGCCTCCTAGCAAAACGAGACGTCGTAAAAGTCGTGGTGTAAATCGGGTTCAATGTTTTGAATTTTTTTAAATATTTTTCGTTCACATAAAAAATTGTTCACATTTAATTGATGCAACGTCTTATACAGAATACGAATATTGTTTAGTACTCCTAAGTGCAAGAAGTCTATCAGAGTTTAAAGCTAGAGGTCCACACCACGCGTTTTCGCGTCAAAGCGTTGCGTGCATTTCATACCTTCTTCGCATTCTACGCTTCAAGTTACATGCAACGCTTTTTACGCGCCAATGTTTGTTTTGATTAGCTGTTAGCAAAATAAAAACATTTGATTGAAAATACTTCAATAAACATTTCGCACAAAAATGGCAAATTAAATTGAAAATTTTAAAGAATTTATAGAATTAATTGAGTTTGTGAATGTAATATTTTGTGCCACAAGTGTGTACAATAAGCTCCAAAAGCACAAACGACGATTTTGGGTACGTCCTTTGTACTTGGAACGAGATCATCAAAAAATTTAAACAAATTAAAACAAAACAACTTGTCAAAATCAGCTGTTTTGTACGCGCGCCGCTTGTGATGCTTACAAAAGTAGAAAGTAGATCTACTTTTCGCGTTCTATGCGTCAAGGCATCCTACGCTTTTGTGCGTGTAACTTGCACCAAATAAATACATTAATTCTACTTTTTTGACAGCCGCATAGAATGCGAAAACGCGTAGAACGCGTGGTGTGGACCTCCAGCTTAATAGATTTAGAAGAATTATATTTACGTATGTATGAAGGTATATATGATGCGTTTATTTTCAAACAAATTTAGAACAAAATTATCATTAATTTAATGAAAATTAAAAAACTATTTGCGGAGGAAGACATAACTGTTTTGAAGTACATTTTGTGCGCCTTAGACAGCGTTGCCACTTCCCTTTTTTCTAAGTTTTTTGAGATGCGAAAAAGTTTTCATTAAAATTGTTTTCTAACAAAACAAGTTATATTTCGAAAACTTTCATTAAATTCAACAATAACACGAAATATTTACATTTAAAAGAAAATATTGTGTATTTTATTAGTCCCGAGCAAAAGTAGCCAAGAAACGCCAAAAGAAGACACCGGTCTCCGGTGTTTCCTTTTAAAATGTTGATACTTTTGTAGAAAACAAGTTTTTTTTGTAAAAAAAAATGTTTTTTCCAGAAATAAAAAGGTGTTCAAAAAAAAAAAAACTGACAATGCTGGCCTTACCATAAAATACCTTTTACAAGTCATTATTAAAGGTATCACTGAACCGAATATAATTCTACAGCTTTGGGATAGAAAGGAGTGACAAGAAGTTGTTCACATTTTCATTCTACCCAATTAGGATTTCTTTTGAAAACATTTTCAAAATTTTTAGAAATTTAAATTTATGTTGCTCTGGAGCAGTGGACATTTTTTCGAATCCTTCCTGATTTTAGTGATTTTAAATTATTTTATTTTAACTTAAGAATATACGTACAATATTAATTATTATACATTCTCAGAAATGCCTTGAGTAGTCTGCATCTTGCGTAATGTAGTGGTTAAAGTGATTGATTAAAACCCCCATCATCATGTTATTATAAATTTCCGAAAAATAAGTGACTTTGTTCGCCTTCAAGAGATGTCTTACAGGTCTTTTCATATATTATTCGTCAATGACGGAATAGTGTGGCATAGTCTTGGAAACTAGTTACATGGCGCCACACATAAGCGTTATTTGTTTATGATTTCCCGCACTTATTTTTTATAAGACACATAAGTGGAGATATTTTACAGCTGACAGAGGTCATCAGATAATATTAGGTACGACATAGTCTAGTGCATAGAAACTTTGAATCATACTCAGAAGGCATGACCTGCTGCACGAAAATTCCATGATGATAATTATTATTTATTAGCAACAATACAATTACAATTTTTATTGTAATTATTACGTTATTCTGTGTCAGACCAGACTCACTACTCGTCCATATTAATATTTGAAAGCAACCTGACATGTAAACAACTTATTATATTCAATTGTATTTTACCACTTGAAACTTCTACGAGTTTAATTTTGGTTTTAAAAGTTGTAAGTCAAAATTGTGTTGGCTTATTAGACATAAGGGCACGGTTCAAACCCTAGGTCAGACATCTCCAATAAAACGAAATATGAAAAAATATTTCTTTGGTGACTTCCTCTCAGCAGATTTCTGCCTAAAACCCTGAGAGTAAATAAAATTGCCATGAAAAGTTTCTTAAAAATCTATCATTCGGAGTCGACTGCAAACTGTAGGTCCCTCCCCTTATAAATAAAAAGTTAATACACAACATGAGTGGTGTAAGAAGCAAGGTCGTAATCCCGACTGAGAGGTTATAATGACCAATTATGTGTGTATCAGAGATCTGCAGTAAATCTTTTTTTCGCTACTCATAAGCACTCATGAAATAAGTGAGTCAACAATATTGAAATTCAACTACTCTGATTCATTCGGACTCACTACAACATTGATTTATAAGTATTAGTATGTGTAGTCGCCGTAGTCTAGTAGGTATTGTGTTCGCTTATTAGACGTAAAGCCCGGGTTTAAGCACTATTCCAGACATTAAAACGAAATGTGAAAAAAAAAATATTTCTTCGGCGACTTCCTCTCAGCAGATTTCTGGCAAAAACTCTGAGAGTAAATAAACCTGTCATGAAAAAGTTTCTCAAAGTCTGTCGTTCCGAGTCGGCATTAAACGGTAGCTAGGCCGTAATCCTGACTGAAGGGTTGTAATGGCCAATTATTTATGTATGTATGAGTACAACGTTGATATCGAACTCATACCATTCAAAATATGTTTGATTCATATACCTACTCATTCAGATATTTAGAAAAATACTCATAAATGATTCGAGTGATTCGAATTATTCATCAAAATTTACGATCTTAGTTGTTATTGCATTTACAAAAAAGGAGAAAGACAAAGAGAGTAAGCAAAACAAAAACACAACTTTCTAGTGAGTATTGTTGTGTTTGTACGCGAATCATACTTATTTTGTGATTCTTGTAAATGTTGAGTCATGGAGTGTCGAAATCAACAACATACGTATTCTTAAGTATGAGTACGATGAGTACTTCAAACTTTGAATATGATAATGATAGTAAAATAAGTATGAATGCGTATATGTATCAGAAATTATGAGTATGATACCATTCTGCTCACGTTTGAAGGTCAAAATTGCGTCAAAATTTCAAACGAATTTTAATAAACATGAAGTAAAAAGTATCGAAAGGTTATCTTTTAATTTAAGCTACTGTTACTTTGCTAGTTTCAGAAATTAAATACGATGTTAGACAGTATATAATACTACAAGCATGGATACATTTAATAATACTCTTACTAATCACAGCACTACTACTACTATTAATGAATGTGTATGTTTAAAAATGTGTTAAAAAAACTATAAAATAACTATAAAATAAATATAAACAAACAAAAACCGAACAGTATTTAATGAAGAATTTTATTTTATTTTTGATACGAATCTAAATGAATTTCAATGGTTTCTTTTAATATTTCGCAGCTTATTCTGATTTATTTCAAATCCAACAAAGTAATTCCAATCATTTGCAAATAATAGACTTAAAATATAAAAAAAATTAAAACAAAAAAGAAAAAAAAAACAAAAAATTTTATCCAATCAACATACCGTCCATTTTTATATCATTCCCTTTCTCACATACCTACTCGCCCATTTAAAACAAAATTATCGTTAAATGAAATTGGGAGAAAAACAAATTATTACAATAAAGACAATTTATACAAATTATTTTATTAAATATTTAATAATCGTATGCAATTTTTTGGTCCTCGTATTTTATTAGAGAACTTACTTTAATAACAACAAAGTTAGTAATTAAACAACAACAATAAAATAAAAATTAAACGAAAACAATTACACTATGCGTCAAAACTAAAAAAAGTTAAATACACTCTGCTAATGACATAGTGTAAGTTGTGATTTTTCTTGAGTAGTAGTCAAAAACATTTTTTTTATATTTCTTGAACCCTCAAAAATTGTTTTATTTGTTTATATATTGTATTTTACGCAAAAATTTATTGATTACACAAACATTTCTGACGCAAAGCATCAAACTTAAACTTTTTTGGAAAGAGGAGGAATGGGCCTTTTAAACGATATACATATCTATATTATTTGACTTTATATGCTATCAAGTTTGATGAGGTAAACTTGACAAATGCGAATTTTTTTCATATTTTTTCAAGTTTGTGCGTTCATAGTGGCAAACTTTAATTAAAAAATATGAAATAAGTGATGACATTCCGAAAGTACATTATCTTGTGAAGAGATTGATACTTTGTTTGATCAAATCGGACGAAAATTACTGTAGTTATTATTTAAAGAGTCTAACAATCATGTTATATTTTTTATATAAGTATGTATACATACATATATATTTTAAAATAAATTTTTAGTTCAAAAATTTTCAGAATTTTGGATAGATCTTGATTGTTTATCGAAAAAGGTGTCAATTACACGTTTGAGCGACCATCAGAAATTGGTCAATGTTTGCGCAAAGCGAAATAATAATATTTGCAAAAAACGCAAATATTAGCCTATTTCTAGTAGTCGTGCAAACGTAAAATTGACACATTTTGCGATAAACAATCAAGATCTATCAAAAATTCTGAAAATTTTTGAACTAAAGGTTCATTTGATGAGGTGACATATATAAAAAATATAACACGACTGTTAGACTACTAAAATAATAACTACGGTAATTTTTGTCCAATTTTATCAAACGAAGTGTCAATCTCTTCACAAGATAATGCACTTTCAAAATGTCATCACTTACTTTATATTTTTCAATTAAAAATAGTTAAACTTGAAAAAATTAGAAAAAATCATATTTTCCAAGTTTATCCCATCAAATCTTATAACATGTCAGCTTAAACCATATGTTTATGTATACCATTTAAATGGCTCATCTATTGCCTTTTCAAGAAACTTTGCATCCCGAAAATAGGTTAAAAAATATTTGGGTAAACAATAATTTTGTGTGAAAAGATTAAATATACCGATTTTGTCAAGTAAAAGAAATAAATATGAAAAAAATCGCATTTGCCAATTTTACCTCATCAAACCACATAGCATATTCAGTCAAATAATATAGGTATGTATATAATTTAAAAGGCCCATTGCTCCTCTTTCCAAAAAAGTTTGAGTTTGAGGCTTTGCTTCAGAAATGTTTTTGTAATCAATAAATTTGTGCGTAAAGCCCCAAAAACAGATTTTGTTAAATAAAACAAGTTTGGAGGGTTCGAGAAATATAAAAAAAAATATTTTTGAGTTATACTCAACAAAACTCACAACCTACACTATGTCATTAGCTGGATGTATTTTGACTGTCGCACAGTGTTATAGACGAACGAAATAACAAATTTTGAATTGAAATAAAAAAATAAACTTAATTTGTTGAATATAAAATTTAAAAATAAAATTGCAAATAAAATTAAAAAAAAAGAAACACTCATGCAGACTAAAAAAAAAGGAAAGAAAACAAACAAAAAATTGTTGAGAAAAATCTAAAAGAAATAAATGTACATTAAATGATTGATTGGAAAAATTTAATGGCATGTGACATTCTAAAATATCGTTTATATTTATATTTTATTGTATTAATTTCAGAAACATAACGTAACGAACCTACATAAGTATCAAACTAAAATGAATTGTAAAATATACAAAATAAATTTAAATATACATACATATGTAATTATAAATTTAAATTGAATTGAAAATAAGTTTAAATTTAATTAGTCAAAGCAAAGCTCACCGAAAAGTAATATGTTGCAACATTAACAAATTATATACATACATAAATACATAAACTATAAGAAAACTATTCATACTCATACTCGTACGTACCATGGCATTAAATCAATTTACATTATTTACTTACAACATAGTATCATCATAAATCAATTCATCTACATTCTTTAAAAACAAAAATAATTATTCATATTCGTATACATATTATTATAAATTAACAGCAGATAATATACTTTATTCATATACATAAATGCATACAAACATACATCTATGCATATTTATACGTCATACATACATAAATGAATACATATACATAAATTCTATAAAATATCTACTCGTATCTCATTATTAACCAACAATACAAATATATTTGGGCAATTCACACAAGTCCTTGTATCGTTGTATTGAGTGTATTGTTGGACGAATATACAACAGTGTATGCTTGTTGTTGATAACTTTCGTATAAAAATCCGATACACTTATACACTTTTTTTTCATACGTTTTTGGAAGTTGTATTGGTTTCGTGCTATCAGTTAATGTAAATGCCAGTAATCAAGAAGAAGAATAAAAATACAAAATATTTTCTATGTAACTTAAGTCAATAATTAACATTTCAAAATTATAATTGTTCTCACGGATAATTAATTAATTTATTTTTTTCTGTATTATTCTTCATTTTATTGCTTGAAAATCAAATTATGAATACTGGACTTCTTCTTCCTATCGTTTTCTGATGTTTGGAATACGAAATATGTACATCATACAACATAGCATTGAGCATTTACAAACAAAAAGTGTATTCAATACAACATATACGATACAAAGTCGTGTGAATTGGCCACTTGATCCATTATTCGTTGTGTAATTTATATTAATTTACTTGTGCCCTTATTCATACATACATACGATATTATAATCATCATGGGCTCATACATTACATTAAATCATACAAATAAACTCATGAATGCATTGCATACATTCATTCAATCCTTAAATTTATGAATATAATGAAAACGTCTATATTTCTCTATTAAAAATACAAGGAAAATAAAATAAAAAAGGAAAGTAAAGAAAGGAAATAAACGAAAAGAAACCAAAAAAACTATCAAATATTTCATACAATAATTTTTTATTTTAATTGTACAATATTTATTAATGCTTAAGTAATTTGCAAAAACAAAGAATAAAATTTATGCATACAAAATTTGTACTGTGACGAATGATTGTGAGGAAATGAAAAAAATAGAAGATACCTACACTATATATTTACATACTACACACATACATACATACATGCATACATACATACATAAATAGCAAAATTCTATGCAAATTGAAAAATCTACTTAGATATATGATAAACAGAAGAAAATTATATTGTATTGTATATTGTTATTACTTCTACAGACACAAACAACAATTAATTAATTATATGCAGCATAAATTATTTTTTATTTAACAAAAACAAAATAATAATAATAACAACAAATTATAATAATAAAAACAAAGAATATATTTATTGAAAAAGAAAAACGCTTTATAACATTAATATTTGCTACTTACTACTGGTATTTATTAAGTGATGATTATGATTTCATCTTTATTGGTAAACCTTACGAAAAACTGCAATTGAAACTGAAAAAGAAAACTCTTTCTTATATGGAGTGTTTTACATAAGCCAAGTTTGAACTGTTTTAAAAGAGAAAAAAAATTGGAAATTGAATTCTAGTTTTTATTTGACTATTCCAACAACCTCAAATACAATTCTATTAAGCAACAATGGAAACAGCCTACGATATGGTATTTTAATTAAAATACTATCATGCATATGAAACAGAGATCAGCAATGAATTTTTTTAGCTACTCATAAGTACTCATGAAATTTTGAGTATGAGTCAGTCAACAGTATTGAAAATGATTCATTCGTACTCACTACAACATTTATTTATTAGTACAGGTTGCAATGAGTATGAGTACAACGTGGACATCAAACTCATACCATTCGGAATATGTTTGACTCAGAAGCCTACTCAGTAGCTCTAATCACACGAGAACAATTGTGCTGACGTAAAATGATAGTTAATAGCCAATATGGGTGAAGAGAATGGTTTTTTTGAGTCGTAAAGTTTCAACCAGCTACAACCCCGCCGTGGTCTAGTAGGTAGTGTGTTGGCTTATTAGACGAAAGGCCCGAGTTCAAATCCCATGTCAGACATCGAAAAAAAAAATATGAAAATATTTCTTCGACGACAGCAGATTTCTGGCAAAAACTCTGAGAGTAAAAATTGCCATGAAAAGCTTCTCAAGAACCTGTCGTTCGGAGTCGACTTTAAAAACTGTAGGTCCCGCTACTTATGTATAAAATTAACGCACACAACACGAGTGGTGTGAGAAGTTAGGACCTTGTACAATGGGTCATTTCGACCTCCTGGTATTGTACTTGTCACAGTTGACAAGTACACGTCCTCTAAACCTAACCTAACCTAACCCCGCATTACCAGCAGAAAACTAATACATGCAAATTAGCCAAACATCAAATGAATGCTAAAACACTAATACATACAAAGCTGTGTATACGTATACATTTCATGCCAAAATAATTTCATCCCGTGAAAAGAAAAATAATTTTGTGACCAAAAATTGTTCTCGTGTGATTAGAGCCATTCAGATTCATAAATTTAGAAAAATACTTATAATACTCATAAATGATTCGAGTGATTCGAATTATTCATCAACATTTACAGTCTTAGCTGCTGTTGCATTTACAAAAAAAGAAGAAAGAACAAACATACAACATTCTACCGAGTATTGTAGTGCTCGTACGCGAATCATAATTATTTTTTGTTTCTTATAAATGTTGAGTAAAGGAGAGTCGAAATCATCAACATTATACTTGTTGTTAAGTGTGAGTACGATGAGTACTTTAAACTTTAAATATGAGTAGCATGAGTATGATATTAAAATATGTACGTATGAATGCGTATAAGTATCATAAATTAAGAGTATGATTCGAATCTACTCATCTTTTTGAATACTCATTGCTGATCTCTGCTATGAACTATACGGGTTGTACCGGGTGTAAAAAATCTGAATTTCGAAAAGTTAGAAAAGGACCAGACATTTTTAAATACACTTGAAGTGCGCAGAATGTTATAATAAATTATTGAATTTTTATTTAAAATTCATACTTTGTTTCATGAATATTATATAGAATTTCCTATTTAGTTACATCAATTGTTGTAAATAAGATATGTAGATATCATATCATGTAAACATTAAATAGCACGAATTTATTTTACTTACGTATACATACACATGTATGTAGTGGCCCGCTAGTAGTTAACAGAGATCAGCAGTGAGTATTCAAAAAGATGAGCATGAATCGGAATGAGTAGGCGTATGAATCAAACATATTTCGAATGTTATGAGTTTGATGACAACGTTGTACTCATACTCATTGTACTCATATTTATAAATCAACATTGCACTGAGTACGAATGAATCACAGTACTTGAATTTCAATACTGTTGACTCACTCATACTCAAAATTTCATGAGTACTTATGAGTAGCGAAAAAACTATTCATTGCTGATCTCTGGTAGGTAGTTGATTTGTTCTATTTTCTGTAATTAAAATTGTAATTAATCTGTAGTTAAAATTGAAAGCAATTTTATATTTTTAGTAAAACTCTATTTTATTTCTATATATTATATATATATTTAAAAAAAAAAAAACTTTTACTTGTTATAAAACACTCCATTGGCAGCCTTTAGTCCACACATAAAATTTTGTATATAAAATAGGGATTCAATATAATTAATCTTAATCTAAAATTCTACTTATGGTACAAGCTTTTTGTCAATCATGCATTCATTAATCAACTCAATTCATTCACCGAATTCATAACTTATTTCTAACATAAATAATTATAATATAATTGCATCATTATTCATTAACCCCCAGATAAATATTTATTAAACTGCTTTATAAATCATAAAAAAATAAAAACAAAAAATTAAATGCAAAATAATCTCATTGATCATTACATCAGGTCATCTACTAATCCCAAGCTTATTTTTATGAATACATTATAAATACATCATTTTCATGCCTTTAAGCACAAACAATTCTATCATACTTTATCATTCTCTCATTCATTAATTTCTCTCATGTGATCTATCTCTCTTCCAGGATCATAATAACAAATAGAAACATATTAAATTGTAGATGTAATGATATAAGTTCTTAAAAGTTAATACAATTGATTTTAAATAAACTATTTTAATTAAACACCAAAATTTTATTAAAATTTAAAAAGAAAATCTATTTGTTTTGGAACATTATTTTAGACGAACGTAAAATTATTATTTAACATAAACACTTACTTTTATTCATACATTTTATGTTAATCTTTACTGTTCATCATAATGAGTAAAAAAAAACACAGAAAAAAAACAAAAAAAAAAATTCAAATCATACATACGTTCTATGAACAGTTATAAATGAATAAATAATTACAAACAAGGATTTGCTTTATTAGATAATTGAGTATTATTGTGTATTTATGAATTGTAATTAAACCCACTAATTTGTGTAGATTTAATCTTAGGTTTCAAATTAAATTCTATCATTTATTGTATAATTTCTTTAATTTAAATATATATCTGTATATATCTTTATATCTATACTTACAGATAGACATATACATTTACGATACGTACAGCCTCTTCAGTAAATGTTTTGACATAGTAAACATCGTTATAGTTTTCACTTTTCCTTCAATTAATTTTAATTATTCTTTTTTATTTTTGCAAACAACAGTCATTTTTTATAGAAAAATAAAGCGGCATTTAAAATCTTAAAAACAAAAAAAAAATAAATCAAAAATGTGTTGTCAAGAAAATATTTTGAATGCTCTATACCAGCGGTCGGGGAACTTTTTTAATCATTACCCCAACATATTTTTGTGGAAGTTGATATTACCCCATGGCGAATAGGCAAAAAAAACCGAAATCGCCTCTTTTTAGCATCTTTCGTATTAAAGCCCTCCATGATAATATTGAAAAGATAACTGGGTGCAATTGAGGGTTGACAATTAGAATTGAAAAAAAGAATAATTGAAAACATTCTTCCTGCACGTTTTGGAGAAATTATGATGTTTCATGTTCGATACAATTGCTTCAAAATTGGGACTTTTTGATGTGAGTGCGATTTGAAAACAGTCTTCGGCGTTTAATCGATTTCTGTTCTTCGCTTTCATGTTCATTAGAGTGAAAAAGCCTTGTTCGCATAAATATGTGTTCCAAATGGAAGCAATTTTTTAACCGCCTCTTCATGTGCAATTTTGAAAGCCTTTGTAGCTTTTGGCATCCCTAAAGACGACAGATTTGATTTACTTTCAAATTGAATACGTGCTTCAGTATTAGATCGAAGTTCAAGAATTGCTTCTGCCTAACCTGAAGGATCTACAATACAACTACAAGTACGTGCATCAAGACTGGAAAGTAATCTGAAAACCGCTTTCTGAGTTTGATAAGATGTCTTACAATTGTATCCTTGATGTCAGCAAAAGTAATATTTCGCAATCTTCCAAAAACAAAGATAACCTTGAAAAAGAAGCTATCTTGGAAGAGTTCTTAAACTTACTACCTTCCACCTTGCTTCTATATAATAAAGTAGGTCCGTATAGTCAGCTTCACCGTCCTGACATAATTCAAGAAATAGCCGCGTGTTTAGTGCATGTCCCTTTATGCGAAGTAATGGTTTGAAGATGTCTGCTATATAAGTGTTAACGTACAAGTGTTATTGCTTACGCAAAGGATGTGAGCACAGGACAATAACAACTTGCAATTGTATTCGTTAAGTGTGAGAGAAGAAGAGCGAACAAGATCAAGTTGTAACGGTGGCACATAAAAGTAGTGTGCACAATAAAAAGTTTGATTGGAAATAAACACATATATGTTTGCAATCAACGAACTTATATTCTAAACGTTTTTAAAAAGGTAAAAACGTAACAATATTTTTTACCC
Source organism: Sarcophaga rosellei (assembly GCA_930367235.1). NCBI lineage: Eukaryota > Metazoa > Arthropoda > Insecta > Diptera > Sarcophagidae > Sarcophaga > Sarcophaga rosellei. Next base: position 25,769,876 of record OV884020.1, on the reverse strand, counting down.
ACAAAAGTTTCATAGTTACCCCATTTGGGGTAATTTACCCCGGTTCAACGACCGCTGCTCTATACAAACCATGTAGCAAAGGTTAGGAATATTATTTATACCATTTTATATATTATGTGTATTTTATAAACAAAAGCTACACTAACAAATACAACGAACTTGTTACAAGTAAACCAACAACATCAGTATGAAAGAAAAGGGTATAGACAAGTAAATACACAAACAACAACGAAACCACAATAGGCGAACACATGAACATTCTACTTCAAGAACCTTCATCAGTCTGTGTACGTGAGCATATAAAAATGCAAGACAAAACAGGCACCGAGCAGTAATAATTCACTCAGTCTTGTATGAAAACGCGTTGTGTGTGAAGAAAATAGTCGTGGTTTGAAGATTTCCAGATCTAATGTACAAGTTTTGTAACTTACGCAAGGGGTGTGAGCAGAGAATAATAGCGAACAAGCAATTATTGTTGTATTCGTCAATTTGTATACGGTGGTACACAAAAGTAGTGCAAACAATAAAGAGTTTAATTGAAACTAAACACAAATTTATTTTTATTTTCTTTGCAATCAACGAACTCATATTCTAAACGTTTTTAAAAAGGTAAAAACGTAACAACATGTAGAGCAACCAATGACTTGTATTGCCACCGATTTCGTTTATAATTTTCATGGAATATGTTATCCACTGTAACACCCATTGCGTATCTCGTATCGCTGCTTTAATTTTGTTTTATTAATCGGTCTGTCTTGTGACAGTACAGTTTGTCATATAAGCGTATAAATCTTCAATGAGTGCAGTTCAAGACTTTGATCTAAAGTACTCAGCACTTTAGTACAATTTAAAATAAGTAGTCATGTTCCTGGTAAAATTTTTAATTTTTATTTTCATTAAAAAGTCGAATATGTTGCAACTTCCTAATACATTTACACTTTTCTTCACATTTTATCAGGACCGATATAATTTTGGTTTCGTTAAAGAAACTGTTAAAGAATATATTTTTTCTGAAACGCCTTTGTAAGATTTCTTGTGGATACTTAAGCGTTTTCATCCGCTTATCTTCGTATGGTACATTTTGTTATTTCTGATTTCTAACGGTATCATCCAGTTCGGATTTCAACGTTAGCCTATTTTGCGTTCTAGATCAATTAAAATTATTTTATACTTTTGGCTTTATTATCGAAAACATCTGGATATCCATCTGGGTTTTCCAATGGCATAATTCTAGGCTTATTAGACGAAAGACCCGAGTTCGAATCTCAGGTCAGACATCAAAACGAAAATATGAAAATATTTCTTTGGCGACTTCCTCTCAGCAGATTTCTGGCAAAAACTCTGAGAGTGAAAATTGCCATGAAAAGCTTCTCAAAAAATCTGTCGTTCGGAGTCGACTTTAAACTGTAGGTCCCGTCACTCATGTATAAAATTAACGCACACAACACAAGTGGTATTGAGAAGCTAGGCCGTAATCCTGATTGAAGGGTGGTAATGGCCAATTATGTATTATGTATAATTCTAGAAGATCCATTGAATTATCAGGTGTACCGGTATGAAATGAGCATTTTTTTTTTTAATAAAACACTAATTTTTAATTTATTAATTTTATTTAAAGTATCGGCCATTAGTGACTACACATTTTTTCCATCTTTAAGTTAATTTGTGGACTCCACTCCAATAAAACTGTTTGTCTTTTGAAGCAAATCAATTACTCACCCAATATTCGACTTCCTCCTAGAAAACGAAGTCTTGCTCGGTCAATGCATATTCCATAGATGGAACAAAGAATAGTCAGTGGGAGCCAGGTCTAGTGAATACGTAAGGTGGGATAGCAACTCCCAGCCTAATGCCGCACCTTTCTGCTCCCACTAGACATGCATAATTGTTTTTCTGCCAAATTGATCTGGTTTTGCAGTCAAAGTTGATGGTTGTCCCTCATTTTGGGATTCTGAAAATAAATCAATTTTTTATCGCCAATATCAATAAACGATTGTTAAAAAAAGTCAAAATCAGACGATTTTTGCTGCGTCAAAACATTTTCTTCGCAGGCTGATATACGTACATATGTATGTATATATTATATACATTATTATTATTATTTTCTGTTTAAATTTAATCATTTTTTATTTTTCGTATTTTGTAAAAGTATTTGTTATACACACTTAAACATAAGCCGTAGTTAAAGAATTAATAATAATTTATATTGTTTTGCAATAATATAAAGAAAATCATAAAATAAATACAATTTAATAATTATGAATAAAACTAAAACATTTGCAAATATATTTAAAAACAAAGAGATGACTAAACATTTAAGCAAATAAATCTTAATAAAATATTAAAAAAAAAACAGTTTTTTGTTTTTTTTTATCAAAAATATACACTTAAGGTAAGTTTATTATTATTTTAATAATATTGTTACAAAAAATTTAGATACTGGTATTTTGCTTTTACATCGCTTAACACAAAAATTATAAACAAAAGCTACAAAAACAGAACAATGCTGTAAACAAACCTGTTTACAAATTATCGTACTGCTTAATATAACAACAAACACTAAATAATAAACGTAAACAACGATGTTTTCGAAAAGGCGATGTCATGAACATTCATCAGACTGTTAAGTCTGCCATATAAGCAGCTGAGTGAGTGAAGTTCAGTCAGTCTTAGCACAAAAAGAAGGTAAACCAGTAAACAAAAACACACAAACAATGCTACAAGAATAAATGCACACGAAATACACAAACAACACTACAACAATAAATGTAAACAACGATGTTTACATGAATAAGCATGATGTTGGTGATTTCAACTCTCCTTTATTTAACGTTTAAAAGAATCACAAAATAAAGGGCTATCCATTTCGTGGTTTCAAAAGTATGGGACTGGAATTCGACATCTGTCAAACTAAACTGTAAAATCAATTTTTTTCTTTTCAGTCTGACATTGACGAAAATGGATCGCGTAACTATCACACAACGCATAAAAATTATCAAAACCTACTACAAAAATGGTGATTGGCGGATTTTCTTCAGCGGTGAAGCACATTTCACTCTCGGTGGGTATATTAATAAACAAAATTGTCGTATTTGGGGTTCTGAGAATCCTCAAGTAATTAAAGAGAGGCCATTACATCCAGAAAAAGTCACTGTTTGTTGCGCTCTTTGGTCCGAAGGTGTGATTGGACCTTACTGGCTGAGATACCGCCCAATGTGTGTCAAAAAGTGGTCGAAAGTATATGTGTCAAAAAGTTACGAAAGAATCAATGCTGGCAATACTTCGCGTGGAGGTCATTTAAATGATGTAGTGTTTCACACATAATGTCAACGTTCAAACTTTACAATAAAAAAGAAATATCGTGAAAAAAATATTTTATATGTGTTTTATTTACGTTTACTTTTGAAACCACGAAATGGATAACCCAATACATACATACATAATTGGTCTTTACAACCCTTTTGTCAGGATTACGACCTAGTTTCTCACACCACTTATGTTGTGTGTGTTAATTTTATACAAGTGTGGCGAGACGAGAGATCAGCAATGAATCGTTTTTTCGCTACTCATAAGTACTCATGAAATTTTGAGTATGAGTGAGTCATCATTGAAATTCAACTACTCTGATTCATTTGTACCTACTACAACATTGACTACAAGTTGCAATGAGTATGAGCACAACGTGGACATCAAAGTCATGCCATTTGAAATATGTTTGATTTATACGCTTACTCATTGGCTCTAATCACACGAGAATAATTGTGCTGACGTAAAATGATAGTTTATAGGCAAGATGTGTGAATAGAGTGGCGTAAAGATTCAACCAGCTACAACCTCGAGTTACCAGCACAAAACTAATAAATGCAAATTAGCCAAACATCAAATTAATGCAAAAACACTAATACATACGAAGCTGCGTATACGTATACATTTCATGCCAAACTAATACTGTGGTTTGAAAAGAACAAAAATTTTGTGACTAAAAAACGTTCTCGTGTGATTAGAGCCATTCAGATTCATAACATTAACATTTACAGACTTAGTTGTTGTTGCATTTACAAAAAAAGAAGAAAGAAAAAGACATAGACAGCAAGCAAAGCAAACACACAACCTTCTAGTGAGTATTGTTGTGTACGTACGCGAATCATACTTATATTGTAATTCGTGTATATGCTGAGTCATGAAGAGTCGAAATCAACAATAACATTCGTATTGTTAAATATGAGTACGATGAGTACATATTTTAAGCTTTGAATATGAGTAGTATGAGTATGATATTAAAATAAGTATGAATCCGAATCTATTCATCTTTTTGAATACTCATTGCTGATCTCTGGAGAGTACATAAGTACTTAGGGGATTCCCATTTTTTCTTGCCATCATTAATAACGTTTTTGAATGCTTTGCATATTTTTAAAGCTCTTGGCATATTAAACTGTTGAGAAAGTACTAAGTACAGCGTAATTTTATTATTTATGTACATATATAATCAAAATGTATATAATAAAAGTGAATTTAAAACTATCAGACCATCAATGGTTGTGATCTCAAACATTGAAGTGTTTAACTGTTGAACTAATTAAAAGTGCCACTCCTTTAAGCGGCCAAACTGTCTCAACGGTTGTTGTCCGCCGAAGATTTCAATGTTTTATTATTAATTAAAAAATTAATTAAAAAATTATATTGATTTTATTTACAATCAAGAATTGTTTATAAATGTGATACGAAATGAATATAAAAGAGTATGATGCAAATGATTGACCACTCTCAACACATTTCGTTTACGACATTTTGTGGTAAATTTTCCAATTTCCATTATTGCCCACATCCGTTGCAATTTGTGTTGTTTACTACCATGTGTCGTAAACAACAGTGCATTGTTTATCATTCTATTTATTATGCTCCCATGTATACAATACACGAAGACAGCAGCCATTACACACATAACTCGGTGATATCTTTAAGAAAATTATCGAAAGTAAAGCTGGATTCGCAGATTATAGTTAGGCCATTGTAGTTCACAGTAGTATTGAAAGCGGGTTATAAAAAGTATAGGAAATGCTTGAAAGAAGAATTGAAATAATAAAAAGATTCCTATAAAATCTCTGGGCAGAAAATAGAATAGAAACAACATACGTATAACACATATATAACGAGAGATCCTCTACTACGATATTACACATCAAGGGTGATAGAGCACTACCAAGTGGTGTGTCTCAATTCATTTCCTTGCCAAATTAAACTCACCCAGAGAAGCATTAATTAAAAGTATAGTAATTTCGTAACAGATTCACTAACTAACCGCACTAACCGAAACAACAGGCTCTCGCGTTAACGAAAGCCGCTAATCAGTAAGGTATGTTTGTCAGAGCTTTCTCAATGTTACTCACCAATGAGATTAGAACAGTCTCAGTACATCTGCCCCTAGTGTAATCTTGATGAACACTACTTTATCTCGAGGTTTAGAATTCTTTCCAGTGTTTTGAGAACGAATAAGGTTAAATTAATAGGTCTCAGATTATTTGCAATGGAAATCGATGATTTGGTTTTAGGTATTCTTCAGACTATCTACCGCCTTACCCAGACTGGTTATGTTATGAATAACCGGGCGATGTCTTAACCTAGAAGACGACCACGTTAGTATCCCGGTTATTCCTATAAGGTCTTCATGGTCGCAAAACCCTGATGGAAGTCCGAAGGGAACTTTTTTTGACGAGAGTTTCCTTTTTTTAAAATTCCATTTATCAAGTTTTAATAAAACTTGTACTCTGGCTGCGAGTCATCCGAAGTAGGGGTCTTTATGGAAGCGCCCTCTACGGAAGGGACCTCCGCACAGGCCAAAGCTAGGATGGGCTTAGCTTTGGTATCCCTGTCTGTTTTTTATACTTTAAGGTATATCTTGCCAAACCCGTGGAAGATGTAACCCAGATTGCAGATTTTGAGAAAAGGATTCCTCATTGAGGGTTATCGTCACCTCCCTGAACCCAATGTTGAGTTCTGCGACCTTGGTCACATGCCAATTGTCTACTGGCAGGTAGACTTCTTAATAATTACTTAACGATTGGCGATATACGCTTAGTTTATAAGTTTATCCTCTGTCTGTAACCATACCAGTTCCAGGTTCCACGAACGTGGTCAGCACAACCCATTAAATTAATCTGGCCCTGATACCATCCCGAAATATGAAAAACTTTTTTTCGGCAACTTCCTCTCAGCATTTCTAAAATATTGCGGTTTATATATATATTTTTCTTTAAAATTTTCATGAACTTTTCTCACCGTGTACACAGACCAGAATAAATTATTTTTTCTAGACCGTGTTATCACAAAACCGTGTAAAAAAGATCGGTTAAAAACAGAATCGGATGTACTATTCTTGTAAATGTTGAGTAAAGGAGAGTCGAAATCCACAACATCATGCTTATTGCTAAGTATGGGTACGATGAGTACTCCAAACTTTGAATATTTGTAGAGGTTCCATGATATTAAAATAAATATGAATGCATAGGTTAGGTTAGAGGACGTGTACTTGTCAACTGTTACAAGTACAGTACCCGGAGGTCGGATTGACCCATTGTACAACGTCCTAGCTTCTCACACCACTCATGTTGTATGTATTAATTTTATACATGAGTGGCGGGACCTACAGTTTAAAGTCGACTCCGAACGACAGATTTTTTGAGAAACTTTTTCATGGCAAATTTATTTTACTCTCTGAGAGTTTTTGCCAGAAATCTGCTGAGAGAAAGTCGCCGAAGAAATATTTTCATATTTTCATTTTGATGTCTGACCTGGGATTTGAACTCGGGTCTTTCGTCTAATAAGCCGACACACTACCTACTAGACCACGGCGGCTTCAATATGAATGCATACAAGGATAGATATTATAAGTATGATTCGAATCTACTCATCTTTTTGAATACTCATTGCTGACCTCTGATACATACCTAAGCTGCCATGAAAATAAATTAAAAGGGAAATTCCTTAATTATTTTATAAATATGTACTGCGGTTCTGAAATACTGCGGTTATATATATTTATCTTAAAAACAGAATACATTTTTTTTCTAGACCGCGTTATTACAAAACCGTGTAAAAGAGACCGCTTAGAAACAGAATCGAAATAGTGCGGGTGCACTATTCTTGTAAATGTTAAGTTATGGATAGTCGAAATCAATAACATCATACGTATTGTTAAGTATGAGTACGATGAGTACTTCAAACTTTGAATATAAATAGTGTGAGTATGATATTAAAATAAATATAAATGCATATAAGTATTAGAAATTATGAGTATGATTCGAATCTACTCATCTTTTTGAATACTCACTTGGTACCTATCCAAAAAAACGGTTTCGTAGGGTTTCAATTTTCGAATTTTGTAAAACACTAGCTGTACCCTGCGCGCGTTGTTTCGCCACCAACTAAAATAAATTTAAAGGAAAGACATTACACAAATATCCAATTAATATTAAATAATTTTATTGATTTTGTTTCCCGTTGCCCAGATGATTCAGACGAACGGGCGTGAGTAGTACACATTCGATCAGTTTCTAATCTCACTGCTCGTTGTTCAAGTGATTCATGCGAGCGGGTCTCAGCGGCATGTACTCGAAGATTTTCAGGTCTCAATGCTCGTTGCTCGTCTGATTCTGAGGATCGTAATGCTATTTACTTCCGTGCATGAGGTATAGGTCGACCAATTGCTTGTTATTAATTTTGTATAATTTTAAGTGGAGCCATCTATCGGAAATTAATCGCACCAACTTAGAAACCTCTGTCGACTCATGCGCAACAACTTTGCTAAAGAACATATCATGATCAAATGCACAGTTTAAAATGTAATTCATTTTAAGTAATTTTCAGGGGCGCCACCTGTCGCAAATTTGTCATACCAACTTTTAAACCATCGTCGGCTCATGTGCAACAACTTTGCTAAAGATCATAACATGATTAAATGCAAAGTTTACGACTTAAATCATTTTCAGTGGCGCCACCTGTCGGATATTAGTCATACCAATTTAGAAACCTTCCCGGGCTCATGAGCAACAACTTTCCTGAAGATCATAACATGATCAAATGCATAGTTTACGATTCTATTAATTGCATACATACACTGGCGAGCAAAAATGGATACATAATATTAAAAAATATATAAACTTTATATTTGTACTTTATTTATTAAAATAAAAAAAACAACCTATATGTTAAACATTTATTTAGACTATCCTCTAATTAAAACAAAAACCATTCAGTAATATTATTTACTTTTCAATATAAAACACAGCTTAATATTATTTAGTAGCATTTATCCAATTTTGCTCGCTTCGTGTCAAATGAAAAATTCAGTATTTTGTCCATAATCCTTTATTCTCTATTACTGATTTAATGCGTTTTGGTATGCTTTCTACCAGTTTTTTGATGGTTTCGCTGTTTATACTTTGCCACTCTGCCTCAATTCTTAGCCACAATTCGTTAAGGTTATTTGGAGGGTTTTCATACTGTGCCAATTTTCGATTTACAATTGCACACAAATTCTCCATCGGATTTAAATCCGGACTTTGTGCTGGCAATTTTAATGTCTGAAATTTTTGCTCCTCCAACCTCCACTTTTGTTTCGTCCGACCATATAACTTTTTTCCAATCATCCACAGACCAATCTTTGTGCTGCTTGCAAAACTGCAGACGAGATTTGACGTTCTTCTCAGAGAGTGCGGGTTTTTTCTGTTTAACTGCCGAAACTATGCCGATTCTTCGCAATGCGCGTTTCACTCACACTCTTATTTATAGCATTTGCTGCTGCTTTCGGAGTTCTGACTTCATTTTTTCGTACCAATCGCTCCATTACCCGTGCAGTTTTGCAAGCAGCACAAAGATTGGTCTGTGGATGATTGGAAAAAAGTTATATGGTCGGACGAAACAAAAGTGGAGGTTGGAGGAGCAAAAATTCCAGACATTGAAATGGCCAGCACGAAGTCCGGATTTAAATCCGATCGAGAATTTGTGTGCAATTGTAAAACGAAAATTGGCACAGTATGAAAACCCTCCAAATAACCTTAACGAATTGTGGCTAAGAATTGAGGCAGAGTGGCAAAGTATAAACAGCGAAACCATCAAAAAACTGGTAGAAAGCATACCAAAACGCATTAAATCAGTAATAGAGAATAAAGGATTATGGACAAAATACTGAATTTTTCATTTGACACGAAACGTGCAAAATTGGATAAATGCTACTAAATAACATTAAGCTGTGTTTTATATTGAAAAGGAAATAATATTACTGAATGGTTTTTGTTTTAATTAGAGGATAGTCTAAATAAATGTTTAACATATAGGTTGTTTTTTTTTTTATTTTAATAAATAAAGTACAAATATAAAGTTTATATATTTTTTAATATTATGTATCCATTTTTGCTCGCCAGTGTAGGTAGATAGATAGATTACATAGAGTTGACGGGTGACGTATACGTAATATTTTGTTAGACAATAACACTCATACCATTTTTATTTCTTTTATTTTATTTTATTTGCCTATTTCAACGTAAGAAGGTTATACTGCCTATAACTCCTTCCAGACATACAGGAAGATACTGTGAAAATTTCAAGAAAATCGGTTCAGCCGTTTAGCCGTCTGTAGACTTCAAACAAACCCTCAAACAAATAAACACACATTCATTTTTATAAATAAGATAAGCTTGGAACTTTCATCAAATAAGAGCTTGTATTTATTGAAGTCGCCGTGGTCTAGTAGGTAGTGTGTTGGCTTATTAGACGAAAGGCCCGAGTTCGAATCCCAGGTCAGACATCAAAACGAAAATATGAAAATATTTCTTCGGCGGCTTCCTCTCAGCAGATTTCTGGCAAAAACTCTGAGAGTAAAAAATTGCCATGAAAAGCTTCTCAAAAAATCTGTCGTTCGGAGTCGACTTTAAACTGTAGGTCCCGCCACTCATGTATAAAATTAACGCACACAACACGAGTGGTGTTGAGAAGCTAGGCCGTAATCCAGACTGAAGGGTTGTAATGGCCAATTATGTATGTATGTATGTCTGTATTTATTGTTACTACTAGTATTTGCGACAAAAATTAAACAATAACGATCAGTTCAGTCCTGCATTATATCGCAATTTTGTTTATTTTTTATTTTGCCTTAAGTTAAAATTAATTTTATTCTATGCACCGGATACTAAAATGTTTACCATATACTTAATGTAAACACAAGTTTATATAAATACATACATATGTATGTATGTACATAAGTATACACATATACAATGTTATTTTTTACTTCACTTCCAAAATAGTGGTTAAAAAAATTCAATAAGAAATAATATAAGAACTATGACATCATAATTCCTATTAATAAGCTGCATTTTCAACTTGAGAAATATAATGAAAGTTTTACTTGTCATAGAAACTTTAATATTGAAGAGCTTTATTCCTGAATACACTGCAGATTTCTCTTCTATGGCTCTATATTGTATGTATGGAAGGAGAACGGAATATAAAAAAAATTTTTTGTTTTTGATGTTAAACGAATTAAACTTTTTAAATAATAAAATTGTTATCAAAACCAAATAATAAAAATTAAATTAAAAATTATTTCAAAATAATGTGAACATTTGTTTTGTTTTGTTGTTCTTTATTTTCTATTTTGTTGCTTGAAGAGCTTTTTAGTGAATCATTTACAAAATTTTGTTTCACATTTTCATCCTTTTGCAAGGTGCTTAGCATTTTTGGCGATGTTTGAAAGTGTTTCTCCTTTAAGTTTTGCTTTTATCGTTCTTTCGTTCATTTTATTAGTTCCCACTCTTTTTGTTTATTCCTCGTTGTTTACGTTTATGTGAATGCAACAGTGTTGCAAAACTGAAATTTTAAATTGGTACTGAACTGTAACTGAAAAAGTACTTTTTTGCATCAAATGGTACTTTTGTAAAAGATACGTACATACATACATACATAATTGGTCATTATAACCCTACAATCAGGATTATGTCCTACCTTCTCACACCACTTCGTTTGTGTCTGTTAATTTTATATATGTAAGTAAAGGGACTTACTATTTAAAGCCGACTCCGAACGACAGATTTTTGAGAAACTTGATCGTAGCAATTTTATTTATTCAAGCAGTTTTTGCTAGAAGGAAGTCCTTGGAGAAATATTTTTTCCTTATTTCGTTTTGGTCAAAATGTCTGACATTGGGTTTGAATCGTGGGCTCACGTCTAGTAAGCCAGCATACTACCTACTAGACTATTTATTTATATATAGTACACATACAGGTCAAAATCAGGTGAGGCGAAACGTAATAGAATGTAAAAGCCCTGTTTAATCAAACGTCGAAGGAACGTAATGCAACATACATTCCTTCTTAGCGTATGAAAAGCAATATAAATGCTTACCGAAATTACATTACAGTTCAGCAAGCGTTTTCTTTGCTATTCGTATTCTAAAAACGAACGTACGCTCCGTTGACGTTTGGCTAACCGGGGCTAAAGCCTAATTCTACCTTTAGCATTACATTGAACATGTTGCCAATGTAGTCGCCGTAGTCTATTAGGTAGTGTGTTCACTTATTAGACGTAAAGCCTGGGTTCGAGCTCCAGGCCAGACATCAAAACGACATCTCAGCAGATTTCTGGCAAAAACTCTGAGAGTAAATAAACCTGCCATGAAAAAGTTTCTCAAAATCTGCCGTTCGGAGTCGACGTTAAACTGTAGGTGCCACCATTCAACCATGTACATATGTAAACAAATACTCTAGTAGATAGTGTGCTGGCTTACCAGATGTGAGCCTTGTTAGACATTTGTAACAAAACGAAAAATGAAGAAAATATTTCTTCGGCAACCTCAGTCTGTCAAAAACTCTCAGAGTAAATAAAATTGCCATAAAAAAGTTTCTCAAAAATCTGTCCTGCAGAGTCGACTTTAAACAGTCAGTCCCGCCACACACACAAAATATGTGCCGTGAGAAGCTAGATCATAGTTCTGATTGGAGGGTTGTAATGTATATTTTTTTTACAAAAGTACCATTTGATGCGAAAATAGTACTCTTTCTTTTATAGTTCAGTACTGTTTTAAAATTTCAATTTTCTAACACTGTTGTAATAATTGTAAATGGGTCTGTGTGTGTGAAAGAGCGATTATTTTTCACCAGTTTCTTGTTTTTCTTTTTTTTTTTTGTTTGTTTGCGTTTGAATATGTCACTTTTACACAATGCGGCTGAGCTGGCACATGTTAGGGGACGACCAAAAATACGAAAATGAAAACAAATCACATAAAAGCCCGAAAGCTTCGAAAACGCACGCACAAAAAAAGCTTTACGGAAATTTTTCGGAAAGGGAAATTTTTCGGCAATATTCCGAAAAAGCTTCAAACTTTTATTTGCAACAAAAATGTACCCACAGTGCGTGCTGCATTATTGTATGAAAAGATACAATATCTTGGTTATTATTTTTCGTTTCAGTTCGGGACGGGTTTGCAAATCAACAACACTTCATAACGGAAAAACCAACAAATCGTTTGAGAAAAAGAAAAAGAAAAAAGAATATAGTATGTTCTCTGGTGGTGGCAATAGCATATATTATTCAAAATGAATGAAAAAATCAACTGATTTCTATAGTATAGTATTAGATGCAGTAAATTTTTTTTGAAAATAAATCAGAAAAGAAATTTTAAAACAAATTCAACATACAATAATACAACTTGAAAAATCTTTTCAGATTTGTGCTAAGGTGTAATATTAAAGTTAAAATAAAGAAATACAAAAATAATTAAACAATTTAAATTACAAATCAAATGGAGTACTAAAAGGAAAAAAATTTGTTAAAAAAAAAAGAAAACGAAAATTAAATAAAAATAAAAATAAAGTTAATCGAAGTAGAAGAAGTCGGGCGGTTATGTAAAGTGTGTGAAAAGAACGAACTCCTTTTTGCAGTGAAAGTTGAAAAGGTTTGACGAGCAGAAAATCAGTTTTCGTGAACAAACTACATATTTATTAACAAAGAAAATTGAAAAAAAATTATAAAATTTAAATTAAATTTGAATTTCAAAAAAAAAAAAAAAAAAATTCAAAAAAGTATTGCATATTCGTTTATTGTGAGCAAAAAAAATAATGAGTTTGCTTCTTGTCTTTTTATTGAATGAAATTTTGTACAATTCGAAAATGCTAAAAATAAAATTTGATTAAAAGAATTTGTGCCAAGGTTTTAATTAAAAAAATAATAATAAAATAAATAACGACAAAATCGTTTACATTTTAACAAACAAATTCATGTGAAAATATGAAATAGTTATTGAAATAATTGGAGTTTCTTGCAATATAACAGTGAGTTTGTTTATATTTTTCCTTTCTCATACATAAGAGTATGCCTGCGTGTGTTTGTGTGTGTGTGTAAAAAAAAGTAAAACAATATCTTACTTCCACTACAAATATAAATAAATAATAGAATACAATACATTTGAATAAGTAACGAGATTATGTGTAATTGTTATGATTCACTAAGGATAAGCAAAATGAAAAAAAACGAAACGAAACGAAAGCTAAATGAATAATTTACCACTTTTTCCTCCAAATCCAACACCATTTTTTAGAGTTATAATGAGTTAATGTCGCCATCGTTGTCTTACTTTTGACCACACTTTATAATATTTAAAAAAAAACACAAAAAAATTCAAAAACACAAAAAAAATTAGGAAAACTACGGCAATTTCTTTTTTCTTTGTCCTCATCGTATTATTTTTGTAATTGTAGCTGTAGCTATTGTATACTAAGCTGTTTTCGTGTAGGCCACGCATACATTCTCTCGTTTACACATGCATGTGAAGTTTAAAAATGACTCTTACTCCACTCTTAATATGTCTGTGTGGCGACTAAACAATACAAGTAAGATTGCTTGTGTATACTCAATATGAATAGGAATAAGCGGTATCAAGGTTTCCTAGTCGCGACCCATATTTACAAAAAAAAATTTCAAATTACACGCAATACTCATACGAACTAACTGTGACATACATACATGCATAAATATGTGCATGTATGTATATTTATTTGAATGATTTTTACAAATAAAAATAAACCCTAGACATGCCAGTGCACAGTTCTGCATAGTTGGACTACAACATGCCGTTTTAATATTTACATGGCACACAATGTATGAATACACGTACATACATATGAAAACCACAACAGCAACACACATACAAAACTTTTTATTTAGTTTTGTTAGTTCATATATCTATGTATGTGTGTGTATTTGTTTGGTTTTTATTTTATATTCCCTCAATACATGTATATGCACATATGTACGTGTATAGAAAGGTATTCATATGTGTGCTCTTCTCGCCAGACAGGGAACCTTTTCTCATAAACACACAATAACAAATTAGCACATTTGCACTCGCCATCTCGCTCTCTCAATCACTTCCTCTCGGAAATCTTAACACATAAAATATAACGGCAGGTCTTTCGCCAAGTCAGTTGGTCGGTCAATTTGTTGTTTAGTCAGGTATAATGATTTCTATACTTAACGGCCATTAAGTAGCAAAAACATGCAGGAACAGGTATTTTGCATTTTGCCTGGTCTTTCATTGTGTATGTGTAGTGAGAGAGAGAGAGAGAGAGTTCTCATTTCAGTTGTTTGTTGGCAACAGTCGTTAGTATAGGTAACGTAACGTATGAGTTATTTTTGTGTTTTCGTTTATTTATTATTGTTTTGGGACTACTGCGACCAACTGTAATATGAGGGAAACATACTCATTCACTGAGAAAAAAAAGTGCTGAAATATTTCGCAGTTTTTTTTTAATTTTCTTTACAATACAAATTGTTTAATTTGGCTGTTAATCAACCACAAAGAAAGCTTATCCTTGGAGACAGACTTTTAGCGAAAGTGTCCATAAAGACGTCTGCCGATGTAACATCACTGCCTCGGAGTGTAGCATATTAAGTTCAAGGAGATGGGAAAAAATTCATTTAAAATAATTATGAATTTAATGTAATAAAATAGTGTTTGAACATTTGCTTTACTTTATACAGTATGGACGTGTGTCCTTATAATTCAATTTAATTCATTAAATACCTGGTTATAAATCTTACTTACACACAAAAAACGAATGCAAATTGACAATCTTAAAAGTAAACTTTTTTCAGTTATTAACCATGTGTGTAACAAAGATCAGAAGTCGCAGTAGTCTAGTAGGTAGTGTGTTGGCTTATTAGACGTAAAGTCCGGGTTCGTATCACAGATCAGACAGCAAAACGAAATATGAAAAGAAAATATATTTCTTCGGTGACTTCCTCTTAGCAAATTTCTGGCAAAAACTCTGAGAGTAAATAAAATTGCCATGAAAAGTTTCTCAAAATTCTGTAGTTCGGAGTCGACGTTAAACTGTAGATGCCACGACTCACGTATAAAATTAACGCACGCAACATGAGTGGTGTGAGAAGCTATACCGTAATCCTGACTGAAGGGTTATAATGGCCAATTATGTATGTATGTATCAGAGATCAGCAATGATTCGTTTTTTCGCCACTCATGGTATTGAAATTCACCTACTCTGATTCATTCATACTCACTACAACTACTATAAATACAGGTTGCAATGAGTATGAGTACAACGTTGACATCAAACTTATAACATTTGAAATATGTATGTTTGATTCATAAGCCTACTCATTAAGGTTCATAAATTTAGAAAAATTCATATAACACTCATAAATGATTTAAGTGATTCGAATCATTCATCAAAATTTACAGTCTTATTTGTTGTTGCATTTACAAAAAAAAAAAGACAGTAAAAGACAAAGACAGCAAGCAAAGCAAACACACAACCTTCTAGTGAGTATTGTAGTGTTTGTACGCGAATCATACTTATTTTGTGATTCTTGTAAATGTTGAGTAAAGGAGAGTCGAAATCAACAACATCATGCTTATTGTTTAGTATGAGTACGATGAGTACTTTAAACTTTGAATATGAGTAGTATGAGTTTGATATTAAAATAAGTATGAATGCGTATAAGTATCGGAAATTATGAGTTTATTTATCTTTTTGAATACACATTGCTGATCTCTGTTGGGTATGGTATTTATGCCATGGACATGTACATTTATTTGAAAAATTTTCTTTTAAAAACTTGGAAATATGTATCTTCTTTGAAAACCTATTAAATTTCACACAATTAACAAGCTAAGAAATATCATATAACTGCTGAAAGTAATTGTTACACATACATACATAGTTGGCCATTACAACTCTTCAGTCAGGATTACGGCCACTCATGTTGTGTGCGTTAATTTTATACTTGAGTGGCGGGATCTACAGTTTAACGTCGACTCCAAACGACAGATTTTTGAGAAACTTTTTCATAGCAGGTTTATTTACTCTCAGAGTTTTTGCCAGAAATCTGCTGAGAGGAAGTAGCCGAAGAAATATTTTTTTTATATGTATTTCGTTTTGATGTCTCGCCTGGGGCTCGAACACGGGCTTTTTGTCTAACAAGCGAACACACTTCCTATTAGACTACGGCGACTACACAATTTAATGTTTATTTTTCCTTATTCACATGCACAATTTATATTGTTTCTTTATAATACGAAAAGAATTATTAAAATTGATTGGCATCTGCTAAATGGGGGGCGATTTATTTGACAACAACAAGTCAAAATATGTCCCGCAGTTTTCGAACGTTCTCACCAGAATCGCTTAGCAGTCAAACGGTTAAGTAGATCCATAATTCAAAAATAATTCTCGCAAGAAAACACTAATGTACATTAGATTACAATAATACAGTAAGTATATGTATATAAATAATTTATTCGTGTTTCTTCACCTCAATTCTGTGGATTTTCCTCATCAACTTTTCCTCTATACATAAATACAAACACATACACATGTCTGTATAATCTTATTGACTTTTATGTGCTCATACACAGGAACATATTTAAATATCGATTCATTTAGACATAACCGTCTCACACTGGGTAACACAATGGGCTATATGGCCACCAATTGAACTTGCCTGTGAACGACAAGCTACCCGCTAACCTAGCGTGGACATACCCGAAAAAGTTGTTGGGTATAACTGTTGGCAGTTATTAAAATGGCAGTGATATTCTCTATAATTATATTAAAAATTTAATTATGATGTCAAATCTGATAAAAGTCTCACAGTTATGAATAACACCAACAGAGATCAGCAATGAGTATTCAAAAAGATGAGAGGATTAGAATCATACTTATAAAATCGGATACTTATACGCATTCATACTTATTTTAATATCATACTCATACTACACATATTCAAAGTTTGAAGTACTCATCGTACTTATACTTAACAATACTTTAATTGTTGATTTCGACTCTTCTCATACTCATTTATGAGTATTATAAGTATTTTTCTAAATTTATGAATCTGAATGAGTAGGCGTATTAATCAAACATATTTCGAATGGTATGAGTTTGATGTCAACGTTTTACTTGTACTCATTGCAACCTGTACTTATAAATCAATGTTGTAGTGAGTATGAATGAATCAGAGGAGTTGAATTTCAATACTGTTGACTCACTTATACTCGAAATTTCATGAGTACTTGTAAGTAGCAAAAAAAAAATTTTATATTTTTGACTCACTTATGTATATTCAAAATGTCATGAGTACTTATGAGTACTGCTGATTCTGGTAGAGATATGGTAGTGCGTTGGCTTACCACATGAGATATCCGAGATTCGAACCACTAATATGTTATAAGAAAAATATATTCTTTCACGGCCTCTTTTCAGCAGTCTTCTATAACTAAAATGTCTGCCTGCAATGTTAAGAAATAAAATTATTATTTCAAATAATAAATAAATTTAATAATAATACTAAAACAAAATAAAATATAAATGGTTCACAGAAAACAGGAATAAAAGCAACAACTCAAGATAGAAGGAATACAATAAAAAGATTCACAAAAATAATGCGAAAATATAAATTTCAACATGAACATTAAAAACGTAATGGATGGTCAAGAACGAGAAAAAAAAACAAAACAAAACACAAATAAAAACAAGGGAAAAGTGTAAATAGTTTACCGAAAAGAAAGAAAGAAAAAAAAAGAAAACCATCGCACTTCTAAACGCAAAACTACAGGGAAACAAACAAGCGTACATATGTATATGTACATGCCTTTGTAGACCATTTATTCCAACACTGAGAGGAAAGAAAAACAAGCATTTATTTATGTACAAACATACATACATATCTACACATTCTTTTTTTTTCTGTGTTTTGTTGGCAAATATTTTGTCATCAATTTTACGCACCTTCCCTTACCAAATCCCCTCACAAGATCACCCACCAACGCTTCTGTACTGGCGAGCGACTAGATTCGTTCACTAACGAATACGAATATTTCTATTAAATGTGTTGCATGCCAAAAACAGCCACTTGTCGTTGTTGTCATCTTTAATGTCAATAGAATCGTTCGGGGAAAATAAAAAATAAAAATATGTTTCAATATTTTTCTAGACAACGATTGTTTATTTGCTTGTTATTATTTTCGAGAAAAAAAAAAAATGAGAATTTTATTCAACGGACAATAGAGAAAAAGGGGAAACTCTTAAAATTACACTTCAATACCTCGACATTTAAATTTTGTTTTATTTCTTTTTGTTTTCTTTGTTGGTCTGTTGTCTATTCTATTCTCTTATTCGTGTTGTGGTCGTGATAATTTTATATTTCAAATACAAAATTTATTGTCACAAATGGTAGCAGCAATACTAACAACAATACCAAAGAAAAAATGTATTCAATTTAATACATTATGAGCCAATGGTTTTTATTGGATACACAAACTTATATTATTGTATACCATTCATGCATACCAAACATATACATATATATATGCATACATGTCTAAGCGATTGTTTGATTGAATCATTTATTATGTTGCCTAGTCTTTACAAAAATGCATCACTAAACAACGTGAGGAGGTACCAACAAATTGTGTTCAATATTATAATTGTTAGACACACTTACGCTCAATATGCCAAAAAAGAAAAACAAAAAACTATATTTATAGTAGTAATGATTAGAAGACATATGTAGACAAATTACACTCGCATGTACACATCGCAATGGGCATTAGCAATGAGTATTCAAAAAGACAAGTAGTTTCGAATCATACTCATAATTTTTGATACATATACGCATTGATACTTATTATAATATCATACTCATATTCAAAGTTTGAAGTATTCATCGTACTCATACTTAACAATACGCATGATGTTGTTTATTTCAACTCTACTTTACTCAACATTTAAAAAATCACAAAATAAGTATGATTCGCGTACGAATACTACAATACTTACTAGAAGGTTGTATGTTTGCTTTGCTTGCTGCTCTGTCTTGTTTGCTTATGTGTCATTCAGTCAATTAAGACTGAAAGTTTTGATGAATGAATGAAATCACTTAATCATCAATCATTTATGAGTATTGTAAGTATTTTTCTAAATTTATAAATTTTCCATTACCATTCAGACAGTATTTCTCAAAAAATTTGAATCAAAATCGTTAATTCCCAAGCACAGCGGGATCTAGATAAGTTAGTTTATGAAAAATACATTTTATCAGTAGACTCTGCTTGTGTTTTTATTGGTTGTTATAGCAATGGCGGGATGACCTTTTGGGATGACCTTCAAATTTAAGAACTATACGAGCACCAGAGATCAGCAATGAATCGTTTATTCGCTACTCATAAGTACTCATGAAATTTCGTGTATGAGGGAATCAACAATATTAAAATTTAACTACTCTGCTTCATTCGTACTCTCTACAACGTTGATGTATTAGTACGGGTACAATAAGTATGAGTACAACGTTGACATCAAACTCATAACATTCGAAATATGTTCGATTCATAAGCCTACTCACGTAGATTCATAACTCTAGAAAAATACATATAATACTCATAAATCATTCAAGGGTTCGAATCATTCATCAAAATTTACAATCTTAATTGTTGTTGTTGCATTTCCAAAAGAAGAAGAAAGAAAAAGACAAAGACAGCAGCAAAGTAAATACGAAACCTTCTAGTGAGTATTGTAGTGTTCGTACACGAATCATATTTATTTTGTGATTCGTGTAAATGTTGAGTAAAGGAAAATCGAAATCAACAACATCATGCGTATTGTTAAGTATGAGTACGATGAGTAGTTTAAACTTTGAATGTGAGTAGTATGAGTATGATATTAAAATAAGTATGTATGTGTATAAGTATAAGAAATTATGAGTATTATTCGAATCTACTCATATTTTTGAATACTCATTGCTGGTCTTTGCTTGGCACTTACATTTTCTGGATATTGAGCCAGTTTTCTTGGAAAGGGGTACTGCATTGATTTTGAATATGGCAGTAAATGAAGCGCCATAAGACTGCTTATTATTACAAATTAGACTTACTTACTTACTTAATTGGTCATTGCAACCCTCCAGTAAGGATTACGACCTAGTTTCTCACACCACTAATGTAATGTAATGTTTGAAGTCTCCGTGGTCTAGTAGGTAGTGTGCCGGCTTATTAGACGAAAGGCCCGAGTTCAAATCCCAGGTCAGACATCAAAACGAAAATATGAAAATGACTTCCTCTCAGCAGATTTCTGGCAAAAACTCTGAGAGTAAAAATTGCCATGAAAAGCTTCTCAAAAATCCGTCGTTCGGAGTCGACTTTAAACTGTAGGTCCCGCCACTCATGTATGAAATTAACGCACACAACACGAGTGGTGTGAGAAGCTAGGACGTTGTACAATGGGTCAATTCGACCTCCGGGTACTGTTCTTGTCACAGTTGAGAAGTACACGTCCTCTAACCTAACCTAACCTATGTAATGTTGATCAGACTTTTCATGACAGTTTTATTTACACTCAGACTTCCTGGTAGAAATCCGCTGAGAGGTAGTCGCCGACAAAATATTTTTATAACATTTCGTTTAGTTCGAGATGTCTGACCCGGGGTTTGAACATGTGTAATAAGCGAACACACTATCTATTATAATACAGCCAATTACCAATTATGTTTTGCTTAATTAAAAGATTAAAAAAAGAAAATAAAGATTTAAAGAATTAAATATTAAATATATCAGAATATTTTATGAAGTCTTTATTGTATCCATTGAAAAAAATATATGCATCATAGATCCACATATGTATTTGCATTCTCATAAATACATAAAAGTGTAGGTATTTTCATATTGATGTTTGGGGAGGGGACTTTATTGTAAAAATTTTGTAGAAGTATTTGACATCATTAGCAGATAACAACAACTACAATGTGTCAGTATGCATTCATAATTTATTCTGTTATAAATTTAAACAAACTGTCAAATGAAATAATAAAATTTTGTATGTATCCACAGATTTAAATTTAAAGGCAACAATAGGTACATGCATGCATACTGTGAAGAATTTTTTCTATATACACACAATTTTATTTGATATCATATATATTTCGTAGGTATTCATATACTTATTCATGTTGTTACTGTAACGTGCATATATGTATTTAAAAAGTGATTTAAAATTATCAATGAATCGCGGTTAACCCCAGGTCAGACACCTCAACAAAACAAAATACAAAAGTCTGTCGTTTGGAGCCCATTTTAAACTGTAGTTCCCACCACTAATGTATGAAACTAATACACGCAACATAAGTGATATGAGAAGCTAGGTCGTAATCCTGATTGAAGGGTTGTAATGACCAATTATGTATATATGTATGCATACGAAAATTATTTACGTACACTCAACCTTCTAGTGAGTATTTTAGTGTTCAGATGCTATTCATACTTATGTTTTGATTCGTGTATATGTTGAGTTATGGAGAGTCTAAAACAGCAACATCATACGTGTTGTTGAGTATGAATATGATGAGTACCCCAAACTTTGAATATGATTACAGGTTCCATGATATTAAAATAAGTATGGATGGTATAAATATCAGAAATTATGAGTATGATTCTACTCATGTTTTTGAATATTCATTGCTGATCTCTGATATGTACACACGTATTCATCAAATTTTAAACCAATCAATAGAGGATACTTAAGTTCCAAATAAAACCTAACATATAATATTAGATTAGATGAAAACAAAATATATTGAAAATGAAAAATTAATATTTTTAATGATAGCACTGTGCAACAGTGAAAATATATCCGAGTAACATAGTTGGACAATTCGCACAAGCCATTGTATCATTGTATTCATTGTATTGTTGGACGAATACTTATACAAGAGTGTATACTTGTTGTTGATAATTTTCATATAAAAATCCGATACACTCATAGACATATATTTCATGTGTTTTTGGAAGTTGTATTGGTTTGGTGCTATCGGTTTATGTAAATGCCAGTAATCAAGAAGAATAATAAAAATAAAAAATATTTTCTCTCTAACCTGAGTCAACAATTAACATTTCAAAATTATATTGGTAGCAAATATAATTAACTAATTTACTTTTTTTGAGGTCGCCGTGGTCTAGTAGGTAGTGTGTTGGCTTATTAGACGAAAGGCCCGAGTTCGAATCCCACGTCAGACATCAAAATGAAATATCAAAAAAAATATTTCTTCGGCGACTTCCTCTCAGCAGATTTCTGGCAAAACTCTGAGAGTAAAAATTGCCATGAAAAAGCTTCTCAAAAAATCTGTCGTTCGGAGTCGACTTTAAACTGTAGGTCCCGGCACTCATGTATAAAATTAACGCACACAACATGAGTGCTGTTGAGAAGCTAGGCCGTAATCCTGACTGAAGGGTTGTAATGGCCAATTATGTATGTATGTAATTTACTTTTTTCCCGTAATATTTTTAATTTTTTTGTTTGAAGGTCAAATTATAAATACTGGTCTCCTTCTTATCGTTTTTTGATGTTTGGAATACGAAATACACAATACAGCATAGCATTGAGCATTTACAAACAAAAAGTGTATTCAATACAACATACACGATACAAAGTCGTGTGAATTGGCCAAGTTTAACTTATACGTTTAGTTGAGCAGATCTCAAAAATATTATTTTTAAACTTGTCTTAATTGACAAAAATTGTTTTTTGAACTTTTCACACTAATTTATTGATTAATCAAACATTTTTGAACCGATTTTCAAAAATTCAAATTGGAGAGACAATCCATTAAAACGATATACATTTACATATTATTCGAGCTAATATGTTATAAATTTTGATCCGGTAAACTTGCAAAGTGTGCTTAATTTTCTTATGCTTTCAAGCTTGACCAATCTATAAGTGCCAATATTCTTAAGGTGCTTTCCGTTGTTAAGAAATTGCCACTATCGCTTAAAAGTTCTATCTCTCCCGTTCCCATAGAACTATAAATTCCGTAAATGATTTAAAAAATGCTTGAGTTAAACAATGAATTTGAATGAAAAATGCACAAAAATAAAACAAGTTTTTGTCAAATAAAACAAGTTTGGAGGATTCAAGAAATATACAAAAATGTTGAGTTATATTCAAGTAAGTGTACAAGTTAGACGGGTGTATTTAATTTTTTTACTTTTTGCCGCATAGTGTAATTTATATATTAGACGTGATGTATTGTGTAGTATTTATTGGTAAATAAAATTATAAATGTATGAGCGTATGTACATATTTGCGTAAATATTATATTTGTACATGGTTTCTTTACTGATTAAATAGGATTACCAAAGTATTAACAAAAATGTATACATACATATGTACATATATTTGTTTTCTTTTTTGATTTTCTTAGGTAATCTATTTGAACACAAATAGTTGAATCTTTTTTAATAATGGCACCATCGCTTTAAAGAAATTATTGTGGCGCATTAGCAGGATAAAATTCACTGTGTTATCATATTTGGATAACTACATCTAGTAACTACATCTAGTAATATGTACATACATAATTATTCATTATAGTCAGGATTACGGCCTTGCTTCTCGCGCCACTTATGTTGTATGTGTTAAGTTAAGGCTGATACTATGTTCAGACATGTACACTTTTTGAGTCAATATTCGGTTTATTAAGTACAATATTTTAAGTGTTCAGACATAACAATATACGCAGTTCAGCTGCTTATTCAATATTCATTTGACGGCTGATAAAGAAAACAGCTTGTTGTTTTAACAACATTGTTTTGTTTTGTTGTTTTTTTTTTTGTTTGTCGTTGTTGACATTTGAGTTGTCAAATATCAATAGAAAGTGTGTTCGGTTAATTGTAATATGAGCACTAAACATACTTATGACAAAGCTGCATTTTAAGTTTTACTCAATATTATAACAATTTGCGTATTTATTGCGCAATAATTAATTAAAACTTTATATGAAATATTGAGCTGAATAATGGCGTTTATTGCAGTTTATGCAATAAATGTGCATATCTGAACAGCGTATAACGTTTAAATTAAAGCTGATAATAAAAACGGCATTAAAGAAAAAAAACGAATCTTGTTATTAATCGTCTATTTAAAACGGAAGAGTATAAGCATTTTCAACACTTAACAAAAAGTAGTAACAATTACTATTGTCTACTACTACAATGCGACTTTTCTCTTTTAAATATTCTTTACATTCATATGCACACAAACACACACACATACGACAGGCGCAATTACCCTCTATATACGCATAAAAAAGAAAATAAAAAATATGCGAACAAATGAATTTTAACCAACAACACTTGTATGTTACTTTAACGGAATTGTAAATTTGCAGATTTATCTACTTGGGAAATTGCTCTCGCAAGTAGAAGTGTCATCAGTGTGTAGACGTGTTTTCGACGAGTTCTGCTTATGAGGCAAGAGGCATATGTATATGTATGGTGTATGCCCATGGCTGTGTGTATGTGACTGAAACAATTTAAAACGAGTAAAGAAATCCTGCGGCAATTTGGACATACAATTTTGCTCAAAGGCTCTTTGGCGCAACAACTCAATTGCAGCAATTGTAAAACAGCTGCAACAACAACAGCTATAAAAATAACAATAGCGACGACAACAACGAAGACTATTTTAACAATACAACACCCTCGCCGATGCTTTAACAGTTGAAGAGTTTTGCTAATTAGGTAAGTAGTGATTCTTACTGCATTAGTTTACATTTTTATATAAGAAAATAAAAATAAGAATACAGCAGGAGAAATAAGTGCTCAAATATGGTACATGAGAATACCATGCATTAGACAGTAAAGTTAACATTTTAACGGCTCATGCTATTTTACGATTAAAATAAACTTAAAATATAACATTACAAGGAAAACAAATGCTAGCATTAACTAGATGATTGTGATAGCAGGCTCGATCTAACAAATTTTTATCAAAGAGAGAAAAACTAGCTAAAATCAATAATATTCCAAAATTATTGCAATAATTAAATGAAGCTTTATATGAAATATTGAGCATAATAATGGCGTATAATGTTGACTCCAAAAGATAGCCTTTTAAGAAAATTCCTTGGAATTTTTATTTACTCTCTGAGAGGAAGTCGCCAAAGAAACATGTTTTCATATTTCTTTTCGCTAGAGATGTCTGAACTGTGGTTTTAATCGTGGCCTCACGTCTAATAATACTAGACTACATCATTTTGTTGTGTGCGAATAGACGCAATCACATTTACCAAAAGAAATTATTCTCTTTATGTGTGTGTACAATAACAGCAAACATCAAGTTGTAAGTAATTGTTGTCGTTTGCGTGTATTTATAAGAGCATAATAGAATAATTAGCAATGATGTGGCGTTTACAACACATGGTGGTACACAACACAGTTGCAACGGACGTGACCTTTATAAAGATAAGTTTAGGTTTGCTTATTTAAAAAACTACTAACAGCCTTTCAGCCGTCTTACACAAATGACACTATGTGACAAAATACAAAAAATAAGAAATACAATTATCTAAAGGCATAGTGTAGGTTGTGACTTTTCTTAAGTGGAACTCAAAGATATTTTTTTACGCACAAATTTATTGATTACATAAACATTTCTGAACCGATGCTCAAAATGTAAACCTTATTAGAAAGGAGAGGGATATGACTTTAAAATACTATACATATATATTATTTGACTTAATATACTATTAGGTTTGCGGAGGTAAACTTGACAAATGCGATTTTTTTCATATTTTTTCAAATTTGTCCATTAATAGTAGCAAACTTTAATTAGAATATATAAAATAAGGGATCACCCTTTTAGACTGCATTCCCTTGTGAAGAGATTGACACTTTGTTTGATAAAATCAGACAGAAATTACCGTAGTTATTATTATAACACTCTTCTACATATGTATGTCATCTTATCAAATAAACTTTCAGTTCCAAAAATGTTCAAAATTTTTGATGGATCTTGATTGTTTATCGGAAAATGTATCAATATCACTTTTGAGCGACCACCAGAGGTTGTCCAATGTTTGCGCAAAGAGAAATAATAATATTTGCAAAAAAACACAAATATTAGCCGACTTCTGGTAGACTTGCAAACGTGAAATTGACATATTTTGTAGTAAACAATGAAAATCCATCAAAACTTTTGAAAATTTTTGAACTGAAAGTTCATTTGATAAGATGACATATATAGAAAATATAACACGAATCTTATACTATTTAAATAATAATTTTTGTACGATTTGATCAAACAGAGTGTCAATCTCTTGCAAAGAGAATGTACTTTCAGAATGTCATCACTTATTTCATATTTTTTAATTAAATTTTGCAATTAAGAACGCCTAAACTTTAAAACATAAGAAAACAATCATATTTTCCGAGTTTATCCCATCAAATCTTATAAGATGTAAGTTTGAGTCATATGTTTATGCATACCTTTTTAAAGGCTCATTTGTCTCCTTTTCTAAAAACTTTGGAGTTTGAAAATATGTTGAAAAATATTTGTGTAATTAGTAATTTTGTGTGAAATGTTCAAAGAAAACAGTTTTTGTCAAATAAAACAAGTTTGGAGGGTTCGAGAAATAAAAAAAATTTTTTGGATTTCTACTCAACAAAACTCACATTCTACACTGTGTCATTAGCTGAGTGTATATTGATTGTCGCATCGTGTGACCTACGCATTTGACAGACTTTACTCTGAATTTTGCTATTTGTTTTATCAAATTTTAGCTAGGTCTTAAACCTTCAACTTCCTATGCTCTATGTCTGCGCTGTTGCTTTGATAATAATAATTACAGTTGATTCTATTTTGATCTGTCATGCATATGATATGGGCTGTGTTGCCACTATTAGAGATGTCGTAAGGTGACCCAAATACATCGCTGTTTTCCCAGAAATTTGTGTGGTGTAGTCAAGCACAAGCTTTTATGCTTGGTTCTGACCTTTACTTTGCTTTGAGCTTTGATACATCAATGTTTAGAAAATATCGATGTTTTAATAAACGGTAGATAAATCGGAGATTGGTGACAGATAATCGGCCCTGTCAAGACTTTTTTGAAATCATATGACGATATGTAGATGCGTCTAAATTGTAGCATATATTTGTCATTTCTAGATGTGTTAAAATACCCTATTAACCACCGAAAAGACGTCGATATATTGATCTTATTAACGATGTTCTTCAACATCGATGTTTCTTATGACTTGTTTTGCAGATACATACGTATAACATAACACTTCTCAAGATATTGCTTTAGTACAAACAGTATTTTCGAACTATCGGCCGTGAAACCACACTTGTATTCTCCACATTGACATATTTACAACGCTGTTACCCTTATCACCCTCTTAATGCATTTGACAATAATTCCGGTTGTCCATTACTTATATAGATTGTGTATTTGTTACTCATGCTCCTGGCGTTTTTTCACTTTGAATTTTGTCAAGTTTTTCTACCATTTCGAAAAAAGCACGAATGGAACGTTGTATATATAATACTCACTAATTCTTTTTAACATTAAAATTAATCTTATATATACTTACTATGTTAAGATATGCACCTTTATTGCGTAAATCTCAATAAACTCCATTATTGAGCTCAATATTTCATATGAAGTTTCAATTAACTATTGCTCAATAAATACGCAAATTCTTATAATATTGAGTATAACTTAAAATGGAGCACTGTCATAAGTGTGTTTAGCGCGCATATTACAATTATCTGAATACGACAAAAAAAAAAACAGAAAAACAATGTTGTTGAAACAACAAGCTCTTTTGTTTACCAGCTGTCAAATGAATATTGTACAAGCAGCTGAACTGAGTATATTATTATGCCTGAACACTTAAAATATTGTACTCAATTAGCCGAATATTGACTCAATAAAAGTGCATATCTGAAAATAGTATTAAATTCATAGTAAAATTCCATTGTGGAGATTTATTGGACATAATGTGAAGCTGCTGTAGTTTAGTAGGTAGTGTGCTGGCTTGTTAGACGTGAGGCCTCGGTTCAAACTCCATGTTAGGCATTTTGAACAAAACGAAATACGAAAAACTATTTCTTCTGTGACTTTCTCTCAGCAGATTTCTGGCTAAAACTCTGAGAATAAATAAAATTGTCAAGAAAAATTACTCAATAATCTGTTGTTTGGAGTCGACTTTACACTGAAGGGCATGGGCATGCCGCTCATGTAGAAAATTAATACACACAATGGTGTGTAACTACAGTACGTACTCCTGACTGAAGGTTTGGAATGATTAATTATGTATGTATTATTAAATATAGTCACCGTAGTCTATTAGGTAGGGTGTTCGCTTATTAGACGTAAAGCCCGGGTTCGAGCCCCAGGCCAGGACATCAAAAGAAAAAAATTTTAAAAAAAATATTTCTTCGCATACTTCCTCTCAGCAGATTTCTGGCAAAAACTCTGAGAGTAAATAAATTTCTCAAAAATCTGTCATTTGGAGTCGACTTTACACTGAAGGGCACGCTAATCATGTATAAAATTAACACACATAATAGCGTGAGAAGCTAGGTCATAATCCTGACTAAAGGATTGTAATGATTAATTATGTATGTATTATTAAATATATCATACTTTACTCTATTACAATGCATTCAACCATCTAATACATCATTCAGGCAACAGCTCTACCATAAAACCGTATTGCTTGACAGCGTGCTAACATTATGATATACTTTTTTAGAATCTCTTTCTATACTATTCAGTTCAGATGAATTTGTATTTACACTTCTTTGTTACTTGCATGACCCACTCACTGTCTCCATAGTTTTGAACGACGAACGTTTAAAAAATTTGACGCTGTTTGAGTATTGTTTTGTATTGTTTGTTTTGCGGTGAGATTTTTTCAAGTATTTGCCGGATGTTTTCAAAATTATGCTTTCACTTTTCTTCTTATGCGTGTAATTAAAAACGAAATTATATTTAATTAAGAATACGTACGTATGTACTTAAGTGAAACACCTAAAATTGTCGCATTATTAAAGAAAAAAACTGCTGTGACTGATTTAATTGTGCAAGTTTTTATCAAGATTTTTTAAGACTTTTTTAAGAATATAAAACTTTTTCTGATCTATTGTAGTTAAACAGAACATAGAAACACAAACAACAATAAAAGCAAAACAATAAAAAGCGAATTAAAAGTTCTGAAAACTTATTTTAAGAATCCCTAAGACTTGAAAACTTTTCCAAAATGTGAGAATAAATTTAAGTTTTGTTTTTTAATTCACAAATTAATACACATGTTCATGTACAAATATTGTTTGTTTTTTCCGTTTCTTCCCTTGAAAACACTTTATGATCTCATGAATAAAGTTTTCAAGCAAAAACTACATTCATAATGTAGTTTTTAATGCACGATTACGCCCAAGTACAAACGAATGATGATATTTTTATGCAAATAATAAGAAGGAATGATGAAAGAATGGGAAAAAGTAGTACAAAAATAAATTTTAAAAAATATATTATGATTGTAGTTCAAATAACAATTAAATTTGATTATTCAGTAAATAAAGATATACGAATAATATATAAATATTATCTGGCCTGGGGCTCGAATCCGAGCTTTACATCTAATAAGCCAAAACACTACCTACTAGACTACGGCGACTAAAATATCGGGTTATCCATTTCGTGGTTTCAAAAGTAAACGTAAATAAAACGCATATAAAATGTTCTTTTCATGATATTTTTTTTTTATTGTAAAGTTTGAACCTCCACGCGAAGTGTTGCAAGCAGTGATTCTTTTGAGGTAATTTTCGACCACTTTTTAACACATATTGGGCGGTATCTCAGCCATAACTTGACTAATGTTGGTTTTTAAGTGCTCAAGAATTGAAGGTTTATCTGCATAAACACGGTCTTTCGCGTAGCCCTACAAAAAAAAAGTCTAATGGTGTCAAATCGCATGATCTTGCTGGCCAGTTGATATCGCCACGACGAGAAATTACGCGGCCAGGAAATGTCTCTTGCAATAAAGCCATATTCGCTCGAGTTGTATGGCATGTGGCACCGTCTTGTTGAAACCACATATTCTCCAAGTCGTATTCTTCAATAGCAGGAAAAAAAAATCGGATATCATATGACCATAACGCTCCGAATTGACGGTGGCAGTCGTTCCATCGTCGTTTTCGAAGAAGTAAGGTCCAATCACACCTTCTGACTAAACAGCGCACCAAACAGTGACTTTTTCTAGATGTAATGGACTCTCTTCAATTACTTGAGGATTCTCAGAACCCCAAATACGACAATATTGTTTATAAGCATACCCACCGAATGTGAAATAATCTCCTCTTAAAGCACGATACGTGGCTGTGGCAGAATCACCATTTTTGTAGTACACTCAAAAAAATATGGTTGGTTAATTTAACCAATTTCAGTTGTTAATTTACTGTTAATGCAAATTGTTGTTGCAATTTTTATGGTTAAACAATTTTTATTGGTTAAAATAACCAAGTTTTAACAGTAACTGAACTACTAATGTAAATTGTTGTTGGAATTTTTATAAGCAAACAATTTTGATTGGTAAAAATAACTAACTTTCAATAGTAACATAACTGCAAATGTAAATTGTTGTTGCAATTTAACAAATTTTGGTGGTTAAAATAACCAAGACAAAATGGTTACAGGACCCTCATGTCATTATTGTCGTATTTTAAACTGATTTTGTTGGTTAAAATAACTATTAAATTAGTCAAAGAACTTTTATTATAAATTGTTATTTTATTTTAACAATTTTAATTGTTAAATTTTAACCAATACTCATGGTTAACATATAAAAATAAAATTTAACTATTATATTGGTTAAACTAACAAATAAAATTTTTAAATACTTGAAATAACGGATTTTATATTGTTTTTGTCCATCACAAACTTACGGAAAGATCGCCATGTACAGATTATAACCTTTGCTCTTGTAAATCTGTGAATATTGTATTAATTAAAGTAACGATGGAAACTCTTAAAGCGTGAGTTTCGTCATTTTATTTCTGTAGTGTTTCCTGTTACAATTATACTTGTTAAAATTAAGAAATTGTAAATCAGTTTACCTTTGCTTTATGTATTTAAAATACAATAATTTATTTTGATTATGCAATAAAGAACTTGTGAAGGATACACAATTATTTCTTGTTGGCTTCAGTTTGTGGTGCGACTTTTTTCTACATTAACATTATTGTGAAGTGAAAAATATTAAATTAATAAAAAAATAATAAATAATTAAACTAAATAAATAAAATTAAAGTGTCAAAAGTGGTAATACTCAGTGTAATATGGAAAAAAGTTCGTGTTCATCAGCCTGTTATCTTTCTAGCCAGGAAGAGGAGCTGTCTAAATTGTTGGAAGAACGGAATTTTGGGTACATGCTGGAGAAATTACAATCGCCACTACATTTAAGTTACTCTTCCAATGGAAACAAATATATTCGACCTAAGTATTATTAAAATACAAGTAGTATTTATTAATTTTCTTATCTAGATTTAAGTTAAACTTATCTCCTTTGTTGAATTAAAAGATAATAAAATGTAATATGTTTAATATACATACATATAAATCATTAAAAAAAATTACTAAGTAAATCAAAATTATTTTTTACTGTAAACACAAAAGGTAGTATGAAAACTATATTTTAGTAAATTTACAAAAAATATTGTACTTTTACTGTAAAAATAGTATGGTTAAAATTGTATTATTACAAAAAAATTGTTACTATACAAATTTAAGGGTCATTTTACCACTAAAAAGTTATTTTACAATTATTTCTGTAAAAATAGTATAATCCGTGGTATTTTGTACAATATAATTTGTAGCCTAACCACAAAAATTGTACTCTAACCAAGTTTTTTGTAAATAATTTTTTACAATTTCATATTGGTTATTTTTACTATTTTTGTTGGTTGGTGCAATTTTAACCAACAAAATTGGTTAAATTTACCTATAAATTTTTTTGGGTGTAGGTTTTGATAATTTTTATGCGTTGTGTGATAGTTAAGCGATCCATTTTCGTCAATGTCAGACTTTCAACGGAAAAGAAAAAAATTGGTTTCACAACTTAGCTTGACAGATGTCGAATTCCAGTCCCATACTTTTGAAACCACGAAATGGATAGGCCTTTACAAGTGCATTAATTAATTCGTAGGTTAATGTCTTAACGTTTGAAGAATTAATTTTTTTTTTATTTTTAAATTTGAACGAAACTCTGCCCGAAGTCCCAAAAAAGGAACAAATTTAACAAAAAAAACCAAAATGATTAAATTCGTTTATATTTTAGTTAACACGTTACAAATTACATCTCAGAAGTAGTCGAGCTGTCATATAGACGGCGACAGTCGTTATAAAAACAACTGTTGGCAATTTTAAGGCGCCACATTGTACGGTGTTTACATTTATTTTGTTTTCAACGATTTTGTTAGCATTAATAAAATGTTAACCACCAATAATGATCTAAGTCCCAGCTATATTAAATACAACCAGTAACTACTCTTGTGGAGCCTACACCATCGCTTGTGAATATTAAATATTATTCGGCAGAATTTAAACGTTGTCAAGACGAGCAACGTAGTAGCTGAGTGTTCATGCCAGATACAACTATAAAATCCTAAAAATAACATACATAATTGGCCATTACACACCTTCAGTCAGGATTACGACCTAGCTTCTCACACCACTCATGTTGTGTGCCTTAATTTTATACCTGAGTGGCGGGACCTACAGTTTAACGTCGACTCCTAACGACAGATTTTGAGAAACTTTTTCATGGCAGTTTTATTTACTCTCAGAGTTCTGGCAAATCTCTGAAAGTAAATTAAATTGTCATAAAAATCTATTTTTTCGGAGTCGACTTTAAACTGTAGGTTCCGCCACTCATGTATAAAATAACATAAGTTGTGTGAGAAGCTAAGTCGTAATTCTGACTGAAGGGTTGTAATTTCGAATTATGTATGTAGTATTGTTAGAACTCCCGGAAATTTTTTTATGTATAATTGACGCAACATTGTTTAAATTTTATTTAATTTCGACGGCAACTGATCTGTTGTTGTTTCGTGTAAATTCATAAAGCGTAATTTTATTAGATGTAGAATGTTTTAAGTTTACTATAAAAAGGGAGCGCCATTTATAAGTTTAAATTTAAAAATTCAATAAATTAAAAACGGTTTGAAATTTTGCCAAATTTAGTTTTTAGTTGTGAAGTACAATTGCTCTGGGTAGAAATGTAATATTATTTCATTCATATGGCTGCCGCAGCTGGCCTCATAATACCTCATCCGATCGGAACAATTTTCTCCTACTTTTGCTAGTGTATGGGGTCGTATCTCGGCAATGGCATCACGAATGTTGTCCTTCAAATTCTTAATTGTCTCTGGTTTGTAGGCATAATACTTTTCTTTAACGACAGCCCATAGAAAATAGTCCAACAGTGTCAAATCGCAGTTTCTTGGCGGCCAATTCATATCGCCATAATTAAACGGCCATCAAACGTTTGACGAAATAAATCGATTGTGGCATGAGATATATGGCAAGTTGCCCTATCCATTTGAAATTAAACATCGTTCACATCAATGCCATGGAGAGAGGGTAATAAAAATAGTTTATTCTGGTGCGATAGGTGTCTCCATTGACTGTAACGGTTGACTTTATCTTTTAATTTTGCCATTATTGGCGTCTTTATTATTTTTTACATCACTGTATGTACATATGTAAAGAATAAGAACTTATGTTTAATAACTACTGCCACTGAAATTTGATTGAAATATCCTTATTCCTGATTATGGTAATAATTTTGTTGTTTGTTCATATTGTTACTAAAATGGAAATGGTGTTACATCGTTTAACATTAGAATGGTAAACAAAAGCTAAAAAACAATGGACTTGTTTACATGATCAACGAATAAACAAAAATATAGCAACAACATCAGTATAAAAAAGGGATAAACAAGTAAAAAAAACATGCTACAATAACAACAGCACGTGTTTACA
Organism: Sarcophaga rosellei; assembly: GCA_930367235.1. Taxonomy (NCBI): domain Eukaryota; kingdom Metazoa; phylum Arthropoda; class Insecta; order Diptera; family Sarcophagidae; genus Sarcophaga; species Sarcophaga rosellei. Next base: position 25,735,487 of record OV884020.1, on the reverse strand, counting down.
TTTATAGAGATTTCGCAAAGACGAAGTCATTCTCCTTCAAAAGCATTGTTTACACTGCGATATAAAAGGCAAGACAAAGCAGGCTACAGAGTCAGTAAAAATTCACTCAGTCTTGTGTGAAGACACGTTGCATGTGAAGAGAATAATCGTTGTTTGAAGATCTTCGTTATAAAGATCTATTTGTAATTGTTATTGTTTACGTAAAGTTTGTTTACATAGAGTGAAAACAAGAATAACCAATAAAGCAATTGTTGTTGTTTACATCAAGTTGTGAACAGTGGGACACAGAATTGTGCGAACAATAAAAATTTTTATTTAAAACTAAACACAAATTTATTTTATGTGTAGATAGCACATATGAATTCATATTTTAAACATTTTTAAAATGGTAAAAACGTAACACTATTAGTTTGCTACCAATAGTATTTAAATAGCAACAACTGCTAAAGAACAAAATAACTGATCGGCATTATAATTATTTGAACTTTGAACCCTTAAGCACAGCGTCAATATTCTAATAATAATTACTGTACTATTACAGTATCAATAAATCCAATATTTTTTTTTTATATTATCATCACACAATAAATATTAGCACGTATAGTCACTTACCAGTCATACATATATGTATGTATTCCATTAGCAACCAAATTTTTTTTTCATTTGGTATTGAATTCTGGCTTTAGCAAATTTTCGTATCATTCATCATCCAATTACTACGGATCATATATTTTCATTACATTCCTGTTTATAAGTAAGTATGATTCCTCAGACAGGTGTGTATTTATTTAAAAATAGTTTGGAATGAAACCATACAGATGATATGTGAACAAAGGACCACAATTCATTTCATTTTGTTTTGCAGAATATGAGATAAATTCTTGTGTGTTGCACTCACTCACTCATTATAACTAATGATGACTTTGGATAAAAATGTTCAACAATGTATGCATGTACATATGTACCATATGTATGTTTGAATAACGTATTGATGTAATGTGCATACTATATGTTCATAACATATGTATGTATATATGTATGAGATATTATGTAGAAGATCTCTTGAGTGTATAAATTTGAAAAGAAATCGGTATTAAAGAAAAATGAAAAAAAAAAACAAAAGAACATCAGTTTACCACCATGCCACCATTCATTCATTCATTCATTGCTTCACAATGGTTGTTTACGGATTTAGTCTTATGAAATTTAACGATAACATTTAAAATGCTAGAATGCGTCGTTTGTCGCTTTGTCAGACTGCATATATATGTATGTATGCCTGTTGAAGTTTCACAAGATGTCATGTGCCAAGGAAATTCTTTAAAAGCACCACGAAGAAAATAGTTTTTTGGAATATGTTTTCCGTTATTTCTGACAGTTTTGAGAGCAAGCAAAAGGAAATGCAAATTTACCAACATAAACTATAAAATTTTATAAACTGTTTGTGATACAAATATTTCATTCATCACTTCATAAGCAACACGATAATAAAATCATTTGCGTGTTTGCGTTTTTTCTCTACTCATAAGTACTCATGAAATTTCGATTATGAGTGAGTCAATAGTATTGAAATTCAAGTACTCTGATTCCTTCGTACTCACTACAACATTGATATATACATAATTATAGGTTGCAATGAGTATGAGTACAACATTGACATTAAAATCAAACCATTTGAAATATGTTTGATTCATAAGCCTACTCATTTAGAAAAATACTTATAATACTCATAAATGATTCGAGTGATTCGAATCATTCATCAAAATTTACAGTCTTAGTTGTTGTTGCATTTACAACAAAAAGAAGAAAGAAATCGACAAAAGTAAAGCTAACACACAACCTTCTAGTGAGTACTGTAGTGTTCGTACGCGAATCATACTTATTTTGTGATTCGTGTAAATGTTGAGTAAAGAAGAGTCGAAATCAACAACATCATGCGTATTGTTAAGTATGAATATGATGAGTACTTCAAACTTTGAATATGAGTATATTAAAATTAGTATGAATGCGTATAAGTATCAGAAATTATTAGTATGATTCAAATCTACTCATCTTTTTGAATGCTCATTGCTGATCTCTGGTACACATCACTTCATAAGCAATACGATAATAATCATGTAACCTATCTCTAGGCCCTAGGTCCACACCAAATCTTACTCGAAGTTATCTCTCTTTAAAGCGTAAACGTAACCGGTTAGATCTGTCGTATATTAATTTATTTGGTTTCATATGTTTTGCTAAATCTTATCTTACAAGTATCATGTTCTTAAGTACCAATGGTGTTTAATGATATAAAAAAAAGAATTGGAAGCATTTTAACATGTTTCAAATTATAAGCAGTAATGACCATGTTTATCTCTAGCCATGTTCTTGCAGTGAAAGAGTAAGACCAACGGAAGTTTTTTATCACTGATTGATCAATCAAGCTGAACATAAACTTAAATTTTAGGCCCATTATTACAACTTGCCGTTAACTAAAGGGAGGATTTTAACGGGCAGATAAATTGTTTTTCATTATTATAAGTGGAGAATATGGTAGAAGTGAACGTTAAGCTAAAGAGAAGATCATCCTACCGGTAACTTTTAAAGTTAAGTTTATGTTTGAACTTGCCATATTATATATTATTTTCAATATGACAACTTAAAATATGTATAAGCAAAATGAGCAAAGCCCGTCGTTGCCACTGCGTTAAAAAACTTGTTATCCGGCACTGCCATATTTTTGAAAAAGTTAACTTTATTTTATCATTAGTTTGTAATAACTAAAAGAAGTTAAAGGTGCCTTTACGGTTCACTTTAGCTAAAGTTACCTTTAACTAAACCCAACTTTAACAGGAAGTTGTAATAATGGCCCTAAAAGTTACAGGTATAAGGATCTTCCCTTTAGTTTAACGCTTACTTTTATCTTATTGTATACTTATAATAATAAAAAACGAAATTACCTGCCCGTTAACATCCTGCCTTTAGTTAAAGGCAAGTTGTAATAAAGGCACGAAGACAAATAAATTTTTTTCGCAACAAAAACTATTACATATGCTTGTACAAACATATGTATTTGTCTCACCTTTGTAAAGCAAAAAAACAAAATACAGACATTTGTACACATATGTACATATTAATGTACTCTTGTATGTATGTATGTACGTAAATGATGCATATAATTGACAATACAATGTTCATGAAGAATTTTTATATAAATGGGGTTTCTATCTTGTACAAAACAATACGTTTTTAGAACAAAATCGAGCACTTGCACCCCAAACCCACTAAGCACAACAAAAGTATGAAGAAGAAGAAAGGCTAATGAAAACAAAACAAAAAAAAAACTTCCTAAGCATTCTCTTTGACACAAAAGTCATACGAAAATACAATCGAAATTGCCTTCATTCAAGCAACTAAACACATCCGTACATACATGCATATGTATGTTCCCATATAAAACATTACGTGAGAACGTGTATGCACCAAATTAAGATGAAACACCCCGGTTAAAATATAAAGAACAAAAAAAAAATAAAATTTAAATGCATTCAACAGCGAAACGAGAAGTGCCTCATATAAAAGAAATCTGCATTTTCATCTGCCATCATCATCATCAGCAACATCGCCGCCGCCACCACCACAAACATACCAAAATGTGTAGCATATTTTGTGCCTCAAAAAAAAATATAAAAACGGAAGAAAAAGAGGGGAAAAATAAACAGAAAAGAAAAGAAAAGTTTCTATCAAAACCAACAGCTACAGTAGTAGTACACTAAAGGATCAGCAAAAATACAACAATAGCAATAACAATTCTGTAAAGCGACCGAGTGAACTCAAGCAATATGCCTGTTGCGGTTGTGTATTGTTGTTATTATTGCAATTCTTGTTGTAAAGTTTGAATGCTTCGTAAGCCTTCATTCACAGCTAGCATACATACAAGGACAAACGCCAATTTTTCTACAGTGTTGCTCAATTCAAGTCACACTTTTTTCTGTTTCTACCACCACCACTTGATTTATAATCAATACTGCAAAGAGCTACAACTTGTTCATCAACTTTATTGTGTACATATACAATATACACACATATTTATGTACATATTTATTTATTTAAAATTGAATTAATGTCAATTAAACAATGTCTTATTCACACAGAAATAAAATTCAATCGGATTAAAATTGTCAAAAAAAAGAATAATAAAGAAAAATAAAAAAATTAAATGAAATAAATAAAAATAAAAAAAGTAATTTCGTGAGCATACATACATACATAACATACATAATTGACCATTACAGCCCTTTAGTCAGGATTACGGCTTAGCTTCAAACAACACTTATGTTGTTATGCGTTAATTTTATATGTCAGTGGCGCGACCTACAGTTTAAAGACGACTCCTAACGACACATTTTTGAGAAACTTTTTTCATGTCAGGTTTATTTTACAGTCAGAATTTTTGCCAGCAATCTGCTGAGAGGAAGTCGCCGAAGAAATATTTTTTTTAGCCTGGGATTCGAGTCCGGGCTTTACGTCTAATAAGCCAATACACTACCTACTAGACTACCGTGACTTGTGAGCATACGTATTCTATTATTGCTTACATGTGTAGAACGTTTGCCTTTTTTAAAATCTATTTTGGATTTCATGTTTCCATAAAATAACGTTAGTATCAGAGATCAGCAATGAGTATTCAAAACGATGAATAGATTCGAATCATACTCAGAATTTCTGATAATTATACGCATTCATACTTATTTTAATATCATACTCATACCATTCATATTCAAAGTACTCATACTCAACAATACGCATTATATTTGTTGATTTCGACTTTCCTTTACTCAACATTTTCAAGAATAACAAAATAAGTATGATTTGCGTACAAACACTAAAATACTCACTAGAAGGTTGTGTGTTTGCTTTGCTTGCTGTCTTTGTAATTTTCTTTCTTTTTTTTTTTGTAAATGCAAGAACACACAACTAAGACTGTAAATTTTAATGAATGATTTGAGTCACTCGATTCATTTATGAGTATTATAAGTATTTTTTAAAAATTTATGAATCTAAATGAGTAGGCTTATGAATCAAACATATTTCGAATGTTATGAGTTTGATGTCAACGTTGTACGCATACTCATTACAAGCTGTACTTATAAATCAATGTTGTAGTGAGTATGAATGAATCAGAGTAGTTTAGTTTCAATACTGTTGACTCACTCATACTCAAAATTTTACGAGTACTTATGAATAGCGAAAAACGATTCATTGCTGATCTCTCGTCAGTATTAAATAACTCCTCTAATTCCAAGCTCATGCTTAGAATTGCGAAATTTTGATGAGGTAGCCACTTAAAATCTGGAGGTTCTTAGACGGCCCCTATAGATGCACTGTTCGAGTTCGGGTTCCAAGTGCTGACCCAACGTTATAGCTTCATAGCAGAATGAGACAGTGATATATTTATTGCTGTATTTAAGAATGAAGCAAAGTTTTTTTACACGAATCTAAATATCACACCAAATACGAACTTCTCACTATACTATACTGTGTATGGTGAATGTGATGCGCTTCCGGGATATGCTGTTAGCAATGTTCAGTTTGTATACGAGAACAATTAAGAACTCTAAATATCAAAATTAAGTGTCTAACTCGTGGTAAATATTCATTAATAAGGGATGTTGGGGCACGTCCACTTGAAATATATTCGAATGTGTGCATTGTTCCGTCCAGCAGATTAGTAAAATACTATTACCGACTTTGTGGCCATTATGAGTTTGGTGAAATTCGGTCAATACAGGGATTGCGCTTGAATGTGGCGTCTCAACGTGTCGCTATACGTGCTCAAGTGTGCCTTGCGACCACTTCGATCTAATCTAACCTAACTTTTATTATTTTAGGTGCATGTGATTACAGTCGTCAAGCAAACAAGCCAGCAGCGCATTCGCTTTAACCCAATTAAAGCCAAATCAAAACAAAAAAATATCTGAAAAGTAATTTTTTTGAGCACACATAGGATGGGCCATTTATCGGTTTAAATGTGAACCATGAGTTATTTCATTTCTGGCAATATTTATGTCATTCCATTCTGTCACAAAATTCAGCATATTATCTCCACTGCACGTAATGAATCGATTTACGGTGGAGCAACGTTGGGATTTATTTATTGAACCACGATAACCGCTTGTATTGTACCCGCTCTTCATAGTATGGATGTGAACGATGTATGGTTTGAACAGGTTGGTGCATCTTGCCACGCATCTCATGCCGCAATCGATTTATTGTGCCAAACGTTTAATGGCCATTTAAATAACAGAACTTGTGATATCAATTGACCACGAAGAAGTTGCGATTTGACGCCTTTGGACTATTTTCTCTAGGGCGCTATTAAAGAAAAGTGTGTGTGCCGACAAACCAGAGACAATTGCGTCAATTTGTAGGGCAACAGTCGCTATGCCATTGCCGACATACGACCCCTTACACTAGAAAAAGTACACGAAAATTTGTATGATCAAATGAGGTACTATAAGGCCAACCGCGGCAGCTTTATAAATGAAAAATCATTCCTTTTTTAACCGGAAAAATTGTACTTCAGAACAAAAAACTAAATTTGGCAAAATTTCTACACCCTATACAAGCGGAATGCCCAAAGTGGCACAGTGGCCATATCTGAGTGAAATTTTGAAAAGCATTCTTTGTCAAAGCGAAGCGGTTTCTTGTATTTTTGATAACTCCAAGGACTTGTGTTGTGGCTGGTTTCACTATACATATGGTGTGGAAACGGTGCTGTCTTTCTGTAAAACCTACAATTTTGGGTGGCGAAGAACGAGCAACAGTCCTATTTTTGATAATTACTTTAAATATAGTTTAGATATCATTCATGGAAATAATATCTGATTCTTGCTGCTTCCTTTACTAGATCCAGGCAAGGGCTAAGCACTTAAAATAGGCATATCTATCTAGTATGAATGTACAGAAAAAATTTCCAAGTCCATTCCACTGAATATTTTAGAATCTTTCTGTAGAGTGGGAAACGGATGTTTGGAAAGATATACTCAACGAAGATAGACAAACTGAGAGGCAAATACTGTTATAAAAAAAAAAAAAAAAATTAATAATAATAATAATAAAAATGGGTATGAGGCAATTGTTGAGAAATTACAAAGGAAATTTGATACACGCATCAGACTATCTAGAGATCAGAGATCAGCAATTAATCGTTTTTTCGCTACTCATAAGTATTCATGAAATTTTGAGTATGAGTAAGTCAACAATATTGAAATTTAACTACTCTGATTCATTCGTACTCACCGCAACATTGATTTATAAGTACAGGTTGCAATGAATATGAGTACAACGTTGACATCAAACTCATACCGTGCGAAATATGCTTGATTCATACGCCTACTCATTCAGATTCAATCCAATCGAGTAAATTGGAATCATTCATCAAAATTTACAGTCTTAGTAAGACAGAGCAGCAAACGAAGCAAACATACAACCTTTTAGTGAGTATTTTAGTGTTCGTATGCGAATCATACTTATTTTGTGATTCTTATAAATGTTGAGTAAATGAGAGTCGTAATCAACAAACACCATGCGTATTGTTAAGTATGAGTACAATGAGTACTTCAAACTTTGAACATGAGTAGTATGAGTATGATATTAAAATGAATGCGTATAAGTATCAGAAATTAAGAGTATGATTCGATAACATGAATCCCCGTAGTATAGCAGGTAGTGTGTTGGCATAATGTACGTGAGGCTACTGTTCAAACCCCAGGTCAAACATCTCCAACAAAAAACGAAATATGAAGAAAATATTTCTTCGACGACTTCCTCTCAGCAGATTTCTGTCAAAAGTTGTAAAAGTAAATAAAATTGCCGTGAAAGGTTCTTAAAACTCTGTCGTTCAGAGTCGACTTCAAACTGTAGGTCCCGCTATGAACGCACACAACGTAAGTGGTATGAGAAGCATGGTCGTTATTCTGACTGAAGGGTTGTTATGACCAATTATGTATGTATATATTTTGACCTACACTGTACAAGTGTGCATGATGTGCTAATGTAAATTGGTGCGCTCATTCATTTGCATTTACTCATGTTTTATTTAATACGTGACCATGCATTCACCAATCTAAATTGTTATGCCATAATAAATTGTGTTCTTTCTTATATTCCTTAAAAAATACAACATTTTTAAGGAAATTTTTACAAAAACATAACATAAGGAGATAAAACCCTAATATTGAGAAAAATATGTTTTCAAACAAAACTTCGATTCGATTTTTATTTGACTCAATTACGTAGTTCACGTTGTCTTACAATATAGATTTCGTTTTTGAAATGTGTTCTTAAAGCAAAGAAACGAAATGTTTTTCACATACAATTTCGACTTGAAATGAAATTTTCTTTTTTAAGGAGAGCAAGTCATCAGTAGGTAATTGGGTTTTAGATAAAAGCACAGGATAATCAAATTCTAGCAAGAAACTGATACGACATCGACATGAAGTTTACATCTTCACTCCAAAAATAAGAAAAGTATACAATAACAGTTGAAATACATACAATTTAGGGCCATCGTTTGAATATTGCAGGAAAACTTTTGCAAATGAAAAGTTTTATGCGCAATTTTGTGGTCCATACATGTATAAATTATTCAAAAAGCGTAGGAACATTTTCTCTGACACATTGAGAGAGTATGGATGCAGCTACAGTTTGTATTTGAACCTTATAACAACAACAACAAAAGAAAAGGAATACAGAGAGATATTGGATAAAACACCTCCCGGCGTAATGCAAATAGAATGGAGAAGTTAACAATGCTGCAATTACTGCAAATAAATGTTGTTTCAAAAGTTATTATTATTCTCTGTTCGAATATTAAACATGAAAAAGTTTATTTTTAAAGACGCGCACTTACAAAAAAGGCATTCAAATATTCCATGCAGAATGAAATTCGAATGATGATTAAAAATATAATAGTTTTCCAAAAAAATTTATTTTAGGGGGAATAAAATAAAATGAGCTTTAAAAATGAGTACAATACAAATCTAACGAATGTAGGGAAGTGAAATAAACCGCTCTCTTACGTGAGGATCATATTACTTTATAGAAAATACAAAAAGTTACTACAACTTACCGTTAAAGTTGGGTTTAGTTAAAGGTAACTTTAGCTAAAGTGAACTTTAAAGTAGCCTATAACTTCTTTTCATTATTACAATCTACATATAAAATAAAGTCAACTTTTTCAAAAATATGGCAGTGCCGGAGCAATGTCGATAACACTGGTCAATTAAAAAGGTGATATGTAGGATGATCTTTCCTTAGCTTAAAGCTTATCGTCCACTTATACTAATGAAAAACAAACAAATTATTTGTCTACAAAATTTTTTCCCTATCTTTTTTTTTTTTTTTGTTGGTTGCGAAGAGTTTTTGCATCATTTAACAATGATTTTTAGCTTGTTTTATTCATCAAATTGAATTTAATTAAATATGTTCCAAAGTTAATCGTTATTTGTGAAAAAAGTATGTAAAAAACTATTCATGGACCTAATACGTAGACAATTTGTGATTTAAAAGTTTTGTATACGTATCTTTTCTTTAAGTGTACCGCTCTAGAGACGACCTTTATTTAAAAGATAGGCCCATAAAACCCGTATTTCCGAATTCATTGTTAAATTTTTTTGTACCAGTGAGATCGATGCATACACGTTTCATGAGTAAACAATTATGTTTAACTTTTATTAAAATTGAAATTCTATTAGAAATTAAACACAGTGTTACGAAAATGGAAATGGTGTTATCGTTTAACATTAAAATGGTAAATAAATCTTCAAAAAAATAAAAAACAATGGACTTGTTTACATGATCAACGAATAAACAAAAATATAGCAACAACATCAGTATAAAAGAGGGATAAACAAGTAAACAAACAGGCAACAACAACACAGCAAGGTAAACGTAAACAAAATACACGCAACACAACGGAGCAGGCAACGGGATCAGAAAGAATTCAGTCAGTCTTGTGTGAAGACGCGTTGCGTGTGATGAGAATAATTATGGTTTGAAAAACTCCATTGCAAAGATCTACCGAACAATTGTTAGAATTGTGTACGCGGAAGAGTGTAAAGAAGAATAGCAAATAAAGCAAATTCTTGTTGTTTAAATCAAGTTGCGAACAGTGGCGCACAAAATTGTGCTAACAATAAAGAATTGATTTAAAACTAAACACCAATTTTATTTTATTTTATTTGTAATCTACGAACTCATATTTTAAACGTTTTTAAAAGGATAAAAATGTAACAATAGAAATAAATTTTAAGAACCTAAATTTAATTGAATGGAAATGTAATGAAAGTTACGACTAAGGAAGTATTTTACCAAGAGTATATTTTTAAAGCAAAGAAAGCAAATGTATGTATGATTAATAATAAAAATCGTTTCATGTTCTATTTAGGTTTGTTTTGTAATATGTAGGTTTATTTTGTATAAGAAAGCTCAAAAGAAATTAAATTCTTTGTTTTAATTAAATTGTTAAAATAACAACGTAATATTTGGCATTGCGATTTCAAAATTCATTTTTAACTCGCAAGTACTCCTTCTATTCCATGCAATAAAAATTGTAGAATTCATCGTACGGTAGTTTCCTCCAATTATCAATCGATATAATTTACTTTTGAGTTCTTTTTTTTTTTCTTTTCAGTTTACATCGACAATATTGAATTTGAAATAAAATGTTGTAAAAAATGTATCAAAAATTCGAAAAAAAAGAAAAGTCTTGACAGCAGCTATTTATTATATGTACACAATTGTATTGTATGCGTTGAAATGATTTCATTGTAAATATTAATTTTTGAAATTCATATCGAATTTCAAACTTCCGATACAATATTTGTAAAAAAGAAAAATTAGAATAAATATTTGTAAATTTTATTTATTTTATGATTTATTATGTCATTTTTTACTTTCCCATTCCTCCTACCACTTCCATCACTTGTTTGAAATGAGATGAAAAACTACTTGATGCTGTAATGACCTGCAGGTGATGTGCTCTTATTTAATGGTCATTTGTTTCATGCTCAAGTACCATCCTCAGCACCATCAGTTGCATATTTAATTTAAAAAAATTATTTTTTGTTGTTTAATTACGTACTTATTTTTTAAAAACTTACGTGCTTACATACATACTGAAAACTCCGGTAGATGAGTTTTAAAAGTTTTATTTTCGAAAATTCATTTAAATGAAAAAAAAAAAAAATAATAAAAAGAATTTTAAAAAATTGTCCTATTATTTGGTTTAAAGTTTAAATACATACATATGTATATTTGCACATACGAAAAATACGATTGTTCTACTATGCATCTGTACATAGCATTCAAGTTCTACATTTTATATGTAAATATGTACATTTGTATGTATGTACTGTGTACATTTATGTACATATGTATATAAATTGTAAAATGGCAATTTATATCATATACAACACAATAAAGTACGATTGGTTCAATAAAATCCTATTGTTTTATTTGACAATTTTTTAACAAATATTTTAAAAGATTTCTGTTTGTTTATAAATTTTAGTTTTGTTGGAAAATATATACGCAAACTTATACAAATACTTATTCATATATTCAGTGAGTGACTAAGAAAATTTCAATTGCATAAAATAACATTTATAATGTTAAGGGCCATTATTACAACTTCCCATTAAAGTTGGTTTTAGTTAAAGGTAACTTTAGCTAAAGTGAACTTTAAAGTCACCTTTAACTTTTTTTCGTTATTACAACCTAATAATAAAATAAAGTTAACTTTTTCAAAAATATGGCAATGCCGGAGCAATATCGATAGCGCTGCTCAATTAAACAATTTCTTTTTAAACTAAGTGGCAATGACAGACTTCTTTTTTGTTGCGTTTACTCACTTTGTTTATATTTGAAGTTGCCATATTGAAAATAATATATAATATGGCAAGTTCTAACATAAACTAACTTTGAAAGTTACCAGTAGGATGATCCTCCATTTATCTTAAAGCTCACTTCTACCTTATTGTCCACTTATAATAATGAAAAACAATTTATCTGCCAGATAAAATCCTCCCTGTAGTTAATGGCAAGTCGTAATAATGGCCCTAAATAAGTCAATACTAATGGTGTAGTTGCATTTTCTGATACAATTATGTCGCCATACAATTGTGTATATCGGGTCTATAATTAATAGGTTTTTATCTTTAAATTTAAATAAAACAATGTGTGGGTGAGATATTATAGAAATGTTTTTTCTTTTGAAAGACCTATTGATGGCATTATGTGTGAAATATATCATCATTGTAGCTGCAGTAGTCTAATAGACAGTGTGTGGGCATATTAGACAGCTGCAGCTGTCCAGACTTTAGTAGGTTGAGGTTAACGACCCTGAACAAAGACTTCGTTGAAGGTTTGAACACTCAGTCGAGAACGGACATTAGGGCGCTCCATAGGTTCATAAATACGTTGAGCTGGTGTGCGCTCTCTTGTGTCCAACCCTTTTTCCTTCCTCACTTATAGCCTCTCTTTCCTACCTCTTCTCCTTTTACAATTTCCCAATCTCCTTCACTACCCTCTCTCTCCTTGCCTAGGACGAATTTACAATGCGTTATTTTGGCTTCTGGGTATTATGCTTGTTCCAATGACAAGTATACGTTGTCCAACTTAACGTGCCCTAACTGAAGATAATAAGGATATTTCATCCTTATCATGAAATTATACAATTTCATCGTTTATTATATTAAACCTTCAACACTTAAAACTACATCGTCACTCTTTTAAATTAGAATTTAATTGAATTGGTTAAACAACCAAAGCTAATTTGCTACAACTTACATACGTGTACGTGAACGAATGAAAAATGAATTGCTTGCAGGCCTAATTAATTATCTTCATTCCCCTCGATGGACATTAGAAATATTTCAAATTAGTTTTTCAAAACCAATGGAAAGTTAATGTTGCAGCAATAGTAAGTGCCACGTCTTTAGTGCAGTTGGTACTGCATTGAATCAAAACAAAGTTAAGTTAACGCCAAAGGCCATTTTAACTCATTAATCTGTGCGTTGCCTTTCGTTTCACTATAACTTGTTGTGTTTCTATTCTGCTAAGTTTATTATCTCTTTCTATAAAGCGTATGTATGTTCATATGCATTCATGTGAATCTACATGTATACATATGTATGTATTGTATGTCGGTATGTGTGTACAAACTTGTTTCTATAGAATATGTATGTATATGAGGATATTTTTGAAACATTAGCCAGAATAAAATTCTTAGACATTTACAAGTATGTACCAAAGATCAGCAATGAGTATTCAAAAAGATGAGTAGGATCGAATCATACTCATAATTTCTGATACTTATACGCATTCATACTTATTTTAATATCATACTCATTCTACTCATATTCTAAGTTTGAAGTACTCATCGTACTCATACTTAGCAATACATATGATGTTGTTGATTTCGGCTTCCCTTTACTCAACATTTACAAAAATAAGTATGATTCGCGTACGAACACTACAATGCTCATTAGAAGGTTGTGTGTTTGCTTTGCTTACTGTCCTTGTCTTTTTCTTTCTTTTTTTTGTTCTAAATGCAACAACAACTAAGACTGTAAATTTGATGTATGATACGAATTACTCGAATCATTTATGAGTATTATAAGTATTTTTCTAAATTTATGAATCTGAATGAGAAGGCGTATGAATCAAACATGTTCCGAATTTTAGGAGTTTGTTGTCAATGTTGTACTCATACTCATTGCAACCTCTACTTATAAATCAAAGTTGTAGTGAGTACGAATGAATCAGAGTAGTCGAATTTCAATACTGTTGACTCACTCATACTCAAAATTTCATGAGTAGTTATGAGTAGCGAAAAAAACGATTCATTGCTGAACTCTGGTATGTATGTATTTACTCTGTACTCTGGTATGGTGTATTTATGGAACAGAACCCGAATAAAAATATTTTTTTTTCTTTAATTTGTTAAACGAATAGCTCTTGTATTGCATGTTTGAATGTTTCTTGAAATATGGGAAAGGAGGCACAATAAATGTTGTACTTCATATAGAGCATCTTGAGAATTTTCTATGTATGTATGTAATAAGAGTGAGTACCATGTTTTTGTAGGTTTTATATTTGTATGTAAACTCTGCAACAATACTCCTTGGTTAAGAGTGAGAGTATTCGTTTGTTATTCTATTCTCTCATGTTAACATGATTTCATTTTTGGTCCCTTTTGCTTTCCTCTTTCTTTTTTTGTTTTTTCCTCACACACGCTCAGTATGTAGTATGGCAGAGTGTGTACCATATTTTTGTAATCTGGGTCAAGTTAGAGTGTATAACGGTATGGTGATGACGTATATATTTAAAGTATATATATACATATACTCATACAGGAGTAAAAAATGTATCAGACTACAGCAACCTCTTTAAAAGGAGCTAAAACAGTACAGTACACCAGCAACAGTACATCAGAATAACTTGTATTTTTTTTTTCAATTTCAGACAGAAAAAAATGGACTCCCTTAAGAATAATTGTTGAACAGAAAGGGATTTATTTTCATAAATAAATAATCCAATTATATATTACATGTTAAATAGAAGTTGTCACAATTATTAGAGTTAAAAATTATTGTGATTATCTATTTAACACATTTAGGGTTATTGTTAACGATAACTTTAGCTAAAGTGAACTTTAATGTCACCTTTAACTTCTTATCGTTATTACAACTTACAGATAAAATAAAGTTACATTTTTCAAAAATATGACAGTGCCGGAGCAATGTCGATAACACTGCTCAATTGAACAAGTTTTTTTTAAACGCAGTGGCAGTGTGTTTCCTCATATTTGAAGTTGCCATATTTGAAAATAATATATAATACGGCAAGTTCAAACATAAACTTAACTTTAAAAGTTAAAGGTAGGATGATCCTCTCTTTATCTTAAGGCTCATTTTTATATTATTGGGTCTTCATAATGAAAAAGAATTTATCTGCCCGTTAAAATCCTCCCTTTAGTTATCGGCAAGTTGTAATAACGACTCTTAAACCTCCAACAGTCTTGTGCAGGAAAGTTCAAACACTTGTTTCATTACAAAGCTGTTCAAAATTTAGTGTGTATAACATTAGCTAGGCATGAAGAAGTGTTTGAAGGAGACTATAAAATATGGAATTGAAAAATATTTAATAATTTGTTATAAACAATTTATTGTAAAACTTTATTAATGTCTCGGAAAGCAGCAAATTAAAAAAACAAGGAATGATACTAAGAGCCATTATTACAACTCTCCTTTAAATTTGGGTTTGGTAAAAGGAAACTTTAACTAAAGTGAACTTTAAAGTCATCAACTTATATTCGTTATTACAACCTAACTTTTACAAAATATGGCAGTGCCGGAGCAATGTCGATAACACTGCTCAATTGAACAAGTTTTTTTTAAACGCAGTGGCCTTCGTTTTTGTTGTTGTATTTGCCTATTTTGTTTGTGTTTGAAGTTACCATATTGAAAATACTATATATAGTATGGCAAGTTCAAACATAAACTTAACTTTACAAGTTAAAGGTGGGATGATCCTCTCTTTAGCTTAACGCTCACTTTTACCTTATTGTCCACTTATAATATTGAAAAACGATTTATCTGGCCGTTAAAATCCTCCCTTTAGTTAACATCAAATTTTGAGATGAAGTTGTAACGCAGCCACTGTAAATAGTATTTACTACAGTTTGCATTTACGACTATGATAAATGCATAAAAATTATTTATTTTTATTTTATTAATTACTATACAATTACAAATTATATTCTTATTACATACGAGCGGAGTAACTTGACCATATGCTCGGTGTTGTGTCCCATACCAGAGTCTCTCTTGGGACTCGAACTCACGATCCTCACGCTAATAGTGCATAGAAATTAAATTAGGAATAATCCTTTATTATTATCGTTTTGATACATATATCAGGTGGGCCATTTATCGGCATATATTTGAACCATCGTTTATTTCGAATCTGTCAATTCTTATGTCATTCTATTCTGTCACGAAATTCAGTATATTATCTCCACTGAACGTAATGAATCGATTTACGCTTGCGCAACGTTAGGATTTACTGGAAATTTGTTTCCAAAACAAAATTTGAATCACAGAGAAGGACTAACAAGTCGCCGTGGTCTAGTAGGTAGTGCGTTGGCTTATTATATGAAAGTCCCGAGTTCGAATCCCAGGTCAGACATCAAAACGAAAATATGAAAATATTTCTTCGGCGACTTCCTCTCAGCAGATTTCTGGCAAAAACTCTGAGAGTAAAAATTGCCATGAAAAGCTTCTCAAAAAATCTGTCGTTCGGAGTCGACTTTAAACTGTAGGTCCCGCCACTCATGTATAAAATTAACGCACACAACATGAGTGGTGTTGAGAAGCTAGGCCGTAATCCTGACTGAAGGGTTGTAATGGCCAATTATGTATGTATGAAGGGCTAACAATGCCCAGTATACGCTAAAGTTCGTGAAACTGGTTTCACTGTTGATGCACCAATATGTGCTCGTACTGTGAGTAAACTCTAAAATACCGAAGCTGTGGCTGAGAGTGTGCGTAAGAATCCGACAACATCAACTCGTCATCGTTCTCAAGAACTGAACATTTCACACACCAGTTTACGTCGAGTTTTGCTTAAAAATCTCAGTATGCCGCTTTAAAAGTTTCAGTTAGTACAAGAGCTGAAGCCGCATGACCATACGCTTCGTTTTTTGCTTTGCTAGATGGGCTAACGAGAAACTCCACGATTATGTCGATTTTGCCAAAAAATTAATCTTTTCTTTCATTTTCATCTTGGTGGGTACATTAATAAACAAAATTGCCGTATTTGGGGCTCTGAAAACCCACACGTGATCTTACAGAAACCAATGCACCCATTACGAGTCACTCTTTGTTGCGGCTTGTGAAACGGAGGCATCATTTCCCCTTACTTCGTTGAAAATGAGAACTAAGCAAACATTGCGGTCAATGAAAGCACCTATCGCATCTTGATAACCGCTTGTTTTGCGCCCGCTCTTCATAGTATGGATGTGTGCGATGTTTGGTTTTAGCAGGATGTTGCAACTTGCCACATGTTTCATTCAACAATCGATTTATTGCGTCAAATTTATTAGCCGAAATGATGATATGCGGACAAACCAGCAATAATCGAAAAAGTGCATGAAAATTTGTCCGATTGAATTAGAACTATGAGGTTATAGTTAATTTTTGAACATTGGTGTGGAAGAATGGCATATTTCCTGGTGCTCGAATTTTGCTTATGATCGTATTCCAGTTAAAAAATAAAAAAATTCCTTTCTTATCGAAAGGCGAAAGTTAAATTTTTGTTTATATACGTATATATCGACGCCTCCGTTCTATAACATTCTAAGTCGAAAAAGTGTGTTTTAAGTTATGAGCTCTCAAAGTTTCCATGCGACATACAACTATATGTGTATTCTAAGTAGATTTTTCCCTATAACTTCGGAACGGATCGGCGCATCTTAACCAAATTTTGAGCATAGAACATTAAAAACGTTCTAAGTACACTTAGAACGTTATAGAATGGAGGCGTCGATATATACTAAAGAATTACGAAAACTAATAGATTTAAAACCACTAAAATTGTGTACAAATAATATTCATGTTTATAATCACTGCCATTACGTCAGTTCTATCTAACAACCTCCTTTTGCAAACACGTATGCCTTTCGTTAAAAGTTAGGCAAGCCATAATATTTGTGATACGTGCTTCTATGCAGCATTCGTTAACTGTTGTATAGAAACTCTTGTTAGTGTAAGTAAAATACAAACAAAAATTAAATAACTTGGAAAACATCCTAACAAAGTTACTTCATTAGTTTTTAACAAATCAAATACTGAAGGCAGTTTGATGGATATCGCCCAGGTGAAGAAACAATAGCGTACGTAGAATGCAGATTAGTTTGTTGAACTAAAGATCTTAATGATACAAATAGGATTCTTTGGGTGTAAACAAAAAAATTAAATTTGCTTGTATATGTGCTTATTTCACTCTTCAATTTCTGCAAAATAAGATATGTGTGTATGTACCAGAGATCAAAAAGATGAGTAGAGTCGAATCGTATTCATAATTTCTGATGCTTATACGCATTTATAATTATTTTAATATCATACTCATACTACTCATATTCAAAGTTTGAAGTACTGATCGTACTCATATTTAACAGTACGCATGATGTTGTTGATTTCGACTCTCCATACCTCAACATTTACAAGAATCACAAAATAAGTATGATTCGCGTAAGAACACTAAAATACTCATTGGTTGTATGTTTGCTCTGCTTGGTGCTCTGTCTTTTTTTGCTTATGTGTTTTTTCTCTTGTTGTAAATGCAACAACAACCAAGACTGTAAATTTTGATAAATGATTAGAATGACTTATGAGTATTATAAGTATTTTTCTAAATTTACGAATCGGAATGAGTAGGCTTATGATTCAAACATATTTCGAATGTTATGAGTTTGATGTCAACGTTGTACTCATACTCATTGCAGCCTGTACTTATAAATCAATGTTGTAGTGAGTACGAATGAATCAGAGTAGTTGAAATTTAATATTATTTGCTTACTCATACTCAAAATTTCATTTCATTGCTGATCTCGGGTTAGCACATTACTAACATTATTAACAATTGCAAAATTATACCACACTCTGTGGCTTGTAGAGTCAAGTATTGCCAAAGCGAAGATTTTTTCTCAAAAGCTTGTGGAAAGAGAAGATTGATTGGGATTATGATATCTCATCATGTTTAAAAATCAATTGCCTTAATTAATGTGAAGAATTTAAACATATTGATGAATTTGCTTCTTTCCGCTATGAAATTCCATCATTATCTGATTTTACTTTATGAACAAAATGGTGTAAATGTAATGTAAATCTATTTTCATAAAATTCACGTGTTGTTACATCTCCAATGATATGTTCGCACGAGCCCTCGAATTACTTCCCTCTCTGTTTTGAATTACTTACTTGAATTATCATATTCACACGGCAACTTTGTAATTCTTTTTGACAGCTCTTCTTCTTTTTATTGCTAAATTATTTGTTGTAAAACTGTGATATTAATGGAAAAAAGGAAAAAAATTTATTTAAAAAAATTAATACGTAAATTTAAAAATATTTTTAGTAAATAGAAAAGGTGCTAGCAAATGGGAATTATTTTTTCAATGTTTTCTCTTGTCAACGGAAAGTTGTTCAAATACATTGGAGCCAAAACTCTCTACAGCAGGTCACAAAAACTTGGAAGAATTTCGCATACAGTTGACTACGACACCGAACATGTTTGCAATTGTACGATATTCTGCAGATGAACCTAAGGCATATAAACCTATTAAAACTCTTTTTTCTAATGATATTGCTTCACGCATACTAGTATTACTTTTTCGCAGTTCCTGTAATAGTTCACATAATTTATAAAATGTCCCTCGGTTCATCGGAAAAATTTTTTTAAATAATATATAATCTGCCAGCTGGCAGCCTATCTCCCAAGAAGATCGAATGCGTTCCGAAAAATAACAGTACGAGTAAATATTTGGATTTTAAATAGTATTTAAAATATGTTTTTAGTTTAAACAAATAACTTACTTTTCGTCAGATCACTTTTTCCGGGCTTATTAATATTTTTAATTTATAAAGTTCAAACAGCTTCTTCAAAAGCGGCACCTCCTTTTCCTTTGGATTCAACAGGTTTTCTATACACATACCGGCATCCTCCGCTAATTTCACGAATGACTTTCTTCTAAATAATACTTTTAAAATATTATTTTTGGATTTCATTATTGTTTATTGTTTACAATATTTTTTGTTTATATTTTTTGTGCTTTGACAGATTGATTAGATTGATTTTTAAGTAATTCACAGGGTAATAGAAATTGAATTACATACAATTTGGGTTATTCGTCCATAAAATTTTGGATGGCGAATTACGTAATTCAGCACATCCAATTATGTTGAGTTACGAATGAGAGAGCGAATTACGAAAAATTGCTGCCGTGTGAACATAGCATAACACCGCTCATCATTCCTCAGTTGGAACTCTGCATGATATTTTTACTTGTAATACTTATACATCATATTGTTAAAATTAAAATTTTTTGGTGAATATTGTTAGGTCTTTATCTTTTAAAAACGTTTAAAATATGAGTTCGTAGATTGCAAATAAAATCAAAGTAAATTTGTGTTTAGTTTTAATTAAATTCTTTATTGTAAGCACAATTCTGTGGGCCACTGTTCACAATTTGATGTAAACAACAACAATTTTCTTTGTTTGTTATTCTTCTTTACACTCTTCCGTGTAAACACTTGCAACTTTTGGCTAGATCTTTACAACGGAGATGTTCACATGAAACGCGTCTTCACACAAGACTGACTGAATTTTTACAAATTCCATTGGATGCTATGTCTTTCCTTGTATATCGCAGGATAAAAGTCTGATGAATGCAATTGAAGGAGAAACCTCTATATACATATGTAAATAAGTTGTTTACTCATTGTTGTTTGTGTATTTTGTTTACGTTTGTCATTGCAGTGTTTTTGTTAATATGTTTTCGTTAATTTGTTGATCATGTAAACAAGTTCATAGTTTTTGTTTATCATTTTAATGTTAAACGATGTAACAGCTTTTCCATTTTCGTAACACTATTTACAAGTTATGCCTTTGGTTCACCTTCACAAACACAAGGTCCAATACCATAAAAGACAATGGAGATGCCACGAAACAACCGTGCTTTATGCTGCCGCTGTTCACAACTTGATGTAAACAACAACAATTGCTTTGTTTATTATTCCTCTCTTTCCTTTTATATGGCAACGTAAACAATCTGTTGAATGTTCTTGAAGGCGAATGTTCGAGGCTTCGTCTTCTTTAGATCTGTAAAATGTAAAAATCATTGTTTCATTATTGCTGTTTGTGTATTTTGTTTACATTTATTCTCGTAGTGTTTGTTGGTATATTTTTGTTTACTAGTTTCTCAATTTTTATGCTGGTGTTTGTTGGTATACATATTTTTGTTTATAATTTTAATGTTAAACGATGTAAAAGCAAAACACCAACGTCTAGATTTTCCCATTTTCGTAACAATATATGTATTTTGTTGATGTGATTCATCAATTGGTTTATCATGGCTTCGTGAGCAGTCTTTTAAATTGAATAGCAAAATTAAGTTGTTTTTTATTCAAATCATCTATTCAATAAAACAAACATACATATCTATTCAATAAAAATATCTAGTATAAGTTATTTTGATTGAAACATTTATACGTACATAGATACGTATATATACCATCCATACATATGTAGATATGTATGTTAAAAGGAGTAAATATTACAGATTATTTTTAAAAGAGCATTAGACTTGTAATGACAAGTTATTTTAAATTTAAATTTAATCTACCGAATAATAGTTGACAAAATAGATGCCAGACATTTAGTAACCAACCTTTATTAACTGTGGCACCCTCCGCACCCAATTCTCCAGAGAATGGAGGAGACATTAAAATTCATTGTGAGTATATTTGTTGTAATTTGGTGTGTCTCATATATTTTTATTTGTAATATCCGAGATAAAGTCATTTCGGATTATTTTTTTTTGTGTTTTAATACATTTGCAGAATTGTATGAACATGTGTAAGAATATTTTTTTTTACATATGCACATACATACATACATAGATACATATGTATTGCTTTAGTGTGTGTTCTTATTTAGTTGTTAGTTTTTTGCGGTTTTGTACAAGGTAATGTTATATGTCCTAAGGTGTCCTTGCGATAATACCATTATAACTGTACACTCTTGCGCTCACATTTTATTGTACCATATTGCATTGGTATAGAACCGTATTTAGTTCTCATTTTTTTTTAGTTTTTGTTATTATTGTTCAACTAACCTCTGCTTCAGTGTTGTCCTTTTATCGTTATCGTTTGTCGTACAGCGTTTTTTTAAGGTATTTTAAAAATAAATTGAATTCTTTGAAATGTTCAATTTAACAAATAAGAGAAATTTAATAAAAAAAATTTAAAATGATGTTTTACTTGCGTAAATATTGTTAAAAATCCCATTTAATATTTAAAGTTTGAGTTTGTTTTAAAAATTTACTTGTATTACACAGCCCTGCAAATTTGGACTTTTTTTGTGCAAATAAAATGGCTCCAGATGTTTCCGAAGACAATTTGCGCGCTGAACATGAATCAAAAACTTTCCATCATGTCAGGTTTTCGAGAAAAGGTGGGTTGAAACCCCTAAAAATAGCGTTTTTGGCCATACTCAAGGGATTTTGGGGGATCTGATTTAAAAAATTCTAAATTTCGGATCCAATATGGCGGTCGAGGTTTACAAAAATTAATCAGATTTACTTGAAAATTGTTACCGCCATATTGGATCCGCCATTTTGAATTTTTAAATTTGAATGAAGATCTGTAATCAGCGATCCCAAAAACCCCTCAGTAACAATTTTCAAGTAAATCTGATTAATTTTTAAGGACCTCCGTAATGTGTTCCCTTTTCTCTTGCACCCCTTGACATAAATCCACCCCCTACTTTAAGCGTGCATGCAAGCAATTTGGCTTTGGGCTCATTTTAAAGGACAAAGATCAATTGTCAATTTCTAACAATAGCGATGGTTTGACGTACTAGAACCATCGCTATTGTTTAGCTCCACAATTTTTCAAAAATGGCCAAAACCGCTATTTTTAGGGGTTTTAACCCACTTTTTTGAACTCAGATTCGTGTTTAGCGCTCAAAATGCCTTCAGAAATACCTGGAGGTATCTTATTTGCAAAACCCATGCAGGGCTGTGTTATCACAATGCCTACAAATTGAAAAATGCCTAAGTGTTAGAAAAATAGGAGTATAAAATAACTAGCAAAATAATTACTAAAGACTGTCTTATTTATAATACATGCCTTATACGGTGTTCTGCTATGCAGCTTTATTGCGTAAATCGCATTATTTAGCTCAATATTTCATATAAATTTCAATTAAATATTGCGTTGAATATTGAGTAAAACTTAAACTGCAGCACTGTCATAAGTATGTTGAGCATATTACAATTACAATGTAAACAACGACTAACAAAAAAAAAAAAAAAAAAAAAAAAACCAATGTTGTTGAAACAACAAGCTGTTTTGTCAAATGAATATTGAACAAGCGTATATTGTTATGTCTGAACACTTAAAACATTGCACTTAATAAACCGAATATTGAATACAGTATTAGTGTTGTTTGATAGACCTGTAACAGAATTTCTAATGAAATTTGAAAATAATTAAGGAAGGCCTCTGTAAAATCGAATTTACTTAACATAAATTAAATTAAAATTTTCATGAATAAATTAAGTTTTAAGTTTCAAGTCAAATTTAGACCACAATAACTTATTCACCCCTATTCTGCGTTTCGATTCTAATCGAAATTTTCTCCGTTTGGCAATTTTGGTATTCTGCGTTTCGATTCCGTTCAGTTTCTTTCGATTGTATGTATTCTGCATTACGATCGGAGCTCCGTTTCTCTCAGTTGTTTTTTTGTTAACGGAGGTTTTTTCTACTTTTGTTTTTTAAGTGAAAAAATGAAAGTACAAAATTAAAAAATTTAGAAACGATTTAATAAAAATTATTATTATAATTTTTTTGTTTTAAATTGTTATTTTTTGTACTGGAATATGAGTGTTTTGTTATGTATCTATGCAGGTCAAAAACAAGAACACTGGAGCAGTACGAGAAACTGGCAAATATAATGGCGGATAAAGCTGACATAGCTTGTGGTTATCACCAGCGTTCAAAGGAAGAAGTAACAGCATTCTGGGCGGAGGTTACAGAAGTCCTTAATGTATTAGACCTGGATTCCAGTTGTCTCTGATCCTACGCTTTTCAAGCCTTATATCTGTATTTCTGTCGTTGTTCTCCTCTTCCAACAATAATGCAGCTACAATAGACTCCATTTCTCCTTAAATTTTAAATAAAAATTCAACTCACTAAATTATTTCTTTAGAAACAGTTTTTATTAACGTTTTGTCTTTACATATTTAACCACAACACTTTTATTTTCTACTTTTTTTTAGTTAATTTCAGCTTCACTAGATTATACACACTTATATATTTATGCAAAACTTATTTTTACTCTTTTCTTTTTTATTTTATTTCAATATTTTTCTTTTATTAAATTTATAAACAATTTACTTTATTATACATAGAACTTGTTTTATTAAATTTGACATTTGTTTATGAAAATGATTATTCTGCTGTTTCATTTCCACATTCCACATTGATACAAGTGATTTTGTAAACATTGTTATCTTGTTCTTATTCTTTCGATTCCGTTTTTCTGCAGAATACCAATTTTCGATCGTAACGGAACTGAATGCGGAGACGTAATCGAAATGCAGAATAGGGGTGATTACCTCAGTTTCGCATAACTCCAAATATATTTTTTTATTTTAATTCTTAATTGTACGAAAATGTGTAAAATTAAGAAATTTACTTTTCTTTAATTTGTTTTACTTCAGTGTAGTAATAGTAACTAGATGTGGGGCCACGGTTCCAACCAGAGATCAGCAATGAATCGTTTTTCGCTAATCAGAAGTACTCATTTAATTTTGAGTATGAGTTAGTCAACAGTATTGAAATTTAATTACTCTAATTCATTCATACTCACTACAACATTGATTTATAAATACCTTGTAGTGAGTATTGAAATATTCGTAAGCGAATCATACTTATTTTGTGACTCTTGTAAATGTTGAATCATGGAGAGTCGAAATAAACAACATTATGTGTATTGTTAAGTATGAGTACAATGATTACTTCAAACTTTCAATATGAGTAGTATGAGTATGATATTAAAATAAGTATGAATGCGGGTAAGTATCAGAAATTATGAGTATGTTTCGAATCTACTCATCTTTTTGAATATTCCTTGCTGATCTCTGATACAGGAAACTATGCATTTTAGGATTACAGTTATAATCTTCTTAGTATTATCTGAAATTTTCATTTGTCAAAATTATCTGAAGCTCCGATTTGATTTCACAGGACATGTTTAAGAAAATTTCTTAAAAATAAAACGTAGTTTTTAATGCAAAAAATTAATTTTTATAAACCTTTGGTAAAGAGAATTGAAACATTTTGTTGTTCTCTTTTTGTCGAATCAAATGACAACACTGTCGCTGTTGTTGTAAATGAAATGAATGTTTATATTTATATACACGTATTTGTTTTAAATGGATTTTTTTAACTGTATTGGTGGTATGAGTACAAGTGTGAGTAAAAAGTACTTTTTAGTATTTGTACTTTTTTTCCTTTTCATTTAAAGGTAAAACTGAGTTTTTTATTCCTGCACAAGTACGTACATGGCGGTTTAAAAAGCACTTTAAGTTTGATTTTCCATTATTTTTCTTGTATTTCATTTTGTTTTTTGTCATTTCGTTTTTTTTTGTTTTTGGGCGAAACATTGAAATAAGGCACCGAAACAAAAATAGAAAATCACTTTTTTTCATTCCCATTTTTTCGAAGCTGATTTTTAAATGAGTTTTTTTTTCTGTACGATAGACTTGTCCTTGTATTTGGTTTCATTTTTCCATGTTTTCGTTAGCAATACTCTGAGTAGTTCTAGTATTTCCACAAATATTGTTACACGCTTCCATTGTTATATTATTTGTTTAGTTTAGTTTTTCTTTCATTTTTATTTTGATAGTGAAACTTAAAAGAAAATAATCGATGATTTTGATTGTTTGGCTTTTCTCTTTCGTGTGGTAATTGTTTTCTACAAAATCTTCGTCGAAATAATGTTGCATGTTGATGAAATGAAATTCTTACCCATTTCAAAAGACTCTAAAAACAGAAGTCGTCGAAAAGAAAGGAGGCAATTTTATAATTTAAATTGTTTCCATGCAATCCTTTAGACTGTAATACAGTCAAATAATTAATTAAAATGTCAAATATTAAGTAACTGTTGATTAAAATATCGAATAATCAACAATAAAGAGTAATAAAGGGTGTTTTTTATAGAGGTATAGAACTTTAAGTTGGCATTACAGCTGCCAAGTGATTTATTCTCAGTTTGGTTTGGCAATTCATCATAACCAGACTCACGCCTGAACAACGCTTGCAAATAGTGCAATTTTATTTCGAAAATAATGGTTCTGTGTTCCCGATTTTCATAAGCGAATTTTGTTTAGCGATGAAGCGCACTTCTGGTTGAATGGCTACGTCAACAAACAAAACTGCCGCATTTGGAGTGAAGGTAATCCTCAAGTGTATGTGGAAACACCGTTACATCCAGAAAAACTGACTGTTTGGTGCGCTTTATGGGCTGGTGGAATCATTGGTCCGTACTTTTTCAAAAACGATGGTGGCCAGAACGTTGGTGATCGATATAGAGCCATGATTACTAACTTTTTCATTCCTGAATTGAATAACCATGATGTCCAGGAGATGTGGTTTCAACAAGACGGCGCAACATGTCACACAGCTCGTGCCACAATAGATTTATTGAAAGACACGTTTGGTGACCGCCTAATTTCAAGTTTTGAACCTGTGAATTGGCCTCCAAGATCTTGTGATTTAACACCGCTAGACTACTTTCTGTGGGGCTATGTAAAGTCATTGGTCTATGAGGTAAAGCCACAAACGCTTGACCATTTGGAAGACAACATTCGCCGTGTTATTGCCGATATACGGTCACAAATGTTGGAAAAGGTCATCGAAAATTGGACGTCCAGATTGAACGACATCCGCGCCTGCAGTGGCGGTCATATGCCAGAAATCATATTTAAAATGTAATGCCACAAGATTATCTTTCGGATAAATAAAATTCATGTCAATCGAATAATCCATCGTTGTTTTATTGCAACTTAAAGTTCTATACCTCTATAAAAAACACCCTATATAAGTAGTTGAAGTACAGTCAATACTCCTATAACGCGGTGAATGCGTACTGTGTTGTATGAAAAACGCACTATAAGAAAGTCGGATTTAACCGTACAAACAAGGCTAATTCGTAGCGTGTTCTATGGAAACCGGGCTAGAAAAAACTCGAAATTAGTATAAATCACAACATGCCTACCGCGTTATATGGAGACCAAGAAATACAAAAGACAAGATAAATTATAAATTATTTGTATTGAATATAAGGAGTGAAAAAAATTTAAACAAAAACTAAACTAAAAGACTATTTTCCAACAAAAATAAGAAAGATCTTGACTGTCAGATATGAGTCGCCTAACTCGTCTTCTTTTAAAGGGCAAATGTTTTCCTCACTTGGTTCATCTTTACATTGGTTTTTTATTGTAGCTTTTTTCTAACTCCACTAAACCCTCCCTGTAGGGAGCTAAGCAACTCCTTAACTCTCTTTTAAACTTCGCTCTGCGCACCGTTGAACGATCAGTTTGAATGAAATGAAGTTCTAATTCTTTAACCAAATTTAGCCCTTTGTTCACATCTTGTAAATCGGGATTAGGCACCTATTCGTTTTCCCTAATTTTCGTTTACCAATGCATTTGAGGTGGGTGCATGAATTAATCCCATCAGCTCTTTCTCATCTAAAGTTCCTTCGCTGAGTACTAGTTCCCTTAAGCCCTGATGGTTTAGTACAAATTCTTCATCGCTTAAACGAGAAGCAATGTTTACTATTTCTGGATCTGGGAGTGAAATTGCAGAATCATATTGTATTGCTTGAACCATTTGAGAGTTTCCAAGACGCGTTAAGCGTTTATGGTTTAATTTCCGCGCAAGCTGATGACACGGTTCTAATACAATCTAAAACAGAAAGTTCTATCTAAACTTGAGTAAGCGTTTTATTTGCACTATTTTATAATGTGTCGAAAATAAAGCTTATAATTAACCCTCTTACAATATCTAGTTACTAGAGTCATTCATAGGGTGTGCGGAAGGAACTTATGGGATGTTGTTTAACGGAAACCTCTCTGTAAGAGTACCGTAAAAGAGGAGGGCTGTCGTAATTTCAGCTCCGCGTTATATGGAAACCCCGTTCTGAGAGTACGGCTTTATATCAGGGTTGACTGGATACAATTTCTCCTCAACGATTACACCCGTTCCCCATTTGAACAAAGTTAATGAATTCATTGATAATTATTCATACAATCAAACGATTGATGTTACATGAGTTAATCCTTCAAATTATGGTAAGGATTTTTGGTTGCATTGAATCAGAATTGTTTTTTAATTCTAATTACAGAGCATAACTATTAATATTGTTACGTTTTTACCTTATTAAAAACGTTTAAAATATGAGCTCGTTGATTGCAAATAAAATAAAAATAAATTTGTGTTTAGTTTCAATTAAATTCTTCGCAAAATTTTTGTGTGCTACTGTTTACAACTTGATGTAAACAACAATTTACTTTGTTTGTTATTCTTCTTTACACTCTTCTGCGTAAACACTAACAATTGTTCGCTAGATCTTTACAACGGAGATCTTTAAACCACGACTGTTCTCTTCACACGCAACGCATCTTCACACAAGACTGACAAAATTCTTACTATTCGTTGCCTGCTTTGTCTTGCCTTTTTATATACGTAAACAGTCAGATGAAGTTCTTGAAGTCGAACATTCGTGGTTTCGCTTTCTCGAGAACTCTTTTGTGACTTCATTGTTGTTTCTGTATTTTGTTCACATTGCTTATTGTTGCGTTCTCGCTTACTTGTCTATTCCCTTTTCTTTCATACTTATGGTTTTTGTAGCTTTTGTTTATCATTTTGATGTTAAACGATGTTACACCGTTTCCATTTTCGTAACAATATTAATAATCATAGCGATTATCAAGTCTGCAATGTTAAAAATACTTCCATGAGATTTTTAGCGACTTGAGAAGAAGAAATATTCCCGCAATCACCATAAATAGTGTTAAAAAAGCGATTAAAAAGCTTTTCTCTCTTTAAGCTGACAGGGCCAAATAGAATTTTCAGGCACTTCTACGAAATGAGACGGAGATCATATCAAATCATCTTGTCGTAAGTTTGAATGCCCGCAAAATCTAAGCGAACGTACACAGTCTTGGCATTGGAAGCTTTACGATTAGCCTAAACTCCTTTTTATTTAAAAGCATGAACCAGATGATCGATATCGTATTGAAGAGTAAAATAGGTTTAGTCACCATGCCTACATCTAAGAAGGATCCGTCCCTAGGTGACAATATAAATATCTTTAAAAGTATCAGGTTTTTTAAATAATATTGTTACGCAAATGGAAACGACAAGAAAACATCGTTTAACATCAGCGATAAACAGAAGCCACACAAATACATACAACGATCAACGGTTGCATATACCAACAACAACATGAAAGTAAACTAACAACAACATGAAAGTAAAGCAACAAGCATGAGAGAAAAAGGGATAGACAGGTGTACAGAATGCACAAACAACAATGTGGTGGCAATAGAGTCCTCTAGAAGGTGAGAATACGAACCTTCTACTTCGAGAGTATTCGTTGGACTGTTGTGTTGGACTATAAAAGGACAAGACAAAGCAAGCAGCAGTCAGTAATAACTCAGTCAGCCTTGTGTGAAGAAAACTGTCGTGGTTTGAAGATCTTTGCTATAGATATGTACAGTAGTATAAGTGTTATTGCTTACAAAAAGGTTGTAAGCAGAGAAATAGAATAGTGAACAAGCAATTTGTTGTTGTATAGTGAAGTTGTATACGGTGGCACACAAAAGTAGTGTGAATAATAAAGAGTTTTATTGAAACGAAACACATATTTGTTATTATTTTGGTTTGCAATCAACGAACTCATAATCTAAACGTTTTTAAAAATGTAAAAACGTAACAATACTTTACCAAGCGTCCTGCAAAAACAACAACGAAATTATAAAAGAATATATTGTCTTTAGCTTAGCTATCTTATTTATGTGCTAACCGTTAGACAATTTGTTAAATAAAAAAATTTCTTCAGATTATTCTCTTGTTTCGGAGGCCCACACAGTTATTTATTAAGGGCCCAGGGAAAATGAAAACAAAATAAAGAATGATTTTAACTGAAAATGGTTTGTCATGAAATGGCATGTAATTGATACCAGCAGCAGCAGCAATTTAGTTAACTCAAGGGTTAAGATGTGATGTGAAGGGTTTCGAATGATATGATTTGGTTGGTGTTTGTACCAAAGTTTTTTTATTAAAATAAAAAAAATAAAAATAAAAAAGCTAAATTGACCCAGATATAAAAGCATTTAGAAATTTGCACCATGACAACAAAATATTTGAACAATCCTTTCCACCTTTCTTTGAGTCACAGACGTAAAGTTTTTCGGGTTTCGTTCAGTTGGTGTTTGATTTGACAAAAGAAAAAGAAAGAAAGTAGCATCAATGCTGACGAGAACGGCACCAGCAATGGAGTGAAGCTACCAAAAAACATTAACCTTCGTGCTATTTTTAGTCAAAATATTTATACTCGATAGTTGAAAAGTTTTTTGCAAGCAAATCCAAAGCTAAATTGCAACAAATATCATCGTCGTTAAGTTCGTGATAGAAGAAAAAAAGTAAAAAAGTACAAGGCAAGTAATAAATTCAATAAAGTATGGAATAAACAAATAAAAACTAAAAAAAAACATTTGCAACAGATACTATTTAATCACTGGCATTAAAGAAGTAGCAAAAAATTATTTGCAATCAAAAAAACTAAAGGAAGCAAAAACTAATTTTGTAATTCTATTATCGATTTAGAATAATTTCATCCGAATAATCCGAATCTAAATAAAAACCACCAAAAGCCCACTTAAATGTAATCTCATAGATTTAGTAAAAAATATAGGAAGATAAAAAGAAGAAAACATATTTTTACGAAAATGGAAATGGTGCTACATCGTTTAACATTAAAATGATAAACAAAAGCTACAAAAACAATGGTCTTGTTTACATGATCAGCAAATATAGCAACAACATCAGTATAAAAAAAGATATAAACAAGTAAGAAACAGACAAGAACAACACTGCAAGGACAAACGTATACAAAATATTCGAACAACAATAACGTAAACAACATGTCTACATTTATAGAGATTTGGCGAAGACAAAGTCCTTCTCCTTCAAGAGCATTCATTAGACTGTTTACTCAGCAATATAAAAGGCAAGACAAAGCAGGCAAGGGATCAGAAAAAATTATGTTAGTCTTGTGTGAAGACCCTCTGCGTGTGAAGAGGTTTGAAGGTCTACTTTGGAAAGATCTATCGAACAATTGTTGTTGTTTATGCAAATGAGTTTAAAGCAGAATAAGAAACAAAGCAATTGTTGTTGTTTACATCAAGTTGTGAACAGTGGCATACAGAATTGTGCGCACAATAAAGGATTTATCTAAAGCTTAACACAAATTTTATATTTATTTTATTTGCAATTTATGAGCTTATATTTCAAACGTTTTTGAAAGTGAAAAATGTAACAATATTGTACCTTAAAGATCAACATTGAGAAAATGTTGATGAAAGAGATCAAGAAGATAGCAGGCGGAAGGATCTGAATAGTACATATTTCTCAATATAAAATCGAATTGAATCAAATATTAATTGAGCATAGAGCGAGCAGATAGGAAAATAGTATTTCGAAAAAGATTTATTTTCGATCCTTAAAAAAGAAATAAATTATAATAAAAACTAAAATAAACAACAATAGTACCGTTAACATTAAATTTTAAAATATACAACGTGTTATCGTGCAATAACAATAACACCCTTTGCATACTATTTCGGATGTCGTACACGTATACTCGACAAACTGCTGGAGAGAATAAACGACTATAAGTGCAATGAGTATTAATAGCATGATTGGGATGGTATGACTCAATGTGTTAAGGTCATATATAATTGCTGATTACTATATACACGTCCTTAATATATGTATGGTAGGTAGTACATGTGAGTAATTCAAAATATAACACAACAGTAGAATAAGTAACATTTTTTCATTGTTTTATTACTACGCTGCCATGCATGTTAACATTCTTCCAAGTACGTCATCACTAACATTTTCTGTTCACCTTAAAACATTTTTAGATATCCCTCTGCACCACTGGCTTCTAGAGCCTTTAAAATAAAATACAGTTAAACAAAGTATAGAAGTTCAGATCAAAAATAACCAAAAATAATACCATTTCGAAAGTAAGATGACCGATAAAAACAAATAAAAGTTCTCGCCTACAGTTGGTACCAGAAATCAGCAATGAGTATTCAAAAAGATTAGTAGATTCGAATCATACTCATAATTTCTGATACTTATACGCATTCATAATTATTTTAATATCATGCTCATACTACTCATATTCAAAGTTTGAAGTACTCATCGTACTCATACTTAACAACCCCTAGGATGTTGTTGATTACGACTCTGCTTTACTCAACATTTACAAGAATCACAAAATACGTATGATTCGCATACGAACACTAAAATATTCCCTAAAAAGTTGTGTGTTTGCTTGCTGTCTTTTTCTTTCTTCTTTTTTTATAAATGCAACAACAACTAAGACGGTAAATTTTCTAATCACTTGAATCATTTATGAGTATTATAAGTATTTTTCTAAATTTATGAATCTGAATAAGCAGGCGTATGGAGTAGACATATTTGGAATGTTATGAGTTTGATGTCAACGTTGTACTCATACTCATTGCAACCTGTACTTATAAATCAATGTTGTAGTGAGTACGAACGAATCAAAGTAGTTGAATTTCAATACTGTTGACTTACTCATACTCAAAATTTCATGAGTAGCGAAAAAACGATTTATTGCTGATCTCTGGTTGGTACTTTTTGTATTTATTTTACCATCGTACATAAAAATGGAGTAAGTAATGGTGTTACATCGTTTAACAATAAAATAATAAACAAAAGCTACAAATACTATGCACTTGTTTACATGCTCAACAAATAAACAAATAAACGTAAAGAAAATACACAAACAACAATAACGTAAACAACATGTTTACATATATAGAGGTTTCGCGAAGGCAAAGTCATTCTCCTTCAAGAGCATTCATTAGAATGTTTACCCTGCGATATAAAAGACAAGACAATCGCTCTTATGTGAAGATATTGCATGGTGAAGATCTCCGTTGTAAAGATCTAGCGAACAGTTGTTAGTGTTTACACAAACAGAAGTGTAAAGAAGAATAATAAACAAAGCAAATTGTTCTTGTTTACATCAAGTTGTGAAAAGTGGCACACGGAATTCTGCGAACAATTAAGAATTTATCTAAAACTAAACACAAATTTATTTTCATTTTGTTTGCAATCAACGAACTCATAATTTAAACGTTTTTAAAAAGGTAAAAAACGTAATAATATTTACTTTAAATTCAAATACAAAGACCTCGAAAACATTCAAAATATCTAAATCCTCTTGTGAATCCAACAATAATTATGACATTAAATTGTTCGCAAATGTGCATTAATATGCATTATTAGCCTTAAAGTGTCACATATTACTCTGCTGTGGACCAAGTAATTACACTTGGGAATTAATTGTCGTAAGTTAGCAATTTTTCAGCCTTTTATTTCCCTAGCGATGATAGTCTAAAAACAAACAACTCTGTATGTAAGAATGTAAGCAATGACTGAAATTATTATTCTTGCGGAATTACCTACTACTTACAGCAGAAGAAAGAAAGAACTCATGCAACTATGTATTCCAGCGTTTGGAAATTCGCTGTGCACAGACAGACAGACAGATAGACAGACATCACCTTAAAAATTTCCCACAATCAGCAGCAACAAACGGAGGAAAAGTTGAGGGTTTAGTTAAATACAACTAAAAACAGAAATTCACAAAACACTTGTCACATTTGCCACATTTGTTGGCACAGTTAAATTGTCATGTGCTAGCTGCCACACGTTTCTCTGCAAACAAACAATAAAGCAAACGAAAAATAACCAAAAAAAAAGACCTGATGAAAGAAAACTCCAGTTAAACTAGAAGACAATAAGGACGTCATTGCATTGGGTTTTCCTCCTTGTATGCGACTATTCCCAGTTGAACTGTGAAATTTATTAGCCTAGTTTAGCTCCACTATTTTTACAACCACTTACTAACGCTCTACTTACAATTTCTTTATCTATAGTATACAAGTTTTATGTTCCTTCATCATAAGTTGAGTTGTATGAGTACGTTTTTAGCCAGCAGGTTTAATTAAGGAACACAATCAAAGCAAAGTATCTTCAAACAGTAGCAGCAACTTCTTAGAAATCTACATAGATATACAGTTTAAAGAAACAAGAACGAGTAAGAAATATGTATATGTAAGCGTAGTAAAATATCTCTGCTGTATCTGGAAATAGAAGAGTAATAGTAGTTTAGAAAATTGTTACTAAGTTGCTACCAACACAACTCTATTATTCTCACAATTGTAATATGAAATTTCAGTTTTAATATAAAAAGTGATATTTTGCGTTGCAAATACCAAATATATCCAAATTCAATTTTGTTTCCAGAAATTTTTTTTCTTTGTTTGGCCCCATTAGGCTCCGTTATTACACTTAATGGTGGTGGAAATATATAATGAAGAAGCCAAAACGTTCCAAATATTTTTGTGTCTAAAATTAAAAGGAAACGGAACTGAATAAAATTAAATAATTAATATTATATAAATTATACATTTACCATCGTTGCATGTTTTTTAATATATTTTATTTAAATTATTGTTTTAACACCAATTTAATGTAAATAATCACTTTTTATAATAAACATTTTAATTTTTTACAAGACACTTGACTTCTTTACTCTCGCATAGATCAAACAAAACTGAAGATGTGTTCCTTCTTTTTGTTTCTTTTTCAAATCTTGTTTCGTTTTGTTCTTTTTTCTATTCGTGTTTTGTTTTGTTCCGTTATAATGTCAGTTAAAAATTAGTTCTTTTAAGTATGTGTGTATGTTTCACAATGTATGGACACTGGATATAGAGCAAATATTATATTTGTCCAACATGTTGTTGCTAAGTTCATTAAGATTTGTTTTTGAAACGAATTTAAATAATAAAAAAAAAACAAATAAAAAATGTTGCTAAATTTCATATTTAAAATAATCGCTGAAAAAGTAAAACACAATATGATTTTGAAAATTAGGCACATACATATATGGATCAAATGTGTTTTCCTTTTTTTTCAATTATCATGTATATGTATAAAACGCAAATTAGTGACATTGTTTTTATTTTTTTCATTTTTTATACATCTCTTGAACTCTGTTAGAAATTCATTGCGATTTTTAACAAAACGATTTGTCAACATTTTTAATTGAAAAAAAAGGTTGCAGATTGTTATATTAACAATGTTGATGGTGTTATTAATAAAAGTTTTATTTAATAAAAATTATATTTTAACAAATGAAAAAATGGTAGCTTCTACATTTCTATATTTTAACAAATGTTTTTTATTTTTTTTATTAATTTAAAAATAAACCAAAATTTGTAGAATTTACAAATATTTTGGCGTTATTAACAAACAAAATTTTTAAATCTTAAAAAAAAATGTAACAATCAAAATTCTTATGCAAAATATTGAAATTTTAACATAAATTTGACAAAACTGATATTCAATTCAATTTATTGAATTTTTTTGGATAATTGTTATATTAACATCGTGCTTAATTGTATTAATTAAGAATGTTTCAATATAGAAATTGATAATTAACAACTAAAGTTGTTACAGGGATTTTAGATATAATTTTTTCTGTGTACAGAATAAATGATAGCAGCAGACATGTCATACATACATAATTGGCCATTACAACCCTTCAGTCAGGATTACGGCCTAGCTTCTCACCGTTCAATAACACACAACTTCCAAAGAAGAATTTATATTTCAAGCTCAAACCATCACACTACATTTAAATAAATCTGTAGACAGACATATGCACAAGAATTTAATCGTTTTATTGCTACTCATAAGAACTCATGAATGAGTATGAGTGAGTCAACAATATTGAAATTTAACTACTCTGATTCATTTGTACTCACTACAACATTGATTGAGCTCATAACATTGGAAATATGTTTGATTCATACGCCTACTCATTCAGATTAATAAGTTTTGAAAAATACTTATAATACTCATAAATGATTCGAGTGATTCGAATCATTCATCAAAATTTATAGTCTTAGTTGTTGTTGTATTTACAAAAAGAAAGAAGAAAGAAAAACACAAAGATAGCAAGCAAAGCAAGGACAAAACATTCGCAAAATATCGAGATTCGGCTGTGTGGCACGTAGCGCCGCACACGGTCGCGAGCGTGGCCAAAAATGGTTAAAGTCAATGTGTGAAATTCAATATTTTTTTACCTTTATCTTATAGAAAACACTTCTATTAGTTGATATGTAAAATTTTTTTATAAACTTTTGCGTAGTTTTTTAGTTATTGTATCTCAAAGTTAAGAATTCCCATGCAATATAGAAAATTTGTGCGAAAACTTGAAATTTGACATATCTTTGTCATAGTCAAAATTCAAAAATTCTCTTAGTAATGATTAAATTATTTGTAATAGAATTGTAAGCCAGGTATGTAGTTGTAATTACAACGCTATAATTGTTTACAAATATTAATCATATGTGAAATATCCTTAGCCAAAGTACAGGTCTTCAAAAAATTAAGATTTTCATACATTTATTAACTTCAGTAGTGAATTAAAAAAAAACACCCAATATCACTTTTGAAATTTTTTGATATTTTGTTGCCACAAGTATGTACTTTAACATATATAAATTTCAGCTGCTTCTGACTGCTTTTGTGGGCGTTATAAATGTTTTTAGTGTCAGCATCATTGCAGATTCGTGATATTTTTGAGCAATGGGTGCAGCTTAAGAAAAATGATACAACAAATGTGTTGCATCATATTGTACAATTTGTGGAAAATAGTATTCAAAGATTTCTAGCAGATATAGAGAAGGACTAACGAAAATTCATTCTTTTAAAAATTAGTAATAATTGGACAAAATATAGACGTGGAAAAAGTAGGTATGAAACTGAGTTGAGGAAGTGATGTAAATTTTTCTAGATCATCGATTTTTTATATTTAAACATAAATAAATTCAATTAGGAACCAAGTACAAACGTCTTTTCACTTATATGTATAAATTTAAATATTTTAATATATATAAACAAATTTTAAATTGTTTAATAAAATATTGTTTAATTAGTATTTCAGCTATGGTAAAAATGTATCCTTATAATTTTCTAAGGATATACGGAATGTGAGAAAATTAAATTTTAATGAGTTAGTAAAACATTTAAATCATAATTTCCGATTCGAAAAAAGAATATATTCAAAATTTTTATGTCTTTTTGATACTTTTTTGAAAAAGGACATTTTTAAGGTGGGCGTATCCTTGCTCCAAATTTGGAGGAAGTATTAAGCATGTTAAAGCTAATAAGTGTACCAAATTTTATTAACATCTTTTGTTTCCTCCAAGTTATAGCAATTTTTAATTTCAGGATATATGGGAAGGACACGAATCCTTCGAGTTTAAATGACCAAATTTTAAGTATGATTATGTTTTACCAATTAATATAGGTGTGCCAAATTTTACTATTACTCCTTCTATTTTTGGCCACTCGTTATATGAAATCGCGACAGTGTGCGCCGTCCTGTTGAAACCAAATGTTGCCAATATCCTCCTCTTCAATTTTTGTGAACAAAAATTCGTTCAACATGGCCCGATAACGATCGCCATTGACTGTAACGGCGACTTCTTGCTCATTTTCGAAGAAAAATGGCCCAATTATGCCTCTGGACCAAAATCCGCACCAAACAGTGACTCGTTTTGGGTGCGTCGCATTTTCAATGTATGCGTGCGGGCTTTCCGTGCCCCAAATGCGACAATTTTGCTTGTTTACATACCCGCCAAGATCAAAATGAGCTTCATCTGAAATGATGATTTTTTTTTGCCAAAATCGGCATCTTCTGTAAGTCGATCGCAGGCCCACTTAGCGAAGCGAAAACGCATTGGATGGTCAATATTCGTTCAGCGGAAGGAGAAAACCAATTATCAGTCAAGTGCTAAGTGTTACCACTCACGAAATAAGCACTAGTAGAAAAAAAACGATAGATGGCGGACCCTTTAGTAGTACTTCAGTGTTTGTACGCGAATCATACTTATTTTGTGATTCTTGTAAATGTTGAGTAAAGGAGAGTCGAACGCAACAACATCATGCGTATTGTTAAGTATGAGTACGTTGAATACTTCAAACTTTGAATATGATTAGTATGAGTATAATATTGAAATAAGTATGAATGTGAATGAGTATCAGAAATTATGAGTATGATTCGATTCTACTCATTATTTTGAATACTCGTTGTTGACCTCTGGTGTGGGTTTTCTAAGCTGCGAAAAGATGATTTTTTTTTGCATAATCGACATCATCGCGCAGGCCATACGGCTGCAACTCTTGAACCAATCGAACTTTGTAAGGCGTTTTACCGAGATCTTTTTTCAAGATTCGACGTAAACTTGTGCGTAAAATGTTCTATTCTGGAGAACGATGACGAGTTGATGTTTATGGACTCTCACACGCACTTTCACCCACAGCTTCGTCTAGGCGCATCAACAATGAAACCAGTTTCACGAACTTAGCAATAAACTTACGCATACCGGACACTGTTGGTCCTTCCCTGCGACCAAATTTTGTACGACATTTTCGTGCAATTTCCGACGAATTATCTTTGTTTTGGAAATAAATTTCCAATAAATACCAGACGTTGCTCAAGCGTAAGTTTATTCACTACCTTCAGCCGAGAGAATATACTGAATTTTGTGACAGAATAGAATGACATAAGTATTGCCAGATTCGAAATAACCGATGGTTCAAATTTAAACCAATAAATCGCCCACCCGATATAAGTGTAGTGCGTGTATTTGTCTACATCAATTAGAATTAATTTTGACTTTCTACAAGATATCACATACTAATTTGTAAAATCGAAGTAAATGTTCGAAGGACCATGAAATAACGTGTGATATTTTAAAACAAATTCTCTTTAGAAGATTGGAGTATAGGGATTAAGAAACAATTGGGCCAATCTTCTAAAGAAAAATTGTTATTATAATTACTCGAGCGTAATTATAATTGGGGTTAAAGACAAGAGAAAGAAATAAAGAAATATTAGATTGTATTTCTTTTAAGGTTGATACGTGTAACTTACCCTTTTGAGATGAGATGAGTGATGAGAGATCTTTTTCCTTTTGAGATGAGATGAGTGATAAGAGATCTTTTTCTTTTCAGAAGTATATAGTAACAATTTTATTTATAATTGATATTGTTTATAACCAATCAGTTTGGCGTTGTAAAAGTGAGTGATTTTTAGGTACAATTTTGATTTCAAGAAACCTTAGAATTTTCCAACAGATAAAAAAGTATAAGGAAAATTTGAAAGGTTGGAATATTTAAGTGTTAGATAACTTATAACAATTAGTTAACAAAGGAATTTTCCAATAAATTTAAATTAATTCAAAATATAATTCAGTAAGAGTAATAGGGATAATAGTTTCAATAAATAACTTCAATTCAAATTCAATTCAGTTCAATTTCAAGTTTAAAATTCAAAGATAAATATAAATTATGTACAAATCTTATTTGTACACTTATCTTTCTGCATGATATTAGGCTACTCTATAAGGGTTTCAGAAAAAGCACTTCGAAAGAATAACTAGCTATGAATTTGAAATAAATAATAATACTGTAGAAACATTTATATTGCTCCGAAAATGGAAATAGTGTTACATTATTTAACATTGAAATAATAAACAAAAGCTACAAAAACAAAACCAATGGACTTGTTTACATGATCAACGAAGAAACAAGAATATAGCAACAACATCAGTATAAAAAAGGGATAAGAAAGTAAAAAAATAGGCAACAACAACTCTGCAAGGACAAACAAAATACACAAACAACTATAACGTAAACAACATGTTTACATTTATAGAGATTTGGCTAAGGCAAAGTCGTTCTCCTTCAAGAACTTTCATTAGACTATTTACCCTGCGATATAAAAGGCAACACAAATCAGGGAACGGAATCAGAAAGAATTCAGTCAGTCTTGTGGAAAGACGCGTTGGGTGTGAAGGGAATAATTGTGGTTTAAAGATCTCCGTTGCAAAGATCTAATGAACAATTGTTAATGTGTACGCGGAGGAGCGTAAAGAAGAATAACAAATAAAGCAAATTGTTGCTATTTAAATCAAGTTGCGAATAATGGCACACGGAATTGTGCGAGCAATAAAAAATTTATTTAAAACTAAACACAAATTTATTTATTTTTATTTGCAATCTACGAATTCATATTTTAAAAGGGTAAAAACGGAACAATATGTTAGTCGCCCTCAGATTCAAAACCGCTGCTGCCGGTTTCTTATTGTTGGGATTATTCATTCGCTAATTTTTTATAATTAACATCCAGATCTATTAGCCTGTTGTCGGAATCTATTCTTCTTATTTATTATTTTCGTAACGCTGTCAACACAAGCTTGTATTATTACAAACGTTATGAGGATGGCTCACTAGACCGTAATTTTTTGAATGACCTGCCTAATAACTAAAATAACACACAGGCAGTAAGCTGCGTCATTTATGGTCAATTCACACAAGCCGTTGTATCGTTGTATTCATTGTATTGTTGGAAGAACATACAACAGTGTATGATTGTTGTTGATAATTTTCATATAAAAATCCGATACACTCATACACATTTTTTTCCTATGTTTTTGGAAGTTGTATAGGTTTCGTGCTATCAAATTGTGTGAATGAAAAAAATGTGTATATGTTTTCATACATTTTTAAAAAGTTGTGTTAGTTTCCGGTTATCAAATTGCTTGAATGCCACGAAATACGCGATACAGCATAGCATTGAGCGTTCACAAATAAACAAATGTATACAATACAACATACACGATACAAAGTTGTGTGAATTGCCCATTAGTTTGTGGTTGACAGCCATTGATGACAGACTTCAGCGTGATTTGAGGACACATGGTAAAAGTGAATTTCGTGCAAAAAAAAAATGTCAAAGAATTATAAATTAAGTGACGAATTCAAAAATACATCGCAAATGCATTTAATTTAATTAAATTAACTGCATGCAGTATTTGTAGTGTTAAGTAAACACTGTATTACTCATTCTCATACATGAAAAATACAAGGTGAGGAAAGTTTTCAAACAATTTCACCCGTACAGGTTTAAATTTTTTACGTGGTTCACGTATAAAAATAGATTTTTTTCAAAATAATTTTTTTCGATCGATAAACGTGCACGCACTTACACGTTAACACATTAACTTCTAAAGAAGGTTTCTCCATCACATACAAACTTACATTCATATAAATATCACAGAAAGGCAAAAAGCGTGTACATACATGTGTATACACAAGTATATACTATGATGGACTTGCATTTATATCTGCGCATATATACATATGTATATATTTATATATATTTTTAGTATAAAGACACGCGATGTGTTTATTAGTCGACGCTGATATCTACATGTTGACAACACTCACAGACTTATTTACAAACTTTCGTACACGATATATTGATTTGTAATATATATATACATATGAACATGTATGTACATTCTCTAACTAAATTAGTACGCACATTCTGTCGTAATAGTTTTAAGGACTTCTAGAAATCCACAGGTTGGTATAGTCTTATCCCCGTATTTTAGTGAATATTTAGTGACTTAGTAGTAGAGAGCTTTATGGTCGAAATCTTAACTCTTACATCTTTAAAGAAAGAAATATGAAAAGAGTATCTGTATCAGAAATCAGCAATGAGTATTCAAAAAGATGAGTAGATTCGAATCATACTCATAATTTCTGATACTTATAAGCATACATACTTATTTTAATATCATATTCATACTACTCATATTCAACGTTTGAAGTACTCATCGTACTCATACTTAACAATACGTATGATGTTGTTGATTTTGACTCTATATGACTCAACATTTACAAGAGTCACAAAATAAGTATGATTCGCGTACGAACACTATAATACTCACTAGAAGGTTGTGCGTTTGTCATTTTCTTTCTTCTTTTATTTTTCTAAATGCAACAACAACTAAGACTGTAAATTTTGGTAAATGATTCGAGTCACTCGAATCATTTATGAGTATTATAAGTATTTTTCTAAATTTATGAATCTAAATGAGTAAGCTTCTGAATCAAATATTTCGAATGTTATGAATTTGATGTCAATGTTGTACTCATACTCATTGCAACCTGTACTTATAATTCAATGTTGTAGTGAGTACGAATGAATCAGAGTAGTTAAATTTCAATACTGTTGACTCACATACAGACATACCTAATTGGTCATTATAACCCTTCAGACAGGATTACGACCTAGCTTCAGACACCACTTATGTTGTATGTTTTAATTTTATACATGAGTGGCGGGACCTACAGTTTAAAGTCGACTCCGAACGACAGATTTTTGAGAAACTTTTCATGGTAATTTTATTTGCCAGAAATCTGCTGAGAGGAAGTCGTCGAAGAATATTTTTGAAATTTTTCGTTTTAATGTCTAACCTGTGGTTTGAACCCGAGCCTTACGTTTAATAAACAAACACACTACTTACTAGACTACGGCGACTTATGTTGACTCACTTATACTCAAAATTTCACTAGTACTTATGAGTAGCGAAAACACGATTCATTGCTGATCTCTGATCGGTATCTTTCGGCAATCTATCACGGCCCTCTCCTGGCAAAAGCTCTGAGTGTAATGTAATTCCCATGATACAATTTTTCTTTAAACCAATCTTTAATAAAATTAATGCGCAAAGATGGATAGTTTCTTGTCTAACTAAATACAATGCCAATCTGCAACGCATTTAATATCTTCGTATCTTCTTCTACGAAGTATGGCCCCATCGGCCCGTGATAAAGAGAGATTTGGGGCGATGTAGCTACAAGGGAGGTTTTAAGCAAAATTCAACTACTATAATACATACATACATAATTGGACATTACAACCCTTAGGTCAAAATTGCGGCCTAGCTTCTCAACACCGCTCATGTTGTGTGTGTTAATTTTATACATGAGTGGCGGGACCTACAGAGGAAGTCACCGAAGAAATATTTTTCATATTTCGTTTTGATGTCTGACCGGTGAAGTCGCCGTGGTCTAGTAGGTAGTGTGTTGGCTTATTAGACGAAAGGCCCGAGTTCGAATCCCAGGTCAGACATCAAAACGAAAATATGAAAATATTTCTTCGGCGACTACCTCTCAGCAGATTTCTGGCAAAAACTCTGAAAGTAAATAAACCTGCCATAAAAAAGTTTCTCAAAATCTGTCGTTCGGAGCCGACTTTAAACTGTGGGCTTATTATATTTTAATATAATAAGTAAATATTAATTCTGCATGTATGGCTTTTTGTATTAGAAGAAAAGATTAACCGTAACCGCAGTAAAGCTACATTATTACCTAATAATTACGATTTTAAGTAGAATTTTATTGTGTCCCCAATAATATGGCCAGCTACTGTATATAAAAACATAACTATTATATACATTCTAGTATTCGGTTGTTTTCCCTGTTGCTAATTGAATCAAAAAAAATCTGTTTGTATATTTGAAAGTCATTACACACGTTAGGCAATCAGGAAGTGTTAATGGCCCTTAAAAGCACCAAAGACTTTTTCATCATTGAGCCTCTCCTTTTACAACAAAAAAATAAATAAAAATTAATTGACCCAATCAAAATGACGTCGTCTTTGAATGACTTTCACCAATTCAATTAGCAAATCTCCTCAGTGAGTTAAAGAGAGCAAATTACTTTTAGTTTTCATTCTTACT
The DNA here is from genome assembly GCA_930367235.1 of Sarcophaga rosellei. Classification (NCBI taxonomy): domain Eukaryota; kingdom Metazoa; phylum Arthropoda; class Insecta; order Diptera; family Sarcophagidae; genus Sarcophaga; species Sarcophaga rosellei. The sequence continues at coordinate 25,691,647 of OV884020.1, read as the reverse complement.
CATAACATTCTCACTTAAATTGGTAGTCATTGATGAGAAGTCGTAGGTTAAGTGATTATCCATTTCTTTTACTTCATATTACATACATCGAGATTTAGGCACAGATTTCTTTTGGGTGTAGTACAACTGTTAATATCTGCGGATTTGTTTTTAATATAATCCGGGTAATAATTGAATTTAATATTGTTATGTTTTTTTGCCTTTTAAAAACGTTTGAAATATGAGTTCGTAGATTGCAAATAAAAATAAATTAATGTTCAGTTTTAATTAATTTCTTTATTGTTGGCACACTCCTGTGTGCCACTGTTCACAACTTGATGTACACAACAACAATTGCTTTGTTTGGATATTCCTCTTTGCACTCTTTTGCGTAAACAATTACTAGTCAATTTGTTCTATAGATCTTTATATCGGAGATCTTCAAACCACGATTACTTTCTTCGAACACCGCATGTTCACACAAGACTGGCTGACTTTCTACTAACTCCGTTGGCTGTTTAGTCTTGCCTTTTTTATCGCAGGGTCAACAGTCTGATGAATGCTCTTGAAGATTCTCCTTCGCCTTCTCGAAATCTCTAGAAATGTAAACAATGTAAACAATGTAAACATGTTGTTTACTATAAATGTAAACAAAGTAAACATGTTGTTTATATTTATTCTTTTTTCGTTGTTGCATTTTTGTTTACTTGTTTGTCTCTTTCCTTTAGTTCTTGTTGGTATGTTTTTGTTCACTTATTACCATTTTTTATACTGGTGTTTTGTTGGTATATCTTTGTTTACTTGTTTAACATGTAAACAAGTTCATTTTTTTTGTACACCATTTCCATTTTCGTAACAATATTTAATGGTTGAAGTGTATTCTTTAAATATTTTAGTACTCTTTATTATAAAATTTAAATTTATAACTTAAAATCGAAAGTTGCTAAAAACAAAACATGTTTTGTAAAGAAGTGTTAAAATTATCCTTTGCATCTGCAAATGTTAACTAATTTGAGAAACTTAGATAACAGCAAGCTGTACCAGTATGAAATGGAAGTAAAGATACAAATGTCTCCATAGGGAACTTTTTTTCTGTCAAACAACAGTGAACAAATATCATATTTTTCCAACGAATCTTTTTACCAGAAAATTATGATTTGTGGAAAGCTTAAAAATGTTTATTTTGAAAAAAAGTGCTTGAGCGTCACATTGAATACTTGTCGAGTCATATGACGATCATGCTCTTTCAGATCGGAGATCAGCAATGAATCGTTTTTTTCGCTACTCATAAGTACTCATGAAATTTTGAGTATGAGTGAGTCAACAGTATTGAAATTCAACTACTCTGATTCATATGTACTCACAACAACATTGATTTATAAGTACAGGTTGCAATGAGTATGAGACTACGTTGATATCATACTTATAACATTCAAAATTGGTTTGATTCCTACGTTGATTCATTCAGATTCATAAATTTAGAAAAATACTTATAATACTCATAAATGATTTGAGTGATTTGAATCATTCATTAAAATTTACAGCCTTAGTTGTTGCTGCATTTACAAAAAAAGACAAAGACAGCAAGCAAAGCAAACATACAACCTTCTAGTGAGTATTGTAGTATTTGTACGCTAATCATACTTATTTTGTGATTCTAAATGTTGAGTAAAGGAGAGTTGACATCAACAACATCATGCGTATTGTTAAGTATGAGTTTGAATATGAGTATTATGAGTATGAAATAAATATTATGAAGTCGACGCAGTAGGTAATATGTAGGCTTATTAGACGTAAGACCCGAGTTCAAACCCATGGTCAGATATCAGAACGAAATATGAAAGAAAATATTTCTTCGGCGACTTCCTCTCAGTAGATCTCTGTCAAAAACTCTGGGAGTAAATAAAATTGCCATGAAAAGTTTCTCAAAAATCTGTGGTACTGAGTCGATGTTAAACTGTAGGTTTCGCCAGTCACGTATAAAATTAACGCACCCAACTTGAGTGATGTGAGAAGCTGGGCCGTAATCCTGACTAAAGGTTGTAATGGCCAATTATGTTTCTAAGTATGAGTATGATATTAAAATAAGTACGAATGCGTATAAGTATCAGAAATTATGAGTATGATTCGAATCTACTCATCTTCTTGAATACTCATTGCTTATCCCTATTATACATGTATACGGAATGTATACATGTTATTAAGAAATTTTGCATCAATAAGTAAAGAATTCTTCAGTAATTCTTCAATATTAGTACAAGAAAATTTAGTGCAACTGATAAAATTTAAATCATTTAAGCACTCCGCAAATTAATTTAATTTAACAACTTTTATCAATTTTAGAGTGATTATTAGTTTTATTAGTTTTACAATTTTTTTAAAAATTTCCCATTGGCATTTGCAATAAACAGCCACAAGTTTTATTAGCTTGTCATTGGTAAAATATCAAGTACAGTATCAATAACTTATAAAACAATTTGCAATTCGTTTATTAAATTCACGATAAAAATTTTCCATTTACAAAAAAAGAAAAGTAGAAATCGTTTGAAAGTTTGAAAAATTTTCAAAAAAAAAAAAAATAAAAGAAATTATCTGATAAAAATAGAAGACAATAAAGAGAACAAATTTCAAATTGCTTGAAAAGTTATTTTTTTTTCTTTATTTTGTAATTTTCTTACCATTTTTCTTTGTTTCACTTAGTTTTGTTAAATTTAGATGAAATGACATTTAAAAGTAACTTTTATAAAGTTTTCGTAAAGAATTACAATAAAAAAAAATTTCATTTCTTTTCCTTTATAAAACTTATTCAATGGAAAGTTTTTATTTAATGTGGTTTTATTCAACGGAGCTTTGTAAAAATTTCGTTTTATTTCTTTGTGAGATAATGTTTGGGTGTCAGTGTATCACATTGTACTTCATTTTATATTGTCGTTGTAGTTAATAAAATGCAATACTTATGGGTCATTATTACAGCTTGTTGTAAAGTTGGGTTTAGTTAAAGGTAACTTTAGCTAAAGTGAACTTTAAAGTCACTTTTAATTTCTTTTCGTTATTATAATCTAATGATAAAATAAAGTTAATTTTTTTAAAAATGTGGCAGTGCCGGAGCAATGTCGATAACACTGCTCAATTAAAAAAGTTTTTTTAACGCAGCGGTAACGAAGGACCTTTTTTTGTTGTTGTGTTTCCTTAGTTTATTTATATTTGAAGTTGTGATATTAAAAAGAATATAAGTATATGTATGACAAGTTTAAACATAAACTTAACTTTAAAAGTTACCAGTAGGACGACCTTCTCTTTAGCTTAACGCTCATTTCTACTTTATTGTACACTTATAATTATGAAAAACAATTTATCTGTCCATTAAATTCTTCCCTTTAGTTAACGGCAAGTTGTAATAATGGCCTTAAGTGTAGAAAAGTAAAATTATGCGTGTACGATTTTATGCTTCCGAAGACTTTCAACCTTATTTACGGTAAAAGGTCGAGATTCATGTAATTACTTATTCAAAATGAATTAATTTTACAAAATTGGCCTTTGCTCTCTGTCTCTCTCTCTCCTTTTCTTGCTATAAGAATACTCTAACTGACCTTCCTGACTGACGTATGATATGATGTGACATCGACTTCTGTCATTGTAGGCATGTTTAAATATTCTAAAATGAAATTAATTTTTAAATTAAAACTAATAATTTATAATATTAGAAGAAACTTATTATTAATATTGATGGTACAGCAAAATGTCAGTGCTTATTGGCAAATGAGTGCTATTCAGTGCAGACCAAATAAATAGCAAAACTTCCAAAGAACGTTATATAATACAGCAGTACATAATGTATATTCATTTCATGGGAGATCATTTATATGGGCGATCTATATATCCGTTATTCTCTACTCTATTAATTGTTTATTTGTAAATTGTTTACCATCTAATCTCTTATGTGACCTAAGAAACATGGTCAAAGGACCAAATCGAGGAAGCGCTGTCATCGATTGATGTGACCAAGTGGCGTGGGCGCACAAGAAACAGAGGCATCTGAAAGAGTGTATTAGGTTAGGTTAGGTTGTAGTGGTAGCTAGGTTTGATACCAAAAGCTCACTTGAGCACACATAGCAGCACGTTGTGACACCATAGGTGAACGCAGTCCCTGTACTGACAAAGTTCCTCCAAACCAGGAAAGAAGAAGAAGTTGGTCAACTCAAGGGCTGAACATTTAAAGCATGACTACCCCACCAGCCCGAACGCTTGACAAACGAAGCTATATCCTTGACATCAATGGATGATAGCTCCATCAAGCTGACAAGGGTTGAAGAGCCGAATAACCTATATCTGCACCTCGCAAGAGATGGGCATTGACAAAGAAAGTGGATAACAGTCTCCTCTAGCTCAGCAGATCTGCGCCCACGACAGAAGTCGTTGGATGGAGTTGAATTCTTTCCGCGTGCCTTACCATTTCCCAATGACGTGTAAACATGGCCACTGTGATCGAGATGACCTTAGGACCAAGTCCAAGTAACTGGTTGGTGCGCCTTCTATCCATCGAGGGCCAAGTGAGCCTAGCGGTGAAGCAGGACTCCTCATTTACCCAGGATAGGTTGGCATCTCGAAGAACTTTCCGCGCGATGACCAGCTTGACCGAGGCAAGTGGCATCTGCAATTCGATTGAGGAGGATTCCGGACGCAGTGCACCACCCCTAGCGATTGGTAGCCCGGCCTACCAATGTGCACGATTCGCTGCAAGACTTACTCTGGGCTTGCTAAACGCATACGTACTAAACCCAACCTAGGTCGTCACACTTTCAATCATTTGCCCAGCCCCCCCCGGGACCGCAATCAAGTATTACTTCGGGGGGGGTGGAGATTCAGCGAGTGCTGCCTTCAAATTCTGCTGACCTTGCTCTTTCAGCCAATCTTTGCTGCATCAATACCGTCCTTGCGAAAACACATACAGCGTTCCAATTGTCACATGAGGTTAACATCAGGTTAACTATATTATAGGGCGTTACCTGGAATCCTATTGTCCTCTCCAGGCAATCTCGTTGAACAGCAAGGGCAAGTAAAGAAAACATGCTCCGCCGTCTCCCTTTCATTGCGGCATTCTGGGCATATGAGATATGCCCTATAACATCCATGGCCGGTTAGTAACTATGTCAGGTAGAAGTTCACCTGGTCGTGTCTCCTTTTGGTCCATTCGCCTATGTTCGGTATGACTCTGTTGGTTCATCTTCCCTTGGTGGAATTGGACCAGTCTTGCTGCCATCTATCCATAGCATCATCCACTAACTGTACAGGGTTGGAAAGATCCACTCCCCTCCTTGTGTCACGTTTACTCCTCTCTACATCCACTATTAGCCTCAGGGGCATCATCCCCGCAATCACCAATGCCGCATCAGTAGACATCGTGCGGAAAGCAGAAATCACCCTGGGAGCTGATCTCCTGTAGGCCACTTCTATTCCTGTTCTATATATCCTCTTATCCGTGGCCCCGGCCCATATGGGGGCTGCATATATAGCGATCGATGTCACCACCTTCATCAGTAACCGCCTTCTCTCCTGTTTTGGGCCTCCTAGGTTAGGCATTATTCGGGCAAGTGCACATGTTGTCGCCGCACACTTTCCACCGATGTACGTCAGGTGTTCCCTAAACGTGACCCTGTTATCAATCATTACTCCCAGATATTTAATCGCCTGCTTTGATGTTATGCGCTGGTCACCTACCGTTATTGTAATAAATTCCATCCTCTTCCTACTGCTTACAAGTAGTACATCCGTCTTGTGATCAGCAATGTATGTATGTATGTATGTGTGTATTTGTTATATATGCAGTCGTATATTTGTTTCTGATCCTATTGAATCTAATTTACAGTTGATTCTTGATAAAGTTGAAAAGTAAATGCCATATTTGATGCTATATAACGGCACTATGCTGTTATACAGTCCCTATACTATGTGCATATCCATTTACATCTACACATGCCATATATGTATGTATATGGCATATGTATATATACATACATATGGTATATGTATATATACATATGGTATATGTATATATACATATGGTATATGTATATATACATATGGTATATGTATATACATATGGTATATGTATATATACATATGGTATATGTATATACATATGGTATATGTATATATACATATGGTATATGTATATATACATATGGTATATGTATATACATATGGTATATGTATATATACATATGGTATATGTATATACATATGGTATATGTATATATACATATGCATGTTTGCATGTATGAATGTACACTCATATACATAAATAACTTTTATTGTCGTACGATTAACCTTAAGGCAATTTTTCAATGATGGCTGTACTTAAATGGACAATTTATGAAACGGTCGCTCAATAAAATATTTCATCGCTCAAGACAAACAACAAAAACCGTTTGAACAGTAAAACAATCACAATTGGGCCACAAATTCACCAATTTGAGGTTGCATGAAATTACCATAATATTGACATGATTGCATCAACCACCACAACCACTCGCACCCTTTTGATTTCAAATTTGAAATGGTGTGTGTGTGTGCTCATGCATACAGTACTTAAGGCATGTAATAATTTTTATGGCTTTTGTTTCGTGCTGAAGATGTTGTTGTATAATTATTTCTAATCAATTACTTCAATATTGCACGCAATATTCATACAGACAGCACTGCTGGATGACATTTACTGAAATTATAATAAAATTGATAAGTGCGCGAAATATTCTGGTGCTAGTTATCGAATTTCTTAGTTTTGAGGATTAAACAGAGCAAAAACTTTTGCAATTAATTTTTATGTATTTATTCATTTATTTATTAATAACACTATGCAACAAAATAAAAAAAAAATTAAATAAACGCAGCTAATGAGTATTAATGTTGAGTAGAACTCAAAAATATTTTTTTTTCTATTTTTTGAACCCTCCAAACTTGTTTTATTTGACAGAAACTACGTTTTTGGACTTAACGTACAAATTTATTGATTAC